>OY756379.1:6028305-7306519 GCA_963576895.1 Ceraclea dissimilis | reverse complement strand
AAATTAGTTCTAATTTTGTTATACTTTGATCTGTCTATCGAAATTTTATTGTTTCATAAAAATGTGGACACATTTCTACATTATTTTGTCATATTAAAATTTAGCCCAATATGATAGTAGGGTTATCCGGGAGAGAATGGGTTTTATTCATTATATTCTATTTAGATATCGTAAATTTTCACTCAAATTAAAAAAAAAAAAATAAGTGTAATGTTTTTAACCATATAAAACAATAATTATTAAGTTTATAAGTAAGTAGTTAAATTAATGTATTAACGTATTGAAGTAGTTCTGAAATTAAAATTTAGTTACGAAAAGAGAATTCCAATTCGAAATACTATTTGAATTTAAAATTAGAATCGTAAGAAATGCGCGAGAAGGTATTCTGTAGGTACCTACGTACCTACTTAAGAATCTACTCTGAGATCAGCTGTGCGTTATTGATTAATATGTACCTACGTGTAGTTAAAAAAATCGATGTTGCTATACTAAAAATTATATTTATTAACATTTTAGTATTAATTGGGATTCAGTGGCGAAGAGTGGACTTCTGTAGAAGGAAAGCCGGGACTATCATTTTTATTGCATTGTGTCAGATCAGACGCTATTATTGTGATGAGATGAGATGATGAGAATCGAATTCTTAGGACTCTTTGTCACCGGTACCTACTAAACATCTAGATTAATATTGTAAAACTATTTTTAAAAAATGTAAATATTAATTAAAAATAGATAATAGTTGTTTTTTAAATGGCTCTGAGTTTATCGAAATAATCCTGAATACCGGCACTGGAATCGAACCCTCATCGGCCCGAAATATATGCAATTTAGTAATTATATTTTTTACGCACCTTTAGAAATTATGCCTAGGTATTTAATTTTATTAATCTTAAGATTATTTATTCGAAGATGTCATCGAAACAGATTTTTTTTATTAATGGTACCTAATTCTCAAATAAGGACTTATTTCATAATCTTAAGACCCTAGCCTTATTATTACCTATACCTATATACTTACGTATATAAAATTTCTTTTTAATTCATATTTTTTTTATAACGCCATTAATTATACACTTAGGTATTCTATTCTATTTCTACTTCTTGTTTTCAAGGCCTCGTCTGCGAGTCATCAATTTAGTTATACCTACTCTTATAATTCATTCTCTTCACGTGTCCAACCCATCTTAGTTATACATTAGGTGTAATTCCATAACTTTTTGAATTAAAATAAGCGTGTTTTTTAAATTTATATTACTCAGAAATAATTGAAAAAAATAACGTCCTATTTTAATTAGTACCTACGCACGTGATTAGTTAAGAATTGACCCTAATCGTATTTAAGGGGGTCGCCCCCCCCCCCTCCGAAATTTTAATTAATTATTTAAAAAAAGTTGTTTTAAAATATTTATTTTAATTCTAGAAAAAACAATGAAGTTATTCACCTAAACCGTTTTTCTAGAATAAAAAAAAATCTATTATTGCGTATCATAAAATACCAATATTGTGCATTTTTAAGGCGATATGTCAGCCATATGTGACAGGGTAACGATCTTTTTATTATTGGAGAAAAAATCCGTATTAGGGGATGTTGTACCTACACTTGCACATTTTTGGGATCATTTTTCAAAACAAATCACCCCCATGTGAACAGTTTATGATGGTGTAATATTGAAAATATTGTGAAATATTGATATTTTTCACATGTCACATAAAAAAAAACGAGTATTAAGTGCAGAGTGCATTTAGACTCATCTTACTAGAAACACATCATGCAAGATTGGGGTTAGCTGACAGAGATCGCTGCATTGCTATAAGCTCGCCCTAGTGAACAAATATGACAAAATCTCTTATGTATATGTACTTATTATTAATACCTATTTATATTTGTTTAGCTGTTTTATTCATTTTCATACACTTATATTTATGTATTTGTGTATTTCCTTAGAGTAATTACCTAGTGTATTTCAAATGTATTGTGTTTGGTTGGTTGTCATTACCTATGGCAATAAACCCGCCATTTGGAAAGATATATTTTTCAATGAAGGTTTTATTTATTTACTTAGTATTATGAGTAAGTGTGTATGATAAAAGTTAATCAAAGAAACAGGTAGGTAGGTAGAAGGTAGGTATGGGGTTATATGCTCGCAAGTTCGTACGAGGTCAAATGAGGTCAACATCTTCCATAGGGCCCTTCAAAATTATTATTTAATCGTGGTTATGAATGAGACTCAAATATTTTTGGCAGTTCTAGCATTTTTGGCACTTTTTAAATTAAAACTTGACTTTGTTCCCTATTATTTTTTATGAAGGTGTCTGAAAAACTACGTGTTTTAGATTGGTGTTAAAATTATTTCATAAGCATGAAAAACTTAATGAAAACAAATATAGTACCGCAGGAAATTTTTTTGTTGAAAAATGGGTGAAGTAAAATCCCGCGGGCTTAAGGCCCTCCACATCCCCGGGTAGCTCAGGCACATTAATAGCGACCTCTTTACCCGCACTTCTAGCAAAATATTATTAAGAGGTGGGCCCAGGGTTAGCCTTAAGGGAGCCCCCCGGCAAACCCCACCCCTGAATTACGTTCCTTCAATATCCTTGTCCAAGGAGGTTACAAAATTTCACCTATTAGGTACTACAATATTTAAATAAAAATGGGTGAAGTGATTATGGCAAACAGCTGTATTAGGCTGCAGTCCATCCATCTGCTACGGTCGAGAATCGAACCTAGACCTCCTACCTGACAAGCCGTAATTCTACCGGTGTGCTATGATGGTTAAGAGTATGCATACCGACATTTCAAAAATTTCTAAAAACGTAAGACCTTACATCTCGACAACCGTTACTAAATATGCTTTGGAACAAAATAGGGTAGATGCATTGAACATTTATCTAGGGAATAACCGTAAAAGTTTTTAGATAAACGCAAAATTAACCCCAATAAATGGAAAAAAACGCTATTTTTACCATTTTATCATGCGATTGTTCACGCGATTTTGAACCTTAATGCCGTGGGAAATGACTGTGACGTCATTCTTGGTACCAAGGCCTTAAGTGGTAGCTGAGTCGAGATGAAACGTGTATAGTATTAAAAAATAAAATGCGTAGGTAGGTATATAAAGAAAAATGATTATTAATATTTCCAATAAGCATACTGTGCAATATGAGAGAAACAATGTTATTGCGTACCTGCCTACACACATCTGCAATGATCAACCGTTATCTCAACCATTGACAACCGTAACATTATCATATTGTCTTTTGATATTAATTACATATAATAATTATTAATCAGTCCATTAATAAACAATCATTATAAACCTTATAGTCGTGCGACACAATCTCATGTGACATTCTCATGGCATGCATTTGTTATTCTTATTATATTAATACCTATTGGTGTATTTTATATTTATTATTATCGCCAATATCGTTATCAGACGATGAAAACAAATGATTGGGCGATATAATATAAACAAAAGAATATAGGTATACACTGCTTATGCACTATAACCACGCAATACGCGCCCTTAGACTACTTTCTTACATATTATAATTTTAGCGCTCCCTGTTTGAAGGATTAAAATTGTGCTAAAATAATATGCATGTAAAAATGAAACATCTTATTTTTTTTATTTATTTATTACATATATTTACGGTTATATCATTACATTACAAAATTGCAATATAAAAAGTAGATACATTAAGACAAAAATATACACACAAACACTTTGACAGCTGAGACAATGACAAACATGAATTTCTATGTAAGAGAATGCAGTGCTACTATCTTAATGCTTGTAAGTAATGAATTGTAACCCCCTTGGATAAGGACACTGAAGGAACGTAATTTAGGGGTGGGGTTTGCCGGAAGGGCTCCTTTAAGGCTAACCCTGGGCCCACCTCTTAATAAGATTTGCCTAGAAGTGCGGGTAAAGAGGACGCTTTTAATGCGCCTGAGCTACCCGGGTATGTGGAGGGCCTTAAGCCCGCGGGATTTTCCTCCAATGATCCAGAATTACAATATTTTAAAATTCCCTTAACAAAAAATAACTTTGAATGTACCTCTGAAATTTGCGCGAAACATGGGCTGAAATTGCAAGATGTTAAAGATAACGGAAAGTCTTGTACGAGTATGTCAAACATTTTATCTCTATGGGCACATTTCGAGTAGTGATCTCAAAGCGGATGTACGTATATCGAGGTACAATATTGTTTTATTGAGTGATGACGTAATTGAATGATACACATTCAAAGTATCGACTGTCAGGGCAGTTGGTTTCGGTGTTACAAAGGCCTACCAATTCCATTTATTGACATTTGAGTCGCCTGCAGAGTGAAACCAGAATTCCTTGTACCTAAGTCAACGGCGCTGGTGTCGCCTATATTTTGTATGAACAAGAATGGTGTTGTATGGAAAAAGTGAAAGTACATGGTTGGCGCAGTTGGTTGAGACGGCAGTCTCTCAAACGGGAGGTGCCAGGTTCAAACCCCGGCGCTGGCGATGTATTCCACACTTGCGATACAGGCTTTAGCCTAGTGCAAGGTGTGCAGGAAAGTATTTGGGTTTGTGTATGCAACTGAAAAAAAAAGTGAACAACTAAAGATGGTTTGGACATGTTGAAAGAATGAGTGACGACAGGATAACAGTGCATATAAGTAAGTGTTAATAATTCAATAAATCTATATTAATTGTATTCTCAGAGACGAGCGTGTATGACGAATTGCATGAACGTGACGGAAACAAAAAGTGTGCGTAGGGATAGGGCAGTGTGATGATCTGTTCTCACTGTCTACCGTGCAAGGGAGGCGGCGTGAGGATAACTTATAATATAAGAATGTGACATCATCATTTTTTTTATAGTGGATGAAGTTTTTAGTTCCAGAAATCACCGCACGCAAACTTACAGTGGTAGTACTAGATATAAGGTCTGTCTACCTTAATGTCATTGCTACCGAATTACACGTGTATTTTGTCAACTGGGTTCGCATTGACCTTCTTTAAACCGCAGTGGACTTTAGGATAATCTAAAATATATAAGTACGCACTTACTAGATAGCTATGAGAATATTGATACAAAGTAATTGAATATTCTTATTAGAATTAAACCTGAATTAATACAGGATTTTTCTTATTAAATTCTTATGCGAACAATGTACAGTTTCTGCAGTTGTTTGGAACGGTTGTCTTCCATAAAAAAGGTTCCTGGTTCGAATCTCGATGCTGACAATTTCACGGCACAAATTTAAGCTAACTGAAAATTTTATTTTGGGTTTGTGTTCTGAAAAGCGAAAATTTTTCAAAAAAAGTTGCAATGAAGAAATTAATTCAAAAAAATCGTCACAAATGTCGAATTTCTGAGTAATTTAATTTCTTCCAACAACCTAATTGGGTTTTGATGTTTGTGGTAAATAAATACCTAGATCCTTATTTCAAGTATGGAAAAAATATGTAATATTTGCAGGGTTTCCAAGCAGTTCTTCTTCTTTCTCAGCCGTTTTAATTCCAATGCTGGACATAGTCCTCCCCTTTGACTTTCCGCAGATCCCTATCCTGGGCATGCTGCATCCACTTGCTTCCTGCGATTCGCCTCACATCGTCAGACCATCTTGCCTGAGGTCTTCTTACGCTCCTTTTGCTTGTTCGAATCTTTTTGGTCCATAACAGTAATAAACTAAATAGCATTAACAGTCATAAATTAAAAAAAAAACTAAGTTAAATGTACTTAATCATTTTTTTATGATTTAGTTGGTACTATTTCTGATACTAATTGAAATCTATGATGTATGGTTTGTCTATGGTTATGTCTATCTAATGAACGATTTGAATGAATGTATCTATGCTCTTAATACAAAAGATGACTGTTTATTAAAAATTATATTTCTACGCTTCGATTGGTGGCTGTCACATGCGTGCAATAGTCACCCGTGACTATCTGGCAAAAGAATCGTTCGAGACATATTTAAAATATAAAAAAAAAACAAATACACTTCGTCAGTTTAAAAAAAGAACGCTCAAATAGTCATAAGTATTTATTCCCTCCCATGATGTTAACGACTGTCAAACTTCCCGCTCAATTTAAACATTCGAAATTTAAAAAGTAATATGTAATAATAATTTGGAACAAATCGGATAAAAGGAAAGAAAGATGAAATGTTGTATGTATGAGCATGGGCGTCGCCAGCCTCGGAGCTGGGGGGGGGGGGGGCAAAAAAAATAAAGGAATCTTTTGCTATTGCATGAAAAAAGCGTTAAAAGGCCCGCAGGTGATTTTTTTTGTGACGCATAGTGAAGAAGGCATTGATGAGGTTTGTTTTACCTGAAAATGAACATAATATACTTTGTGCAATAATATGCATGAAAATGTATTTTATAAAAAAGTACTTAGAGATAGCACCGCAGGCAATTATATTTTTTTTGAAATTGATGGATTTTCTTATTAATTTTAGAAAATTTGTGATATGATGAGAAAGCTTGTGGTAATAATGTGATTTTTTGTGAGGTTTTATCATTTAGTATGAAAAAATATATATGCCTATACAATCTCAAGCTGCCCTCCCCTGTCCCCCCTGACTACGCCCATGTGTATGAGTGAAGACGAGTGTACTATATTTAAAAATTCAAATAAAAAGAACGTCGAATAAGAAACAAAATGGCGAAGAGCGTGTTTCCTGTTTAAGACAACGATGAGTGGATAATAATATGAGAGATCTCAAGGAAGAGATATCTATGGTTAACTAACTAATAATGTACCTACTTTTAATGTATGAAACTACATATTATTGTCTATAGGTAGTACAGAATACTTGCATACAAAGAGAGCATTTGAATTTGAATTTGGAACGATCATACAAAGATTCCATTCCAATTGGTTTTCTTTTATTTGAATTTGAATCATTGATCCAGATCCATTTAATACATATATAAAAATATAGGTAGGTAATTATAGATAGTAAAATGTATATTTTAAGGGCTTGATACCAAGAATGACGTCACAGTCATTTCCCATGGCATTAAGGTTTAAAATAGCGTGAACAATCGCATGATGAAATGGTAAAAATAGCGTTATTTCCATTTTTTGGGGTTAATTTTGCGTCTATCAAAAATCTTTTACGGTTATTCCCTAGATAAGTGTTCAATGCATCTACCCTATTTTGTTCCAAAACATATTTAGTAACGGTTGTCGAGATATGAGGTCTCCACTTTTAAGTGTATTAGTTCCAAATTACTCCGATAGTTTTTGTATAGCATGGAACGCTCTTACCGCCAGAAATATATTTGAGTTCTTTTTTCAAAAATATTCAAACACAAATAATAATTGACAGCTCAGCCCACCACCGTCATCTCGTTCGAATTTTAAACGCGTAGGTAAACATTGGCGCCGATATGTTATTTTTTTTATTTTTTTTCGTGCAAAGGTGACCGCTAATCGTTTTTTAATTACTTTCAATAGATATCTGTAATATATTTAGTTGAGTATCTCATAATATATTATCCAAGACTCAAGTTTATTTTGAGTTTGTGCAACGAATTATCCACATCTCATTCCTGTCACTTTTTTTTCGCTCCTACGTAAGTACCTAAGTAGGTAGGTGCCTTCTTTTTATTTTTTTTTTCATCTATATCGATTGATTGATCGATTCGTCCAGAACTGTAGCCGCTAAATCAAAAAAATAATTAGCTGTCGAAACTCAAAATTCATCAAATTTCAGCCAAGCTAAAACCGCGATCATATTAAACTTCGATAAAAAAATCTGCTAAGTGCATTTTTCGTAGTAAAGTAGACGATTTAACATAATTATTGTTAGAATCATGGCAACATTAACAAAAATTCTACATTCAAATTTAAATATCGCATTCCGTTTTTAAAAAAAGTTCGAACATCCTGTCCCGTAATATAATCAATGTACTTTTGTGTTCCATTACACACCGAATAGCGCCTGCCTCCTTGAATTAACACGTACCAACCTAACAAAAAAAAAGTACAGCTAAGTTCCTACGTACTTGTAGGTACCTACTTGCGTAATCGTGAACTGTTTGTTAGTTGTCTATGGTCGGTATACCCATTGATCCATTCACAGATTCAAACGTAGAATTCGCATCCGTTCTATTTTTAAAAAAACATTATGTCAATCCCTTTTACTATGAAATCTGCATAACATTTTCAGTATTGTTCTTATTTCAATTCAATTCAAATTCTGTAGTAACGCTTTTGTTTTCGAATCTGTTCTTATTTCAAAATTTGAATTCATACATAGACAAGTGAATTATTGTTATTGGGGATTTTCTGTTACGTGATTGTCAAGTTTTGGGGGTGTGTGCCTTATTACGACTTATGGGGGTGGAAGCTTATTACTCATAGCTTATGTAAATTGTAAGATTTACCCAAAATATCTCATCCGTTGTGTAATTATAGTATTATTGATTAAATAGTATAACTACAATTATACAATGTCTTATTAATAATCAGTCTATGGTCATTTGAAGACATACTATCACATTGTCTATGGCCATTCGAATTTTCATGAATAAACTCGTTGTATGAATGGAACGCATACCTATTCTTCGTTTAAATTTAGAATTTCATTCAAATATTTGTTACAATAAGATAAATTTGTACTATTATTATTCTATCCCTTGCGGGATATGCAGAGAGAACAGAATATCCCTATGTATTTTTCTATTCTATGTGTTTTTTTGTATTACTAAATTGTATTGTATTATTATTTACCATTGGTACATTGGGGTGAGCTGGCAAAGTTCGCCCTAGTGAACAATTTTTTTAGCATATATTAAATGTTATATTATCATATCCCTCAAGCCGCGTCCCTTGCAGGGTAGCAGAGAGAACAGAGCGCCAGACAGCCCTATCCTTACACACAATCCTAGCCTCCGTCACATTCATGCAATTTGTCATACACGCTGTCCGATTCCTTTTACTCAAAACGCGTCCATCCTTGAAATAAATAAATATAGGTATAAGTATAGTATTTATTGTTTATTATTGTATAAAAGTATTTTAATTAGGATTTTAATTAATTTTACCATGAGTGTACGCTATCACAGGGTATGTATGTGTATGGTGCATGGGAATGTTCGATGAAATAAATACATTTGACATTTGAAAATAGATTCCAAATACAGAATTAGATGAAAAAATGTGAACAGGATTCAACATACGTATCTAACTAATAAAAAAATCATCGTTAGGGGCTTAGCATCGTATGTACAACTTTATTCATTCTTTAAGAGTGTGCATACCGACATTTCAAAAATTTCTAAAAACGGGAGACCTTATATCTCGACAACCGTTACTAAATATGCTTTGGAACAAAATTGGGTAGATGCATTGAACCTTTATCTAAGGAATAACCGTAAAATATTTTTTATATCTTGTATAGATTTCTCAAAATAAAATTTTAAAAACACCTCTAACCTTTTTTCCGAAAGACGGAAACTCGTTTCCCGAAAGTCGCGGATTAATTTTTTTTTTCTTGTGCTGATAATATGCATTGAAATCTAGGGAATAACCGTAAATTTTTTTTGATTTGATTTCAAAATTAACCCCAAAAAATGGAAAAATACGCTATTTTTACCATTTTATCATGCGATTGTCACGCGATTTTGAACCTTAATGCCGTGGGAAAAGACTGTGACGTCATTCCTGGTGCCATGCCCTTAAGTGAACAAACAATGGACGTATGTAGTACAGATTATAAATCATTGTTCACTAGGGCAAACTTATCGCAGAACTGCGATTTCTTCCAGTCAACCCCAGGAATAAAAGAGAAATAGAATAAAAATACAATAGAATATGAGTTTAGGTTGGAACAGTTGGTTGGAGTGCGGACTTGTAATCAGAAGCTATCGGGTTCGAATTTAGGCGCTGACGAGGCATTCTGCACTTTACGACACAAGCTTTTAGCTTGTCTACTGTAAAATGTGAAGATAAGTTGAGTACATGATGGTTGGCGGCGTTGGCGCAGCTGGTTGAGGCGGCGGTCTGTCGAGCGGGAGGTGCCAGGTTCAAACCCCGGCGCTGACGATGTATTCCCTCTTTTGCGAGACAGGCTTTTAGCCTAGTGCAAAGTGTACAGAGAAGTATTTGGGTTTGTATACACAGGCCCAAATCTTTTTTATAAAGTGAAAAAATTACTTACAGAATTAATGCTCTAAGATTTGTTTTAGACACGTTATGGATTTAAAAGAAAGATGTCATTAATTTATATATTTTTTATACATTAGATGGGGGAGTTTTTTTATTATATATTTATTTATTTATTATACCTACTGTACGGGTATGTAGAGAGAACGGAGGATACTAAATTTGATATACTGTCTGTAAGAATTGATGGGTAAAAAATGGTTTTTCAGTCTTGAGTACATAATAACTAAAAACATATGTTCAATGAAGCAATGTCATCATTCGGTTTAACACTTGAACTACCTGCTATCGGAAATTATATTTATTCTTTTTTAACTGAATTTTTATTGTATGGTAATGTATCGCCTGAGATGGTTGGGACATGTTCAGCGAATGGAGGACAACCGAATACCGAAGAAGATTCTCAGCACGCGACCAGATGGGAGACGAAATGTGGGGAGACCTAAGCTGAGATGGATGGATGGCGTGGAGAGGGACCTCAGAGCAATTGGAGGGTACGGGCGATGGACCGAAGAGAATGGCGAAGACTTCTGGAGGAGGCCAAGGCTCACAGTGGACTGTAGCGCCAGTGATGATAATGATGATGATGTAATGTAACTAACTTCAAACCTGACTAGAGTTGAGGTGGTTGGGATATGTAGAAACTATGCATGATGAAAGGATGGCAAGGAAAATATATCTACGTGGGTGGAAGGACATTTGTAAGAAAGATTGGTCGTCCAAGGATCACGTGGTTAGACTGTGTCGATCAGTTGCTCAAGGACGGACGCGTTTGGAGCAAATGGTATCTAAGAGAGTGTATGACGAATTGCATGAATGCAACGATAGCAAGAAGTGTATGTATGGAAGTCTGGCGATCTATCTTATCTCTGCCTATCCCGCAAGGAACGCGGCATAAGGGAATAAAGCAGTAATGTAGCAAACATAGCATATTTTTCGCCCACTATTTCACGGTTGGTCTAATTCTATAACTTTTTGAGCTACATAAAATAATCGTATTTTACTATGAATAATTGAAAAAAGAACATCTTATTTTAGTTAGTACGCACTTAATTCGGTATCTATTTACAGAATGGACCCCAGTATTTATTGCATATTTTTTTTTACTCTGTATCTGGTGTTTAAAGTGTTAATTTATAGTCAGTTCACACGTGTTGTATGTTCTTTATTAAAATAATAATACACATCTCTAACACAAATAATACTCCTTAATTACTACACACACTCATCATAAGCTTCTCCTGTTTAAATATATCTATCTACCTATCTATCCAAATACTTAACCGAAATAATATTATAACTCATGATGAGTACAGTTATTATATTTTTGTAAGTAAGTCTACTAATCTGTATCCTCTGACGCCCAGACTTTGCGGGGTAGGCAGAGAGAAAGAATGTCAGGTTGAATATATATTTATTCGTTTATTTAAACTTGTGAAATAATATAGGAAGATGTTAACCTAATGTGTAATATGTAGATGCTGCAATATTTGTTCACTAGGGCAAACTTATTGGAGGAATGCGATCTCTGCCACCTAACCCCAATTAAGTAGATCATGATAATACAAAAAAGTACGAAGAAAAGAAAAAAATGCATAATGAAAAGCCAGGCAAGAAGAGTGATGAACCGAAAGAATTACGATTACGAAAAACTATTATGTGGCTACCACACGCTCGCCTACGCTCGTGTGAATGACTAAAAAGACGTGCGGACGGGGTGATTGTCTTGGATTGTATACGTAATCGACGGTTAACGTCTTTTTACTCATTCACACAAAAAACGTGGAGAGTCGACCAGCATGTGGATGAGGCATTACGATTTGAAAACACGTGTTGATGAAAATAAATTCATGAATATGGTATATTCTGATATTCTGTACATTTTTTTAAACAGTGCGTTAAAATTTTCACCCCAAATTAAAACAAAAATGTTATAAAATGTGATTTATCGATACGGTGACTTTTCTAATGTATTATTTTATTTTTAAGTTACAAATTTTTACATATTTTCTTACACCGTACTTAATTAGTCCAACGTATAATTTTTGTTATTTATATTTACCGAAAAAATACCTTAATACCCAATAACATTTAAGTTTTGCATATTAATGCGATTAGGTAACATAATACGCCGTTAAATTCTACACAATCTCCCTCGCCGATTTGTCGAACACGCTATAAAAATTTAAATTTCGGTAACACTTGAATTTAGTCACAAATAACTGATCATAAAAATGGACCAATGAGAAGAGCGGAATACGACATGAAGTTGGTCGCATATTCGGTAACAGCCAATGGAGAGAAAGAATGATTTTGTATTCCAAATTTAAAATTTTTCAAACATCATTATTTTTGTACTAGCATGGACCTGTAGATCGTTCGCGCTAGTTTTCACATGACTTTCTTTTTTTTACTTTTTCAGATTTTGTTTCTCCGTTATTATGGATTATAATGCCCTTCTCTAGTTTGTAATGCCAGGCTTCATTCTTCTGAATTTAATCCAGGAACCTTCCAGCAACTCTTAAGGTATTCTAGATCTCCATACACTCTTACCTTGAGAGTTGAGGTGGGATAACCCACAAAACGGCGCTAAAGAAATCATATTATTTTTATTATATGTAGTAGTTACACAATAGAAAAAAAGCGATATGTGATATTTTAAGCCCGTAACGTGTGACAGGTGTTTAATTAAAATGCGTAATTACAAATTAAAATTTATATTCGGGGCCGCATTATTAAGAAATACCCCTCAAACGAACTACTAAAAAGTAGCAATCGCGATTGTATCGATAATACTTTATGTAAAACACGACATTACGAACGTACCTTCTATTTATGTGCCTACTAATACAAGCCACTTGTAATTTTATTTTGATTGTGTTATGAACGAACCGATTTTAGTTTATATGTTACAGTTAAAGCGTTATTTTAGTGAATGCATACATTTACTAGCCAATGTATACATTAATACATTGACTGACACGCTCAGTTAATGTGTTCACAATAATTCTAATTTACGCTTTTTTTTATAAAATGAATCTGGGTTTATCGAAATAAACCCAAATACATCTTTGTACACTTCACAGAAAGCTTAAAAGCTTGACTAGTTAGTGCGTACATTTACGAAGGAGAATCAGTCAAAGCTTGCAAAATGTTTTAAATAAGTAAAATGGCCGCCATTCGCGAACAGCTGTTATCCTATACACACTGTTGTCAGCTGTCAGGGAGAATTATATTTGATTGATTTCGTGTTTCTTATCAGTATTAAGTACCTCAATAAATATACATTTGATTAAAAAAACTCTCATATTAATCTAGAATAGCCTTCGAAAATGCATCTTAAACCTATAAAAAAATATCATGTTGGTTGTTGTTTATGCTTTAACAAATCCACAGTAGTTATTGCATACATTGACTAGTGAATGTATACACCCACTAGTTTAAGCGATAATTTTTATACGGAGTCAATACTTTGACTAAAATCATCAGTTAATGTATACATTGAGTAGTGAATGCATACATTAGCTGCTGTTTTTAAGCTTTAACTATAACATGTATACCAGCCTACCGACCCTATAACACAATAAATATATCGTGTCGAACAGAATGTATTAGAATGTACTCAGGTGACTGAAAACGCACATAATTTCGTGATAGGAAAAAATCGTTACAAAAACATAAGTCAGCTCCTATAGCCAATTATGTATATAATAATAATCAGGTACCCGACTAATAAAATTCCTTAGTTCTCACTGGTGAGCTTAGGGTTTTCATTTTAGGGAAGTTCAAGATCACAAATAATGGTTCATGAAATATTTTTGTATGTGCTTACTAGTGTTTAGTATTTTGACCGAAGGTTCTGGATGGAAGTTCATTAAAATGAAATAAAATGAAAAACAGTGTTTACTTTCTTTCACAGGCTTTGAATTTATTAGAAAAGGCGACTAGGGCTCGGACACTTCCGTTCACGAAAACAGTAGGCCATTAGTCGCCATTTCTAATCAATTCAAGATCTGTGGAAGAAACGAAACAATGTTTTTCCATTTTTTTATGTGCTTAGATCTCTATCAAGTTGAGATGATTTGGACATGTAGAAAGGATGAATGAAGAAAGGATGACAAAGAAAATATACTTGGACGAAAGAAGAGGTGCCGTCCAACCACCTTATGGCTCGACCATGTCGACCAGTTGGTCAAAGACGGACGTGTTTTGATCAAAAGGAATCGTAGAGTCCGTATGACGAATTGTATGATTGTGACGAAAGCGAAAAGTATATAGTATTTAAGTTTTTCTTTCTTTTCTCGGGTTGACTGTAAGATATTGCTTTTGCAATATCTTAGCCTTTTGGCACACTGCATTGTCTTGTTTTTGTTGTTATACAGGGTGTCCCGTAAATCAACGTCATCCCGTGGAGGGGTGATAGACTAGCTCATAACCTACCAGAAAATCGAAATATGACCTTACTAAAAATCGCTCATTCTCGAGATATCGGCACTTTTTTGTTTTTCGTGAAATTCGACACCTTCGATCAGTTTTTCGATCGCCACGGTCACAAAATTCAATATTATGGGATTAAAATTTTTGATTCGTAATCCTGAATAATTCAGCTATTTGATTACAGTCCAAAATAAAACCTATTAATTCACAATTTTGAAAAAAAGAACATCGTTTCCGCCTCTCGAGTTTTTTGTTTTTTATTAGCAAATTTCGACTCCTTTACACTGTAAAAATTTAGTATGACATTAAGCTGGAAAATTATATTAAAAACTTCCTCATTTAGTGTAGTTTTTAAAAAGGTACAAAACTTGATATAGTTCCCTTTAGAAAAAAAGATACTACTGTTTTACTTCAAAAGAGCCTCATTATAAAAAAAAACAAATGCAGGGTTGTAGCTTTCTTATGTCCAATATTTGGACAAGTGATAGAGGATAAAAAAATATGAAAAAAAGTTTAGACAATATATCTCGAAAAATCAACTGTTTTGGAGTTATGGTCTTTTGAAAATTGAGGAGTATGAAAATTTCTCATTTGGGTTTTTTGAATATAACTCATAAACCACCAACTCTATTTTGATAAAATAAATTAAAAATCATTGTAAATAATGTAGGCTTTCGATGAAGATCTTAATTTGTGGCCATTTTCTTAGAATCCAGTGTAAATTCTGTAAAATAATATCATTATTTCACAAAAATGCGTGTTTCTTAACAGAATTTTTACGAAATTTTGAAGAAAAGGCCGCAAATTAGGAACTTTATCGTAAGCCTACATTATTTACAATGATTTTTAATTTATTTTGTCAAAATTGAGTTGGTGGTTTATGAGTTATAGTCAAAAAACCCAAATGAGAAATTTTCATACTCCTAAATTTTCAAAAGACCATAACTCCAAAACAGTTGATTTTTCGACATACATTTTTTAAACTTTTTTTCATATTTTTTCATCCTCTATGACCTCTCTAAATATTGGACATAAGGAAGCTACAACCCTGCGTTTGATTTTTTTTTATAATGAGGTCCTTTTGAAGTAAAACAGGAATATCTTTTTTTTTAAAGGAAATTAAATCCAGTTTTGTACCTTTTTAAAAACTACACTAAATGAGGAAGTTTTTAATATAATTTGCCAGCTTAATGTCATACAATTTTTTTACACTGTAAAGGAGTCGAAATTTGCTAATAAAAAACAAAAAACTCGAGAGGCGGAAACGATGTTCTTTTTTTCAAAATTGTGAATTAATAGGTTTTATTTTGGACTGTAATCAAATAGCTGAATTATTCAGGATTACGAATCAAAAATTTTAATCCCATAATATTGAATTTTGTGACCGTGGCGATCGTAAAACTGATCGAAGGTGTCGAATTTCACGAAAAACAAAAAAGTGCCGATATCTCGAGAATGAGCGATTTTTAGTAAGGTCATATTTCGATTTTCTGGTAACTTTTGAGCTGGTCTATCACCCCTCCACGGGATGACGTTGATTAACGGGACACCCTGTATATATTTACTGGCCAATAAAGATTTATTTATTTATATGTAAAGATATGAAAGTCTGGAGATCTCTCTGTCTACTCCGCAAGAGACACGACTTGAAGGGATAGAATAAAATAGTTTTATTGGAAATATTGAATAAATTATTATTAGATGGGGCATCTATTGCTTAATTTAATGACGACAAGAGAGGGGCGTTTATAGTGGGGGGGGGGTGGATATGTCATAATTTAATATCAAAATGATGATATTTTTATATTGTTTTCGTGATCAAACATACTTAGAACATTCGTCATAATATATCATTTCAGGTAGTATCGTACCTTATTTATAGAACCTATCACCGATAAATATTATTGCTAATATTATTGGTCTGACATAAGAGCCCCAATAATAGTAAAAATATTATTCGAAATTCCATTCAGATACTTCAGAGTTTATTCGAAAACACGCCTACAACAAATTTGTCGTAGGGTAATGTCGTGAAGGACTGTACCTGTGGATGCCATTGGGTTGTTTCTGAGCATTGAAGGAAAATCCCGCGGGCTTAAGACCCTCCACATCCCCGGATAGCTCAGGCGCATTAATAGCGACCTCTTTACCCGCACTTCTAGGCAAATATTATTAAGAGGTGGGCTCAGGGTTAGCCAGAAGGGACCAAAAAACACACACAGACGTAGGCAAGGGGGGAATTTAGGGGGGTTCAATCCCCTCCCCCTCTCCGAAATCCTTCAGGCAACTCACCATTTCATGCATAGGATAAATGAACCACATTATTACCACATCGTTTTTTAATTAAGTACGTCACGAATTTTCAATAATTATTGTCAAAATCCATTAAATCACAGTTGTATCATTAAAATTTTTACCTGCGGCGCTATTCTAATTATGATAGGGGCTCGTTCACAAAAAACAAAGCGGAATTTGAACGATTCTTTCTATCTACCTTCTTACGTTTTATGAAAAAATTTCGCCTGCGGCGCTAGTCCTTTATTTATATACATAAGTTTTTCACGATAACTAATCAATTTTTTGTATATTTTTATTCTTTCCTAAGTATCGATTCCTTGAACTAGTAGTTAGGTAGGTACTACTCCTCAAATAAGTCATAAATTTCATTATTATTTCTTCGTCTTTTCAACCCTCTCCCCCCTCCACCCCCCCCTCCCCCTCCCCTCCATTGCTTTATCGTACCAATCAGCCCCCGACTTCTTCACGAAACTAGGAAATTATCGGAAATATGAAATACAGATTGCCTCCGAATGTACGATTTATTAGATCGATACATTTAAACGCGAATCGCAAATCTTTAAATAATTGACACTGCTAGTATACGATAACTTTTTTAAGTGAGCATGTGTGACGAATGAGTGAGTGAGAGAGATTGGGTATGTCTCGGTACATGAGATGACCGGAATGAACATAATAGTGTATGATTTGAGATATACCTAAATTATTTTAGGTATGGAACCGGATTTATCTGCTTTGCACAGACGGAAATACATTAGGTACAGTTTTTTTCCTCAACAGAGACGAGAGGCATCTTCATTCACATAATGTAGCGTTATGTGAACTCCTTGAGGAAAACAGGATGGGGGTATTCCGATGCTTACGAGTCGGCTTTGGCTGGCTTAAGTGATCACTTTATGCCCACAGTTATATATTTGTTTTAACTTAGTTGTTGAAAAAAATAGGCGTAAAACTTCCTTAAGACATTCTCTATCTTTTTCACCAATGACGTTCGCCTCCCATTTTGAGCAGCATATAAATGGTTGCACAAACAATGCTGTTTTTTCGAACCGCGTATATCGAGGGTTACCTATTACGTTGGACAGGTGTATGGGGTGGGCAAAAAAAAACCTCTTCGACATTTTATTGTTAAATATCGTGTCGTGAGTACAATTTTATTGGAACCTTAAGTCATTGTACATATCGCCGATATCGTAGACCACCCAGTACATAATTCAGGTACCTACCTAGCTTATAATATACATACTACTAACTATTATTCAAATTTCCTACATAGGCTGTAAAAGTATAAGAAATTAATGATTTTATCGTATTCAGCAATGAGATTTACCACAAATAAGTAAAAGAAATAATAAAAAAATATATAACGTCATATCTTAGATCCGTTTTTCGCGGTCTTTCAAACGATACCAAGCACGCCCTTTCGGGGTGGTTGGATTCTTTCATTCCGATGGCGCCTCACACCAAAAAACATTCAAAATTTGTAAAAAGATACTTGGCAGTTGGGTACTAGCACCGCCTCCTAGAGTAGGTACTCTAGCCGTGCTGTAACAGTTGGCAACATAGCATAATGATCAAACAGGACCACCACTTCTGTCAAATCTCCTTACAGAATATAATACGTGGTCCGTCATACTCGTCGTTACTTACTTACTGCTAGCCACTTGCGTTCCACTGTTGGACATAGGCCTCTTCTAAACTCTTCCACTGTCTTCTATCTTGAGCTATCTGCTGCCATCTACGACTCTTAAGCTGGAAAATGTCATCTTTCCACCTTTTCTGTGGTCTTCCTACGCCTCTTTTGTTCTCCCAGGGCCTCCACTTCAGGATTTTAGGTGCCTATCTGACACTCGTCGTTAAGGGACTGTTATTCCGTACATTTCCTTAGCGACGATGACGGCAACCTCGCTTATAACGTTTTATGTATTAATCCTACATCATGGCTAGAGAAAGAGAGAAATGTCAAGGTGGCGGTTGTAGTAGAAGTACGTCTAAGTAATTATGTGATGGTTAATATGTGTTTACGACTCTCCATTTTTATTATGTACCTACCACTGAAATAATTGTGTCATAAAATTTCAATGTTGAATATTCAATTAAAACCCACACGACAAAATCCTATAAAATACTCCTCTGCTTAAGAGTACGCATATCGCCATTTCAAAAATTTCTAAAAACTGGAGACCTTATATCTCGACAACCGTCACTAAATATGCCTTGTAACAAAATAGGGCAGATGCATTGAACATTTATCTAGGGACAAACCGTAAAAGATTTTTTATGACTTGTATAGATTTCTCAAAAAAAAATGTGAAAAACACCTCTGATATATTTTCCGAAAGACGGAAACTCGTTTCCCGAAAGTTGCGGTGCAATTTTTTTTTGTACTGATAATATGCATTAAAATCTAGGGAATAACCGTAAAAGTTTTTTGATAGACGCAAAATTAACCCCAAAAAATGGAAAAAAACGCTATTTTTACCATTGTATCATGCGATTTATTATTATGCGAGCCATAATAAAACTGTAAAGAAAATAAGTATATGTACACATAAATTGTAAATGTAGTAAGTATGTAAAACAATAATTATTTGTACAATTCATTACCAACGTGTTTTATAGGGTTAATAATAATATAATCGAACCCAAATTATCGCACGTAGCCTAGGGCGCCACCTTCAGACCCCAATAAATTGGAAAGGGTTCCGCCGCTGATGATGATGATGACAACAAGCTCCAAGCCCTCGGCAGCACGCGAACTCCAAACCCTAGACATTATATAACTTAACAATAGCCACCCTTCGATTGATCACCTAAACCTACCTCGTTCGAGTTACTTTCACGTAATCTTGATGGTAAATTAGGGAGCTCAATGATTGCAACACAATTTCTAAATAAATCGATATACCTAACATACCAATTTTCTATCTATCTCTCTATACCCTCAGTCCCTCACGCCATGTCCCTTGTAGAGCGCCAGACAACCCTATATTTACACACACTCCTAGCTTCCGTCACATTCATGTAATCTGTCATACATGCTCTCCGATTCCTTTTACTCAAAACGCGTCCATCCTTGAGGATCTGGTCGACATCATCGGATCAGGCCAGTCTCGGGCGACCGCGCTTTCTCACACCACTTCGTTCGCTCAAATATATACCTTTCTTGTCATCTATATCTTTCTTGTCATACCAATTGTAATATAAAATTAATGTAGTAACTTGTAACTAGAATGAACGTGAACGAGCCGGGATAATTGGGGCATGTAGAGAGCTAGGATGAATGATTAAAGTATAACAAAGATAAGGAGAATGAATAGGTGTAAAGAAGCGCAGCCGTGCAAGAAGCAGTTGGCGTCACCTTGTCAACCAGTTTTTTTTTTTAACAAAAAGTATCTGGACTTGCGTACTCAAACCCAAATACTTTCCCGCACACCTTGCACTAGGCTAAAAGCCTGTATCGCAAAGTATGGAATACATCGTCAGCGCCGGGGTTCGAACCTGGCACCTCCAGCACCAGAGACTGCCGCCTCAACCAACTGCGCCAATCATGTACTTAAGGATGAGGTGTTTTGAGTAAAAGGAATCGTAGAGATTCTGTCGTGTGTTTGCGTAAGGAACGTGAAGGGCGAATTGTAGTTTATATTGATTTGAACAATTTCATAAAATGCTACAGCATGCATGTTCACAATTTAGTGCGAACTTGGCATTAGGTCGCGATTTCTTCAGTTTACCTCTTCTCCATTCTTCTCGGATGTACCGTGTGTAGATTTCCGATGTTGTCGAGCTTTCGGCCTACTTGCTGAGGCCATCTTCGGGACTAATGTCTACAAACTAAAATCTACAAAGCTACCATTGCTCAGTTTACTTAAAACTCAAGTGCCTATATTTCTAAGACGTCCAAACAATGTTTGCCGAGGTATAATGATAGTGTATCTACTGCCCTCTATCGGATAATATAGTCAATATATTTGACTCCGTTTAACCCCTAATTTTTTATCAACCAACATTATTGATTGTTGCTTTTATACAACCAAACAATATTTCGCCCCCGTTATACACGAATTTATATCTTTTTCTCCATTTCTTTTCTTCGCAGGTCGAGCATCGAATGTTCACCCCCAGTCACGGAAGGGTATAATAATTCAAAAGGGAACAAAAAAAAAAGATCTTATCATACACAAAAAACCGATGCATCTTATTAATATAATAGAATACGAAAAAACACCACACGAATTTGAACAATTATTATAATAATAAATGAAAATAAAAGAGATTTGAGAGAAGTGATAGTAAAAATTGAAACTTTAATAAATTCCAATCAAAATGACATTAAAAATTTAGATCTTTATAAAGAATTGAAGGATCTAGACAAAGATTTATGCGAGCCGGAAAACGCTATTTTGGTGAAGACGAAATTTAAAAAGATTTTTGGGAGGAGTGATAGTAAAAATTGAAACTTTAATAAATTCCAATCAAAATGAGATTTAAAACGTCGAATTTGATAAAGAATTGAAGGATTTAGATAAAGATTAATGCGAGGTGGATAACGCTATCAAGACGGCTTTTTTAGCGAAGAAGCAGGTGGCTGTGGGTGAGAGTGCGGAGATCGCGTCACGAATGCACCCTACGGGGCCCGCGGCGCTGTCTGCCGCCCAGGAACTCGAACCCCACGCCATGGACTGGCTTTTCAAGAAGGAGAAAATATACTTGTTGGCACAATTTTGGCAACAGGTGAGTTGTAGCCATAATGATTATTGTTCTCTAAGAATATTTTGACTCAAAATATTGTTGATTAACGGTGCTCGAGTGACCCCTCTTACCACAAGCATAACAAGACTCTGGGCCAATTCTTTAGTTATCTGTTAGATAATAGACCACTGGCCACCTTGGTAATTTACTCGCTCGAATCTTAATACCTACGATTTTTGATCTGAATTTTCCATTAACTTCGGATTTCGTATATATTTTTACTATTCTTTGCGTCGTAGACAGAGAGAAAAAATTGCCAGACTTTCTTGCCTCTTGCTTCCGTCACATTCATGGACACTCTACGATCGTACTCTCGTCCTTAAGCAACTGGTCAACATGGTCCAGCCAAGTGATTCTTGGACAGTTTCCTTACGTACCTCTTCTTTCCCCCGAGTATATTTTCTTTGTCACCCTTTCTCTATTCATCCTATCCACATGTCCCAACCATCTCAACTTGTTCACTTTCATTCTATAGCTACATTGCATTTCTTTGCATCTCATTACATTTTCTTGTTCATCTTCTTTCTCCCAGGTATATTTTATGCATGTTTATACTTTCCATTCGCAACAATTTGATTTTGAAGAGATCCGTCATTAAAAATTAATTTTGTTGCACAGAGACTTAAGACCTGTTCACACTGCTGTTGCTGCAACAAAACAGACATCAGAAAAGAGTGGCGTGATGATTAATTATTGACAACAGAGGGTACTTGATTATGGTGTCGGTGAATGAATGAAAGGTTCCCGGAGAAAAACCCATAAGAATATTGTTCAACATGAATAAATCCTAAAAAAGACAAAAACTCATAAGAATATTGCTCAATATGGATAAATCCTAAAAAAGACAAAAACCCTTCAGAAATATCCTCAACGAATAAAAGTCCAAACTTTCTAGTTGGATTCCAGTACACGAATTATTTTTAAAAAGTTGCCAATTTTTTGTCTAAGTATCCCATTTTAGATCCGATTATTTATTCGTTTATTTTCTAATCTATGGTAGTTTCTGACACACTGAAAGAAATCGTATACTAATAGATATAATTTATTTATTTTCAAAATCCAGTTAGATTTGAGCTTTTGTCTTTTGAGCATATTTAAATAAATAAATAAATAAATAAAATAATCTTTATTGTACATGAACATACAAATGGGCGGGCATATTGCCAAATGGCAATTTCTGCCAGCCAACCCAAAACATCAGAAACCAAGATGAGACATAACTAATTATAAATCTAGTACCAAAAGGGTACCTTAACAATAATTAAATACATAAATGGGATATGGGATGGGATAGGGTAAGGGAGAGATGCTGGGTTCAGGAGGCCATGGGTTGTGGGATTTGAAATAGAAAGGTAATGCTGCTTCAGTCTACTCTTGAATTTTTTTGAAGGACTTTTGTCTTTTTTCGGATTTATTCATGTTGAGTTATGGGTTTTTGTCCGGTCACGTTGATGATGGTGTCGGTGAATGAATGATTGAAAGAAGAGGTCATCGAAGATCTCGCCATTCGATGATTTAATTTTGGGTTCCTTAATTCTTTCAAAAGAACTCAGCGATCAATAATTTTTGATGCTCGATGTGAAGACTTCTTAATTTAATCATCCTAATATCAAAACTGTAAATTGATAAATGATGTACGTTAATCATTATGTTGGATTCATTGTAATACCCGGCGTTGCACGGATAAATAAATAAATAAATCTTTATTGGCCAGAGAAAATATGCATAGTTACAAAAACAAGACAATTATAGTGTGCCAAAAGGCGGACTTATTGCAAAACCAATATCTTACAGTCAACCCGAATATGTAATACATAATTTACCAAACAATGTGGTACTTACTTGAAATTAAAGTAAAAGTAAGCACTTTTCAAGACTTGCGACCCAAATATGACGTCACGGTCTTTTCCATGGCATTAAGGTTCAAAATCACATGAACAATCGCATCATAGAATGGTAAAAATAGCATTTTTTCCATTTTTAGGGGTTATTTTCGCTTCAATAAAAAAACCTTAACGGTAATTCCCTAGATTTTAATGCGTATTATCAGTACAAAAAAATTCTTTGCGACTTTCGAGAAACGAGTTTCCGTGTTTCGGAAAAAAGATCAGAGGTGTTTTTTAGAAATCTATACAAGATATAAAAAATCTTTTACTGTTATTTCCTAGATAAATGTTCAATGCATCTACCCTATTTTTATCCAAAGCATATTTAGTAAGGTTGTCGAGATCTGAAGTCTCCCGTTTTATGATTTTTTTAATGTCGGTATGTCTATAAATTAGTTATAGAAATGGACTTCCATCGAGTACCTTCAATCGAAATACAAACATCCTATTCTATTCTGTGTATTTTATCTCGTCTACGAGTGATCTAGCAGACATAAGTACAGTCTACAATATTAGTCTGTGATAACGTAATAGTCTGCATCAGTGATTTCTTTTAAACGCTTATACAATATTAATAATGATAACTATAAATCTTAGAAGAAATTATGATCGTATTAAGACTGCTTATACGCTTAATTGATGAGGGCTGAACAAGCGAAATGTTTGGAAAATCGGGTGAATGAACGCTGGATCGTCACCCCATGCAGGGTTACCTCAAAAAAATCGCAGTATTTCGATATGTTCTCCCCAAGATCATTTTTTTATAATTTATATGATTGTATGCCTCGTTTACTGTAATATTATTTCGTCAATAAATCTCGTAAGTAAATTTTTTGAGTTTTTAGTATTTTATCATAAAAATTTCTAAAAATCTTACGTAAATATAATGACAATAATCACAGTTTTTAATTTTAAAATGATACGACCAATATTAGTTAAGAAAATACAGATTTTCTTGCAATGTAAGTGAGTTTGTGGAGTGAAATTTAAGAGTGAAAATATCGAGTTGATGTGAAAATATCGATATGATGTTGCCGTGACGTCATTGTGACGCGAAATTGCCGGTAGTGGAGCAATTTATTGCTTCGTGTAAGCGAGCCTTAACCAATGGCAACGGCTAGTTTTGAAATGGAGTTTATTTTTTTATTTATTTATTTATTTAAAGCAGGCGGAGGGACACTCCTCCATATAAGGAACCTTAGAGTTTATTAAATTAATCATTGAATCAAATTCGATTAAAGAAACTTAATTAATAATGAAAATACTCGATAGTTTTATTAATTATTATCAGACGAGTAGTTTGTGATGAGGTAGATGGTGATCAGGTAGATGGTGATGATAATGAACAAAAAAGTGGTGGAAGCAAAGGCTGTGCTGATCTAAACAATCGTTGTCAGTGATGGATTATGGGAATTCGAA
Source organism: Ceraclea dissimilis (assembly GCA_963576895.1). Lineage (NCBI taxonomy): Eukaryota > Metazoa > Arthropoda > Insecta > Trichoptera > Leptoceridae > Ceraclea > Ceraclea dissimilis. The sequence goes on along the minus strand of OY756379.1, from coordinate 7,281,564 downwards.
CTTCAGAATTACGTATTATATTCAGAGCTAAGCTATTAATTACGTATAGTGTTATTAGGTATGTCTATAAAATTAATCTGTTGCGTCTTATGCCTCGTTCGCATTAGGTAAGTAGTTTAGTCGAGTAGGTAGTGAATTAGTAACAATGCTGGATTTACACTCAATTGATCAAAATTGACTGTCAAGTTTCCAAGGACAGGTATGTTTTGAGTAAATAGAATCGTAGGGGATTGCATGAACGTGACTGAAACAAAAGGGTTACTGAAATTAGTAACAGGAAAATTAAATAATAAAGTCACGGACTTTAGACCTGAAGATGGCTCCATCATGAGAGCCGAAAGGTAGACAGCAAAAATCACACGGTATACCCGAAAAACGCGAAGAGGACAATATGACGACCGTGAAAACTACGCTACTGGTCCGATCATGTCGATCAGATCCTCAAGGATGGACGCGTTTTGAGTAAGAGGCATCGGAGAGCGTGTATGACAGATTGCATGAATGTGACGGAAGCTAGGAGTGTGTGTAAGAAAAGGGCTGTCTGGCGCTCTCGCCTCTCTGCCTTCCCTCCAAGGGACGAGGATAGTATAGATACTAAGATAGATAGAAAACCTACGATATTATTAGACATGACGAAGTCTATATCCAGCAGTGGAAAGAAACAGGCTGAAGAACAGAAAATATTCAAAACTTTACAGGAAAACAAGAAACACGCTCTTCCCGAGAGTCTCATAGTTCTGTTGTCAATCATTGATCAATAGAATCATATTGGATCTTACGTAAGCCAAGAATACCAAAGACCATTTTTTATCCCTTTTGTAATACGATCCACAAGCATAATAGTAATTGATGGATCATCCGTCTAGCAGCTCTGAGTCATTGTATATTATGTATGAATGAATTCCAATTGGCTATTAGTTAACAATAATGATCAATAGATCATTTTTCTTCACTGGTTGTTTGGATCTACGCAGTCGTAACTAAAACATAATCAATGCTACTAGTTAGGAACGTTTTGAGAGATCTATGAAAATAACAGTAACATTTTGAATTGTGATTTAATATTAACTGTGACAAATGGTAATAAAATTAGTATAGATTTTACATATTACTTATGAAATGCTCTTTTTTTACAAAAATAGAATGTAAATAACTACTTCATCAAACACCAGCATGAATGATGTTATTTTTTCCAGTTACTTCATCTGTCATCGCCTGTTTTTTGTCTGTGATTTTTTAAATAAACATAATTGTTTTTCTTTTCCAAATTGAAAATGCACCAAGATTGACATTATTTGCTCCCTTTTTTAACATCCAGCGATTTTGCTTTATCAATTTTTATTACAAAGTGGAATTCTTTTTTATTAATCGATAATGCACCCGCTGTCGAGGTATCAAATTGTTATTTCACGTCGCCATCTGAGAATAACAATGTCCAATTTAGCAAATTTTGAGCTCATGACGGACATCATCTACGAGTAGATACAATAATTAAGAAAAACAACCTTAAGTGGGGTAGTTTTGTGAATAACGAAAATAATAAGGTTTAATTTGTGAGTAAAAGATTCCAGTGTTTGATGCCTTGATATCATTTTTATTGTCATTTTGATCTTGACAGTTAAAACTTATTAATTCTCGCGTGACAATGTCCACTGACCACGAAAAGTTTGTGCGTAAGCGGCGCTAGTATCGCGTATCTTAAAGTGGACCACTTTGGAGTGGTAATACCGCACATATGCGAGTATTTTCTTACGTGATTCGTTGATTACAAAAAGAACAGTTTGGTGATTTATAACAGGTATTTAGAACAGTGAACTATTTGGGTGTCGTGTGGATCTAAGATCTAAGAGTAACTTGGTAGCTAAAGTAATTCGATACGTTCAACATTGGAGCAATCTTTTGTAATGATTTATCGCAATTAGATCTATATCTATTATTGTGGATCTTACGGCATTATAATTGGTAATTATAGATTTCTTTAATTATTCTTTATTGGACAGATCGTTTGCGGTATCTTCTTCTTTTTCTTTTTATCATAGGTATCTACTAAATTGAGTTGAGATGGTTGGGACATGTGGAGAGAATGAACGATGAAAGGATAACAAGGAAAATTTACCTGGGTGAAAGAAGTGGTCTATGGAAACGCGGCCGTCCATGAACCACACGGCTGGACCATATTGACCAGATCCTCAAGAACGGACGTGTTTTGAGTAAAAGTAATCGTGGAATGTGTATGAGGAATTGCATGAATGTGACGGAAGCCCAAAGTGTGTGTAAGGATAGGAAAGGCTGGCGATCCGTTCTCTCTGCCTACCCCGCAAGGGAGGTGGCGTGAGGGTATAGTATAGTATCTACTAAATATTGTATTTCAACTATCAATGTAACCAGGGAATCTAAAATTGATGACTAATTTGATTTTATTTCTTTGTTTCAGGTAAATGGACTGACTCACTAATCGTAATAGGTACACAGTCAAAGAAGGTTTTCTGTATAGGTATGTAAAGAGATTAAATATAAACGAGGCGCACAATCAAATAACTAAAATTGTTCACTAGGGCGAACTTATCACAATGCTACGATTTTTCCAACTAACCCAAATCTAACGAAAAACGTGTTTGATCCTCCGTGAATTTTCACAGGTTGCAATCACCCGCTAGTTATGACATAATATAATACCTATCGATACCTAAGTACCACAATGCAGTATGTAGATATTGTAGAATTAGTATTTTGTTGTATTGGTAGTTGGTAGATGTATTGAATGTATGTAATCTGTAATTGCCACTGTTCCACGCTTCAACGACTTGACTAAACTGCCATGTCGGCGATTATCTTCGCAGTACTTAGATACCTACACACAAAATAATATATGCCTGTCTATATACTCGTAGACATAGAATATTCACATAATATAGGAAATCAGTGCTCCTAAACCTAACATAATATGAAGATTTCATGGTTAACTCAGTCGGTTGGAGAGTTATGGTTGACCAAAAAGTGCAGTCGTGAATGAAATTTTCACTTTACGACACAATCGATTTGCTTACTGCAAAGTGTATGTAGGAAAAAAATGTAAGCTTTTGTATCTATGTAGCATTTTGGTAAAAAAAATATATTCTAATGCCGGATTTCACCAACTTTTTAACAGCGGAGATAGGAGCCACCTAGCATAAATTTCATATGAAAAATAATGATAAGTGATTCCTATTTCCACTATTCCTCACCTAAAAAGTTGGTGAAATCTAGCATAAGACTATTACTGGTTGACTGAAAGATATTGCCTTTGCAATAAGTCCGCACTTTGGCATACAACCATTGTCTATTTCTTAAACTTGTGCTTCTAAGAAGCCTTTCGCTGGTTATCTCATATTGTTGGTTAAACCGTGCTGGTATTGAATTATTTTTTTCTATACTTACCTATGTTTTGCATTTTTTTTTTTAATAAATATATCAAAAATTAGAATTATGCGTCGACCTCTCTATGTCTTGTATATAGTACTCGTAAAATGCAATTTGATTTTCGAACTTGTCGGTCAAACAGTTTGCAGATGTCTGCTTTACCGACAGGACAGGCAATCATCAATACCATGTGATCAATCGACATTGAATGTCATGATTACTCTCGTCTCATAGTACCTATCATTATTATTCTACCTCCACAATGTTTCTATGTATACAAGTTAAGAGTATGCATACCGACATTTCAAAAATTTCTAAAAACGGGAGACCTTATATCTCGGCAACAGTTACTAAATATGCTTTGGAACAAAATAGGGTAGACGCAGTGAACCTTTATCTAGGGAATAACCGTAAAAGATTTTTTATATATTGTATAGATTGCTCAAAAAAAAATTTGAAAAACACCTCTGATCTTTTTTTCCGAAAGACGGAAACTCGTTTACCGAAAGTCGCGAAGTATTTTTTTGTTTGTACTGATAATATGCATTAAAATCTAAGAAAAAACCGTAAAAGTTTTTTAAAAATTAAGCCCAAAAAATGGAAAAAACGCTATTTTGACCATTTTATCATGCGATTGTCACGCGATTTTGAACTTTAATGCCGTGGGAAAAGACTGTGAGGTCATTTCTGGTGCCAAGCCCTTAATACTACAACATCGCAGATAATTCGCTGTACAAGTGTCGTGAAGTGTGAATGAATGTAACACTGGATTGAATAGAAGTAGACGCTATATGATTATTATGTAGTTATACTATATTGCGTTAGTACATCTACGTACTGATGCTGCGAATGTTGCATATATGATCATACCATATTCTTTTGCATTGATACTAAATCTCCTATGTCCAGGAATCAGTTTTACACGGGAGAACTCTCAGACTACATATTTTGAGTAGAGATAGAGCAGAATCCTGGCTAGGATGTAAACTATCAAAAAATCAAATACCTCTTACGGTTAAAGAGAAAAATGATTGCAAGACAACATAATATGCACTTGTGGTTGCGTCAGTGATGATGGTTTGGTCACGTGGAAAGAATGAATTATGACAGAATCAATGACAAAAAATATACATAGGTGAAAGATCGAAAATTTCGATCAGATTTTCGAGAACGATCGCGTACTGAGTGTAAGGAACCGATGATCGTGAATCAGGAATGCATGCACGTGGCAGAATCCTTTTTGTTGAGATAGAGAGGTCTGATTCTCTATCCTTTCTTTCTACCCCGCAAATGATGTAAGTTAGTTTTAAGTATTTAGTAAAAGTAGCCATATTTTAAAGTAGGTAAAACTAGAAATGATAAATTAATAAAAAAAAAATGGCTTGATGTCTTGTCATTTTTGTGACCTATTCATTTTTGTGACTTAAATCTAATTATCATCATAATCAGCCCTCTCTCGTACAGTGTTAGAATATAAGCCTCCATTCTCGACTTAGATAACTCTGTGCCCTTCTGAATACTAACCTATCCATCGAAATATCGATAAATTCCGACAAATTGTCTAAAAATAACTATAATATCTGAGTTTGTAGTGGTTAGGTAGGTACCCCTCATTATAATCGCATTACAGATCATACATTTTCACAATGGCAATACAGAATTATAATAATGATAAAAAAAAACACAAAATAACCAATCGAAATTGGAATCATTTGAGATAAATGATAATACACTTAATAAAATGACCCGTAAACACCGCACAATAGACCCTCCCATACAAATTAGCACGCGGAAAATACAAAATTCACACTTTATTTTTGGAAAAATAAATGTATTTCCAAATAGCTAGATAAATGTGGAATCCAAAACTACCAAAGAAAACACTGGTGCATCCTTTAGGTTACTTTGACAACATCGCGAAATACAAGTTCACGCGCTAGATCAAATTTGAGAACAATTCAATTCGTTTATTGCTGTGCGTTAGAGAGCATTTTTCTCAGTAAATTTGTATTAAACAGTTTTACTTTTTTATGTCATTTCGAATTTCAATAAACATAATGTACATTTGAAAAAAAAATATCTTGGAAATATTTTCATATTATGTACTTAATTAATTATAAAAAAAACTCATATAATTTGTCAATTGAGAATATATAAATATTTTTTTAAAGGCTTGTAACTATTTTGCTACACCGAGCTACATTTTAGTTTTTTAATATTTTAAAGCCCCAATATCTCTACTAATAGTGGTAAAAAAATTGGCTGCCGATACGTGCCTAAACAAGGGTTTTTGTAATTTGTGCTGAGCGAAGTCGCGCTATAAATCGCCTAGAAATGGTTACGTTTCTTAGTCAATGCGGCGATCTTCAATCGTTGTTCTATCATTCTCAATTTTTAAGAGCATACATTCATAATAAATTAGGTTTATCTGATTGAGGACTGTATAACACATTAAATAAGAGAACAATATATTCATTTTGTACACATTTACGGAGGAAATTGTATAAATCAAATCGCACTTCGAAATTATTTGTAGAGTAATTTTGTACTTTGCATGCATTTGGGTATTCATTATATATTTTTGTTAATTAATAAATAAAAAGTATTGGGTATAGCTTATTAACTTTTTTATTAGTAAAATAAATAGTTTTAGGGAGTATTCTGGGTAGTTTTTTATTATAATAATAATAATTTTGGCACACTTAAGTATTATTTTATAAGGATAGACATACTCGTACGTGTTTACATCATATGGGCATTATATAATTGGTAGTATTATGTGGAAAATGAATCGGGTATAAAAAAAATGTGCAATGACAATGCTAAATGGTTATGTTTCAAGATTTGCTGCACAATGTTATTGCATTTTTTGTATGGTGGATATCCGTGATTATTGCGAGAGATTTTTGACTCTAGGCCTTACCTAAAAGTGATGTTATGTTCATAAACAAGTGTTAAACAAATAAAGGATGATAATATTGATTAATAAATCGAAAATTGGATCATTTTCCAGTTCCGGAACCAGGTTTTATGAAAGCTGCCATTCACCGTATTTTTTCCATTACATAAGCCTACGGTTATATGTGCATAGCATGTACCGGAAGCATGCATGTTGAGTGTAATTACGTAATATCTATAAAATAATGTCTATTTAATCATCGTACATCAAAAAATATATAAATTTATTGATAGTTCGACTGTTATGATTTTCTGATTTCTAAATCCTCGAAAGAATCTACTGTGCACCGGTGCGGATTGTGAAAAACTGGAGTTTTATAAAAATATTAAAAAAAAAAGGTTGAATGCAGGGGATATGAAGTCGTGAGAAGAATATTGAAGGAAAATCCCGCGGGCTTAAGGCCCTCCACATCCCCGGGTAGCTCAGGCGCATTAATAGCGACCTCTTTACCCGCACTTCTAGCAAAATATTATTAAGAGGTGGGCCCAGGGTTAGCCTTAAGGGAGCCCCCCGGCAAACCCCACCCCTGAATTACGTTCCTTCAATATCCTTGTCCAAGGAGGTTACAAAATTTCACCTATTACTACAATATTTCAAACTATATCTATACTTATAGAAGAATATGTAAGAAAACACTGAGATATACGATAAGTATAAAAAGATTAACAAAATGGAGGAAAAGCAGTATTATGCATCATCCACATACCAGCCGAGTCTCCACTAGTTTTGTGTGAATGAGTAAAAAGGCGTGCGGACGGGGTGTTTGTCTTGGATTGTGTACGTAACCGACGGTTAACGCCTTTTTTACTCATGAGCACAAAAATTGTGGATGCTCGGCCAGCATGTGGATGAGACATTAAAATTCAAATAGTTTTTTGCGACTATGATCGGCAATACAGCACAAAATACCTCTGCGCCGATATCAAATTACAGTGTGACAAATTCTTTTCATTTTTTTATTCGTGTATAGAACCCAGAAAAGCAGTACCAAAAAACTGATCTTCAGTACTATGCGAAACGCACAGTGTGTGGAGAAGTGTCAAAAAATATCTATAAAACAGCGGTTTTTGAATTAAGAACAACAAAACAAAAGAGAATCACAGTTTTACGTCGACTGTATAACCTTCAAATCAGATACTGTAATTAAATATAGATTTGCGTCGATGTTTTTAATATAAGTATCTGTATTTTTTGTATATATTATTCATAATTCATAATAATAATAATATTCTCTTTCTTGTTGTTCTTTTTTTAAATTATAATAACGTTCGGTGGAATTATAATGTCGTGTCGTGATTGGTCGTCATCATCGAAAAAGATCGATTAGGTCTGCCATGTAATTTTCTTTTTATTCGAACCGTATGTATGTTATTTTATATACCTACATACTTAGGTGATACCGTATTACCAAAGTTGGTATTTTATCTATATCTATATAATAAAACAAAGTCCGCATTTTTGTAAGTGTTCGCAAAACTCGCGCATTTGACGATGGATTGCTGTGAGTATTCTCAAAAATTTTCCTACCGATCTGCTCTACGTTTTAGCGTTGCCATTTTTGAAAAAAAAAAGCTTTTTTCAAGAGATTTAATGTTGTGAAATCTAAATATGAAGAACAATAAAACAAAGCGGCCATATTGGAATCCATATTGAAATTCATTTTTTAACCATAGATTAGTATTCGTAGATAGGCGATGTCCGATATTACAGACCATAGATATTAATTGGTACCTAATTAATATAAGCTATGTTCTAACGTCGCCGGTTTTTGGATAAAAATCTTGTACTAGGAGGTGCCATGATGATGAGAGAATCCAAGGGTTGTGTGAGGTCGTGTGTGGTATAGTATGAAAGGGCGTTGGTAACGAAATTCAAATCTTGAGTCACATTTTGTCCAACTCAAGCCTATAAAGTATGCCGGGATGGTTTGTTAAATGTGCCGTTGTGAAGCACGGGTAACTCAGCTAGTATATTATGTTGTAGAGAAAAAAATTACCAATGGAATGTCCGGTAGTGATTAGTTTTTTTTTTCATTATTCTTAAATTTGAACTTGTCGTGTTATGGATGTAAGTTTATGATGCATACCTGTGTAATTTAGTCTATCTATCTATACCATCACGCTTTTCCTAATTTTCGGAATGGGTGACTTAGTTAAGCCATATCCATCCATTAAAATAATATAAAATATTCTTTATTGCATATAAAAAAAACACACAAAGGGCGGGATTATTGCCAAATGCCAATTTCTGCCAGCCATCCCAAATAAGAAATCGTTTTATTTTTCTGCATATAAAAATGAAATTAATTAAAATTTACCAATTAAAACGTGTTTATGATAAAAGAGTACCACATTTTTTAGCTGTCACCTAAAGCAATTATGTCTGCAAAATTTCAATAGGAAGTTATTAAAATTTGAAGATGGAAAATTAGGCGCAGATAACGACAAATAAAGATAAGTAAAATCATGGTAATACAATTTTCAGTGATATCATTTGGTAAATAAAATACCTATTTTTACACCATGGGAGCCCTATGCAAAAAATCTCAGTTATGTTTTAAGAGCCACGGGTTCAATCTCTGGCCGAGTTTCACCCCGTCTTGATTATCTAGCAGTTTTTCACTAAATTTGTTAACAAAGAAAATAAAATATACATAAATCATTATGTTAGGTGATGAATGCACAAATTAGTTTGCGCAATTATAATTGGCCAGCCAATCCCGGGTTAATCATCTTGACATATTTAACAAAAGATGTTCCCCACCTTTTGTGATAAATGGTGAAGTTTTAACGAAATTAATTTAGACTCAAAAAATTGTAAAAGTTACAAAAACAATGTAAAATCATTAAGGGATTTTTTTCTTTTGAAGACAAATCGACCGTGAAAATTACACATTTATCTATCAAATTTGTACCGCTAATTCGATGTAATTTGAATTAGAAAGGTATTTTTTTAGTCTAGGGGAACTATTGTTAATGACGAAAGATGAACGTTCTGTTTTCAAATTTAATCATCCAATCAAAATACTCATTCAAAAACATTCAATTACTGATTCTAAATTTGAAATTCATGATTTAGTTACTAACAACTGGATATAATCTCTAGTATAGTGATAGAAGTGTGAATTTGAATTGGCCAATCAGCTGTGTGCTTGTTTTGTGTGTCAAATCGCAGAACACGGCAGCAAAAAAAGTAAAAAAAAACTTTCTTTGAGTTTTTGGAGCATAATGTTAGCACTTTTATTGAATGTTTACGATGCTTGGACAAGAACCGTTTTTCAAGTTTATGTGCCAAGGTCAGCTTGAAGAAATCGCGATAAGCTCGCCTTGGTGTGTATTTCTTTATGAAATTTAGTCTTGAAATTCTAGTTTCAAATACTTTTATAGAAATACATATTGTAATTAATTAGATACGGGAAATAGATTTTGAAAGTGCTAAATGATTTTCTGTTTGACGGCATACATTACGAAAAACATATTTCTCAAATAAGATACTTAATAAAAAACCGTATTTCAATTACATACCACCTGTCACTTTGACTGATGTCATTCTACAAATTCAAATTCCGAACGGTGCCATCTTGCGAACGCCTCCATAGACAAATTAATGATTCTTTTTTTATCGTTCGAAATTTGAAATATTGTATAATTATCATTAAGTATATTACATTACGACCAATCGGATCATTACAATTTATAATCTCGAGGCGGCTTTGGCGCTTGAGGACCAGAAAAGATTTTATTTAATTGAATCAAAACATTTGGATGGCGAACGTAAAAGTGAGGTCGACGCATTGTTCTCTTCTTTAAGTAATTTTCAAAAATGGAATTCATGGACTTTCAAAATGAAGTTTTGTTAACACTAAAAGTAGGGATGTTTTCTACTGATAAGCTAATATTGTGTATCTGTATATGTTTAAGACAAAAAAATATCAGTAAACATAGGCAAGAGTGAATTGCTCACATCCCCCACGCGTTTTGATATTTTTCAAGCGTCCTGCAAAATTGAGGTGTTTGTGAAATTTTATTATTTCAGCAGTAAGGTTTGCTACCCATTCTCAATGTTCTATGCTATCTTTACCCTTATATTTTTTTTAATGAATCTGGGTACACTTTAAAGTAAACTTGAAAAGCTTATATCCTTGCATGCGTTACTTCACAACATTCGACTTACAGGTTCTGCGATTCCTCCCACACAAAAAGCGTCCGTCGTTGAGTCAATGAATACGGTCTGGTCAATAAATACGCTGTACAAAACTGAGGGGCAATTTTTTTATTAATTGTACGTTTGTACAAATGAGTGGGGCACGTTTACCGATAGTTTCCGACAGCGGGACTAATCGATCCCTTCTCTAATCGATGTTGATCACACCCCCTTCCTCTCGATGCTGCCCGAGGAGATGACCTCCCCTCTCTCCTCCAGAACAACAGTGTAACAATAATATTGCAGGTCTAACCGACTTTACCAATCACGGGACGCTAATAAATCATTTGAAATTGAGTTTATTTAAAAGAAAAATAAATACATACAGAACAATCGGTAGCCTGGTTTGTAACACGCTCTACTGTTAATCCAGTGGGCGTGGGTTCGATCCCAGATGCTGACTTACTCCACTTCACGACACAAGCTTTTCGAGCTTACTGTGAAGTGTACTAAGGTGTTTTTGGGTTTATTCCGATAAATCCAGATTTTTTTTTTTTAATTAAAAAAAAAACAGCAACTAGATCAAAAACAACACTAAAAAATATAAAAAAGGTCCCCAGACAGCATAAGCTGGTATTAGGGAAACTAAATAAATAAATAAATAGTTTGAAATGTGTAGAAACAAGTATAGATGATTCTGTCTATGATTTTTATGTGTAGGTGTTAAAAAGTGTTTTAAATTCACTTGAAAAATTGAACATAAATTCGCAAACTATGGATTAACGCAAAGAAATCGCAGTATCGCGATAAGTTCGCCCTAGTGAACAGTTTGATTTGACATGATTTATTTGATTCTAAGCCCTTTTTATTGTACTATTTTTAATTGTTGAAGTCTTCAAGTCAAATGTATTACACATTACATTGTGAGAGATGTTGTAAAAAATGAAAATAAAATGCATTTAATGAATATTTATCGTGGACCGCTTAGACAAAACAATGCGAACCGTATCGATCGAAACATTGACCACATCTGCAACGATATAATGATCTACGGAGCATGCTCGCTGATGAGATTTTAATGATTTTTTTAGACGTGGATCATCGACCAACATTGATCACCGTCATTTCGATCGAAATGATGTTCTTATAATGAAAAAAAAACGATACTCTGAGGTGATTTGCCGTCAAGTTTTTTATTCGAATACTTGATTATTAGGTTGGTATGCATTATACCTAATAATAATCGAACTGTACCTACCTTCATACATATCTAGTAGGATTTTTTTCAATAGATAATTCGAATTTAGAACCATGTCGAAATTTTGAACTCCGGCAATTTTTCAGCTAAGAATAACAAGGATTCAACTAGCAATTTTTTGTGATTTTTTGCGTAGAAATGTTTCTAGCCGTCAATTCTATGAGCAAAATTAACAAACATACCCTAAAGTCGGGTAGTTTTTTAAATAATGCGACTAATTAGGTTCCATCTGAGTTTAAAATAAATAAGGATGTAAACAGAGAATGGAGTGACCATGTTAAAAGGGTCCTCTCATTTAGCAATCATTTATAAAATGATGACTGAAAAGGAATATATCTTTTTATGAAGATTCATGAATTGATTAACTTGATTTGAATTTGAAATAAAAATATTTTCCCGCATTTTGTTTTATAAATTTATTGAATTTGCTAATAGAGTTCTGTATTCAAAATATATAAATTTTAGTCAAAAAGAATCTTCTCTATTCGAAATTCAAAAGCGGCGCGTGATGATTTTGTTTTTTCTTCTTATTTTTTGATAATGACGTTAGGTAGGTACCTACCGATGCATCCTAGAAGTATCAGATTATAACTATTAGAAACATGCAACGTCAAAAACTATTATTAAATATACGTTACTCAACAAAAACACTCGGCGCAGAGGTCTACGAACTTCGAACATCATTACCGAATTATAAACATGGGGAACATATGTATTTTTGAAAATTGAATATAAAAATGTGTCTAAGACAGATGTAACTAGAATTAATGTGAACAAGTTGAGATATTTTGGCCATGTATTCAGAATGTCTGAGGATAGAATAACAAAGAGAATATAAAAGTTTAAAGAAAAGTGTGAGGAAACGTGGCAAGTTAAAGAGTAGATACTTAAGGACGGATGCGTGTAGAGTGGGAGGAATCGCAGAGCGTTTATGACAAAAGTTATGAACGTGATGGTGGCAATGAATTGAAGTGTGTGGCGCTCTGTTTTCTCTGTCTATCGTGCAAGGGTGATGAAAAGTGATTGAATTGAATATTTTTATCGGTTCACTAGGGCGAGCTTTTCGTAATCATACTAAAAAAAATCGCTCCATACGCTGTTTTTTTACTATGGGTTTCATGGGACATGTTACCTCTAACGTTTTTTTTTTAGAAACAATATAAATTACCGAAGACGTACAAAAAAATGTACATCAAAGTACAAAACGTACATTAATTTTATTATGTTTATATCTAGGATGACGAATCGCGTAATGGTTACTAAGTGAAATAAAAAATATTTCATGTAATGAAGCAAAAATTTGTAATTGAAAAACTTAATTGTACTAGAAGCATTCGTTGATTTGAGATCAAAAGAAAGTAATTGAAATAGCATTTCATATAAGAAAATGTTATTAACTTCGAAGATATAATGGAGTTTATCATTTTCAAAGACACGTTATTGTCTTTTTTATTCATCGGGTAGGTAGACTAATACCTATTTTATATTTAATTTTATTCTATTCCAATTATACCTTAGCCAATCCACTCGGAAAAGAGTGATCTATGCCATTAGAAGCCATGAAATATGGCAAAACAAAATAGCGTATGCAACAAATACGCAGTGTACCTAACAATAATTTGCCACGTGTTCCTATTATATATTCACATATTTGGCCCATTTGGCTGGAGCTCGGACTTCCAAACTGGAGGTATTAAGATAGAATCTCAGTGCTGACGATGTATTCTGCACTTCACGACACAAGCTTTTATTTTATTGTGAAGTGTGCAGGAAAGTATGTGGGTTTGTGTACGCAAGCTCTGATTATTTTTATTAAAAAATCGGGATATTGCAATAAACTCGCCTACATACCTAGGTATGTTCTAATTGTCTGTTTTATATCCTGTTTTCTAACGTAATGTTCAATAAATAATTAAGTAAGGTGTAAGTGTACGCCACTGCGAAACGAACGCCAATTTTTTTCAATCGATCACAAAGACGGGTTGATCAATTCGAATTAGTCCCATGAAAAGTTACTTAACTTAACCAATTCCCATGGATGTTCGGAAGTCCAGGGATATCGGTCCCTTTGTATGCCGCAGTCGCTAATATCTTTCCCACGCATTCCACTACTCGTGTTTAGGACCTGACAAGCGAGGAATGGCGATGTGGTGAAATTCCACAGGTGATATGTCCCAGAAAAAAAAAACAAACAAAAAACATACCTACATACTCAATTAGAGTTCGCTATATTTGTATTTTAAAAAACATAAAGAATTGAGATTTTTAATTGATTTGAGACATAATTGAAAATGACGTTGTTTAGAATGTACCCACTTCACCACTACGACCTAAGCTTTTCTAATTCGCTGTAAATCGTGTTTTTTTTTACAATATTTGTTCGAACTCTCCAATTAAGAATGTCCACGGCATGCACGCAAGATTCGTCTAGAACTACCCGTAACATATACATACATAAGATCCAGTGTGGACTTCCAATCGGAAGGTGCCAAGTTCGAATCTAAGTGGTAATGATGTATTCTACTTTTCACGGTACAAGCTTTTAGCTTACAGTGAAGTTTGCAGGAAAGTATTTAGGTTTGTTTACCAGATCCTTACTTTAAAAAAATGATAGGTGTTCCGTTGCTTTCGGTTCGGTCTTACCAAGATTCAGGTATAAAACCGCACTAGTCATAATGAGAAATTTTGAGTGCTTAATAAAGTAACACCGTTAAAATTTTATTTGTCGAAGAATTTTATTGGGTAATTTAAATACGATAATTACCATCAGGAATTTTGCAGATTAAATATCCAAAGTCTTAATTTTAACGACGCTTAAAATGATTAATTGTATTTTATATCTTAATCAAATTGACGAAAGCAATAAAATACGCTAAAAATCATCGCTAATGATTTTAGTCCTATAAAATCGATCTTTTATTTTGTCTAACTAGCCTTTATACACCCGGTCGAATAAACATTTCAATTTTGTTTTAATTAAAATAAACTCTAATGCAGGATTTCACGGACTTCTTAGGTGAGTAATAACTATTAAATTATTATATTATTAGCATAAAACTATTAGTTGTATAAAAATAAATTATTGCTGGTTTTGTAGCTAAAATTATAGAAATTAAAACATTTCTTGACTATTTTCTCGTAGCTCTTATGAATTTTCAAAAATATTAGTTTTTTTTTTGTATTCCCATTGCGGGTAAACTGTTAGTCCTATGAAAGAAATGTGTGGAGCATTTTTGTAAGAAAATTAATAAGGATTATTTTTGTCTTTGACTACTTTTTTCTATCTTTTACCATACTCCTAAAAATTGCGAATTCGGGGGCCAGAGGAGTGACGCGATAAGATTTAGCTACGCAACCTCGTGGCGATGTATGACTTTTAATCACATTTTGATTAAAAAACAGATAAGTACCTACCTAGATCGACCATATTTTTAGCGGTGGGAACTTAAGTTATCACTCTTATCGCCGTTAATTTTATAACAATGACAACAAGAATAAGAATGGACGGGAACCTAAATATCAGATTATGTTTATATGTATACCTCCGGACATACACACATCCAAACATTCTGATTTAATTATATCGATTGATTTATCGGATTTTTATTTTTGAAGTAACTTATTTTTGATGGATTTTCTGGGGCCCTGCAATAAAACTGCACTCATTATGATCAATAAAATCTGGAGTCATCTTTCTGATTGTTTTGGGGCCATTTTTACAACTTCGAAATCAATCACGTATCGTAAAATTTTAACGGGTTTGTAAGAATACACCCCAATTAAAGAATAAATAAATAAATTATCCAAAGGCGATTAAGGTAATTAAGGATATCAAAAAATAAGTATCAATAGGTACCTGATTCGTCCTAAAAGCTGTCGAGGTGAGGTCGCTAAGAAGAATGTGTGGAAAAACGTTGAGAGATAGGATTAAAAATGAAACGATCAGAGAATAATTGTAAAACTAATGTTGAGACTAGAATCAAAGTGAGCGAGTTGATATGGTTGGGACATGTAGAGCGGATGAATGATAAGAAAGAAAACATACCTGGGAGAATGAAGAAGTGTAAGAACCACTTGGCTTGACCGTGTAGACCAGTTGCTTTTAAGGACGGAGGTGTTTTAAGTAAAAGAAATCGTTGAGCATATATGACGAATTTCATGCATGTGATGAAAACTAAAGTGTGTGTAAGGATATGGTGGTCTGATGGTCTGTTTTCTTTGCCTACCCCGCAAGGGACGCGATGATTGATCGTAGATTCAGCGTTGGTTGAAAATGCATCATTTAAACGACAGCTATGGGTTCAATTCTCAGTATTGACTATGTTTTAGATCCCGATTGATAGTCGAGGGCGTTACCAACTTAACGACCGACCATTTCTTTATTTGGACAATTTTTTGATAGTGCATCAATTAAAATCGCCACATAATAATGTATCTTCAATCGGGACTAAGTACCAACAATAGATTTTGTTTCGTGTATTCACTCTCAGTCTCATATTATTACATCTACCCTATGAAGTAAGTAGGTACATGTTCTAGGGTGAAGGCACCAGTTATTGAACGTCTGCATGTTAACAATACCTCGATAGTAATGCATATTAATTATTATACCAGATTCCCTTACAAATGAATCTTATTATTACTATCTTAGTATCTAATTCTATTATGTATTCATTTTCTCAATAATTCATATTAATATATCACTTCAGACATGCAGTCTTAAGGCTCGCGACCCAACTATGACGTCACGGTAATTTCCCACGGCAATAAAGTTCAAAATCGCATGATATAATGGTAAAAATAGCGTTTTTTCCATTTTTTGGGGTTAACTTCGCTTTAATTAAAAAACTTTTAGGGTTGTTCCCTGGACTTTAATGCATATTATCAGTAGGTACGAAAAAAAATTACTCCGTCACTTTTCGGGAAACGAGTTTCTGTGTTTCGGAAAAAAGATCAGAGGTGTTTTTCACAATTTTTATTTGAGAAATCTATACAAGATATAAAAAATCCGTTACTGAAAAATCTGAAGTTGGTACCACTTTTAGTTTCCTAGATATTCGCATGCTCTTAAAAACTTCAAAGCAATTTTTCACCCCTTTGGGCTGCGGAATTTCCAAAAATCATTTCTTAGTGGAAGGTTTTGTATTCATACTTATTTGTCTTTGCCAAATTTCACTTCTTAGAAATTGTTTTTTTTTGCGAAATGTCAATAATAAAAAAACTTATGACATACGTGCATTTATCATTGAGATCGGGAATCTGCGTCGATACATGAATAAATGTTACCTATTATTTTAAAGAGACAAAACACTTGTGGGTAGCGTATATCATTTGTATGGTATTATTTCAACGTCTCTTCGTCTAGTAAGAAGCTTAAATACCTTCTACATATCACAACAATCGTCTGTACTCAGTTTTCTTAATTCCTTTAATATTAAGGGCTTGGCACCAAGAATGACGTCACAGTCATTTCCCACGGCATTAAGGTTCAAAATCGCGTGAACAATCGTATGATAAAACGGTAAAAACAGCGTTTATTCCATTTTTTGGGGTTCATATTGCGTCTATCAAAAAACCTTTTACGGTTTTTCCCTAGATTTTAATGCATATTATCAGTACAAAAAAAAAATACTTCGCGATTTTCGGGAAACGAGTTTCCGTCTTTCGGAAAAAAGATCGGAGGTGATTTTCAAAATTAATTTTGAGAAATATATACAAGATATTAAAAATATTTTACGGTTATTCCCTAGATAAAGGTTTAATGTATATACCCTATTTTGTTCCAAAGCATATTCAGTAACGGTTGTCGAGATATAAGGTCTCCCGTTTTTCGAATTTTTTGGAATGTCGGTATGCATACTCTTTAATATTGAATAGATGGAAGTCTGCTTTTCAAAGTGCTTTTATCGATGCAGTTTTCATTTCAGTGCATAATTCTGTTTGAATGCTCAGAAAACAATATTATTATGCTGTGGTGTACCACAAGGTACAGTCTTCAGTCTTCTTAGATTTCTAATTTTGCTTTGTTCAATGTAGATAGTTCTTTTTTTATCCCATCACCACGCATCCATTGTAGGATATGCAAAGAGGACCACACAATTTGAGATGGTCTGTAGTCTGGTTGGTAACGGGCTCAACCGCAAATCAGGTGAGCGCGGATTCGATCCCCGATGCCAACTTACGACACAAGCTTACTGTGAAGTGTACAAAGATGTATTTGGGTTTATTTACCCAAACCCAAATTTATTTTGAAGAAAAGGTATGATGCCTACTGTGTTGGATCAGCCCATAGTAAGGTAAATAAATAAATAAATCTTTATTGGCCAGTAAATATAAATAACAACATACAACAACAATGCAGTGTGCCAAAAGGCGGACTAATTGCAAAAGCAATATCTTACAGTCAACCCGAGATAGACTAACCCCTAGACCGAATTCTCTTTTTCAGTTTTCAAAACAATATATTGGTCATTGGGGGTCGATTCCGTAACTAATTAAGTACGTAATAACGAAAATATGTCAGTCATTTTCTTAATTCACTAAAACTCTAATCTTAAATTCTCAAAACTCACTCATTCACTAAAAATTCTTATGAATATATTTATTAGTCATATCACCTACTGCCAATATTTTCTATTGCTCGGAACACTGCGGAGATATTATCATAGATTGTTTATTGCTTATTATGATTTAGTTCGATTTGCTCATTTGAATAATAATTTGGCAACCAATCACCGCTTCTCTCTATTGCTACCTATCGCTTAACCTGACAATCATCTCCTCTCTCTACCGGCTGTCTCCAATTGAGTACGAATTGTGATTCCAAATGACACATCATTCTCTGCAAGAAGATTATTTATATCTTTGTATTATTATTATTGCCTTGTGCATCACCACGACGTTTCACGATATTGGCAAGTGGCGCTGGTGTTGATTGATAGAACGCTAATACTTATTTAATTTAAAAAAAAAAATGTCGAACGCCTGATGATGAAGATGAAAGTCCCGAACATCGGTCGCGTGTAATAGAAATCATTAGGTGGATTTTAAACTATACTTTTTGGTTTTTCATTTTTGCCTTTGAAAATGGATTCCACCGCACACCGTACATCAAAAATCTTAATATTAAAATTGTTAGATTTTTTTTAATAATATGTGCTATTTAATATGCGATTTCTACTACAAAACCAGACTGTTTTAATTATCCACGTCAATCAGAAAGTGACAATAACACGCTACTTACATAAAAACAAACGTTTTTTTTTCTTTATTTCACGCATTTTTGTAATAAAATAACAATACTGGCGCATTGTCCTCAAAATTTTCAAATTTCGTTCTATTGCATCGCACTCATTTGTTTCATTAGTTCGACTTTCTAGCGCTAGGGATTGAATATTGTCACAGTAGTATATTCGATACTATAACTCTTGGACCACATATTTCATATTTGCGGTGTGCAGCTCTCCCCGTTTCCTGGACCTTATCCAAATATGTTTGTTATTCTGATAACGTATTAATCATATTGTCGTATTATTCCTCTATTATAAATAATGTTACGTGTGTTTTATTGTTTTTATTGTTACTATTATTATTCTAGGTCAACAAAACAAAAGGTGAACGATAATTTAAACTGAAAATATTTTGTTTTGTTTTCTTTCATTTGTTTTCATTTCTGATATACAACGTTGTAGAATTAAATTGACTTTAAAAGATTTTCTTGATATATTCTTACGACACTAATTTGTGATCGTCAGTACATAAAATTTGTTAAATAATATCTTACATCTTATAAATATAAAGAAATGAAGAAAATCATTCTAATTCAATTTTAATTCACGTGGAAGTCTTCTCATAGTTTAGAAACCCGCTGATTTGAAAAATAAAAAAACAGCTTTTTGGACTCCAAGATTTAACTTTTGCAATAAATTTGCCCTTGTTATTTTACATGTATTTTTTTATTGTGTCATCATAGTTTTAATCAGGTACATATTTTATATGAAATTTTCAATAAGTGTATTGAAAAAAAAACAATATTATATAATAAATATACTTAATTATTCGTCAAGTACGAATATACAAAATTACTTGGTAATTGGAAACACAGTTGTACTTTCATAGGGCAGATTCATTCAGTCAACCCTCATATTTTACACTAGCAATAATCACAAAATAACATAAATGCAACAATAATTCGCAAACATCAATATAATATTGTAGCTTTTTGTTTTTATATATCGACGCATTGGTCTTTTTTTAAACATGAATAAACAGTATCGAATGGTCAATATGTGATCGGTTTGACACACCGGGAGGTGCTTGCTACCAAGTTTAACCTTCGGTATATCAACATGCTGATACCATTAGCGACAAATATAACTTGACTGCGGAGAAAAATTGAACCATGTTGAGAAAAATTGTGTGGGAAAACTCGTAGAGTATCCTGTCATAGTTAGCGTAGTTGTTTGGAGCGCGGGCTTCAAATCTAAAAGTGCCGGATTCGAATCTAGGTGCTGACGATATAATCTGCATTTTACGAGAGCTTTTAGCTTACTGTGAAGGGTGCAGCAAAGAATTTGTGTGTGTGTATGTAAGCCCAGAACCCTTTTTTATTAAAAACTAATAAAAAACTACACAAAATACGTGCGGTGTTTTTTGCACACACAGCATTCAGTGGTTACCCCATTTCTGAGATACACCGTGATGGTACAGTAGTACACACTATGATTGATTTTTAACTATGAAGCGATCCTAGCGCCACCCATAGCATAACGGAAACACTTTACACTATAAACCGACTATTTAATTTAAAAAGAATTTTAATCTGTTGTCTCGATTATAATCTAGGTATTATCTGATATTGAAACTTTTTTCATTATTTGTTTTATTTTATTTATACTCTTTTTATCGGCTGCGTATCAGATTCCATTTGTGGTATTTGTGTTTTGTATATCGCCGCACAGGCACAGGTCCGACCTGTAATGCGATTAAGTATCGTATCGATTTTTTAAGACGGTGCGTCATTCTAATGCCTCATCCACATGCTAGCCGAGCTACCACGTTTTTTGTGTAAATGAGTAAAAAGACGTGCGGACGGGGTGATTGTCTTGGATTGTATACGTAACCGACGTTATCTTTTTTTTATTATACGTAAGAAACAGATAGTCACAGTAGAAAATTTAACTGGTATACATCACATTATATTATACAAGTAACATCCGTTCACAAATAAACAGATCTATTTTGATTAATAAGACACCAAACGAAAGCATATTCACGTGTGCATAGAAATTCAAATATACTGTAGAACGTTTTTGTTCGGAATTCAAATATCATTCCACATAAGAGACATTACGTTCTAAATTCAAAATCCCCACAGCTGTCATTATTTTCTGTCTCTCTCCTCGCATCAATGATCTGCGTCATTATGCCTTCCCTTTATTCCTGAACGATTTCCGATACTCTTTACATCGCGGAGAAACGTATTATCCGAAGAAGGAGTGCCTACCCAGTACCCAGTATCCACTTTACAGACAATTCGAATTTCGAATACACATCATGAAGCAGTTTCAATGAGTACAAATGTGTTATTTACTCCCTCTACACAATGTTTTAATGTGTTCCTAAATATTGAGCGGCGCAGTGTCCTCAGACACGGACTTATCCGGCCCGCAACAACCAATTTAGAGGGCCGATTTTAACAAAAATTATTCGTTATCTTTATGAATTTCTAAAGGCTGATCCGCTATAAGCTCGCCCTAATGAATAACTATTCTTAAATTGTAAATATTTTGTACGAACTACGATGTTTTTTTTTAATAATAAATACATATAGGTACATAAATAGGGCATCATAGCGAATACATACATAAAATATATTAGATGATAAAAAAAGGCCCGCTTTAATAAAAAAACTTAGGTACTTACATTAAATCTCAACATTGCATAGTAGGTACTTACACAACACTAAAATCTTGTTGTAAATATTTTTTGCTGCAATATAATTTTCGGCCCGCTTTGCGAAAACGGCCCGCTGCAGATTGGGTAAAGGCACTAAAGTTTGACAACGATCTCACCACTAAATAGTAGAAACATTTAGAGAACAGTAAAGTAAAGTGGATATAGATTTTCTATCGGTACCTACCTACTTTCTTGTAGTTAATCTTCCTACCCACCACCCCTCTTGTGCCTTGCGTTGTTGCGCTTACATTAATCGTCTTCGATACACATTGTTTTCTCCATACATATCTACTAATAATTATAGCAAATAGCGCCTTCTATCTAATGTACCATCAGGGTTCTATTTCAGATCTACGCGTATATGTGGGAAATACAGGAATACTTGGTTTTACTTCAATTATCATCTTGTCATTTACTTTGCCAACAAATGTATATAATTTGTTTGTTCTAATATTAATTCTCTTGTAAATTCTAAAACTATTGTAAACTTTACGTGTCCATGTGCCCGAATCAAGACCCGGAGATGAAGCAAAACAATAAACAATATGAAAGAAAAACTTCAGAAACCTCGATTTTTCCATTAATAACACTGAAAACATAATATCGCCACCTTATTGGGAAAAACGCAAAATCAAAAAATTACGGTTTTGAGTCAATGATGAGCAATGGTTATAAAAGTTGTTTTCTCTATATTTTTAAAACACCCATACCGTCAGTTGTATTTAAAAAAAATACACTGAAAACACATGATATGATAAAACGAAAATAACTTTGATTAAGTACTTCGATAATCAAAGTGTAAAACAAACTATAAAAGTGTATTTATCGCAAAAATGACAGTTTTTAGATTGATTAATGGTGTTGGGGTTAACTGGAAGAAATCGCAGTTCTGCGACAAGTTCGCCCTAGTGAACAACGATTTATAATCTGTACTATGTCATTTTTTTATGTTTATATGTATTTCTTCTTCACTTAAAGATTAAATAAATAAATGAGTTGAAGTTGTGAAGAGTATGCGGATAAACTCGAGATTACAGGAAAGTAATTTGACAAATACATAGAATAAAACATTTCGTCGCTAAATGTGATAATTTAAATGGCGTAAAATGAATGGTGAATGCATTTTCCGAAACCCCTAAGCAATTATTAAAGTCTAGTACTTACTGAAGATTCTGTTTCAATTCAAGTAGGAACTATTATCAATCGCTCCCATATATGTACGAGGTACCTACTTATCTATATATCCATTTAGAATTATTGTTTTCTATCAGAAACTTCGCAAAGTTATACAACTTTATGTAAGGAACACTATTATTTAGAAACTAGTCTTCAATGGCCCGGTTAAACCCACGAAAATATTGGTGAAATAGCTGAAAAGTTTTGAAAAACTGTTCATTTTAATAAAACCCTTGCTGTCCATATTATGTTCTGTCGTAAAAAAATCAATAGGTGTCATGCTTTGACGGATAATGCCTTTTATTTTTTTTAATTTGGTACTTTTTTGACTATTTTTAATTGTTTTTTTGCGCGTTCTCAGGACTTTTAAGTGCCTGTCTGTATGTTGCCTCTAAAACACGCAATCAGTAATCGCGCATACACCATAACTCTTCACACTTTTAAGAGCATTGTATAAAGAAAATAACCATGTTTCCGGCCGGGTCTACACGCTTGGAGTTTACCACAAATACCAAGCCTCGACAAGCGAAAAACGTGTGGACACTTAGCAAGCGATTGCCGCAAACTTCATTTGATTTGTGAGAAAACAGACACTCGATGCGATCGGTCACAAGCGCTCGCAAACTTCCATTAGCCAAGACAAACGTGCCATCCAAAACACTCTTTAATTTGTGATGGCATGTTGAGGCTTTGCAAGAGGTAGAGCCGGTGTAAGGCTTCGTTAGATTATCGTAACGGATGAATTATGTATGATATATGATGAGCCCAACGTTATAAACTCCGTTGGATGGATGGAGTGCAGAAGGATGTGGATGCTGTTGGCATTAGGGACTGGAGGAGTGCATGCCAGAATAGAGGGAGATGGAGGCGAAAGCTGGAGGAGGCCAAGGCTCACAACGGGCTGTAGAGCCACTGATAAATAAATAAAATAAAATAATCTTTATTGTACATAAACATACAAAGGGCGGGCTTATTTCTAAATGGCAATTTCTGCCAGCCAACCCAAGTGATGAAGGTGATATAAAAAAAAAAATCAATATTTTATTATAATGTCGATCGACGCAGTGTTCTTTTTTTAAATACGGGAGCTATTTTCACATCATAACCGTCAAATCAATAACAATATTTTTTAAATTAATTAATAGTTAATTTTCTTAGAATTAGATCCGTTGTAGGATTCTATGGATACATTAATTTAATTAGAATAGTAACAACATAATTATTAATTACAATAAACATAAATTGTATAATATCTATATTGTAGTATCTCCGTGAATAAATAAATAAATAAATAAATAATAGAAATAATTAATAGATTTCGGATTAATAAGATGTGATTATTGTTTTTTTTTTTTTCGTTTTTCGACATCACATTTGACAATTCATTTTTATTATTGTATTACTATAACTATTACGACCTCCGAGAACAAAAGTTGCGATATTTTGGTCATGTTCAGAGAATGAGTGAAGTGTGGCTATCATAGACTGACCTGGATCGGTCATGTCGTCCAGATCCTCAAAGACGGGTGCGTTTTGAGTAAAAGAAATAGGAGAGTGTGTATGAGAAATCGCGTGGGTAAGACGAAAGCAAAGAAAATCAGAGATAGGATCTTCTTCTTCTTCTTGCTCAGTCGTCCCTCCACTGCTGGATGCCTCTTCAAAAGTTTTCCAATTTCTTCTGATTTGAGCCTTGCTCAACCAGTTTCTTCCTGCGACTGGGACTACATCATCAACCCAGAGATCAACAAATCGGTGGTGGAACCTGGATGCGGAAATATCAAAGTAGGGACGTTTGGAAGAAGTTTGAAGAGGCCTACATCCGGCAGTAGACAGAGGAAGGCTAGCAAAGAAGAAGAAGTAATGGGATAAAACGATGTATGTAGATTTACTACGATTCAAGGTCATCCGGATAACAAGTTTCGGCTCTCGATTCTTTTATATCTTCTCCGACATTCCATATTCCGTCTGATTGAACAATTAAGATCCAATCACTTTTATTGAATTGGTCAGTGAACGGTGGCGATCCGAAATGTATTATATTATGTAATTACCTCTGAGTATACTATAAGTACTAACATACAGTAGCCAGAAGTCTTTAGATCAAACGGTAAGATAGTTTTTTTTATGTTCATTCGACTCCTATCAATTACTTATTTTGTACGGTGTCCAAAACGTTTGACTTTCCTCTTTTTATCAATCGTCCATCTATCTTGTAATATTTTGAATCTCTTGTTGGCCAGGCAAAGAAATCCAAATTGCTCTATATCTAAATACAAAAAATGTGTTAGCTGGAAGAGATCGTTGTATAGTGATTAGCTCGCCCTAGTGAACATAACTTATTATGTGGATGAAAGAGAAGGTGCGAGAAATCGACCATCCGGGACTGACGAGGATCAATCGTGCCGACCAGACCTTCAAGGACGGACGCGTTTTGAGTAAAAGAAATCGAAGAGCGTGTTAGACGAATTGCATGAATGTGACGGAAGCATGGAGTGTAGCGTTCTGTTTTCTCTGTTTACCCCGTAATTGATGTAGCATGAGGGGAAAGTAGGGTATAGTAAGTATGTGCCAAAAAATATCATTTAAAATAATCATCTTCACATTACCAAAAATAAAAAAAATACTTGGGATATATTTATCCCTTGAGGCTTGTTCAATTTTATGATAATATTCTTTCGTCCCGAAATAATAAAAAAAACAACTGGAAAAAAGGGGTAATAATCTGAAATTGAAAGGATATATAGGATCCTGCCAAAAACAAAAATAATCGTATAATACTTCTAATAACATGTGTGCAACGGATTTTCAAAAAAAAAAATACATTGGTACAATCTAAATCTATAAAGCAAAAGTGCCTGACTGTATGACTGACTGACGTACTCACTCATCAACCATAGCCCAAACGGCTAATGTAGAGAAGTGAAATTTGGAAGACAAAATGATTTTTGGAAATCCAGCCTCTAAGGGGTGAAAAATGTGGTTGAAAGTTTTTAAGAGTGTACGTATATCTCGGCAACTAGGCGTTATACGAACTTAAGATTTGGTATCTATTTAGATTCTTCTATCGAAATTATTAAAAATGTGTTTGACAATTTTATTTTAAAGGATTAAAAAGGGCATAAAGAAAAGGAGATGATTTTCAAGTTTCTCATAATGAGCTGAAAATAACTTTATCGGAATTTCCAAATGTCAAATAGAACAATCGGGAGTTCTGTCCAAATTCGAAAACCAAATTCTTAAGTCCTGGTTAAATCGAGGTGGTCGGTAGCCTGGTTGGTAACGCACTCGACAGTTGATGCAGTGGGCGCGAGTTGGATGCCCAATGCCGACCTACTCCACTTCACGACACAAGCTTTTCAAGCTTACTGTGAAGTGGGCAAAGATGTATTTAGGTTTATTTCGATAAACCCAGATTCATTTAAAAAATAGTCATGAGCGAAGCCGCGCGTTACAGCTAGTATCAAATGTTTTGGGGAGAGAGAGGAAAAGGAAGCGAATTTTAATGTTTTAATTAATGAAAAGGTTTTTCCCATTCAATGGACCAATTCAGGTAGAAAATATCCTCAGATATGTAAAAACGTGGGTGATGGGGGTCCAATCTACCCCACTCTCCCCACACCACACACTGAAATGAAATACACTTCCCAAAAGACTATTCTGTAATGTTTTCTAAAAATGTTGAGAGGGGAGAGGGGGGACGTTCGGTCAAAAGGGTACCACCCCGCCTTTTTATATCATTATTATATTTCCGAAAAAAAAAATCGCGTTTTTTTTAAACCCACTCAAATATTCACGATTCGAATGAATGGAACGAAATGTAATAAAATTGAATAGATTTCAAAATATATTTTGTGTTATCATGTTTTGAAAATGTAACAATTTTCGTTTCAACGATTTTTCACCGAGTTTCTGTTCATTATTTATTAGGCTACCACGTATTTTCAGCATTTTATATTTCATTCTTCAAAATACCTAATTAAAACATGAAAAAATATATTTTTTTAAAAAGACTCTTTTCACATGACGTATAAATTCGCCTGTATGAAAATTGGGAACAAACACAGTGCCTAATTTTAATTCGGGACTAAAAATAATTAGGTACCTATCTGTTTTGAAATTCTACCCTGTTAAAAAAACGTAATCAAACTACCATCAAACTGCTCTCCAGTCGTTTCGAAATTTTTGAATTTGGAATCAAATTTTAATTTCGTTCCATCTACTCGTGTTTGAAAAACTTTTAAATTTCATTCGAACGTTCGTAATATAAAATATCCCCCTTCCATATTGTGATATCAGAAAACGTTGAGGAGTTTTTTTTTTTGGTTCTCCATCCTTTTTTTGCGGAACAAATGAGGGGAAGATATGAAAAAAAGGAGAATGGATGATACATTAATGTGTCTAGAATGTGGGTGCGTGTGTGTGTGTGTGTGGGTTTAAAAAGACAGAAAGAGATACAACTATATTCAATATTAATTATCATTTTTGTTTTGCTCTTCATTTTTTCTTGTACGATGGGTTTGTCTTTTTTCTCCTTATTTATTATTGTTTTTCTCTCTCTTAGTCTCTAGAGATTCTCATTTGTTTCAAGGGGTTCTTTTTTTCAAATTCAAAATGAGAATTTTATCGTTCCGTTGCTACTAATATCATAGATGTCTTTCTGCGTATGTGTGGATGTTTTTTTTTGTTTTTCGTGTATGAAGACATAAAATGCTTCGAACGGCAAAACTGTCCTTTGAGATATGAGTAATTATTACCCCGTGTAGCCGGCGAGGGAGCTATCGCTGAATTTTGCGTTTTTTTCATACCTTTGTCATTATATTTACGTTTTTATTTTTGTATTATTATGTAGTTCCGTTGTTTTACATTTAGTGGGATTTGTCGATTATGTTTTGTTTCGTTACATATATGTTCTCTTTTTTGCATCAATAGAATCACAAAGTCTCATACAAGTTTCAATTCTTTTGCATATTTTATGATGTTTCTTTTTTACATATTGTATGAAGTCTGATTCATTTTAGGGCCCCAAATCTCGGGAACATATAATATATTAAACAAACAGTTAATCCGCGCCCCCCTTTGGACCAATCCTCGCCCCCCATAAGGGGGAGCGCCCCACCGGTTGGAAACCCGTGATCTAGAAGATCTACAAGAAACGTCAGTAATTTTTCACAAAATAAATGTTTTAAATACATACAATATAATACATGTATTATTTATTTAAGAAGTGCACACTCTCGCACCTATCCCTGGTAACCACACATCGAGGGGAATGTCGTACTAAATGGTATGAATTCATGTTCCCTTACAAAATTTTGCTGCTTAAAAAATTACAATTAGAAATTTATCTGTTTTCATTGAAAATTCAACAAGTTTTGTAATTTTTTTCGCTAATTAGAATTCAGGTCACGTTGAATTCATTACAGATCACTTGAACAAATTTTAAAATAAGGTGGGTACGTACCTTAAGAAAAAAGAAAAAATGAAGATAAAAATAGAAAGGATGTCTTCATTTTACACCTAGTTTCCTTTAGGAGGGGAGATTGGGGTTTAAAAAGTCATGTTTTACCGATGTCGGATCACGTAGAAGACCGTGGGAGAATCACTTTTTACCGATCTTCCCCAATATAGTGCTGTAAAGCCGCGCATCGAAAACCGAACCATTGAAATGTTCACAACGTTATTCAATTTTACATCATTTTTTTTATATTTGCTTACAGAATTAACTTGCTTTGAAAAATTTGTTAGTGTTCTCGTCTGAACAAAACTTCACATACTTACCTAAATTGGTGTTTTTTTATTCTCATTTTTTTTTCAATTCATCCAGATTATATATTGTTATTTCTCACATATTATATAAAAAATAAATCTTTACTAGACGCAGTAGTATGCAAAAGGTCGGTCTTATTGCAAAATCAATCAGTCTACCCAAGAAAAGAGAACAAAACATATACATAGGTACTTAAATCAATCATAAAGTTATAATAAATCAATAATAATTATAATAGATATACAAACATACTATTTAATACGATTTTTTTATGGATTTCCGCCATATTGTTTTCAATATCACGGCTTGACATTCACGAAGGCTTCGTACAAACAATAAAAAGTAGTCAAATGCATATATCGATGATTTTCGATGTTGTGATTTCCATTTCTACCGGGCAAACTCCTTCCCCTCATTTCTTTTTTCTTATTGAGGGCCCCTCTCCTGAATGCGATCGTGCCTTTTATTTTGATTGGAAACGATTTAGACATCTTTTTCCTTTCTTGAGAAGAATTCTACCCTCCCATTTTCAGCCACTTTGTGGGTTTCCTCCTTCAGGGTATCAAATTCGCTTCTTTTTTTTATTTATTTACCTATAAATATAATATTGAGAGGATTTTATTTATTTCCTTACCAGATTCTTAAGGACGGGCGTGTTTTGAGTAAAAGGAATCGTAGGGTGTGTATTATTAGTATTATCGTTTGGCATCAGCTACTGAAAGGTGGCGTCGTCTATCAGAAGATAAGAGAGTCAAAGAATTTTTCGCTGTTACATCCAGGAGACACTAGAGAGCTACATCCAAATCATCAAGCCATTTCAAGAAGTGTGTATGACTAATTGTATGAATGTGTATGTCAGAATAAAAAGTCTAGCAATATTTTCTCTCTGCCTTCCACGCAAGGGATGCGGCGTTAATGGTTAGAAAATAGAAATATGAGAGTTCTAGAATTTTATAATATGTGTGCATAATTTCAAGGAGCTTGGGAAGGAAATTTCGTGGAGCTTTCTAAGACATGGGAAATTATTAAAATTTGAAGTAGAAAATTTAGATGCAGACAACGACAGATGAAGTTAATTAAAAGTGTGGCAAAAATAATACAATAAAAACATGTAGGTACTAAAAAAAATGACATTTGAAAAAACGCAAGATTTTATGAATAGGTAAATAAGACATTTAAGTCACTCGACAACGGGTGTCTTTCCAAAAAAATAGAAAAATATAACTTTATAGCCACTTAGGTATCCATAAAAGTAAAAATCAATCACCAATAGGTAATATAAAAATAAAATAAAGACCACATTATCCGAACCCTCTTTTTTCCGTCTTATTTTTTTACGCAACACACACCATTGAAACGAAGAAATAATGTATTTCTTTCGTGGATTCTTTCCTCAGTTAGTTTTGGGGTTGATTTTCATCCACCCCATTGAATTTTCTTGATGGTGTTTGATCGAATTTGGATTACACTGAGGGAGTGATACTTTTTATTCTCGTTAGAGGGCGGGAGAATGATACAACCAATTCATTCTCGAGAGTTTGTTTGCCCACGAACAACTATTAAGTATTTTTTTTTCTCTCCCTTTGATGACCAATTTATTGGCCCCCCTTTTCAAGAGAACATCTTGAATACATCTTCAACTACCCGAAACGGATTTTTTATTACATCCTACGATGCCTTTAAGTGTATTTTCATTTATTTCCGTTTTTTTTTTTTTGCTTTTATTTGCGAGGGAACCATTTCTGATCGGAGATATTTTGAATATCGAATTTTAAAAAAGGAATGCCATTTTCAAGTTAACGTACATGATTACAGCTGAGAAAGTTTTATTTTTATTTTATTTTAGTCCATTATTTTGTTTACTAAAGTAATTTATAAAAATCTAATGAACGGGAGCAATTTTGACAAATATAAATTTGAGATTGACAGCTGTCAATACTTCTCGGCTGCGGGTGATGTTTCCAATGTGCAAAAGTGGCGAAAAATCAGTGAACATTTATTGTAACTGGTGCTGCGTCTGAAAATTTTCATAAGAATTTCGAAATTCGAATATTTTTGGATAAAAATTTGGGCAAAATCAAATCGCATTTTTTTTTGTTTTTATTAAATTATTTTTGCAAATCAATCAAACAGAACAGGGACAACGAGCAATGGACCATTTTTTTACAATATAGCGATTTTTACTAACTAACACATTTACGTAAACATTGCAATACATTTTACACAAAAATGCTTACTAGAACGATTTTATCGCGACGTGTTCAACACTTCTACCTAATTCGAACCACCCTATATCGCAATCTTAATGCATTCTATCTAAATCATTCCACTAAGTGGGCCCGATAATATATTTCACAGCTAGAACAGACAGGAGTACAAAAAAATATATTTGGTACTATTATTATTATTGGAGGTATGTAGATAAGAGAAAAAAAAGTTTTTTTCTGTACTTAATCCCTTGTTCCCCCCACGACAGATAAATCTTTACCGAACAACAGGAGTATATAGTAGATGCCTCCCAGATAAATCGGTACACCGCAGACATCCGGTGTATTGTCGAATGTGATCCGGAAAAGCTCTACCGGATAAAGGAGGGCTTACTGTAATCATCGGCGTATTGTGAATATCAATAATGCGCGCGTAGATACTTTGATTTTTTGAAATTTTCAATGCCTGCTTAAAAGAGTATGCATGCTGAAATTTCAAAAATTTATAAAAACTGGAGACTTTGTATCTCGACAACCGTTACTAAATATGCTTTGGAAGAAATAGGGAACATGCATTGAATCTTTATCTAGAGAATAACCGTAAAAGATTTTTTATATCTTGTATAGATTTTCTCAAAAATTAATGTGAAAAACACCTCCGATTTTTTTCCGAAAGACCGAAACTCGCTTCCCGAAGGTTGTGGAGATATCTTTTAGTTTTTGTACTGATAATATTCACTAAAATCTAGGGAATAACCGTAAAAGTTTTTTGATTGACGCGAAATTCGCCCCAAAAAACGGACAAAAACTCTATTTTTCCCAGTAGATATATTAATGGACAATTAAGTTCGCCCTATTGAACTAATGTTATGCATATCTCTGTATCTTGTTCACCAAAAGTGTAAATAAATAATTTATAAGTGAAAATTTTCTACTTAAAAGAAAACATACCTACATCTTTATTTTTGTTGTACGAATGATTTCTCTGACAGTCAATTTAAGGGATGGGGGATCAAAAAATGATTGGGTGGATGATGGCATGATTAATGGGGATGATTTGATGAATGATATCATGTGTCAATATTACACAATAATAATGATATTATTACATAACGACATGTAGCGAGAATGTCTTATTAGAGAAAAGAGGGGCTTATGATTAAACTATATACTAATGACAGTATTGTTTGAGACAATAATTCATTATTGACTATTTCGCGTTGACTGTAAGATATTGCTTTTGTAATAAGTCCGCCCTTTAGCACACTACTATTGTCTTGTTTTGTAACTTGTGAACATTTGCTGGCTAATAAAGATTTATTTATTTATGCATTCATTCATTCAGTAATGCAATTGTTCTGAAAGGTTTAGATAGTCGAATGCATTTGTCTCCTTAATTTATTCTTTAAGGGTCGTGACCCAACATGACGTCACGATCATTTCCCACGACATTAAGGTTAAAAATCGCATGATAAAATGGTAAAAATAGTGTTTTTTTCCCATTTTTTGGGGTTAATTTCGCTTAAGTTCAAAACTTTTACCGTCATTCCCTTGATTTTTATGCATATTATCAATAAAAAAAAATTGATTCGCGACTTTCGGGAAACGAGTTACTATCTTTCGGAAAAGAGATCAGGGGTATTTTTCAAAAAAAATTTTGAGCAATCTATACAAGAAAAAAAACATATTTGCGGTCATTCCCTAGATAAAGGTTGTCGAGATCTAAGGTCTCCCGTTTTTAGAAATATTTGAAATTCTAAATAATCCACACTAGGGCGAGCTTATCCCTATACAACGATCTCTTCCCATTTACCGTAATGTATTCAATTTATAATGTACCCAGTAAATCTAAAATTGATGACTAATTTGCCTTTATTATTTTGTTACAGGTAAATGGACTGACTCTCTACTTGTAATGTAGATAAATGCCATCGAAAAGGTACGCACTCTTGTCACTGTTTACCCCACATCTTCTTATGGACGAATACTCTTGGACGCCCAAGTCCGTCGAAACTTTGTGTAAGCCTGAAAGACACAAAAGTGCCGTAAACTAGTCGCCTTTTTAATAAACTCAAAGTTTGTGGAAGATACTAAATACCATGTTCTCATTCTAATACTATTCTAATGAACTTCCACCAAGAACCTTCGGTCAAAACGCTCAACATTCCGAATATTTCGCTTCACACTTCACAGGAAACAATTGTGTTTTATTCTGTAATCAATCTATCAATCGATATTAAAATAATGGCTAATTAAATTTAATATTGTGGTTTTTAAATTTTATAATTACGGACTTGTTTGAATCAATAAATATGACAAACAGACGTGTACCTAAATAAGTAGTGTGAGAAAATTATGAAGATTATTATAAATCTAATGTTTGTGTTAATTAAATAAATATAGATTAAGATATCTGGTAAACTAATCAACACAACTGCCAGGTTATGATGATGTTTTCTCACTCCCTCCACTCAGATTACCATCAAGGAGCGTGCTGTGGAGGGAACTGGCATCGTCTCCCCAGCTTCCTACGCTCAATGAGGAATGGCATTCCCTTTGGAATGAGGCTAACGTCCCAAATGGACACCTAATAGAAAATCCTCATGAGCGTGTACCTGGATTTGACTTGCCCCGAAAACAGTGGTCCGCGCTTAACAGAATCAGGACAGGCCACGGAAGATGCGCAGACCTTATGCATCGATGGGGGTTTTCCCCAAGCCCCGACTGTGAATGTGGTCGCCGCCAGGCGATGGGCCATATAGTTGAGTGTCCAATTTTTGGTTTCGAGCGCGGTCTAACTGAAATCCACGGGGTCACTGCTGACGCTGCCAATTGGCTAAGAGATTTACCACTAAATTTGTAATTGCCGGGTCTTCGCCATATGCATTAAAAAAAAAACATGAAAACAAAATTATAGTAAAAGGCAATCTGTGCCCATCAGAATGAAAGTGATCGTAACAAGTTGTTATATCTCAACAGATACACAGTAAAGGATGGACTTTCCATCAGGCTTATGACTGATTGTCGGCTGGCTTAAGGGCTTGGTACCAAGAATGACGTCACAGTCATTTCCCACGGCATTAAGGTTCAAAATCGCATGAACAATCGGATAAAATGGTAAAAATAGCACTTTCTCCTTTTTTTTGGGGTTAATTTTGCGTCTATCAAAAAACTTTTACGGTAATTCCTCAGATTTTAATGAGTACTATCAATACAAAAAAAAAATTACTCCGCGACTTTTGGGAAACGAGTTGCTATCTTTCGGAAAAAAATCAGAGATGTTTTTCACATTTTTTGGAGAAATCTATACAAGATATAAAAAAATCTTTTACGGTCATTCCCTAGATGAAGATTCAATGTATCTACTCTATTGTTTTTCAAAGCATATTTAGTAAGGCTGTCGAGATCAGCTAAAATCTCCCGTTTTTAGAAACGCATTTGTATTTCTGTACTATC
This sequence comes from Ceraclea dissimilis, assembly GCA_963576895.1. Taxonomy (NCBI): domain Eukaryota; kingdom Metazoa; phylum Arthropoda; class Insecta; order Trichoptera; family Leptoceridae; genus Ceraclea; species Ceraclea dissimilis. The sequence goes on along the minus strand of OY756379.1, from coordinate 7,247,242 downwards.
AGCAAATCTCTGTGCCTATCTCAGATTTGAACCCAGAACCGCTCGTTTAAAGCAGAGGCAACTAACCAACCACGCTCTCGAGTTTGGAATCTCATCCGGGACTAGCGAGCGGGACAAACGAATATCTCAAACAATTAACAATTGGCGGTTCTTTTGTTCCCAACATATTATTCACATTACGAATAATCTCATTATGGTCCAATAACCTTAAAACGACCGAAGATCAAATACCCCAAAACAATCTTTTGTGGTCTTCATAATACCCCACATTTTTAGGTTAGGTTTTATCATAAGATGTATAAACATCATTGCAAACTCTCCGATCTTACTCACTTAGGTACTTACTGCTAGCCACTTGCGTTCCACTGCTGGACATAGGCCTCCTTCTAAACTCTTCCACTGTCTTCTGTCTTGGGCTATCTGCTGCCATCTACGACCCGTAAGCTGGACAATGTCATCTGTCCACCTTTTCTGTGGTCTTCCTACGCCTGTTTTGTTCTCCCAGGGCCTCCACTTCAGGATTTTAGCTGCCCTGTCACTGTCCCTGTCCTGCCACATATCCACACTCTCCGATCAATAGGGCAATTTGTTTTATTTTTACACTTTTGGTGAACAAAATATAGAAATAATGTGTCAACATTAGATACTGTAGCATCTGTTTACTAGGGCGAGCTTATCTCAATGCTGCGATATCTGCCAGCTAACCCCATTTACATTCAGAATCACAAGAATCACCTTAGTTTTCCTCGTGTATCACGTTTTTCTAATTGCAATTGTCTCATTTTTTTTTTGCCTGCGGCGTTAATTTTTCCTGTTTATGTGTGACATATAATTTAAATTATCATTTAAAGATAATAAAACAGATGAATTTTGGGTAACCAGACAGAAACTCAAATGTCAAAATCTCAACTGTCAAAACGGTAACCTACTATTGACTGAATCGCAATTCATCGCCGGAAAACCTGTTGCCGCCAATTTCAATATTGTTGGGTTAGGTTCGTTAGGTTGTTTTTTTTTTACACACAAAAACAAAACAAAAAAAAACAACGGCATCAGATTTCCCGGTGCTGAATTGCGATTCTGTCAATAGTTGGTTACTCTTTTGACAGTTGAGATTTTGTCACTTGAGATTTTGACATGGAACCTGAATTTTGTGCTCAACGTGACAAAGTAATCGCTATTTATTCACATTTATTGAAGCTGTCAACGCCCATGTGGGGTAGTGTTTTAAAACACACCGTTGTTTGAAGGTTTAATCACCTTTGAAAGACGACAGGTCGAAAATAATTGATTCTAGAAATAAAGGGAAAATATTTGTCCCGATTTTTTGAGTCGAGTTTTACATGTGAACCGAGCTTAACATCAAAGGCGCCGCTTCGGGAGCAAGTGCCGCTAATTTCACCACCAAACAAATATATTGCGGTGTATATGAGTGCGTGTGTGGGAAAGTCAAGACCTGATGGGTGAAATTTTGTACCAGAGATTGATGTTCGCATTTGTACCACCTTTGTAATTGTAATCAAGTAGGTACTATATTGAAAATTTAAAAAAAATCTAAAAACGGGAGAATTTAGATCTCCACAACCTTACTAAACATGCTTTGGAAAGTAGATACATTGAACCTTTATCTAGGGAATAACCGTAAAATATTTTTTTATATCTTGTATAGATTTCTTTAAAAAAATGTGAAAAATATACCTATCCGATTTTTTTCCGAAAGATAGGAACTCGTTTCCCGAAAATCCCGGAACTTTTTTTATATTGATAATATGCATTAAAATCTAGGGAATGACCGTAAAATTTTTTTGAATGAAGCGAAATTTACCCCAAAAAATGAAAAAAAAAAAAACGCTGTTTTTACCATTTCATCATGCGATTTTGAACCTAAATGACGCGGTAAATGACAGTGACGTTATAGTTGGGAGCTTTAAGATGGTTTGGACATAATGAAAGAATGAGTTACTATGATGATGACGATAATCAGTGGCGTAGCGTGGGTTTCTACCACCCTGTGACACTCTATTTTTGAAAATAAGCCATTGATTTATGTATTAACGCCGTTTTGGAATTTCTCAATCAAAACACGATATATATTATTATCAAATAGTATTTTAACTAGTGTTCAATCCTCTGATAACATCTGCGCAAAAAATAATACAACTTCATGGTTGCATGTTGCATTTGAATAATTCAAAACAAATTTACAAATATTTATTCTACTTGGCCCAGGGCCCTGAAAGCAAAAGGTTCAATAATAGTAATAATAATTATTATTTTATAGATGTGTGTTTAAGAGTGTGGATGTATGTGTGTTTGCTGCGTGAGTGTGAACATAAAAAAGTAGGGTAACTAGCCATCGTAGCGCTGTATGCATGTGTCTCTTTGCGTGGGTACACCTATAATAAACAGGGCGTAATTGTTTTCGGCCTGCCTTGGTACGGGCCCATGTCCAGTTAGGTTTGATTTTAGTCTAATTTAAAAAAGAATTTTAAAGACAATGTAATAGCAAAGACATTCTATTAATAGTGTGTGAGCGAGATTGAGTGTGGGTCTGTGAGACGACTGGAATGAACTTATATGTTTTAATTTTACTGTGGCGCATGCTTGTGGGTGACAACTGAATTATTTATGGACTAATCGTCTTATCTTCATGTTATTTCTTATATTTATAGTTATTGTCTGCTTTGTGCTTGTATTTATAATAAAATAATATAAAATAAATAATTTTTACAAAAGGACATACGTAAAGAGAGCTTTTTATAATATTAAATTTAAGATACGTCTTTCGTAAGATTAACGACCTCTTCGATATTCGAACTTAAGTGAAACTAAAATAACATAAATAAAATAAAGTCGAATGACAGAAAATATCAGACGAATATAAACTAAAGGGACAGATAATACTGAATTTATTTTAGTAATAAATTCATATATTTTCACCCAAACATATCGGATATTGGAAATAAATGCTCGCGTCTCCCGTTAAAAATAACTTAGACGAAACACATTTTTTGTCGTTTCCCAGAAAAAAATGTCGTATACTTTTTTTATCTATTGACAGTCCTTAAGGGGGCATATGCACTGAGATAAAATCGTTCTATTTTTGCATCAACTTTTTCAAATTTTGTATGAGAATGTTAGCTAAGAATAACATCTGGGAAGAAAAAGAAATCTGGGAAGAAATTTAAAAATCTAAAACAGACGATTTGTTTAGATTATAATTACCTTATTTTGACTAAATTGTATTTTTATATCTGAAAAAACTGAACGGAAAATCTTCAGATCCCGTAAATCTTAGGGGTACTTTAGGAATATTTTTTTATTCAAGGAATTTCCAAATCTTGTAATTCTAAAACAGCCGATCTGTAATCCATATTTTCAGCTTTCACTGTCTTCAGTTTCAAGACGATTCCCCCAGTATTGGCTTAGTACAATTCAGGGCGCCGAAACCCAATGACAGCATATAGGACCTTAACTACCAGTGACGTGTCTTAACACATAGCTGCAAATGCCAGGGTTACCGAGAAAATTTGTGATTCAAAAGATAGTGATAGAATTTATTCTTTTTGATAAATGAGAAGAAGGAAAATTCCGCAGGCTTAAGGCCCTCCACATCCCCGGGTAGCTCAGGCACATTAATAGCGACCTCTTTACCCGCACTTCAAGGCAAATCTTAATAAGAAGTGGGCACAGGGTTAGTCTTAAGGGAGCCCCCCGGCAAACCCCACCCCTAAAATACGTTCCTTCAGTGTCCTTATCCAAGGAGGTTACAATTCATAAAAAAAAGGAAACAAAACAACTGTAAATAAAACCTTGTAAAAGCTTAAAATTTCATCTGGGTTGGCTGGAAGATATAACATGAATGTAATAAGCCCGCCTTTTGGTACCGTTTTTAGTTGTTTTTTGACTCCCTCCAATAAGGTTTTATTTATTTATTTACTTTTTTCATTGTTTATCATGGAGGACTCAAAAACAGCATTTGGGAAATAAAAAGTGTAATAACTAGCGACTCAAAAACAGCATAAATTTGAGGTTAGGTTAGCTGAGGTAAGAGAGAGAAACTATGGTTCTACTATGTGAAATTTAAACATATTTCTGTATTTCATTTATTTGAATCATAATCAAACACAAATACATAGACGGAAATTAAATTAGTCCCCTGACATTTTAGTTCATAGAAACATACATTTATGTGGTAACTAGGGATACTTTGATTGTTTTAATTAGTAAGTAATTGATTTATTGATTGATTAACTAGTTGTTATAATTGAAGTACCTATGTGTAGTCACTCATCACTCGTGTTCAAATCTCCTCATTTTTCTTGTAATTCAATTAACTGTCAATTATCAATTAATTTGGTTCGTCTATAACTAACTGTCCTGATATATGTAGGTACGTCCGTTTAAAATAATTGATAAATCGTAGGTCTGATTGGACATATAGGTACATAGTATAGGTAGGATATAGACATTTATGAGTTGGACATATTGGACAATAAATCCATACTATCACGAATCACGATATATATCAACAGTCGTGAGGTAACCAGTGAATGCAGTTTAAATAGAAAAAGACACAACATTTTATTTGAGTAAACATTTATATGAAATTCAGAATGGGTAGCGAATGTCTTTGTTGAAAAGAATATGAAATATTTTATAGCAATTTACGGACAGCTGACTCAGAATACTAGAAAAAAAAATGTACCTATAAACGTAACTTAAAATATATTTTTTAATTCGTTTTCTTATAATTTTAACTGAAATAATTGTACTACAGGTATGAAATATTTTATTTATTTATGCAGGACTTGAAAAGTATGTAAAAGAGTCACACGTAGATTTTTAGCTGGCCTGAATAAAAAAACTCCGGCTATGCCACTGCTTGGATTTATTAAAACCTCGAATATTTCCTGCACACTTCACTATAAGCAATGTGCTAGAATCGTTCATAGTCTACACAGAGTTTTGAACCCAGACATCTGATGTAGACCAACCACATACTTCAAAAAATCGACTGAGGACCAATGTGGGCGCAGGTTCAATCGCCGACTTACGCCACTTTACAACACAAGCTTTTAAGCTTTCTGTGAAGTGTACAAAGATGTATTTGTGTTTATTTCGATAACCCCAGATTCATTTAAAAAAATCGACTGAGGACCAATAGAATGATGTCTCGCCGGTGTTATATAATTAAGTACGAGTATATCTAATCGATAACCGATCGTAAACAGTCGATAAATAAAACATCTAAAAGCCATTTCGATGTCATTACCACTCGATGCTACAACATTTTACATCGTAGGGTGACCAACAAATTCGATTGGAAATTTTATTTTATTTTCAAAGAGCTCAGACCGTCTTACAAAGGGTATGTATAGCACAATATCAACAAAAAGTGAACCAGTAATGGCTCAAGAATTACCAGATTACAGCTATTTGATTTTTTTTTTTATATAAAAAATGATCTAGGCTTGCATACACAAACCCAAATACTTTTCCGCACAACTTCCACAAGCCTGTGTCGAATGTGGAATACCTATCAATCATTATTTGATCTTATTTTGGTTTATTTTATTTTGTTTTGATCTGTTTTATCTTATTTTGCGCTATTTTATTTCTGTTTTCTTATTGTTGCACATTTGAAGAATTCAGGCGTAAACTGTTTTGTATGCTATATTGAAAATAAATAAAGAAAAAAAAAACATCGCCAGAACGAAAGAGAATTGACTAAGCTGACCAAACCGATTGGATATGAAATATGTGATTGAGGCAAGGATGAAGGAATCACATTGATTATAAAATTAAACGTTTTGAAACAAAGCAAAAACAAGACCAACGAGTATAATTAAAAAAAAACACACCTGAATGTACAAGTGAAACCACAACTCTTAAGGTATGGTCACCCTAAGACCATCGACAATAAAATCGTAATTTGTACAGATCAAATGCTTTCAATTTATTGCCATTTAATAAACCGCACTGGAGTGAAGATTTATTTAAATTATTTATTGCACTCACTAGTATAGTTACCCCATCATTAGTTGACTCAGATGAGGGCGCCACAGTCAACAATCCGTCAAATAACATTCGAAATTCGAATTTTAATCTCGTTCTAATTTTTTAAATAACGTTCTTCAATAATTGTAAAACCCGTTGTTGTATTAAGAAGTTGAGACGGTTAGGACATGTAGAGTGGATGAACCGGATGAAAAGGATGAATGATGAATAATATACCTTGAAGGTGTGTAAAGTGTGTAATGTGTGATGAAGAGGTGTAAGAAACTGCTGCCTTCCAAAAGCGGCTTGAACATGAAGACCAATTTATTGTCGACAGAAGGACGGACGTGTTTTGAGTAAAAGGAATCGTCGAGTGTGTGTTACGAATTGCATGAATGTGACGGAAGCAAAAAGTGTGTGAAAGGATAGGACTGTCTGGCGCTTTGTTCTCTCTGCCTACCCCGCAAGGGATGCGGCGTGAGAGGATTGAGTCAAACTCTCTAATAGATTAAGAATTTTCATATTCTATTCTATTATTCTTAACGGCTATCCACTCGTCTGCGAGTGATCTCGGGTGTTTTCATGTCTTTCGATTTTTTGAAAATTTATTAGTTCCAACTTTTACCGTGGTGGCGCTAGGGGTTGGGAACTCTAAAACAATAATTTCTTGTTATTTTAGTTTTGATTATCAATCTTCCATCATTGTAGGGTGAACTTTACAGGGGTATTTAATGAAGGTCGCAATAATGTAGTAAGAAAGGGCTGTGTTTTGCCCTTCAAGATAACGATGAACATGCCCTGATGTCCAGATCATTATTCAGTTACGATTATTATTGGTTTTATCGCCCAGAAAGGGTTTGATAGATTAAATTATATGACCCATGATTGCACATTATAAACACTTAAACTAAAAGACGAATAATGATATTTTAATCTGTAAATATATATATTTCATATATATATATTTATACAGGTGATTGGTTCCTTGTATTGCAGTATTGCGAGAAACAGGGCTAAATTACCCCAAATCGGGAAAAATGAAATTCTGGACGAGGACTATTTTCTCTTTTTAAAGTTATATATACTATACAGCGTTAAGCTCTCCCTAGTAAGCATAACTAATTATAGTATGTATAAATGTATATTATCTTGTATTTTGATAATGTCTGCCAACTAGTGAAAATACATTTGAAAAACATAAATACATACAGATAAGTGTATGAAAAGGGAAAAAACAACTAAACAAATATATGTAATAATAATATATACATATAAATAAATAGGTGGATGGGATGAAGGACAAGGAAGGAACCACTGGATTGTCAGTTAGATGGATTATTCATGGAAAAGTAATGATGTCTCAGTTTGCTTTCGAAAGAAAGAATAGTTGGAGCTACTCTGACTTTAACAAAAATAAAAATAAATAAATAAATCCTCTTTTTATATGAAAATTATCAAGACATGTATAATTGTATAATTCATATATATATGAATAATTATCATCAATGATATTTTCTCTAGTCCGCGATGGGTTAAAATGAAATTTTATTAATCATTTCACTCCCGCACGGATATAAATAAAAAATAATCGCCAATTATTCTTTTAAAACGAGTTCTCTTGTTTTTATTTTTGAATTTCGAATATAGAAGAACAGAAACGGAATTCCTCTGGTCTCCGTTGCGGATACCCATCATCATGTGGTTTTCAATATAACCCCCATGCAGGAAATGCGGGGTTCATTGCTTCAAAGTCCGTTAGATTCCCGCAAGCAAATTCCACCTTTCCAAGGGTCAAACGAACCACCCCCATAGATCGTGACCGGAGAAAAACCCATAAGAATATTGCTCAACATGAACAAATCCCAAAAAAGACGAAAACCTTTCAGAAATATCCCCAACGGACAAAAGCCCAAACTTTCTATTTGGATTCCAATAAATGAATTATTTCGAAAATGTTCACTATTTTACTGTCTATCCCATTTTAGATCCACTTACTTATTTGTTTATTTTTTAATCTATGCTAGTTTCTAACACACTGAAAGAAATTGCATACTTAAAGATACAATTAATTATATTTTCAAAGTCCAATTAGATTTGAGCTTTTGTCCCTTGAGCAAATTTCTTAAGGGCTTTTGTCATTTTTGGGATTTATTCATGTTGAGCAATATTCCTATGGGTTATAATCCGGGAACCCTCCATAGATATACCCCGCGGCGAATTCTTGAGGGTTGCGCCGTAAAAATATTTACCCTTCTACCGATAATGTTGATATCGAAGGGTTTATTTTGAAAATCTCCACCGTTTATCGGATTATTTGGAAGAAAATTTATGTTCACGTGTATTTATTTATGTTCACATACATTTTTCCAAATCTTTATTTTGCCTTGTCATAAAAAATTGCCACTGATACAAATTCGCACTAAAAAGTACCAAGTTTGAATTGATTCTATTTTCAAATTTCGACTTTCGATATTTGAAATAGCTTTTGACGTTTTAGAAAATTCTAAATAAATCTTTTTTTTCTCGTTTTTTGGGGTCATAAGAACCTAAATTATGGGCTAATGCGTTCCGATGCTTAGTAATCGTCATTAGCTGGTTTACGTGATCACGTTATGCTCAGGGCAACATTAACATTGAATTTATATTTGAAATTCGAATAGAAAGTCAGTCAACAAAACATTTTGATAGTTACTTACTGAGTAGATACTACCCAATAATGGGATAACCAGTTAATGTTGTGTGTATTCAAAAACACACACAACATTCGACAAAATATCTGAAAAATGGGGGGCCAATTTCACCACCTGGGGATCCCCACAGGGACATTTTTCAAAGTTGTTCTAAATTCAAAATATAAGATTAAATAAAGAACGTCTTGCCAATCGCGTGATAGGTTAATAGATAAGTACCTGCGTCGCTATTTACTCTTATTATTATTATTATTAGATATCATTGGTCAATAATGCTGATTCGCCGGATGTTCAATCTATATTGAACTAAAGTAGCAACGTTTGTTTGTAACAAGACCAATAAATATAGACCGGATTATATGCAATTGCATATTTACATATGCATTTGCATATTTTTACGATTTATTCAGGATTTTGCGTATTTCGACCAAAGTCTACTGATCGTGCATATTTGGGTATATTTCCTAAAATTTTAACTGTACTTGTAAAATTTTTACGTTTTCAAAAACAAAAATGTTGGTGTCAATGAAATGAAAATAAATTAATTTTAAAAAATAGTTCGTAATCGTAATTTTTTTTTGGAAAAAACAAGATTTCCAACATCAACATCAACCGTCTTTCGCGGCCTTCCAAACGGTACCAAACATAAATGAAATAAAAATGTGGTTAAATAAAGTCTTGTATTAACGTTAATTTGTTGTATTTATTTTAATTAATGTTGCATATTTTGGTACTTTTTAGTGATTTTGTTGCATATTTCGAGCATTTATGATGCATATTTGCATGCATATTTCATCCATTTTAAGTTGCATATAATCCAGTCTCTACTAATAAATAAATAATAATAGGTAAGTGGGTACTCTTTAAATTAGTATTACATACATTGATCAACATACAATACAAATATGTACTACCGATATTATATTGACAGCAGTTTTAGATGGGCCACTGTCGTTTCGTCGGAATATTTTTTAGCAGACATTTTAGGTTTAAAACTATAATTATCCTGAAAACGTTTCCCGCATCTTTAAGGTTCAAAATCGTATGGTCAAATTTTAGACACAGGTATTTTACGTTTTTGGGGGACAATTTCTATTATTTTCTATCCCCTCACGCCGTATCCCTTGCGGGGTAGGCAGAGAGAACTCCGTGCTTTCGTCACATTCGTGCAATTCGTCATGCACACTCTACGATTCCTTTTACTCAGAACACGTCCATCCTTCTTCGAAAGGATGGAAGATCTTGATTGGGGTGGTCGGTAGCCTGGATTGTAACGCGCTCCACTGTTAAACCGGCGGGCGAGGGTTCAATCCCCGATGCCGACCTACTCCACTTCACGACACAAACTTTTCAAGTGTACAAAGGTGTATTTGGGCTTATTTCAATAAACCAAGATTTTTCATATGAAAAAAAAGAAGATTCAAGATTGCGAATGTGCCGTCACTGTCTGGTCCAGTCTTCCATCTCCCTCACTCCTCATGCCATCCCACTTCATCATTCCGATCAATCAGTAACTATGATCAATTCGGCCAATCATTCAATCGACTGCATTTACAATAACCAGCCATCAACTCACAATCGCTCGGAGACTTTGGGACAAAGAAATTGTTATTTTTAACCTATTTGAAATCTTATGCCTCCGCCACACGCTCATGAGCCACCACGAGCCAATGGTGTTCATGAGTAAAAAGGTGTCAACGGTCGGTTACGTTCACGAGTTCCATTCACACGCCTTTTTACTCATGATGAACATCAAAAGCTAGTGGCTCACGAGCGTGTAGCGGGGGCATTAAGATTTTAGACATATGATACGTCATGGTGGGAAGTCCATTTCTTATGGTGAAATGAATGACTAGTATATATTTTAAAATTCACCTGAATGACTGTAATGCTGATTCGTAAGCGTCGGAACGCCTATCCTGCGTCCTCCCCAATGGAGTCCACGTAAATGTAGCTAATCTCTCAGTTCTAAAAATCAGTATTTTTTCATTATTACACCCTTTTAATCAACTATGTACACCTGTCGTTTCCTGTTATCTGCGCCTATATTTTCCTGTTAAAACAGAAACTTGAATTCTTGCACACACACATTTTTTATGACTGTCTCAGAAAAAAGTCTCGTCTTCCAAATCCCTTATAAAATTCATCATCAGCGCTGAGATTCGAACTCTAACTCTTGATTACTTTGTCACACCAATCTGAATTCAACAAGCATGGATACATAAATATTCCAATAAAAACTCAATACGTATGTACATATGTACAGTACATACCTAATTATTAGACTCACATGTGATCAAGATGTCGACATAAATTATAAAAAAACTCATTCCCAATACTAATAAATGTCATTTTTAACCAAAACAGTAGCAGAAGAAAGAGATGGAGTATATAGAGATGGATGCGTTAGAGAGAGACACACTGCTACAGTTGGTCCATTTTTTTCCGTCATTTGATCGATTATGTGGAGTACAAAACATGTGGTGTTATTACTATTAGTTTTCTCATGCTAATCGACACTATAGGGTGTTTATAAAATGTCTTACCCATAAAATCAAGGTTATTTTTTAAATTTGTAAACAAAATTTCGTACGTAAAATTTTACCTACCTACTTTTTAGGAATGCTATTTTTTTTCTTTTGCATATTTGACTGCTGAAAAGTTCGTTCAAATGATTTTTTTTATTTATCTCATTTTTGCCGCTTTTCTACCGATTTTCCACGTTATTTTGAAGTAAAAAAATCGCCATCTCGTGTCAGACTTTTTTTATCCAGTGTTGGACATAGGTCTCCCCCTTAAATCTCCGCAAGTTTTCGTTGTTAATTCAAAATGTGTATTAAAAAATTTAAAAAAAAACGAACTATCGAACATTTTAATCAAATTCTATACAGTTTTCATTCAAAAAACAATTGAATATCTATAAGAATTCCTATTGCAATATTTGAAAAAGGAACACGACGTACTTAATTTGAATTTGTTTAGAAAACGTTCCATAAAATTACGTTTACCCATTGGGAGCCATAAAACTTAATCGGATGTCGCTGTTTTTTATTGGTGACATGACAGTAGAAGAAAAAAAACGACTGTAACCTGACAAGACAGTTGGTGGAAGTTCCAAATTCAAATTTACGACTTCATCTCGGGTTAATAAAGCGCGGGAAAAGCAGCGGCATATTATGATCACTAGCCCGTCAATAATAACGCGGTTTTCAGGTTAAGCAGAAAATGTTATAAATAAATAAAATAATCTTTATTGTACAGAAGCATACAAAGGGCGGGCTTATTGCCAAATGGCAATTTCTTCCAGCCAACCCATTCAATGTTGTGCTATACCTTAAAAAAAAAACATCAACTATGTGACGGAATTTTCGTGCAGTAGATTCCAATTTTTGACTATTTCATTGTCCGATCCCATTTAAGATCCGCTTATTTATTTGTTTATTTTCTAAACTATGGTAGTTTCTATCTAACACACTGAAAGAAATCGCTAATAGACACAATTAATTTTATTTTCAAAATCCAATCAGATTTGAGCTTTTGTCCCTTGAGCATATTTCTAAAGGGTTTTTGTCTTTTATGGATACAGGTTGTAGTATGTACATACGTACCTAAATTATTATGCTAAATTATATTTTTATTTAAGTACCTATTATTGTATTTATTTATGTTTGTACTACGATGTTGACCAATTCCCTTTATAAAACAAAATGTACAAATTAACATAAAGGTGCTCAATTTACCTGGTAAACTCGCCGCTAATTCTAAAAATGACGACTTCTGTCGATTACAACTCAAAAACATTTTTGTTGGACTGTTTATTTATTTATCGTTTGGCAACGTCGAAGTATTGTCACATCGTTAAAGTCTGACATCCAGCGCCTCCAGCCACTGGAGGAATTCAGGATAATATTAATAATTATTAGTCCTAATTTATTTAGAATTTTATTGGGTTGAGATGGATTAGGTTTAGTTTCTTTTTGTTTAGTAATTTATTTTCAAAGTAGTAATGTCAATGAAAAAATGTGGTACTAACCGAATAATTTGCGATGATGACTGATGATGCTGCGAACGCGAAATGTTTTAAATTCCGTTTGCATTCAAAGAACTTGCAAAAGTTGTTGGGATCCTGCGTTACTTTCAAACCCAATTTCAACGATAATTATAAGTTGTATTGGAATAGATTAATAGCTTATGAAAATTAACAAAACTGATGATATTTGCATCCTTTTCCTGCATATGATCGACGCAATTAGTGTGACAGAGATGCGAGATGTCACGGATTGTTGATTATCACACATTGGTTCAAGTCGATATGGTTTTACGATACGAGGTTAATTAATGGAACTAATTAAGCAAATAAAATGAAGCATTATATGAAAAGGGATAATGTCAAACTATCGGAGGAATTTTACGACCGTACATTTACATAAAATTTGTTATTCTGAACCACCTCGCTAATTGTGTTAATTCGTTGATTAGTGACGCGTAGTATTTTTTTGTATTAAAAGTCTCAATACATTTTTTATAGTTTTTTTTTTCATATTAAACAGTAGCTTGAAATATCTTATTTTTTATTATATTTGTTTATTTATTTTATTTTTTATATAATTATACAATCTTGTTTTCGTGACCAGAGAAAAGCCCATAAGAATATTGATTAACATGATTAAATCCCAAAAAGACAAAAACCCTCAAACAAACAGATTGACAACATTTGACAAAAGCTCAAATCTAGTTGGATTTTGAAAATAAAATTAATTGTAGGCATTTATTTATTTTATTTTAATAACAAAACTACCAGGTATACCAATTTCTACCAGGTATCTTATTTTCTTCGTTATCCTTTCATCATTCATTCTCTCAACATGCCCAAACCATCTAGTTTTCCTATTCACTTCCATTCTACTCACAAGATCCGTCTTACAGTCACTCAAGATTAGAACCTCAACCCAAACCTCAAAAAAATTGCTAGATGGCTATTTTGCAGACCTTGCAGAATTACCCTCAGACGCGGGATCTACTGATCGGAGAAACGTCGGACCAAGTACACAAAGGTAATAGAAGACCATTTAAAAATATAGATATATTTTTGAGCTAGAAAACACAGTTTTTCACCGTCAGGCCGAGAACTTTTCACTCCGCCTTCGTAATGCGAAATAATGTTAATCTATACGATATGGACGAGTTGCCGATATTATTCCTAGAGAAATTGATCGTGTGAGTGCACCTTTAGTTCCAGCATATATAAAGGTAGGAAATTATTGCATCATGCAAATAAATGAGAATAAAAATGTAAAAAAATACATATTTAGGTATAAATTTAGTATGTAGATAGGTAGATATCGATAAAATGCATACACATAGGTAAGGTGGTAGAATCCAAGGCTACTATGAACACTGGTACAATACAACATGGGCGTGGTGTATTCGATATAAATCTTCCCTCTCGCTCCGATCCGATCGATTTGTATGCACTTTTTCTATCGCCATTCCTGTCTCACCCACGCCCCTGAGTTCGATTTGTTAACGCCCCTTGACATTCTCCCAGTGTACTTTTTATACTTAATCAATATCTTTTCCAGTTACCGTATAAACATCTTTCAATTTTATCTATAAGACTTCTACAAGACATTCATTCATTATACATGTAAGTACATAATTTTACTTGCAAAATGCATATATTATATTTTAATTCTCAAGGACTGACGTGTTCTGAGTAAAAGGAATCGAATAGTTTAGATAGGTAGTAGAAAACACTGAAAGATTGGATAAGGAATGAGGTTATAAGAGAAATGAGTGACTGTAAGACAGATCTTGACTAGAATGAAAGTTGCACGGGGCATGTTGAGAGAATGAATGATGACAGGACGAACTGTAAGACTTTTCCATATGCAACATTGAAGGAAAATCCCGCGGGCTTAAGGCCTTCCACATCCCCGGGTAGCTCAGGCGCATTAATAGCGACCTCTTTACCCGCCACTTCTAGGCAAATCTTATTAAAAGGTGGGCCCAGAGTTAGCCATATACAACAACGTAAACAGTGTTAGTATCAACAGATATACATCAAAGGATGGACTTTCCATCAGGCTTACAACTGATCTCCGGTTGGCTTAATGTGATCTGTATAACTGAGTTAAATTTACCATTTCCAGTTCATCCATTTGCCGCAGCCGGGAATCGAACCCAGACTTCCGACCTGACAAGCCGGTATTCTACCGCTGCGCTGTGCTATTAGGATGGTTGGTAGTTGAGTCGAGAAGAAACGTGTATATATTGTACGCCGGCACTATATTGAGATTATTTTTGGTATTTAGCGTAGTCACCAACCATCTTTATGCATCCCTGATTAAACTAGTTAATTTTGGAGTTGGCTGATAGAGATCGCAGTACTGTGATAAGCTCGCCCTAGTGAACAAATATTTAAGCATCCATCACTTGTTATCTAAACGAATTACTGTACTTAAGTCAAAATAAATAAATAAATAAAATCATTAAGTATCTATGTACATAGTCCAAATAAGTAGAATGCTTAATCGAGATAACTTATTAAATATCTTCATGTGCATTCTTCAATTAACTGCGCGTGCGCTGAAGAACGCGTTTAAAAAATATAAAATTTAAAAAATCGAACTGACACACCTTGAAATGCAACAATTACTTATTATTGTTGTCTTCCTTCCTTTTCTCACTAGCACAAATCAATACATCTTCGTATGCTGCATCTCATTCTCTCGCAGAGTCTCGATAAACTTCCGATAAGTGATAATAATACAAAGTACATTTTTGTTATGTTTATATTTCCATCCCTCTCGCACTCGTTGAATTGTTAATTTGATTATACCTCCTCTCCCTCCCTCTTGTCCATTTCTCCTCTTCTCGATACAATAATATCGGATAAAGTTGATAGGTAGGCACCTACTTACATTTGTATGGAAGATTTTCACGTTCGATTTTCATATTTTCCATCTCGTTTTCCCCTTATTACGTAAATTATATTTTGTTTCTTTCTTTTATTTTGTTCCATTTTTAAAATGTGTAGAATTATTGTTATTGTTGCTTAACCCTTCAACACTCACCGCCTGTTTTTCAAAAATGGTTATTAGGTCATTTGATTTATTTCTACGAAAAAATCTACGTTTTTAATACAATACTTAGCACCCTTTTTGAAATTGTGTTTTTGTGTCCAAATCAAAAATATTAAACTAAATGATATTGGAGATCATGTATGATGAATTGCATGAATGTGTCGGAACGGAACCAAAAATTGTGTGTGAGAGGATAGGGCGATCTGGCGTTCTGACCTCTCTGTTTACCCCGCTAGGGACGCGGAATAAAGCCATTAAAACGAACTTAATTAAAATTATTTCAATTTTTTTATCCACAAAATTGATTATTCTCGTACATAATATCTTTAATCTTGAAACCAGTTGCCAATTTTATTTGTCAATGCGTCTATAAACTTATTTATGTATCAAAGTTATGATAAAATTAGTGAAGTTTGTATTTTTACATCAGTGACGAAGTTTTTAAAACATTAATATGTATTTTTATAATGATTATTATACTCCATTGCGTAGGCCCGTTCGCCACGTGGGCGTCCCCGCGTCTGAACGCAACACTGGACTGTATTCATAGCGTGTATGAATCATCCTATATGTAAAAAATATAAGAGACACTTTGACTCTACCGTTGTATGTAAGTTTATATACAGCATGTTTAATTTTTTATTTATGCATCGGGTACAATCATTTTATTTATTTCATTTGCACAATTGAATGTTCATTCGCAGCATTATCTACCTTACTGAGCATGAACCAGTACCAAGGTAGACCGAAGCAGTTTTGAACACCCTGTTTACAAACAGCGCGACGATAGCTCTGTAACGTATTAGCATTCAGGCACACTCACGCTAAAAACACACACAAATACGCACACTCAAACACACCCTAACACACACATATGAACACGTTCAGATACCACGCAATCAAGTACGTTTATATATACAGCGTGTTTCATTATTGTATGTTGGGTATAATTTGAGCTATCTATTGCACGTCCGCCCGTTATACGCTGGTTACTCCACATTGTAAAAACTACTACAATGAATATACATTTTATTACATACTCGTAGATACTGACGTATCCATATGGGTATTTGCTTATACTAATTAGATATTTTTGGTGATCGTATGCGTGGGAGAACAAAGTGTCAATTGACATAAAAATGATGCTAATTACACAACATCTAATAACGCGTAGACAGAAATTACTCTCATAGCAATACATAAGGACTAGTACAAATAAAACCGTATACGAGTTGGATACGAAAATACTTAAGATCTTTTTCGTTCATTTCAATTTTATTTATCACAAACACCATCAACAAAATTTCTTAAGTCATAAAAAATGTATGCCTGGCCACTGAGGGTTAAAAGAGCTAGTCACAAGCAAGCATTTTGATTGGCTACGTTTATTTGAAATTGGAATTGATTCGTTCTTATTTCAAATTCGAATTGAAGTAAGAAACAATTCATTTCCGTTTCATTACGCCTCTGAATGGTCCACTTGCCTCATTGAATGAAGCTCCTTGTTCATTAAGAATTTACCAATGTGAATAGTTAATTGCTGATGCTATACAGTCCATACAGTCCATACACCTGTCAAGTGTCAAACTGTGAGTTTTGCGTCGTTTGATTGGCGATCCATTCATTACACAGACTTAAACTATTATAAATCTTAATCTACATACATCGATTGTCATTGCGAGCGTTCGTCGAGACGATATTTCATCTATTTTCGATCCATTTCTTGTTGTTTTTGTTCGTGTTGACTCGATGTGAACGCCTTTGTAAGAGAGTGTGGTGAATATCGAAACAGACACATCACTGTCAAATGGTTTATTATTTTAGTTTGATATTTTAACACAAGTGGCGCTAATTGTAGAGTAGAACTTTTTGTTTTAGTTTTATATTTTGCCACATGTGGCGCTGCCTTTATTTTGTTTTTTTCTTTAAAGGAACAAAATGCATGTAACAAAATTAGACATAGTTTTTCCATAAAAAAAATAATCCGGTTTTATCAAAATAACTCAAATTCCCAGCAACCGACCACCACGTGCAATAAATAGTACAAAATTATTCACTAGGGCGAACTTATCACAAACTACAGTCCGTCTAGATAGAGAAAACTTTCGATGAGTAGCTTTTTGGCAACCATAGTGGCAACATTACTTGTAGATATTCAATAGAAATGTCATTTATGACAGAACACAAAATTGTAGTTGGTTCCGAGCTAATCCGAGACCACATCTTTTTTGACAGATTACTATATCTTCCAGTTTTTATGTTATTTTTGCTTGTTTATTTTCATTTTCAATAAATTTGTATGGGATGACTGATTTTTGATTCCATCAATATGATTATAGGTTAGATGTTAGCATGGGCATCGCCGGCCTCGGAGCAAGAAAGGGGGGGGGGGCAAAAAATAAAATAAAAAATATAGCAAAAAACGCGTAAATAGCGCCGCACACCAATTTTTTTTTTGTGGGACATAGCGAAGAAGGTCGTGATGTGGATTTTTATTTGAAAATGTGTATAATAGTTTCAAAAGTTTGAAAAACGATTTTTATAAAAAAAGTACCTAATAAAAAATAGCGCCGCAGTCATTTTTTTTATAAAACTGATGTATTTTCATATCTACTCATTTTAGTAAATTTATGATAATGGGTGTTAGGTACTCAATGTTTGTATATTAGGATAATTATTATTATTTCTGATGTCGAAATCGGTGACAATGGCGACATCTATTGTTGTTAACATCATTAATTTTGTTTAAGTTACAAACTGAGCGGATTAATGATCACGGTGATTTGTATAACACGGATCCGCAACATTCTAATGCCAGTTCTATTTGAGGATACTATATCCATGATCATCCCATTTAATTAGGCAAGCGTCATTCGAGAATAGGACAATCGATTACCAATGTCTGCGCGAATTTTTTGGAACTCTAGTAGGTAAATTTGAAAATTGAGGACGTTTCCGGTTCCGAACAAAATTTGATGTTGTTTCGGACACAGAAAGTAAGTAGCAAGGTGTCGAAAAAAATTAAATCAAAATCAAAGTATCAAACACTCATATGTCTTTTACACAAAGATAGACGGAACAAAAATTCCCAACTTTAGGGTGTTTTTGCTAAATGTGTTTTAAGATTATCTCGATAAGAAATGTGTTCACCTTAAAAGTAAAAACTCAAAATTTGCAATTCCTTTTTCTTCCCTGGTGGCGATATCTAGATACGAGTGAAGTTAGGTGAAAACGCGAAAAAATACTTAAATGAAAATGTAGACGCTACAAAACCTTGCACAGTTCAATCATAATTCATAATGTATAAATACTTAGTGTAAAACAAGTTATGGAATGTTATTCACATATCCGAAACATGTGTCGGCGATCAATTCGCGACGCAGACAACCTAACGCGAACATACTATACCTGCCCGCTATACACAGTATACACGTATAGACTATACATACTCGTACCTAATATGTATAACTCTGGGTAAGTACATGGTTGGTGGCGTTGGTGCAATTGGTTGAAGCGCGGACTTCCAAGTGTAGGTGCCGGGTTCAAATCCTGGTGTTGTCGATGTACTCTGCACTTCACTACATAAGTTCAGCTTACTGTGAAGTGTGAAGGAATAAGTTTAGGTCTGTGTACACAAGCCCAGTTCCTTTTTAAACAAAAAAGGAAAAAAACCCTAGGGCCTAGAGTGGTAAATGATTTTTACGAAGAAAAATAAGTTCTGAATGATCAGGTATGTTCACATAGAACAATTAAGCAGGTACATTTAAAATTATGTTCGATATTCGAATTTGAAACTTAGGATTTAAATATTAGAACGCATTCGATTATGTAAATGGTCTAAACATGATGACAATGGGGCTTGTACTAATTTAAAAACACTCTTTTGTATTTTTTATGAAGATCATCATCAGAGATCACTGAATGAATGGGAGGAAGTTGCCCACGCGCATGCGTTGATAATAAGTCATTGATCGTTGTAATAATATGGAAAAAGATCAATGATCTACAATAATATTTCATACTAGCTGTTACCCGTGAAAAATGACAAAGTTTGCGGAGTAGGCGGAATTTCTTATCCTTACGTTCATTCTTATGGAAAATTTAATTTATATTGAGCATAGTATTTTTGAATTCTATAAAAAAATATTTTGTCTTACAATATTTAGCAATTCAATTTTTAAATCAAATTGTGCAAATTTAACATAAAGGTTCTCGGCTTCTGTCGATGACTACTCAAAACATTTTATGGGCTGGTAATGTCAATGTATACCAAAGGTTATGAGCAAATGATTTATATATTACGAATATTATCTTAGTGAAAAAAAAGTGGTATTAGAGAAACAATTTTTGACTCAATTTGAATGCGTCGCGATGGAAAAACGTTTTTTGATCATTTTGGAAAAAAAACTGCCAAGGCTCTGCGTTACATTGATACCCGATTACTACGAGAATTACGTGAGTTGATACCTAATCATGTATATACTATTGAATGGATGTGACTTAATAGTCCGGATGTCATAATGCGTTTAAAAACAATTAAAAATACAATATATGACAGCTGGCCTGATGATGGCTAAGTGTCTCCATCAGAGCTCGTGTGATTAAAATACTGTGGCTAGTCTCGGCGCCTAGCTAAGGCTGAAAAGTGCAACAACTAATTTTGAAAAGATGACATATCAAGGTGGTAATCAAATAATGAAATAAAATATTTGAAAACCTATTTTTCTTTAATGAATCTCTAATATGCAATAAAATCTAGGGAATAACCATAAAAGTTTTTTGATTAAAGCAATATTAACCCCAAAAAATGTAAAAAACGCTATTTTTCCCATTTTAGCATGCGATTGTTCATGCGATTTTGAACCTTAATGCCGTGGGGAATTACCGTGACATCATAATTGGGTCGGGAGCCTAAAGATACGGTTACAATTTGCCTTCTGAGCTTGGTCACATGGTTGTAGTTAATTTCCATGTTTTAATTTTTTGAAAAAACTGTCGAACAATTATAATTCAAATTATTGTACTGTGTTTTGTATATAAAACAAACCAATACCTATACTTAAGTACATTTTTATAAAAGAACGTTTATTTTTTCAAATCCTGTAAGACAAAAGAATGCAAATGTCTACTAAGTACCAATAGAGGAGCAAGACAGGGAATCTGTACCTAGTTATTTTTATATCGTTTCTATAGATTCGCAGCTCTATGCACAAAGTACAGTGTGTTCGACATGTGAATGTAACATTCAGTTCACTCATTCTATTATGAATGACGGTTGTTTTGTTTTAAAAAATACACTCACGTCAGAAACACCTGTTGGTTGTGGAACAATGTTTTACTATTGGGACTATAGGGGTGGTACTTTCTAAGGTTCCTGTAGATAAAGTGCAAACTAAAAACGACATTATATGTATATCGCCGTAAGGGTCATTTTCCAAAAACATTTTATCTGCGTGTTTCGGGTGAGAAAACTTAGAAAGTACCATCCCTGGGCAGAATATTAGCCCATCATACATAGTAAACAATATTTAAACAAATGATTTTTAATAGCTAATTTGATTCTGTTGTCGCTTAATTTATGTCACAAAAGACTTCAGGTTAGCTGGAAGAGATCGTTGTATAACGATAAGCTCGCCCTAGTGAGCATTTGATATTATAAATCACTCGACTGTGGGTACAATTGACTGTACTGTCGGGTTGACTGTAAGATATTGCGTTTGCAATAAGTCCTCCTTTTGGCACACTACGATTGTCTTATTTTTGTAATTAATATGGATATTTTTTTAGCCATCAAAGATTTATTTATTTATTTACAATGCCTTAAAAATAAGAATTGCATATATCTAATTTGATATAGAATAAGTACATATATATGTCATCATTCATTCTCTCAACATGCCCAAACCATTTAAGCTTATTCACTTTAGTCACTTCACCCATTGTATAAAAAACAAAAACTTTCCACTGTGTCACATTTTTTTGTTAATTAATATGTAAGTATGTGTATTTATAAAAAATGTTACGAAAGTGTTTATCCCGAAGTTATTTGTGTAACGCAATGTAAGATTAAGAATGATAGTATAAGTGATTTCAAAAACATTCAAACATTCCATTAATTCTGTTCTTTTTTCAAAATGAATCGCATGTCATTAAGAATCATTATGTCTAATATATTTCTTCTTTTCTTTCTAGGTAAGGCGCACATCAATAATCCACAAAAATACGCGGGAAAAAAATTTTACGCCGCTCGCGTTGGTAAGACTGAACTAATTAATCTAACAGACAACTCTTTATGAAACTGAACGTTTAAAAAATCGATGCGTTTTAAAAATGGAACGACATTTAAAAATAATTCGAATAAAAAACAAAATAGAGACAGTTGGAACAAATCAAACCGACGCGTCATATCGACAGACGCAATCCATGTGTTTCCAATTTATAACTTTCAAAAGTTTTTTCGACGTTCCTTTTTTAAACTTGATTTGAATAATAGGATGGGACCATTTTAATGATAATTTTAATAATTAAAAACTTCACAACATGTATGGCCGCTTGATGATTTTATTTATTTATTTACACATGAAGTGAACAATACATAATACTACAGTAATATATATGCACACAATAAATAAACTTAGAATGGTTTGGGCATGTTGACAGAATGAATGATGACAGAAGACCAAAAAGATGTACGTGTGAAACAATAATAGTGAGGAATAGCGATCATTCAAGACTGACCTGGATCGATCTTGCCAACTAGATCCTAAAGAATGGACACGTTTTGAGTAAGAGAAACCGAAGAGTAGTATGACAAATTCTATGGATATGATTATGAAAGAATAAAACAAAATCAATTCAACCCAAAAACGTTCCTTTTTTGAAAATTTTATGTTTAAATTGTTCGTATTTCGAAATCATTTGAATTAAAAAGTGACAGATCAGTGTTGGCTGTAGAAAAAATACTTTATTTAGGTCTCCTACGTACCTACCCAATTAATCGTGAAATACTTGTCTTTGGTTTTGTCAAAACAACAAATAGATTTAGAGATGCTTCGAATATTTTTTTAATCCTCATTATTTTGTCTAAGACATTTTTTAAATAACGAATAAAAGAACGTTATTAATAATTAATTCAAACCGCTTAAATCCTGCGTGACACATTCGTCAACGAACAAGATTTAATTTTCTTTTTTTTTATAATAGCAACACTCATCGATTTTTCAAATCGTGGAACACAAAACAAAACAACATAACAGTGTTCTATATTCAAAATTCTCCTGTCAAATAATTTATTAAATGGTGTTTATGTGTGATGATGGATGATGTGAAATTTCAATGTGCATATTTAATTTATTTATTTATTTATCTGTTAATCCTTCATCCAGATGTATGAATGAGAGGATTATTATGCCTCAATGAATGAAGTGTCTATTTGTTCATCAATTATAAGATCATAACGGCTTAAGATGATGTGTTTAAAGACAATAATGAACATGTGTATCGCACTTAGATAAATATCATACAGTACTGTATAATGTAAACATTATTATTTTTGTTAATGTACAATAATGTACACTCCGTGTGAACTCGCCTTACTAAGTACCTACGTAATTATGTTAATTTTTTTAGTTTATGAATGAATTATTCATTTTTTTTTCGTGAATGAAGTAACATTTGAATTATTTTTCCTGCCCAATTTCTTTCTGTTTTATCAGAGTTCGCATATTGACATATCAGAAATTTGTAAAAACGGGAGACCTTAAATCTCGACAACCGTTACTAAATATGCTTTGGAAAAAATTGAGTAGATACATTGAATCTTTATCACCTCTTGTCTTTTTTTTCCGAAAGACAGAAACTCGTTTCCTGAAAGTCGCGTAGATAGTATTGACAATATGCATTAAAATTTAGGGGATGACCTTAAAAAAAAACGCTATATTTACCATTTTATCATGCGATTTTGAACCTTAATGCCGCGGGAAATGACCGTGATGCCATAGTTGGGTTGGGAGCCTTAAACGGGACATATTATTCTCAGATGGCAATTTCGTATTCATTACTTATCTCTGTTTGACAGCATCGGGAATCTAAATGTATATTGGAGATATTTTCGTCTAAAAGTCGAGATTTTTCTAGTGAAGCATCGATAACTGCACCCAGCGCCGTAAAATGCAAGAGCCATTTAGTCACAAAAGCTTGAAAAATTATTCCAATTTATTACGATTCTTAACAAAATGCAAATAATCAATTAAACTTCAAAAAAAACCTCCCTAAAGGGGACTCTGCTTCTCCCCTCTTCCGACTGTGAAAAAAAAACGTTTTGAATAAATCACATCGCGCCCACGATCGTCTTTTGTCTTAGAATCTCGAGTAGGTACCTCGGTAGTAGTGATGGGAGGTGGGCGCACACTACGCAATGATTGAGCGATGAATGATACCCTAATGACGGTGATGCATTTTTAAAAATTAATTTTCCTATTTTTTTTTATTCATTCGCAACTTCCCTCACCCCAGCCCTGTGGAGAAAAATAATATCATTCCGATTTAAAAATGGAACTCGTTCCTCAGTTTGAAAGGTAGAATAGTTTTTTAATTTGAATATTTTTCTTTCTGTTCTTACAGTAAATGTGTAATGATTAAGATCTTCGACAAATCCGCACTCTTTTATTACATTTTTTGCGAGTGTCCTGTAAAAAACGGATGTTCTTAAAATGTCACATATTTTTCAGTAACCCATTTTGAACGTTATATTAATTTTGGCGCAATGAAAATATTTTTTGTGTCTTTTTATACCAATACTGGTTACCCCACTGATGGTAGTAATAAAATTAATCAAAAATTGAGAATCATTCGAATTGGTTTTAGTCACATTCTACCACTTTTTTAGTAAGTAGATATTTACTTTGAAATAATTTCAGCAGTGTGCTAATTATATTGAGATGGTCATTACAGAAATTGGGGGTGCGTTCTGTTTTACATACATCTCGCGGTGGTAACTTAAACAACTAAAATCTACTGAATTCGAATCGGACGCTACGATTGGCCGGCGATTACATTTGCGCGGGAATCTAATGGAATGAGTTCTATATTTAAATCTATTGTAAACAGTATAGGTACTAGTAATTGAATTATCGGTAGGTACTCTGCAAATTATCGTCAGCCGATAGAGTAGGTAGATATGTACTTAATGATTATTTCATACAATAAATATTTTTTTAATACAATTATAATTTTATATTATTCCGATTGATATTTTCCCAGTTTCCGTTGCTTCACATCCTGTGCCAGTTTCACTACTACTTGCAATACTCATTATAATCATAAATTATTATTAATAAATAATTATGGTTTAATATTTTGTGCGCATTTTATTGGTGACACGGACAAAATGCGTGCTTAAATTACATTACAATATGTGAACACATAGTTTGGACATTTACAAATGTGTAATTAGGTATAGGTTAACGAAAATCTGGTAGGTACTGTAGTACGGCTCTAGAAAATACTATGCAAAAAAAATAGTCTTTACTGCCGTTGACGAAATTCCATAGAAACACTCAAGCTTATAATTTCTTCCGATAGGTGAACTTCATTTTCTAATACGGTATCATTTTATCAACTGGTATCATTACATTTCTTTCTATGTATGTAGCAAGCACTTTTTCTCTCTTGAAATAATTGTAAGATTAGAACGGTTCGGCTCTCTTTATCTTGTCGGAAACTACTTAGTGTGCTCAGATAAGATGTATGTGTAAAGGGAAAAAATATTACGATGTGAATAAAGAAAGATTGAGGACTTTTTACTGCACCCACCATCTCATCCAAATCAACCAGCCATAACTGTTTTACGTATTATCAAATAATTAGTAGTATAATTCGACTTAGTATGTAAGGTAACGAATACAATATGTATCTCTTTTTCTTGTACAATTGGGCGCCAAATTCAAATTTGACAGCTATCTACGGTTACGATACACTCACTAGACAACTTTTTAATTTTCATCGCGATACTTGTCATCAATTTAGAACGTACCTATTCCTCTAGCATTTTTGAACGCTCACTGCAAAATGTTCATCATTTTAGGTTATGTAATAAAAACTCTAATTATAAATAATGAAACAATTGAGATAAAATAATTGAAAACTAATATTCAAATTTAGAACATCGAACAACAAACAAATGAATGATATCAGACAGGAAGTCAAAGATTTAAACATCGAACATATTGTTATTATTATAATATTATTATGTTGGTAGGTTGGTACCTATTGTATCATTATCTGCGCAGGAACGGATGTATAAAATTCAAATCTATCGAACGTCCCCATAATAACAGAGAAAGTGTAGCAGTTATACCAACCTAGTGTAACCACACGTCATTTATTAAACAAAGTAGGTAATAATGTAAAATACTATAAAATTATACCATAGATCAATGCATAGGCGTCGGCAGAGGGGCTGGGGGGCAGCTGCCCACCCCTAAGGGTAATGAATAGGTAATTTATTTTCAAAATTACAAAAAACTACATAATTTATTTTATTCTCTAAAAATGAACATTACATACAATATAAAAAAAGAAGATTAGGATGCATCTACAATTATAAGTAATGCTCACTAGGGCGAGTCGTTTACGAGAAGGTATCATAAAATTTCGAAAATCATTGTGAAAATCTATTAAATTAATGACAATTGTTACATCAAAAAATTTGCTTGCGGCGCTAATGTGGGTATTTCATGCATTCTTTATAAGATATTTTTGGCATTTTTTAATGTTGGTAATTACTTATGTTTATGCCAAAATTTGCTGATGAAAGATAACTAGACTCATCAATTGACCCATTTTACTAAGAAAAAAAAGAATCTCCTGCGGCGCAATTTACCTTCAAATCAAAATTTGCTATGCCTGCGACGCCCATGTAGATCATTGCACTACACAATAAAGCAACACATTGTGACAATAATTTTATTCTAGTTCCCGATTGTTGTCATGGTAACGCGATTGAACACTGTTTTGTTATTGTTCGATATCTATGGTTCGCGCCATTTTGATGTGATTCAACAATAACACTATTATTGTGTTGCCATTAGGTATAAAAAATAGCTACTTTTAGTCTAAACTTATTGTTTTGTCAAACAGGAAATGGCGAATTTCCAATGCGTGATTGTAATCAATTTTGTAATTAATTATTAGGATATTTAAAAATAAAAATCTCACACTTATAAATATTCAATTCTTTGTCGGGATTACCGGTATTGTAAAGCAGAGAATTCCCCCATCCCTAAATACATATTGTACGACATTTTTTTATGAGGTAATCTTACATACGTAGGTATTTAAAGAGTATTTTATCACCTAAATACGGCACTGATTTGCATGGAACATATATTCCATTTTCAAATTCAAATTATCGCTACAATCGTCACCTACCAATAATATACCTCTGAATCACTTGAGTTGCCATAGACAAGAGAATTTAATGATATTAGTTTGACGTCTCGCATCCACACACTATCACACGTTAACACAAACCTTCTTGCTTTGCATAGACAATAGTAGACACTTATGGGGTATTAAAGATTAATATGCAAATTAGCGATATGTTCTCTATGAACCATTAAGAAGATTCGATTATTGTCTTTGCCCTCCGTATAGAATAGAATTTGTAGTTCAAATTCTAATAACATTTTTATTACCTTCTACTGTGAGTCAAGAAAGAAATGGTGTTGGATTATTCAGGAACTACAATTTTGTTTGCTGGCAACAATGACATTTCCGTTGAAATTAAAAAAAAAGTGTTGCCAGTATGGTTGCCTAAAAACTACATATAGCGCCCTCATCAAAAACTACCTCTTTCTTTTAACAGAATGTGCTATATTTTTAAGGTTTAGGCATGTTGAGAGAATGAATGACGACAGGATGACTAAAAAGATATGTTTGAAATGTGAAGTAGATTGACCTGAACCGATCCTAACTATATATCCTCAAGAACGGACACGTTTTGAGTAAAAGAAACCGGAGACCCTGTATAACAAATTGTATGAGTGTGACGGAAGCTAGGAGCGTGCGTAAGGATAGGGCGATCTGGCGTTTTGTAATCTCTTCCTACCCTGTAAAATCAAATATTTGTCTTCTAATATTTGAAGCAGATTATTTTTAGGATAGGTATCATTCCTTGCCAACACCTGCTTATCCTAATTTAACTATAAAAAATCTAATAAAAACTGCGCTAAACGACGTTTAAAACAACAAAGTTGTAAATAACACTTTCCTACATAGTAAATTCATTATTTAGTCTATGCGTTTTTAAAATTTCGAACGTTTTGTTCCAATCGAATGTATTGTCTATGGAATCGGAAGTATTTAAAAAAAAGAACGCACGTCATTGAATTTGCATAGATCTGTCACTCAATCTGCAGCCATTATTATTGCTTATTGTATTTCTTTTATTTTTTATTTTGAATTTTGAAAAAAGAACACCGCATATTCAATTGAAATGATCGATTTACATGATACTGACAAACGTGACATTTAACCCTTCAATTCCTGACATTTCTTTTAAACTTTTTATTTTTTACTATTTCCCCTATAGAAATGTTGAGATTTTTCTAGCTCAAATTGTTAAGAACTCATTAAGGATTCATCGTGCATCATTAGAATGGACACATTATGGTGAAATATCTTAAGAAATAAGATGTATAAGTAAAACAAACTCTTAAAACAAAAAACGTGTTTATCACTGTATCCTAATCCAAAAGCCACAAATTTACATCTTTTTAGAAAGCCTAAAATGTTTGCTAAGATTTTTTCTTTATTTTGTCTAAATCGAGATAGTAGTTTGTGAGATATTGTCAAAAAACCTCAGAAATAAATTTTCAAACCATTCTGTTTTCACAGGGTTTGTAACAAGTGAGCTCCTAGATTGGTTCTAGAACGGTTCTAGGACTGCTCTAGAACCAATTTAGGAGCTAGATTGTTACTAGGGTAGTTTCCCAATTCTTTATAATATATTTTTTCGTCCTCTAGCACCCCTTAAAATATTTCTGAAGACAGCGCCCCCTATAATTATCATAGGTGTAAATATTTTAATTCTAAGTTACGTATAAAAATGTACTATAGGCAGGCGCAAATGGGTTAAAAGCAGTACTTAACCGATAAGAACAAAAACGACCCTTTGTGTTTTTAAAAAATGTAATGGAAAGGGGAACCTATGTACCGAATTAATAATATCATTGTAATATTCATAACGTGTATTAGATTACCTACACGATCGTACAAATTCGACATGTTTTTTTGCGTTGTTAGGTTGGTAGTACTACAAAAAATGTCACTCTATTGATTATTTGAATTTGGAAAGTGAAAACAAAGAGATGTTTTAAATACAGAATAGAACAATGATTGAGTAATTTGAATATGGAACGCGTTCTGCAAATTATTTGAATTCGTATTATTCTATAGGGTGATAACATTATTTTAATGTTCCATTTGAATTGACGTGTGAAAACATTACATTTTTTTAGGTACTTAGGTGTTTTCTCATCAATAGATTTGTTGTTTACCAATGTTTTTAGGGTTTAAAGTGTGGTATGAAAGACATTTTATTTTTATTTTTATTAGTTTTAGGTACAGTTACATTAGGAAAATGAGATATAAGATAAGGAATGAGGTTATTATAGGGAAATGAGTGACTGCAAGACTGGTGTTGTGACGAGAATGAAAGTGAATAAGCTAAGATGGTCTGGGCATGTTGAGAGAATGAAGGATGACATGATAACAAAAATACGAAGAGAACGATTACAAATTATTAAATAGAATTAACCACGTTTTACTTTATGAGAAGTCGCCGCCATCTGTTGTAAGTCACCTGGACACACTACTATTAAAATTCAAAATTTTAAAAAATGTTCTTTGATACTTGATGAAACTTATTAGCTTACACTGGTTACCCCTGGACCGTGTCGTGTAGTCATGCTTAAATAATAATTAATAAGTAGGTACATTATGTATCCAAAAAAACGAAGCGCGCTACGCCGGGTGCTACAGCTAGTAGATAAGTATACCTATATATAAAACGCATTTACAGGTATGTCTGTCTGTTCGCTATTATGAATTTAATTTAAAATAATGTTTATTGTTTTTCTTTAGTTCCCTACTGGTAGATATTATAACCTCTCCTACGTATAGGATCGCGAGTTCACCCTTCTAAGATTATGCTACTACTAGCTTTAACTCGTGAAAAATTACGGGGTTTTCGGTGTAGGCATAGAGAACAGAGATCGCCAGACTTCTCTATGCTTACACGTATAATTATTATTGTACGTTTATTCTTTTGGTTAACATTTTTTTTATTTAGCATAGTAACTGGGGTTAACTGGAAGAAATCGCAGTTCTGCGATAAGTTCGCCCTAGTAAACAACCTTTTATAATCTGTACTATGTCCATTTTGTATATTTATATGTGTTTGTTGTTTACTTTAAGTTTAAATAAATAAAAAAAAAAAATAAAATAAATATTTTCTCTCCTATTGTTAATATTTACTAAAAATACCAAAACACTATAAAAAAATGTACAAATTTAAGATTATTTTCAATATCACATCAATTTATGTTTTTTGTGAGAACATCGGAATTTTCTACATGATGATCGCTGCACATGTATGAACCAGAATTGGTGAATGTTACTGAAGTCTAAAGTGATGACATTAAGCCAGCCGACGATCACTCATAATCCTATCCTTTACTGCGTATCTTTTTTTCTTTTCTTTTTATAAAAAAATGAATCTGGATTTATCGCAATAAACCCAAATACACCTTTGTATATTTCAAAGTGAGCTTGAAAATCTTGTGTCGTGAAGTGAAGTAAGTCGGCATCGGGGATCGAACCCGTATCTATTTGTATTATTTGAACATAAATAAAACTTTACTGGCCAGTAAATATATGTTACAACAAAAACAACACAATGCAGTGTGCCAAAAGGCGGACTTATTGCAAAAGCAATAACATACCTTCATTGTCAAAATCTTGCGTTAAATTCATACCCGGCTGCGACTCGAATTATGTAAGTTGATTATTAAATATAGGTAGATGTATCTAGGTACATCTCATTTCCATTGTCGGTAACTGGTAACCACCTCCTTGTTGGGAGGCAGAAGATCACGCCAGTATCATCCACCAGGCTGATCCCTCAAGGGACATTAAATATTTCAGATTTATTTATTATTTTCCTAACTCCTTGTTCCATTCTACACCATATAGCTATTTACTTTATTGTCTTATTCCTACCAACGCCGTGTATATCAGTTCGTATCTATAGATTTATTCTTCTTAGATCTGGCACGCACCCGTCCACGGGTGATTTTGCATTATTTTTTTTAATAATTAAAAATGAATCTAGGTTTATTGAAATGAACCCAAATACATCTTTGTACACTTCACAGAAAGCTTAAAAGCT
This sequence comes from Ceraclea dissimilis, assembly GCA_963576895.1. Classification (NCBI taxonomy): domain Eukaryota; kingdom Metazoa; phylum Arthropoda; class Insecta; order Trichoptera; family Leptoceridae; genus Ceraclea; species Ceraclea dissimilis. The sequence goes on along the minus strand of OY756379.1, from coordinate 7,216,016 downwards.
TGTGTTGTGAAGTGGAGTAAGTCGGGGATTGAACCCGCGCCCACCGGATTAAGAGTCGAGCGCGTTACCAACCAGGCTACTGACCACCTATTATAATTAGACATATAAAAAGCCTGGACATCCCAAAGTAACAATTTTAACAAGAAATCACAATTTATGTTTTTTTGAGACCATCAGAATTTTCTACATGTTGTAGTTGAATATAACAAGTAGTTATCTCATCAACAGATATACAGCAAACGATGGACCTTCCATCAGGCGTATTATGACTGGTCGATGGACTGGAATTGGTGAATGTTACTCAAGTGTAAAGTGATCACATTAAGCCAGCCGACGATCAGTCATAAGCCTGATGGAAAGTTCATCCTTTGCTATGTCGATTATTCAACCGCTTCCTGACTACTCGGAGACCTGAAACTTTGCAAACTTATGTAAACTCGGTGACAATACGATTCTGTACCACATTTGATCATCTTTCTCCAGAGACAAAAAGATGTAAAACGTTTGAGGGGGATCCAAGGGTGGTGTGAGGTCATGTGTGGTATCGTATGAAAGAGCGTTCGAAAAGAAATTCAGATTGTAAGTCAGATGTTGCCTAGCTCAAGCCTTGGAAGACACAGAGCGATCGAGAGGATCCAGTCACCGCATACCACCGTGTTTGGTATCTTATCAAAGTGTTCACGAATAGAACTCATATCTTTTTACAAATTTTAATTCTGACAATTCTAGTTGGGAGGCTCCACTGGAATAAAGGAACCCAAGCTCCTCGAAAGGGCGTTTTTGGTTTGGAAGACGCGAAAAACAGTTCTAGGATGGTGAAGTCATAAAATCTTGTTTTAAAAAAAGTATGATTACGTATTTTTCATTTTTCAAAACAAATTTCAGCACACCGATACAATGGATAGTGCCCTTTGGAAAAAAATAGGGAAAATACATCAAACCTTCGTCAGTTATAATTCTGTCAATAGAATTGTGCAATGCAGTGACATCTATCGGTGAGAAGTCAAAATACACATTTGCGAAAATGGTTCTCATATGAAATTTTCAGGTTACATATGTGAATTACCTGCATAGAAAATTGGCATGTTTACATTTTGAGTTACTTAAATCATAACAATTTAGCGCCGTTTTGTGGTAAGCTCCATCGTAATTATTTTGTTTCAATAAATGTGTGAATATTAAAAAAAAACATCTGAGCCTCTTTCAAACGTTTCCGCGTTCCTTTCTGTTGCTCGCCTTTTGCGCCCACTGTCATCGACCCATCTTTTTTAAGGCCTTTCGGCACCTCTTTTTTTTTGCACATGGTCTCCATTTTTAAAGTCCAGGCAACCACCTACTTGTCTTGTCTTGCTCAATAAAAAATCGAAAACAGACTAGGAATAGTATAACTTAGGTAAAAAATGGAAATAAGCACTGTACCTAGCCTATTTTATGTGTGCATATAGATATGCATTTTTTATAATACTGTCGCTCCCATAGACAAAAGGATGTTATCTAGTCAATACTCAGGGGTGGCATAAAAATAATTAAAATCGTTTGTAATAAAAATACATAAAACAAATACATGCAAACAAAATAATAAATATTATAATATATTGTATTCAAAATAATACGAGTATGTATGCGTGTAACATGTATTTCATACTTCATCAATAATAGTGATGTCAATGATTCAGTTATTACCATCGAATGTGTAACCATCGTCATATTGCATCGATTTCTTGTGTTTTGTTGTATGACTAGTACGATACCTACCTACTTAAAAGAGTTTCTTAAACAGTCAAAAGTTGTCACAAACTTTCTATAGAAAAAAATTGGTCATATTTTTTCAAATAGACATACGTACCTACTACCTAGATATGTATTTGTATTTATTTTTATTACCGAGATAAAGTGCGATTCTAAATAAGGCAGACCAACCACAAAAGGCAAACTAACCGGAAAATAATTTAGTATATTCTCATAGTTTCCAAAAGATTTATTTTTATGTCAATTATTAGCACCTGTTGAATATTATAGCTAAATTGCGTTGCATCTACCAGTTTTTTTGGGACAGAGAAAAGAAAAGGCCTTAGCCGGTCCAACAATTTGGAACTCACCTACCTTCGTCCGTCTGATTCTCTTAGAAAGTCCTTAAGTTTGTTTCCTCTACAGAAAACAAACACGATTATACTTTCCTCGATGTGATCTTATCACGTGACAACAATTAAAACACTCTAAAACTGAAACCAACCATCGATGAAAGCATCAACTGATTTAATCGAATCACTTTTACATCCCTTACGGGGATGGCATAAAGTATAAAGAAATGAGAATCGAGAGAGCCCCCATGTAGTGTCTTATTTGCATATTAAAATAATCTAAATGTTGCTAGGGCTGGGGCTGAAAATGTTAAAAGTTAGTAGGTACCCACCTAACCTAACCTACCCGCCATCCAACACTCCAGAGAATTTAGCGGATGTTTGGTTTTGTGTATTTATTATCGTACCTACCTATATTGTTTTAATTTTTTTGATCTTTCGGATATAACGTTTCTCCATGTGTTTAAATATTTTTACAATGTTGCTACATAGAAAAAAACTTGAGTATGAAAATTTCTCATTTAGGTTTTTTGCCAATATCTATCAAACTATTTACTTAATTTTGACAAAACATTATAGTCAAAACATTAAGCTTTCGATAAAGATTCTAATTTCTGGGTTTTGCCTTATATAGTGAAAAATTTGTTATTAAAGATTATTAATTTCCAGAGGTATCGGTTTTCGTAGTTTCTATCACACAGAAACTCGAATTGTCGCTGATTTAGTCGAAATCGAATTTTCTAATTTTCTGTTTTTTTTTTAGATTTGATGGGCTTGTGTAATGTGTATGTACTTACACATACCCAAATACTTTCCTGCACACTTCACATTTTAAGCTGAAAGCTTTTATTGTGAGTGCAGAATACATCGTGAACACCGGGATTCGAACCATGACATGAAGAACCTTTGATCAAAACAGTCACCATTCTTATATTTGTCCATTTTTTTATCTTTTGAACTCACTAAATTAGAATATTGCAACTCTATAAGCGCTTTTTCTAGTTCACCAATGTCAAAACAGAACACGTACGTAGACAGTTGACTAACCTCTTTAGAAATGGTAGTAGGTATTATTTTTTCTCGTATATTTAATAACAGATAGATAGATAGTCATTCACACACAGAGAAAAATAAAAAAACATTTAAAACAAAACACCCCCAAATACACCCCCTCCCCCCCTCATTTCTCTTTTATATTAATAATAATAATCTACACACATTCAAACCCCCCTTTTCTACAGAATCTCCCATCATAACCCCCCCCCCCCTAGACACCCTCTCCACCCTTAAAACCCACCCCACATCTAGCATTGCAGATAATTTAGTATATTTCCATCCCCGTATGTAATGTAGGTATAATATATCGTAATATCTCTGTGAATTATTAATCATGTCATTGTTTCTTGTCCTCGCGTAACTATTTGAGTGCGCCTCTCCCCATTTGTATGAGACATACACATCTCCGATATCTTTTCGTATGAGACGCGAGGGCTAATCAAATGGAGTTTTGAATTATTATTTTACTAGCTTTTTTATACCCGACGTATTCTATTTCAGGTATTTTATATAGAGCACTTTATGTGAGCCTAATCCTTTGAAATCCATGATATCTGGATAGGTGAATGTTTCCCAGTATTCTTCTTCTTCTTCGATGGTTCTACGGCCCATATCGAGCCTTGGCCTTCATGAGACTTCTCCTCCAACCTCTCCTGTACCTTGCTGCGACCTTCCAATCTGTTGCCTGGAGTAGTTCGGCTGCGTCCTTCCTGACCTCGTCTTCCTACCGTAGCCTTGGCCTCCCGACCCTCCTTCTTCCACCTGGGTGCCCTTCCAGGATCCTTTTTGGAACTCGTGATGGTGGCATTCTCTGCACATGTCCAGCCCATCTCAACCTGCTCAGTCTGGCATTCACAGATAGCCTGGGTGCCTTGTAGATGTTATACAACTCATCGTTGTAGCGCACCCTCCAGGCTTCGCCATCATTCAAGGGTTCCAGTATTCTACGCAGCACTCTCCTCTCAAAGGTGTCCAGTACCTCCGCAGACTTTTTTGTCATCGTCCACGATTCACACCCGTATGTTTTCCAGTATTAGGCTGATAAATTTATTTATCAATCTTGAATGATAACATGTAGACTATTCTGGCTGATAATACTGAAAAGAGTGTGGACAAATCCTCGAACAGACATACAAATAAACATTGAATATTATAACATAATATTATGGCAATTCCAGTATGCATATTTTAGACGATGTATATTTCTTTCATTGTTGCATATATACTATATGAATTTAATGTTTAACGATATATCAAGATTACTCTAGGTAGATATGTATTTAAGTGAAGAAAGGTGGAATTCTGACACGTATGTAGGGCTAGAGATATCTATCTACATAATAATAATAATAATATATTTTTATTACATTTTTTTGTAAATTACTTTCAATATTTTTCGATCTCATTTTTTACGACATTGCTACCTTTATTACTGAATTTTACAACTCGTGTTTTATGAACCAAAGTACTTAATTCAATATTTTTTATTTGTTGTTTAGGAATTCGTTCATTAGTATACCTAATAAGTAAAAAGTAAAAGATTTCTCATATTTTTCAGCACTGTTTATTTACTACCCATTCTTGCCGCTTTTTTTTTTAGAAAATGTGAGTTGTGCTTCCTGTGTTAATGTGTTTCACATCAGTGCCTGGCTACCCCATATTATGGCATAACTATGGATTTTTTTGATAAGGAATTCTGAAAAATACATTTTATTTAATGCTAATAAATAAATTAAGACAATTAATCGAAAATGAAAACGAACTTCAAATTAAAAAATTCAATGATCCATAGGAAAAAGGTTCCGAGTCCAAATTAATTAATAATTTATTTTTGTATTCCTTTGGGAAATACATCGAAGAGTACAGAGTAGTAACGTCTCGTGCACACATTTCACAGAATGGGCGATAATAATAATAATACTTACTTACACATATTTTCTTTTTTTAAAGCATTCATTTATTCCTTTAATCGAATTATGAATATTTTATGCTTGATGTATGTGATCTCTTCGCCCCCTTTTTTCAAATAAGTGCTTCTATGTCTATCCCATTCTCTCATTATTTTTTCATCTCTTTTGCATATTGTTAAGGTGCTATTATGTATTGCGTTGTATATAGGATGATTCAATTCACTAGCATCGACACTTTTCGTAGAAAATCTCAAATTTTTCAAAGAAATCTTACATGAACAAATATGCAATATGGGATTTTTAAAAGTGTATTGAATTTTTCTTTACCTGTAATTATTTGTAGGTTCAAATCTCAGCTTCCACAAACAATTTTTATGGATATTTATCGCCCTGACGACAGCAGACTAATCTTTCTGTCACTTTTGTGGACCAAGGATCTTCTAATCGAAAATATGTACTTACCTACATTTCTTTTATAGAAAAACATGGTAGAAAAGAAACCAAAGCTGATTTCAAGTATGGCTACTACCGGTTGGTTTAAAAAATCTGAAATATATTCAGAACCGAAGGAATTAATAAATCATCAATATTAATAAATCCATACATGATTATGCTATGTTGCCAACTGTTACAGCACGGCTAGAGTACTTACTCTAAGAGGCGGCGCATGGACTTGATTGGTTAAGATTTCTCCAAACATTCGAAATTTGAAAAATATGCTAGGTGGTAAAATTTGAAATCGTCCTGTATATTTTGAAAGATGAGTGATATTAGAACCTCACCCTGTAGAAATTGTGCGTCTATGCGTCTATACTGTATCCTCCACTCGATGCATATTAAATTTGCAGTTACAAAAGGTAATAACTCACATATGATATATTATAATGATGCTTTATAAGCCTAATGTATCTTTAGAGCGGTAGGTACTTTACTTCAAATTGGAAACATTCAGTAATGTTTCTTTATGATTCAAACGATATTTGAGTATTAGAAATGACTCATAAAGAGATAATACGCATGAATAAAAAAAATTGTCGTTTAAAATATAAAAATTGAACCAAGCACTCCATTTTCTGTAAATTTTGAGGAACGAAGAATCAACTTCGATATTGTTGTAGGTGTAAATAAATAAATAAAATCTTTATTGGATATAAATACATGATTCCAAATGGCGGGTTTATTGCCGTAGGTATTGTCTGCCAATCAACCACTTGTGACATTGAAATAGGTATGAATTAAAAAAGTGTTATTCTAATTTCGTATGTTTGGGTTCTTCGATGATGTGACGGAAACTTCTAGTCCAAGAGCCCACTGCTTAATTTATGACGTATCTGTTTTTTGATCGAAATGTGGTACAAATGATAGCTTACCAATAGGGTTTTACATCGCACTAGGGTTGCCTATCAAAATCTTGCCGCAACCCCCCCTGCCCCCCCCGAAAAGGTCCCTCTTGGCGGCTTTTCGCATTTTATAGGAATATGGTAAGAGATAGGAGAAAGTAGTCAATGACAAAAATAATCCTTGCTAAATTCTCTACAAAAAATGTTGTGTCAATTTTTTCGTAGAACTAGCGGTTTACCCGCAATAGCCGGTTCAAAACCTAAATTCATTTAAAAAACTAAAAAAAATAATTTAAACTAAATTGGTTGAAAATTGATAAGAGCTACAGGAAAATAGTCAGAGAACGAATTAATTACCATAGTCTTAGCTACAAAACGAGCTATAACTTATTTTCATACATATATTAATTTAGGAGTTATTGCAATAAAACTCAGTGACGAAAATTCTAAAAATTTAGTTTTTCATAAAATAACCAGTGATATAGCGCCGCAGGCCAAATATTTTTTTTCATAAAATGTTAGTGATAATGGGTGGAAGAAAGTTAAAGAAAAAAAATCAATTTTTTTTTTTTTTTTTTTCAAAAAATATCCTTTTTTCGACCGGCCATTACGGGTAAACTACTGGTCCTATGAAAAAATTGACTTGACATTTTTTGTAGAGAATTTAGCAAGGATTATTTTTGTCATTGACTGCTTTCTTCTATCTCTTACCATATTCCTACAAAATGCGAAAAACCGCGAAGAGGGACCTTTTCGGGGGGGGCAGGGGGGGTTGCGGCAAGATTTTGATAGGCAACCCTAGTGCGATGTAAAACCCTATTGGTAAGCTATCATTTGTACCACATTTCGATCAAAAAACAGATACGTCATAAATTAAGCAGCGGGCTCTCGGACTATTCCTCATATTCAATTATGCCGATCCCGAAGCCGACTTACTCCACTTCACGACACAAGCTTTTCAAGCTTACTGTGAAGTGTACAAAGATGTATTTCGGTTTATTTCGATAAATCCATATTCATTAAAAAAAAGATGAATTTTCGAATATGTTGGTACATACCTACGCGAACAGGAAAACTATCTTCCACTGTACATCGTTCCTATAACAAATCAGAGTTTTGACGTAAGAATCCGTAAAAGAACGCTTTGTGACCTCCTCATATTCCCTTGAGGATTTCAGGAAGTATTCGTATCTATATTGTGTTCGTATATATGACATTTGTAATGGCTGGTACCTGTTTTCAAAGATGAAAGAACTATGACTCATTTGCGTGAAGAGAAAAAAAAAAAAAACAGTTATCCTGTCTTTAAATTCAAAATAGAATCTTCGGGTTTGAATGCATTTTCTTAAGATTGCCATTTAATACCATTAGTTCGATAGTAAATAATCGTCATCATTTTGGACGCACGCCAAATAATTCCACTATCTCCAATGTTATTATATTATTATTACGCCCTAAGTTCGAGTACCGATCGAGACATTTCATATTAATACAAACTTAACCCATCTAAATAATGTTGCGTCAATTCCAAACAGAAACATTTCAGATTAAATTAAATTTCTTTTGTTAAACTTGTTACTGTTTAATGCGTCTACCACACGCTCGCCTACGTGAATGAGTAAAAAGACGTGCGGACGGGGTGATTGCCTTGGATTGTATAAGTAATGGACGGTTAACGTCTTTTTACTAATTCACACAAAAAACGTCGAGGGTCGGCGAGCATATGGATGAAGCATAAAATGAGAAATGTATTTTGGTTACAAGTTAATGCCACTGCAGTAAATAAATAAGGTAACTAAGTGAACCGTCTGAATTTAAGAAAAAAAGTAAACTTTAATGCATATTATTTGAATGGTCGAATATTAATATTTTTCCAGTACGTCATGTATATATATTTTAATGGTAGTATATAATGTTTTATTTTGGGACAACTCTAAACGGTTTTCAATATGAAAAAAATGTATTATAATTTTTCTATTAAGGCGAAGATACACACGAGAGATTTTGGCCTCCCGGATACCAAAATGACAGGTCTCTTGTGTGTAAACACATCGGAGACGCGAGATATCTCTCGATACCGCGCGCCTCCTGAGACGGTCTGCGCACGCAAGTCTCGCGTCGTGTATTTTACATATTTTCGTCTCAGGGGACGCGTCTCCGGTCTTTTGACATGTTCAATTTTAATCTGAGGTCTCTTGGAGATGTTTGCAACTGAATTGGATTGGCGCGCGTGGGCACGTGGTTTTTGTATTGATATATAATTTTAAACATTCCTGCGATTGTGACGATATTATAGTACATTGTTAATAATAAAATTGTTAGTTGATTATAATTATAATATTATTTTTAAATAATGGCGGATTAATAACAGAGTTGCATTTGCATTTGAAATATGAATACAGTTGTGAAAAATACATTAACATTACGTGTTTTGTTATTCCCTTCATGTCCTACAACATTTATAGCAAACTATGTAGTTACCATTTCACCCTTTAATATTCATCGAAGGAACATAAGGAGGAAACAAAATTTCGCTACTCACAACGGTTTCGGGTATGTAGTGCATACCGATACTTGCTTTGGCTTATGTCACTGATGTCATAGGAATGGTGTACATTAAAAGAAGGTCTAATTAAGTATTCTATTTCATTTACTAACGCAGAAAAGGAAATATACACATACGCATGTAAGTAGAGTACCGACCGACATATGTACATTACTGAATCGATAAATAATGTCAAAGCGGTATATAATTATATTTTTTAATCACAATACTCGTAAATACATGACACTAGAGTATGTACACAAAACTAAACGCCATTATGGCGCCAAAAATACTAATAGAATGAATGCAGCAACAGACCAAAGTCTCGCGTCTCGAGATAGTCCCGTGTATTTTAGAATTTGATGACAGGAGGCGATTGTCGGCCATTTTTACTAGAGATGCCGTCTCTAGAGACGAAAATCTCCCGTCGTGTATTTCACTGAAGAGACTGACGCCATTTTGTCAGTGCCTGGAGGCGCGTCTCCTGAGACCCCGTATATCCACACCTTTAGGCTCTTTTCTTATTTGTTTACACTTCAAGTGAACAAAATACAGAAATATGTTAACGTAACAAGAAAAGATGCCAAAATATTTGTTCACTAGGGCGAGCTTATCGCAGTGCTGAGATCTCTGCCAGCTTACTCCAAAACCTGCATTTCTATTTTCTTTAATTCTGCACAATTAGTAGAACTGTAATAAAATGTGAGATAATTTTGTACAGCTTTTTTTAAGTGACATGTATACTACATAGGTTGAATACTTATCATTACATTACTACATTGTGTTCGAAGGATTTGATGCTGTTTTGAATTCCAAGAATAGAACATCATCGGTTTGATATTTTATATTGTGCATACAATTATATTCGTTAGTCGCTATAAAATGTCATTTTGATTTTATTGCAATATGGCAGATACATTGACATCTTGTATACGCGTTCGTTTATTTTCGAAATTATTAATGTCGTTACTTGGTATTCATTTGTTTATTTTGATAGTATTATTATTATTATTATTATATCAATATTGTAACGCGTTAGATAGAAGGAGATGGCATATCGTTTTCTTCTTATACTTAAACTCGGTACTTAAAACATCATAGGGTACCTACTCAATAATATATTGGTCGTGCTTGTTCAAATGAATTTTATTTGCTTTTCGTTTTAAATGTATTTTTGACTTGCAACATTCCTGCAATGGTACCTACAATGTATCACATTGTTGCCTAGAATTATAAGTCGTTAATTATCGTATTATGGACTCGTTTTGTTTTTTCATCGGACACTTCTTAGCGCCATATATCATTGTTTGGAATTTAAAACGTATTCTGAAAATCTATATATACCATCACGCCACGTCCCTTGCATGGTATACAGAGAGGACAGAGCGCCAGACAGCCCTATCCTTACACACACTCCTAGCCTCCGTCACATTCACGCAATTTGTCACACACGCTCTCCGATTCCTTTTACTCAAAACGCGTCCATCCTTGAGGATCTGGTCGACATGATCATACCGGGTCAGTCTCCGCGGCCGCTAATCCTCACCCCTCTTCGCTCATGCAAAAACTTTTATGCATTCAGAATTGGTGGCGAACACAGTTGCTGAACAAAAGGTGAAATACCTTATTTATATTTAATTTCACGAAAAGCTGACTTACAGGACACTCGAAAAAAAATACCAGAAAAGAGTGGGGACCTGTTCTATAAAACCCGTGGATCACACGGAGAATCCAAAAATCGAGTTGATAAAATCAAAGTACGCTAATTTTTAAAATTAGTTTCATATGCCCTAATGATTAGGCATCGTAAAAAGGGTATTTTTTTGTAAAAAAAAAAAGAGTTGTCAATAAAAGGGTTAGAAGGAAGACAAGAATCTAATGAATCATTTACAAAAGAAAGCAATACCATCAAAGAATATTAACCTATTAATGCCTGAACACTTTTATTACGCACAATAATGATATGCACACAAAAAAACGTATTGACATAAAAATCTTCCCATACAAACCTGTTTTGAATTTCATTCTATTCTGTGGAATATTTGAATCGGATGCTGTATGCAAAACACGTTATGGAATAATGATCATTAACAATATGTGGGGTTAATAGAAATAATAAAAAAATGCGTTAAAATATTTCTATTAGGGATCGATTCAAATATCGAATGGAATAAAATTACGCGCACTTATTGTAATATAAAATATGTTCTGCGTCAATTTGTAACAATCCACCTTCATCTTGTTGTTCAGCCGTCCCTCCACGGCCGGATATAGGCCTCTTCTAACCTTATCCAAATTTTCTACTTTGAGACTTTGAGCTTTGCTCAACCAGTTACTTTCTGCGACTGGGACTATATCATCTACCCATATTTTTTGGGGTCGTCCTACAATCCATACTTTATTAAAATGTGAATTAGTTTTTTTAAGATTTTGAAAATCACAATTTAGGTTTTTGTGAAAATATCGTAATTTTCTACATGTCGTAGTTGAATATAACAAGCAGTTATCTCAACAGATAAACAGCAAAGGATGGAATTTCCATCAGGTTTATGACTGGTCGATGGACTGGAATTGGTGAATTTTACCTAAGTGTAAAGTGATTACATTAAGCCAGCCGACGATCTGTCATTAATTAGCCCGATGGAAAGTCCATCCTTTGCTGTATATCTGTAGACATAACTACTTGTTATTAGTTTTTTTTTATTTATTTACACTTTTAGCGCACATAATACACCAATTTACAAAAACAAGTAATAAATGCTGAAACATTTGTTCACTAGGGCGAGCTTATCGCAGTGCTGCAATTTCTGCCAGCAAATCCCAAAATTAGTGTTAGATTACACTTTTTTTTTGTACCTGAATTTTTTTTGCACCTGCAATTCTTTTTGCAAGGATAGAGCAGTGTCCCGTTCTCTCTCTCCTGCCTACCTCGCAAGGGATGTGGTGTGAGGGGATAAATAAATATCAATCAATGGCGATGTATTCCACACTTTACGGTACAGGCTTTTAGCCTAGTGCAAAGTGTGTAGGAAGGTATATGTATGTATCCATGCCCAGATCCTTTAAAAAAAATTACACATTTTCAACCGTCAAAATTGACGTGCATTTGATTAAATGCAATAATACATAATAGTTGCGTGAAATATCTTTTGACACGTTATTCAAATGAGACCGGATGACAGATAATATTTTTTAAAGAATGCCTATAAAATGGGACAGACGTCTGTATAGGGTTAAATTGGGTCGGAAGATCTTTTGAGAAATTTTTCTTACAAAGGGCGAAATCTATTTGTGAATTAATTAAAAGATATTTTGGATTGAGTGCGATAGTTTGATCACAAAATTTATCTTCAATTCAAATGCTTTGAAGTGTATATCGGTAATTACAAGGTTAATAATGACTAATCAGATGTAAATATTAATTGAGTAGGCTGGTATGGGTTAGATTTTATCACAATGTCGACAAAGTCGGCTTTGGGTGGTTCATGAAGTGATCATTTAAACCAGCCAAAGCCGACTCGTAAGCGTCGGAACACCCATCCTACTTCCTCCCCAAGGGAGTTCACATAACGCTACATTATGTGAATGAAGATGCCTCTCGTCTCTGTTAAGGAAAAAAACTGAAATGTATTTCCGTCTGTGCAATGCAGATAAATTCCGGTTCCATTCCTAAAATCATTTAGGTATATCTCAAATTAATGTTGATAAAGTTCAGCAACGAGGTGCGCCATCTATACTGATTTTTAGGTTGTGACGAGGCAACCGCGAATCGTGCATGCTTTGATAAGGCACATTCGCACACATGTCGCTGTTTATACCATATTGTTGGAAATTGTTCGAGGTGCTCGGTAGCCGGGTTGCTAACGCACTCGACTGTTAATCTGATGAGCGCAGGTTCGATCCCCGATGCCGACTTACTCCACTTCACGACACAAGCTTTTCAACCTTGCTGATGTATTTTATGACATGCATATTTCGTATGGCTCAGTGAACTACTTTCATAGTTGTCTGTTAACCCTTTAAGGACTACGCACTTATTCTAACAAAAAAAAAATAGAAGTTTTTTTTTCTAAAAAATAAAATTTTCTTTGACATGCAAGTTATTATGTAATAATACCAACTTAAACCTTTTAACACGTTCGACACACGACGAAAGGCGGACAATGCAATTTGCAACGCAACTTTTAACCCTTCCGACACCCTAAGGTCAACTACTTACAATATTATACTCTAGTGTCGTCCAGGGTGGCGGTCTAGCAGACGACACGAAGGGGTTAACCTTTTCCTTTTTGAGAATGACCCAACCCTTAGAAACTTTTCTACCCCTTTCCAAGTACATATAAAATACAATAACTATATTAAAATAACATTTTCGTGTTGTCACTATATTACCCGAACATTTTGTCGGAACACCCCGTCCATTAAATACATAATATGGGTGTAGCTACCCATTTCCCAATATTATAAGACAATATGGAACAATTTGTAGAACTTATATTCAAAATTTCAAATATGGAACGCACTCTGCTAAATGTCACAAGTTTCTAATTAGTGTTGTTGCCAGTAATGAAAAATCAATTCAGGACATTTTACGTACAGTAGTTTAATATTACGCCACCAAATTTTAGTTTTATTTTATTTATTTGTTCTTTAAGTTTATAAATAAATAGTAGATATATAAGTTCACTAGGGCGAACTTATCGCAAGGATGCCATTTTCGTCCAGTTAAATTTTATGTGAAAAACATTCAATCCATTCAGCACATTTAGTCACTCATTCGACTCCAAAATAATACTCCGAAAATTTCATCAAACAGCGAAATTCGAATATCTAATAATTATAACTTTAATCTTGTAAGATGGTTTGGACATGTTGAAAGAATGAATGATGAGAAGATGACCAAAAACATTATTATTTTTTTTAAAGAGGCCGCGTTTAAACGTCAACAAAAAATGTTTTCAAAGTACGTAGGTAATACTCAACCATGATTCGAAACAATTGTCACGATTTGAAATTGGAACGTTCTTTAAAAATGTTCTAATGTCGTGTTCGTAACAAGAAAAGTTGCAAGAATTAAAAAACAATTTCATAAAATATCTCGGTACTAATAGTTTGATAAAAAAAAGCAATACTAAAAAGCGTGTAAGTACAAGAAAAAACAATGTTTTTACGTGCTGTTTCGGCACCATATTGTAGTATTTTATCTTTTACCTTTAAATTTTTATCTTAGGCAGCCATCTTTAACAGTCATTTGGCATGCACAGACTAGGAAACGAATACGTATCTAAACCACAGCCAAAATATTTCCAAGTAGATACCAGTAACTACCAACCTACGAATATTTAGTTTGTTGTTATTACTATTGTCTATGGTAGATACTTTTATTTCTTATGGGTGGGTAGGTACTACGTGTCGTGTCTTTTTGTACAAGGCGGGAAATACTGAAGGGTCGAATTCAAATTTCGAAACGAACAGCAATAACGTGGTTTTGAAATGTCAAGTAGTATGTCGACATTTCGTTCTTTTTTTAAAATGTTTTTGTTTCGTTTCGTGTGAATACTTTTTTACCGCGAATTCTTTGTGAAATATTAAGACAAAGTTTGTGGCGCTAAATAGAACGTTCTGTAGGAAAATATTTGAAATAAGAATCGCGTTCTTTTTTTGAAAATTCAGCGAACTTAACCAGTGGTGAGTGGAATGACAGATCCATAGAATAATAATATATAGACAGATCTTGGATGAAAAATGACAGATACAAAGATTAGTTTATGTAGTTCTAAATAAATCGACGAGTAAATAATTGTAAATTGTATAATTTTTTGAAACAATATAGGGGGAGAGATATTGAAGGGTCAGTTTTTAAATTATTGAGAGCGAAATGCGGGTAGTTCTATGGGGTTTCCGAAACAATCAAAGGATTTTATGTGACCGGGTCATATTCAACACAAAAGAATCGTCGATAGACATTCATATACAACTCACAACAGCGGATGACATTTAAATGGTTGGGCAAAATACATATATAAATATTTATTAGACACAGTGGTACGCCAAGGGGCGGACTTATTGCAAAAGCTATGTCTTACAGTAAACCCGAGAAAAGAAAAGTAAACTTATACATACTTAAATCAACCATAAAGTAAATCAATTAATGCATACATTCTTTTCTTTCTCAGCCGTTTTTATTCCAATGCTGGATATAGGCCTCTTCTTTGATTTTTTACTTACTCCTATCCTGGACATGCTGCATCTACTTGCTTCCTGCGATTCGCCTCACATCGTCAGACCATCTTGCCAGAGGTCTTCCTACGCACCTTTTGCTTGTCCTATGTTGCACTCGAGAATCTTTTTCGTCCATCTAGAATCTGAGCGTCTGGCATACATACATATATACGTACATACATACACACAGATACATTTAAATTAATTACATACATATTATTACATGAGGAAGGGGATAATAAGAGAGAACTGGAAGGGGGGGGGGAGTATGGAAAAAAAGAAAAGAAAAATCGAGAAAAAAACAGAAATAACAATAGACACTAGTGGATACATTGAAGATAGTAGTTATAGTATTTTGCATCCTATCGAACCTATTGATTCGAATAGATTCGAACCCAGCACCTCCCGCATGGAAGTCCATACCCCGATAAGTTGTGTACTCAAATATTTTCGTTATTATATAAAAAGGGGGTGGGTTATTTCAAAAGCCTCTTCAGTTATGCATTTCATTTTTTTACTTCGCATCAAAAGTTTCAGGTAGAAATTTCAGGAAAGCATTAGCTGAAACAGAATTTCATGAAATAATAATAAGTCTGTGGTGCATTATGAAAAGTTCGATCCACAGATAATGCCATAATATAGAAAGTTGCATCCGACAAACAGAAGAAGAGGAGAACAAACAATAATGAATGATGAATGCAAAAGAGATATTATTTAAGAGAGAAGTATTTGCAGAGAGATACTCCTACATAACCAGAGAACTTTCGTTTTGTACCTCAAATTCAGGGGTGTACTTTCCAATCTGTAATTTTTGGCTATTCTTCTTCTTCGTCAGCCTACTCCCGTCCACTCCTGGCCTCCTCCATCTGCTTCCACGCCGCTCTATCCTGGGCTCTCTGGATCTATTTGGCACCAACATATTTGACTAGGTCGCCTCTCCATCGTGGTAGTGGTCTTCCTACACTCCTGGTAGTCGTTCTGGGTTTCCAGGTTAAGACTATTATTTGGCTGTTATTATTATTTCGTATGGCTTCTGCCCCCGTTGGGCGGCAACGTTAGAAGATAAGAGAATTATGATATCTGCTACATACAGGAGACATGTACCCTACAGAGCGACATCCAGGCTTCCAAGCCATTCAAGGGCATTAGGTGTGACATTGTGGATATCTGCATATAATCCGCCCTAGTGAACAAATGTCATTGTTTCTTATTGCTTGAAATTTTATCGTATTTTTAATTGTTCCTATTTTTTTTGTTTCAGGTATGTGGACCAAACCTCTTCTATATGTAAGCTGGGTGAATCCAAAACTCCAGGTATTCTCGTATGTATACTATTGATTTTTGCTGAAAAATCTCAAGTATTCGTAATTTTTCTATAATATAGTATGTAGATTGATGTATTTAGTGATGTCTATCCGATAGAAACCCTTTTCCTCAGTTTCTATGCATTATTTCTTTTTAATTCATCAATTCGAGGAGTGGTCCAAGGACCCCCCTTGCGGCACTCCAGGTTTATTAGCACCATAAGTTAATGGACTCTTGGACTTTCTATTTTTAATTAAATTAGAACAGATATCTTAATAATGTTACCTATAGTATATAAGTCCTTTTTCAAGACATCCTTATCTCCCATCGTCTCATCCCTTTAAGGTGGTAAAGGGGTGGGTGAATTGAAGGGGTTTGAATTGCAAAAGTACATAAAATCGTAGTATTGCTAATTAGCGTTCAAAGACTGATGAAAAGTTACGGAATGTATATTGGTTTTTGCTGATTTTTGATGCCTCCACAACCATTTTGAAAGAGCAGAGCCAGGATGAAAGCTTAATCAGAAATTTTACAGAACTTTTTTTTATGGACACAAAAGTTTGAGTTGATTAGGATTGATTATATAATAACATTTGGGGCAGTTGGTTTATTAGGAGCTGCAATTACAGAGCATTTACATACTATATTTTTATAACCGAATAAGAAAGTCTCTCCGCTCTTATGTTATTTTCTGGTTTCCGGAACAAATTTGGTATTCGAAAATGCATGAAACAGTAATAAGTGTCTCAATTACTGATGTGACGAGGTAATTTTGTCTTAAGATGGTACAAAACTGTCGTAAACTACCCCAAATTATGGGATGTTAATAAAAATTTCACGAAATGTGGCAAACATTATTTATTTAAATATGTAATCCTTTGGTGGTGACAAGGCACACAGCAACAAAAAATTGGTCTACAGACGACATCGTTAATTACCTGACCTGGGCCCCAAAATATCAAAAACCCTTCTTCGATCCCAACTCAAATATTTAAATAATATTTCCCAATACACCAGGGTAAAAAATACCCATAAGGTCCATCCTAATAATAAATTAGCGATTCAGACTTTTCAGGCCGCTAAGGGTGATTTCTACTTCTAACCCTTTCAACCCTCACATTCACCTCCCTCTCTATCGACATCTGTCTTTAGTTAACCCTCTGATGCTGTAAAAACTGACCCCCAACCCTAAATTATTAGGTCTGGTACGAATAACAATATAACAGTAATATTCACAACTGTGTTTTACGTCGACTTAAGATAGTGCGTTTTTGCTTTTCTAAATAATTTTGTGATTCAGATTTACTTAGCATAGTCCGTTTTTGTTTTACTAAAGAACTTAGTGGTTCATTTCCATGGTCTTTTTACTTTTTGGTTGATATTTTTGCGTGTTTTTTAATTTTTTTTTCATTTTGCTCATTAGAATCATTCTCTCTCTAAGAATCTCTGTCTAGAAGCTCTGTATATGTACGAGTACATAATTACCTACCCTTTTTTCATTTACTGTTATTCCCAATGGCTGCCAGCTGTCCAACTAACCAGTACACTGTTCATAAATAAAGAGTTTTTTTTTTCAATAATTAGGTACGTAGTTGTTTATTGTAAAATCGAAGACTTGCACAAATTTTTGAACAAGAGTAAAGTAAACCGCCCGCGGCGTATCTAAGATTTAAAGATACGTAATAACGGATTATTGATTTCTTTACCATATAACTTATGTTGCAGCACAAAGTAGCAGTCATAAGTGGTATTTGATAATCAAATAACAGGTGCTTTTTAGGGCACTTTTGTAGCTGCTACAAAAAAATCTGTGATTACAAATTCGAAGCATATCTATTTATGCTCTTGTAGGTCGTCCGAGAAACCATCATCTAATAACGAAGCTACCTCTTTCTGTACAACCATCAGCGTAAAAAGTTGAAGAGTAATGATGAAGGAAGAGGGAAGGGGGGACGGTGGGATGAAAAATTAGTTGGGATATGAATTTTTGGATATGCTTCTACATACAGAATGTTTGAATGCGAGGATTAATACCGAAAATTTTGGTACTTATCAGTTTTTTTTCTTAGATATCATAGAAATTCGTAATGGGTACTTACTTAACAAATTTCAGACGTACATTTGAAGTATTAGGTTACATGTTGGTATTTTGCTTCTATGTTTGTATGTGGGTACACGCTTCGGCGTTAAGGCTCAAAAGCTGCCGTGTCGGAGAGTAAAATATTCTAGTTATAATCACGTCCCTCTCTTCGATTAGCCACAGTGAGTACTTGCCCAGGGTCTCATTCAAGGGGACCCCAAGCTTCTCCTAAATCACAAAATTGATGACTAATAAATATATCCGAAAATCAAATACACCTATAGGCAATAATACTTATCACCTTTTTTAGTATTCTATTTAACAGGGGGTCTAAAAAACAATCAGGCCTATATTCCTTTTTTGGAGTTTTGACTCTCAAATCGCTTAAGTAAAATGATCGATAGAAAGTAAAAGAAGCAAAAAAATATGTGAGGCTCTATTTTCAAATCCTCACCTTTCCCAGATCAATCACTCGAATCCCTCATTAAACCCAGAAAATGATTAATTATTAAAATAACGTCACATGTGTTATTTGAAGACATAAAATCTACCAAATACATACATAACTGGTCAATAGGTACTATTTTTTTTGAAACGGTGTCCTTTGTCGGGTGGTTTTAGAGGTTTTTGAAAAAAGAGGGACGAAAACCTTTTTACATACCCAACCCTTTTTCCTTTAACTGAATGTGGATAATAATATGTGTAGGAGGGGGTTGGATCTTTACCCCGAAAGGGGTGATTAGGGAGAAGACGTCACATAAGGGGTATTAGCTGCTAACGAATATATACGTACTCGTCCATAGAAGGCGAATGTTTTGACAGTTAAGGTTTTCCTAATTGCGTAATCAAAAATATGACGTTTTGAGTCCATAAGATATTATTTTAAAAATATTTATTGCGAATAAAATAAAAGTACACATAGTAACAAAAACAAGAAAGCCAAAAGGTGGACTTATTACAAAAGCAATATCTTACAGTCAACCCGAGAAAAGAAAAAAAAACATAAAAAATACTAATTCAAGGTGAGATCCTCGGGTTGTGGAATGCCCCCTAGTCCTTTTTTATATTTTTCGAGAGTCGCGTATTAAATCAGGTGCTTGTAAAACTTTTAACATCTTTGTCGACAATACTCGCCACCCATTCCGAATGCATTATATTATATTTGCGGGAAGATAAAGCCATACGATATACTTCTTCTTTATTAGCCTTCTTCCCTCCACTGGTGGATATAGGCCTCTTCCAATTGTTTCCACTCGTCTCTGTTCTGACCCTTCCGCATCCAGGTTCCTCCAGCGATTTGGACAATGTCGTCAGTCCATCTCTTTGGTGGCCTTCCGACGCTCCTTTTTTATGTCCAAGGCCTCCACTTCAATATTCGTGCTGCCCATCTGGTGTCTCCTTGCCTGGCCACGTGTTCATCCCGATACGATATAATATATTATATACAGGAGATATGTCGTGAATGTCTTCCATGGTGCCGCTGAACCTAGTGACCCGATATTTTGTGAATAGAAAAACTTGACTATTGGCCAATTCAGTCATAGTAACTAACAGTATCTATAAATAATAATATATTACATAAAATTCAGATGATGCCAGTGATAAGCCTAACATGCAAGAGCAACCCTCGGGGGTGTCCCACAAGGGTGTTTTTTTGGCCCCAGAACGAGAAATAGGGTAGAAGGGGGATGGTTTTAACAGTGACGGCTAATTATTTGATGCCTTATGATGTCCCTCCATCCCACCCCCTTCATCTTTTTAGGGGGTGGGGGAGTATATTCGGAATAATCGAACATAGGATAGAAAGGGTGATGTGTGATTCTGGCAGACATATTGGTTCTTTATGATATTGTTAACACATATTATTTTTAATACTGAATGGAGTCTCGCGTTTCAAAAATGGCTCCCACTATTTTTTTCGTATTTTTTCAAGTGTCCTGTAATAATCAAGGTATAACTTCCGTAACAAGACATTTTTCAATAATTTTCAGCAATGGGGTTCAACCCAGTTCTGAATCTCATATTTCCTATTGATGTTTGCACAGAGAGAATGTTGTTTTTCTTTTAACTACACAGCATTTACTGGTTACCTCATTATCATATACTTAGTAATAGATGACATGAAAATATTTAAAAAAAGGATCCGTGCTCGTGCACACAAACCCAAATACTTTCCTGCACACTTCACAGTAAGCTAAAAGCTTGTGTCGTGAAGTTAATAATGCATCGTCAGCACTGAGATTCGAACCCAGCACCTCCTGATTAGAAGTCCGCTCTCCAACCAACTGTACTAACTATGTTCTTATGCTGACGCCAGACGCTCGCCGACCCTCGCCGTGAATAAGTAAAAAGGCGTGTGGATGAAAATGTTTGTCTTGCCGTGTACGTAACCGACCATTGACGCCCTTTTACTCATGAACACCAAAAGATCGTCATGACTCGCGAGCGTGTAGCTGGCCCATTAAAAAAATATTATTTCAGTTAACCCTTTAATTGCTGACGCCAATAATTGCAGTTAAACCTCTGTATTTTTATTGTAAAAAAAATTACAAATCCTTTAAATTCTCCACACAATAACTGAATTAATATAATACATCTTGTAAATCTACTTTTCAAACCAATAAATTATATTCTGTGTCCGGTTATAGCCCCCCGTTTAATTTTTTACGTTATCTGTCATTTGGGGTGGCCAACAGCAAAAAAAATAACTACTTATTCTGTTTTTCCTGCAGTAGCAATACTGAGCAGTTTTTTCACATAGTTTAAGGTAGTCGTCTACAAAAAGAGTACCTAACATTACCCACGCATTTCTAGTCAATCTGATAGTAAAATTTTACAATATAGTACATGCTGTATATAATATTTTACGATATATGTACATTATACAGGTTGATTAAAAAAAATTACGTATTTTCAACAAAAATTCAATTTCTATTGAATTCGTTTTAAGTTCAAGATTCCACACCGACCAAGAAAATTGAGAATGGTGGAATCCGCAGGTTGTAGAACAGGCCCCCACACATTTATAGTATTTTTCGAGTGTCCTGTATTTTTCGGGTTTTCGTGAAATTACCGAATGTCATATAAAATATTTACACAAAGATGTGTGTGTTTTATACACGTACAACATTCACTAGTTACCCCATTATTTGGATAAACTGCGATGGTACAGTAGTCTTCTTCTTCTTCATTAGCCTTCTTCCCTCCACTGCTCGATATAGGCCTCTTCCAACTGTTTTCAATAGTCTCTGTTCTGACCCTTCCGCATCCAGGTTCCTCCAGCGATTTGGACAATGTCGTCGGTCCATCTCTTTAGTAGCCTTCCGACGCTCCTTCTATCTGTCCAAGGCCTCCACTTCAATATTCGTGGCGTCCATCTATTGTCATCCTGGCTGGCCACATGCCCTGCCCATTGCCACTCGAGTTTTGGTACAGTAGTAGTTATAGGTACCTAATTCGCTGTCAAAATTCAATACCCTGTATATGATAATTATTACAGACTTACGAAAAATAGTAATCCTCTCTCGGTTATTTAGAATCAAGAGGGAGAAAAAATGGATACCTATATAAAAATTATGGATATCCACATTCGTTGTCTTTCCTTTCCCACCCAACATCCCTACATTTTTTTGTTTTAATAAAATAAGGGTAAGAGGGGGTCTATGGGGGCAGGGGGTAATATCTACACATATTTTTTTGCCGATGTTCGAATGGTCGGCAAACCCTTTGGGTATGTTTTAATAGATAGCCTTATATAATTTTATTCATATATATTTTTGTATATGCAAATGATATATTATATTTTTTAGGATTTTTAATCTTGTACATTAAATGCCGAAAGGCAAACCCCTTTTTTGCGTAAGTACTCTATGTTACTAACTCGATTCGAATATTTAAGGTACGTATACTAATTTATAGATGATTTTTCCACTCTTCATATTTTCTCGTTACCTATTTTCTCATTATCAAAGAGAAAAATTAAAAAAAACTGACATACAGTTTGAAATCCAAGGACATAGATTTTACTATCGCGACTAGTTTTCGAGGACTCACGACCGCGAAGTTTTAGAAACACCTGCCACTTTCAGGGCACTGGGAAAAGACTCTAAAAAGAATGGGAGTCAATTCTTAACCCAGATAGGTATCCCACGGGGACTATTTCTTAACTTAATTTAACAATATACAACTCCGTAGAACAGAATTTATAATTTGAATTCGAAAATGGAATCATTCGTAAAAACATTCGCCGCAAAATTATTATCTACATCCTCATTGGTCCATTTCGAAAATATAATAATTCGTTCCATTATCATCTGTGGTGGTGGTACTCACATTGTTGCCACATTTGCGCGTGGGGTTGCCAGAATAATAATAATAATATTTAAAATAATAACATTACAATAATCGCATTAAAAATATAAAAAGGGGTTGTCATATCATATCTTTAAAATAGAAGGTACATACACGTATAATAAAATTATCTACTTGTGTAACTCCTCCACAAAATGACACGTGTTGTCATTTTATGACGGTATTAATATTTTCTCCATTGGCAACACTCGACGCCATCATTACACAGCGGTCAATTTTAGTACTATTGTTGCAATATTTATGTACTCATTTTAAAACTCCACGGGATCCACATTTTAAATTGTCGTATTTACATTCTTTTTTTGACATTGTGGTTCTTTTATCAATAAATACTATTTGAAATTTTTTTAAGAAAGAGTTGGTTTTTGATGAGGGCCCTAGTTATAGCTTTTTGGTAACCATAGTGGCAATACTTGTAGAATTTCAACAGAAATGTTGCCAGCAAACAAAATTGTCGTTCCCAATTAATCCGAGGCCATCTCATTTCTTTGACAGATCAGTGAAATTTAGTCGCTTTAAAAGTGTGGAAGACAATCAAAAGGGACTCTTGACATTTCATGATCCTACAACTTTGATGTCAGATCCTCGGAAAAATCTTGTCCGTATTAGTACACTATAGAGTACAAAACAGCTCTATCACATTTCAGGTTATTGAAAAATGTTACTACTACTTATAATGATTCTCCTTTTTCCCATGCACGCCCTCTCTTCAAGCCCTGAATCAGTGCACCAAAATTATTTCGTGTAAAACATATAATTTGGTATGTATAAACCAAACTTCTGAATCCATAGATGAATAAACTTTCAAATTTGTCTATGGTATTCACTATTTGAATAGATTATGTTTACCCTTTCGAAAAGTCATTAAAACTTAAAAAGTATCCCATCTACAAACAAGAAATCTATGGATGGAACGTTCTCTATATTCAAAAACCATGTTGCAAAATGTTATATGCGCCATTGCACTTGTAGGAGAGGAGGTTGGGGTACGTTGTACCGACCAACGTCTCGTTAATCGAAAAATTAATAATTCATGTCTAAATTCAAAACACTAGTAGATCTAGATACTATCCGTTCCCTCTTACACATCCGGGAAATTATTTACTTTTCTCGATTACCTCTTCTTACTATTACTCTATCGCTTTTTTATTTTTCATTCTTTACAATGTTTTCCTTACATTTTTTCTTTGGATATACAGTAAAAACTGACTCTAAGACTGGTGCGCAACTAAATTAAAAAGAAAAAAAAATGGTTTTGGGATGTTGAGGGAATGAATGAAGACAGGATGACTAGAAATATATATTTGGGCGAATGAAAAGGTGAGTCTAGCCTGGACCGATCATGTCAACCAGATCCTCAAAGATGAACGCGTTTTGAGGAAAATCAGTAAGAGAGTCTCTGAAAAAGAGAGCTCGTTTTTAATTGTGTAAATGCATAAGTACCTACTATACAAAAACAATTAAGAGGCTAATGTTCAAAGTGAAACAATTTGCCCCCTTCTCCCACATTTTTTTGTGTATTTAACCAATCAGAATCGTGTATTCTAAATTCGATTGTCAATTAGAACTTTTTGAAATTTTTGAATTTAGAACCTCTCCACTACAGTTCCATATATTTCATTACGCTATTTGCCACAATGTGGATGCAGCCAGCGACAGGTGTGCTGAAAATATGTTTTTGCTCTCAATTTCAAATATTATTGCGAATAATTTAACCCTTTTAGTGCTGAAATCCAATGTACTGCCTCTAAATGAATTAATTAAGTATTTTTTTGATTTGTCAGTCATAAAGTAAAGAGATCTTATTTCTAAGAGAAAATTAAGCCAAGTAGATACTCGATATCTGCCAATTTGTTGAAGAATTTGATGCCGTTCCAACTTCAAAAACAGAATATAAAAGTTTGTTACCAAGTCAAACATCTTTGGACTACGGGGTGGATCTGGGCAGGTCTTACTGCTAGTACTAGGTACTATATATTCGCCCAATAATGAATTAATTCGACGCCTTAAATACTCAAACTTTCCGATACTTTTGATCTGACTGACAGCGTTCAAAAGGTTAACACTTTAACTGCCCATCTTTTCTGACTTCACAGATTTTCCTCATCAGAAGCGAACATAACGTAGCATTATATGAACTCCCTTGGTGAGGAAGCAGGATAGATGTTCCGAAGCTTACGAGTCAGCTTTAGCTGACTTGAGTGATCACTTTGTGCCCGGGGCAAGGTTCACCTATTCCACCACATCCTGCTGTCAATTGTGTGTTTTTTTTTGGAAGTTGTATATCTAAAGATCGAAATTGTTTCACAATGAACCAATTTTCTGATTCTACCGCCATCTCCTGAGAAGTGTATGAAACATTAAGCATTTTTTTATTTATTCTTTAAGTGAACAAAGTATATACCTACATTGGACACAATACAGATTATAAAGCATTGTTCACTAGGGCGAACTTTTCTCTATCCATCTACTTACTTTGGATTAGAGGAAATTTTGTGCATAACAGTTTTTTTTAATATTCAATTTGGCAGTTTTCTGTATGTAGTGTATAATGGATTGATGTATATAATATGTTTTTTGTAACTACATACTTTATTAAAATACAATAAATAAATAAATAAATGCGATGGCACTTGAAAGAGATTTAAAAAAATTGATACAAGTCAAAGTTCAATGGGAACATTATCTTCTCTTAAGTTTAAAATCATTCAATGTGTTCCATTTTCAAATCGAATCAGTTCGATTCGATTGTTTTAATTTAAATATGGAACACATCGAGAAAGTGTTGGATTCTCAAACTTTTCGATACTTTGCTTTTGATCCAAAAAAGGGAATACGAAACGAAGAGAAGCAGGAAGAAGATCATCGGGGGGGGGATGGGGAGTGGGGGGGGGGCACCTTCTTGCAGTGTTGGGTTGGTAGACGTGGTGATGGTATAGGGGGTGGCAGGGGAGGGGGGGAGATTCCCGTAAGACGGGACACTGACTCGATACAAAATACGTAATTTTCTTAGTTTTCTTACGGAATGCAACAGGGTTGACAATTTTTAAGAAATTTTGATAAATGTAATATTTTTTTATTGGTTATAATCTTGACATGCATAAATAATTGTTTAAAGTGGTTATTAAAATACTGGTATTACTCCGTCAAAGGGAAATCTTTATTAAGTGTCCAAAAAAAGGTTTCTTAAGATTTTTGTTGTAAGTTATGTTGGAGCTATGGACTTCTTAATTTTGGTTTTTGGAATTATTTTTGACAAATCAAAAGCTATACTTATTGCAAATTTGTTAGTAACAAATGGTCACAAATTTGGTCACATTTCACATCTTTCTCAGCAGTGAAATTCGCCACCCATTCTGAGCGACACATTTGATAAGTACACAAACAAAACAGTTACTGGTTACCCCTTTATTGAACGTAGTAGAAATTTTGTAAATACAGTCCCAATTTTTTTTGTAGGTATAGAGTTACACCTTTTTTGTAGGTACCTTGTAATAAGTCCGCCTTTTAGCACTCTGCATTGTCTTGTTTTTGTTACTATACATATTTACTGGCCAATAAAGATTCATTTATTTATTTATTACACGAATAATTATCGAAACCATGAATATGATGCAATGATAATACATTTTATGCGTTGGCGCATCCCTGTTGGGTAATTTCTATCATAACTACCAGCGAACAAGTTTGTCAAAAGTTCCAACTGCCTTTTCATTTCGTTCATGTCTTTTGTAAAGGCAGCCCGACTCATCTCAGTTGACAGTAGTTACCAGTTACAGGCAGGTATAAGTAATACCTAGTTATGTCTTTTGATTAATACTCATTAAATCTATCTATCTATACCCTCACGCCACGTCCTTTGCAGGTTAAGCAAGGAGGACAGAGCGCCGGACAGCCCTATCCTTACACACACTCCTTGCCTCCGTCACATTCATGCAATTTGTAATACACGCTCTCCGATTTCTTTTACTCAAAACGCGTCCATCCTTGAGGAACTGGTCGACATGATCAGACCAGGTCAGTCTCGGACGGTCGCGCTTCTTCACCCCTCTCTCAAATTTTGTTATTTGTTAAAATCCAAAAGAATAGCCCCCGTTTTCACCAACTTTTACCTAAGAAGGAGACCCCTAAGAAATTTCCATACAAAAACAGAGATAATATTCTATTTTTTGACACGCAGGCCTACCAACCACACCCTAATTCCATACAAAATGCAACACGCAACTCACCTAGCCTGGGCAGAGATATTTGGGCACCTAACGTAGGTGAGTTGCGTGTTGCATTTTGTATGGAATTAGGGTGTGGTTGGTAGGCCTGCGTGTCAAAAAATAGAATATTATCTCTGTTTTTGTATGGAAATTTCTTAGGGGTCTCCTTCTTTGGTAAAAGTTGGTGAAAACGGGGGTAGGTGCATTAAGTGAAAAAAGACTCAATTCGAAAAACATTTTTTTAGGACATGGGCCCGTTTTTGACATCTTTACCCCCAAAAATTTTAAAGCTATAAATCACGTTTATTTTGGTGCCCAATTTTTCGCGCTATTTAGTGATAAATCCATTTAAAAAGCACTATTTACAATAATTATAATTGATAGAGTGGTATTTTTAGTATAACCGTATAAAAAATGTAGACGCATATCTTTATACAATTCAAGGAAGGTGGTCGGTAGCCTGGTTGGTAATGCGCTCGACTGTTAATCCAGTGGGCGCGGGTTCGATCCCCGATGCCGACCTACTCCACTTCACGACACAAGCTTTTCAAGCCTACTGTGAAGTGTACAAAGATGTATTTGGGTTTATTTCGATAAAAACAGATTCATTTTTATAAAAAAAAAGGAATGAAAGTTTTAGAAACTATGATTTACTGTTGTCAATTTGAGTGATGAGGTGGCGATATTCAAATTTCGTTTCGAACGAGTTCCGTTGTAAAATATTTCAAAAATAGAATAATGTTACCTTTCGTGTGGCAAGTGGCAACACTCGCAGCAATATCTTGATTGATATTCTTCTGTTGCAACCTCGACTAATTAAGTACGTAGGCGCCTCGTAGTATCTATTCTGTATTTAAATTTAAATTTAAACAAGTACCTGCCTTTGCCCCTGTCACCTTTATATATTATTTTATATAGCAACACCTAGTAGGTTCCCCTTCATTTAATAAAGTTTATCGAATTAATTCATTATCGGGTAATTGTCTTGGCAACTACCTATACTACCACTGGCAACACAGGCGATGCTTCACACTCCGCGAGAGACATCTGTCGGAGCGAATTTAAACTAGAGACGAATTTCAATTTCAATTTTTGAATTATTGGGTATTTTGTTGTTCTTTTATGTAATTTTTTGTTGTAAGTAAGTAGTCTGTTTCATCTGATATTTTGTTTTTTCATGACAATCTTAAAATGGAGTCGAATTTTGAGCGTCATATCTCGGAAACTGCACAATTGTGGGGCAGGAAATTTTGGAATAATTTTTAAGAATAGGTTTTCCGTCGTTTACCCAAGAAAGTTATAATATATATGTCTTTAAAAACGATCATCATCATCATCATGTCAGCCCCCCTGCGTCCATTGTTGAACATAGGCCTCCCCCATTGATCTCCTTAGCTCCCTTCCCTATCCTGGGCAGACCGCATCTTATCATCATAAAAAGGATGTTAACCCAGATATGCCCAATTACCAATATAGTCCACTTTAAAATTGTCAAATCCTATCTATACGATGGGTCATACGAGAAAATTATTGTACATTCTAATAAGTCGGGAGACCTATCTTACGAGATTTACACGTTAGTTATGTTTGTGATAAGGACCTTCCGGAAGGACAGGAGTCTGGACGATCTATCATTAGCTGGAGAGTCGATATGAGATGTTTTTTCTTTATTCTATGATAATGTATTCATGTTTAGTTGATGTCTCTGTAGGTGTCACATATAATAAAAATAAAATAAAAATAAAAATGTAATATTTCTACATATATAAAAATCTGAAATATAAAAAATTATCAGTAACACAAAAAAAAGGTTGGTCTTTCCTTTATCGTATCAATACAGTGGCGCACAAACACATAGACGCAACAAATTTCTAACAATAATAACGACGTTAATATTAAACAAATTAGTTAAAAGTTTTAACCCCCTAAGCTCCAATGATACTAATTCCACTACCTATTGCTACTATTTGTGCTAACTTAGCTATGTTACTATTAGCAGTATTAGTACTGCTCTGGTGCTACTTCATTAAACCCTTTCGTGTTTCCCAATATATCTAAAAACTTTTACACATGCCACTAGACCCCCACGACCCCAACCTCCCCAATAAGTCTTTTGAATAGATTCGTGAAAACAGTGAATACCATTATTATATATATCATTTTGTATTGTATAGTTAAGAGTAGGCATATTGACATTCTACGATTACTTTTATAGCAATCGTAGAATGTGTATGAGGAATTGCATGAACGTGACGGAAGCCCGAAGTGTGTGTCATGATAGGAGAGTCTGGCGATCCGTTCTCTCTGCCTACCCCGCAAGGGAGGTGGCGTGAGGGTATAGTACAGTATAGCATATTGACATTTCAAAAATTTCTAAAAACGGAGTCTTTAGATCTCGACAACCGTTACTAAATATGCTTTGGAAAAAATAGGATAGTTACATTGAACCTTTATCTCGAGAATGACCGTAAAAGATTTTTTAAAACTTGTATAGATTTTTCAAAAAAATTTGTGAAAAACACCTCTGATCTTTTTTCTGAAAGACAGAAACTCGTTTCTCCAAAGCCGCGGTGATTTTTTTTAGTTGATAATGCTGCCGTCCTAAGAGAGAACACAGTAAGTCGTGATTTTTGCAAAATTGAGTTATGTATGCAGAAATGATCCTTAGTACAAGACGCATCGTTCTGTCTAAGTCTCGTTTCGATATTCGAACTCTATCCACTCTTTTTTGTCATTTAAAAAAAGTCATTTACAGTAAGTCCGTCAAGGGGGTGCCCATACTACTGTAAAACACAGTAAGATAGAGAGATACTGTGGTGTGCCGTAGGATTAGAGCACTCCTATTATACAACGCCGTATGTGGGCACAGTATGTCGCCTTTACTGTACTTTTTAGTAGGAATGTATGGCGAATGGAATACATATTACTTCATGACAAAACAGTATAGGATTTTGTATTGTATTTTGGTCTGGTAAAATATAACTTATATTATTTACTGAATGTAGGTGAAGAATTTGTGCAATCGTGTTGGTATTGTTATTAGAGATTTTAAATAATATATTAAATAAATAACAATAAATATTGGAAATATGCAACCAGCTAAATATATTTATAGCAAGTAGCTATCTCAACAGATATACAGCAAAAGATGGACCTTCCATCAGGCTTATGACTGATCGTCGGCTGACTCAATGTGAACACTTTACACTTATGTAACATCCACCAATTCTTATAATAATATTCCTAAATAATTCTAATAACTACCTGTTATATTCAACTCTGGGCCCACCTCTTAATAATATTTTGCTAGAAGTGCGGGTAAAGAGGTCGCTATTAATGCGCCTGAGCTACCCGGGGATGTGGAGGGCCTTAAGCCCGCGGTTTTTCCTTCAATATATTCAACTACGACATGTAGAAAATTCCGATGTTCTCTCGAACCATGAATTGTGATTTTCTAAAAACATATTTAAAGCTCTTTTTGAATTAAGGATGAAATAAATAATATAAATAAATATGTACTTTCGTTACGATCATACAATTAGTAATTAAAGGTGATTCAATACTCATTAGATTACATGACTTTCTATTTTGGAATCGATCCTCCAATGTACTTAATATACGAACGTTAATACAAATAAACGGATTAACTTGCTTTAAAGTTTACTTATTATTATTAGTAATAATTTATTACATAGCAAAATAGTGAAACATCTGTATTTGTTATTATATTACTTATTATGTATTGTTTTTTTTTTATTTTAGTCCATTTTGGAACAAACCAAATTCAGTAGGTAGTCGTATTATTAAGAATTTTTAGTCTGCATTATTAAGATGACGTAATGTCATAAATTCTATAGGTACTATTGTTTATTAGAATAGTTTTTAATTTTGTCAGGCCGTCGACTGTAAATAATGAAATAAATAAACAAAAAATGTTATTTTAAAAGATTCTAAACTTAAACACTTTTACAATGAGTTACCATAAATAATAGTAAAGGACCTAGTACAATAAAATAGGTCATAAAATTGTTAAGATTATTTTTATTATGATATTGGTTTACTTGTTTCATATTTTTTGTTGTTAAATATACACTATCTTTTATGTACTCGAATAGAATTAGGCAATTTTCATTGTTCCTTTTTATGGTCCTGAGAAAGTTGTTAAAGTCTCTACAAACAATACATTTTTTTTCCATTGTTGCTAAAAGGATCTTAACATGATCTTAACAGAAATAGATATATTCTTGTGGTTATTTTATGAAAAGTTTAACTACAATTGATAATTTTAGTCAAACCATAGCTTACCCAGTAGTACCTTTTTCAGAATTCATTGACGTAATAAATAATTGTGAATTGTTGTATTATATGACTGTTTTTAAAGTTAAAAATAAAATAAATACTTTGAAATATTTTTTTATCGCCGCTCTTTTTTTATAAAACCATAAACCAATATTGTACATCACCATGGGACAGTGTATCCCAGTAAAGGTGTAACCAGCAAATGCTGAGTCTATGATAGTCCGAGAGCCCACTGCTTAATTTATGACGTATCTGTTTTTTGATCGAAATGTGGTATAAATGATAGCTTACCAATAGGGTATTACATCGCACTAGGGTTGCCTATCAAAATCTTGCCGCAACCCCCCCTGCCCCCCCGAAAAGGTCCCTCTTCGCGGTTTTTCGCATTTTATAGGAATATGGTAAGAGATAGGAGAAAGTAGTCAATGACAAAAATAATCTTTGCTAAATTCTCTACAAAAAAAAATAAGTCTATTTTTCCATAGGACTAGTAGTTTACCCGTAATGGTCTGCCAAAAAATAGGATATTTTTTGAAAAAAAAAAAAAAAAATGATTTTTTTTCTTTTACATTCTTCCACCTATTATCACTAACATTTTATGGAAAAACAAATTTGGCCTGCGGCGCTATATCACTGGTTATTTTATAAAATACTAAATTTTAAGAATTTTCGTCACTGAGTTTTATTGCTATAACTCCGAAATTATTAGATGTATGAAAATAAGTTATAGCTCGTTTTGTAGCTAAGACTATGGTTATTAACTCGTTCTCTGACTATTTTCCTGTAGCTCTTATCAATTTTCAACCAATTTAGTTTAAATACATATTTTTAGTATTTAAAATGAATTTCGGTTTTGGACAGACCATTGCGGGTAAACTGCTAGTTCTACGAAAAATTGAATTAATGTTTTGTGTAGAGAATTTATTAAGGATTATTTTTGTCATTGACTACTTTCTCCTATCTCTTACCATATTCCTATAAAATGCGAAAAACCGCGAAGAGGGACCTTTTCGGGGGGGGCAGGGGGGGTTGCGGCAAGATTTTGATAGGCAACCCTAGTGCGATGTAATACCCTATTGGTAAGCTATCATTTATACCACATTTCGATCAAAAAACAGATACGTCATAAATTAAGCAGCGGGCTCTTGGACTATGAAAATGTACAATATTCACAATATTTAACTACTTACTGCACTTCTTTGTTGTTTCAAACCATTTAAATCCACGTCTGTCCTAGTGAAGACTGCAGTATCGCACTCGTACTACAATAGAGTACAGTAAGGCATAGCGATACTGCGTTGTATTGTAGTATCTCTTCATTTCGCCCCGCTACTATACTAAGATAGAACACAGTTCTCGTTATTTTTTATAGTACATGTAAAAAATATTATTTTTTTAAAATAAGAATGTTTACGGATCATCATTTCCTATCATTTAAAGAAATAAACATTCGAATCGGGCCAGTACTTTTTGCACAGGAGATGAAAATATACGCAAACCTTTAATCGCGTTTATCTCAAAACATGAGTTACCCGACTTACTGTGTTTTTCGTTAGGACGGCAGAATATGCATGGGGTTAACTGGAAGAAATCGCAGTTCTGCGATAAGTTCGCCCTAGTGAACACCGTTTTATAATCTGTACTATGTCCATTTTGTATATTTATATGTGTTTGTTGTTTACTTTAAGTTTAAATAAATAAATAAATAAAATCTAGGGAATAAAATTCGTGGTGAATTTCAGTGCTGATAAAAAAGTGTAGTTTTAAGTTTTTTTTTTATATGTGTTACCATTTTAAGCTAAGTTACCTTTCGAAGTACAACATATTCATTCGCTTAACTTACATTCGCTTGTAATTTCGAGCTAATTTCAATGCGAATTTGTTCACCGTGATGTCGAAGAGTTTGTAAAACATAATAATTATCGCAAGAGTGGTAACGTATTCATATAAAATTGCTCAAAACTCGAGACGCTAATGAAAATTCCAAGCGAAATAATTCTAGAAAGCACCGTGCGATACGATAATAATGAGCAGAATACAACGTGGGTATATAGCTTAATAATATCATTATGCATGTTGCAATAAGACTTTATTGTCTAGAATCGAAATGCGCCAAGCGGAAACCCGGTAAGCGGAAAAAAATTAGAGCAAGATGAAGTGTAAGCGAAAACACATTTTTTTGCGGGAAACACATCCATTTTCGGGTAATTTGTCATTTAAGTATTTTGGCTTAGGTACATCAAAAGCAAAACATAGTTTTTTTTCTTTTCTTTTTCATCCATTGAATCTATGTTCATCTAAATTCACATTTGTACACTTCATAATAAGGTTAAAAAGCTTGTCTCGTGAAGTGGAGTTACTATTTTTCGTAGTTAGTAGTTAGTAATTAATTTCTTACGCTCAGCATCTTCATTAGCACTTAAATATTTAATTGCGCTTAAAGAAAAAAAAATGTATTTAATTTGTTTTTTTAATCGATTTTTTTCTTAAATTGCTCAGTTCAAGCTTGTTCTTTTTTCGCTTATGTTAGATCTGGGATCTGTTTGTTTCGGTGTTTGGTGCTCCTTCTTTGGATGTTGAAGACCAGCTATTTCTCCATCTTTTTGGTGGTCTTCCTGCCAGCCTTTGACCTGTGGGGATTTCATTTGCAGCAACCTGGGCGAATCTTGTTCCATCCATCCTGTTAACATGGTCCCGCCAGTTTAAGCTAAATAGCTCAATATCCGCAAAGCGCATTCAGCTCGACTACCTTACGCCTTTACAGATTATGCTAAAAGTAGAAATACTAATATATTTGTACATGTATTGTGTAGAAGTATTGACTGTATTGTACTTATTATTATCATGGCAAAGAAGTTGTAGGAAAAGTAGCGATAATTGGCTTCAGTAATACTGCTAAATGGGACTAATAATGAGGGAAGAGCT
Organism: Ceraclea dissimilis; assembly: GCA_963576895.1. Classification (NCBI taxonomy): domain Eukaryota; kingdom Metazoa; phylum Arthropoda; class Insecta; order Trichoptera; family Leptoceridae; genus Ceraclea; species Ceraclea dissimilis. The sequence continues at coordinate 7,181,674 of OY756379.1, read as the reverse complement.
ACCACCTCTAGACGGCCGCGACGGTGCGCTGCGGTGGCTGTGGGCGGCGGGGGGTTAAATGTAGTCTGCTACGGTGAATGCTACATAGCATGCATTATAGGGTTAAAAATATATATAATTGTGATTATATTTGTTTTTTTTTTAATATTATCGTAGATGTCTTTCCATCAATTCATTTATTCATTCGTACCATCACGATGTTTGCGTTTTTTTTTTAAATTAAAATATGACTATAACTATGACGTCACGATCATTTCCCCCAGCATCGGTTCAAAATCGCATTAACAATCGCACGATAAAATAGTAAAAATAGTGTTTTTCCCATTTTTTGAGGTTAATTTCGCTTCAATCAATTTATTTTCTTTTTTTTCATCAATCTAGATTTTAATGCAATTTTCTCCGCCACTTTCGGGAAACGAGTTTCTGTCTTTCGAAAAAACATCAGAGGTACGATAGGTATCTTTCACATTTTTTTTATGACGTCTATACAAGTTATAAAAACCTTTACGGTTATTTCCTAGATAAAGGTTCAATGTATATACTTTATTTTTTACAAATCATTTCTAGTAAGGTTGTCGAGATCTAAGGTCTCCCGTTTTTCAATTTTTTTTTAGAGTCGACATGCCTAGCCTTAATAGTTACCTCAATACAATAATAAATATTCAGCAATGAGGTCCACCCATTCTGGCTGTAGAATAAGCTGGCACTCTTTTTAAATCATTTTCCAGGCGTCCTGTAAAAATCAGGTGTTTTTTATACCAACGTCTTGCAACATCCTATGTATCACATTTTACTTCATTTGAAACAAAAATTTGCCGCAGTATTTAAAAAACACCATCCAATAATTCGTCTAAAATTTTAAACAATACATTTGCCTACTACCTACCTGTAATGTACTCAATCCACCCCTGATTGTGAGAGGGAGAACAATATACCACTCCAATTAACGATACGGCAGTGTGAGCGAGACACATGTAGTACAGGAGCGTACTTTTAATTCACTTAAACAATTAAAGCCCAACTTTTAATCCCATCAAACGTTTTCACTCGATATTCAAAAGTAGATATCATTCTAAATCTATAATAGAATTTGGATTTTGAAAGTATACGATACTTGTAGAAAAGTAATTCACCATTAGATAGCTTTGTTGTTGATTTTTTAGCCCAAAAAGCCATTTTTTACGCCCATACGCAGCGATGGTTATTTACTTTTCTTGAACTGTGTCATTTACGCAAAACTCATACCTATACATACGTGCAACGCGACGACGGTTATATACTTACCTTGATATGTGTTATTTACGCAGCGCGACGATGGTTATTTACTTTCCTTAATCTCTGTCATTCACGCAACACATACATACATGCAGCGCGACGATAGCTATTTACCCTGCTTTTTGACATTCACACTCACATAACAAACACACATCACACACAATATGTGGTGCATCCTTTGGAATACACGTTTCTCCACTAAATGGCTCGTCAACATACACGTCCATATCGGAACGTCTTATCTTTTTTGCGTTCCGTCAGCCATAGATGCTACACATCCTTTGATAAAGTTACGTACACCCGCACACCTGTCCCTAGTTACCCAACCTTGTATGAGATACCTTAATGGACAAATGAATGGATGTTTGAGAATAAATTTGAATTTAACCCATTTATGCATAGTGTACTTTTTGTTAACCCATTGAAACCTGTCGTCCCCTTTTTCTCTCCCTTGTATTCAATGATTGTCTTTGAGTTTATGCATTAGACTTGTGCAGAGATTATGTATGAAAGATCTGGTACCCGTATACGAGAAGGATTAATTAATTGATGTCCTCTATTTCGTATTCATTCGCTAATGATTCTGAAAAGAACTACACATCACCCTTTATATATAGAATGACAGATGTTTTCAATTCGAGGATCGCGGTTAATTAACAAAAATAAAAATAAAATCTCTATTGAAAAAAAATCTCAAATGGCGGGTTTATTGCCGTAGGCAATGTCTGCCAACCAACCACTTGTGACATACATTTGATATACAAAATACATAGATACAAGTGTATGAAGAAGAAGTAAAATAAAAATAATAATAAATACAATACTTATACCTAGATGCATGTATAAATAAATAAGTGGATGGGATGAAGGACAAGAAAGGAACCACGGGATTGTCAATCATCCTAAAAATATGTAAGAAATTAAGTCGTTGAGAAGAATGATGGTGTGGAAAAACACTTCGAGATTCAGGTTAGCTGGAAGAGATCGCTGTACAGCGATAAGCTCGCCCTAGTGAGCATTACTTGTTATCATAAATAAGTAAATAAATATAAAAAAATAGCTTATTAGCGAAATGAGTGACTGTAAAACGCTTTCAGTGACTAGCATGAATGTGAATAAGCTTAGATGATTTGGACATGTTGAGAGAATGAATGAAGACAGGAAGACGAGTTGTAAAATTTGATAATTAAACCATGAATTCGAACCCGGCACCTCAAAATTGATCCAATCAACTACGCCAACCATCCACCCTGATTAAATTTTATCAAATAATGAAAAATAATTCGATTGTTGAAAAAACGTTCTGTATTCGAAATGTGACATCATTCATCAAACTGTATTTGAAAAAGGAACAAAATAAGACAATTTGCATAAAAACAAATGCAATCGTTCGATTCCTCGCTCGCGTTCCAAAACATCTGAATGTGACGTTTCTCCCTTGTTTTGAAAACAGCCATCATTCAAAAAAGGAGTTATTTTCTCTATTGAAATATCTACTTTAATGATGCTTTTTGCTTAACTTCCTCTTTCTCTCATCCTCCCTCTTCTTGCGTTCTTTCTTCCTCTCTCCCTCCCCTTCTCTCTTGTATTTTGTCATTTGTTTTATTCGGGTTCATTCGGGCGTGACGTCATCGCTTCCGACCGCTCATTTTGCTAATCACGAAAGATATTGAAAATCCCATAGATTAATAACAATACATAGATCATTCATTGTTCTATATTCCACTTTGTTTGATATATTTTTACGGCAAACTGTCCTCGAAGATTACAGGCAAACTCTTACAAACTTTTTCCCGAACATCAGAAAGTCCTACATTTTTTTTGTCTATATATTTTTTCCCCTCACCCCGCGTCTCTTGCGGAGTAAGCAGAGAGGAAAAATCGCCAGATTTTTCTATCTTTATACACAATTTCTTACATCCATCATATTCATGCAATTCAACGATTCCTGTTACCCAAAACACCTCCGTCCTTGAGAATCTGGTCTGCATGGTCAAGTCACTCGCCCAGTTCTTCCTCCCATATATATTTTCTTCGTTATCTTTTCATCATTCATTCGCCCTACATGCCCCAACCATCTCAACTTGTTCGCTTTCATTCCGGTCACAACATCCGTTTTACATTCAAAATTCACCCATCAAATATGAATGATTTCGTACCTATACAACTTTTTTAAATAAGAACAGTTTCAAATTCAATATTGGAATCACGTCCACGTTCATACGTTTCAAATTTCGAATCATTCATAGACAAATATTGTAAAACGAAAACACGCATGATATCAGTTCTATGCATTTTGCATAGAGACAGACTTTTTAGAAGATCGCTGTACTTTTTGTATGTACTAGCTATAACTCGGGTAGGTACGCGTTATTATTTTCCTTTGATGATTTTTCTGATATGAGTTTCTCCCAACCAACCGTGACTAATGCCCCGTCTGACTGTGTTGTCAATTTCTTTATGCATATCTATGTCTCAGGTAGAGCGTTCATACCTACTGAACATATTTCATATAATATAATATTAATAAGTCTACAGGGCAGCACGTAACGCCTTGAAGATAGCTGCAAGTATTTTTTTTTACGAATTCAGTGTCATAAAAACTAACAAGTGCGGAAAAAGGTAATACTCTTACTAGCACCGCCATCTTGACATTTCTCACTTTCTCAAGCCGTGATGTAGGAAAACGTTATAGGCGAGGTTGCCGTCACCGTCGCTAAGGAAATGTATGGAATAACAGTCCCTTAACAACAAGTATGATGGACCACGTACTATATTCTGTTATGAGATTTGACAGGAGTGGTGGTCCTATTCGATCATTACAACCAACTGTTACAGCACAGCTAGAGTACCTACTCTAGGAGGCAGTGACACTAGACGTTTAATTTAATACTGAGGTTTATCACCCATTCTGAATGTCACATTAACTTTGAGCATAGCGAATGTTGTGCGTTTTTTATATATGTCAACACTTCGAGTAATAGATATACTACTAACATATGTTCACTAGGGCGAGCTTACCGCATTCCTGCTACCTTTACCAACAAACTCCAAATTTTTCCGACATTTTCTACGGGTACGATTCTTTATATTTTCACTGATAGATTTCGTGAATAGAAAAGAAAAAGAAGATAATTTAGCTAAGTACCTGGGTGCAGTCAAAGATACGGCTAATCTATGTTTCTTAGAAGTCTCAAGATAGACAGAGAAGAAGAAGACAGAAGGTACTTCTATCTCCCTCTAGTCTAGTTTACGTACGGAAAATTCAATTGAGAAATTTATGAAGAGTCTAATTTAATTTATTTTATATCGCATCATCAAAGAATGCTATAAATTTCAAATATTATTACTAATAGAACGTTTGCATTTGTTTATTTTTATTTTGAATTTCTCAAATAGAATGAGTTATGTGTCTGATGAAATTTTAAAATTGGAACAATCGACTTCCATTGTTTTGTGTCTTGATAATTATACTAAAATATGACAATAAAAAATGTTAAATTACAATTCTTACGCGTGGTTTCCATGGTCAATTGATTTGAATTTTAGAACACTATTCGAAATTCGTAATTGATCGTTCTATTTGACATCGATTCAAAATAAAACCTTCCTTAATTTGACAGACTCTGTGTTGCTATATGTTAAACTATGTTACCAGAAGTAAAAATCTTTTAAATTGTGTGTATAGAGTATAAACTGTTTTTTTTAATTGATCCGATCTAATTGATCGCGCATACTACGTAATGATATGATTACAATGATCTTTGATGATCAAATTGATAAATATTTTGATCCATTGATACGTTCCAAGAAAAGTTTTCATTTGATCTATCCATTATGATCAAGATATTTTGTTTGTTGTCTATGTTTCATAATTGAGTACCTATGATCTTGTTTTATTTCGATTTCTTCATTAATCTTTTTAATTAGTTATCAGTGATAGATATATTACCTACCTACTTATAATTTTAAGAAAATTATCAAAGGTATTGAGATAAAAGAAAAATACCAATATTTTTTTTACTATCTATCTATCTATCTATACCCTCACGCCACATCCCTTGCAGGGTAGGCAGAGAGGACAGAGCGCCAGACAGCCCTATCCTTACACACACTCCTAGCTTCCGTCACATTCATGCAATTAGTCATACACGCTCTCCGATTCCTTTTACTCAAAACGCGTCCATCCTTGAGGATCTGGTCGACATGATCGGACCAGGTCAGTCTCGGACGGCCGCGCTTTCTCACCCCTCTTCGCTCATTCAGATATATCTTTTTTGTCATCCTGTCATCATTCATTCTCTCAACATGCCCAAACCATCTTAGTTTGTTTACTTTCATTCTTGTCACTACACCAGTCTTGCAGTCACTCATTTCCCTAATAACCTCATTCCTTATCTTATCTCTCAGCGTATTTTTTTTACTCTATGCGATCAATTTATCCCTCTTACTACCAGAATACAATAGAGGGGTTTAGATTTTTTTGTCTATGGATTTAATATCTATATATTTTTATATGAATTTAGAACAAAAAAAATATTCGTTTTTCCGTTTATGACTTCGCCCCATGCATGCCCTCCACGGAGGGCACTGGTAGTTATTTACTGGTAAAACATATTTAGTCATAGACATTATAGACAATAAACATTCTATAATAAGTTTACCACGGATTAAGTATGAGAATTTGCTTCGGATTTTATTTATTTTGTCTTTGTGTCCTCCAAGAAGGACAGTGGTAGTTAGAGGGTTAACAACAGAAAACTAAAAAACGTATTATTTTGTCAGCTAGTAACACTATTATTGTTCTATTCCAAATTTGAATTTCAAATTTCATAATCAATTGACAGAATGCTTTACCACAGACAACAAATACAGAAGACAATAATAATTTTAATAGATACCATCCTTTTTTTCTTTTCTTGAACGCGTGGGTGTTGTGAACATCAGCGGACCTACCCATATTTATGTTAAACAGGCAAGCAGTATTGATTCTGACATTATTATTGTATTTTTGTGTGATGGCAACATTATACAATTCAATTATACTTTTCAATAGAACAATTATCAATATTAATTTGGTGATTCATCATTTTATGACATGTACACCCACTTTATTACATAAAAACTAGTGGGATGACATATTATAATCTATCCCGCAAGGAAACAAATATGATATTCCTGAGTCTAGTGTTGCCTGATGTGATAATGAGATATGGTTACATTAAATATTGTTCGCTACTTTTAGTTTTTTTAATGCATATGGCTAAAGACCTGGCAACTACCAATTCAAAGGTCTCTTGGTAGCTTCAGCGGTAACCCCGTAAATTTCAGTTAGGTAGATTTAAAATAATTTCTTTATGTATACCACTTCCCTGTAATGTTTTCGGCATTTTATTTATTTATTTATATACACTTTGGTGAAACCAAAGAGATTACATATTTAGTACTAGAGGTCTGATTCTATGTATTTTCAATAGAACGGAAGTGATGCAATTTCATGCACGGCACTTTTTGGTATTTTAGAGTCGCAAAGCTCACACTATTAAAAAGATATCAGTAATAAAAACTAAAACATCTTTAAAACTATCGTTTTAGTCCTAAATAACGTTAAAACTAATATAGTTTTTAACTATGATAGCAAAATTTCGAAACCGTTGCCCACAAACTGTCAAAATTTTCCATACGATTTGACAGTTTGTGGGCACCAGTTATGTTACACTTCTAGCATTGAGTACTCTGTCTAGGTAGTAGTTAATATATTATGTCGCTGGGTGAAACAGATACAGACATATGCAAACATTAAAATAAAATTATAACATTTGTTCACTAGGGCGAGCTTATCGCAGTACTGCGATCTCTACCAGCTAACCCCATTGTGACCTTTGACAGCTCTTAGCACAAAATCTGACAGTTAGGGCTGCCAACAATACAAATTGCAACAAGTGAACACTGAACAGGCAGAATAAATGCAAATTGCCAAGTAGGAAAAAAATATATATAATAGCGAATTCCGTAGATAACATTTTTCATAGACAATAGTAATAAAACTATAATTATTATCTGTGGTTTTAATATTCGAATGACATTTTAAATGGCAACATTCATTATAAAGACAAACTATAAATTATCATCGTTATGATTACTAGTGGACAGTTATCTTTGCAACATTATAGAACGATTTCAAATTCAAATTATCCCGCCATTCACACGTCACCTATTCAATAAGCATTTACCTATGTCAATGCTTAATGGCTGGGAAATCCTTCAGAACAATTGAATGTTTTAAGTGTTACCATGTGTAAAAAATAAAGTTATTGAAGTAGGTACTACTGACTAAGTTATTTTATTTTTAAATTATCTTTATTTTCAATCAAATTGCTTGTATAGTTTTTTTTAAATGCGATAATATTTAACCATCCATCACATCATACCACTTCCTGCATTGTGGGTAACCAGTGACAGGTGTGAGATGAACATTCGAAGGATTGTACTGTACAATTTGTACATTGTACAGTCAGTCAGTCAATAAACAACAATAAAATAAGTCTTTTACAGCAAAATTGATCTGAGCAAAAATTGATCACTTAAGCCAGTCAAAGCCGACTTGTGAGCGTCGGAACACCCATTCTGCTTCCTCCCCAAGGGAGTTCACATAATGCCACATGATTGCAGCTAACTCTCGGTCTTAAGCCACCCAAAGCCAACTCGTGAGCATTGGAACACCCATGCTGCTTCCTCCCCAAGGGAGTTCACATTATGCCACATGAATGCAGATAAGTCTCGCTTTTGTTGAGTAAAAACTATAGTGATAATACAATTAGAACATAACCTCAAAATGTGTGATAGTAATGTATGCAAAAAGTACTAACAAATGAATGCGATGGCAATTTAAAATCATTCTAATGTTCTAAATTTGAAATCACATTAAATTTCGAGGTAGGCACCTATGTACAAAGATATTATTACTGTCGGTTTGATCCATGATCTATGGTCTGGTGTACAGTAATTAGACGAGCACATACACACACAGTCTGTCTCTTTCCATCTACATGCTAAACTTTATTTTATGATTGTTTTATAGTTTAATAGATATAAATGTTCACACGGTTTTCCTTTGTTTTTCATATAGTATTATCATTATACATATCATGATGGTACATAGTATAGGTACAGGGTCGTCGAAAAATAATGTCGAGATTTTAAATAAATGCGATTTTTTTTAAAGATGTTTTGGTTTTATTTGCGATTGGCATTTGTAGGCATTTTAGGGTTAAAACCATTGCATTATCTTTATCAGCTATTTATTAGCGTGCATAATGCCAATAATTTTGTATGGATGTGAACCCTGTCATCTCACTAAAGCCGAGGCCAAACGACAAATACTTGCGGCAAATATTGGGAGTCAGATGGTTTGACTATGTCACTAACGATGAAGTAACAAAATAGGGTAGATGCATTTAACATTTATCTAGGGAACAACCGTAAAAGATTTCTTGTATCTTGTATAGATTTCTCAAAAAAAAAAATGTGAAAAACACCTCTGATATTTTTTCCGAAAGAAAGAAACCCGTTTCCCGAAAGTCGTGAAGTATTTTTTTTTCTAATCTAGGGAATAACCGTAAAAGATTTTTGAGACGCAAAGTTAACCCCAAAAAATGGAAAAAAAACGCTATTTTTACCATTTTATCGTGCGATTGTTCACACTATTTTGAACCTTAATGCCGTGCGAAATGACTGTGACGTCTTTCCTGGTACCATGCCCTTAAATCACAGCATTCTTCTTTGATGACCCTGTAACATTGTATGGATATAAATGTAGTGTAAATGTATAGAATATGGTCTGCCTCTACCGATCGGCTAATAGATTTTTTGTATAGATATCATAATATTCATGTTTATGGCACTTACTACCACTGCTCACTTCACACACTGGCGATTATGCCATTTTATTTTTCAAATTGTTTTATGTTACATAAATCACTCGTAAACGAGAGCGTTGCCTCTGCGAAAGGAGAACAATTAAAGAAACAGCTCGGTGGTGCAGTGGTAAGAATGCTCGTAAGAAATTTGCGAGATCAGAATTTAATTCTCGATCGAATCAAAGACTCGCGATCTAATTATGACGTCACGCTCATTTCCCACGGCATTAAGGTTCAAAATCGCATGATTCATCGCATGATAAAATGGTAAAAACAGTGTTTTTTTCTATATTTTGATACTAAGTTCGTTTCAATCAAAAAACTTCAATACAAAAAAAAAACATTCTCCGCGACTTTCGGGAAACGAGTTTCCGTCTTTCGGAAAAAATCAGAGGTGTTTTTCACATTTTTTTTTGAGAAATCTATACGTACAGGATATAAAAAATATTTTACGGTTTTCCTTAGATAAATGTTCAGTGCATCTACCCTATTTTGTTCCAAAGCATATTTAGTAACGGGTGACGAGATATAAGGTCTCCCGTTTTTAGATTTTTTTGAAATATCAATATACTACTTTTAACTGTATTTTATGATATTCTGATGTTGTTTTGAGGAAGTGTAAGGGCGTATACGCATAGATTGAATAATTTTATCATTATTTTCGTGTTACGGTTATTAGGCATAGGTATTTCGTTAAAATATAAAATAAATCGTACCGATGTACTGCACTTTTCGGTAATTAATATTAAAAGGTTAATGGGTAGGTTTTTGAAAAAGTATTTAAGTGAATTTAATTTAGATAAGGTAGTTTTTTTTATATTGTCAACAAGTATTTGTCCCCATAATATGACTTCTTTGTGTACACTGTAATAGGGCTTTGAATGAACTATATTTAGTGTAATGTTTTTCTTTAGGCTAATTTGTGTTCAATGTCTGTAAGTGTGCCTTGCTGATAAATAAATAAATAAATAAATAAATAAAAAATACTAATTAGGTACATCAAATAAATTAATCGATACATAACTCAGAGTTAATAATGATTACACATTACGGCAGTGGCGTATATAGGATTTCATTTCGGGGGGGGGGGGGGGGCGATCTAATATTTGACTTTGGGGTGGAGGCAACAAAAAATTGAAAATAGACGTACAGTATAAAAATTAGAATAGCGCCGCAGGCAAAATTTTTTCGTGCATGTAAGTGAAAAAAGTCGTGTTTTAGTGTGTGCAGAAAATACAAAGAAGAATAGCGCCACAGGCGAAATTTTTTGGAATAATGTGTGAAGTGATGAACTTGAGTAATTTTCATGTTTTAAAATTCACTTTTTTAAAGAATTGTTCAACATTTAGGGGAGGCGATCCCCCTCGGCCCCCCCTATATACAACACTGCATTACGGGATATTTTTATAATTTTAATGAATAATCGCATTAATTTCCATTGTACGTCAGTCATTGTTTTACATTTTTTCATAATTTATTAATTATTACTAAAATACTCGTATATAAGAAATAATAAACTTACATAGTTAATAAAAATACGAATAATCCAATACATTTTACTCCAAATTATTAATCAGGCACAGTAAGACGATAATTATTCGAACGCGTTTAATTTTTTGTGTTCGGTAAGTACTCGTAGAAAGTCTGTTATATTCATACACGGATAAGTCTGCGCGCGGTGGTGGTTTCAGGAACTAAAATGTCTGCGGTAAAAGATGACGTCACGTTTTCCATACAAAATATGTACGACACTAGCGTTTCTCAGATGCAAACCTATTGCAGTTTCGCAGCCAAACCGACACCAAACTCTGCAGTCATATATACCGCAACTTTACCATTCTTTGCTTTTTTCATCACAAGCACAACCTCATTCATACTTAGTTAGGTATTTCCTCGTCTTCAGCTATGCTTACATTCATACTATCTGCTACTTTCGTCTGGTTCGGTCTACCAGCAACACTTTCATACAATTCTTCGAAATGACCTTCCCATCTTTCCACAACTTTCTCTCAGTTCATCACTAAATCACCATTCTGTTTCATGGATTCTGTTTCATTATTTCAAAGTCCTAATATTATAGCTGTGTAATATCTATTGTAACCTTGACGTGTCCAAGTGCCCGAATCAGGGCCTAGGGATGAAGAACAACAATAAAACAATAAAACATTCTTATCCTATGCAATTAAGTACATCTAGGCGCAGTTGGTTAAGGCGGCAGTCTCTCAAGCGGGAGGTGCCAGGTTCAAACCCCGGCGCTGACGATGTATTCCACACTTTGCGATACAGGCTTTTAGCATAGTGCAAGGTGTGCAGGAAAGTATTTGGGTTTGTGTATGCAAGCCCAGATCCTATTCTTTATAAAAAAAAATACAAGTTTGAAATTGTGATTACTTATCAAAGTTTGGCAAGAAATTAGACCCGATATTACGGATTAACATGTCTTCACTGTACTTCTTTCTTACAATATTTTTTATGATTTTATGCGAGGTATTAATGTGAAAAATCATTAGTTATCATATTAATACATCGGCTATCATAATTTTAATGTATATTTTACCTAAAATAAAATGCAAACCAAACCATACATGAAGATACAAATAAAAATTAACTTTATTTTCGTGTGTTGAAAGTAAACAGAGCGTGTTTGACCACAGATAAAATATACGGAACTTTTTAGGTAGGTACATAGCTAATATATTTAAGAGAAAATGGATATATTAATAAATATACATTTAATGATATTATTTTTGGAAATTTCGTATATTTTAAATACATATCTAATTGATTGCCCGTAATTTCGTTACAATTATTTATTAATACTATTATTGATAACTTTTTTATATTTATTTGCTTATCTATCTTACGGAGATCGCCCATGCATTACTTTTAGATAATTTTACACATAAATTAGTATTAGAAATACAATTATTTGTTTCTACAATTATAATAGTAAAATATTTTGAATATTATTTAACATAAAGTACACAAAAGTTATTTTTGTTTAGGAAATTTCCATGTATAGTATTTTGCAGGGTAGGTACTTATTTTATCTATTTACTATATCTTGGCAGCTGGCAGACGTTAGCTGCAAGTAGAGTTCAACATTGTATTGTTGGTCGTTCTGATTGTCGAATCTTGTCACAAGAGCTGTCAAAGGTGCGCAATATCTTTTACAAGTAACCTACAATGCCGAAAATATTGCAGAGCAGCCCTAGAGAAATCATTTTTGCGAGTTGGATAAAGAAACAAATACTCCATATTCCCTTTAAACCGCCATCACAAGTTGAAAAAACAAAGTTGCCAGTTTATTCTAACGATCCAAAAATTGGCTAGTTTTTTTAAACAACAATTATGAAATATAATTTGAAAGTAGCGAAAAAAAGTAACCATATCTTATTATCACATCAAGCAACACTAAACCAAGTTTGCTCTGTGAGACTTCTGATAAAAAATATACTATAGGTACTTAGCTACATAATTTTTATTAAAAAAATCTTAATCTGCATTAACTTAACTTTTCGTAACATAGACGATATTAAATTTTTCGTTCTGAATTTAAAATATGTAGACGATGAGACATTTTCCTAAATCTGTTATGTCAAATCTGTCATTGAATGACACAACGTAAAAATGTAATTTCAATCGTGAATTATAATCCTTTTTAATGAGCATCGAACAATCCCTTGTTATTTTAGTACCCAGAACAAAGTAATGGGCGCTGCTATCGCGGATGATTCAACTACTAGGTAGGTGCTTGTTCATACTAACAAAGAAGATAATAATTTCTAAATTAGAATTTTAATTTGAATTTCGAATGTTTACATTTTAAATCAATCGAACAATGAAATGGTGTTGCCATTGTTGTAACGATTAGTATTGTAGTTGTCTATGTATTTACATACCTACTTGTTTATGGTATTTTGTGTATCAAAGCCGTCGTGAATTCAAGCCTTGACACTGAAACAACATGGTGGAGGTCCAGAAAAAACGCTGTAGTATACAATAGTGAATTATATTATTTAAAAACGGTAACGATGTGTTTCTGTAATGTTGGTATACATTAATTTATGTATTCTTTGTGATACAGTTCCAGTTAGCGACATAATAAACTTGCTTCACATTTACATGCACAACAAACTAAAGTAAAATTAGGTACTTACCTATTTCAAACTGTCGAACGCAGTCATAAAATTTGACCTAGAAGGGACGACTACCTGCATTATTCACACCTTATGGCTCTGGCATAAGTGTAAATAAAGCAGGTAGTCGTCCCTTCTCTGTCACACTTTATTGCGTTCGACAGTTTGAAATAATTTGACTATAACAATAATATTTATCAAAATCATTTTCTCTCTTTTTCTCTCAAATCAATCTCATTTTTTGTTTCTATCTTGGGTTGGCTGGCAGAAATTGCCATTTGGCAATAAGCCCGCCCCTTGTATGTTTTTCTGTACAATAAAGTTTATTTTATTTATTTATTTATTTATTTATTTATTTATTTATTTAAAAAACGTTAATTCTAGTAATTTCGTTATTTTCTACTACTTATGTACTTCACCATAAATTACTGTGTTCAAATATCACTTGAACCAGGCCTCTATATTGAAAGTCCCGATGGTCTCGTATGTATGTGTGTTGGTTTGTTGAGCATTAATTACTTTTGTTCTCTATTCAAATTCAAATTCATTAAAGTGACTACTAGAATTGATTGAACCATAGATAAGTGGAAGCGAATGGAAGTAGACACTAGACATGTCTAATACATTACAACAAGTAATGCATTTACTTTAAGTTGGTACACCTACCTACCTGCCTGCCTGGTTAGTCATTCTTTTTTTGAAATTATTCATGCGCGTTCACACTATACACACGGCAAATACATTATCAGATTCCGCGTCATTTCCAATTGTTATTTGAATTTTGAATTGATCTAGCTGGTTGGAGCGCCGACTTCTAATCAGGAAGTCCCTGGTTCAAATCTCTTCTCTTCAAAGCCTTTAACTCCTGGAAAAGAGTGTGCAGGAAAGTAGGTATTTTGGATTATATAGGCAGCATATACACAAGCCCATTTTTTTTATTTTTTACTAGGGTGGGCTTATCACAGTGCTGCGATCTCTCCCAGCTGACCCTAATGGTACATATGGCACACTTGAAAATAATATGTGTAAAAAAACTGTGAATGCACTTTTTTAGTTCTAAACCGGTGCGGCAAGAAATTTTTCTTTATTTCAATTATAAATAATTGTTTTTACATCGTGTTTCAATGGTTTGTTCCATTTTTAAAACAATTCGATTTAAACGTTCATTTGTCATTCAAATAATTTAAAACATAAAAACGCTACAATTGGAACGATACGATATTTAAATATAGAACGCGTTTAATAATAAGGGCTGCGTTTGCGTCGTTGTATTGTATGGAAGGAGAAAGCCGTTAATATGTTAATCATACTCATACTTGTATAGATGGCATGTTTTATTAATTATCTTTTTATTCTACGTAATAAATAAAATAAACTTATCACTAATTAACCAAACGGAACAAACTAACCGATGTGATATTGTGGTGACGTCATGTAGTCTGTATTATATCCGAATGTGCGTATACTTACTATCTAAATTATCATAATATCTTCTTCCATACTTTACTACAGCGAACAATAAAATTGGCGCTAGTTGTAGGTTGTCATAAGGCGATACTAGCGCCAATTGTAATTAATTGCAGATTTAGATTTCATTGAACACATCTTCTTGTCAGCCCGCTTCCGTCCACTCCTGGACGAAGGCTTCCTCCATTTCTTTCGTCGTTCTTGGACTCTGTATCCAGTTGGACACATTGAACACATTCATGTAATTTATTACAGAATCTTGGAATTTGCACTTTCAGAAAGATAGAACAGTATTTCCACAAAATTATTCAATCTTTTTCCGTATCTCTGGAGTTATTGCGTTAATTCACGAAACACCATTGACTGTTACAAATACAAATATTTACATATTTTTCTGTCCTTCTTTTTCGTAAGAAACCATTCATTCCTTCTATTGTCTCAACAATTTCCTTTTTCCAAATAGAAATAGGTAGGCTACTTTAATATTTTCGTTAAGAATCACTAGAAAAACAAAGAAAATCATCACGGAAATACGTAAACAAACGCCAGCGCCGCGTGGTGGCGAAATGACAAAACACATTTTCAAATAAGGAAAAAAGTATAGTTACCAATGTAATGATAATTAAAAACATTCTGAATTTAAATTAACCAATGAAACAAGTTTTATATTATTAAAAAAAACAATTGCCAGTGAATGAATTTATGATCCGTGACACAGCGGATATGTGGCGAGTTTATTGCCGCGTATACTTAATGTGAAGAATTAAAATATATTGTGTGTATTTTGTGCAAATAATTGATTTGGGAATAATAACGAAAATGTGTTCAATAAATTTAGAACGGTAGTGTAGATACATTTTAATTAATTGATAGTTTAAATTAATTTTGTTCATACTGTATAAATAACTATTTTTTTATGCGAAATTGACGCATCTGTTTGCAGACTTTTGACAGAGGAATTGCATTGGCTTGCCCTAGTGGTTTTTTTTTTATTAGTTTTTTTTATATTTTAAAAATCTCGTGAATAGAGAACGTGAATAGTTGAATAACATCGTTATCTCAACAGATATACAGCCAAGGAAGGACTTTCCATCAAGCTTATGACTGATCTTCGGCTGGTTTAATGTGATCACTTCACACTTAGGTAACATCCACTAATTCAGCAACCAGCCTTCATAGCACAGCGGTAGAATACCGGTTTATAGGGCAGGAGATCTTGGTTCGATATTTTGCTTCGAGCGGAAACAAAACGGATCTGTGGATAATGATTTTAAATTTAGAAATAAAAAATTTAGAATACTTAACTAATGTATCTATGGTAGATAGGCACCTATACAAAATATACAAATTTTTATCTTGTGTTATTTTCAAAATAGGAACGTAGCCAAGCGTAAAAGGCGGGAATATGGTATCTATTTAAAGCCATTAATGGATATTCATATTTTTTCTTTGTTATTAGCATTTTTATATATGCTTCTTAATTCTTAGGACGCCATTTTCATCTTTAGTAGTACATAATATTATTATTTTGAATACTTACTTAAATACTTCTTTATGTTCAAATTTTTATTAAAATCATCACCTGTCTATTTTAAATTATGTTTATTCTAAAAATAGAAATACAAATTTTTTCACTCCATTCTAATTATACATATACTCCGTTCATTCATGCCATTACAATATGAGGTAACCAGCGACAGTTATGGGGCTGTATTATGACCTATCAAATGATGTACAGTATGCAAGGCCACACAAATCTCTCCCAAAACCATAAATGGGACACTCGACTTGGGTGGCGAAAATCATGGCCCATGCAATTTTCTATTATTTCTTTCTCATACTTAGATTCATGAAAAATGACCCTAAAAATATAATTGCATAGAGAAATGAGTACATGGTTGGCGCAGTTGGTTGAGCTGGCAGTCTCATAAGCGGGAGGTGCCAGGTTCAAACCCCGGCGCTGGCGATGTATTCCACACTTTGCGATACAGGCTTTTAGCCAAGTGCAAGGTGTGCAGCAAAGTGTTTGGGTTTGTTTTATCCTAGTCCAGACCCTTTTTTTGAATCTCCAGGGCGAGCTTATCGTAGCATTACGATCTCTTCCAGCTAACCGTAACACATAAATTTGCGAAACCATTTTTCCCTAACATTACAAATTTCGAAACGCTAAAAAATCTCTGAACATACTAATGGTAATTTCGATAGATTTTGAGGTTAATTTCGAAAGGATTTTGAGACCCACAAAACCACTTGGGACATTCTGTATAACCACAGAAAATTGCACAGGTGTTAATTTTTAAAAACTGAGGTGCTTATATCATTACACAGTTGAGTAAATTTAGTATTTAAAAGTATTTAACCAAAGCATTATTATTAACTTGTAATATTTTTTGCTGTCAAACGCCGGTGCACTAGTAAGCAATATAGCAATTTATTATCTACAATTTTTTAATCATAATAAATTAACTATAATATTCATTAATACATTAACACCATACGTTAAAACTTATAATCTTCTACCTATGCTTTAATAATATAGTACTACAAAAAATGGGATGTGAAGTCGTTCGTCGATCCGTCGATTATTCACGTTTTTTTGCAGTCGCGTCACTATGAAAATATCGATGCTGCTGTTAAAAAACATGCATTTGTTTTAGGTTCAGACACGATCAGTTACGTTGTCATATGCTTCCCTGCGGAGAAGACAAAGATAAAATGAAAAAAACTAAAATTAAAATTTTAAAGGAAAAATGAAAAAGCGAAATATTTGACTTTGAAGTTCGCGACTAGTATTCAAGGATTTGCACCCTCATCTTCAGGCGATTTTGAATAAATTAAGCAGGAATACAGAGACAGTGAGTATTTATAAGAATTGAAACAATATAGTAAAAAAAGTAAAAACCCGAAAAGAAGTCCCATGAAAAGTCAAATTTTGTGGATTTTAATCTAAATGGGTAACTATTTAGTTTTTTTTTTTATATTTCCTTTAACATAAATTGTTCGATGATATTTGAAACGATTTTTTCCCATCACTAAAACTCAATTCAACAATTTCCTAAATACGTAATGAGTGATTTATAATCATAGGTACAATGCTAAGATTGTATTTAAGATATTTTCACATTAAGCCTTTTAACAATGGCAGCGTTATTACCTACTGACTATCATTAAGGGTACCTGTGATTATTTTTTTTTTTTGTTAATGTGGTTATATTATTTAAATGGGTTTTATTTCACATATTACCTCCTAAATGTGTTAATAATAAACTAATTTCGTTTATCAATTCTTCATCCAAGAATAAAAAGGTTCTAACTGACGAGAGCAGGTGAGAAAAAAAATGAATTTCCAACTCCCTTTTTTATATTTTGAATATCACAATTTTCATTTTTTGGGGAAAACATCAAAATTTGTACATGTCGTAGTTGAAAGGATGAATAGCAAATGATGATCTATCTGCATATGTATACCCTCGCGCCACGTTCCTTGCAGGGTAGGCAGAGAGGACAGAGCGCCAGACAGTCCTATCCTTACACACACTCCTAGCCTCTGTCACATTCATACAATTTGTCATACATGCTTTCCGATTAATTTTACTCAAAACGCGTCCATCCATGAGGATCTGGTCGACATGATCGGACCAGGTCAGTCTCAGGTGGCCGCGCTTCCTCACCCCTCTTCGCTTACTCAAATCCCTAATTAGTACCTACATAAAATTGGGGTTAACTGGAAGGAATCGCAGTTCTGCGATAAGTTCGCCCTAGTGAACAGCGATTTATAATCTGTACTATGTCCATTTTTTTGTATTCATATGTATTTGTTGTTCACTTTAAAGATTAAATAAATAAAAATAAAATTGCTTTGATCTACGATCACTTAAATCATTGTAGATCCTAAATGATTTCTATGCAAAGTGATTCAAATTGATATCACTTCAGTGATTAAAGCCTCGTTCCCACCAGAAGGCCTTTTCGATTGATTTAAACTTCGTACCCAGTACCCACCATTGAGCGATAATGGCGGAACCTCATTATTTATGCAACAACTATGTATCACTATATTAAAACCTTCAAAACCCCTCAGACCATGAACGAGCCGATGCCTGATAACGAAAATATATTCGATACGAAATAATTACTATTAGTTTATCATTTGGAATTGTAATTATAAGAATATGTTATTGTTTTTAACAATATTCTAATTAAATTCAACAATATTTTAGTCCTAAATCCAATAAAATTGATTGAGAAAAATTATTGTTTTAAGTTCCAAGTTAAGTTCCAAGAATTTAAGTTCCAGCAGTAGCATATATACAACTTTCAAAAATTACACAATTGACAGCAGGATGTAGTGGAATGGGTGAACGTTGCCATGGGCATTGAAGGAAAATCCCGCGGGCTTAAGGCCCTCCACATCCCCGGATAGCTCAGGCGCATTAATAGCGACCTCTTTACCCGCACTTCTAGCAAAATATTATTTAGAGGTGGGCCAGATAACCCTAAATTAACTAAAATTAAATTTGTACTTATATTTTTTTTTCGTTGTTTACAGAGAGCAACCCTGGCTGAGAAAGAAGTGACAAATCTCAAAGAGCAGCTGGCCATTGCACCGTGTTCAGGTGTGGGGGGGCCCACTACCCCGCGGCCCCCCTCCAGCCCCCCCCAACCAACAAGAGCCACACCGTCACCATCAGAAAGCCCAAGATTAATAACATCAGCGGAAAGTCCGACACCAGCGACCTCACCAGAACAACTAATGACGCAATCGAGGAATTGTCCGTCAGTCGATCAAGAAATGGAAGATGTCATTGAAAGTCCACAGACCCCCTCGGGGGACAAACAGAAAATGGAAAAAAGTCCAACAAATTGTAACAATAACAACAGTATTAGCAACGAACAGAAGAAACCACTGAATCTAGAAATGGAGCTGGCTGCAAAAGAAAAAGAGGTAAGATTCCAAATATATTTAAAAAAAAGTGTTCGAAATATAAATTTGAATCGACCAATAACAATCAAGCTTAAATGACGAATGGTGTATGTACGTTCGAAAATTCGAAATTTAAACATGAATCGACCAATAACAATCGAGCTTAAATGATGAATATTGTATGTACATTTTTAGAAAATAATAATTTTAACAAGTTTATTGCTCTATGCTTTTCGTAAAAGAAACAAAATGAATTAGAATAATTTTAAAACATCGAGACTATTTCGACAAATTGTGCCTTTCTAGTGATCTGCCATTAATTAGGAAAAAAACAACTATTTCGACATACTTTTAAATGAGTTTTAGTATTTCTTTTTTTTTATCTGTAATAAAAGTATTATTTAAATTTAAAACATTCGAAAATAAAAAAAAATCACGTGAAATCGGGTGGCGAGTGAATGAATGTTTCTTCAACCTTTGCTGATTCACTTTCGGGCATCGTAAACTACATTGAGATAATCGAAATATTCAGTAGATAATTAAATTAGTGAAAATATTACACAATTTGCCGTCGATAAATATGCGACACATGATTTGCGTCAGATTCAAAATGTCGACACATCGTCAAAAGATTTGTCAACATATGAAACAATTCAGTCGTTTTCAGATACTTAAGTAATTTAGAAATTACAATATTAGTAATTTCTTAGATTTTACAACACACAGTTAATAGATAAACTTGAAACGTTTATTGAAACCAATATTGCTTGTAAATATCATTTTGTTTTAAGGGCATGGCACCAGGAATGACGTCACAGTCTTTTTCCACGGCATTAAGGTTCAAAATCGCGTGACAATCGCATGATAAAATGGTAAAAATAGCGTTTTTTTTTCATTTTTTGGGGTTAATTTTGCGTCTATCAAAAAAATTTTACGGTTATTCCCTAAATTTTAATGCATATTATCAGTACTTACAAAAATAAAATTTTACTCCGCGACTTTCGGGAAACGAGTTTCCGTCTTTCGAAAAAAAGATCAAAGGTGTTTTCAATTTTTTTTTTTTTTATGAATCTATACAAGATATAAAAAATCTTTTACGGTTATTCCCTAGATAAAGGTTCAATGCATCTACCCTATTTTGTTCCAAAGCATATTTAGTAACGGTTGTCGAGATAGAAGGTCTCCCGTTTTTAGAAATTTTTGAAATGTCGGTATGCATACTCTTAATAATAATTACACTGTTTTCATACAATGTAAAACTAGATAATTTTGTTTTGTAATATGTTTGTACTTACAATATTTTGGCTGCGAGCCCAGATTTAGTATTCTCAACGACATGTCAAAACTAATAGACGAATTCATTGATACCAACATAAATAATTATGTTTTTAATGTTTTTTTTTTCACAAAATCTGGACGTACACTTGAAAAATAATTGGTATTTACAAAGCTTTATGCACAATTAAACATCTATCGACTTTTCTCTTTTTTTGTATTGGCTGACTCTTTCTTTCCCTTTGTGCCCAGCATAGACTCAATCTATCTTTACTTTTGTGCCCAGAATCAAAAAGATTTAAATCCATCCAATATAGAACAAAATAGTGATTTCAAGGGCAGCTATTTTGAGTGCCTATAATTTGATTTAAATTGGCTTAAGTGCTCAGTTTTTTCCTGCTCATTCATTCACAGCATTACGATTTATTCGACTACGAATATGCAATATTGAAAACACATTTCTAAAGCACATTTTAAAATTATTGAATTGAAAAAAACGCAAAAACCTGTCAAATGTACCGCACCCCGGGGTATATCAGGACACCCAATTTTTTTTTATGTATGGGGTTGAATTTTTTTTCGATAATTTAAAAAAAGAATAAAATAGATTAACTTTAAATAAAATTCAATGAAAATCATTTGGGTTATTAAAAACTTAGTCGATAAAGTAGGTACCTACACATTATTACAAATTTGTTACAGTAGACGCATTGGTACATGAGTTCTTCAACACCGGATAATCCAATTAGACCAATCGTATCGGCAAATCAACGGTCAATAAAAACGATTACTACTTTACCGACCGACATGTTGTTATTGAGTATCTATACTCGAAGCTAAACAATATTGTTAGAGATCGGTTTATGTTTGACAAAATCATCAATATCTATCTTGCGGGGTAGGCAGAGAGGACAGAACGCCAGACAGACACACTCCTTTTCATCATCATGTCAGCTTTCTTGCGTCCATTGTTGAACATAGGCCTCGACAATCGTTACTTAATTTGCTTTGGAAAAAAATAGAGTAGATACATTGAACCTTTATCTACGGAATGACCGTAAAAGATTTTTTAAGTGTAGATTTCTCAAACCAAATGGTGAAAAACACCTCTGATCTTTTTTCTGTAAGACAGAAACTCGTTTACCGAAAGTCGCACATTTTTTTTTGTACTGATAATAATATGCACTAAATCTAGGGAATGACCGTAAAAGTTTTATGATTGAAGCAAAATTAACCCAAAATAAATGGGAAAAACGCTATTTTTACCATTATATCATGGGATTGTACATTATATCATAGAATTTCATATGACATTATGCTCTTCTAATTGCACATTATAATTGTAATATTTTCTCTGTTTTTGTATGGAAATTACTTAGGGATCCGCTGCCTAGGTGGAAGTTGGTGGGATTGGGCATTAATGTTGTTGAATGGATATGTTGGGGTGCTTCTGATGACATTGATGATTTTATAATTATGGACGGATATAAACGTAGGTTTACACTAGGCTACATACATATTTAATAATAAACTGTCAATTTTAATAAAATGTACGTCCCTTTTTAATTGATTTATTGGTTCATGGCATCTCCCTCCAATGATCAAGTGATCTATCGATAATTCAATCAATTATATCATATTCTAGGTCTTCTGTAGATCATACACAACCATAACTCATTCCTTCAATTGTCCATGATGGTCTATTACAATTAAGCGCTCTCGTTATCTCGCCAAGTCGAGAAATTACTATGTGTCAATATCGATAACTCGATAAATTTCAGAATGCTTTATTACACTTAAGGCTCCCGCAACTATGACGTTACGGTATTTTCCCACGGCATTAGGGCTCAAAATCGCATGATCATGATTAAACGGTAAACTTAGCGTTTTTTCAATTTTTTGGGGTTAATTTCGCTCCAATCAAAAAACTTTTACGGTCATTCCCTACATTTTAATGCATATTATCAATACCAAAAAATATCTCCGCGACTTTCAGGAAAAGACTTTCTGTCTTTCGGAAAAAAGATCAGAGGTGAATCTCACAATTTTTCATTTTTTAAGAAATCTATATCAGATATAAAAAAAAACTTTAACGGCTATTCCCTAAATAAAGGTTCAATGTATCTACTTTATAGCCTACTAAAGATATTGTATTCCACGCCGATGTTTAGATTCTTCACTAAAGAAAACTATATTTTGACGTATGAAAAATATTTTTAAGAGTGTCTAGCAATCAATCATTTGAAATTTCCCATTTGACAAGTAATTAGGGAAATCGGAAATACATCATTCACAACAATTTCGATTAGAAAATAGTAATTCTCTAAAAATTTAACATGGAAATCGAATTATTTCTCGAGTCGAGAGGAGATTCACTTCTCGATTCGGCGACTCGTGCAGCCTTTATTCAACGATAATAATTCTCTTCGGTCAGATGTTAGACAATGATAGTTATTTGATAGTAAAATATTGTTTCTCTTATTATCGATATAAATTTTATTAATGATCCTTCAATGAGAATGTAATATTCCATTAATTGATCGAGTTTCCTCATAATTTATTACTCGACCGTTAGATAAATGGGGTAACCAGCATTTGATTGGGACAAAGTTTTTTTATTGTTCTCTTATCGTCGATTTTCATTTTTATACACATCTACCTACGAGTAAGTGTATTAATTGCATGCTCACACAAATTAGAGTTAGCTTGCAAGATCGGAGCACTGTGATAAGCTCGCCCTAGTGAAAAAATGTTTTATGATCTATTACGTTTCATATTTAAACCCATTTTATTCACTTAAAGTGTAAAAATATATATTGTTCCCATAAAAAAAACGCCAAAATTTAAGTAACGATAAAAATTAGAAGAACGTGAAGTTAGCTACAGATAAATTAAAGGCGCGAATTTCGCAAAGCGCGACGTAGGCGTATGCTTTTGAATTCAATTTCAAAATTGGAATAAATTCTGACGCCACGATTATTTCATGCAAATAATAATCATCATTCCATTCTTAATTCAAATCTGTAAATATTTAGAGAGGGAAATTCAATTTCGCTAACGCACGACCAGAGACAATGTAGCAATAATACCATAACCTAAAAATATAATAACAATAATGTTCTTTATTTAAATTGAATATTCCACTACGAACTTATTAGCGGATTGGTATTACTGAAAAAACATGGATTTTTAAATATGTCTACTGATTTTCTTAATCTTTGATAAATACCACTAATTGAGGCGTTCAAAATGCCTGATGAGAATTTGCAGTTTTTTAATTAAGGGCATGGCACCAGGAATGACGTCACAGTCCTTTCCCACGGCATTAAGGTTCAAAATCGCGTGACAATCGCATGATAAAATGGTAAAAATAGCGTTTTTTTTCAATTTTTTGGGGTTAATTTTGCGTCTATCAAAAAACTTTTACGGTTATTCCCTAGATTTTAATGCATATTATCAGTACAAGAAAAAAAATTACTCCGCGACTTTCGGGAAACGAGTTTCCATCTTTCGGAAAAAAAAAAATAAAATTTTATTTTGAGAAATCTATACAAGATTTAAAAAATCTTTTACGGTTATTCCCTAGATAAAGGTTCAATGCATCTACTCTATTTTGTTCCAAAGCAAATTTAGTAACGGTTGTCGAGATAGAAGGTCTCCCGTTTTTAGAAATTTTTGAAATGTCGGTATGCACACTCATAAGCGTGTCCCGTATGACGTTTCTTATACGAATATCTTAATATAATATCAAAATTAGTAATAAATAATGACATTTACACATCAAAATTTACATTACAATAATTAACTCACTATCATTATGTACATTCGCTGTCTAAAACGTGAAATTTCAATGAATTGGATTGTAAAGCTGAATACACACCGTGATTGTATTTTTATAATGTAACCTACAATTGCTCGAATGTAAATGTTAATATTATTTGATGTAACAATAATTGAATTAAAACCACAAGATGGAATATTTTGATAAGTGCGCAATCTTCAGTAATTAGTAGCGGAATAATAAAAATATCAGAAATTCACAAACTTTTTTCATCTATCCTGCGTGAATTTATTTTAAATCTACGAAGAATTGAAACCATAAAAATTGGAATTTTTTGGCGCTATATGCATATTACATATACATGCACCGAACGTTATAAAATTCTATATTACAAACAGAATATCGGGTACCAAAACTTATACAGTATCAAATATGTAGAAAATTTCTGAAAATTTCCACTTGTTTTGCCCCAAAAATGCACTATAAAAATTATAGGCCAAAAGGAATCGATTTTTTTAAGTCTTTTCTCGTCACGGGGAATACGGAAGAAAGTGAAAAATCAACCATATATGTATAAAATATACCAAAAATTCACAACTACCCGACCTTTTTGCAAGGCCTCCATATACTTACCCAATCTCCGTTCACTGAAGTAGATATTACGCTTGCCTTGCAAGTAATCCAAACGCTATGGATTACATGGATTGATCAAGGCGCGTCTGTGGATTCACAGGCAACCCACTTTCCACGATCTGTGCACTTCTGCGATATTACGTACCGCCATACAAATTGCTGTGAAAGCGTCACGGTCGTGAATTCATCTACTAATCCAAATCCACAGACCGTTGGAACCAGCCTTAATTTTCTCAATTTGGTACACAAACCAATTGTTGTCAATCTGCTGTACAAATATTCTTAAATAATTTGAATATAGAGTGTACGGAGCAAGTCAGGTAAGTACTAGATAGATATTATTAGACAGGTAGCTAACAGATTATGTGAAAATCATTTGATTCGACTTGGCTTCCATCACAATATGCACACAATATTATTATTATTGTTATTACAATGTTGAAATTTTAATTGTTTGGCTCCGTAATATTTAATCATCATTACGTATATTTAATATTTATTTCTATTATTTATTTATTTTATTAATTACTAGCTGAGTTACCCGTGCTTCGCAACGGCAAATTAAACAAAGCAACCCGGCATAGTCTATAGGCTTGAGCTGGACACAATGTGACTTGCGATCTGAATTTCCTTTCTAACGCTCTTTCATACGATACCACACTCGACCTCACACAACCCTTGGATTCCCTCTTCATCATGGCGTCTCCTAGAAAAAGCTTTTTTTCCAAAAACCGGTGACGTTAAGACACAGCCTATATGTTATTCTTATAGCAATATTACAAAAATCACTTACAAAAATCAGACTTTACTTCTGGCTAACCCTGAGCCCACCTCTTAAAAAGATTTTGCCAAGAAGTGCGGGTAAAGAGGACGCTATATGCGCCTGTGCTACCCGGGGATGCGGAGGGCCTTAAGCCCGTGGGAGTCCTTCAATGTATTATATATTATAATATTATAGTCTATGGTCTATATATAGTCTATATATTATAGTCTATAGACTAGTGTACAAAAGCCTGCTAAAACAGACGAAAATGGCGGATTATTTAATATAACACAAGTTAATCAATGTTTAACATCACCATAATATTTAGTAAGGGTTCAAATCTCCTATGTCCCGAAATCAGTTTTACACAGGAGAACTCTCAGACCACATATTTTGAGGAACGATAGTGCAGAATTTTAGCTAGGTTACCGTATATTAGAAATCAAATATCTGTTTCGCTCAAAGAGATAAATGAGTTTAATATTACGAAACAGTTAGGTCAATACAAATGTATTTCAGAATGGCGTACGATTTTTATTCCTCGCCAACGGAAATTCTATGTCACAAGACTGGCCCTATGCAGTTTTTTTTTGTGTTGTAGGTTATGTGTCAGTTCTTTCTTTCAATTGCCTCTGCCACCGCCTCCTAGAGTAGGTACTCTAGCCGTGCTGTAACAGTTGGCAACATAGCATAATGATCAAACAGGACCACTACTCCTGTCAAATCTCCTAACAGAATATAATGCGTGGTCTGTCATATTCGTTGTTAAGGGACTGTTATTCCATACATTTCCTTAGCGATGGTGACGGCAACCTCGCCTATAACGTTTTATGTATTAATCCTGCATCATGACTAGAGAAAGAGAAAAATGTCAAGGTGGCGCTGCGTCTGCTCATCTGAGAGTGATTAAGGTCTGAATCATTCTTCAAATTTCCGTGGGCCCAATAATAGATAATTTATTCTGTAAATAGCTATTAATCCATTGATAAGTTCAACTTCCTCTTATTGCGGGCACACACAACATTGTCAATAACGTGTGGGAGGCATTATATGTAAGTAGGTACTTACTACAGAACTAAATTTTTCTGTTGTCTATAGTAATTAATGTTAATTCCAAATTCAAACAATCGGTACCTACAGTTGTTCGTATTTCGAACAATGGAACGAATTGAGTAACAATTTAAATTAGATGTAGTTCCTAAATTTACCACTGATGTAGAAAAAATGGCGCTACTAGTATACGCATTTTTTTGTTTTATATCTATCTATGTATTGTATACATACCCCCACGCCACGTCTCTTAAAGGGTAGGCAGAGAGGACATAGCGCCAGACAGCCCTATTCTTACACACACTCATAGCTTTTGTCACACTCATGCAATCTGTCATACACGCTCTCCGATTCCTTTTACTCAAAACGCGTCCATCCTTGAGGATCTGTCGACATGATCTCACACTCACACCACTTCGTGCCATCAAATATATCTTTCTTATCATCCTGGCATCCTAGATTCTCTCAAAATGGCCAAACCATCTTAGTTTATTCACATTCATTCTAGTCACTAACAAATAATACACATTTCTATTATCATTGAAGCATTTCTCTGTTGCAGATATGACTGTTTCTTTAGTTCAGATTTTTTCCGCCGTTATTGGTCAATCTGTGGCGCTGTATGTACCTGCAGTACTCTTTTTAAATATAGAATTTCTTAATTAATAAATTCGGTAATAAATAAAATCAATGTTAATGATTTTAGTCGAAACCTCAAAATACCGTAATTTTACCGAATCTTCGGTTATAATAATAACATTGTGTTGTCTAATTATGTTAAAAAGTTGTGTGTAATCACTGTCCGATTAATTTTAAGCAATTAATTTGATCGAAGCATCTTGTTCTATTGTTTAATTAATTTTAAAGTATTTTGAGTGTACCGTGTGAGATTGATGCTTATAATAATCAATTTATAATGAAAATAATATTTATGTAAGTACTAAAATATCTAAGTATTATATTTACAACAGAGACGAGAGGCATCTTCATTCGCATTATGTAGTGTTATGTGAATTCCCTTGGGGAGGAAGCAGGATGGGTGTTTCGAAGCTTATGACTCGTTTCATTTTATTTTATATGTGACACTCACAAACAAAACATGAATACATTATCAAACAAAAAAGAAAAAAATCTCATGTCGACTCTCCAATTAAGGGCGCCTGCAGCATACACCAACAAGAAATGCTGTAAAAAAATGGCCTTTTTAATATGTGAAGAAATACAAAAGATATGAAATGTCTCTTTAGTTTTACAAATACCTGACTTTTTTAGGACACTCGAAAAATGACAGAAAAAAGTGGAGGAGCAAATTTACAATCCGTAGATTCCGAAGATCCATCGTACATTATGCCGCCGCCAGACGCGCGCGAGCCAACAGGAGCTTTTAGTGTTCGTGAATAAAAAAGGCGTCAACGGTCGGTTGCGTAGACGTCAAGACAAACGTTCAATCCACACGCCTTTTTACTCATGAACACAAATAGCTCGTGAGGGCTCGCGCGCGTCTTGCGGCGGCATTATAGGACACTAGAAAAATGACAGAAAAGAGTGTAGGGTGAGTTAACAATTCAAGATCTATCGTACATTATGTGTACATACATAAAATAATGTAACAGCAAATTTTACCTTGATAGGGGAAACTAACGCCCAACCGGAATGACGTACATCGCATATTAAATTAGTTAACAATATGTATGCAAAATAAAATGTTAGCATAATGTATGTGATTTTATACTTAGTTTATTGTAGCAGAAACATAAGTAAAGAATGCCATTCATATTATTAATACTTTTCGCCTTGATAAGTCGGCTTTATCAGGAACTTAGCTACGGTATTGTGCATGACAAGCATGCTTCAACTGTGCTTGTGGATACTATCTATGCGGTACTACTAGAGAAATTATAATATTATATCTAACAGGGCAGGATCAAGTTACAATAATACGTTGCGATTGCCTCTTATTTATGAAAGTTGTTCTAGAATTGCGTCCAACGTGATATTTACTTACTTACTTATGATGGGTATATAGTTATACACCTCCCGCAGGGTTTTAGCTTTTAGATATTGTCTGAGGATATAATGATAAAATATATAAATCTGTATGAAAAAGCTGTGAGTCTATGGCATGACGTAAACATTGACCAAACACTCGAGAACAGACGCGTTTAAAGTGGTATCAATCGCAGAGCGTCGATGACGAATGCTATAAACGTTGCGAAGTGAAGGATGTATGTATTAAGGAATAGAAGTGTAAATGTATAATGCTCTGTCTTATCTTCTTTGACCCTGGAAGAACCGGGACAAAAGGGCAGAACAATGAAGAGTTAGGTAGGGTTAGATCTTGGTGGACTTTGATTCTTGCTATAAATTTCACATCCAATTCAAGTTAGTTCTTCTGAAATATCGACATTTGACATAACCTCACGCGTTTCTAGTTTTTTTAAATAATATATTAGACGTTTTTTCACCAGGAAGTGTCTGTGAAGAAACAAAGTAGTAAATTAGAAAATATTATATTATTTTATTCAACAATCAGATGTTACAAAGATTCGTGTTTTGGTATTTATAACTTTGTATAACAAATCAAACAGACCATTAGACGTGACTGTGGGCGTTTTAATTACAAACATTAATTGCGTAAAATTTTAAAGTGAGTAGGGCGCCAGTTGTTATAAGATCGACTCTGGTATTTTATGACATTCTCTACACAATTTCCAGGTTGACATATTAGCGGTTGTTTATGGGCTGGCGCATTTCTGACATACTTAAATAATGTTTAAAGCTGAGAATTTTGTCGAAAAGGAAATGTTAAATCACTCCTATGTACAATAAAATATATTCGCTTTCTGACATAACACGTATGATATTTGCAAATTACAAGATGACTGACTAACTTGTATCTACTTACCTTTAGTCTAATGTTCGTTTTTCACTGTATTACTCTATTTAGAAAATCGCACACCTTACAGAAAATACATAAGTGTAACAAGTCAAAAAAATGAAATTGAGTTATTATCAAATTCGGATTCACATATGTCTAATCTATATAGTTCGTGCTAAACCAAATAGGTATTTTTTTTTTCTTTTTTTATATGAGGGGGTTAGCTGACAAAGATCGTAGAACTGCGATAAACTCGCCCTAGTGAACAAATGTTGTGATTTATATTTGAAATGTTTACATGTATCTGTAGCTTCTTCACTAAAAGTGTAAATCAATAAATAAATTTAAAAAAAAAACGATCTGGGCTTCTATACACAAACCCAAATGATTTTCTGCATACTTCACAGCACATATCAAAACTAAGGTAATTAAGTATATGAAAAAATGACGTTTTTTAAGCAATTGTATGGGAACTTTTAACAGTCTTTCGCGATTTTTGTGAAGTGCTTTATTGACTTGTGACACTTTTCTGTTAGATGAGTGATATTCTAGTTATGAAATCGGGCCCCACATAACACATTTCAGGAGCACTCGAAATTCAAGTACCTAAAATGAAGTTTATTTTTTATTTTATTTATTTAACATAAAATACATTTACAATTATTAAATACATGGTAAGAATATGATTAAGCAACGATCTTGTTACTCCCCGGATATGAGTATATTACTCGTGTTCCGAGGAGGATCTCAAAATTAATATAATATATACATACATACACACACACACAAAGTGAATAGATTACTTGCTTCAAAACTTCTAACGTACCTACTAATAAAAAACTAAGAATGAGTACAAATTGTTAAGTAATATAAAAATTATAATGCTAGGTTTACAAGTGACACCCTCACGGCAGCAGTTGTGTAAAGCTCAGTTTACACGCAACAGCAAAAGTTCACCATGAAATTATTAGTGCAGATAAGAGTTATCGCAGTTTGAGAATCTTTCAGACATTTGTCATAAACTTGATTTCATAGAAATTGTAATAAGATTATAAATATGAGGTATTGTCTGTTATGAATAGTTTTTTCATAGATAATTTATATTATTTTATTCTATTCTATCCCTTCACACCGCGTCCATTACGGGGTAGGCAGAGAAAATAGATCGCTAGCTTGACTTTTCTTGTTTGCGTCATTTTTATTTTATTTTATATAATATGTGACACCCACAGAGACATCAACAACGACTCTCCAATTAAGGGCGCCCGCAGCATACACCAATAACAAAGCCTGTCAAAAATTAATAATAATGTTTTAATTAATGTAATTTTTGTACATACTGTACGATTATTTTTACTCAAAACGTGTCCGTCCTTGATAAACAAATCATCAAGTTTGTTAGACGAATTGCATGGATATGACGGAAGCAAGGAGAATGTGTAGGCATTCTCCTTTTCTCGGTTTCTTTCCTCTCTGCCTACTTTGCAAGAGACTCAGAATAAGGGGAGAGTTAGATAGATAGGACTTATAAAAGTTTTACCGTATTTGGCAATATTTTTTCGACAAAATTTAATCAAAAATGAAATCCTCTACAGTGTCGATAATTCATTTTTACTGCAAATTCCTTAGTTGTAAACTGTAATAATATAAAGAAAAAAGTTTTTGATAATTTTTTCAGTGTACATTTATTTATGAGTTTCACCCCTGTATCGTTATATATTTTTGCATGAAACAAAACAAAATTAAGATGTAACTCCCAATAGTGACATAAAACCGCGGTGCAATTCTGTAAGTCAACACGAAAAAGTGGGGGCGCTTTTGTCGTCATACGTATATATTAAATAATTTATTGTATTGTATTGCTTTTGGGATCCTCCTCGGAACACGAGTAATATACTCATATCCGGGGAGTAACAAGATCATTGCTAATCATATTCTTACCATGTATTTAATAATTGTAAATTGTGAATGTATTTTATGTTAAATAAAATAAAATAAATGTTTCTCAGCAATACAATTTATTAAAAAAGCACCCACAAACCCAAATACTCTCTTGCACACTTCACATTAAAAAAAAAGCTTGTGTCGTGAAATGCAGAATACAAAGTCAAGACCGAGATTCGAACGCAGCATCTCCTGATTAGAAATCCGCACTCAAACCACCTGATTGAATCAAGTACACCTCGTGTAATTTATTTATTAACTTCATAAAATTACAATCCGTAAAATTCCGTGACATTTGTTCACTAGGGCGAGCTTGAGATGAGATCAATCCAATGAGATATGGTCTATTAAGACAAAGACAAAATATACTTCTATATGAAATACCTAATTCTGTTCTCTTTACCTATCCCGCAAGGTATAATGCGTGAGGATGATAGAATGGAATGTTTTTTTATTTAAAATCTTTTATAATTTTCTAAAAAAATGGACTAAAACTAAACATTTAAACTAAGAATCATTCATGTATTCTGTCGGATTCCGTCGTTTTTGCAAATTTCCATTTTTAGATCCGAATACGTAGATTAGTTCAAAGTTTTCCCGCCTGCCAATTTAACTTGGAAGTTCTCTGCTCCCGTGTTTTCATCATCTCCTCCTTTGTCAAATGCATTGTTTTCAAATAAAAGTTCGGCGCCTCCATCGCATCGAATAATCCCACCCTCCCCTCGGCGTAAGAATCCGCACCCACAGAATAGCTGTTGATAAATTATAACTTGGTATCATATAAAGTTTAATCATTACTTTTTTTTAAAATCCCAATCGAAATCATGGAAATTCGTCGACGGTAAACTTTTTGAATTAAAATAACTGTAGTATTCCTACTATGCGAGACGAAGGTCTGGGTTCGCATCCCAGCCGGAGTGAACTGAAATGGCAAATGTTTCTCGAGTGTAAAGTGAACACTTAAGTCAGCCGAGGTCGGTCGTATGACTCGTAAGCCCAACAATGTTCATCCTTAATTCTTCAACACTGTCGTAGGGATACTTCATTGTATATACTACGGAATGTACCTCGAAAAAATCCAACGCTTTACAAGAATAAATTTGTAAATCAAAATAAATCAAGTGAAATAACTGTTTTCTCAACTAACGAACAGTGTAAGATGGGCATGCTGAACTTACGACCAGGCATCGCTTGGTTTAGGTGATCACTTTACTCTTTAGAAACGAGAGAGAGTGACGTTGTACCGGAGGATGCGCAAGATAGAACAAAGTGGCGGCGGAAGACCAGAAAAGCAGACCCCACCACCATGTGGGACTAATAATGCTAAGGTAAAGAAGAAGAAGAAGTTTTTGGCGCAGGTGGTTGGAGCACGGACTTCTAATCCAGAGGCGCCGGGTTCGAATCTTGGTTCTGAAGATATACATATAGTGCACTCCACAGCACAAGCTTTTAGCTTGCTGTGAAGTGTCCAAGAAAATGTTTGGGTTAGTCTACTCAAACTCGGATCCTTTTTTGACTAAGAAACAAAGGATAAAGAATGAAAAATAAAGCGTAAAATTTTGTTTTCAAATTTTCAAAAAAAGAACAGAATAAATTACAATCATAGAAAAGTAGATACCTTAATGTTCAGAATAGAAGTAGAAAAGTAGGTAACACCTCCCCCTTATAATTTTTCCAATTTTTTTTCAACACCAAAAATGTGTCTTAATAACAATAAAGAATCACAATACAATCCCACCACACCATATCCGCCGCCTTTCCCCTTTACAAGTAAAAAATGTATAATACCTTCTAATAATAATATAGGCTTCAGATATTGAATTTTAATACCTTATTGTTTTAATAATGCCCGCCTCTCCCCTATATTGGATGAAGGAAGGTGCCTATTTATTCCTCTCTCCTCTTCCAATATCTTCAAAGAATTTTTTATTATGAGTTACTTGAGGTGCGTAGGGTAAGTTGTACCTTGAGGAATTTTTAAGACTTTCGCCCAGGTCGATAATTTGAAAAAAAAATTGCAAAAACGTACAAAGGTTGCTAGGTTTTTCTATGACGTTATCTAAATCGAATACATAATTAACTAGACGTACGTTCCGGTTGACTGTAAGACATTGCTTTTGCAATAAGTCCGCCCTTTGGCATACTTCTGTGTCTAATAAGATTTATTTGTTATTTATATTTGATCTTTGGCTAATAAAGATTTATTTATTTATTGACGTATCCTAATCCCTGTTCAGAGTTATTTGTCGCATGGATTACAATAACGTGTACGAGATTTGACGATAGAGTTACTAGGTACCCAACTGCCAGTTGTAATAAATAGTCTATCGAAAAATTCCGAAAGACTTCGTGCCCATTCGGTTGTTGTCCATATATATGTTTTGGAAAATATGAATAGATGTCGTCCATAATTAAATCTATAAAATACAAGTTTCAAACCCAAATATTTCTTCGTAAACAATAGATGGAGCTTGATCTGTAGGTACGTACAGTGATACATGTATAAATTGGCAAAAACTATTAGTCACACCCCATTAGATTGGCATTAGAAAGGTATTCGATCATAATATTTTATTTTAACGATATTCTCAGGATGGCAATATCACTCGTAAACGGGTGGATACCACATTAAAGAAAAAGAAGAAGAGATTCTCAGTCTTAAGTCTTATTTTGCATATCTCCGTATGGAATACTTCGCCATATTTTGGTGTATTTATATTTTATACGTACAGAGGGTGCTGGAATCACTCGGGAGATATAGATCCTCAAGCAATAGAGGGGGGGAGGGGATGGGAAATGGAAGGAAATAAAATTGGCCATAAAAAAGCGGCAAAGCACCCCGAAAACAACGCCGAATAGTCGTCGAATGTTCGCATATATTTTGCAATTTAGACGGATGTTACCGATGCATTCCTAAATGCGGACAAATATACTAGTGACTAGATTGATTATGATCCTATTTGTTTCAAGAAGTAGTTATCTCAACAGATAGGTATACAGCAAAGAATCGAGTTTTCATTAGGCTTATGACTGGTTTATGCGGGGCTGGGGGAGTCCCCCCCGGCTGGAATTTTTAAGGGGTGGCATTTTTTGGGAAAAACTTCAAAAATCCATTAAATCACATTTGCTTCCTTACAAACTTGAAAAAATTTCGCCTGCGGCGCGGTTATTTTTTTTTTTTTTCCATATCTATCAATACATTTCAGTTATCCCACTAGAAAAAACCGGAAAACAAAATCATTCTTCCTCTTTTTATGTCATATCAATATCAAATATTTTGTTGTTTCACTCCAGCCTAGAAGTTCTTTATAATTCCTGCAAATATTCGAGACATTTGAATTTACATGCCTAAATAAAGGGGCGGCGGATTTGACTTCCGCCCCGGGCAGCAGAATCTCACGCAACGCCACTGGCTGACGTTTTTCGAAATGGCTGAATTCCCATAGTATCTTGAACTCCCTTTCATCCTCTCAGATACTGGAATAAATATAATATATACAAAATATACATAAAATATAATATTAGTACATACTTACATTATGTATAATACTGCCTTTATAATATTCATTGCATATTGCTTGAATCATCTTTATGTATATTGTATATAGCATATTTATAAATAAAATTACTCAACAATTTATGTTTTAACAGCCTATAAGATGTATTAATATAGTTTATGTACCAATTCGCAATAAACATTTTTTATCATATTTTTATATAATTTTATATCAATTCTCTAGTATTAAATTTTCATAGTGGTTTTCCCAGCTTTGCCCTGCTAATTTTTATCTTTTTATGATTAATTTTTATCCACCCGAATGTTTAGGTTTGCATAAATAATGTGTTTATTATATTCTTTAAATGAATACACAACACAATTTAACAACATTGATTTTAATTTACAAAAACTAAATATATAGTCTTTTTCATTTTCACCTTAAAAATGGACTTCCACCAAGTTTCGATGGTCAAAAACCTTGAAATTATAAGTAATAATCACCAAGGCGAGCTTCCGCTATACATCAATTTCCTACACCTGACCCATATGTCAATAACAGAGCTTCTCTTTCTTATATTTACAAATATTTAAATCATTTTAACATTAGTTTCGACGTTTCGATAAAACATTCTGTTGTCATAGTCACGGCACCGTGAACTAAAATGGATCCACGTGAAAATCTCGATAACAGCACTGTCCCATTCACATCACATCCATTCACCATGAAAACACATTTCTAAATGAATATAGGTATACATAAATAAATAAAAAAATAGACACCTACATTTTTAAAATTGTATTCAACCTTTCGTTTCCCGTTGTCTGTGTCTATATTTTCCTCTACAAATTTTAAAAACTTCCCAATTGAACGTCCCAGCACCTTGATTTCTTAATAATCAGCTCTCTATTAAACATTCTCAAACAAACTCAACTAATTTGTCCCTCATTCAAAAAAAAAACAAAAAAGAAAGAAAAATTGAAAGACGCCTTTCGAGACAGGGGTTAAATAAACAACCCTGGAACCCTTTCTTTCGTCATTTTCTTCACCCCAACTGTCAATAATCTGACAGCAAAATCACCCCTGACAATCCTTTACATTTTCACCTTTCAAAAGTAACCAAAAACACCCCCGCGTGGTAATTTGTCGAATTTAGTACAAAATCTTTGGCCCCCTTTTTGCAAACTTTTTAATACCATGACGATACCTGTTTAATTTTATTTCTCAAGTATCGAAAAGTTACTTTTTTGTTGTTTTTTCGTTCATACCTTCGTCCCGTAAATATCGAACTTTTTGGCGTGTCAAGTGTTTTGACCGCCGAAGATTCCTGGTGTAAGTTTATTGTAATAAAGTTCAAAACAGTTATGCCCAATCCCACCAACTACCACCTAGGAAGGAGAGCCCTAAGAAATTTCCATACAAAAACAGAGATAATATTATATTTATTTAGTTATAGAGTGTAAGTCCTGCAATAATTCCATATGAAATGCAACATGCAACTCACCTACGTTAGGTGCCCAAATAATAATTATCTCCGCCCAGAGTAGGTGAGTTGCGTGTTGCATTTCATATGGATTTATTGCTGCACTACGATTCATAACTAAATAAATAGAATATTATCTCTGTTTTTGTATGGAAATTATTTAGCGTCCCCCTCCATAGGTGTAAGTTGATGGGATTGGGCATAAGTCTTCTATCCCATCACATTTTCATCCGATTTGTTTATCTTTTGCGAAAAAAATGCGGTTGGCAAAAAAATTACCCGTTAAAAGCCACGTGACAAACGAAAAATCAATCAGGGAAAAAAAATCGAGGGTAGTATCTAATTCGAAGCCCTGTGATGACTTTTCAATGGAAACACGTTTTTTGCCCCAATCCGTTTATTATACTTACGAGTAGGTACTCTTTGCAATAGAAAAGGTGTAGCTATTTAAGGCTCGGTACCCAACTATGACGTCAAGGTCATTTCCCGCGGCATATTAAGGTTTAAAATCGCATGAAAAAATATAAAAAAGGCTTTTCTTTTGGTTTGTAGGGTTAATTTCGCTTCAATCAAAAAACGGCCATTTAATCAATTTCGGGGCATATTATCAATACAAAAAACACCTCTGACCTTTTTTCCGAAAGACGGAAACTCGTTTCCCGAAAGTCGCGGAGTAAATATTTTTTCTTGTACTGATAATATGCATTAAAATCTAGGAAATAACCGTAAAAGTTTTTTGATGGATGCAAAATTAACCCCAATAAATGGAAAAGGCGCTATTTTTACCATTTTATCATGCGATTGTTCACGCGATTTTGAGCCTTAATGCCGTGGGAAATGACTGTGACGTCATTCTTGTTGCCAAGCCCTTAAGTACATAAATTATTGTTCGCCCATTCGCAAGAATTCGAAGCCTTTCAAACAATGTTACGTTTCTAGAAAGTTTGTTTCTGAGTTATCAGTTAACATCACCAAACTTTTTCGTAATGAAGTGTGTACCTATTTTGAAACATATTTTTCAGTAGGTTTCAAGTTAAGGACTTAAGGACACGTTGCTGAATTACTTTGTTTGAATGTCAGGGTGATGAATTTCTCTATTATTATCTTCAGAATATTTTGCTTCAGTCAGTTATGTAATCAGATATCACTGTCACTAAGTTACATCATCTTTTTCTTCAGCCCCTAGAAGGCTATCAGTAAACGAGTATTAAGAGAATGCATTTTGACATTTCAAAAATTTCTAAAAACGAGAGACCTTAGATCTCGACAACCGTTACTAAATGTGCTTTGGAAAAAATAGAGTAGATACATTGAACCTTTATCTAATCAATGACCTTAAAATATTTTTTGTATGTCGTATAGATTTCTCAATAAAAATATGTGAACAACACCTCTGATATTTTTTTTGAAAGACAGAAACTCGTTTCTCGAAAGTCGCGGAGAACAGTATTTTTCTTGTATCGATAATATGTATTAAAATCTAGGGAATAACCGTAAAAGTTTTTTGATAGACCCAAAATTAACCTCAAAAAATAGGAAAAACGCTATTTTTACCATTTTATTATACGATTGTTCACGCGAATTTGAACCTTAATGCCGTGGGAAATTACCGTGACGTCATTCTTGGTGCCAAGCCCTTAAAGTCTGTAACATCCAATAATATACGTCCAGTTTTTTCGTAGTTCTCTTCTGAACAAAGGCCTCCCGTTAAAATTCTATCGAAAGTGCGTCTTTCTACTAATTAATTATTGTATCATGCGTTATGAAACCACCCAAAATATTACCGTCAACAAAACATTAGTTTAAAAAGTTTGGACCACGTTATCTTCAATACGTTTCCTAGAATTGGAAAAATACGGCTTCTCATTGAACATTTTTTTTTCTAATTTCTAAATTGTTTAATTAATAATTGCTAATGTAAAGTTTTTAAGGGATGTTTTAATTTCTAAGTGGCGTGCGTCATCGAGAATCCTTACAACTTTCTAAACTGCGAAATAATTCAATTACTTGAATTGAAGTTCACTACTTTCTGACTTTAAGTAAACAGTATTTGTCACATAGTTATAATTTAATTATCGACTATTCTTTCACCTTTAAAGCACGAGACCTAACTATGACGTCACGGTCATTTCCCGCGCCATTGAGGGTCAAAATCGGATGAACAATCAAATTCAAATAAGTTTATTAATTACTAGTATCTTACATTTCTAGTATACACATATAAAACTTATTACAATATTACGTGTATATTTTTACTATTTTATCGAAAAATAAAATGGTAAAAATAGGGTTTTTTTCCATTTTTAGGGTTAATTTCACTTCAATGAAAAAGCTTTTACGGTCATTACCTAGATTTTAATGCAGTTGCTATCATTCGGAAAAAAGGTCAGAGGTTTTTTTCACATTTTTTTTGAGTAATCTATACAAGATATAAAAAATCTTTTGTAAATTCATTGTATTTTTTTCCAAAGCATATTAAGTAAAATTGTTGAGATCTAAGGGTCTAAATTTGGTATGTTTTACTAGTCTATTTTCATATCCTTCAGGCTCGCGACCCAACTATGACGTCACGGTCATTTCCCGCGGCATTCAGGGCCGACTTTCAAGTCTTATACAAACTAATGTTTTCAGTCTTACAATTAAACTTCATTGAAAGAAATTTGTATTCTGACACTTTTTTCTCTCAGTCGCAACATTTTCCTCGTTTTTGCATTTTTTTTCAAGGTGGCAACATTGAAGAGATTCGATTTAAATTTCGAACAGAATTCATTATTATTTCTTTTTCACTCCCTTTTGTTGCAGCAGCGAGATTTGTAAACACTATACTGCTTGTTCAAAACAAAAGAAATCAAAGAGTAACAAGTTTGATAGAATAAAATGAAAAAACAAAACACAAACAAACACGACAAATACTTGAAATTGATGATAAATACTGCATTTTTTGTGTTTTTTCTTTCTGCTTTTGCGACAAATCTCTACTTCAGACTTGGGAGTAATCGGTAGGTATTGTCGTCCATAGAATTCTATGACATAGACGGCGCATTTAATAAGTTAAGTGACGCCAATGTTTTGACAGTTCACTGGGTAAGAATTGTGTAATGACTAGTGTATAAAAATGCCCGCAGAATTAAATCAGTGTTCTTAGATGGTTCTTTTCAAAAAAATTAGGGCTTCATCTAGTAAGTGGACATTCAACAGCGTCCTGAGGGCAAATAAAATTGTTTCAAATAGATAGATATCTGGATAGGTGAATGTTTTCCAATATTTAGCTAAAGTTTATATATCAGTCATGAATGATAATGCAGACTTTTCTGGCTGATAATACTGAGAAGTGTGGTAGCAAGTCCTGCCTTTGAGTGAAACTAAAATAAAACAGTAGTATTAAGTTTAAGATACCTATTGATTCTTATTTCTTATACATCAAACTTCATGTTAAATATTTAGATTTGGCTTCACATTCGCTAGACAATACTCCATCTAGGTGAATCCGTAAAATATACTAATCTATGGTTCTGTCTATGGTAGTTTAAATTCGTTTATTTCATTTTTTTAATATTGTATAGAGAGAACGTCAAAGAGATGAACTGGCAACACTGAATATGACAGTGCTTCTATTATTCGCGAAGATGTAAAAATGATTTTTTTAAATATTTTTTAAATGATTCATTTATCTGCTGAAGTGATTTTTTTTGCAATGAGTAAGAATTCAATCCACACCATCACTCGGTATATTTTCTATAATATAGGGTTACCAGCGTCAGATGCGTGGGTGTACAAAATGGAGACATTCAGAATGGATGTATGTCTTTAACCGAATAAATTCCTGATACCAACACTTGACTGTTTCAGGAACCTCCTTGGATAAGGACACTAAAGGTATGTAATTTAGGGGTGGGTTTTGCCTGCGGGGCTCCCTTAAGGTTAACAACCCTGGGCCCACCTCTTAATATGATTTGACTAGAAGTACAGGTAAAGAGGTCGCTATTAATGCGCCTGAGCTACCCAGGGATGTGGAGGGCCTTAAGCCTTCGGAAT
Source organism: Ceraclea dissimilis (assembly GCA_963576895.1). Taxonomy (NCBI): domain Eukaryota; kingdom Metazoa; phylum Arthropoda; class Insecta; order Trichoptera; family Leptoceridae; genus Ceraclea; species Ceraclea dissimilis. The sequence goes on along the minus strand of OY756379.1, from coordinate 7,140,611 downwards.
TTTCCTTCAATGTTTCAGGACACGTAAAAAAATATCTAAAAAATGAAAGAGTGAAATTAGCGATACCAGCGACACCAAAACCTATCGTGGTTCCACTGTACCTATATATTATTTTGAAAGCAAAAAAGATTAAAAAATCTCCAATTCACCCCAGTGTTTCTCAAAGTTTTTATATTAAAAGTCTCCTTTACATTGATTGAGAAAGTCCTGTGATCCGATTATACCTTTACTCGCTCCCGTTGCTTTCGTTGATCTTCTTCTTCTTCCCTCATCCCATTCCATCATCCCACGTTTCTGTCTTCATCCCATAATCCTACCATTTCATCCTTGCTTTATTATTTTTTATCGTGTGTGATCATAATGTAATGCCTCTTCTAATTTGTCCCAATAAATCAGGAGTGGCACTTTGTTGTATAAACTCACGTCAACGTGAAAATTCGCGATTGTAGTTGTAAACTGCCACTTGCATACGCATGTGTTAACTAATCATTACCCGATTATACCAAGGATTTTTAACTGCCAACAGAGAAATAAATAAAAATGAAATAAAATATCTATTATTGCATATAAAAAACATACAAAGGGCAGCTTAGTGCCAAATGGCAATTTCTGCCAGCCAACCCAGAAATGAATACAAAATCACATTATTGCCACATCGATTTTTAATCTAGTACCTACATCATGATTAGTCATTTTAAAAAAATTGTCTGCGGCGCCAATCAAAGTATTATTAAGTTTTGCATTATTTATAAGCATTTTTTGATAAAAGTAAACTACATTTTTTCACGACCTTGTCCTATTTACCTATTTATGTTTTATTTCAACATTTTCTCTTGATAGATTCGCAAAATACTCGTTTTCATGTCAATTCAATATATAAATCTTAGTTGTTCCCACCTAGCTTCAAGGCTGGAGACGCCATAATGGTCGTGTACTGAAAATTTTAATAATTTAAAAATCGACATTTGCTTATGAATACACCGTGTATTTTTCCAATACCTTTCTCCTTTGGAGAAAATAATAAATAAATAATATCTAATATATCAAGTAGCTATTTCACCACTACGGGGACGATTTCTCAAAGAGTGGTGTAGTTTAATAACTACCTATAAGTAGAGATTTGAAAATTTCGCAATCGCGATAAAATTATTCTATTCGCGAATTTTGTGCTTTTTACGCGAATAACGCAAATTTCGTGTTTTCTACGGGTGTAAAGCGATTTTTATCATTTTTAACATGAATAACGCGAATTTAGACCTTTATTTTGAAAAACCGCGTAAATAGAACATTATCAAATGCAAGTGAGTAAGAAGAACCACACTGAAAAAAACTTGCAAGAGGCGTTTTTTGCAAATATTTTCGTTTTTCTTTTTATTGTTTTAGGCATTTTTGTATAAAATATTGTCCACGTTCATTTTTTTTTTACATTTTTGTGTTAAAAGCTATAAAATTGTATACTTTAGTGACATATTAAATGTGTGAAAATTAACACCGCGTTTTACCAAAATTGCGAAAAATAACATCCTTTCTTTTTCGGAAAATAACACTACTTTTCCCGAAAAATAACACCGATATTTCACCTCTCGTCTGTTTGCTCTTACCGGATACAAAGTCCTTTTTATATTCTGTAATCTTCATCTATTGGTTTACTGGTTTACTTCTGCACCGTATAATTCGCTTTTGCGGTGGATTTCTATTAAAAGAGTCAATTCATAATAACTATGTCGGCATGGAGTATTTGTCGATTGATTTTGCTCTTAAATATTTTCATTTATAAAGGTAAAAATGAGAAACTAGTGTATAATAATTTAAAACCCGCGTAATGACTTTTATTTTAGTCTAGTGTTTGAGGATTCTCATCCATATCATCAGGCGTTAAACATTGAAGTAAAAAAAAAATGTTATCAAATATAGCCCATCGGAATTGTCGTAACATTTCTTTCGTTTTGGATCACACGAAACCCTAGTATTTTTGGTATCATTTGTTGTTCTATGATATCTCCTATTCTCTCTTCTTCTTCGTCAGCCTTGGTCCCTCTACCACTGGATACAGGCCTCTTCCATTTGTTTCCAGTTTTTCCTATCTCTCTCCATTCTGACCCACTGCCTACCCGCTACCGAGGTCACGTCGTCCGCCCATCTTTTCTGGAGCCTTCCGACACCTCTTATGTTTATCCTCTCTGTGTTCTATGATATATAAGGCATTATTCTTCATTTCCGAATAACGCAATGTCAGCAAATCAATGCATTGACAGCTCTTTTTTAGGGCGGAGTGGTATAGCAGTATTAGTGCACATAATTATTTAAAAGACATCATTTAACAAAGAAACGCAAAACCCACCGTGTATTTTCACGGGCAGGTACCCACTAGTTTTAGAACAATAACTTATCCTATCATGCATACAAATATGTTCTGCCACTATCTATGTTCGATAGAGACAGTGATACACGCATCACTGTCTACTTTACTTTTTTACTTACACCGCCGTTTCTCATAGCCTCTGGTGAAAGAAATCGGAACCAAATGAAAATAAATGATATTTTAATACAAGATACATTCGCCTCATAATTTTTCAATATTTTAATTAAAAATTATCCATAGACCGCAGAGAACTGCAGCCAGCACTAATTAAAACACATTTTCTCTAAATAGATCTACGGTTCTCCATTTTTATTTTGTTTTTTATCAGTCGGTATTACAGTTATCTGTAATATCCGAGAGAAATGTTATGAAGTATGAAATGTTTCATTGGTTTTATTCATTAAATTTCTAAGCACGAGGGGTTTTCAAAAAAAGAATATTTTCTCCCCGTTCAAATGATACGAGATATAACATTCTTTATTCAAACTGTAAATAACATTATGAAAGAGTAGATTATTTTTCTCTTTCTTGCTTATTTCGCCCAGGATTTTTACAACATAGCAACACAAAACTCATTGTGCCTGAAATATCAGTTGAAATTTAGAAGCATTTAGAAATCGTCTTACAATATTGCAAGTATTTATAATTACAGATTTTTGCATTTTTATGTATAAATTTTCTAGGTTTATATTTCTAGGTTTTGTTTTAAAAAAATGGCAATTTTTGGATTGTTTGAATAATAAAATAGCTTTGAATGAAATGGCAACATTGTTTTTCAAACTTGCGGTGGCGTTTTAAAAGGAGAAAATGATTTCTATAGCGATGCTCTGTAATATTTTCGGCATTGTAGGTTACTTGTAAAATATACAATGTTAGAAATTGCGAACTTTTGACAGCTCTTATGACAAGGTTCGACATCAGGGCTACCAACAATACAGTCTTGGAACTCCACTTGTAGCTAACATCCGCCAGCGGCCAAGTAAAAAAAAAACACACTGCAATCTAGTAATCTAGTGTGAATTTAGTTTCACCTGTTCTAACACAGCGAAACACTGTTTAATTAACCATTTATTCTTCCAATCAATCAGATCTGACTCTTTAACACATTAATTACTTACTCGTGTCTCAATATTTATTTTGGAAGTGTCGTGTCTTTGAAATGAACTCTAATTCTGTTCTACCCACACATACAAATGGACAGGTAAAAAGTATAAATTATGAGAGGAAAACACCTTAACGCTCATGTGAGCTAAATGACCAACTATTAATTATCGCTTTAGTTCAGTTTCGTGATGAATCACACAGTTTTAGGGTTATAGATACTTTAAAATATCAGTTGTATATGTTGTATTCACTGGCGTATAAAAGCTAGGCATATTGACATTTCAAAAATTTCTAAAAACGGGAGAATTTAGATCTCTACGACCTTACTAAATATGCTTTGGAAAAAATAGTGTAGATACATTGAACCTTTATCTAGGGATCGACCGTAAAAGATTTTTTATATCGTGTATAGGTTTCTCAAAAAAAAAATGGGAAAGACACCTGTGATCTTTTTTTCCGAAAGATAGCAACTCGTTTCCCGAAAGAAGCAGAGATTTTTTTTGGTATTGATAATACGCATTTTAAAATCTAGGGAATGACCGTAAAAGTTTTTTTATTGGAGTGAAATTAAACCCAAAAAATGTAAAAAATGCTATTTTTCCATTTTATCGTTCATACGATTTTCACTTTTATGTTTGTGATGCCGGGACAGGGTTAGATGGAAGATATCCCAAAATCTGAGATTTTTAAATCCTCGATTTGTAACCGTAACAAATTTTTACTTCAAGTTAACTATTAAAATTTATCGATTTTAAAAATCATTACGTGAACAGAATGACGTAAAAACCATAATTGTTTTAAATTATTACAAAACGGCGCATAAAAATTCTTTATTGTTTAAAATAATTGTCAAGTAATGTCACTATAATCCACACATAATACTATTTCAAAACGTAAAATCGAATGTGCACCATCCTTTACAATAAGAAAAATTACCTTTTGCATCTGTTCTTTTCTTGAATTTGAATTCAACGCTATTCAGAATTTATATCTAGTATCTGCCAATTCCATCGTAGATACATAGATGTGAACAGAACGCATTCTTTATTCGAAAATTAATTTTTATTATTTCCCGCGTGGGCGGTGTTGCTATTAGAAAAAAATGTGCATTAAATTTAGTTAAGGAGGGCGCTGCAATCGCTATAACCCTAAAACACAGTAAAAAAAGTATGCCTCGTCAATTACTTTTTCACATATTCATAACTTTATAAATAAGGGATAAAAAAATACTTGTTTCTTGGCTTTCAGAGCCAGAAAACTCCAGTAAATAACGATAATTTACAGATGTTTTGGTATTTTTTATTGATCTGTTTATTTTCTTTGTCTAATCATTATTGTCACACTTAAAATTCGTGAAATAGACTGTTTAATTTTATTACCAAATAGTATTTAAATGACTTTTTTTAATATGTAAACTTGTCAAGTTTGTGTTGACTGAACGACTATTAATTTTGACAATGTAAACATTTGAAATTCTTCTTAATCATCCGTAAATGAGGCAATATTTAAAATTTATTGGAATATGGCAACATTTCTTCCGATTTTAAAAATGGAATATCTCTCATCTCTTACTATTAGATTCAAATTCGTAATTAGTTCGATTAAATATTGAGGAAACGCGCTGTCTTAGGACACCCAGACTTCAGAACTAAATTTCTAAAATTATTTATGCATACTAAATTCAATTAATTCTGATTTATATCATGTCGGACAGGATATACGCTTAAATCAAACAAAAACACAATTTTAAATAAATAAATAATATTACGAATAAAACACTTAAAACTGAAATCGTCGTCTACATAGTTTGACATTTTGTTATTCTTAACCGTCACACTGTTATGAAATCGCCCATCTTTTATCTATGAATATAAATATTGTGTGTCTATGGTTTTTCATTCATAAATTTCCCGCCCGGAGATACGTCAAACGGTCAATTTCCTCGCACGATCTGTGAACAGATATTCTTCTCTTTTTAATTTGAAATTGGACCACCGTCTAACGTTCGTTTTTCAAGTATTTTTAATCTTTATTTTCTGTTTTACGTGAGTCAATCTTTCTACGACGTTTTAGAGGATCCTGTAAAATATAAATTTAATCCGAAATTTATGATGAATTTCGAATTAAATTTATGAATGATTTTGAAAATTATTAGTATACAAAGCAATACAAATCTTTATATCTACATATACCCTCACGCCACGTCCCTTGCAGGATAAGCAGAGAGGACAGAGCGCCAGACAGCCCTATCCTTACACACACTCCTAGCCTCCGTCACATTCACGCATGCAGTCATATACTCTCTCCGATTTCTTTTACTCAAAACGCGCCCATCCTTGAGGATCTGGTCGACATGATCGGACCAGGCCAGTCTCGGGCGGCCGCGCTTCCTCACACCTCTTCGCTCACTCAAATATATATTTTTTGTCATCTTTCATGCCCAAACCATCTTAGTTTATTCACTTTCATTCTTGTCACAACACCAGTCTTGCAGTCACTCATTTCCCTAATAAACTCGTTCATTATTTGCTATAATAGTGTAAAACAACACCTTTTAATATCACATACCCTTACCTCTACACAAATTATACATGATTCTACTTTCTTTTCAATGTTCCACTTCTGTAGGTAGGAGGGCAGCAGGTTCAATACTTAAAAGTATCATCACAGCGAAAAAGAGAATAGAAAAAATGATTTCGTATTTCTAAAATGCTGAAATGAAAATATATTCTTCAAAGCATCGCCACTAGTGACATTTACAGTCCATGTAGATATTTGTTTTTGTATTGTTTATGGTATTTTAATAGAAGGGGAAGAACGTCTCGGTTTGTTTATGGTTATTGCCCGCTAAATTACAACTGTCGATTGCATCCAACGACGTTCCAATGTTAAAACAGCGTTAAATTCGAATTTCGAACGATAAGATTAGTTTTAGAATACAGGAAATAGGTACTTGTTTATATTATTTGATCGTTTTGTCTTTGACTTCGTTACGTTGGGGACATTGTAAATACTACTGAAGCCGTCGTCAATTTAAGCCCTGACACTGAAACAATATGGCGGAACTCCACCATAAATCGTTATTGGAAATAACACTATACATAATCTATTTTTGCGAATTACTCGTATATTAGTAGCGATTGTTAAAAAACGATAAACCTGTGCTTCTGTAATGTTGGTAGGCATTATTTTATATATTTTTCGTGATACACTTGCAGTTAGCGACATAATAAATGGATTCAAATTTACGCAAAAACTTGCAAAAATGTATATCAAAATCATACGAAAAACATTATTTCTGGTGCAAGAAGTAAACTAATATCATATTATTTAATAGATATAAGTAAATTATATATTTTTTATACTAAAATCACCAATCCTGCATAATAAATCACCATAAATCATGTTCAAATGTCACTTGGACCAGGCCTCTCTAATTGATTCTCGATGTTCCTTGCTGCTGGCAAGTTGATGTTCAACTGTTTATTGACTATGCGTCGAATATTAATTTGTTTTTGAATTTAGACTGTATAATTAAATTAGTATTTCTATAGTTATTCGACTTGAAAGGGAGTTTTTAGCGCCATTTTGACAATAAATATTTTCACGGCGTCGTCATTTTCATGGCGTGATTATTGGTCGTTTTAAATATAAAATAATGTTTCTTGTTCTCTCATTGGTCTTTTATTGTTATTGTTCTAATGTTTAAAATTTTGTGCCTAACATTCATTTGTCTTTTTTTGCTTCCAGGTATGTTCGAGGCATGTACTTAATTTTCATTAAAAAGCAATGAAAATTGGGTAAGTGTATTCAAATTATCTAAAAACCTTCAAATTATCTGAGTATATAATTGGCACAGTTGGCTGAAACGCGGACTTTTAATCTACATAATATGTGAAACAAAAAAAAAAACTTGTCTGTAAAAACTATGACTACTTTTCGAACGGGGTGTTTCCTTTTTTTTACATTCTAAATTTAAAATAGTGACATAATTTGCACGTCCATTTTGTTTATACTGCAATTCAAAATTCGAATCGGTATGTTATTTTCTTGTAAAAAATAAGGTATATACATTGAACCTTCCTCTAGTAAATAACCTTAACAGATCTTTCGTATCTTGTATAGATGACCGAAAAATTTGTATAAGATATTGGCTTCAATTTTGCTAGGCAGCTCTCTATCTTAAAATAAATATAAATTATAATAATATTAATGTGCTTATTGCAAGTCATCGAATGCGGATTTGAATTTCGAACGAACTGTCAAATTTCATTCTTCTTCTTCTTCATGTGCCCTGTCGGGTCCCCCAACGTTGGCGATCACTTGAGCGAACTTGTCTCTGTCCTGAAAAATAACAGAATTCATTATTTTTTTATATTATCAATAGGTGGTATCTGATTATTAGCTAATCATAGGTAATTGTCGTCAATAAAGTACACGGATTTGTGTGTACAGTAAAAACAGATATAATTATTAAGTAGGTATCTGTTTTATTGTCATATTATGTAGCGTGTCTTGACAAATTACTACTTGGCGGCCTGTATAATATACAATATGCAGGGTATATACAATAAACATTATTTTAATCTACGAGATTTCGTGTGTACAAACACTATCCCGAATCTTAATGACACTTTGTTCTTAGCAAACAGTACTGGCACAACTCGAAATATTTTAAAAAAATATTGTCTTATAGAACCACGAAAACCTGAAACGTTAGTATAAAAAAATATAGAATTCTAACAATGACTGTAAAATGGGTGTTATGACTCGAATGGAGGTGAATAAATGGTTCGGGCATGTTGAGAGAATAATAATGATAATAAGGATAACTAAAATATATACCTATGGGACATGGAAATGGCTATAAATCGGTCGTAATGCAGATTTAATCAAAGTATGTTGGAGCTGGGAGATACTAAATATTTTGTTTCTTTTTTATATGATTACAACGAACTTTCAGCAAGACACTCTGGTCCAAATTCCTTGTATATAAAAACACAGGTGTAAGTTGTAGATAAATTAAGTCTATGGAAATAAAAATGTAAAAAATTATTCAAATAATTAATGTTTTGTCGTTTAAAAGACATCAGGTACGATTTCTAAAATATAAGTATGTAAATGTAATTTCTACAATCAATTAACACATGTTGTATCCCACCCTTGTATAGGCACTGCCTAGTTGGGTGGGGCGAATCACAAAAACTTGCATAAAATGTCAAGATCATTCTGATTTGTATCAGTCTTATGCTGTCGTGTCATTTCTCACAGATTCGTAATTACTATTGTACAGTAAATATAGTATTGACATTAAAGAATAAAAAAAATTACAATCCTCCCATTGGTCGATTGAGACTGTGCGAGTGTTGCAAGGTTGAAAAAATACTAACTAATAATAAATATTATTATTTTCCCTTGATCAGATAACCAATAATTACAGACCTACCCACTCGTGTAATTTCTTCTGTCATTCGAGGCGACTGTCATTTGTTTATTTCTTGTTTCTTTTGTCTTTTTATTACCACATACATACGTACACGTTATGTATATTATTGTTGTTTTTTACACTTCTTAACTACCTGTAATACTCATTGATTTTTTTTTGTGAAATTGTCTCAAATAACTATAAAACAATTCTGTACGTTTTTCGTTTGACAATATGTACGCAATTAATCTGATTTTATGTCGCGGAAAAAAGAACAAAGATGTCATTTTTCTAGTCTAGCAACACTGCGAATTACTCTACTATTGAAGAAATTTGAATGAAATTCTTATCGTGTGTGTACTGGGCTTTATAATAGAACGTTTCATTTAAAAAAATCGAATTTGAACGAACGAACGTCTCATATGACAATTTGAATTAGTACTTCCTTTTTCAAACTAAAGAATGATAGCAACATTGATGTTTTTGTATCTCTAGAGACGCCTTAACAATTTGGTTAAATTATTATAATACATGTTAATAAATTATATATCCATCTATGTATACCCTCAAGCCACGTCCCTTGCAGGGTAGGCAGAGAGGACAGAGCGCCAGACAGCCCTATCCTTACACACACTCCTAGCCTCCGTCACGTTCATGCATGCAGTCTATATATATTCTCTTCGGTTCCTTTTACTCAAAACGCGTCCATCCTTGAGGATCTGGTCGACATGATCGGACCAGGCCAGTCTCGGGCGACCGCGTATCCTCACACCACTTCGTTCGCTCAAATATATCTTTCTTGTCATCCTGTCATTAATAAATTATTTATATTTTTTTATGTTTTTCATCTCATTTTGACAGCACGTCGCAATAAAATTTGTATTTCGTAATTTATTTACAAAAATGACGAGTAAATTGCTACTAATGAGTAAAAAATATTAAAAACTAAATATATTATGCGTTCAATATAAATAAAGTTTTGGATACATCCAATAAATCATATTTCTATGTTAATTCTGACATTTTGAACTATAACACGTATATTTTAAAACTAGCTGAGTTACCCGTGCTTCGCAACGGTACAGTGTCTCCCAATGACTTAAGACAAAATGTGGTTTAAGCTCTGAACTACTTTACCAAAGCCCATTCATACGATACCACACACGACCCCACACAACCCTTGGATCTTCTTATCATCATGGCGCCTCCTAGCAAAAGCTTTTTTTTTTCATTAATGGCGACTTTAAAACCTAAAGCAGATCGGTACGAAAGTTTTTGTGAATTTTCACAGCAATCCATCGTTAAATATTGTGGTTAACTGGAAGAAATCGCAGTTCTGCAGTAAGTTCGCCCTAGCGAACAACGATTTATAATCTGTACTACGTCCATTTTTTATATATTGATATTTATTTATTTATTTACTTAAGTTTAAAATGAACTGGACCAGCTTAACTGCGACTATTGTTGCCTTAGCGCCAGTCCAGTTACAGGTTATGTTAACAATGTGGCAGGTACTTACATGCTAATACACGGATGTAATAACTGACGTACATAAACACTATTTTTGTATGTGTATTTGTTCACTTAAAAATTTAATAAATAAAAATGTGGGAGTTATGCAAACACATACAAAAAAACCGACTTTGTTTTATAGATATAGATAGATTTTCCTCTGTATAGAACCTAAATTCGTCTTGAGTTTGTTTCGCTCCATTAATTGATATTAAAAGATGAATTCATTTTTATTTTATACCAATTAAATTCTACCATAGATTAAGCGTTCTTCCGGACGCCTGACAAATTATCGTCTCTTTTGAAGATGTGGTTTCTCTAATAATATTATCACAGTATCTCAAAATAGGACATATCTATACTATAATATATCTTTGTACGAGATTATTTTTGAAAATCACAATTTATGTTTTTGAGAACATCGGAATATTCCACGTGTCGTAGTTGAATATACCAAGTAGTTTTACCTCAACAGATACACAGCAAAGGATGGACCTTCCATCAGGCTTATGACTGATCGTCGGCTGGCTTTAATTTAGAATATCGGTAACATCGCGATATCGCGATTTTTTTTATTAAAAAAAAAGATATGGGCTTTTGCATACAAACACAAATACTTTCCCACACACTTCACAGTAAGCTAAAAGCTTGTGTCGTGAAGTGCATAATACATTGTCAACATTGAGATTCGAAAACGGCACCTCCTTATTAGAAGTCCGCGCATCAACAACTTCTCCAACCATGTACTCATTTTTATTTAGATTGCTTGAAATAAGTTTTTTTATATATAATTCATCTGCGTTTATCGAAATAAACCCAAATACACCTTTGTACACTTCAAAGTAAGCTTGAAAAGCTTGTGTCGTGAAGTAGAGTAGGTGGGCACCGGGTATCGAACCCACGCCCACTGAATTAACAGTCGAGCACGTTACCATCAATCAGGCTACAGACCACCTCAATATGAAACTGTATCTACGAGTATGTTTCTGAATGGATATGTTAGGGCATATCGTATTGGTGATACTTATAATGTTACCCTAAATCACGGTTTACACCTGTCTGTGTATTTTTATTTATTTTGTTAAGACGCATTTAGACTAGTCTACTACACTCCGCTATTATAGATTATACATCGACGAATGTCATACTAAAATACTACTTTATACACTCAAACCACGTATAATCAATGTTTATATGCACTGAGCAAAAATCGTTCTATTTCCGCTTCAACTTTTTCAAATTTTGGATGAGAATGTTAGCGCGAAATAATAATAACGTAAGCGACACAGTGAATTATACATTTTTAAACGAAACCTAGGAACAAATAAAAAAAATAAACAGTCAATTTGTTAAGATTATAATTACCAGTATTTTGTCTAAATTATACTTTTTTATCTGAAAAATTGAACTGAACGGAAAATCCTAAGATCCCGTAAATTTCAGGGGTACCTTCGGAATATTTTTTTATTCAAGGAATTTCTAAATATTGTAATTTCAAAACGGTCAATCTGTAGTCCATAATTTCATCTATCACTGTCTTCAGTTTCAAGAGGATTCTCTCAGTATTGGTTGAGAACAATATTCAGGGCGCCGAAGCCAGATGACAGCATTAAGGACTTTAACGCTTCAAAACTAGCTCACATCAAAACGGTATTAAAATTTACTATATTCTGTCATCAGTTGAGATGTGCGTGTGCGTATGATTTAAAAAAAAGAATGTCTTATTTCACAAACTGAACTTACTGGGTCCAATTTCGTGCGTACTAACCGAAATGAGATGTTCATTTTTGTAACGTATCCAATATCCATGGGTGGCAAGAAATACACAATACCAAAAATACGTATTACGAATTCGTTTAAAGCGTAATCGTTTTGTAGGGAGATATGGATACAACGCCCAACAGTAGTCGTCGAAGTGTATGTTATTAGTGTATTTATTTATGTGTCTAATAATATTATAATATATTGTATTAAGTAGTGTCTACTTAATAAAACGATCACTCCCCGTATGTTCCGTTGTGAAAATTGTCTCTCCCTTTAAAACAAACGTTCCAAAAATGAATCTCGTATGTAATAGATACAATTCTGTAACTTTTAGAACTAAAATAAGTTTAGAACACACAAAAATACGTGTGTTCTAAACTTATTTTAAATACTAAATCACCTAATCACTAATCATCGCGCAAATTCAATCCTCGATGCCGACTTACTCCACTTTACGACACAAGCTTTTCAAGCTTACTATGAAGTGTATAAAGATGTATTTGGATTTATTTCATTAAAAAAAAAAACAATATTTGACGATTTTAGTATTTTCTACTGCTCATACAAATAAATAAGTTTTGAAAATTGATTAACTCTTATAACAAGCGTGGACTACGCTGCGAGCCCACGTATATTTACATTATTTTTTTAAAAATGATGTGATCACGAATCTAAAAAACGTCAGTCTAATCATTGAGTTATAAACACTAGTAAGACATATAAAATGGTATAATGCATTAAGTCTGATGTTTGTAATAGGTGTATGTAACATTGTCAACTAATGACACACATAAATATAGATTTTAATAATAATACATACGTCGTTATAACAAAGATAAGACAGCGTATTATCAAAATATTTTTTTAAGAAAAAAAACGTACATACGGAGCATTGTCTCTAATGGCGTTATGAATTACCTTCGAATTTAGATATGATTCTCACAATCACGACGCTCAACTTATGATAACCAGCGACAGATGTGCATTTATGCATCGCTTACTTTCTGTTAGCCACTTTCGTTCCACAACTAGACATAGACATCTTCTAAACTTTTCCAAAATTTCCTATCCTAAAAATAAGTCGGTTTTTTGTAAGTGTTCGCACGACTCCCGCATTTTACGATGGATTGCTGTGAATATTCATAGAAACTTTCGTACCGATCTACTTTAGGTTTTAACGTCGCCATTTTTGAAAAAAAAATATTAGGAGGTGCTATGACAATGAGAGGATCCAAAGGTTGTGTGGGGTCGTATTAAAGGGCGTTGAAAAAGAAAATCAGGTCGTTTGTCATATATTGTCTAGCTTAAACCATTGGGAGATACCGTGCCGTTGCGAAGCATGGGTAAGTCAGCTAGTTTGCTATATTAGATCCTTTTATTAATTCTGTGGTCCAAAACCTTCATTTTGTCACCTGACTCAAAGCCATGATTTTGTACTAACCAATTTCTAAATATCAGCCCGTTCTTTATTTAATTACTAGCTGTATTTCCCGTGCTTCGCAACGGCAAAATTTGTGTACAGATGGTAAAGTAGGTCGGCAGTGGAACCCAAAACCAGTGGAACATCATCTGAGAACTAAATACTTAATGGAATAAATTTTTGGGATATAGGAATGAATATATTTGTTTTACCTAGTAAAGCTATTTTTTATGTATATAAGATTCTGCTCAATTCATATTTCACAAAAAGATAGTAAAAAAAAGAACATAAAGGCGTTGGGTGTGGGGAGGAATCGAACTCGTCCCACCGCAGAACGCTTAATTTAAGTGAGTCCAGTACGGTAGCCCCTAGACCACGTGAGTCCATGCGGATGGCGACAGAAAGCGCCGCGGAGCAAATTAATATTATGTCAAAACTATTTTGTAATTATTATAATGTCCTTATTCACATTTTTAGTCATACAGAAGTATTTGTAGAGCAAAAAGATTAAATAAAAATAATCCTTAATGTATATCCTAGTTCTAGATTACGTAACGACGCAAACAAATTTTAAAAAAACATATAAAAGGGACTACTTTAAAATGCGTTCTTTTATTCCATACTAAGTTGATACAATTCAGTATCTTGGGAAAATTGATAATTTTACAAAACCACGACACAAATCATATATTTTAATAGCCTATGTTGAAGTCAAGATTTCATTTGTAAGTTTATTTAATAGATTAATGTCTCAAAATGTCTGCTGTTATAGTTTACTCCGGCCCAGAATCGTCAATTTTTTCAGATAAATATTATTTTCATTCCTACTTCACAGATGGCGGTAGTAATGTTTTATAAAATTCAAAATGAATAAAAAAAATATTATAAATCAATAATTCTTTTTGTTGCACATATTATTATCCAAAATATCAATACAATCTCGTGCAAAGTCAGTGGCGTATACGAATATTTACTTTTTGTATTGTACGTATATAATTAAAACAAAATCAACTTAGGTGCCATGCGAACTTTTTTTTGTAAACAGTATATATACAGGTTTCAAAATAACGTTCTCATGTGATAGTGACGGCGTTTTGTTAAATACTCAACGCTGCCCAAAATTCACAATTATTAAGGAGATTTCATAGTAAAAAAATATAACACTTAATTTAGTTCGTAATGTTAAGGAAACGGACCTAATATAATATTTTGTCATGTGTGTTATAAAATATTGATAAAAACGTATAAATATTTATTAAAAATGAACCTTTTAGTAAAATATTACTTTAATTTTGTGAATATAACGTCACGAAATCAAAACACTCACAAAGTTCCAAGTAAAAATCTAAATGGTCCCAGTCATTCACATACAAATGTGAAAAACATTTTAAGTTTTAAAATATCGAACGCTTTCCATAACATCATAATTTCCTCTCGCGTGATTGGTTCGTTGTTTTGTTTTTTCGAATACGTTCTATATTCAAACAGCGCACTAATATGGAACGTTAGTGTTCGACAGATGACAGTCGCCAGTATTTCAGAATATAAAATGGCTTCGCATCACAGTAGCGACAGATGTTTTTATCTTATTTACTACTGGAAGAGTATTAAGATGATGGATGCTGATTGAGTCTGTCAAAGATACTCGAAGATCGCCAAGATTCAAATGCTGATAGAGAGGGAAAGAGACGCATAATGTTCAAACCGATACGCAAAGAACGCATGTGAAATTCAGTATTTGCTGACCATTTTTGCATGATCTATAATAGATCCAATCTTATAACTTTTCGAAAGTGTTTTAAATTGAAAAAAAGAACATCAAATTTTAGTTAGTTTAGTGCGCACTTAATTGGTTTCAAAATTGATCCCAGTGTTTTACTGAAACTTAAGAATTTTTCGTTCTTTTTAAAAAAAAATCATCAAAATGTTCCACAATGGGGTGTAACCAGCGATCGAAGTTCAGATGTGATGTAGAGATGCTGTGAAATAAAAAAAAAGTATGATATGGTATAAAAAATTGTCGATTTTTTTAAAAAAAGAAACAAGATTTATTAATGAAGGCGCGGAGGACAAAAAAATGTGAAACGGGGTATTCTTTATAAATTCTTAAAAAAAAATTCTACAATTCAAAAAACAAAAATCATAATTACCCAATCACCATTGCCCTGTACAACAAAATATCGTGTTAAAAATTTTGGACCAAATCAAGTATGTGAGTAGGATTTAATTTCACTTGCATATTTTTTTGATATTTTTAATTGACGTATAAAATTGACATTTGTCTCTGGACAACTGAACCGCCCATATAATGATTGAAGGAATATATGTCTCTTATATTTTATGGTTACACACATCATTAAAATCAATTTCCTCTAGTTTTTTTCTCTACTTTTTAATCTATATTAAAGTACCTACATATTATATTTTTAGAGTCATCTCGCGATATTATTTCTTTCATTTAAATTAAAATTAGGTAAAGATCAAAAAGAAGTTGTTCTGATTTTATTCACAGTAATAGATTTGTACCGCGATTAATCAAACACGTTCATTTCTGTAATAAATAATAATTTATTTTTGACATATGTATCTATATATCTAGTTTACATTTATTATATTTTTTTCATAAATTTCTACCGTATATTAAAATCTTAATTATTATCAATACTTTTTCACGTTGAGTCACCGAAAATTAGAAAAAGTGGCGAAACTTAAGGGGCAATATGCTCTCGAGTGAAAAATCTTTCTTTAATCGATTTTTTTTTCAGCTTTTACTATCGCAAGTGAGAATAACCTAAGCAACAAAAACGATTTAAACTTATTTAGGTACAAAAAGAGGACTGAATTACAAAAAAAATCTTCTACTGTCACTGCGTTTTAACAACTAAATTACAGAATTATATCTAACAAACTACGGGAAAAATCGCAATTTTCAGTAAATTTCAAAAATAACTTCAGTATTTAACTTTATGTAGCAATCAAAATTCTCGAAATTCTTTTTTTTTTGGGTTAGCTGGCAGAGATCGCAGCACTGCGATAAGCTCGCCCTAGTGAACAAATGTTGTGATTTATATTTGAAATGCTTTCATGTCTCTGTATCTTGTCCACCAAAAGTGTAAATAAATAAATAAATGCATACAAATTCTACGGAAAACTTGTGTAAATGATAAGATGAAATAAGAATAAAAAAAAATGTGACAAGATCAATCTTCAGTGAGTGACTAAAGAATGAAATGACAGCGGACTGGATGACATAGAGTTACCTACTCAGAGTCATCATCATCATTACAAAATGAACTAAATCCAAAAATCTGACTCACTGTGTTAATTACCAACAAAAATTTCCAAGAGTCTAAAATACAGCGTGTTCCTTTAATAATACAATGTTTTCATGATTTGTTTATTGATTTGAGAGCATAAGACGTCTTCTTCTTCATTAATGGATAGGTATGACATCTAGCATATGTGGTGGTCCACCATTGCTGAATAACGATATTTAAATTTTGCTAATTTCATTATCAATAGCACTCAGAGATGGATGTTTATCGAGTATTTATCCTCGCGTGATATTTACCTATCCGGATAAATACCCAAAATGGGTATTTATGAGATAAGGTATTTTTTTTCCATTATCAGGATCCAATCCCTTTTCGAAATATATCACAGGGTACTATGCTACTCTGTCGATGCCACTACTGTTTTAGGACAGTAGTAGCATCGAATATTTTTTTAATTTCGTACACCATATTCTAATTTAATTCCAAATTGAAAAAAAAAATCCGTTGAAGAATTCACCACATCCTGTATTGTAATGATGTCAACGGTTTTGTTTTTTTTCTTGTTTTATTTTTAAAACATATTTATTTTTAGTTCATCTGTTTTATAACACTCTTCATTTGTGCGATGTTTTTATATTTTTATTATTGTTTGTTTACCTATTTTCTTATAGATTTTATTACAAAATTAATGTCATTCTGAATTTTATATCTTATTTATTAAAATATTCGAATTAATTGTCGTATATTGTTAAACTGAAATATTCTTTACCAGGAAAATAAATTGTAAGGTGGATAAAAGGCGAAAATTGAACAAATTAATAAACCAAAATATATTTAGTTCAAGTGAACCAAAATATGTTCACAAGGGGGAGCTTATCGTAATGCTGCGATCTCTTCCAGCGAACCACACTAAACATACATATGTGCAAAGAAAAAAGATATCTACAAATTGTACGGGTATTTTAACTATATGAATACATGAAAAATATGATACCTCTTAAGGAATAGAAAGGTTGATAAGCGACAATGCCAGGGGGTTGATGGGAGAAAATGCTTCGAAAGATGACACTTGAAAGACGGCAAGCTCGGTAAAAGTCGAAATTCAGTGATAATGGCTAATTTCAAAGTTTATAACCCCGGGGTAGACCACCAAAGATATGGATTAACAGCTGGGAGTCGGCACTGCAAGAGGAACCACTCTTAAATAACAGGGCACTAAAATGGAGCTGGGCAGGACACGTTGCCAGATACGTCGATTCTAGATGGGCTCAAAAGATTCTCGAATGGCAAACTATGTAGAAAGAGCAGATGGAGCGTAGGAAGGCCTCAGGTGATTCCATGCGATTCGTCTCATGTGAGACGAATCGCATGAGACGAATCGCAGGAAACAGATGATGCAGCATGCCCGAGACTGTGGAAAGTCAAAGCGGAAGCCTATATGAAGCATTAGACTCAAAACGCCTGAAATTAATAAGAGATCTATAGTAATAATAAGTGAAAGAGTGATTGAACATACATCTACAGCTGCTATCTCAAACCAAAACATTTATAACATTGTCATCAACATGCGTGTTTTGAATTCGACAAATCTTTTTGGTCTGAGGTGTTCAATGTATCAAAGGCATTCTTTAACAATATCAAAAGCAACGTGTTCATTAAAGTTTCAACATTGTATCGAAAATTTCCACAGGCGAGTTTAATCTGACATTGGTATTTGAATATTTGAATAGAAGATCCCCTCTTGAAATAAATACTATTGGTTTTGTAGGTGTATGTATAATTTTGTTGTTCATTTTTCCCAAGATCCAAACATCGACCAGGAATGAATTATTACCCGCTATTTAGAATCAAACACAACACCGTATGAAACAATTTTTTTAAGTCAACCAAAATTCACTTTGACAACTGAATTAAAGAAAGATTTAGTGTTTGTGTTGAAATCTGTTTTAAAGAGTCGGTATATTTGAAAGTGGTAGTAGTAATGATCGATTAGGTACGATGAAATGGAAAGAAAATAGAATATTATTATAAAGATGTTGGTCCAGTAAAGTCTAGACGGAATGGGGACAAATAATTTATCATATGTTTTGTTTATATTCCAAGATCAATTTGCGGAGGGCGCACTCGTCGCTGAAATGGGGAACAAAATACAGAATGAACCCAATGGAAATGGACTAAAAGATTTTTAACAGAACCTTCTTGGATAAGGACACTGAAAAACTGTAATTTAGCGGTGGGGTTTGCTGGGGGGTGCTCCACCCTGGGCCCACCTTTTAATAAGATTTGCCTAGAAGTGCGGGTAAAGAGGTCGCTCTATTGCGCCTGAGCTACCCGGGGATGTGGAGGGCCTTAAGCTCGCGGGATTTTCCTTCAATGATGAACCTATGATATCATACTCAAAAATTTCATGGGATAGAAGTGACCAGAGGTCCCGAAAGGCACAAAAGACATTTGGTCCTCGTAAAGCATGAGAGGTGAAAGAAAGACATAAAGTCTACTTAGAAGAATGACTCAAATCCAAAAAAATTGGAGTACCGCAGGGTTTTATTTTTAGACCGCTAAAAAAAACTTTTTTTACACATTTTTTCACCGCACTGTTTATTTTTTACCGTCATTTAGATAAGAAATAATGTAATTTACCGTAAGTTATTTTCATTTTTATAGAAAAAATTCGATGGATTCGAGCATTTGGTAGACAAGTCACAATTCAAAATGTCATATATTTCACTATCGGAATCCGTATATTGGACATTAGTGTCATCGACTCATTCGATGGATAGACCAGATTAAAACGTAATAAAAAATATGCGTGCGTAAGAGAAAGACACTTGCCAATATAATACATCACTTTATTTATAATATTTTACTCTTGAAAACATTATTTTCGAATATATTTTATTTGATTTCAATCTCTCCACGCGTTTCCAAGTTCACTTTGACTCTCACAAATTATAGTCTCGTATTATTGTCATTTTAAATTTATTTTCAAATACGTCTTTTTGGTATACAATGAATCCATTATCACTTACTTGCGTCTATATTTTAAATTATTTTCTTCGGATTTCAAGGTTTTTCATTTAAACTTACCATAAATAACTTTTTTTCTCCAATCCAAGTTTATCCAATGTTGGACATAGGTCTCTTCCTTATCTTGGGCATACTGCATTTAGACCGTTTGTGGCCTACGAACACTTATTCTGCATTTTCTAGGTCACCACTTTTGAACCTATTTTTAGCCACCTATGGCGATAAGGTAATTTTTTTGTCCAATCCAAGTTTATCCAATATTGGACATAGACCTCCCCCTTATCTTGGGCATACTGCATTTAGCTGTCTCCGGTAACACTTTTTATGTCTTCTGACCATTTGAGGTCTACCAATACTTCTTCTAAATGTTCTAGGTCGCCACTCTAGAACATTTTTTTTGTCTTCCTGAAGTTTGCAGTTCTGCTTATATGGCCAGCATAGCTTGCTCCATATCTGCTAGTGGTAGTTCTCCTTCTTCTTCAGCCTACTCCCGTCCACATCTGGACAAAGTCTCCTCCATCTGCTTCCACACCGCTCTATCTTGGGCTCTCTGGACCAATTGAGACCAACGTACTTGACTAGGTCGTCTCTCCATCGTAGTGGTGGTCTTCCTACGCTCTTGGTAGTCGTTCTAGGTTTCCAGGTGAAGACCCTCTTTGACCACTCTGGATCTCTAGTCATGTGCTAGTGGTAGTACCTATTATAAATTCGATATGAGTTTTTTTTTGTTTTCTTCAAATGTCATATATTTCTCATGATCTTTAAGGAAATTGGAGACAGAATTGCCTGAAATTTGCAAATAGTTTTTTGAAGCAATGCTAACTCATGAACACTTTTTTTAGTTCTACCGTATACCTGTAATTAACACATTATTTCAAGTATCAAATATCTTTTTTTTTCTAAATTTATTTTTATATTTTAAGTACATTCAGATTGCAATAAATCTTTTCGTTTTTGACACTCTTTTTACGTTTAATGCATCAGACGTTATAAATACGTATTATTTCTTTAAAATAATAATAAAATAAATAAATAAATATAATCAGACCACATATTGTAATAATAATACGTCGGACGGAAGCAAATGTAATGTTTATTTACTTATTTATTGTTTTATTTATTTATTTCGATTTATGCCGCAAGACAAATCATATTTTATTGTACGTCTGAACTTTGCGATCATTTTAAATTCTCATAAATCAAGTCATTATTTTATTTCTGTTATATTTTGCTACACTACATTAGTGAATTTTTATTTATTTACCAACTTATGTTTTTTACCTCCAACCTAGTAGTTTTTCATTAAGAGTATGTAATTCATACACGTAAGAATACAAGTCATAAGATCGAATCATTTTGTCTTAAACAAAAAACGGAAAAATTCGATTTTTGAATATATTTAGCGACCAATCAGAACTCATCATTAATAATCTTTCGTATTTCGAAACACGTGTTGTACGATTCAAATTTAGATTCGACAATTCAAATATTTGAAAGACAGTTAATTAATACCATGGATTTATAATACTAGTAAACTGGATAAAGAACATAGGTGTTTGTATAGACAAATGTTTGTACATTCTGTACGACTCTGGGGAAAATGGCCAGTTAGGCATAAAAGAAGCAAAATGGAGGATTTTCCATACTAAACGGGCTATATGTAACTGCGGTTTTCACATGGATTTTTGGTTTTCACTGTTCATATTTTAACTGAAAATGAATTATAGACATCATATTGACATAATTATAGGACTAAGTGATGTAAATAGTCCGTTAATCAGAATTTATGAGCAATTTTATAACACAGGAAACGGCACACGGTGGAAGTAAATTAAATTACTTTTATTTATTTTTCTTATTCTTTTTTTCAGATTTTCCTTTAAGAATTAAACCTTATACATCGCTTAAGAAAAAAAAATGAGAAAAAATGTGTTTTCAGTAGTTTCCTATCACTAATTATGATATTGAATATCACGGATGTGAAGACATTTTAAATATATCATTTGTTATGTAGGAATTTATTTTTTCATATTTTTTGTCATTTAAAGCTAATGTGTTTGTATTTATGAATTTTCGTGCAATGTTTAATTGATGTTGTAATTAATGACAATAAAATAAATGTAATTTAATTTACTTCCATCGTGTGCCGTTTCCTTTGTTAAAGAAATTGCTTATAAATCCTGATTAACGGAGTAGTTACATCCCTTGGTCCTATAATTGTCAATATGATGTCTATAATTCATTTTCAGTTAAAATATAAACAGTGAAAACCAAAAATCCATGTGAAAACCGCAGTTTCATATAGCCCGTTTAGTATGGAAAATCCTCCATTTTGCTTCTTTTGCCTAACTGGCCGTTTCCCCTAGAACCGTAATAGTCGGCCAAGAGATGAATCCAGTTTACTAGAAGTATTATACATCCATGATTAATACAAAGGACGGGATATTTTCGTATCAATAATAGATCACTTTGTTTTTTTTTTTCGACTTCTAATTTTCTGGAATTTTTGACTCATCTATGATTACCGTCATCCAAACAGTTTTGGACATTGTTCAAATTGTCGATCTACTCATAATTTCACACTATTTATTTATTATTTATGAGGACAATAAAAAAATACAATCAGGCATGCAATCAAATAAGTCATGTAAAATTGTTCACTAGGGCGAACTTATCGCAAAGCTGCGATTTCTTCGAGCTAACCCAACTATCAGATTTTCTACATGTCGTAGTTGGAGAACAAGCAGGTAATTGTATAATCTCAAAATATATTGTTTTTGCAATAAGTCCGCCCGCCTTTTGGCACACTACCATTGTCTTGATTCTTGATTTTTGTAACTATGCATATTTTTATTTGGGCAATAAAAATGTATTTATTTATTAAGTGTAAAGTGATCACATTAAGCCAACCGTGATAAACATGATGGAAAGTCCATCCTTTGCTGTATATCTCTTCGTATTTAAGTCTCTTATTTGTAAGAATGAATTGTAACCTCCTTGAATAAGGACACTGAAGGAACGTACATAATTTAGGGGCTGGGTTTGCCGGGGGGCTCCCTTAAGGCTAACCCTGGGCCCACCTCGAAGTGCGGGTAAAGAGGTCGCTATTAATGCGCCTCACCTACTCGGGGATGTAGAGGGCCTGCGGGATTTTCCTTCAATGTATATCTCTTGAGACAACTTCTTCTTCTGCTTGTGCCGTATCAGGTCTCCCCAACGTTGGCGATCACTCTAGCGAATGCATCTCTATCCTGGGCTGCCCGGAATAGCTCCTCCACACTTCTAATTCCGGTCCATTCCCTTACATTTCGCAGCCAGGACGTCTGCCTCCTACCAGCTCCTCGAAGCCCCTCTATCTTACCCTTCAGTATTAACTGGAGCAAATGGTACTTCTCCTAACTTTAATTATTGAGAGGAGTTCTCTGTCTGCTCTGACTCGCCTGAGACAACTAGTTATTAAAAAATATGTCGTATTGATTATTTTCGTCCACCATTTCGTGATTAATATTCGTGTCGGCCATTTTGATGATCTTCATTAATGACAGCTAATGGCACGAATCAAACATTGATATAAATGTCACTTCTAATCTTATGTTTTGTTTATTTATTTCTATGCATGACGTTGCCAACTGTTTGTTTTTTTTATATTCCAAATAAAATTTGTTTTTTATTGCATGTTTCGAAAGCGATAAAAAGCTAAAAGTATAAAAACATTCATTTGTAGGATCATTAGGTACTATTATTATCATCCATAGATGGCGTATTAATCGTTGCTGGCTACAAAGATCAGTATTACAGACTTGTTTTTTTTTTCTTCTATGAAATTCGTAAATTATTCTTCCTGGCAACATTCTTAATTGTATTATGACGTTTTTTTATTGAAAAGAGTAATCATGGGTATAAACGGAGCAAATAGAAAATCTTTTTGCGACATGAATAACAAATATCGGAACGCCCATCGTGCGTCCTCCCCAAGGGAGTTCAAGCAGAAAAAAGTACATACAATTATATTTTTATTTATTTACTAATCTTTAAGCGAACATTACATGCAAATTTTAAAAAAGTACGATAATATACATTTACAACGATAATGATCACTAGGGCGAGCCTCTACTACCTGACAATTTTTTAGGGTTGGCATAAGTATCTAATTTTAAAATAGTGTCTATCCATTCATTCTTGCCACATGCCCTAACCCCACATAGGTGTATATAAGTTCTAGTCCGAGAGCCCGCTGCTTAATTTATGACGTATCTGTTTTTTGATCGAAATGTGGTACATATAATAGCTTACCAATAGGGTTTTACATCGCACTAGGGTTGCCTATCAAAATCTTGCCGCAACCCCCCCTGCCCCCCCCCCCCCGAAAAGGTCCCTCTTCGCGGTTTTTCGCATTTTGTAGGAATATGGTAAGAGATAGAAGAAAGTAGTAAATGACAAAAATAATCCTTGCTAAATTCTCTACAAAAAATTTTTAGTCAATTTTTTCATAGGACTAGTAGTTTACCCGTAATGGCCGGTCGAAAAACAGGATATTTTTTGAAAAAAGAAAAAAAATTTTTTGATTTTTTTTCTTTAACTTTCTTCCACCCATTATCACTAACATTTTATGGAAAAAAATATTTGGCCTGCGGCGCTATATCGCTGGTTATTTTATGAAAAAGTAAATTTTAAGAATTTTCGTCACTGAGTTTTATTGCAATAACTCCTAAATTAATTGATGTATTAAAATAAGTTATAGCTCGTTTTGTAGCTAAGACTATGGTAATTAATTCGTTCCTTGACTATTTTCCTGTAGCTCTTATCAATTTTCAACCAATTTAGTTTAAATTCATTTTTTTAGTTTTTTAAATGAATTTCGGTTTTGGACCGGCTATTGCGGGTAAACTGCTAGTTGTACGAAAAAATTGACTTAACATTTTTTGTAGAGAATTTAGCAAGGATTTTTTTTGTCATTGACTACTTTCTCCTATCTCTTACCATATTCCTATAAAATGCGAAAAACCGCGAAGAGGGACCTTTTCGGGTGGGGCAGGAGGGGTTGCGGCAAGATTTTGATAGGCAACCCTAGTGCGATGTAAAACCCTATTGGTAAGCTATCATTTGTACCACATTTCGATCAAAAAACAGATACGTCATAAATTAAGCAGCGGGCTCTTGGACTATTCATACGTATTTGAAAATATCAAAGAATTCCATAACAAATAGAAATGTCTAGATGAAAAATATCATAAGTACAAAAATGTGAAACGTCAATACTTTTTTTGTCGAAAAAAATATGCGAACACATGATTCGATATATGAAAATGAAGTCACTAGATTCCTGGCGTATCGTATTAATACTAATACCAGTAGATAATATGAATCATAATTTATAATATTTGTACATCTCTCCTTCAAATAAACCGTCCAGCTGGTCACATTAATCAAATTATTGTGATTTTTATACATAGCGGTATTTAAAAATATGTATTTCAATATGGACATTTTCACAAGGGAAAATTATATTGTTTGACTATAAAATTTATTAGAAAATACACTACTACTATACCTTAATTTTATTCCATAAACGCTGTTAAAAAAATTACATTCAGAATAGGTGACGAAAAGCGTCTTATTAACAATTCTCTCAAGGACAAAATAAAATACACTATTCGTGAAATAACTAAAATCTAGAAATTGTTCTTTAAATATTAATGTATGTAGGGTTTATTTCTACACAAAAATATATTTTTACACTTCACACTAATGAAGAAAAGCTTGTGCTGTGAAATGAAGTAAGTTAGCATCGGGAATCGAACGCACGCTTAGCCGATTAACAGTCGATAGTGGTAACGTTTTTTAACTGTTTATTTATTTATTATTTTAATAAACATTACTTGAAAAGATACTAAACAGTTATAATATTAAAAAGTAATGTTCACTAGGGCGAGCGTGTTGTCGTATAGATTTGTCAATGATTCTCATAGCAGAAAACCATTTTTAAAAAAATCACTATATTCTCTATTTACATCGCTGGTAGACGGTTACAAAAACTCAGCTATAGCCAAGAGATGAGTCACCTTTAAAAAACTGTCACACATTTATAATTTTTTTCCAATTATCTCCGGTGAAAATACCTTTGTTATTAATGTTTTCTTCCTACTAGTAAAAGCTATGCGTTTTTGATGTTTTTTAAATTTACAAGCTCATTAAGCTAATAGAACAAGGTGAATTTATAGTTTTTACATCTTTCAGCGTTATATATTGTATGATATATTATTATTATTTGACAGTAGATGTTTGGGTTTTACTATCGACATTAAAATAATTCCGATAATAAAAGTTTTAATAGACTAACTACTACTACTAGACTTTGAATGAAAAAATATTTTTATTTTTAGACTTTATGGATTATTATTTTGAGACGATACTCGATAAAAATACATTTTTATACCTATCTTATATTAAACATTTGCGTATTGTCTGTTATTGAGTTTGTTATGTAATTTTGAGTGTCCCGTCGAAGATTGAAGAGAATAATATGCGTCATACTTTTCGTGATTGAATATTGCCCACCTGCACATTTGTCGCTGGTTACCTCACATTGTAAGAATCATCATGATGGTGTATACCTACAATTCTTATCGAGCCAAATAATTTTACCCAAATGGCGGGTTTATTATATAGTAGTCTGCTAATCAATCACGTTGATAAATAGATGTCCCCCCTCCCCCCTAGACAGTGTCGTCAAACAACTCCGCGACTTTCGGGAAACGAGTTTCTGTCTTTCTGGAAAAATATCAGAGGTGTTTTTCAAATTTTTTTTGAGTATACAAGATATAAAAAATCTTTTACAGTTATTTCCTAGATAAAGGTTTAATGTATCTACTCTATTTTTTCCAAAGCAAATTTAGCAACGGTTGTCAAGATCAAAGGTCTCCCGTTTCTAGAAATTTTTGAAATGTCAATATGCATACTTTTAATAAGTAATGCTCACTAGGGCGAGCTTATCCCTATGCAGCGATCTCTTCCAGCTAACCCAATTAGTTGAATGCGGGCGGGTATGTTGACATTGTTGACCATTAGATACTGACCCACCAGCCATCCACCTGTTCTGTATACAAATTACATATTGACAATAATGTAGATCGGAGAATTCCTATAATTTATGTTAATTGTATACACTTTACTGACAAGTCTTTGCACTTCAATAACTACTTAATGTATCGAATTCTTACATCAAAAACATTTTCTTACTAAATTCCTTCGACATTTTTTCTCTTTGTGTATAGTCCGAGAGCCCGCTGCTTAAATTATGACGTATCTGTTTTTTGATCGAAATGTGGTATAAATGATAGCTTTCCAATAGGGTATTACATCGCACTAAGGGTTGCAAAAATTGACTTGACATTTTTTGTAGAGAATTTAGCAAGGATTATTTTTGTCATTGACTACTTTCTCCTATCTCTTACCATATTCCTATAAAATGCGAAAAACCGCGAAGAGGGACCTTTTCGGGGGGGTCAGGGGGGGGGTTGCGGCAAGAGTTTGATAGGCAACCCTAGTGCGATGTAATACCCTATTGGTAAGCTATCATTTATACCACATTTCGATCAAAAAACAGATACGTCACGATTTAAGCAGCGGGCTCTTGGACTAGTAGACCTGGGGTGGTACTTTCTAACGATTTGCGTCAATTTCTCGCCGATATCACGCTATCAAACGTCAGATTTGATTGATTTCGTAATGTCTAATGACGATATTTCGTCGAAAAGCCGCTGTTACTATCGAACACGTTTTTCAAATATTTTTACTATGAATGACGTTTTGAAACTCGCAAATCTATGTAAAACCGTACTCTGTAACTTTTATCTGCGTGTTTTGAATCGTATTTTGACAGAAGTAATCCCGCCACCTCTTGGGCAGGTGTATTAGAATCGTGTTTATTTATGGAAAATTAATTACCTAATTATGACATAAATATAACATATTGTGACGTAATTTTGCATAAATAGGTTAGTAAAACCTTTATTAATTGATTAAAAACACTGAATAGTCATTATAATGTGTTATTACAATGAAAACACGTATTGTAAAATAGGTTATGTTTATCATTTTGCCGTGGACTTTTAGTGATAAAAATATGTTTCTGTGTTCAAAAATCAATTAATTGAATCTTAATACTGATAAAACATGTTGATTGTTTAAATTAGGTTATGTGATGATAGTAAATTTATTCAATCTACCAAGTGTGTCGTGTAAATATTAGTAATTGATTTGTTTATTGCAGAATGACAAAAAAACCTTCATAGGTTAAAGAGATATTAATGTAGAGAGCACATGAACTTTTTGACAACAAACATACTCTCCATCGACAAAGTTATGTTATATTTTTGAATTGAATATGTCGGTACGCACTTACTATTTGACATAAGAGGAACATTCCCATTCCAAAGGAACGATGTAGATGACGGACTGTCTTCCATGTGTTTGAAGCGAGTTCTTTAGAGCACATTCCCAGAAGAGACGAAGATCCTCTGCTAGATGGACTAACCAAACAAGGCTGCTACAGGTACATCGTGAAGGACAATAATCCAAAACGTATTAAGGACAAGGAAAGAGGACCACGACTCTCAACAGTATGGATACCTCGGTGCAGAAAAAGAATACCATATATAAGAGGTAAGAATCAATCAGTCGTAGTCTGATGGAAAGCCCATCTATCGCTGTGTATTGGTTGAGATAACTACTTGAAAAGAATCAATATTACTTATTTGATAGTGTCAACTAACTATACTTTGCATAACTAAAATAAAAAGACCTTAATATTATTAATAACAATGTGAATTTTATTTATTATAACCATTGACAAAATTTTAAAGTCATAAGAAATATTTATTGTGCTTCTGTATATAAATAATAAATCTTAATCGATATTTCCTTATACTCTTATCAGCGCTTATATCTGTATTACTAAAATTTACGCTACAGTTTCAGAGATGGCGTTGATCTTAGCGCTCATAATAATAAAATGATTTTGGTTTTCAGCTGATGAAGAATGTGTTATCTTCCCTTCAGTACCAGTATCAATGAAGATTTTTGGAATCTGTACACCTGTAACGAAGAATGTTCAATAATTAAAATAATATACTAAAAAATTGCAATTAATGTACTTATGTAAGAGTGTGTTCATTCAAGAAAAAAAAGAATGAAAAAGTAAAAAAAACAAATTGAAATATAATCAAAGAATAAAATTGATTACATTTTTCTTCTTTCTATCCTTACACACACTTCAGGCTTCCTACACATTCATGCAATTCCTCATACACACTCTACGATTCTTTTTACTCAGAACGCGTACATCCTGGAGAGTCTGGTCATGGTACGGCCATGTGGTTCATGGACGGCCGTGCTTCCTTACGCCTCTTCTTTCTCGCAGGTGTATTTCCTTTATTATCCTTTCATCATTCATTTTCTCTACATTCTACATGTCCCAACCATCTCAACTTGTTCACCTTCAATCTAGTCACAACATCCGTTCTACATTCACTCCCTAATCACTTCATTTCTTATCCTATCTCTCAATGTTTTTCCATACATTCTTCTCTGCGATAACAGGAAATTATATCCTGTGTGCACAACAGCTGCGAAAGGAATGGGTTAAGGATGTATGTCCATAAGACGAAAGTAACGATCTTTGAAAGTAATCCGATAAGAACGAACTGTGAGTAAAGAGATCACTGAGAAGAATGTTTGGAAAAACGTTATATATACGTGCAATATTATTATGAGATACAATATATGTGCCTGGTATGATTACTTACAATTGGAAGTGGAGCAATGAGGTGTACGTATGCCCTGGAGAAATTCCCTCTAATATTAGACTTTTGTAGATCATGTGTCATATTTCCATAGCCGTTCAATGCTTTCAATCACTGCTGTAAAGCCATCTCTTCCACTAGCAGACTGATCGCCCTGCCACCCTTGCTGAAGAAGATTCCATTATTTTTCTAGAAACAGTGTTTTATAGTAATAACATTACAAAATGCGAATAACAAAGCTAATAACTTAATTAATTTTTATTAAAAGTTTGTGTTCGTAATCGTACATATGTTTTGGCCTTGAAATGTCATTTGTTTGTGGCGTTTTAAAGTCGTTAAAAAACTATATTTTTTCGCTAGGATCGGCTGAAGGTGGGTCTGGTAGAAAGCCTAGGCCCGCCCGCAGTCGAGCAGAGTGAAAAAATGACGTTTTTGGCGATTTTCTTAAGCAAAATACTCTCGACAAAAAGTCGGCGCGAAAGAGTAATATTTCCTGGACATTACACACACATAACAACATAATGACTCTAAACTATATGAAGAAGATGTTTTTTTTACTTCTAGGATAAGATAGATTGAGGAAAGTCAAACGTACTTACATGTAATGAAAAATATACTCAATAATTATGTTAACAAATAATTATGTCAACGAGTCAACGACATGACGCCAGCGATTAGCAAATCACTAACATGAATAGCGAGGCGCATGGCGTGCGCAGACCCACATTTCGTTAGTCTGCGCAAACGATAATACCAACCACACAATATAAAAATATTTCCAAAGAGGACTGCGAATATAGCAATCTTTTGAAACACGTTTGAAATTCGATCGATTAGACAGTACGAATTATTTTTGAAACGAGATGAGATCGAGACGAATAAAATTTGAAAACGTAAAGAATGTGGGTTTATAAAGTACCTACCCTGTTATTGTAGTGACGATTGATTCAATTATTTCATTAATTTGTATTAAGTAAACAATTATTTTCCTTTACTTTACACGAAAAACACATTAAATAGCAATTTTCTTTTTACCGTTTTTTTTCTAATAATTGATTAATTATTGTTTGTTAGTCGACAAGGCAACACTATTAGTCCAGTCAAAATGTACTTAGTCCTAAAAAGTTATTTGAACTTTGCCATGTAAAGGAATCGGAGAGCGTGTATGACAAATTTCATGATTGTGACGGAGGCTAGAAGTGTGTGGTAGTCTGGCGCTCTGTCATCTCTGCCTACCCTGCAAGGGACGTGGCGTGAGGGTATAGATAGATAGAGATGTTAATTAGGGATACCCAGTAGGGCTGCACTCGATTCATCCAACAAAATTTCCTTGTGCTAACTTGGGGAGAGTCGAAAAACTGCTAACTTTAAGCACTTTTGCGTTTTTCGCAAATAACTTCTAAACTATGCGTTTTTTCATAGGATCTGTAATTAAAAAGTTCTAGAACATTAAATTTTCTTTAATTTTCGATAGTCAAACATATTTTTAGGCCCATAGTTACAGAGATACAGGGCCTTAAGAATAGTGCTAAATTTATAAAAATTCTAAAGAACTGTTAGATGAAGACGGCAGGTGTTTTTCTCAAAGAGAAAACTTATTGATGAATGATATGAATATTGAACGATTCGTACAAAAGAATACAATAATTTTTCAAATTTGAATTCAAAAGATGGAATAGAACATCTCTTTGAGGTTATGGAAACGATTTGGAACGATTTGAATATTCAAATACAATATTTACCATAAACAAGATGTGAATCATTTCACACTACTATAAATATTATTTTGAATTTCGAACACCCACCGTTTCCATTTAAATTAATCCTTGTTTTTCACTAGCTTTTGTTATTATTTTATCTGCACTTCCATTGGTCGATTTTCTTAACGTTCGTTTTTTGAATTATTTTATTTAAATGAATTATTATGGAACAGTTTGCGAAAATAGAACCAAATGATAAATTGTGTATAGGTACGAGTATGTGAGAGATTTTTTTGTGAGACATAGTGAAGAAGGTCGTGATGTGGTTTGGTTTATTTGAAAATGTATATAATACTCTGCGCAATAATATGTATAAAAAATGCTTTTTAAAAAAATGTAACAAAAAATAGCGCCGCAGGGAATATTTTTATGAAACAATGGTATTTTGATGGATTTTCATGAAAATTTATGATATGATGAGAAAACGTGTAGTAATGGTTGGCGCAGTTGTTTGAGGCGGCAGTCTCTCGAGCGGGAGGTGCTAGGTTCAAACCCCGGCACTGGCGATGTATTCCACACTTTGCGATACAGGCTTTTAGCCTAGTGCAAGGTGTGCAGGAAAGTATTTGGGTTTGTGTATGCAAGCCCAGATGCTATTTAAGAAAAAAAGTTTTTTTTGTGAGGTTTTATCATTTAGTATGAAAAAGTATATAACTAATTTAGTCTCTAGGAGGGACAGCTGCCCCCCCCCCCTCTGCCCCCCCCCCCCCCTGATGATGCCCAACTATCTACATATTATTATGAATTTGTCATATTTGTTTGTATAGTAACAGCGATACGATAAAAAAGGTTATCAAAAATATATAAATTAATTGGTATATATTAAAAAACTAATATATTGATACAATTTCACGGAAATATTTGGGTCAACATGATTTTAGAATCACTATAATAAATAATAGGTCAACTATTTATTTATTTAGTGAACGTTACTAGAAAAATATAAAAAAAATAACAAGATAATTTACACTTATAGTAGTAAGTCCAGTACACTAGGGCGAACTTGCCTATATAAGAATTCAGACTGATTTGAATAAAAAAAAAATCCACACAATTCTTAAGCCTAGCAACCCAACTATGACGTCACGGTCGTTTGCCGCGGCGTTAAGGTTCAAAATCGCGTGAACAATCGCATGATAAAATGTTAAAAATTGTGTTTTTTTTTTACTTTTTGAGGTTAATTTCGCTTCATTCAAAAAAACTTTTACGGTCGTTCCATAGATTTTAATGCATATTAGCAGTACAAAAAAAAACTGATACTTTCGGGAAACGAGTTGCTGTCTTTCGCAAAAAATATTAGAGGTGTTTCACACATTTTTTTGAGAAATCTGTACAAGATATAAAAAATATTTTACAGTCATTTCCTAGATAAAAGTTCAATGTATCTACTCTATTTTTTTCCAAAGCATATTTAGTAAAGTTGTCGAGATCTAAAGTCTCGCATTTTTTTTTAAATGTCGATATGCCTACTTTTAACGCAACAAATCAATGAAAACAAGCGAACACATCAATAGTTGTGTAGGGTTGTTGCGTAGTAAATTCTTCCCTCTATAAAATGTCATAAAAAAATATAATCAATAACTCAAAACTGGTTAATCCAGTTTTTTTTAACAATGGCAACCAATTCTTAATGTCCGTTTGTCGTCCGTCCTGTCCGAATCGAATGCAAAATCATTATTGTATAAAAAAATCGGACAATGGCGGATTAATGATATATATTTTATTAAATCTGATTCAATAAAGTTTTTTTCGCGTCTCCCTTTCAAAATCGTCCATACAAATTGAAGGGCAGCTGTTATCGAATGTATAGATTCGATTGGTTCAATTTTTATTATTCCTTTTTTAAATTCATTCTTCGGACTTTTTTGATTTTAGAACACTTTTATTCATTCAATGTTTTGTCTATGACATCGTGCTGTTTTTTTTCAACTTTTTTTTTTTAAATTGATATCGCATCTTCCGGTATCTTTTTTCGAAATTCAAAACAAAATTCGAAATTCAAAGTTCAATAATTTAGGTGAGTTTTTTTGTTACTTATAATTTACAGTATGTCAAGAAAGAAATGGTTTTCAATAAGAGGACCGGCGGGACCCCTTTAAACATATACTTTTCAATAGAAATTTCATTGTTGCCAGCTAACAAAATAGCAGTTAATTAATCTGAGAACATCTCTTCCTTGACAGACTGTTTGGAATATCCTAATGCAAATGATAGTCAGTGAATGTTTACAAAAAATGTGAAATTTCAATTAATTTCAATTATCAACTTGCGCTAGTGAAAATTTAACTAAAATATTTGAAAATTATTTATTTCGCTAGGGCGAGTTAAAGACACAAAATCAAGTAGGTAAATATAAATATTTAGGTTAATGTCTACTAGGGCGAGCTGATGATTAAAATTAAGTGTTTTAATTAAAATATTTCAAGTAAATGTTCACTAGGGCGAGCTAATAATCGAAATTAATATAAATTTAATATTTTTTTGTGAACATTTACTAGGGCGAGCTGATGATCTAAATTAAGTGAGAAAATATAATTATTTCAGAATTTTATTCACTAGGGCGAGCCGATGACTTTATTTTAATCATCAGCTCGCCCTTAACCTAAATATTCAATCGCCCTAGCGAAAATTTAAATAATTTTCGTTAATAATTATTTTGATTTGTATAATCGTGGTGTGTATTATTAAAAGGGGGTTGGGGGAAATTAAATAGTTTGCTTCGGGCACCGGCTACCCTAGGTGCGTCACTGAATTGTTCTACTCGATTTTATGTTTTTTGAGAATTTTTTTCTATGGTTTTATTTATTTATTTATTTATTTATTGTTTTGACGGCCACAAGGCCTTTGAAAAGTTACAATACAAAAAAAGTTAAAAAATATCAATACAATACACAGTAACAACAGACAAAGGATTCACAATTAATATTTAAGTATGTTAACACACAATATGGACAAAAAACAGTAAATAAAAATCGTACAATACAGACTTGAAACAGAAAACACAATAGGTTATTATAAAACGCGGCTTAACACATCACTAGATATCACGTGACGCTCGATTATCTGACAGTGGTAACCTTGGATGACCTACATTAGACATCATGGTCGGTAACTTTGTAGATTCTATCACTAAAGTAGGAAAAAGATTCTTGATAGCCGAGAATTACTGGTTTTCATGACTTATTTGACGAATAGAAGTCGTATCTCTTTCTAAGAGTGGACGCCATTTGTCGTTTTAGCTTGGCGGAATAATTGACATGTTATGATTACTATTTATGCCCTTATTAATGCTCAATTATCAAAACTAAGGTGAGCAAACATTATAAATCAATGTTTCTAACAATTTTGCATGCTTAAAATTCAATTTGAAGAATTTTTAAGACGTATAAAAATAATACGATTATTATTGTATTTCCTTATTTCTCAATATTTTTAGGGCCCGTTAGTATTTTTCGATCTCCAATCATCATAATATACGATTAGATTTGCACCGCACGTCATTTTTGTTATATACGCACGTAAAATCAGTGATAAAAAAGTGCTTATGCAGTTTGACGAATATTATAAACGCCATTGTCAAAGTATTATAACCTAAATGGATGCGTGTGATAAAATAATAAAATAATGAAGGTTATTTGTTCTATTATGCGCGCATGCGCTCATTAGGTCATAATTTCCTAAACAGGTCGATAAATTGGTAAAGTTCGTGTGAAATTTACCTCACACTGGTGAAGTCAACCAAATTGGTCGAAAAATGTCTGGTTAGAGTTTCTTAGATTACCTCCATTCGACGTCATAGGCACGTGCTTCCGTTCCCCATTTAGGTTAAAATGAACATCAAATCAAGGTTTTTATTTCCGATTTAGGTGAGGTTACCAAAGTATCAGTGACATAATAAAGGTAATTAACTCCAAATTACAACCTTTTATGTTTGCTGGGTCTCTTGAATTTTTGAATTGCTCTTTTTGAATTCAAATTTAGAAAGCATTTCTTTATCCTCTGCTCTGATTGGCGGACTTATATTTAGTGTTCTATTTATTTTTCAAATTCAAATAACATCACACATAGTTATATCTCAACAGATACACAGCAGAGGATGAACCTTCCATCAGGCTTATGGCTGATCGTCGGCTGGCTTAATGTGATCACTTTACACTTAAGACACATTCACCAATTGCAGTCCATCCATCTACTACTTGTTATATTCAACTACGACATGTATAGAAGATTCCGATGGTCTCACAAAAATATAAAATTGTGATTCCAAAAACAATCTTGTCAAATAACATCATCTTATTCTTTTTTTAAAATTTAAATTAAGTTTTGTTTTAAATATGGAATCCGCTCTTCTGTTTAAATTTTCGATCGATAATAAAATAACCTCTCAAAGGGTGGTCTGATGACCTAGTCCAACAAGCCGGAAGAACCTGGATGCGGAGGGTGAGAAACAGAGATGAGTGGAAGGAAATGGAAGAGGCCTACGTCCAGCAGTGGAGGGAGGAAGGCTGAGGAAGAAGAAGAAGAATAAAATAACGTTAAGAGTTGTTTACATTTTTTTATTGAATAAGTTTAAATTAATATTATATAAATATCAGGGTCACATGGGTATAGGTATTTGATTTGTTTATAAATTCAATAATGCTGATAAAATGTTGTAAATTTAATTACCAATTACCACTTAGTCCAAAGGAAATTTGCGGACTTCAGTTTTATTTATAAAAAAAAAACATATGAATTGAATTTAAAAAAAATTGAATCCTAATTTATTTTTTAGTAATTCTTGCGTCCACGCGCTTGGGAGCGTCCACAAGTTTTTTGTGTATATGCGTGGATGGAACGTTTGTCTTAGCTCGTGTACCGTTGACGCCTTTTTTACTCGTGAACACAAAAAACTTGTAGACGCTCGCAAGCGTGTGGCGACGACATTAGATTATTGCATTAAAATTTTGACATTCAGAATAGGTGGCGAGCCTTGTTACTGAAAATATGGAAAACGTTGTTCTAATTTTGATTATTTTTTTTTATTCGATAAATATCTATATATTTACAATTTAAAAAAAATACATGAATATGTGACATAACAAGCAATAGATGCTATAATATTTGCTCACTAGGGCGAGCTTAGACCGTGCTGCGATCTCTGCTAGCTAATCCTGAATGAAAAAATACATAGAAAAAAAAAGTTTTAACTTTAAAAAAAAATATTTTGTGAATGTATGAATGAATGATTAAATAAATGTTGTAAATTTGACATAGTATTATGACTTATCAATAAAATTAATATGTTACATATTGATACGTATGGTTCCTACCTAAATATATTTATTATTGAATATTTTATTATTTTTCTTTTTCTCTTAAGTTCCTGTGTATGATAACATACGCATCTCATAGATGACGCACTGGCGATTTACGCATCGCGCGATTGAGTAGTTATTTTGCTTATTTTATCAAAATTATTGATATTAGTGTGTTATTTTAACCATTAATTGTGATTACTTACATCTCATTGGTGAGTTCAAATTTAAATTCTTTAATTAAATTTCAAAAACGTTCCATTCTAATATTAAAATGTGTTATATCTAAGGAATACGTATTTAAATTTTAAAAACGTTCCAATTTCTAATATCAAAATGTGTTCTATCTATCATTATTTGTTTTAATAGTGTTATTTCGTCATTTCTATAACCAAAATTTAGGATACCTTAAATTGTATCAAATTCAAAAGAATCTATGATTGGTTTGTCATAGAAAACTATAATAACTACCAAAATTTAAAGTTCTTCAATTTCTACTATCAAAATGTTTACGGTCTGTACTTGGAAAATTTATACATTTTTTATTAAAACGATTTTGCAGTTACCAGTATCAAATTTTACAGCAATCGAGACGAATTTCATCGTCATATATTAGCCAGAAACGCATTAGGAAATAGACGAATCTTCATTATGTATTATCAAAATGTATACTCTCTGCACTTAGAAGTTAATACTATTCACTATATGCGCCAAAAAATTATGCACTTTTTTAAAAAAAAATACTCTTTTGCATCCGTCAGTATCTCATTTAATAGCAATATTCCATCGTGGCTAGAAACTCATAATTACTACCAAAATACAAAAAAGTCGAAACTTCATTATCTATTACCAAAAATTATATGATCTGTACATTCGTTTTCATCTAATTACCCGAACCTCATC
Source organism: Ceraclea dissimilis (assembly GCA_963576895.1). NCBI lineage: Eukaryota > Metazoa > Arthropoda > Insecta > Trichoptera > Leptoceridae > Ceraclea > Ceraclea dissimilis. The sequence goes on along the minus strand of OY756379.1, from coordinate 7,102,959 downwards.
AATCTTGAGTAGTACTATCTACTTGCTTACAAATGAATGACACTTTTGACTAATTGTTATTTTTATCAGTAAGCACGAAATCACGTGTTGATTCATGCTTGGTGCACCCGAAGAAAGAGCAATTAGTACCATGTTTTCATTGTATTTCCCTTGCATACTTATTACCGACATTTTACTAGGCTTAGTCATTTTATATAACTATTAAATATCAAGTATTTCTCTTCAATCAAAGAACATTATAATTAGCCATTATTGTTTTCACTGTATTGTCGAAAGTACTATCATCAATTTTGTCGAGTCATCAATTATCTTATTTTCTACTCAAAATATATTTTTTAAACGTGCGATGAATAGTTCATATGCCTCTTGAACATCCAGGTAGCCTTTTCCCATTTGTTGTCGGTAAATGGAGTTTACACTTGAAAAACCCAAATTTGTTCTTCTGCTTTTTAAGCTTTTTGTTTTTAATTTTTCTTGTGTGCGTTGTTGTCTAAATACTATGTAGTCGTATCCTGAACTTACGCGAAATGAATGTCGCAGGTATGACTTTGTTTTATTGGCCCATCTCTGGAATATGTTGCAGCTATGTCACAACTTTAATAACTTAAGTGTAGGTCGAAGGTACGTATACCTTACGGATAATGTATGTCGCAGGTATGGCATAACCTTACTGACCCATCTCTGTATGTCGCAGGTATGTCAACACTTTAATAACTTAGTGTCCGTCGAAGGTACGTATGCCTTTCGGGTAATGTACGTCGCAGGTGTCACCACTTTAATAACTTAAGTGTAGGTCGAAGGTACGTATACCTTACGGATAATGTATGTCGCAGGTATGGCATAACCTTACTGACCCATCTCTGTATGTCGCAGGTATGTCAACACTTTAATAACTTAGTGTCCGTCGAAGGTACGTATGCCTTTCGGGTAATGTACGTCGCAGGTGTCACCACTTTAATAACTTAAGTGTAGGTCGAAGGTACGTATGCCTTACGGGTAATGTGTGTCGCAGGTATGACATAGCATTACTGACCCATCTCTCTACGTCGCAGGTATGACAATATTGAATTATTTCTACATCTATGTTCACGTAATAAATGTAGTTTAGTGAAACAAGAAGAGGCAGGTTGGTGGTTTTGTAATTCACACCCGAACGCCTCCGAACGACGGTCGTTTCGGTTCGGTAAACGCACATCATCATCATCGCCATCATCAAAATCATTGAGGCATGATACTCTTTATCTAACAAAAAGCCATTTTCGTGCATTTTTCACTCTTCAAACCGTGACTGAAGTTGTACATAGTTAATAAAGTATGTAATATTTCAAATTGTTGTCGAAATACATACATCTTCTTCCCCTTCTATCCTTGGTTGGGTCGGGGGCTCAAAGCATCTGTATATCTTCGCCAGAGGCTCCTGTCACTTGCAGCTTCCAGGAACTCTGGCCGATCCAATCACAGTCTCTCCTCCCACAACTTTGTCACCTGTTGTCGAAATCATACCACCATTCCAATTCACATATAAATCCATTCATTGCATCCATTTTCCGGCATCAAGTCTTCCTTGATTGACCCCAAATCGGTCCAACCGCATTTTGATAGTAGATTTTCAAAATCACAAATTCGCTTTATAAAAAATGCATTAATGGCATTTAAAGAATTCTTGTTCTTCTTGTTCTTAATACAGGCCTTGTGGCCTGTTATGAAGATGGATTAGCCTCCTGCGATGTCGACTCTCAACTGTCAATCCATCTCTTGGGTTGTCTGCCCGGGAGTCGTCTGCCCTGGGGTTGGCCGTGCAATGCAATGTGAGGGAGTCTGGATGGCTCCATTCTCCTCACATGTGCATACCATTGTCATCTCCCTTAAAGAATTCAACAATATTAAATCAACAAAAGGTCAAAATCACACGAGAAAACCTCACAATCAAATTCGACGAACAATTTCAATGTTCATGTTCTGAGGCTTTTTGGTAATAGACAGAACAATTTTGAAATCTTTTTGATCAACGCATGTCATTACATGATTGATACGTAGTAAAAAATATATTTTTAATCTATCTCACACGAACATAGCAACAGGCGATACATACTACTGAGAACAATAATGTAGTAATAAATTTGACCGGGTATCAACCTTGGAAAATCTTATTCTAAACAAATGATAGTACTGTCATGTCGTATTTTTCACGATTATGTATAATATTAAGTATTTGCTATCGATATTTTGTACTGAAAATTTGGCAGAATTGCATTTATCGCCCTAGCGTATGTTGTATTTTATTTTGTGTCCTTTAACTTTAAAATATTCTTCAAAAAGAAGATTAAATTAATATTATTTAACCACTGATGAAGTAACCAGCGATTTGTCGGAAGAGCGGATGAAATAGACTTGTTATTATAGCAGTTCTTCGGCTTTTATTTACTTGACTATCAATTTTAAATTCCACCATTGGCATACGCTTACTGGGCTTGAAAATCTTGAAAACTTATACAATTTTACTCAGACAATCTAGATTTCAACCAATAATTGATCCCTCAAGTAGTTGAGAAAGACGACAAATGCGAAAGGTCTCGTAATATTCACGTCTTCCAATAGTATTCAATCCAATATATCTTTCTGTAGTATTCAAGTTGCAGATTTGATGGGACTCGTTAAATTTACGAGCTATATTATTCCAAGTTCACCTACCAGGTATATTAGACTTATATTTTCAAGTATGATGAGATTCGTCAGATTTACGAGCTACAGTATTCCAGCGTTACATACTATGATAAAATAGTTGCAGGTCAGATGCGACTCGTAAGATTTACGAGCTACAGTATTCCAGTGATACGTACTATGCTAGAATAGTTGCAGGGACTCGTCAGATTTACGAGCCACAGTATTCCAAGGTTAAATAGTATGGTACAGTAGGTATGGGATATTATCAATATAGTCTTGACAGATCAAGACAATGATCCGAGTTCTCATACTTTATAAGTTTATAAGTATAGTCAGACAATCATGAAGCCGGCATACCATAATACCTTAATAATTATTCAATATCAATCACAATCATAAATATATGGCTCAATGACTAATCTACCTATATCAAAAGTACGCATTTTAATAAATCTGTTTGCTTTGGTACTCTTTTCCCATAAATAGTTGTACAGCACCTCTTCCCGAAAGTCGCGGAGTAAAATGTTTATTTATTTATTTAAATAATCTTTAAGTGAACAAGACATAAAAAAATTACATATTACAGATTATAAATCGTTGTTCACTAGGGCGAACTTATCGCAGAACTGCGATTTCTTCCAGTTTATCCCAGAAAAAAACAGAAAAAGAAGAAATTGAATAAAATATATGAAGTAGAAAATATTTTTTGTGTTGATAATGTGCATTAAGATCTAGGGAATGACCGTAAAAGTTTTTTGATTGAAGCGAAATTTACACCAAAAAATGGAATAACGCTATTTTTAACATTCAATCATGTTGTTTGTTCATGCGATTTTGAACCTTAATGCCACGGGAAAAAAGCGTGACATCGTAGTTGGGTCCCGAGCAACTTGCTTGAAAAATAGATATTCAGTCGCAAGACGAATTCTTTTGCACTGGATCGCCGGGGGGGCTCCCTTAAGGCTAACCCTGGGCCCACCTTTTAACAAGATTTACCTAGAAATGCGAGTAAATAGATCGCTATTAATGCGTCTGAGCTACCCGGGGATGTGGAGGGCCTTGAGCCCGCGGGACTTTCCTTGAATGCACTCGATCGCCTCTTTAGAACTATTAAATTTACAATTGTTATTTGTACAACGAAGCTTTTTTTAACTTAAGTACTTGAGTAACAATGTGTGTGTGATATGTTAGACACCTGTAATTACCCTACAAGTACCTATCATATTATGAGGTACCTGAGTTTATAAGAGTATCGATACTAAACCTAGGAGGAACATATATAATAGTACCCAGTACTTGTTGTTCATGTTATCGGAAATGTACGTAATCCGTCATTTTTAGAATGACTAGGAAATGTAGTATGCACTATTCTACTCCCCATCAGATAGAACTAAAATGCTTGTTGATTCTTTATTTATTTATTGTTTTAACGCCCTTTGAAAAGCTTACAATACAAAAAGTTAAAAATATCAATTCAATAATGGTACACAGTCAAACAATGCAGCAACAACAGACAAAAGAATTACAATTGAAACAGTGCGTAAACATACAATATGGACAAAAAACAGCAAATAAAAATCTCAAAACAGTACAGATACAAAACAGAACAACATAATAGTGGACTGCGAAAGTGCAAAGTGCAAATTCTTCTGTAAGCAGAGCTACTAAACTACTTAATAGGGTTGCATTATGTACTGAGATATTTAATGTTCAATATAGAGAGTTTGCCTGGATTGTTTTGAAAATTGAGCAGAGCTCGTGCTTTGGGGAGAAAAGATTGAATAAGTAGGCTTCTATTCACAGTTTTATCTGTATGGCATAGCTTGGACGAAAAATCAATAAGTGTTTGAAGAACCATTGACAATAAATTATTTTACACGTTTCCTAAATTGACTCGGCATTATATACATTTCCTAGGACATTAGTATTATTAACTTAATTAAAATAATCCACTCTCCGGCCTGACAGCTTTTAGGCCTTTGCGCCGAAGAGTGTGCAGACATGTACAAATAAGATAAAAACACTAAAATATGTCAAATAACTAATAAACAAGGGATGAACATACATTAATCACACTCATAATATCTCTCTAACGAGCTGTCCCAGCACTGTTAACAGCGTCGATTCAACACCTACAATGAGAGACAGTAATTCGGCTTCAGTGATAATCTATTGCCTTCAAAAATCCTCTGTAGTTAATGGCGAAAATGTCGACATGCTGTGACAGCTCGTTGAGACACGGATAACTTTACCTATAGGAGAATTAGGTACGATGTTTGTTCTACTCGATGGTGGATAAAACAACATGTGTGAGCGCGCTCGACCATATGAATTTGGAACGTAAAAATTTATCACAGCAAGAATCGTCGGATTGGAAATAATCCCAAATGCCTATGTTTGATACATTTACGGTAACATGAATAAGTATGTGAGTATGTATTGGTATAAAAAAACCTTGGAAGTGAGTTATAGGTGGATCGCGTGTCTCGGGTATAAATATATCATCTATACGCCAATCAATTATATTACATTTTATTATTTATATAATATATTTTTATATATTGTATTGTTTAACGATTGTTGCTATTGGTAGGATGCTTGTTGATTGCGGCTGTGGGTTGTTGATGTGCGAAGTTGCGATGTCTGTGCCCTAATGTCATATTCCTATATGCCGTCTTTGCTCATTTCCTGTTGCAAATGATGGAATCATTAATGGAAAAATCCAAGTTACAATTTAAGTCTTAAGTTACTCCTGTTTTTTGTCCTGTAACTAAAGTGGAATTGATTATAACTGGCGAACGCAGTCACAAAATGTGACAGAGAAGGGACGACTACCTGCTTTATTCGCACTTAAGCCAGAGCCATAAGTACGAATAAAGCAGGTAGTCGTTCCTTCTCGGTCACATTTTATGACTGCGTTCACCAGTTACAATTAATTCCACTAAAGTAATCATATTTTAGTCGCTGTCGAAAAATCATGTTTTTGGGTTCTTACGCTAAACTAGAAATAACCTTATAGGTTTCTTTCCATAACTCTCTATACTTTCTGTTTTTTGAGTTAAAAAAAAATAATTATCTCATTCCGAAACACGCATCACTTGGAATATTTAAAAAAAATGAGATTATCGATGTTTGTTTTTTATCTTCTTTACAAAAAAATATTTCAGATATATTAAAAGAAGGGCCCTGAGCCTGCCTTCTATAAAAAAATCTATATAAATTCTGTATTTTAATGGTCTGACGATGTGAGGCGAATCGCAGGAAGCAAGTGGATGCAGCGTGCCCAGGATAGGGATCTGTGGAAAGTCAAAGGGGAGGCCTATGTCCAGCATTGGAATTAAAACGGCTGAGAAAAAAGAAGGCTATAAATAATAATTAAAAAATGGTAATATTTCAAGTTTACTTGAGAAAAATTCACCAAAAAACAAATTTAGTTACTTCTCTTCAAAACGTGCTCGTCCTTTCGACTTTTCCTCCACCCTAATTATTAATAACTAGCGTAAGAACCCGTGCTTCGCAACGGTAAAATGTTGGGTTTGGATGAAGGAGTAGTTCAGCAGTAGGACCCGAAACACATTCATCCATCTATCACTTAAAGTAATGAGTTATAACTGCTCTCATCATAATACGTGCCTCCTTTGGTGACCTTCACGCTTACCAATCATGAGCCTGCATGCATTCACAGACTCTGCCCAACTGCATTTAAGTTCTAAAATCATGGATATTGGATACACAAACTTTTTCTGATATGTTTGATTCCCATCGTATGAAACCTTTGAGTTCATCCTTATGAAACTATAGGTAATATAAGCATTAGGCGTACACAAACACTTAAGAATAATGGTTAATGTATCAATCGGCGTCAAGAAATCATAGAAGGGAAAAGCTATTTTCTTTATTAACTTAAACATTTCTTTACCGTGTCTAAAGGATTTGAACTTATTCTAGTCATATGTAACTATGAATGACCAGATGCTGTATCTGTATGTTCTTCAAAATGAAAAGAATATTCAGTTAGTGTCAATAAATTGTGGTGAATTACCTACTTCAAAATTATCAGTTTAGATATCTCGTACATACAAACCTCTGTTTTATATATCACTCATGGTAATTTGCTGATCTTTCATAATCTTTTTAACTGTAACTATGTAGTACCCATTGTCAGCTGCAGAAGCATTAAAAGAAAACACTTATTGATGTAAATATCTAAACTTATATTGTCCAGAAATATTTTAAGTGTATTCACAATTTTCATAAATCTTATTTGTGCAGAAGTTTTTATGTGCAAAAGAATTTAATTTCCACACATAGTAATACTACTTACTTATGTCTAACAATCACTCATAAACCCACATTCCCTCTCTAGAATTACAGTATAATAAATTAGGTATACCACGTTTTAAGTTTCCTTGTATGCATGTTTTAAAAAGCCATGATATATACATCATCAAATGTTCACCATGCAAACACATCAACACTACACTGATTAGGTTAGGTTACATCTTGAAATACAAAATCATCTTGAAACCAAATTTTGTGGAGCAAGGTAGTATAAATAACAGGTGAGATGCATCTGAAATAAATTAACAAACATAAATTTAATATGTTTCAAGAAAATAATGAATAATATTGAGGTTATGCATCCACAACAATGATAAAAGCAGTACTTACACATATGTTGTTTAAATAAAGAATTGCGAACGTATCAGTCTCAAATACTCGTATATACGATTATTACATGTATCATTTACATTAACAAACATACGTATTAATACATAATTAGTCGTAAACAAATCGCAGTTAGGTTCCTCAGTACAATTCACAATTGGAACTGACAGACACCAGTGTTGCCAACAACTCTTGGCCTAATATCGCCGTTTCTCATACAGAAAGTAGCCTAAAGTCGCCGAATTTCATTTGTAGTACTAAGTAGCCTAAAGTAGCCCAAACACCAAAATATTAATATGAATAAAATGTAATTTTTTTCAATTTCTGATAAAATGTATTGATAAATAGGCCTAAGCCTAATACAAAACAATGTAATGTACCTTAAAAGAAAGTAAAGTAAGTAAATAGGTAGCATTTTAAAAACAAAATTTGGTTGCAACACATATCTTTTACATTAATATGGGTACGAATTCTATGAATGGCTGGAATCTTTGAAGTAGCCTAAAAGGCGACCAGTCGCCTTTTAGATTTTTTCGTCGCCGATTCTCGTTCTGAGTAGCCTAAATGGCGATAAATCGCCTACGTTGGCAACACTGACAGACACTCGACCGGCAAAAACGTGAAGAAAAACCAGTTGCGCATTCAATATAGTAGCACTTGTAGCAGTGCCAAGAGCTCGGCGCGTTTGGGCGCGTAGCGCCCAGACAGAAAATACATTTCAAGTACTTATCAAGCAAAATATAGTAAAGAAGTAGATAAATTTATAACTGTTATATTTTTTTTATATCTATTACTGCGTATTTTCTATGCTGATGCATTTTTTTTTAAATTACCTATGTAAAATAAAGTACCCAATTTTACATCACCACCTTTTATGCAAACTTTTTATGTTTTAAATTTTGCCTGTAGCGCTATCTTTTTACTACATTATGTATAAGTAAACAATTTTCATACCTATTACGTAACGTACCTACATATTTATATTTTTATTTAAATAAAATAAACCAGATCTGTATCACCCCCTTCTTGACTCAGTCTCAAAAAATCCGCATTTAGGCATTTTTATTAGTTGTGCCCTTACTTTTTAATTGGCAACGCCTCTGTAACTCACAACAATGTATATTTTTTGCTTCATAAATTTCTACTTTGGAGAAAATGTTTAAAATAAACTTGACGCATATCTTTGCCAAGGGCCTCGCGCAAACTGAACGTGGCACTGGTTAGAATCAATGCTACCAACAGAAGCAAACATTTAACAAAGCGTTAGTATTGCCATGTATTTAAAAGTGATGCAATTCGATCATTATTATCAGATGTTAGTTAATTCCGACTTTTTACTGAAATTATCGCAGTATATTTTTGTATCTCGAAAAGGGATTAATATTATAAGTGAACTTGTTAATTTTATTATTTTTTAATAAATCAAAGGTTGGTTTATAAGTGCAAACTTGTTGTTCAAACTTGTCGTTTCAACCAAATTTATTTGGCAAAACAATTTCTCATACGTTGGAATCCTGTCTGTGACATTGACATTTCGCATTTAGGTACTTGTTGATATTAGAAATGTCACTGGATTTGGAAAAGAAAGTGTTTTGTAATCTGGTTTTATTTGCAAATTATAACTTTATCCCAATGAAACAATACCTCGCCGTTGTTTTATAATAATTTCGTCATTCTATTGAGTAAAAGAGTGCCACGGGATGCAGAGAATAATGTAAGAATGCAAGAATATGATAATACTTCAGACATACATTCTTAAAGGTATTGTATTATGATTGTATTGAATAATTATTTTCTTTTACATAAATTAGCGCTTTTAGTAGGTACCTACTTTGTAATATATGAAATTTAGGTAGGTACCATAAATAATCATATTTCCTATTGATATGGCAAGTTTGAAATCTTTGAAGAAAATAAGTAGAACTATCCCAGAGTGTTGTATGTACAGATATGACACAATTGTTGATAATTAGAGAAATAACTCTAAGCCACTCTATAGAAGGATGATATCTCTGATGCACAAAATATGATAGGTTCTTATGAATTGTTGCTATGATAATTTTATATTTTGCTGTATCTTTTTTTATTTATATAGAGAGAGCTAGAATTTTAGTTGCAAAATGTAAGTAAATAATACTTTTACATTTCACAATGTACTTAATAACTGTACCAGCTTTCATTAATTTAAAAACAACATATAATTTTAAAAACTGACATCCCGGCTGGACACGACTGATGGACATTTTTTTTGATAAACCTTGAATTTTGATGTTTTGTGTAATGAAATATCTTATTCAAGACAACAAATTATTAATTTTTTTATATCCTATGTGTATCTTGGAAGTGTTTACTAAATCCACTCAATTAATGAACGCACAAAACTATTTCATATAAAAGATTACCCCGGAATGAATTAACAGGAAATTGTGGAAATTGGACACGAAGTATTCTCTGTTTCAAGTATGTTGTACGCTGGATCAGTAGTAATTCTATGGATAAACTTTTGTATCCATGGAAACCCATGAGAGGGATGATGTGTAACGGGGAGTGAGAAAAATACGAACATACGTACGAACTGAAATATTTATGTGGGATACCAGAGTCTTAGAATTGAAATAGTATAATTGTAATTTGTAGTGACATTGTTGTAGCTGTCATTCTGAACCAATCTATTGGAATGGATCCCTTGGGAGACACTGAGTACGAGTACCTACTCACAAGTAACGAATACTTTGGTACTCATTTAACAAGTACCGAATACCAGAGAGTATTAAGTGCGTAGTAACTTAGATCTAACATATTATTTCTTAAAAACATTTACGCCCTTTCATATCTATGGACTATTTGTCCCAATAAAACAAACATCCTCAGCATATCGACATTTAAAAAATTTCAAAAAACAGGAGACTTTAGATCTTGACAACCTTACGAAGTATGCTTTGGTAAAAAATGGAGTAGATACATTGAACCTTTACCTAGAAAATGACGGTAAAAGATCTTTTATATCTTGTATAAATTTCTCAAAAAAAAATGTGAAAAATATCTCTGATCTTTTTTCCGAAAGGCAGAAACTTGTTTCAGAAAATCGCGCAGATTATTTTTGTATTGATAAAATGCATTAAAATCTAGTAAGTCGTAAAAGTCTTTTGAATGAAACGAAATTAACCCCGTTTAAACCATCGCTTGAGCATCAAGTGTTCTTGAACGGCCGCGTTTTCTTACATTTCGCCTTTCACCTATGTATGTTTTCTTTCTTACCCTTTCATCATTCATTTTCTCTACATGATCTAACCATTTCAACATCTATTTTGCAGTCACTTGTCTCTTTATCGTTAAAAATTATCCCCCTTTCATAATATTGTTCGCTTATCGCCTTTAGACGTCAAAAAGTCAAGTGAGTGAATGTAAACAGGGGTACCAATGTACCAATAAGAATAAGTAGTAATGAAAATAGAATGGGAAGACGACATAGACCGGGTTGGCTGGTAGATTAGATCTATAAGAAGACAAACGCAAATTAATTTAAGGGTGAAATGTCCTACGTTATTGTAATATGTACCAATGTTGGAATTAGAAGGGGGGACGGAGGGGGGGAAAGGAATGAATAGATTGTTATTAATAGGTAAAAATACTCTTATTAGAGATAGACAAATAAATGATAATAATATGGGGATGAGATCGCAAATAACATGACAATCAAATAAATAACGAGCACAGAGGTCCGGGTTCGAATCTCAGTGGTGACGACGTATTCTGCACTTCGCAAGTTTTTAGCGTACTGTGATGTGTGCAGGAAAGTATTTATATTTAATAATCTCAATGTTTTCGACCGTCGGTACATGGTGGAAGTCCATTTTATAGGAAAAATGAAAAAAATTAAATATTTAGATTAAAATCCACAAAGTCAAATTGTGTGGATTTTAATCTAAATATTTAGTTTTTTTTTCATTTTTCTTTTTATTGTGTATGGTTCCGAAGAACGAAGGCGTTTTGAGTATTGCAGTATGAAGAATTGCTTGAATGTGACGGAAGCAAGAAGTGTGGCATTCAGTTCTCTCTGATTACCCCGCACGTAATGTTTTATTACTCTGAATGTTTTTTTAACCTTTTGTGTGCTGCAGTCGAAAATTAACGCTTCATAAAACAGGTGCTTTAAAATACACTTGTTTGAAAAAATCAAGGTGAATCAATGGAATATTATTTTATTATATGACGATTAGATAAAGAATAACTTATATGTCTGTATATTTACTAGCCTCTTATACCCTACAATGTCCTGTGATTTCTAGACACTTCTTGTTCATCCTAATCTAAAGATGCCAGTATTTTTGAAATAATTGTATATTTTGGTTTGTTATTTCGAAAGATAGAGCCTGCGTTTCAATTTCTTGTCGAATGTTGTTTCGTGCTCGGCCCCATTTCAAAATTTGGGCCTCACCTAGTGAGATTCATTAGAGTCCTAAAAGAAAAACTAATATGTAATTTAAGGCAAAATTAAATAGAAAAATCTTCATCTTTGAAGTTTTTTTCGTGATAGTTAGGTTACGTTAAGTAAATGCTTTCAATGCCTCCTAGAGTAGGTACTTTAGCTGTGCTGTAACAGTTGTCAACATAGCATAATAACAGGACCACCACTCCTGTCAAAAATCCTAATAGAATATAATACGTGGTCTGTCATACTCGTTGTTAAGGTACTGTTATTCCATACATTTCCTTAGCGACGGTGACGGCAATCTCGCCCATAAGGTTTTTTGTATTAATCCTAAATCATAGCTAGAGAAAGATAGAAATGTCAAGGTGGCGCTGTTCCAGAGCTTCCAAGTAAATGCACCAACCATATACTAATATTTTATTTCATAATTTTTAAATATGGAACTAAATATGGAAAACGACATCTATTGAGAATTTCGAAACAACAGGACATGCATAGAGTAAGGATTTAGTATAGGAGATATGTATGAAATAATGAAGCGGTCATTAGTGTTTCCCAATGGTCGAGTGAGTCTGATGATACCTCGACGTCGCGGACCAGCGGGCACAATATCCTGGCCTGGCAGACCTTTTATCATAATAATGCCAGCACTATGTATATTATTTTATTAGTACCAGGAACACATATACTGGGTGATTTTTTGTGGGAAAGACATGACTTTATTCATTAAATAAATCATTTTATTATACCTACCTATTTTATTTATTTATTTGTATATTTGAGTGAGCGAAGAGGGGTGAGGAAGCGCGGCCGCCCGAGACTGACCTGGTCCCATCAGGTCGACCAGATCCTCAAGGATGGACGCGTTTTGAATGAAAGGAATCGGAGAGCGTGTATGACAAATTGCATGAATGTGACGGAAGCTAGGAGTGTGTGAAAGGATAGGGCTGTCTGGCGATCTGTCCTCTCTGCCTACCCTGCAAGGGACGTGGCGTGAGGGTATAGATTTATTTATTTGTTAGTCGATGAAGGAATAATTCTTAAACTTCTTTCGTTGCTTCCTTCATTTTCCCTTCCATTCTTCCTTTTCCTATGCCTTCCCAAGGCTTAAGGTATAATAACTGCATTTAATCTATTTGTTTTGCGTGTGTGCTGATGTGTTCAATTGTAAACGGATGTTATCGGTCTATGTAAAAATATATTAAAAATCCCTTTCAGTCATTCACCAGATGAAGGTTCATTTTTTTATACGCGGAGGTATAACTTTGCCAGCACCCTTCTCAGTATTATCAGCCAGAAGAGTCTACATATTATCATTCATGATTCACATATAAACTCATCAGCCTAATACTGGGAAAATTCACCCATCCAGATATCACGGATATCACAGGATTAGACTCAACGCGGGGCCTAAAATACAAGCATTGTGTCTAAAATATCAGTATTCACAATATGCCTACTCTTAAATGTAATCACATGATTGATGCAGTTGGTTGAGGCGGCAGTCTCTCGTGCGGAAGGTGCCAGGTTCGAACCCCGGCGCTGGCGATGTATTCCACGCTTTTAGCCTAGTGCAAAGTGTGCAGAAAAGTATTTGGGTTTGTGTATCCAAGCCCAGATCCTTTTTTATAAAAAAAAAATAAAAATAATAATAATAATTAATTAATAAATATCGATTTAATCCTAAAGTGGTAGTTTATAGGTAAAGTTTGTTGGTTAACCTATTCACGACATACGACACATAGACGAATAAAAAAATATGAAACGAGTTTTATTGTATAATTGTTGGGCATTTGAGGATTATTTGCCCCCTCGTTAGACGAAGTCTCATGGTTTGTTGCATGTGACAGTTACCACTGACTCCAGCAGGAGGATCGTAAAATGGAGTCGTGTGGAGTGATGCGGAAGTCGGCTGAGACTGGAGACAGAATAAAGTACCCTGCGGAACACCCTCTCCTGACCTAACCTAACCTTGACAAAGACAAAATATTATAAAACCATATTTTATACTACATCTATGGTAGACGGAATTTGTCTGTGGTGACATTTGTCAAATTTAATTATAGAAGTTTCTATGTAATATCATCACAAAATAATATATGATTTTTATTACCTACTGAACTTTTTTGGAAAATAAGGAACGAAGTTATTATGGAAATTAGTGACTGCAAGACTGGTGTTGCGACAAGAATGAAAGTGAATAAACTAAGATGGTTTGGGCATGTTGAGAGAATGAAAGATGACAGGATGACAAAAAAAGATGTATTTGAGTGAGCGAAGAGGGGTGAGGAAGCGCGGCCGCCCGAGAATGACCTGGTCCGAACATGTCGACCAGATCCTCAAGAATGGACGTGTTTTGAGTAAAATAAATCGGAGAGCGTGTATGACAAATTGCATGAATGTGACGGAGGCTAGGAGTGTGTGTAAGGATAAGGCTGTCTGGCGCTCTGTCCTCTCTGCTTACCCTGCAAGGGACGTAGTGTGAGGGTATAGAAGGATGGAACTTTTTTGTTTTTTATTTTTTGAATTACGTGTCAGTAAATGGTTGATGCAGTTGCTATTGAGATGTGGCGGGTTCGGATCTCGGCACTGAAATCGAAAAAAAAACAGTACAATAATTTGAGACACAGTGCGAAAAGGCGGACTTATTACATAATTACAACCATCACAAAACCAATCAACGTTGTATCCTGCACTTTTTTTATAACTAATGAATTTGGGATTATCGAAATAAACCCAAAGAAACCTTTGTACACTTCACAGTAAGCTTGAAAAGCTTGTGTCGTGAAGTAGAGTAAGTCGAACCCGCGCCCATTGGATTAACAGTCGAGCGCATCATTACCAACCAGGCTACCGACCACCCGTGAATTATACAGGAATTAATTTTCATTCTATATGCAAACTTACATATTTTTGAATTTCTTCAATTTTACAAACAGGAACCATACATGGAAATCGTATCCAACTTATGTATTGTTAAGTACAATAAAATATAATACATAGGTATATAGGGATACAAAGAAACCTCTTATGTATCCTGCACAATTCCTTGAGGACAACAATTATAATTATAAAGACAGACAGCTGTCTTCCTTGCCTACCCTCCGACACCCCTACCACCCATCCATTCGTCTTACACACACACGCTTCTGCTCTTTTCTTAATACCGCATTTATTTCGTATTTTCCCCTTTTACGAGACGCCAATGTGCGCCGCTTCTTTGTAAAACATGTGTAAACCTTCTTATAATGCAGTGAAGTAGTAGGTTTATTACAGTTTCTTCTAAATTTGCAAAAACGTATTTTCTGATGGATGTTTTGAGACAGTTTTCATTTTTTTTTACATTTTTTAGCAAACAACTTAAGAGTTACAAAAAAGAATGCATACAATCATCAAAAGAAAATCCATATTTTTTTACATGGTTTTACTTATCTTCATCTGGCATATTCCGTTTCCCGTTGTCTGCGTCTACATTTTCCTCTTCAAATTTTAATAACTTCCCAATGTCCCAATATCTCGAAATTAGCACACCTATTTTTACACTTTTTCTTAATTCTTACAATTTCGTAGTAATAAGTACATCTAACAAAATAATAACTGAACTAATAAGTTCGAAAATCGAACAAAAAAAGTTTAAAATTTATTAAACAAAATGCAATCGTTTCATCATTCATTTGTTTCAAGAGAATTAGAATCTCACATATTATATGTATTATAGGAATTAGAAAGAGTGTGTGAGTGTGTGTGTGTGTTTGTTTGGGAGGTGGGGGAGAGTAACGCAAACCGGAATAGACAGCGCGTTTTGTTTTAAAAGCGAGTGCAAGAATAAAGAAAAAGACAAACGTATTAAGCATAGATGAAATAGAATAAGATGAAAAACCCAGTAGATACCATTTCTAATTGATAATTTAGCCACGATCTTTAATCCCGAAATTCGGTCGTAAAATAATACAATTAATTCTCTGTGGGGTCCTTTTCCGAATTCGGAAAATAAGGGGGACAACCATAATGTGAAGGAGAAGGGAGATACAGATTCTTCTATCCATGAAATCTTACTACCCCCCCACCTTTTTGGTGATATTATATCGGCGAATATTACCACCGGGTAATCAACGGCGCCACTCTTTTGGAGTCCAATAGCTCAACAAATGTAAACTGAGCCTTATTAGGAACAATTCTATGAGTTTTCGAACTGAAATAAGTGTGTTAATTTTTTTTGAAAATTTAACGTAATTAGTTACAAAATTTACCCCGGTCAATAATACAATTGGTAAGCTGCCCTTGAGGCGATATTTATTGCTAAACGGCGCCAAACAATGACTAATTATAGTTCAAAGTGGATGATGGTATTAGCCATCGTTCTTTAGACACAAAATCGGAAACAGAAAACGTATGGAATATCAATGTTCCTCTTGAGAACACAGGGAAATTGTTCGATCTGATATTTAGATTAAGCACTTCTTTGCGATTTCTAGCATCTTGCGAGGTTAGATCATAGAAATTTCAAAAATGTTCTCCTTAATTTTGAACATCGAACATCAAATTAGTTCAGAGTTTTTCCGTACGATGCTTACATCTGTGGCGCTGTATGTACAAACGATTTTGATGGGGGACTTATTAGTGCCGTGTTTATCTTTGAATTTTACTTATTGATAATTTTGTTTCGCCTTTATATTCACAAATAAATAATGTGGAATTATTAACGTGATGTTCTGTTCGCGACGTTCCAATTCAAACAAAACAATAAACCCTTATTAATTGATATTAATAATACAAAAAAGAAAGACTTTGAAAAAAAATTGAATTCGAATTTTATATTCCGTTTTTCATTAATTTATTACAATTTGTAGCTTAGTTTTTTCCATCACAATTTTTCAATAAAAGTGTCTACTCTTCAGTTTTCCTTTCAAGCACTCAATTCAGTCAATCTGTATGCGATGTACGGTTATTCTTTCGCTATTTCTTTTTTTTTTACTTTCAAGCGAGATGTCAAGGTTCGAACCTTTAGATAGACTTCTTTTAAAATGAGCATGGACATGTTTATTTATTCTTAAAGTGAACAAAGTATGTGGGTACAATAAAAATTAGACATATGCCAATCAAATCATAAAGCATTATTCACTGGGGCGAACTGATCGCAAAGCAGTTAATAACTTATCTCTTTTTTTAAACATTATTTTAGTCTGAATTCTGAATGATATAGGATGTACTCCCCTGAAACGTCTGGGGATGGATGAGTTTACATTTAAAATTGGTATCTGTTTCATTCCATGTTGTAATATATTTAAAAAATATATAAAAAATCGTCATCAAATGAAATTATTATTTCTATATTAAGGAAGGGGAGGATGTTGCGATATCGGGCAGTAAAATTAATTGAATGCGTCTTATTTCCGTTTAAAATTAAACCAGAACGAATCGCTCGTATCCTCCGCGAAGGTGGATTTAAATAATTCGAAAGCATATTATAGTATAAAAGCAAATATCAACTGAAAGGTACGTTTGAATTTTGGGGTAAAATCTCCAATTTCCATTTTATTAGATCTTAGGGTATATTTTCTTTAATTGCATTTCATTCTTAATCTATGTATTTCAAATATCTATTACCTCCCTATATAAAAACTTCTTCTGCAAATTGTTTTCTGTCTTCTATTCTGATTCTATTTATTGCATATTATCTTACGTATTATTTTCTGAATGCGATTTTATCTTTGAGAAAATTGCTGTTCCAATTTCAAATAAAATCCTAATGTTTTTAATTTGATAATCGAACATACTAATTATAGCGTTTGTTGAGTTTTGAGAAAATTGATTTTTTACAAAACAAATGTTTACTAGGTTCCATTCTCTAACTAATTAAGTGCGCACTAACTAAACTAAAATGTTATTTTTTTTCAATTGTTTCGTTCTTTAAAGCGTCAGTTTTTCCGCTCCAACTGAACATCTAAGAATGTTTTTTTAAATGTCAATATGTGTTAATGATTTAAGATTATCGAACGTAAAAGCTAAGACGATAATTAAACCACCGTTATCATTTTTCAAGTACGTTTTTTTTTAATTCTCAAAAGATTCCAAGTTCTGAAATTCGAACAATTTGAAATTCGAATATTCGTTTCCACGTATTAATTAATACCTACAAATTTCGTATTCCATTTATTAATTTCATTGAAATTTTATTATCATTTTATACGTACATGAATTTGTATATTATTATTATTAAAATTGAACAAAAGACTAATATAATAATAATAATAAATATAATTTTCCAAGTTTCCATTCCTCCATGAGATTATTTTACGATACAATGAGTATTGAACGTGCTGCAATAAATTAAATTAAATCAAAGCCGACGTAAGGGATGACTAGAAGACGTCGATTAGATCCGAAACATCGATAAGCCAATCAATCAATTTCGCCCTTATAAAATAGTCGATCTAACGCGCTGTAAAAAACCTTCCTGAATAGTTGATGTCGTATTATTCATGGTATAGTCATACAAGTACATCACATCAACAATATCACATAATAACAATAGGTACATAATAATTAGACAGACACTACATGTATATTGCACAATGAAAACTGTTTGGCAGAGTTCGAAATCGAGTGTCCTTAGGTATGTCGTCGCCGCTTCATTTAGACACATAAAGTCGATGTTTCACCCCCATATGCCCTGAGAGCACATTCGGACACGATATACCTCACAGTCTTGACGCATTTTGATGGCATGATGATGTCTTTTTTCTAACTTCTTGAATATTTTTACCAATTAGAATGATACTGGTACCTGAATATGCATACCTATATACTACTGGTTCGCCCTCTCGATAAAATTCATGTATGCACAAGATAAAAATTGACGAATCCAAGTGCCCGAATGGGCCTACGGACGATAGAGAACAATAAAACAATAAAACAATAAAAGTTTTGAGCCATTCTTATCACCTTTTTCAATATCGTATTAATGTTATATTGGCTTTATCGAAGCCAGCGATAGTATAGTACAAGTCTACATCCTCGAATTCTATCACCACCATGATTGGTGACGTCACCTTGTATCGGTGACAAACACCTTGTCTCGGTGACAAACACTTGAACTACGGAATATTTTTTCCCATACATTTTCATGGTGTAATCATCGTCAAATGTCAGTTGGGCGTGGCCTCTATGAACAATATGGCGTCGGCCTCGGCTTTATCATAATCATAATATCCATAGATTGATCGAATTTGCCGATTCATTCATTTATTATTCTATCAATTTTGAAAATCTAAATCATAATCAATCGATGTTTTGAAAACATGATTGATGTATTGCATTCCCGTTCTATTTGAATGTATTTTCCAAATCTGTATGTTTATTCTCCACTCCGGTTCCGCCCGTGTTTCCCCTCCTAAGGTGATTTGTATGGGATAAAGTTTCTTTGACATGTTGCTTAATTGAAAATTGGAGGATTTTACATTTTTTATATTATTAATTTAATATTGTACCTTTTGAATACTTAATAATTGTTGAAATTTTATATTACATGTACAATAAATTCGACATTTGGATGTACATTAAGGGTGAACCCACCTCCACCCCTGGATGTTTCAGGAGCTTTAGCTCCTATATCATCCAGTCTTTTAAGCAAAAACATTTTTTCAAATGAGGGCTCAAGGTTCGCCGGAAGGGCTCCCCCCAGCAAACCCCTCCCGAAACTACTCTGAACACCCTTAATGTTCCTTGGAGGAGACTCTCACTGCAAGGATCTACACACTACTACATTTTTTTTCCTAGAAACTATCATCTTACAATTCGATTGGATGTAGATGGTTTGTGCATGTTGAATGAATGACGACAGGATGACTAAAAATATATACAAACGAAGAAGTGTGAGAAACGTGGCAGCCCGAGGCTGACCTGGACCGACCATGTCGTCCAGATAACCAAGGATGGGCGCGTTTTGAGTAAAAAAAATCAGAGAACTTTATCAAAATTTGAGGTAATTTTATCTTCTCTTTTCTCAAATCGCAAATAAAAAATGGTTCTAGTTCTGGCACCGTTTAGCGATTAAAATAGCCTCAGTGGATTAAAATCTCCTTACACATTGGCTGACCCACCATTATCACAAATTGAATATGAGTTAAGATTATTCGAAGATGGGGTTGATTGGAAGAAATCGCAGTTCTGCGATAAGTTCGCCCTAGTGAACAACGATTTATTATCTGTACTATGTCCATTTTTTATGTTTATATGTATTTCTTGTTCACTTAAAGATTAAATAAAATAAAGATCAGTGGCGTGCCAGAGTTTTTTTAATCGTATCATTGCTATTTTTGCACTTTTGTTTATTTATTTATTTCCAACTGATAATTAACTGTTTGTTTTATTTATTTTTGTTGCAGGTAAATAAGATTGTTTACGATTATTTGACCCCATCTGATGTTCCCGGGTTTCCTGAAGGACAGGGGGTAAGCAAAACTATTTTACTTAAACAGGAAAACTTGAAAGAATCAATTAAATTCAATTACAGTGAGCTTCCACTCAGAATCTTCGTTTAAAACGCTCAACTGTAATTTATACAACCGAGAGAAATTGGAATCAGGTATTTCGCGTTAGGGTGGGATCTGCAGGAGCGCAAATCACGATCTTTCTTCCTTAAATTAAGACGACCATTAAAGGATACAATCCCTAAGTTAAGATTTTGCGATTCTCGATAACAAATTAATTCCTTAGCGAAGGCTATTGTCAATAATACTGTCCTTATGTTAAAGCCGGGCCTTGGCTATACCTTAAAAATATTGTTTTTACGAGCTAAATTTTAGTTTTTACAAGTTTTTACGAGAAAAAAATGTATAAATAAGGATTTTATCCTTACCATTGGTCGTAAGGATCATCCTCAACAAGAAAAGATCGAGAATCGTTTTTTCGTTAGAAATCTTTTGCAAGCAATAGTATCCTTATTTAAGGACACCTTCAATCAGGTATGAAAAAGATAGTGAATCGCACCCCAGGTATTAGAATAGGCCCCAACTCTTTCGACAAATATCGCATAATTATTAATTTAATAAGTGCGAATGCAAACAAAAAAATCATAAGTAATATACAAGTACTTAAATAAAGAAAAGCTTATTTGCTTGTGCGGAGTAATTGAGTACATAATCCTCGTTCTAGATAATTTATAATGTTATTTAAATATTTCTTTTATTATTTCAGTCATGATATCAAAGTATTTCACAATAGGAGTATGCATGGGCGTCGCCAGCCTCGGCGCTAGGAGGGGGGCAACAAAAATTTTGAAAAATGATATAGCATAAAAAATGCGTAAATAGCGCCGCAGGCGAATTTTTGTGAGACAGCGAAAAAGGTCGTGATGTGATTTGGTTTATTTAAAAATGTACATAATAATTTGCGAAACATTATGTATACAAAATTATTTGTATAAATAACATTAAAAAAAAATAGCGCCGAAGGTATTTTTTTGTGAAACCATTTTATTTTGATGGATTTTTTATACTAATTTAGAAGACATGATGAGAAAACGTGTGGTAATAATGTGATTTTTTGTGAGGTTTTATAATTCAGAAGAAAATTTACCTGGGTGAAAGAGGAGGTGTAAGGAAACGCGGCCGTCCAAGAACCACCTGGCTGGACCATGTCGACCAGATACTCAAGGACGGACGTGTTTTGAGTAAAAGTAACCGGAGAGAATGTATGCGGAATTGCATGAATGTGACGGAAGCCCGAAGTGTGTGTCAGGATAGGAAAGTCTGGCGATACGTTCTCTCTGCCTACCCCGCAAGGGAGGTGGCGTGAGGGTATAGAATAGAACAGAATTTATCATTCAGTATGAAAAAATGTTTCCAATATCTAGGGGGGGCAGCTGCCCATGACGACGCCCATGGGAGTATGCCTTCAGGTTGACACCATTATAGAACAATGTTTGATGATTTACAGCTGTGTTATTGTTTGATGTTCTTTTGGAATAAAAAATCATAAATCCCAGTGTCTCAAATTTATGTCACTAGTATTTACTTTTCGACACTAATAAAAAGTACAGTCTACAAAGTAATATAGGTACATTATCAGCTAAAGGTATAAGACTAAAATCGCTGATTAATAATTTTAAAAAATTACATGCGCTGGAAAATCTGCGCATAAAAAAGCAAAACTCGTAATTAAGGGCTTGGCACCGCTAATGACGTCACAGACATTTCCCACGGCATTAAGGTTCAAAATCGCGTGACAATCGCATGATAAAATGGTAAAAATAGCGTTTTTTCCATTTTTCGGGGTTAATTTTGCGTCTATCAAAAAACTTTAACGGTTATTCCCTAGATTTTGATGCATATTATCAGTATAAAAAAAATTTACCCCGCGACTTTCGGGAAACGAGTTTCCGTCTTTCGGAAAAAAGTACAGAGTTGTTTTAAATTTTTTTTTTTTGAGAAATCTATACAAGATATAAAAAATCTTTTACAGTTATTCCCTAGATAATGGTTCAATGCATCTACCCTTTTTTGTTCCAAAGCATATTTAGTAACGGTTGTCGAGAAAGGAGGTCTCCCGTTTTTAGAAATTTTTGAAATGTCAGTATGCACACTCTTAATTATACATACAATATGTAAGAAGATTTCAAAATACTGATATTTCAGGCACAATGCTTGTATTTTAGGCCCCGCGTTGAGCCTAATCTTTTGATATCCGTGATATCTGGATAGGTGAATGTTTCCCAATATTAGGCTGATGAGTTTATATATCAATCATGAATGATACCTAATATGTAGAATTTTCTGGCTAGTAATATTGATGAGATGTGTGTTGGCAAGTGCTGCCTCCGCGTCAAATAATATATTATTTGGTATTCTTCTATTATTGCGGTCTCACTCGCAGCCGAGCAAAGAAGTGATAGAACATGTCATTGAAAAAGAATTTGGTAAAGTGACAGATGTTTTATATTACGCTTGTAAACCGTCTAAAGAAAGCTAAAAAAAGGCGCGCTTGATCCCACCCGCAGACGAACCCAGCGGAAAATAGCTTATTTTCAAGCGGCCTGATGAAAAGTCCATCCTTCGCTGTACATCTGTTGAGAATACTACTTGTAATTCAACTACGACATGTAGAATATCCGATGTTCTCACAAAAAAAACTCTGAAATTCGGAAAACCTAATTTATATCGAAAATGTTTTCAACGAATGCTTCTGTATTGACATTAGATTCAGATATTCCTAGAAATGTTAATAATCGGCAAACAAATCTATTAGTAATGACTACTAATATTTGAAAATTACACATTTTCCGTATTTTATCACCTGAATCACATCCGTGAATAATCACACTGTATTTATATTGACGCATCAGACAAAATCTCAGTTACAAGAAGTATAGTAATCCTATATTAATGATTCATTGAAATGATGCAAAACAAATAAAATATTAAGTATTTCCATACCATCACCAATAATGGGTCAACCAATAAAGGTTATTCTTATGAAAATTCTTTTTTTTTTAAAGAAAGGTTCTGGGTTTGCATACACAAACCCAAATACTTTCCTGCACACTTTACACTAGGCTATAAAAGCCTGTATCACAAAGTGTGGAATACATCGCTAGTGCTGGGGTTTGAACCTGGCACCTTCCGCTCGAAAGACTGCCGCCTCAACCAACTACGCCAACTTTATGGCAATCCACCCGTAAAGAGTGATTTGTACCTATACAAAACAAAATGAAATTAAATAATCCATACAATGTTACAATAATTTTGACCTTGCTAAAAAGAGTTACAATCATGTAAGCTGTACAAGCACATATTGCGGCATCCAAAAAAAGATTAAAAAAAATAGTGTGGGCCTTTCTATAACCCAAGGATCCCACGAGTAAATCACTAGGGCGAGCATATCTTACTTACTGCTAGCCAGTTGCGTTCCACTGCTGGACATAGGCCTCTTCTAAACTCTTCCACTGTCTTCTATCTTGGGCTATCTGCTGACATCTACGACCCGTAAGCTGGAAAATATCATCTTTCCACCTTTACTGTGGTCTTCCTACGCCCCTTTTGTTTTCCCAGGCGACCATATCACAACTATGCAAATCTCTCCACACCCAACTCCAAAACTATTTCAATAGAAACTTTGTTGTTTCATTATGTTTTAAGAGGAACCGTTGGCCTGTTAAAATAAAAGTAAAATTATCTTATGTAAATACATTTATATGACTGAAATCTGTTGGTGATTATATTATTTATTGTAGGATCATTAAGTAGGTAATGATAATTACTGTTTTATTGCCTCAAGTATTCAATATTGTGTTGTGATACATATTCCTTTCTACGTTTTTTCATGTTTACTCTGCTTATCAGAAGATTTTTTTATCAATCTTTATACACACCAATAACGTCTAACGCTAGTGTCAGGTGATGGGACTAAAATACGAGCAAATACAAATAAGGAACACAGTATTCAGGAAAGCTGGAAAAAAGTAGTACGTATTGGACAACCCTGAGTGTCGAAACATATCACAATTCTCTTCTTCTACTGTGTTTTATAAAGGGAGTTATTTTCTTTGAAAAAAAATCCAAAAGTATAATTCATTTCTTTTTTCAAGAATCTGCAAAAGAATAACAAAGATTTGTTACGGCAGTGGTCTAGAAGAAGATTCAATGTATCTAACTATTGTTTTTTTACAAATCATGTTTAGTAAAAGTTGTGATATTTGTTCCGAAAAATACCCTTTTGGCGAAACTCATTACCTTAACACAGATAAAATTAAAGTTGTTGAGATACTCGTTCTGAAAATACCTTTTTGTATTTTTTTGCATATCGTTAATTTATTTCTTGTGCAAAACATCGGATTTTCTACATATCCTACTTGAAAAAACTGCAAATAAGAAATTATCTCAAAGAAAACTGCTTTTGTGAAATACCCTTTTTGTGACACTAAATACCTTAAGACTCTGTGTGCTCTGTGTGAGCCTGTATTTTGTTAGTTTGTTATTGTTAAGTAAATAAAATGTTACAATTTGTTGTGGGTATGTTGCTTAGTACATAATTTTTGTTTTTGTAGGTTATTGTATTTAAATATAATATTGTAATATGTAAATGATCTACATGATCGTATATTAATGAATAAATAAATAAATAAATAAGACATTTTTAGAGAAAGCTAGAGCGAATTTATCGTGTGTTTCTACCAAGAAGAAAATAGGGCAAGTAATACAGTAATTGGCCACTAACATTTTAATTTTAAAAAACTAAAAGAAAATAGTTGCTAACGAAAACGTCATTGTATGACAATATCATTCAAATTTCTTACTGTTGGGCAATAAAATCTAGTACAAACATTATTGCACTGATTTTAAAACCATAAACTATAAAGTATTATCATTATTATCATAATAATGCATCATAGACAAAGAATTCCATAGATAAATGTCATAAAACAAACAATAATAAACACACGGCATATGTCTGGCGCCACACAATTTCGAAAAACGTATGTAAATCATTATTACTCTTATCAATTTTTTTGATAACGACACGAAAAATCTTATATCTTTTTACTGCATTTTATAATATCCTATTGTCTGTATCAATAATCGTTTTTTTTATTATGCAGGGACATATTTTATCTAATTATTTATTGTCTTGAATTTTTCCGTCTAGCAACACTCGTTTCATCACATATGAATATTGTTTATTCTACTTTCCCGCGATCGAACGCGTACTCTGCAGATTCGATTTTTGAATTTACCTTCTAAAGTTTGATTTTGTTATGTCGAACGTACAGCTGTCAGTTTCCGTCAAATTTGTAAGTATTGTTTTTCTTAATAAAATGAAGAAACTCGGAAACAATAAACGCAACCTTATTCATAAGAAACACGTGTTTTTTTAACATATAGAGTCGCGGTATTCGCAACTAATCTTTAAATGAAGTTCAGAGTTAACAATGCATGACCGTTCCGATTCATTCAACTCCTTTGTTCGGCCATCTTTACGTAATATTTAAACTCAATGTGTTCTATTCTTTTTTTGAAATAATTATACGTGTATGGAATCATTATTGCGTAATTTTATAACGAGATTGACAAGCGAACGAAGGGTTTAATAAATATACACATTATTATAGTACGGATCTCAAAAGGTTAAGTGTATTGAACGGTGACTGAAAAATCTATAATACGTATTTGTCCCTTAAACAGATCTCCAGACTTTCATACCCACACACACACACACTTCTGCTTCAGTCACAATTATTCAGTTATGTCCTTACTTACATGGTCGGCCCAAGTAGTTCTTGGACGGCCGCACTTCCTTATGTCTTTCGCCCAAACATATTTTCTTTCATCCACCATTTCATCATTCATCCTCTCTAGATGTCCCAACCATCTCAACTTTTTCACTTTCATTCTAGTCACGACATTCGTTTTTGCCTGGGGTCTACCGACGCTTCTTCGGCTTGTTTTTGGTCGCTATTCCACTATTATTTTAGCCCATCGGAAGTCTTGGCATCTGGCAACAAGCCCAGCCCAGCAGCTCAAGGCTAGCGATTTCTCCACCACATTGGTTACTTCTTCTTCATCACCTTTTCTAAGATCTTGAGATCTGTTTATTCGAGAAAGCCCTCATTCTTGGGAGGCTGAAGTCCAGCTGTCCCTCCATCGCTTTGGCGGTCTTTCGGGAAGCCGGTGACCAGCTGGGATTTCGTTGGCCACGACATGTGGGATTCTGGAGTCATCCATCCTATTTTCGTGGTCCCTCCAGAATCTTCTCCTAGCCCTGCCCCATCGTACGATGTCCTCGGTTTCACAGGTCCGCCTTATATCTTCATTGCGTACTCGGTCCTTGAGGGTCCCCTCTGTGATTGTCGTAAATATAGCAAAATATATATTTAGAGAAATATTGATTACATAACAATAAATAATAACCATGGGAAATAATTTTCTATGCATTATAATATACAATAATTCTTAAGCAATTCGCACTACATAAACATTAAGTTTTTATATGTTATTAGATGTAATTATATGTACTTATAATTACTTGCAGTATTTAATGGGTTATCGATCACAATGCGGAATGCTCAAGGTCTGTTTTCCTATGCGATTGCTGTATGAGTAATGTTTATGTGTGTTTGATATCATGCATGCGAAATTGATCTCAATGAACGACTGAACGTGCATATAATATGGAAGAAAAAAGTATAAGGGTGCCTTCCCACGACAAGTGAATCCGGATTCGTACGCGAATCTGGATTAATCCCTTCCGGATGGATGATTTCGTGCACGGGGTATGGGGAAATAGTTCCCTATTTTTATAATAATATAATAATTCATTGTATTAATATTTTTAACTTTTTAACTTTAACGTTGTAAATTTTGAAAATATCTTGAGTCCGTTGAAGCAATAAATAAATAAATATATAATATAATAAATAGATAATAATAATTATCTCTGTCATACTGTTGAATATATACTAATTCTGTTTTTGTGTTTAAAAATTAGATCGATCAGGTACGAGAATAAATTATTGTCTTTACACCAATATTAATTGTAATTTAGTAAAAAAAAATAAAAGAAAGCATTGCCTGCGGCATTAATTAAACTTGTTTGTGGGTGATATTTTTTAAAGTTTGTCACACGGAGTTTTTGTATATTGTATCACGCGTTATTTTTCAACACCGGTTTTGCTCAAATTAGCTGCTAATCTCTTTCAGTCCCGTTATGGCCCCGCTGCACGCTCGCGAGTCACCACGACCTTTTGGTGTTCATGAGTAAAAAGGCGTCAACGGTCGGTTACGTACATGTCAAGATAAACGATCCATCCGCACCCCTTTTTACTCATGAACACCAAAAGGTCGCGGTGACTCGCGAGCGTGTAGCGGGCGCATTATGTGTCGGGGTGTACATTATATTTATTTTGTACGGGAAAAAATGTCTGCCATAACTGGAAATTAGAGATCCCATTAAATAATTTATTTATTTATTTTTAATATTATTAATGTCGATATTATCAGAATAAAAGAATACCGGCCCAGTAACAGTGCAAAAATTGTGCTGTTTCAGGTCCGTGGTATTAGAAAAATATAATGATTGGTACCTTAAACTTTTTTTCATTTTAAATAAAATTATAATTTCTTTATCATTCGTGTGTTATTTAGACTAATAGATTAGGTACATAATTTTTGAAGGGAGACATTTGAAAGATTGGCATCATACTGATAAAATGCACCACATGGACTTATAATTCGATGTAACTGCTCCAGAAAAATTAATTCAATAAATAATAAGAAAATATAATGTTCCCCACTCTATGGCAACTGGGGAATCTAAATTTATACATTATTTATTTTGATTTTATTTTTCGAATTATGCGGGTGTGTCTGTCTCCCTCACTCTCGTTGTATATTGTAACAGTACGAAACCCATAAGCATATTGCTCAAAATAAATAAACCCCACAAAAGTCGTACAAAAGCCACACAGGATTTTTTTTAGGGATAAAAGCACAAATTTAATTGTATCGATTAGTATTCGAGTAAATTATATTAGGAACTAGAATAGATTAAAAAATACGAATAAGCAAGCGGATCTAAAATGGGATAGACAATGATTTCAACATTTTATAAATAATTCATCTACTGAAATCCAACTAAAAAGTTTAAGCTTTTATTATTTGAGGATTTTTTATTGGTTTTTAATCATCTGTAGACCATATTTAAGGCACTTGGAATCGTCAGGTTTACAAACACAAAATCAAATGCAATAAATCAATAAACACAACAAAAAAGAATGAAAGCAATAAACACATAGACAATACAAAACTATAACACATTTGTGGTACAATTTAATGCAGGTCTGGATGTAAATTGTCCAGAACTACATTAAGTACGTCATATTTCTGAAGGGTTTTTGTGTTTTTTGGGGTTCATACTACATCATCGTAAATACTCCTATGGGTTTTTCTTCGGAAACCGTTGTGTATACACGCGCTGAAACATGTAAGTAGGGTTGTCAACATTTTTTCAGCTGATTATTCCATCTGCATCAATAAGTAATTTTAAAAAGTTATCGGAAGCCTGGTTGCTAACGCGCTCGATCCTCGATGCCGACATACCCCACTTCACGACACAAGCTTTTAAGCTTGTTATGAAGTGTACAAATATGTATCAGGGTGTAATTCGATAATTTTATGAAAATAAAAGAAAACATACACATTATCTTATTGTTCTTGATATCAGTTCTTAACTCTTTTTTTGTTGCTTCCTTCATTGTCCCCTCCTTTCTTCCTCTTCTTCTTCCTCTTCCCATGCTTCCTCCTTCCCTACCATAAATGTTTTATAGATATAAGATATATATTTTTAACTATGTAATGTAATCCATTTGTTTTGCGTGTGTGCTAATTGTGAACGGATGTAATTGGTCTTGTGTATTGATATTTTTGTATTAATGTACCTGCCAATATTTGTTTTTGTGACTGTATCTGTTCCATGTGCAATAAATAAATAAATATCTACTTATCTATTTAAATAAAAACTGTCATTTTATGAACTGCTTGAATTTTATAATATTTTTATTTGCTAGAAAAGTGTGGTTTTCTCAATTTTCAAATTAATGTAAATTACACACTCATTCGTCAGTCGAAAACTGCAGGCAATGATATAATTCTTGAACTACGTTTAAATTTTACAAGTGAAGCGGATTTGGTTGATATTTTCTTAGTTGTTGCCAAAAAAAAATATATATATAGTATTTTGCGATCCATATATTTCTTGCAACTCACTTTCAATATTATTATTATACTCTAGTACGGTTGACAACCCTCGTTGTTAGTGAATATATATCCGAAAATATATCGAATAATAATTATTTTTATTGTAAAATTGTTACAAAAATATACAAATTACCCGACTAGCAAAAATTACAACACGTTATTTTCAGTTAATGTAGGTAGCTACATGTTATCAATTTAGTATCATATTCTTGTATTTTGTATTTTTGTACCTATGAATAACTTTTGAATCAGTATTAATTTACAGTAAGTAATGTTAAGAGTATGCATACCGACATTTCAAAAATTTCTAAAAACGGGAGACCTTCTATCTCGACAACCGTTATTAATTATGCTTTGGAACAAAATAGGGTAGATGCATTGCACCCTTATATAACCGTATATAACCGTAAAAGATTTTTTATATCTTGTATAGATATCTCAAAAAAAAATGGAAAACACCTCTGATCTTTTTTCCGAAAGACGGAAACTCGTTTCCTGAAAGTCGTTGAGTAAAATTTTTTTTTGTACTGATAATATGCATTAAAACCTAGGGAATAACCGTAAAAGTTTTTTGATAGACGCAAAATTAACCTCAAAAAAATAAAAAAAACGCTATTTTTACCATTTTATCATGCGATTGTCACGCGATTTTGAACCTTAATGCCGTGGGAAAAGACTGTGACGTCATTCCTGGTGCCAATTATATAGGAAATACCTACCGATTCGGTATAATACTTTAAGTAAAAGTTAATGTCGCCACCACACGCTTGCGAGCGTCTACGAGTTTTTTGCGTTCATGAGTAAAAAGGCGTCAACGGTCTGTTACGTAAACGAGCCAAGACAAACGTTCCATCCACACGCCTTTTTACTCATATACACAAAAAACTTGTGGGCGGCGACAAATGGAATATATATGTATTACGTTTAATAGTTAGACTATAGAAAATGAAGTAACGTAATAAGCTAATAGGTACATAAATATATACATAATTATATTTTTAAATAAAACGTTTTTTATTTTGTGAGAATCAACACACACACACACAAACACACCCTCACACACACACACACACACACACACACACACACACACACACACACACACACACACACACACACACACACACACACACACACACACACACACACACACACACACACACACACACACACACACACAATTATACTATTACACATTTTGTAATTATCAAACTATAAATTAACATTGAAATAATTGAAAAAAAAGTTTAATTTTAATTAAAATACATTTTAAAATAGAAAAGAAGAAATAAAATGAAAAAAACTGTCTGTTTGGGATGTTTCCTAAAGAAATATCTACGTATATGTATATTGGATTCAACACTTGTATTGCAAGTTATCCAAACGCTATGGATTAGACGGATTCATCTGGATTCATCAAGGTGTGTCCGCGGATTCACAGGCAACCTATTTCCCACGATCCGTGCACGTCTGCGATATTACGTACCGCCATACAAATCGCTATGAAAAAGTCTGTAGATTCACGGACTCACTCCTTCCCACGGCATGCGAATCTACGGACGAAGCAGGATTCACCTTCCGTGGGATATAGCCATAATACGTTAAAATATTAATTCAACCCCTTCATTCCTAACATTTTTAATTGTTATTATTTTAGCGATTTTTTCAAATGTCTCAATTTAAAAAAAAAGCATCTAGGTAATTTACAGGCTTCATTTATTCTTTAAGTAAATTCTTATAGCCAACAAGGTTCATCTTCTATACCATCAAAATAAAATGGTCTATAAAAAAGAAATTGACTGGGATTCGAACCTTCTACCCCTAAAAATCTTACTGTGAATTAGTGTGAATATTGTGAACCAGATTTTGCTACTTGTTTTTTTTATTATTTTCTTCGGTGTTAACCTTATCTAAACGATGTTAACATAATAAAATAGGTAAGTAATTCACAATCCTATCAAAAAATATTCACTAGGGCGAGCTTATCACTATGTATTTTAGCT
Source organism: Ceraclea dissimilis (assembly GCA_963576895.1). NCBI lineage: Eukaryota > Metazoa > Arthropoda > Insecta > Trichoptera > Leptoceridae > Ceraclea > Ceraclea dissimilis. Next base: position 7,071,442 of record OY756379.1, on the reverse strand, counting down.
TTGTTTTATAGCTAACACAGTAAAACAATAGAGTGTGAGAAATAGAAATAAGTGAAAATCAACACATTAAAATTACTACCTTCTTGTATAAAAAGTCGAGGATTTTGAATTGTATTCTAAACACAGACTTTTGGAAAAACAATATCTACCAGACAAACCAATAATTTGAAAAAAAGTTACTACATTAGTACTGAAGATGACCTTAGCAAGTAGGCCGAAAGCTCGACAACATCGACAACCTACACACGGTACACCCGAGAAGAATGGAGAAGATATTTAAAAAAAAAGTATTTGACGGTTGGCGCTGAGAATAATCTTCGAAAGGAAAGGGTTAAAATAACAAGTGATGTTCGCTTTTTTTAAATATGGAATACCTGTGAATAATTGAACACGATAATCGCGAGCACCAGCCACGCCCGTTGGTAATGTTTTACATGATAATTGCAGGTAACTTCTTTACCGACTCTCAAGTATACGTCATTATCGTATTAAATATTATATTTTTAGCATATATTAGTATGATGATTATTAAGAGTATGCATACCGACAACTCAAAAATTTCTAAAAACGGGAGACCTTATATCTCGACAACCGTTACTAAATATGCTTTGTAACAAAATAGGGTAGATACATTGAACCTTTATCTAGGGAATAACCGTAAAAGATTTTTTATATCTTGTATAGATTTCTCAAAAAAAAAATTGGGAAAATCACCTCTGATCTTTTTTCCGAACGATGGAATCTCGTTTCCCGAAAGTCGCGCGGTAAATTTTTTTTTGTACTGATAATATGCATTAAAATCTAGGTAATAACCGTAAAAGTTTTCTGATAGACGCAAAATTAACCGCGAAAAATGGAAAAAAAGCTATTTTTAGCATTTTATCATGCGATTGTTCACGGATTTTTGAACCTTAATGCCGTGGGAAAAGACTGTGACGTCATTCCTGGTGCCAAGCCCTTAAATATTATATTTTTAGCATATATTAGTATGATGATTATTAAATGAAAATGCCGGCAATTATTATAAGGCAATAAGAAGCATGTATGCTCACGCATAGACAATCAGCAATCCAGAGACAAAACACAACACCTGTCATGTTTAAAGTGTTAACACAAAACGGCGCTGCAATTTGCATTCATTACAATACTAGAAACATGAGCATTTATTTATTTGTAACAAATTATGTAAATAATTTTTTCTCGCCAATTTAGGACGTCAGGCATCAATGGGTTAAACTTTTTTTATTTTATTATTTGAAAAAACGGTACAACGTGTAATCAAACAACATGGTTATTTGAAATAATATTTGATGTTCACTAGGGCGATCTTGTTAAAAATCCATCGTCTTTGTTATGAAAAAAAATTATTTGGGTTTATCGAAAATCGAAATAAACTCAAATACATCTTTGTAAGCCTGAAAAACTTGTGTCGTGAAGTGGAGTAAGTCGGCATCTGAGATATTTCTTTTCTAATGAGGTAACCAGCGAATTACATGTTAAAGGACATGATTTTAATAGATTGAATACAATACTTTTTTTGTGCAATGCAATTTACAAAAGTAGCAACATAGTCGACACCCAGATTCGAACCATGACCGCTAGAACAGCAAAGGCACTGCTCTAAGCAACTGAACAAACTGTGAACTAACCACGAAACTAGTTTCTATGATCCAGTTGTAATACGTTATGCTGACGCTTGACGCTTGCCGAGCGTCCACAAGTTTTGTGTTGATGAGTAAAAAGGCGTGTGGATGGACCGAACGTTAACTCCTTTTTACTCGTGGGCACAAAAATTGTGGACGCTCTGCCAGCGTGTGGATGAGGCATTAAAAGAAAATCTGTAGTATCTATTTGTTAACCAATTTAGACCCAGCACACAAAAAAATATGTTACATTTTTTTATTATTCCCTTGATTTAGGTGAGTACCTACTCAAGTACTGTGTACAATTCTCTCTTGTACAATACAAACAGAGCCGCATTACCCCTTTTCTATTTTCCGATCGGTTCCCGCCTTGACTTTGTCTGGACGCCACATTAGCGCCCTCTGCCGTATTCCTCGCCTACTTCCCATCCCATTCAAGGCAATGTATCTATCACAGTACATTATGACCAGGAAATCCCAATCCTACCCCTCATTCAGTTCTCCCACTAAAAGAAAACATGTGAATGTATGAATTATATGTAAAATAAATTGGGCATTTTGTCTATCTACGAGTATAGTATGTTCATCGACATAATATATTAAGTACTACCTAGACAGAGTACTCAATGCTAGAAGTGTAACAAAACTGGTGCCCACAAACTGTCAAATCGTATGGAAAATTTTGACAGTTTGTGGGCAACGGTTTCGAAATTTTGTTCTCAGAGTTAAAAACTGTATTAGTTATAACGTTATTTAGGACTAAAACGATAGTTTTAAAGATGTTTTAGTTTTTATTATTGATATCTTGTTAATAGTGTGAGGTTTGCGACTCTAAAATACCAAAAAGTACCGTGCGTGAAATTGCTACACTTCCGTTCTATTGAAAATACATAGAATCAGATCTCTAGTACTTAATATGTAATCTCTTTGAGTATGTTACTAATATTTGATATCCGATACATTTCGTAGTCCGCTTAATTATTTTATTTAAAAGTAGACATATAGACTTTTTAAAATTTTGTCAATACAGGAGTCCTTAGATCTCTACAACCTTACTAAAAAATAGGGCAGATACATTGAACCTTTATCTAGGGAATGATGACCTTAAAAGATTTTTTAATTCTTCTACGGATTTCTCAAAAAAAAAGTCGTAGGAAAGCAACTCGTTTCCCGAAAGTCGCAGAGATTTTTTTTTCTATTGGTAATAATGCATTAAAATGTAAGGAATGACTGTAAAGATTTTTTGAATGAAGTGAAATTAACACTAAAAAGTAAAAAAAAAAAACGCTATTTTTAACATTTTATCATGCTATTGTTCATGCGATTTTGAACCTTAATAACGAGACGTAGTTGGATCTCGAGCTTATCGCAATGTGGCGATTTCTTCCAATTAACCTCTTTATTATTCAATCATACCGGATTAATGGCCTTTTAGTGTATTTCTGAAGAGGATTTTACATTTGAATAGACACTAATGCGATATTCCTAAAATATATCTTTCTTGTATGTGGGTAGGTTGATTCAAAACGGGTTAATTGCGGTAGAAAGGGCTTTTTAATGATAAAGGATATTGATTGTAAATATCGCGTTTTGTTTCTACACCGCTGAGCTTGCCGATAAATATTGTAATGAATGAATTATCGATATGGAAAATATTATTTTCGTTTTAATGAAAAACTTAATCGGTCGTGAATTTCAGCTGTGGATTTATCAAGGGAAAACAAATTACTTCAAGTGATTATTTATTGAATTAGAAATATCTAATCTATCGAAAAATATGATTGAAGTTGTTATACGTATGTGGAATCAATTTATAATTGATTTGCGTGTTTGTATACGTAGGCCTGAAAAGGTTAAAAATATATTTATTACTAGAAAAGGCCTGTTAAATCATGATAAAAAGCCTGCGTTTTTCTACAGGGTCCCAAAATTATTACTGTTTAGTTATTTGAAACTTATATAAGTATAATAAATTTAATAGTAGACGACATCTATTGATTTTTTTTTACAAGATGCCGACCCCATAGCAAATGTCTTACAAAAGTTTTACGAACTTACGGGATAATCGAAAAAAATTGCAAAAATTAGTAGAAAGTCCCACAGTAAAAAAGACAATTAAAATGCGAAAATTTGAAAGTGGAATGGAATCTTTATAAAATTGATAAAATCAAATTTAAATTTGAATCGTTCGAAAGAAGAAAGACAAGAGAATCATTCAAATTTTCAAATTATTTGTCATAGGTACTGCTGAGAAACGTCACTCATTTGTTTGAGTGTTGCCAACTTACCGATATCTAATTTCAATATCAGGGGTGAAGTAGGTACCTACTCGTAGCCAGTCAATCAATAATGAAAAGCAACCCTTTCAAAAACAAAAACGGGGACAATATAATATATTACTAAACAGCGCTCACCCCAAGTTCTTTTCTATCTGGGTACGTACCCACTACTCAGTAACATACGAAAATGAGCGAATCTTCATCAACAGTATGTACTCTCATACCCTAGAAGAAGTGATCGCTGGGGTGGTGGAGGGGTTCAATAGAGGGGGGTGTACCCCTCTAGGAATAAAATCACTGGAGATATTATGTATTGGTGAGCCTCTCCAGATGACATTGACGAGTGGGTATCATATAATAATGATATGCAATATTACTTTCTTCTACCGACATGCTCGGTTGAAATGTTTGAATTTCGTTCTATTAGAATATTGATTGTCATTTGTGTATTTTCTTTTCCTAATTAATCATTGGTTCTTATCTTATACTCAGTTAAGCTTTAATTTTGTTTTATATCGATCGTCTTTTGTTTCTATACTAATTACTGAGACATGATTGGTTGTCTTCTAAGAGTTCAGTACATTTATAGAAATATTTGAATTTTGTTCTATTAGAATAATGTTGCCATCATTGGTTAATTTATCATAGTAAGTTTGAATTTTGTTCTATATTAATTGTCTTTTGTTTGTACTAAACCGTCATTGGTTATTTTTTCATAGTTCCATACATTTGCAGATATAGGTATTTGATTTTTTTTGGAATATAGATTGTCTGTGAATTTTTTTTATACTGGATGCATAATCATTATGATTTTAACGCGCATTTTTCAAAAATACTGCAACACCTACATTTAGGAAATTGATTTATTTTCTTCAATTTAATAACTATGTAACTATTTTTTTAGAAAGTTGTATCTTTTCGTATTCGCCATTTTGCATTATAGTATCATTGTAAGTACCTACTACCTACCTTTATAGTAGCGATTGATGATTTTGATCGAACCCCAATTTTTAGAAGAACATTCGCCCCCTTAGTATTGTGCTGTGTATAGAGGCGATTTTAAAACACCCCTTACCTCATGCAACATAATATACACACCCTGTATTCATTTAACCCTTTCGATATCTCACACACATACCTACAAATAATTTTGTAAAAATATTGTATCAACTGTTATATTGTATTAGGTTTGAGGTGCTCGGTAACCTGGTTGGTAACGTGCTCGACTGTTAATCCAGAGGGCACGGGTTCAATCCCCGATCCCGACTTACTCCACTTCACGACACAAGCTTTTCAAGCTTTCTGTGAAATGTACAAAGATGTATTTGGGTTTATTTCGACAAACCCAGATACATAGTAATAAAAAAAAATAGTAATCTTAGGTACCTACTGATACAGTTCTGTTGTTCAACGGATGTTGTGACTAGAATGAAAGTGAACAAGTTGAGATGGTTGGGACATGTAGATACGATGAATGATGAAAGGGTGACAAAGAAAATGTACCTGGGAGAAATAAGAGCGGCTTGATCATGTAGACTAGATTCGCAATGATAAATAAATGGCAACCTCTTCCAATCAACCCTAGTAGTATGACATAATAAATTATGGGCATGTTTTGAGTAAAAGGAATCGTAGAGTGTGTGAGAGGAATTGCATAAATGTGACGGAAGCAAGAAGTGTGTGTAAGGATAAGAAAGTCTAATTCTTATTTTTGTCTAATAAAAAAAAATCTGGGTTTATCGAAACAAACCCAAATACACCTTAGTACACTCCACAGTAAGCTTGAAAAGCTTGTGTCGTGAAGTGGAGTAGGTCGGCATCGGGATCGAACCCGCGCCCACTGGATTAACAGTCGAGTGCGTTACCAACCAGGCTACTGACCACCTTTAAAATCTGTCGATCTGTTCTCTCTGTCTTCCCTGAAAGGAATCAACGTTAAGGATATATAGATATATTTTTCTATTATGATAAACAAATACGTACTTACAATATGTAATATTTATTAATTTGTACTGATAGTTGAATATTTAAAATGTCATTGTGCTTTGAAAGTTCAGAATCCTCATAAAAAATAACGACCTTTCTTCTAATTGCCTTGCGGTAATATTCTCAAATGATTTATTATTTTATTAGACACAAAATAATATGCAAAATAAACTTTATAACCCAACAAACATACACAATAATCTGTTTACCCATCCATCCATACCATCACGGCATTTACCACAATGTGAGGTAAACAACGATAAGTGTGTATTACCTTATCAAAGGATGTGAATAAGCCATTGTTACATACATACAGTATACACTCTCAGACAATATATTTTGAGTATCGATAGAGCAGAATCTTGGCTATGACATAGTCTATTAAAAAATCAAACACTTATTATGATTAAATTATTACGAAAGAGTACATGGTTGGCGCAGTTGGTTGAGGCGGCAGTCTCTCGAGCGGGGGGTGCCAGGTCCAAACCCCGCCATTGGCGATGTATTTCACACTTTGCGATACAGGCTTTTAGCCCAGATCAAGGTGTGCAGAAAAGTATTTGGGTTTGTGTATGCATGCTCAGATCCTTTTTTTATCAAAAAAATAAAATGACTTTTATTACAAAACAACACGGATGCGCCACAGTGATTGCAAAATAGAATAAGGCCAAAATTAGGACTTATATCTTCTAGTCAATCTGACAACGCTTACAACGGACAGATCAACAATGTTTCTACGATTTCTTGTACATACGAGTATTTCAAAGTTGTATATACGCGTCCATTTTATCATTAGTAGTTAAACTTATTTTGTTTATTATAAATAATAATTTTAAACACAACACATTATTCTTATTCCTAATTTCACCCCCCGTTTTGATTAAGGGGTGGATTGATCACCCGTGCAACCCTCCACCGCCCCCAACTACCCCCCAACTACCCCCCTATGGGGTCTCAATCCTTCTTCTACTTGTTCTTTCCATCACGTTCATTTATCGCTTTAATCAAAGGGAATGTTTAATGACAGATATATGTTATATTTGCCTGTAGCATTGTGGGGTACCTTCCACCCCCAAAACATATATTATAAAAGGGGGGGTGCCCGATGCCCCCCCCCCCGACATATTATATATTATTTTATACTTATATTATAAAGGGTGGTTTCTTTGTGTTTTTAGCATGAAGATTAACACCCTTGCATTAGTTATTGGCCCTAGGCGTCTATCGGAGGTCTTTTGTGAAAATTATTTTTTAATAATTCGTACAAAAAATTATTTTAGAAATGTATTCATAAAATAAAATACATCTTTTATTGAACAACTAGTACGTGAAACGGCGGGCTTATTGCTTAATGGCAATTTCCACCAGCCAACCCAAATGCCATCCTGTCATTGCCGAATAAATGTAAAAAATCTCACATGAATTTTATTATAGGACACTCGGAAAAATATTTTTGTCAGCGATGAGGTTTGCTACCCATCATACGATTTCCAAACAGTTACCATCTTCTTGTGATGGTCGATAGGTTGGTTAATAAATAATAACGCTCTAACATCAGTCGGATGGACGTAGGTTCAATTCCCGATACATATTTCCAAAAAAAATAAATCTATTTATAAGTTTATATGATTGTGGTACCACACAGTGGTACCAAATCACCACCCCCGTGAATCAGAAACAACCCCCCCATCCCCCCAAAGAAACCACCATCTCCGCCCTCCCCGGTTCCCCCTGTCTAAGAATGACAAAGATACAATGAAAGGCTTTAATTGATCGCTAATCCGGTTTGTGTTTTCTAAAAACCGGTGCAATGGTTCGGAAATATAACCATTTGTATTAATCTCGATTAATAAATGTTTTTGAGATTTTCAATAATTTATCATCCTTTGATGAGCATTAATTACATTCTTCTTCTTCTGCTCTATCTAGGACTGCGTTCTGTCATTGCTCGAAGCCTGCTCCTGGGACACAGATGTCCAACTATCTCGCCATCTTTTATGTGGTCTTCCTGGGAGTCTGGTACCTGACGGCAGCTCGTTCGCTGCTACGCTCACCACTCTCTCAGAACAAACTCTCTCCAGTAGCGTCTTCTAGATCTTCCCCATCGGATAATATCCTCGATATCGCAAGTCCCTCGTATTTCAGAATTCCTCACTCGGTCTCAGATTGTGACATTGTGCAAGTTGAGATGGTTGGGTCATGTGGAGAGAATGAACGATGAAAGGATAACAAAGGAAATATATACCTGGGAGAAAGAAGATGTGTAAAGAAACGCGGCCGTCCAAGAACGACATGGCTTGACCATGTAGACCTGATTCTCATTACAACGATGGCAACTGCTATTTATTGCCCTCAAATATCTCAAGAAATACGAAAGAGGTTAACTGGAAGAAATCGCTAAATAAGTTCGCCCTAGTGAACAATTTTGCACGTTTTTTTTACTATAAGAACTTTCATCGAGGTGTTCATTAATTTGTGAACAGTGTGTATAAATTTAACTCCTTCAGTACCGATGTACCAGATGAATGAAACAAAATATTTTATAAAAAGAACGCAAGTACGAATGTACGTACATACGTCCGTTCTAAATAAATAATAATAATATCCTTGCATTCGAAATTTGAATATGGAATGAATGATATGAAGAAGATGAAGGGTAGGTAGTTACCTACATGTGTGGGGGGGGAAGAGGGGGAGGTAGGGAGATTAATAAAATATTTTAACGAATAGGGGTGCGTGTATTGATCATTATACGACCACAGATAATATTCATAACGCTGGCCACATCTTCTTGTAAACTGGTAACAATTTGTCTGTATGTGTATGACGTCATCATTTCTATTTTGTTTTTGCAAAGAAACAAAGTTTTTTTTTGTGTTTATCCCCTCACGCCGCATCACATGCGGGGTAGGCAAAGAAAACAGAACGCCAGATTTCCCTGTCACGTTCATGCATTTCTTCGTTCGCCCTTTTCTGATTCCTTTTACCCAAAGCATGCCCTTTCTTAAAAATCTGTAAAATGTGTGTAATGTGAAATAAAATATAGAAGATTTTTTAGAATGATGATTGGAAATGATATAAAAAATATGTTCATATGAAAGTTCAGAAGTATCAGATTTTGATAAATGGCGAAATTGTAATGGATTTTTATCTTTTCGAAAGGTTTGACAAGGAGGGTACATGAGCTAGTACACAATATTTTGCATACATTTATTATACATATTATTAATGTGGATATTCGCCCTCTAAGGGTTATCGGGCGGGGAGTTTTTTGGGTGTCTTGGGTAATTTTTAAGGGGTAGGCAGGGTGTGCGTATTACGAACGGACGCCGCCGAAGAGTAAAGGGCCATTAATTACTGATCTGGATAGGTTTTTCATCAGAAATCAGACGTTTCATACATACCTACACTGAATATTATTATATTTTATAGACTAAGTACCTACTTACTGAACTTTTACGTTTTTTGTTTTGTTTCGGGAAGCGTGTGTGTAGACTTCAAAGGGTTAAAATCTATACTACAGGCTGTTTCATTTTTTGTTCATCATTACCAATCCATTTATATACTTTTTTTATTAAGCAATTATATACCTATGTGTACCTATTTGATGATTGTTGCGTAATTTAGAAAATGTGGTAGAAAAATGAAGAAATAATAAATACATTTTTGTTGTCCAAAGAAAAATATGCATAGTAACAAAAACAAGACAATGGTAGTCTGCCAAAAGGCGGACTTATTGCAAAAGCATGATCTTTCAGTCAACCCGAAATATTCGTTTTGTCTGTAAATATATTGGAATACCTATGCTGGATTTCACAAACTTCTTAGGTGAGGAATAGCGGAGATAGGAGCCACCTAGCATGAATTTTGTATGAAAAATAATGATAACTGGAAGAAATCGCAGTTCACGATAAGTTCGCCCTAGTGAACAACGATTTATAATCTGTACTATGTCCATTTTTTTACATTTATATGTATTTGTTGTTCACTTAAAGTTTACAAACACTTAAAGTGGCTCCTATCTCCGCTCTTCCTCACCTAAGAAGTTTGTGAAATCAAGCATTAGGCAGATTAGTGCTGATTTTTTTCGAATAGGTAGATAATATTTTCATCCCGTAACTACAAAACGAGCAGGTACTTTCTTTGATTCGATCAGAAATTTTCCATAAATTGGCTATAAATAATAAAACATCTTCAGCTATAGCCGCTGTTGTTAATTTCCAACCAAATCCCCGTAAGAAGATTGTTGGACGGAATGGAAGGTAATCCCCCGAATCCCCCTTTCTTTTGATCTGGTAATTTTAAATAATTAATCAAAGATGTACAAATTCCAATCAATTAATATCTCAAGCATAATAATTAACTCAAATATTATTATCAGAATCTCATAATAGTGATGCGCAATGCGTTTTACAATGCATCGAATCATTTCAATATTTCGATGTTTTACATTACTGTGGATGGAGTGGCCAGAGGTCCTGGAAGCTGCGAATGACAGGGGCCTCTGGCGAAGATATACAGGTGTTTTGGGCCCCCGACCCAATCAAGGATAGACGGGTAAGAAGATGTATGTATGTACATTGCTAACTTGGTGAGAATCCGTTTGTTTGCAATTCAATCTCCAAAAATTACTTATCCTTATCATTTTTATATCCTCATTGACGTTCCTACCCATAAAGTTCAATATAATTTATCTATTTATCCTTCGAGTGACCAAAGTACCCACAGAAATAGTGTAAACAAAATCCAGCAAAAAGAACCATGACATTTGTTCACTAGGGCGAGCTTACCGCAATGCTGCATTATTTTCCAGATAAGTCTTCAACTGAACAAAATAAAGAAGCATGTTAAAACTGCAAGTAAAATAATTTCACGACATTTGTCCACTAGGGCGACCTTATCCCAATGATGCGATATCCTTCAACTAAACTTCATACATATTTCGTCTTCCAGGTCATCCCTAAACTCCGAATCTCCTTATCATAATATTTTGAATAGCGAATATTATTCCTTAGCATGAAATAATCACAGAAAAATAGTTCTGACGTTGTTTTCGGAATGCGTCATTTTCCCACTAGGTGGCATGGCATACCTTTCGCTGTTCATTCCTTTGACTACATCTGTACGAACTTAATTATACACCCATCATCGAATCGATGTTTTTGAGAATATTCCCTACGTTTCTTCTCTCATTACGAACAATAATTACAGCGGATTGATATTCAGAATATTAATCGAATGTTTTCCTTTAGCTGAAAATTATTATCAAGGTAGCGATGCATATCAATAATTGGTAGAATTCATCAGAAGTATGAAATTACCGTAAATCTACTTAACTATTACTGTGTTGATTCTAAACTCAGTCATTTACTACCAATTCGTCAAATTATCGCTAGCAAATATTGTGATATTATGGGTAGATGTTGGTTAAGCCTATTGGTCACATTTGGCCATTTGTTAGTGACGAAATTTTGCAAAATTCTATGTCAAAACGTTCACTCACATAGTCAAGTCAAATGGTTCATGTACGGGCGCACTTGAGTTGACCTTTTATCATTCATCCTCTCTACATGTCCCAACCATCTCTCAGTTTCATTCTTGTTACAACACTCATCTATGGTAGAATTAAAAGACAACAATTTATTAGGTATATAGCAGAAAGTAGCAGTTTGACAGTGAAAATTAGTTTAACTTATCCTTTCGTCGTTCATCCTCTCCACACGTCCCAAAACCATCTCAACTTGTACATTTTCATTTTAGTTACAACATCCATCTATAGCAGAATTAGGCATAGTTGAATAAAAAGTAGCAGATTGACTGTTAGAAATGAATATTTTAAAATGATTATCGACGGTGTCCATTATTTCAAGGCCTCTTTACAATCTGCTTTATCAGGTACATCAATATTCATTTCGTCCTATCCATCTGTTTGGAATTGATTGTTTTTAGCTTGAGGACGGGTAGGGGAGGGGCAGGGGGGTGTAGATAATGGCGAATATTCGGAAGATAACTCGAAATATTGTTTTATTGCTGATACACTCTTTGTAAATTCAGATTTAGGACTTCAGAGATGGGCAAACATCGGCCCGTTTAAAATTGACATATTTCACATCTACATTAAAATAATATTAATAAATAATAATGAAAAAAGCATTGCTGGTAATTCATTTAAAATGTCATTTCTTTAGTCGTTACATATCAAGTCATATTTCCACCGTTTTTTTTTTAGATTTTTGTATTGCATTGGTTGTAAAATAACGCGCAAGCAATGTACACATAGACTTTTATATTAAGTAACTACCTAGATGGCGTACTCAATGCTAGTAGTGAAGCAAACTGGTGCCCACAAACTGTCAAATAGTATGGAGAATTTTGACATTTCGTGGCCAACGTTTTCGCAATTTTATTCTCATAGATAAAAGCTGTATTAATTTTGACGTTATTTAGGAATTAAGTTGATAGTTTTTAATGTGTTTTAGTGTTTATTATCGGTATTTTGTTAATAGTATGAGTTTTGCGACTCTATCTGCGACTCTATTTGCAACATCATTATTGATTAAAATCCACGATGACAGTATTGCAATCACTATTTCAATCGCTTAGTACCCAGCATTGTATCGATGTTCTTTTAAAAACCGAAATTCAAATTTTCAAAATAATTTAGAACATGTTGACAACAGCTACAGGGTGGTACTAGTAGTAGTAATCGTTTCTCGAGGCCTGTTGTTCCTTTCCTCTAAAACATTCAATAATGCTTCACCCCTTTCACCCCCCCAATTATTATTATTTCTATTTCCCTATCAATATTGTCCGCCAGCGATTTGAAAAGACCAGCGCCGCCCAAGTTTATTTTATAATCATTGTATCGTCAGATTGATTTTCGTATTGTCTGTCCTGAAGCTATTGTTGTATGCAGGAGATAGATAATATAATAATATTGGATGATACCTTTAACCTTGTACTTGGACGGACCTATTATTAAATTTTCGTAGCATCCTGTACCTATATTTCGTATTGTTGTAAGAAAAGTACCTGCCTGATTGTTAGCATAAATCTGATTGGTTAACCCATTTTTTCTTGACGTTTTTAAATTGCTTTATGCTTCTTTTTTAATTTGTACTTCTTTTTTGAAGCACTTCAATACCTAAGCCCTCACAATCTTAATCTCTGACTCTGGTCTTTCCAATGCCATACAATGTGCTAAATACAAATCAACATTGCGATAAGATCGCCCAAGTGATCAATTTTATACGGTCTACCTATTTCATTATTGTTATGTATCTTTTATTGTAATATTTTTAATTGTTTACTTGAGGAAAAAAATAATCACAATTTAAAAGCAATAAAAATAACAGTGAGCTTCTTTCTCTTCAGCGATTTCGTCCAACCATCCCATAGAATCAAAACGCATAGAATTACTAATGTTTTTTAAAAATGTCTATGTCAAAATAGGCTAGAACGTTTGAAAATATCTACATTGAATGATTTCTCTTGATTTCAATTAACAGTTATTATCCGTCGAACAATTACAAGAAATTTACATAATTGTATTAATCAATAATAAATCAAATTGCTGTTTTTAAATTAATTGAATTTAATCTAATTTTTAAAGTACTCCATAACACAGTTCACACAATATAAAATAAAATAGACAATCATTCTTGTACTTGCAGTAATTGTTTTTTATTAGTACATAATGCAATCAATTTTATTTTATCAATTTAATTTTAATTCAATTACTTCTCTGTCTATTAATATGTTGAGAAACTTCGAGTGATTTCCTGCCTGAAGTGAAGAAATATCGCAAACCTTAAGGTAGTTCTTCATTTCACTATTGAATTTAAGGTTATGTACCATCTCTACGTAAAATTCATATTCGTGACGTAATGAGTTTTATTAGGGAACCTGTATAAATGTAGGAAGTCCTAACGGATAAAGCCATAGACAAAAATTGACCGCCGCCAGCATTTCCGCTAGGTATACGCAATTTTTTTCTCGGTGTAAAGTACGCTAATTTACCATTTGATTACATAAGTTATATTCCAAAGGTAATTTCCACACTGATTATACACAATGAGTCGCAAAAATCACTGAAATATCACCAGGATTAATGAAATTGTGGACAACCAATATGACACGCAATCATATGTTTAAAGACTTAATGGCGTCTACCATAGATTTGTCATAGATATAGAAGGGGCTCAATGTTCAATAGTTCTTCCCACCTTTATATAGGTTCCTTAAGTTTTATGAATGCAATTTAAGTGTATGGGAATGTATATTTGTGTAAGTATTAGCAAAAAACGACAGCAGTTATAAAATTTGACCAAGAAGGGACGACTACCTGCTTTATTCGCATCTTATGGCTCTATTATTTAATTACCTATATAAAAGTCACTTTTTAACGGTCAAATATTGGCAAATTTCAGGCGATTTATTTCTGCGGGCCAGTCAGAGAGCAGGATGTGCGATACTTGGAATAATGTGGTATGCGCACTAAAATTCGTACATGCGTTAATCAGGTTGAGCAGTTTGGCCGAATATTCTGTTATTCGGCTATACTCCTGACCGAATATTCTGTTATTCGGCTATACTTCTGATCGAATATTCGGTATTCAGCTTGAAGCCGAAAATTCTATTCGGTGCAACACTAATTTTAAAGAGTTCAGAATAAGTATAATAATTGTAAATACAGGTGATTCCAAAACACTACTAATACTCCATTATGCGAGCAGTTTGGCCGAATATTCGGTTATTCGACCATACTCCTGACCGAATATTCGGTATTCGGCTTGAAGCCGAATATTCTATTTGTTTCAACACCAATTTTAAAGAGAATACGTAAAATAATTGTAAATACAGGTGATTCAAAAACACTACTGCTACTCCATTATTTTTCGTAAAGCGATAGCGTGTTTATGTTTTAAATTTGCACTTTAAATAGCGCATCTTACTTTTAATGGTAGTTAACTACAATAATAATATTGGCAAACAAAATGATTCGATATAATGCTGCGTTTTTCGATCGTCTATTGTTTGTAGTTAAATGTGACGTCAGGGAAAAGTTTAATGTAACGATACGACTGTCATACACGCCATCACTAGTCGCTTTTTCATTCCTTCTTCGCTACTTGCGTCCACCGCGTATGAATGGGTTAAAATAAAACATTGTTCTCAACTAAGGGCTCGCGAAATTATAGTATTTTAGGTTGATTGATTAAGTAATTTTGACCTACTTTTGATAGACTATGCAGATTTTTTAACGCTTTTACGTAATTACACTATTTTTTTACGCAGATACGTAATTCGGAATTCTACAGTCTGTCAAGAAAGAAATAGTCTCGATTTGTTTGGAGATGCAATTTTGTTTACTGGCAACAATGACATTTCTATCGAAATTCTGCAAGTGTGGTTGCCAGAAATCTACATGTCATCGAAAACCATATTTTTCTTGACATTATTTTATTTACACTTTTGGCGAACAAAATACATAATTATAAACATAACAAATAGAAATCATTTGTTCACTAGGGCGAGCTTATTGCAACGCTGCGATCTCTGCTAGCTTACTCCCGCACAAAAGGGTGCAGTATTTTTGGGTTTCTGAAAAAGAACTCAGGAAAGTCAGACGGCTTCGCAATTCATAGCAGTTTTTTTGAAGAACGTATTACCTCTTCCCATATCATGCCTAATGTTATGATCTCAGTGGCATTGGGAACTGTATACAACGAAAGAGGGTCGTCCTTGGCTACATTGAAATAACAAAATATAACCCGTGTTTTTAATAATATTACTTTTTTTTCCTCAACAGAGACGAGAGGCATCTTCATTCACATAATGTAGCGTTATGTGAACTCCCTTGGGGAGGAAGCATGATGGGTGTTCCGACGCTTACGAGTCGGCTTTGGCTGGGTTAAGTGTCCGCTTTATGCCTAGGGCAACGTTCTCCTATTCCACCACATCCTGCTGTCAATTGTGTAATTTTTGGAAGTTGTATATATGCTACAGCTGGAAACTATTTCACAATTAACCAATTTTCCGATGCTAACGCCATCTGCTGAGGAGTGGACGCAACATTTGCAACCTGCTTTTTTGGTTAATAGTTTTGAAAGCGATATCTTGTAGTATTAATGAGTGACTACTATAATTTTATTTTAACTGCAGTTTTAGACTTTGTGTACACAGTGCGCCCTCACGCGATAAAATATCGAAATTGGATTGGAACAAATAATTACTGAATTATTATTGTTAGTAAAAGTATGGGTGGACTGGGTAACTTCCTCAGTCTTTGATGCGAATATTAAAGGTGTATTTGATTTGTACATTTTCAGACAGCTGTGTACTTATGCTTTGATTGCTTGCTTGTACAATTGTAGACGTATATTAGCATGCTTTCTATGAAGTATAACTCACTGTAAAGACTAGAAAAAATCGGTGTTATTTATCGGGAAAAGTGATTATTTTTTGCATAAGGGGTGTTATTTTTTTAATTTTTGGCATAATGTGGTATTATTTTTCATACATTTATATCATTATATCTCGTATATGACGTTGGTGTGGGTTTTAAAACAAGAATATAAAAAAATATGGCAAACAAAACAATAAAATAAAACAAATATATTTGAGACAAACAAAAAACGCCTCTTTGCAAAATTCTTTTCAGTGTGGTCCTTCTGACTTTCAAAGCCACATTCTTTTTTATAATGTTTCAGTTGCGATTTTCAATGTATATACCCCATATTTTCTAAGGTCTCCCGTTTTTAGAAAACTTTGACATTTTAATTTACCTCCTCTTAAATAAAATACAGAATGATATATTTCACATAATTTTGTAAAGATAAGAGTATGTATGTTTAAAGCTTCCACTGGCTCAACAGCATCCCTTGAGGGAGACAGGGGGTGCCTTTTAAAAAATCACCAGACAGTAGCGCCCCCTCCCCCATCCCCGCATTGAGGGGGTACCTTGTATGCGAGCCGAGGGTCAGTTAGCGCCAGTGGCGTAGAGTGTGGAGTGAAGATACTTGGGTACTTTTCTCTGTGTGTTACAACAGAGATTGTATTTACATCTATTGCCTTCTTCCTAAACCACTGTCTCTCAAACATTCCGTTTGTATAAAAACATTTTTCTTAAAAATGAATAGCTCCTACTACCTAACACTATATTTTTTTATTTATTTTTTTAATAAAGAAATATTATAGGTTTACAATTTATAGTTACAATCATTAGACACAATATCTTCATTTGAGTAATAAAAAACGCTGTATCTCTCTTAAATAATATAACACAATAATAACAATAATAAATCATAAGCAAATAATTGCAATAAAATATAGCACCGGGCGGCCTAACAGCTTGTTGCCTTTTCGCTAGCCGGTGTTCGTTACACACTGGACAACAGACATATTACTGAGACATTTAGATCATCTCAGTAAGATCCTATCCCAAAACAAGTGAAATATCTTATGAATAAGATCCCATCCCAAAACAACATCTCATACAGTATACTCGAAAAAGTGTCAAAAAAGACTGAGAGCCAGTTCTGCAGCCCGGAATATTTATATACGGCTTTTTAGGCCATTTGTACAAAACATATCACAAAAGAAAGAACAAAAAACAATATAAATCATTATCTACAAATTTACTTGGATATTTATTTGGATAGTTTCAATTTAAAAAAATTGACAACTCAAAGTTTGGAACGCACTGGGCAATCGCAATGATACAATAAGTACAAGTAAACGGACAAACGATTCCTAGACCGGATCTGGTAGTATGAGTAGATAAAACAAACCCATACTAATATACATCCTTATACATATACACACACACTAATACATCCTAACACAACGTCCAACATGTAAAACATCATATCTACAGAATCTTGTTTTATTTTATTTTTTATTCGCGTCGTTCATTAAAATTCTCTTTATTTATTGAGAATTTCAGAATCATCTATCTGTAAATTTGAGATAGATATCTCGTTTGTGTAAATATAACATTTTTTTCACTTATTTTCTTTTACAAACGTGTTACCCCTTACATGTAGGGTAAGGTACCTACTAACTTGCCCTCTCTAAATTCAGAAACTTGTAAAATGATTTTTATTTACGAAGGATCTTTTTTTTTATTATTTTAACTCTAGATATTTGACATACGAAGTTTTTCTTTTCCTTTTTTTAAATTTCTATCCAGGAACAATGAAATAAAACTCGTCATTTCAAATAGCTGTCGAAAGAATTAAACATTTGATTAGAAACCAGCTTTTGCAACCCAGGTTAGCCCGGGTAAACAAACATACCAAATACTAAGTAAAATAAAAAAATATTTTTTGAAAAAAGAAATATTTTTAAATGGCGGGTTTATTACCCTAGGCAATGTCTGCAAACCAACCACTTGCGACATTATATTTGAAATACACAATATATACATACCTACCTATAGGTGTAAGAAATAAAAAATAAACTTAAATAAAAATACATATAAAAAACATGCCCCTTTATAAGTATATACAGTACCTCCCTAATTATCATCGGGTTGACTGTAAGATATTGCTTTTGCAACAAATCCGCCTTTTGGCAGACTGTATTGTCTTGTTTTTGTATCTGTACTGGTTAATAAAGATTTATTTATTTATCATCGCTGTGTGAATACTATTTTTAGAGTGTGCCTAAGGTAGGTGGCAGGATTATAAATCTGAGAATAAGTTCAATACCAGACAACTCCAAGAAACAAATGTTATGAACGTGATGAAAGCAATAGATGCATATATGAATAGAAGTATGTGGCACTCTGTCCTCACAATAGATTCTTTAGAACCCTCGCATTGACATAGGCTATAAAAAATCATTCACAAATGATGATCGAAAAGTAGGAACATCTTATACAAAAATTGACGAAATAATGACTTGTTTTCAAATTACCCCCCAATTTCGTCTGTCTTTTTAGTATTCGTTAGTATTTTTGTGAAGTTTATTCCATAAACATGTCGCTATTTCACTGAGTTACAAAATCTGATAGAAAATAAGTGAATAAATTGCGATATCACAGATACATTCTTATAATATGTAATCATATAAAAAATAATTACAATTTATGTTACTGATTTTTTTAATTATCTCAATCAATCTCAACATACACGACATTTTTATAAGAAATGACATATTAATAACAAGACATCGATTAAACAATCTATACAATTATTTTGTACCTTTGTACTATGTTACGTGTTTTCATTGTATATATGTAATAGGTAATTTGATTTGCGTGTCAGCCTTTGATCAGATCGAATGATATTACAGATTACTGTTTTATCTACAGGCAAACTACGCATTATTGCCGTAATGCGACAAATTAGTGATTGATTTTTGAAAATAGAACTGATTTTTTTTCTGATGGACTTAGGCAAATTTAAATATTAATTGTGCGCAAATTTGTACACCAATCGACAGAAACAACTCAATAAAATAATCAGTCAGTAGGTATAATTAAGAAGTAGTTTTAAATAATAAATATACGTTTGAGTTGAACCGTTCCAACCGAAAAAGTAGTTTTTTTGTTTTTTTTTTTGTTTTTGCTTTTGTTTTATGAATCCACGTCACAATTGTGTAGTAAAAATTGATTATTTGCCTAATTATAGTTCAAATTAACTATTGACGTAACCTACAGTTAAAAAATACATCTGCAGTTCAAAATAAAGATCTGCATTTCAATAGGCATCAGGTTTAATTCGGTCTCGAAAAATTACAGTAAAAAGGTAAGTAAAAAAAAATTGTTTAATTATAATTCAACAGAGAAATGCTCACCAAAGCGAGTTTATCGTGGAATGGCGATCTCTTCCAACTAACCTACACATCGCATATATTAAAAAAATACTTTTTCATTCATACGATTGGCGCCCAAACGTGGGGGCGTAAATCACGTAAAACATTGTCGGAAACCGAAACCTCGTAACTCGGATTGAGTATTGTATTTACGTATATACAGGACCGTCAAGATAATACAATCAGTATTAATATAATATTATTTATTATTATTATTAGTAATTCTCATTGTTTTAATAAACAATTATTATAGATTATTACTTTACGTTGCATATGCTATAAAATTACGTTTAATTGTGCCTATAATTTTATTATAATTGTTCATTATTGCAACATCGGTTCAATAATTATTTTATTATGGTATAATAATTTTATTTTTAATCCATTCATCATATCAGTTCTAGTACCATCTTATTCTGCAATGATTTTATCAATGAATCTTACCTAGGTACTTATATTTTTATATTTAATTGATTATGTATATCTTTGGAATTGTTAATTATTATTATAACTATGTAATATTTCACTCTCCGACATGACAGCTTTCAAGATCATAAATGTACAATAACAAAAACAAAATGAAAAATTCTGCAAAAGAATCAATCTCTCTAACTTTAAAAGTCATGATATGCTGTCATCCGGCTTCGGCGCCCTGAATTGTTATCAATAAATACTGAGAGGATCGTCTTGAAACTGATGACAGTGATAGATGAAAGTATGGACTACAGATTGACTGTTTTGAAATTACAATATTTAGAAATTCCTTGAATAAAAAAGTATTCATAAAGTACCCCTGAAATTTATGGGATCTGAGGATTTCCCGTTCAGTTTTTCAGATATAAAAGTATAATTTAGCCAAAATACTGGTAATTATAATCTTAACAAATTGACTGTATTAGATTTCTAAATTTCTTCCCAGGTTTCTTTTAAAAAGGTATAATACACTTTGTCGCTTACGTTGTTCTTATTTCGCGCTAACATTCTCATACAAAATTTGAAAAAGGTGAAGCGAAAATAGAACGTTTTATGCTCCGTGCATAATATAGGCCCTTAATTCAATTTTCGAATATAATATTTGAATCATTGTGTGGAACGTTATGTCACAATTCCGTTTTTAAATACAATTGATTATTGACAGCTGATGACAATTGAACATTATAATTTTAAATATCGAATCGATTCGTTTTGTAACAATAATACAACTTGTTGAATGTCAGATAAAATGAAATATGTTAACATAATTCCTATCCCCTAATTCTATCAATAACTTTATATTATTATTATATCAAAACACCCTTCGATAATATTGATGACATTAATAAAATAAGTTGTAATGGAGGCGCGTACCACCGTTTGTGTAACACCGAACGTGACGTATATTAGTGAAATATACGATAATTTTTATTTGATCAATATTTTAATACTTGAGGGGAATTATCCATAATATGTTTTGAGGTGGTCGGTAGCCTGTTTGGTAACTCGCTCGACTGTTAATCCAGTGGGCGCGGGTTCAATCCCCTACTTACTTCACTTCACAACACAAGCTTTCTGTGAAGTGTACAAAGATGTATTTGGATTAATTTCGATAAACCCAGATTCATTTAAAAAAAAATCTTTACTGTTGGGTGTTTATTTTTTTGTTTTTGTCTGTGATGGAAACATGCAATCAATTTCCTGGCTACTTAGAGACCTGAAACGGTATGTAAGCTCGGTGACAATACGTTATTGTACAACATTGAATCATCGTTCTCCAGAGGCAAAAAAATTGTAAGGCGTTTCAGGAGATCCAAGAGTCGTGGGGTCATGTGTAGTATCATATTGTTCAGCTCAAACCTTAGAAGACACCGAAAGATTGAGAGGATCCAGTCACCGCATACCCTCATATTTGGTATCTTACGAAAGTGCTTCAGGAGTAGAACTCATATCTTTTTACGAATTTTGATTCTGGCTATTCTTGGTGGGAGGCGCCATTGGAATGAAGGAATCTTGACTTGTTTAATATCGTTTCGAAGACCACGAAAAACAGTTCTAGTATGTGTAGTCATAAAATCTTGTTTTTAAAAGGAAATAATTACATAACTATTTGCACCCTAAATACACAAAATCCCTCCAAACAGCAAAACCTTGCAACCTCCTAGCGTTCGTTCAAGGAACAACAAAAGTTAACGTAGTACCTAACATATTCATCCTAAAAAATGTAGAGATACATTACGCTACCCTATCATAATGCATTAACTGCAAAATAACATCACAACAAAATAGTTCTGCAGTTAGGGTCGCTTTCTCTCTCTAGTTTTTTTATTTATTTATTTATTTACTCTTCAGCATCTCATTCAGCCTGCGGTGAACCGTCATGGGATTATTCCCACCCCAAACAAGACCCAACAATGGCATTAACAACACTATATCGGTAAATAATCGATAATTGGTGATCGGTGATTATCGATTCCCCCTCTAGACATCGCAACAAGTTAGGGGAACTTTTTTTTATATTACTTTTTAATTCAATTTTTTTCACTAAGTATGTCTAATCTACTTTGTCTAGTGAAGTGTTTAATAACAAAAACCAAAAGAGATAATCGGCTTGCATTTTATATTATCTTCAGCATACAGTATTCCCAATCAAATTTTTCCTATAAGAGTATGCATACGGACATTTCAAAAATTTCTAAAATCGAGAGACCTTATATCTCGACAACCGTTACTAAATATGCTTTGGAACAAAATAGGGTAGATACATTGAACATTTATCTAGGGAATAACCTTAAAAGATTTTTTATAACTTGTATAGATTTCTCAAAAAAAATATGTGAAAAACACCTCTGATCTTTTTTCCGAAAGACGGTAACGCGTCTCCCAAAAATCGCGAAGAAGTTTATCCAGCAGTGGAGGGACCAAGGCTGATGAAAAAGAAAGACGGGCTACCTTATGCTCATATATTATACGCATTCAAACCGCAATTGTAACTGTTTAATGCTGCTTTTACCAATACATTCACGTGACCCCTGTAAATTCGAATAGATATTTAACACATTTAGCCCTTGATTTCGATGATGCCTCCTATGCTGTATTTAATTACTCATTTTACCTATCATTTGAGTTACATTTCGTTTGCGCCGGGTTGGGTTTTTTTAAGCATTCTACTTTCAACAAATGTGAACTCGGCAACCTAATATTGTATCCTTGTATATTTTCTCGTATATTGGTTGATACTATTTTATTGTGGATTTTAATTTAAATCCAGCTATATGACATCCTGTCGATAAGTAGGTAGCCTGCGATTATTATAATTAGGTACCTAATAAAAGAAATAGGTACCTATATCGACACAAATCATACAATTATCATCAAACACAATAGGTCCTAACTGAATGTTCATTTATGTCCATTTTGTGTGCAATTCAAACAATGCACAAAGACTATCTAATTTCACACCCACCTCTAAAGGTGGTAAAGATTTTTATTCTTAAGGGCAGTCTTAATAAAAAGCACGTAGATATTACGAATGGCAAGAACTTCACGAAAGCGCTGCGAAATTATTGAAATTGGTCACTGACTGACTGACTCAATCATCAGCACATAGCCCAAACGGTTAATCGTAGAGAAGTAAAATTCGGAAGACAGATAGATATTAACACAAAATTTTCCAGGAAGAAAGGATTTTAGCAAATATCACCATTAAGGGGGTGAAAATAGGGATAAAAACTCTTAGAGGGTATGAATAGCATGGAAACCGTCTGGTGGTGCTACGAACTTGAGATTTGACATAACTCTAAATTAGTAAAATTGGATTCTTTTTCCAAATTTCATTTATCCGCTTTTGAAACACAGGTTTTTTAATTACGAACGTAGGGGACGCATTGCATTGGTGTTTATTGGTACTATATGTGTTACAATTTGTGGTAATTTATATACAAATTGATATGAAATAAGTCGTGAACAAATTGTTTTAAGTGATTGATTGTGGTCACCGGTGTTAACCACACATTTATTAGTAAAGACTTATTGTAATTCTTCATTTGGTTACAATTACTGTTCAATTATTAAATGATTACATCACATACATCAAATTAAATCATAGTTTAATAAATAAATAAGTTTAATATAAATAATGTGTTTTAGGATTATTATTTTAGTAGAGAATAATTGGAAAAAAGAATGTCTTATTTTAGTTAGTACACTCTTAATTAGTAACAGATTTGACCCCAACGCCAATGGGGTAATCATTTGCTATTTCATCGTTTTAGTTTTTGTTGTTCCTTATATACTGTCATTAAATTTTAAAGGATAGAGTCTTTGAAATGGTTTAATTCAATTCCTGGACTCTCACAACTTTAATCTCTGATTCTGGGCTTTCCAGTGCCACACAATATTGTAAAAGTACATGATGACAATGTGTAGAACTTCTTCTGTCAAATGCATTTGCATTCGTACTGTTGTATTGCGAAGCAGCGAAACTATAGAACTCAATAAATTTGAGTTCTTTTTCAACATTTTGAAATCTTTTGATTGTAACGCTGTAATTTTATACCCATATATAATTTGATACCTTCAATAGTAATTAAATTACACGTTTTTAATATTTTAACTTTCTTTCATTTCAGATTTGTCAATTGGGCGAAGATGTTCAGCGCCTGAAGGCCTCACTAGGAGCCCTGAGGGAGTCCCATGCTCAACAGTTGAGAAGATTAGAACAGAGATTGGATGACAAGAGAAGACATATCGCCAGATTAGAGGCCAGACTCGATACGCAGAGAGATTATGAGGAGATCAAGAGAGAAGTTAGGTAAGAATTGGAAAAGATCCACATTTTACTCCAAAATTTTCCTTTTTAAGTCATACTTACTATGTAAACTTAAGCAACTGGAGTTTTAATGCGTCCTTCGTATTTTTCAGTATTTCAAAAGAATAGAACCTTTACACGTAGGCATCAGGTCCCTTTCGTGGCAAACATCACGCATGATAAAAACATTTCCCTTTCCTTCAGTGTAGGTATGCCAATATTTTATTGTCTTCTTCTCCTTAGCAATTATTAATCCCACATGGTGGTAGGGTCTGCTTTTCTGGTCTTTCGCCGCCACTTTTCTCTATCTTGCGCATCCTCCGGTAGAACGTCACTCTCTCTCATGTCCTGCCTCACCATTTCCCTCCACATGCGCTTGAGTCTTCCTCTGAATCTCCTACCGGGAACATTAAGATTTTGTGCCCTGTTGCCAAGATTCAATTGTATTTTGTCTTATTCATTGTTGATTTTAAAGATCGCTATATCTAGCAGACAAAGGCTTGTGAAACATCTAGAATAATTTATTACCCTTGTAAATATAAGTTTATTATATTAATTTAATTATGTATCCGATCTATTTTATGACAGCAAAAGGTAATGAATCTAGTCGTTAGGTGGTTGACCCGCATCAAGTGTTGTTCAAAAAGTAATATCAACTTAATATCTCTCTAACAATGATTTCTTGTTGTTTTTATCCCATATTTGATTTCATTGTTTACCCTCAGATTAGACGAGCCTGAAACGAGATGACAACCCAAGAAAATATGATTCTGTACATACAATAATGATACGTATCGCGAGGCCGTCGAGAATTTAAATATAGAGGCCTGGTTCAAGTGACATTTGGACACAATTTTCATTCATAAAATTTTACGTCCAGATGTATTGGTCAACCAATATTTTTTGACCGATTTGAAGCGCTGATGGTACAGTGAATTCAAAAAAATCCATACATTCAAACAAAAAACTGATATTAATTCCATTATTTACAACGTGCCGTTCGTTTTCAACAAGCTCTGCAAACATGCGACACAAAAAGTGAGACTTCGACGAAAATTTTTAGCCACCCATGAACGCGTCGCTGCTTTAAATTTACATAAATATTCATAGAACTTGCAAAAATTTCCAAAGGCCCATCGTTACAAACATACAGGACTTGATTCTACCGGTATTATTATGTAATGGAATATTGTTATTTCTAATTACGATTTGTGGAGTTCCGCCATATTTTCGTAGTGTCAGGGCTTGAATTCACGACGGCTTCACGTATCATAAAACCATAGATAAAAAATAATTGTAATAATATATCTTCTAGTTACATTACGACACAGATAAAATTAAACATAGCACACACAATAATTATAAATTAATCCTAACATCAAGTCAGGTATACAGAATGAAGAACAAACAAATGCGTATGATAATTCAAATATTAATTCTATTTGTGTTCTATTTGAGACGTTCTTTTGTTTGCTTGTCACTTTTTTTTTTATTAAATATTCTTTTTATGAATTTGTATTGCACGGTTGATCTACTTCATTTGATTGTCACTCGTTTGAAATTTATTATACTTTTAATATTTCTAATGAAAATTTTTAAATGCCATAATTATTCATCTTTGTGCAATCGCTTCGCGCTTCTTAATCCTTTGTATTAAAAATATCTCTTAGTTTGTTTTTTTGTTACCGATCGGTTACACAGTCGATATGGTAAAACGAAGTAACATGAGTTACATCGTTTTGTTACGGATTTAGAAAAAGACCAATAAATAATGCTGTAACTCCACGAAAATATTTAAAAAAATAAAAAACGCATTATTATAGACTAGGTTTTGTGACCAGCAGGCCTACGCCTGGATTTAATAAGGTTTGATGCAACTACTATTGCATACATGCTCTTTTGTAATTAAAGTCATTTTTCTCTTTAACCGTAAGAGGTATTTGATATTTCAATAGCCTATCTCCTAGCCAGGATTCTGCTCTATCGTTACTCAAAATATGTAGTCTGAGAGTTCTCCCGTGTCAAACTGATTCCTGGACATAACCTGGGCGTTTGGTACCTTACCTATACAGGCTTTTTGCCACACCATGGGTTAAATTCTCTGCAGTAAGTGACTACATTATTTTGCCTCGTCCAATAGTGCCAACTTTTTTTTTATTGTTAACTAGCTGTATTTCCCGTGCTTCGCAACGGCTAAAATTGTGTACGGGTGGTGAAGTTACATCGTCTTAGAATTAAATACCTAATGGAATAAATTTTTGGCATATAGGAAGGAATATATTTGTTTTACCTAGTAAAATTATTTTTTATGTATATAGGATTCTGCTAAATTCAAATTTCACAAAAAGATAGTAAAAAAAAGAAGAAAAAAGCGTTGGGTATGGAGTGGGTTCGAACTCGTACCCTCGCATCGCATAACACTCAATTTAAGTTAAGTACGCTAGCCCCTACACCACGCGAGACAAAACAGATGACGACAGAAAGCGCCGCGGAGCAAATGTCAAAACTATTTTTTAATTATTATAGACACATTTTTAGTCATACAGAAGTATTTGTAGAGCAAAAACATTGTATAAAAATAATCCTTAGATGTATATCCTAGTTCTAGATTATGTAACGACGCAAACAAATTTAAAAACCATATTAACGGGACTACTTTAAATGGCTTCTTTCATTTTCATACTAACTTGATAGAATTCAGCATCTTGGGAAAATTGATAATTTTACCAAACCACGATACAAATCATATATTTTAATAGCCTATGTTGAAGCCGAGATTCCATTTATAAGTTTATTTAATAGATGGATGTCTAAAATCGTCTGGTATTAATGTTTACTCCGGACGCGAATCGTCATTTTTTTCAGGTTCTTTCCCGAGTCATTTATGATTCATAGATGGCGGTAGTGATGTTTTATAAAATCAGAAATGAAATAAAAAATCATTATAAATCAATAATTCCCTTTGTTGCACATATTTTTATCCAAAATATCAATACAATCTCGTGCAAAGTCAGTGGCGTATACGAATATCAAATTTTTGTATTGTACGTATATAATTAAAACAAAATTAAATTAGGTGCAATGCGAAATGTTTTTTGTAAACAGTATATATACAATTTTCAAAATAACGTTCCGATGTGATTGTGACGGCGTTTTGTCAAATACTCAACGCTGCCGAAAATCCACAATTATTAAGGAGATTTATCTAAAAGTTTGACATTCTGTGATACAAAATTAGTAGGTACAGGTGCATAGATAAAAATTCTAAATTCAAATATTTACACCATAGACAAAAGACACCTTTTATTATACTTTCGGTAGGAAGTAGTTTACTTTTTTCTTATCTTTCCTTATTTTTTGATAACGCAGAGTCGTCAGGATTAAACAATGTTTATACTCATTTTTAAGGATGTTGACTTAGGTTTCTGATAAAATTAGGTTTACTGTCGGGTTAATTTTTTTATAGTCCACAGTCGAGTTTCCCTAACGCTGCCAACGATGTAAACAAATATAACAGTATAGTGACTTTGTTATTAATATTTAATCATTTGAAAACATTTTTTTATATATAATTAGGCAGTCCACCCTAACTGGTTGATTTGTGCCAGTATGCATCTAAGAAAGCTTAAGATGAAATTTAAAAGTTCAAAACTGTTAAAAGTTTCACGTCGAACCTCTTCAGAAATCACGCGATAAGGTTCCTTAGGCTTCATTGATAGAAACGAAACAGAGCTCAAAAGTCTGGATATATCTTGAGAAATCATAACCTAGCAGTTGGCTACTTGATTATATCCCTAATAACTCTATTGTAAAATCTCATATATATGTTGATCCACGCGATAAATAACTCTGAACGGAAAAAGCCACTATGGTTACCAAAAAGTTACCTGCAGACACTTTTCTTTTTTGACATGCTGTATTTACTACGAATGCTTACTGCTTTTTATTTAATTGTGACACCCTGTTGTAAAATTTAATTGTGAGACCCTGTTGTAAAATTTAATAACGTCTTATATTTTTATCTGACGTACATGAACGACAAAGAGACATATTATTGTGTGTTATTATCTTTGATAATTTTATTATATTAAATGTGTGTAAATATGAAATCAGATTGGAACAGTAAAGTCTAAAGACTCTGTTTGATAACTTTATTATTATCTGTTTAGATATCATATTATTATTATTATCATTCTCTAAAACGTTTTATACTATGACATACATTAGTTCAATTCTACGCTAGCGTTTTAGGGTTAACAACATCACTAACGTGTAACCGAACGGTAACGCTGTTATTGTAGGGTTAAGTAATATATCTTGGAAATTATTTGAACTAAAATCTCAGGTCACACTATGACATCCAGATTCCTGACGTTTTCCTTTTGTGAAATCTATCCAAATTTTGAAACACTTATGTTTACACAAACATTATAATTTACTAGGGTACTGAAATTTTTCCCTTGCGGGTTAGACAGATAGGACATAACCTCAGACTACCCAAATATGACGACACACACACTCCATGCTTTCGTCACACCTTGCAATTCGTCATACACTCCCTCCAATTTCTTTTACTCAAAACGCGTCTATTCATGAGGACTGGTCGACGTAATTTTTATTTAAATTAATTTTTATTTTATTTCATCTAAAAAACCATACAGTCAATACAAAAGTACATACAATAAAATATCACCAATTAATAGACCAGTAAAGGTTCTGCAAATTACCAAAACAATACAAAAATAATCCTTTACCTATGTAAAAGTGAATTAATGTTAAATGAAGTCGAAGTGATTTAAAAAAAAGGAATGAAATTCAAAAACGTTCTATAGTTGACCATAGATGTTTTTTAAATTACTTGTATAAAAGGCGGGGAAATTGAACATTGTAAAACATGACAATTAAAATATGCATTACATAGTAATATTTTCCACTGGCAACATTGAGAATATAACAATATCTTGTATTTTTTCTAGAACAAGGACTTCCTTTTTATATAAAATACATGTTGTAGTTGCATCATAATTCTATGGTGGAAATATTATTATATATGTTCAAATTGACAACATCCTTTCAAATACATTTTCCCATACACCTTCTCAGAATTAATAACCAGTGTTGCCAACACTAGGGGATCCGATGTTGTCTTATTCATTTCACACGATTGTTTGTGGTATTTATTTATTTATTAAATAATCAAATTTATAAAATAATGTTTACTTATTTTTATCAAACGATTCAGGAAATCCGTGTTTTTTTATTCAACATGAAAAAAAAGCACTAATATATTTTTTGTTTATTGTTTTACTAGAATGGGTAATTATTACGAAAATACTAAGGTCTCATGCCCTGTACTTATAAAAATAACACAGCTGATTTAAAATACCATCTTTTTTTCATCATCCACAGTATTTACATTTTTGTCCCCATAACAATCTTTTTCTTTTCCTTATGGTCATTAGGAGTTCTTTTTTATGTCATTTTGTTGCTTTCCGTCCGAATTTTAAAATTCCAAATATTAAAATTAAAATTAAATTAAATTTAAACCTAATCGCCAAAAATAAATCTAGCGAAAATTGTTTTTTTTTTCTCAAACCACTTTCCTGCATATTTTATATGATTGATTTAAAGATTCGAACCAGCAATCACTGATTACAAGTCCGTACTCTAACCAACTGCGTTAGTTACTAAAAGCAACCTATTCAAAATTACATTTTTCACTCATTTCTACTTCTTCCTCACGAGCCCTGCAGCTTCCATTTCTGGATATAGGTTTCCCTCATTCGTCTCCATCTCTCTGTGAATTTTGTCTCAGATGTCCATTTGAGGCCAGCTGTCAACATCAGGCCCTCTGTTTCACTCATTTCATACTAATCTAATCCAGCTGGATTGCTAAGTATTTGAGTACACAGGAAGAGATAAAAATAAACTTAGAAAAAAAACTGATAAAAATCGTAGTTATTGTCCCAATAGTCTATAAAGAATTAAAACAATAATCAGAAAGTCATTGATCAATGAATGCCGTTGTTAGAAGAAGTATGTCCCTTTGTAAACAAAGAAAAAATAAGCTTCAGATATCATAGACAAAAAATAATCAAATGTAAACGGAGCTTAATAATAATTATTCTTATCTAAGGGTGCGTACACACGGCGGTTCTTTGAACTAAAAATAATTCGAATAAAGAACGCGGTGCCGCCTACCATAGACACTAAATTCGTGGAATTATAACATGAAATCTGTTTGATTTGAAATATTTCTATGGAATGGAACACGTATCGATTATAGCGGGAATTATTGTACAAATATTATCGTTTTGTTCCTAATTTAAAAAACAAACTTTATAATCGTTCCATAGATCTCATTCGAAAGGCCACTTATAGTTGTGAACCACTGATAAAAGAAAAATACAATACCTATCCTCAGATCAAACGATTGGTGATTATGTACTTACATTACAGTTCATCAAGAAAGCGTTGGTCTTGAAACAATTTGGAACTACAATTTTATGTCCTAGAAACAATGACATTTCTATTGAAATTCTATACAAGTACCCCAGTCAGTGAGAGCCAGGATTCTGCTCTATCCATACTCAAAATATGTAGTCTGTGAATTCTCCTGTGTGATTCGACCTGAATGAACTTATATGTTTTAATCTAACTGTGGCGCATGCTTGTGGTTGACAGCTGAATTGTGAATGGACTTATCTTCATGTTATCACTTATATCTATAGTTTTCTGTTTTGTGCTTGTATTTGTAATGAAATAAAATAAAAATGATTCTTGGATACTGCATATAGGCACCGCCACCTTAAAATTTCTCTCTTTCTCTAGCCATGATGTAGGATTAATACATTAAACGTTATAGGCGATGTTGCCGTCACCGTCGCTAAGGAAATGTATGGAACAACAGTCCCTTAACAACGAGTATGACGGACCACGTATTATATTCTGTTATGAGATTTGACAGGAGTGGTGGTCCTGTTTGATCATTATGCTATGTTGCCAACTGTTACGGCACGGCTAGAGTACCTACTCTAGGAGGTGGTGTTATAGGACAACTTTACTATGTTAAATATTATGATGACTAGTAGTTATACCCGCGCATTTAGTAGACGTCATCAATGTGTAAGGATTGTTATATCTCCCCGTTCACACATTTCCAATGACGTGATATGTCTGTTAACACGAACTCCACTAATAACACTCCTCGCATGTTATTCTACAACTACCTATCATTATTATTATATGTACTAGTCTCATAACATAACATCATACTGACAATATAATATTATAAAGAAACTACTCTCCACGTACATACATACATACAAACAAACATACACATTTTATATATTGTAGTAGATAATGAAACTTGACAGCATCACGTGATGTTCGAATTTTGAATTTGACGTTGCGTTGTTTTTCTTTCGTTCGATTTTTTTTGAATAAATAATTTTATCTAAATAATCCCAAGTTCATCTTTGCTATGCATCTTTGTACACCTCACAGTACGCTAGAAACGCTTGTGTCGTGAAGTGGAGTCGTAATCGGGGAACAGTCAATAAAATAGCGTTTTTTTTTTCATTTTTAGGGTTAATTTCCCTTCAATCAACAAACCTTTACTGTTATTCCCTAAATTTTAATGCATATTATAAATACACAAAAAATATTATTCTCGAGATCTAAGGCCTCCCGTTTTTAGTTTTTTTTTTAATATCAATATTCTTACTCTTAAAATAAATATACCTACCTATTTTATAAAATATATGTACGTACCAGGCGCGAAGATAGCTAAGAATACGATTCCTGATATGTACCTTAAACTCCTCGGAAGCATTTTGGTTGACTAACTGAAGCTATGCAAATATATTTTGCGTTCTTGATAACTTAAAAAAAAAAACAAAAAAGTTTTTTCGTAAAACACAGTATCGAGCTATCAACATAACAGGTGCTAAACCAAACATCCCATTACCTAAATCTACAAACCGAGGAGCGACCCTCACGGATGTGAAAAAAAATGTAACAAAAAGTGTGGGGGTGATTTTAAACCATCCCCCTCAACCCCCCACACTTGAGCTGATGAGAGCTGATACAAGCTCTAAACAACGGTCACCCAATATTGGTTTATGAGCCCTAAGTATTATAAAAAAAAAAACACGACATAAATTTTTAATATAAACATAAGAGGTGCTATACAAAATTTATAAAAGTTCGTGTTGTAAGTACACGAGAGGGGTAGTTGAAAAGTTTTGGAGGAATCTATTTCATTTTTTATCCTTTTCTGCAAATTTACAATTATTATTTTTTTAAATATAAAAATGAATCTGGATTTATCGAAATAAACCCAAATACATCTTATTACACTTCACAGAAAGCTTAAAAGCTTGTGTTGTGAAGTGGAAATGGATATATTCAACTAGTCGTATACTTACTTACTGCTAGCCACTTGCATTCCACTGCTGGATATAACCCTCTTCTAAACTCTCCTACTTTCTTCTATCTTGGGATATCTGCTGCCATCTATCAACCGTAAACTGGACAACTAGTCGTATATAGATTTTTAATTAATTGAAAGGTTAAAAAAATAAGATGGAAAAGCTACATTTGTCATTTTTAATCTAAATAGGTAGGTAGGTAAATTAAAATAAGTTGGTTGGATTAGAGGTACTATTTTTATACTTTTATTTATTTTTTTATTTTATTTGGAAGATTACATATATTATGCTAAAGATATCTTTGGATTTATGACATTTTTTGGCATGTGTAGTATTAGTTTTAACCTGAAATCACGCTATTTATGGCCTATGCCTAGGATATCCAATTGGTGAAGAAACTTGAAAAAAACATTTAGTGATCAATTGATGCATTATGAAAACTGCTCTACACGAACTATTTTGTTATGGGGAAATGTCTAGAAAATGTATGTAGCATTGCATTTGCATGCTAAGATTCGTTTATTAAAGGTATTCCAACTATTGGAGGTTCCCTCGCGATATTATACTTTCTGGTATAAGTGGGCGAATGAGTTTTCAAGAGCAGTTAAAAATTTAATATATTCTGCTTCAGAGTGGAGGGGGGAGGGGGAAGGAAGGTATCATTTTTTAGAAAAAAAAAATATAATATTGAATATTCTGGAACGATTAAACAAAGAAGGGATGAATAATAATATTAAAATAGGTGAGTATAATGAATGTAGGTGAGATCGGTAATAATTTAAAGCGACAATGTTTTCATTATGGATTTACAGGGTTTTGTGTTTGGACAGATAATTTCTTTTTATGGGGTGAAATATACGCATTGATTTTTTTTATTTTCGTCATATAAAAAATGTGTAGTTGAATGTATTTAATGCTGGCGCCACACGCTGGCCGAGCGTCCACAAGTTTTGTGTGAATGAGTGAAAAGGCGTTTGGATGAGGCGTTTGTCTTAGGTCGTGCACGTAACCGACCGTTACGCCTTTTTACTCATGAGCGCAAAAATTGAGGACGTTGAAGAGCGTGTGGATGAGGCATAACATTTCTGGTTCCTTATGTTTGCATAAGAAAAATTATGTTGATTATTTTCAATCATGGTTCAATCTCTGTTAGTTTTTTTCACACATAAGTGGATGTGAACTTATTAAAAAAACAGTATTTTTCACCGGCCGTTTCGGGTAAGTTACTAGTCCTATGAAAAAAGCATATCGATAATTTTTTGTGGAGAAACCACTTTTAGGGACATAGGGAGACTAAGCCCAGGGGGGCGCGGCAAGATTTTGCTAGGCAAGCCGATGGCTTAGATGTGTGGCGAAGTTTGATTTAAAACATATTTCGATCAAAAAAGACGTCATTGTTTAAGCGGTCGGATCTTAGGCTAATATGTATGTTTTTCTGTCTCTTGCAATAGATTCCCAGACACCCCTGACATTCAGCACGCCAAAGATCCTGGATGACCCAGAATTGTACTTTAATATTCTCTTTCTTTATTTTCAGTATACTCCGTTCCGTTGATCTCTCGGCGGTAGCTGATAGTAAACAGTTCCAACAGTTGTTGATAGAGAGGTCCAAAGCCCTGGCACAGAGCTGTGAAGCCCAACAGAGGGAAAGGGAGAGAGAAAGGGAGCAAATACAGCAGCAACAACGGGAGCAACAGAGGGAGCAACAACGAGAGCAACAAAGAGAGAGGGAGCTACAACAGCAACAAGCCCAGCAACTCGCTCTGCAACAAGTAACACCTCCACAACAAGGAAACAATAGTAGTCACCACGACTCTGACAGAGAATCTGTGGAAAGGGACAGACTATCAGTGGACAGGCGGGATTCAGGTGTGTATAATTGTAGCGTTTTTTTTGGTGCAGAGCATTTGTATTGCAATGAAATTTCATGTTTTTAAAATCTCCTTTTTTATGGACCATCTTCTGATTCAATTTGAAAATTTAAATTTGGAATACAATTCTGAATGTTATGGCATTCAATTGGGTGGAAAAACTGATTGCAGAAAAAGATTGGATTTTTTTCTGACTTTCACAGAACACTCAAAAAAGTGACAAAAAAGAGTTATGGGTTTTTTCTACAACCCAGTACAAAATAATATATTATATTCCAATGAATTTTGTAACATTTTTTTATGAAAAACCTAGCTTACAAGATGTCAATATTTTAAAGTCAATTGAAGCCTGTCTTACACGATACCGTATTTTAATAGAAATTGTTTTGAAAACATGAAATTTTTTCACTGACCATTTTTATCCTATATTATGCGACACAATAAATGGTCAGCATTATGCATTTGGTTCAAACCTTAGCACTGCTTTATCAAAGCTTTTAAAGTAATATCTATTAACTAAAAAAAAACTAAGTATTACATAATGGTGTTTGAATATTACCTATATTAATTATTTTTTAAAAGAATTATGTGAGTATTTTATGCAAATTAAAGGTGATTTAAGCAAATCTATAATACTACATACTTACTATTATGATATTACTGACATTGCATGTAAAAATTTGTTTATTTCATCCCAAAAAAACATCATCCTGTCATTTAGTTTTCTTTTATTTTATTTTAAGTTTATTTATTTTTCGACCAAAATTTTTCTACGTCATTTTAGGGAATAACGAATTAGGTGAAAGATATTCTATCATTTTTGACGTAACCGTTTGCTTTTTTCGAATGATTTTTAAAAACATTTTAGATCTAAAGTGTGTCGAATTGGTGTCAGTTCTTTATTTAAACGAATTTGAATTTTTAAATTAGGAAGTGGGAACTAAACAGAATGGTGTAATCAAAACGATACAAACACAACCAACAAAAAGTAATTTTATAACAATGCGTATAAACACAATGAACACTGAATGTAAAAAGGATTTATTATTTATTTATATGACAATGGTAACAGAATATTCTGACAGGATGAATATGTGATATATTCTCGAATTTCTTTTGCGCCATTTTGCATTGATAACGAGATGCGCGTAGGTGGCGCATATTGCATTTTACGATTTTACACGCAGACCCTCAATCATCTTTTGTTATTGTTACGATATTTAGATTTGTACGATACCTCCGTTCAGATTATAATCGTGAATGAAATTGTACGCTACTTATTTTTATGTTATACCCATCCTTGTTGTAAATGTTAACTTCATATTGTTTTGACGTGACATTTTTTTTATAAACGTTTTCATTTAAAAATTTAAACACGGGTTATTTGCGCAAACTTGCTTCTCTTGTTTGACAGTTTTAAAGTTCGATTTTTAAATCTATGACAAATAGTTTTCCATATATTATTGATTGAATAAAAGCTAGATCTTCGGAATAAATTCCGATATTATTAAAAATTTAGAGTTGCTAATACATTAAGAAACATAAATTGTTTTATTTATTGACCACAATGTGTAAAAAATCAAATTGATAAACAAACCGAGATAAAGTCGTAACCGCATAAGAATTAATCATCACAAACCTCCATCTCTTTCTTACACGTAATAAAAAATGTATCGATTATGAACAATAATAATATACCCGTTTCGCTCTAGCATATAGATCCACTACGAATACAGGTATACCAATAGGTATAACATAAAAGGTATCCACTTAGTATAGGTACATTGATATCGATCAAGATTACATTATTGATCGATAGAGGCGGAGCTAAATCACAGCAGTTATTCACCTATCGAGTTATTGACTCCTCCCATCCGTGGATCATTAAGCGTCAAATTATAATATACAATTATTGAATATAGAATTGTTGTTACTGGCAACTCTGTTTTTAAACTTGGAACATTATACAACACAACTAATAGTAAGCGATATTTATTTATGAGCGTCGCGAATTTTACGACGACTATTTTGTCACCCATTATACGGTTGGAGTTATTTTAAATGCGTCGTTCATGGATTTTCTTTGACGTTTTGTATCTAGACGCTGCAAACCTATAGAAAATTAATATAAATTCATTATTATGGTAACATTTTGTACTTAGAACCATATACAGATCATATCTCTATGCTTATAGAACGTTTAAAATATTTGAATTAGGTGTTTAGGTTGAAGTTGAATTAGGAAGTTATTGGAAATTCAAAATGATTCGATTTCCAAATTGACAATCTGCTTTCAAAGTAGGCGCGTATTCATTTTCTTTTATTTTAACTCACCATTTCACTTTTTTCTATACTTAATGCAGGTGTTACGTGCATATTTCAACACAGCATTAATTTACGTGCATTTTTGAACATATTGTTTTTAAAGTTGAAACAACATTGAGAATATTTATTACCGTACAATTTTCGATGGAAAAATGGAATTTTCTATTAGAAATTCTTCGCAGATTGTATTTTTAAAACCTAAATAATAACAGATAGCGGTTGTAGCTAATAAAGAATCTAAACGTAATAAATTCAAATGCATAGGAAAAGAATTACCAGTTTTGAACTCATATTGCATGATTGCCGTTAATAAATTTACAAAACAGGACGGTTTGTGAAGTCGCACTACGTGTGAAACAGACTTTACTTTTTTTCGATAGGTATGCACCTATCTTTAGAATGCATTCTTGTAATCTATGGAAAATTGCACATCTACGGAATGTTTGAATTTCGAATAGAATATTATTTGAAATGGCAATATTTAGATATTATCATTTTGAAATTTTAAAAATGGAATCGAACGTTTAATTTAACTATTATTTGAAATAAATGGAACATTTTATGTGAGAGTTTAATACGGTTATTAAGAGCGTAGGTACCTATTGTATAATTTTTTAAAGTAGAGATTAACGGGCTGGTATACCTTTAATTTTAACGTCGCTTTAATTATTTATTTCTCTTTTTATGATACAATATAATAACAGTTTAGATTTTTTCGTTAAATTAATGGCGATATATTTTGGACGTGTTAAGGCGTGATTCCACCGAAGCAACACTGAACGGTATGCACCATGCTACTAAAACGATTCCATTAAGAGTATGCATACTGACATTTCAATAATTTCTAAAAACGGGAGACCTTAGATCTCGACAATCGTTACTAAATACGCTTTGGAAAAAATAGGGTAGATACATTAAACCTTTATCTAGGGAATAACCGTAAAAGATTCTTTATATCTTGAATAGATATCTAAAAAAAATGTTAAAAACACCCCTGATCTTTTTTCCGAAAGACAGAAACTCGGAAAATTGGAAAGATTATGTGTAGCATCAATACTTCTAGAAAATAAAGTCTTTGACACATTTTAATCATTTTAAAATGGTGTACATGGGTGCGATTTTCATTAATAGCTAACGGAAATTCTATAAAACAAGGCATAAAACCGGCCAATTTTACCAAAAGGGAGGTGCCCAATTTCCAGGCCTTCTAGTACCTATAGGTGGGTAGTGATAGCATGCATCATCACCGTACGCTACATGTCGCCTAAAAGTTGCCTCTGTGGGATTGGGCCTTTATAACACCAAACAACAAATCATTATTTGATTCGTATGTATTGGAGTTTTTTAATGTATATTATATTTTATGATTATAATCCGTGGTAATTACAAGTTGAATGTTTAAGCTTTTAATCGTCATGCTCAGTAAGTTGCTCAATCATAGTGGATAAACCATTACCAACCTATAAACCTGATAAGTAGTGTACACGCCATTAGCTTCACCTTGGATAGCCAAACCACCAACGATATTATATATGAAGTACTACCTAGCCTAGACGGCGTACTCAATACTAGAAGTGTAACTAAACTGGTGCCCACAAACTGTCAAATCTTATGAAGAATTTTGACAGTTTGTGGGCACGTTTTCGAAATTTTGCCCTCATAGTTATAAACTGTGTTAGTTTTAACGTTATTTAGGAATCAAGCGGCAGTTTTAAAGATGTTTTAGTTTTTATTATTGATATCTTGTTAATAGTGTGAGTTTTGAGACTCTAAAATACCAAAAAGTGCCGAGCGTGAAATTGCGTCACTTCCATTCTATTGAAATTGAAAATACATGGAGTCAAACGTCTAGGTTACTTAATATACCTATAATGTCTTTGGAAAGCACCGAGGCAGCCATTATTATTACCCAGTACTACCACCACAATAAAGTATTTAAATATGTAAAGGAGCGGATTCCATTTTTAAATCGAGATTTTAAAACAAGATAACCCGCCATACCAGTTAAAATCATTATTATTATTGCTTACTTATGTATAAAACATGCAATTAATTACGATTATTAAGGTGAATTTTTAACGATAGACTGCAGTAGAAACGTATTCACGAAAATACACAAATAACCGATAGCTTTAACGCTTCACCTCACGTAAAAATAATTTAAATATTAAAAATAATAAACCACTCAACACAACAAAGAACCGTATTATAGTCTGGGACGTCTAATAAGAACGCGTGTTCGATATTCAAATATTGTTCAACCAATATC
Source organism: Ceraclea dissimilis (assembly GCA_963576895.1). NCBI lineage: Eukaryota > Metazoa > Arthropoda > Insecta > Trichoptera > Leptoceridae > Ceraclea > Ceraclea dissimilis. Next base: position 7,032,033 of record OY756379.1, on the reverse strand, counting down.
AAACATTAAAAATTCAAATTGTTCAATAGAACATGAATAGAACGAATACCTCCATTTTGTTTATTGTTTCCAAATATGCATACTGTGCAACTGTAACTAGAAGATTATTAAACATACTCGAGTACCTACCCAGCAATCCAAATAAATTAATGATTATTCAGTAGCAGATATTGTTATTAACTCATGCATAATTTTAAACGAATTATGTTTTATTTAAATTCGTATTAAACAGCTTAATTTACATGCGTACGTTGTAATTATGTTTTTTTTTAAAAGCGTTTTAAATTTAAACGAGTATGTGGTTAGAAATTTAACATCATTAAGGAATTGAGCTAAATAATTTGTTTTTATTAGTTTAGATAATCACCATATAATATAGAATTTGCACGCAAAAATATTAAACGCCTTTTTAATCATAACAATCAAATTAATATTCATTTGTTCATTATTTATTCAGTTTTTTTTTTATTTTTCTTATTCTTTTCTTTTGTTTTCACCTTTCAACTGTTTTCTTAACCATTTAATGTTTTCTTTTTCTTGTTATCGACTATTGTTTTTGGTTTTTTTAGTTCCCGAGTGATCGATCTCTGATGAATTGTTTATGCGCTAACCATACAATGCTAAATAGTGCTAGTTATGGTTTAATAATTATTAGTTTAGATAGTTTAATAGTCATCGCACACTTTAGTTTCTTTATCAATATAATTACTGAGTATTCCAACTCCACAATTAACATAACGTGAATTAGAATCGTTGATTTACTTTTCGTTAATTAGTTTAATGATAGAATGGCCGACACGAGAAGCGGCAGTCAGGTATTTTGCGGATTGGTCACCTTTATGTTTTTTTTTTTATAATTTGTTTATTATTTTTGCCTCCGTCCTTTGAAATCATTGTCTCCCCTTTGGGCAATAAAAGAGCATCAAACATACCGCAACTTGCTTTGCAGGCAGCGGAGTTCCTGAAGAGATCCCCAGTTCGCCGCAGAGTCCGCCTCGCCCACCCACCATCAACAATAACACCACACACCTCAACCACAACCACGGGAGCAGTCCCTTTAGGTTTGATGAGCTCCGTAGTCCGTTCAGATTCGCCGATGATCCTGGCCCCTTACCACCGGGCGCACTCGTCGGAAGACTCGGAGATTCGCTCATTCCTAAAGGAGATCCCATGGAAGCCAGACTACAAGAAATGTTGAGATACAACATGGACAGATACGCCACACAAGCGTTAGACACATTACACATATCTAGAAGAGTGAGAGAATTGTTAAGTGTTCACAATATTGGACAGAGACTATTTGCCAAATATGTGCTCGGATTATCGCAGGGGACTGTGTCCGAGTTACTATCGAAGCCAAAGCCTTGGGATAAGTTGACTGAGAAGGGGAGGGACAGTTACAGGAAGATGCACGCCTGGGCGTGTGATGATGGAGCTGTGATGTTACTCAAATCATTGATACCAAAGAAAGGTAAGAGGCTCGCCGATGGCCTCTTCCGAAACTCGAGATAAATCTGTATCCGGCTTTATTCGTTTTTAAACCCGACCGTCCAATACAAGTGTTTAGTTTATAGTGCAAGTTGTTACTTTTGTTAGGAGGATGTTTTGTCAGTAAAGATTAGACATTCTATTATTCTATTTCTCTGCTCCACTTCTAATTGTGCTGCACTTTCTGATGATCTCCTAACATTAATATAATATCATCATCTTGCACTTTGATTGATTCTGATTGTTTAAGCAGATCGATAACATTAGATTGTTTAATTAATTAATAATTATAATGTAGTAATATTATTCTTTCCGCCTATCCGCCTAAACCTGATCTGCCGCCTAGCTCTCCTGTGCCATCTAGAGATTTATCTTTGGAGTTTCGGAAACGGCCGACTGCGCTATACTCTTCTTAAAAAATCGAAGGCTTTTTGATCGAACCAATCGTAACACAATTTTAAAACGAATAACGTGTTATGGTAATTCATCAAAAAGCCGTCGATACGCTTTATTTTTTACTACCAACGTGCTTTTTTTATACATCTCTTTCGTTTTGCTTTTTTTATGCTTTATGTTATTTTTAAGATTTATTTATTAACCATGCTTATTTTATTATTATCAAATGCAAATTTTACTAACAAACTTATGCCATTTTTTCTTAATTGTTATTTCAAAAGTGTTTCTTTAAACAATTGACATGCAGATAAAATATAGAATGCTTCGAAAAATTCAAGTTCAAAATAATTATACTTTTATATATGAAAAACTGGCCGAAAAATCCTCAGATCCCGTAAATTTCAGGGGTACTTTCGGAATATTATTTCAAGGAATTTCCAAATATTGTAATTCTAAATCAGCCAATCTGTAGTCCATACTTTCATCTATCACTGTCTTCAGTTTCAAGACAATTCTCTCAGTAGAGTAGCTGAGAACAATTCAGGGCGCCGAAGCCGAATGACAGCATCTTAAGATGAAAATTTGTAACGAAAACCTAATTTTTCACATCTAAAAGTAGTATCATAATTAAAAACTAAATATGCAGTCTGAAACTACTAGATTACACCCAAATTTTGACACCTCGTGTGTTCCGATTGCGATATTAGTAAAAAAAAACTCCATACATTGAAGGCGGGACACCCTAATGGTGATGTGTAGAACCATTTATCTTGTAATGTGTGAGGTGTCTTTTACAAGTCACCATAAGGACGGGTCTCCACGTTCTTCTTCTCTACATTTAGCACTTTGTGACACCTCCTTCTTCACATATTCATCTCTTGACGTCTAATTTCACTTTGTAGTGCGCGACTATAGTTTCTGGCTCATTAAACCAGGCCCGTCACATCACTAGTGTTAGAGATGTCTCGTCTAAGATGTCAAAAGTAACAGTAGCAATTTCGTATGGATATTGTTATATTCTGTAATGTAGCTCATTATTAAATTTGTTATCCCCCTCGTAGCAGGGATATTGAAGGTGTAATTCCGTATGGTGTTGCTGGGGGGTGCCCTTCCGCTAACCCTGGGGCCGTCTGAGTAACTTTGGGCTGAAAGAGCGAATAAAAAGGCGCCTAACTGACGCCTGTGTTATTCGGGTATGCGGAGGGACCTTCAATATTGTTATATTCCCCGTGACAATGATTTTTCAAACACTTTATTAACATTTTAGTTTGTGCCCTCGGGGCTGCTCCTGAATTTTACATATATTTGATGCAACCACTATTGCATACAAGCGGTTTTGTTCGAATGTCTTTTTTTCTCTTTAAGCGTAAGATGTATTTGATTTTTTTATAGCTTATATCCTAGCCAGGATTCTGCTCTATAGTTATTTAAAATATGTATTCTGAGAGTATTCTCGTGTAAAACTTATTCCTGGACATAGGCGATTTAGTACAACCTTAGGTGATTTTTTTTTACAAACAATGATATTGTCAACTCGTAGCACTACCCAAATGTCAGTAGCATGTACAAATGTTGTAAAATCGAGTTTTTTTATGTTTTTCATTAGGTATTACATAAGCATTTTTGTATATAGAAAAAAATAGGGGAAAAAATCTTGGAAAAATTTATGTGGTAGTGTAATAGGGTATCAACTGTGAACAAGGATCTATTGAAATCACAGAATTTTCTTATCCAGAACGTATTTTTAAAAGCAATATGTTATTTTTTACGGTGTCAGTTATTTCTAACATCCACCAAAATCACTGTTATTTTTAGCTGTTACTTTTTCCTTGATTAATATCATGTTGTATATTAATAATATGTGATTCTGCACAATAAGAATAAGACAACGCCTGTACTCTATTATGAATCGCATAACATTTCGTCCAGTCATCCTTTTTCCATCCATCTTATTGCTGCGGAGTAGTTTCATATTATCTGCTATTAATAGACGTGTTTCGATCACCGCAAACACATCTTCAGAAGTTATTCTGATAACCATATTTCATTCACGAATCATTTCCTTACTTACTTATTGTATTCAACAAGCAACTGATCAACAGACTACATAGGCATATCGACATTTAAAAAAAATTAAAAAAGGGAGACATTAGTTCTAACAACCTTACTAAATATGCTTTGGAAAAAAATAGGGTAGATGCATTGACCATAAAAGATTTTTTATATGTTGTATAGATTCCACAAAAAAAATGTGAAATCATTTCTTCAGAAAATGTTTTTTCCGAAAGACAGAAACTCGCTTCCCGAAAGTCGCGGAGTTTTTTTTTGTGTTGATAAAATCTAGTAAATGACCGTAAAACTTTTCTGAATGGAGCGAAATTAACACCAAAAAGTAAAAAACGCTATTTTTAATATTTTATCATGCGATTGTTCATGCGATTTTGAACCTTAATTCCGCGGGAAACGATCATGACGTCATACTGGGTCCGAGCTGTAACAGAAGTGTGTAAATATTTGAAAAAATCAGATCTAAATTCATAAATTACATGTTCGATTGCGCTTCCATTTTTTAAATACATATTTTTAAATTTGTCACAAAATGTGCCAACGTAATTTTTTTCTATAATTTTCTTTAGTTTCATTAGGCTTAGCTACTATTTTTAATATATTTTGTTCATAGGTTGTAAATTATATTTTTCATTATAGATTTATTTTTATTTTTTTATGTTTACTTATGTATTGATTTCTGTTTTAGCTGCATATTTGGGTGAGTTTTTTATAATGTACCTATTTATTTTTTCTTTTAAGAAACCAGCAAACCCATATTTACTTAACGGATGTATGTAGGTTTATTTTTTGTTTCCTTAATTTGAGTTTCATCTTGTTTTTTTCGCAAATTATGAGCCCATACCCGTTTCACTTTTTATTTGACAGTTAGCTAAAAAGCGAGATAAAGGCAACTTGTGACGTCACAAGCGATAGTTTTAATATTAGGTATACAGAAACAATGGTATGATGAGGACAATATGACGTCACAGCATATTGACCAATGAGCGTGGATCATTGGGAGTACACAAACTGTGTAGTTTATAATTGTTTAAATTCAAAATATTCTTGGAGAACGTTCTATTCATAATATTCATATAAATCATAGGGAAGATACTTTAGAATGATTTTCTCCGAATTCAAATCTTTTAATGAACTGTGCTGCCAGGATGAAAAAACAATTGATTTAATGTGTCGTCAGTGTCGTTAAATTCGAATGTATTCAATTAATTCCCTATATAATTTTAAATTAAGAACTATGTGGGTAAAGTGTTACCAGGATGAAAAAATGATATTATAATATTAATTGATATACAGTAATATGTAGCTGTTGAGTTCAAACGGAAAGTAAAGGGCATACTAATTAGCGCCAATCAACACACTCGTATTAATAATTAACGTTTTTATTAACGACACATATGTATTGTAATGATAATTATTAATAATAAATGTATCAAGGAATCCATTTTGTTATTATATTATTATTGTTTTAAATAATAATTAATCTACTTTATTATATTTAATGTCAGTAGATTGTGAGGAATTCTTTTTTTTACGTTAGGCAACATTGAACTGCCTACGATTATGTGTAAAGGACGGTTCATACTCGATAAATCATTACTGACTGTACAAAATTGTGATATCAATAAACCTAAGGAAAATTACTGATATTTGAATTCTAACTATCGTCCGCGAAATAGTGAATATTTCAGTACCTTCTAATTAAAGTTTACATGAAAATGGACGTAATAATAAAAAATATTGACATATCATTAAAATAATGAATTTTGTGTGCATAAACATCCATGTGCATCAGCAGTTTTAAACAGCCTATTTATTTACAGCGCGACAATAGTCATTAACCCTATTTTTTGACACAGGCACAATGCACTCATATACAATCTCTCAAGAAAGAGATAGTCTGAGATTAATTATTAGTTAGGTACTACAATTTTATATGCTATCAATAATAACATTTCTACTGCAATTCTACAAGTGTTGCCACTATGGTTGCCAAAAAGCTACAAGTAGCGTCCTCATTGAAAACGTATCTTACTTGCCAGACTGTAAATTATAAAAGAAAGAAAAAAACAATAATTATCCGATGAGAACAGGTCTTTATGTATTCTTTCTCTATGCACCCGAAGCAGAAGTGCGGGTATCAAAGCACCGCCGACATTCCTCTATGACACTTAAGTATTTTTCCCAGCGTTTATCCCTTTTTACTATAAAAATCTATTGTAATATTAATATTTATAATATTATTGTATCAATCAAACTCTAATTTAATTAAAATCATTATATTCCCATTCTATTTACTTACATTTTTAATAAACAAACGATTCGTTTAATGTTTTAAATTACCACCATTTTGTCTAGGGTTTCCTTGAGAAATTACGATACTGGCAATTCTTTCTATACTTGTTTGTCCAATTTTGTTTAGTAGGAAGAAGAATGGGGGTATATTTTTTACCACACAAAATGGAGGTCTTCACAACTGTCAATACTGTCATAACAAAACAAACCATTTGTTTATTATCCATAGATAATGATATATAGTACCTGCCGTATCTATTTGGACCTCCATTTACTGCAGCGCACTCTGGTGGAGAAAAAAACCGACGCCCCCCATTTAAAGTGAAATATTCTAAATTTGAATATTCATTCGAAAGTTATTGCGTTTGTTTTAAATATTGTGTTACAATTGCTCAAAAAATGGACACGTTGTCTTAATTTTAGCATAATGATTATTATGCTAAATATTTTATAGTTTAGTAATAACAAAGATCACGATGAGATATATTTTTAAAATAATTGGGAAGAACAATGAGAAATAAAAATGTCCAGCAATAAATATTACTGATTTTCAATTAACTTAAGTTTGTTCTACACAATATTCTAAATTTAAAATTCGCTGTCAAATTCAATAACGTAGGTAGCACTCTAGCCAATTACAAGAGGAACAGATTAGATATGGAATTATTTTAAAATCACTGGTATTTTTTCAGCAAATGTTAACAAAAGTATTTCCACAAAAGTTAAAAAAAAAAGTATTTCTTATTGACTACCTGTGAAGTATGAAAGAAAATAAGATTTGTACAAATATTAAAAAAAAGTATTTGTTATTGACAAGTGCAGGGTGCAAAAAATAGTTTTTTTTAGCTTAAACCTAACTTTATGCTATTTTAGAAAAGGAGTAGGTGTAGGTTGCTAGGATTCAATGATATTTACACGGAATTGTAAGCTGTGAAATGTAGCATTACAAAAAGTAGCATGTTATCTGTTATTTAAGAAAATATCCGGTATTTTTCACGTTTTGTTACATTTCTATCATAGGTTCTAAAATATTACGTCTATAAACGATAGCGATTGAATTAGGAAGTCGTTTTTTTGCGGATATAAATGGAAATATGTATTTTTTTCACTAATTAATTAATTTAAATAAACAAATAAATTATTACAATAACTGTCTTGTCTGAATGTATGATTTTTATTAATATTTACGATGGGAAGTGAGTATAGTGCTATAAACAAAACGAATACATCATTTTACAAATTGCTTGTATCACCTTCGATGCGCACGTTATAGGTGCTATATTTTCAGATGTTACTATTTAATTGCAAATCAAGTCATTATTAAAAGTATTTCTTACATCATAAGTCCTCATACAGTGATTTGACATAAATTATTGTAAAATCCTAATACTCTTTAATCTTTAACCCTGTTTTTAACCTCTTTAGGGGAAAAATTACCAAAAATAATGCCTCAATTGAAGGTTTTGTAATAAAACCTATATGTGTTCCGAATTTCGCTTCTCTGCGATTAGCCGTTTGGGCTGTGTGTCATCCATCATTCATTGTGTCATTCGGTCAAGCACTTCCTTTCATAGATACAGATCATCTCCAAAAGGCTTTGCACTTTGGAGATTTGCTGGTTACATCTATTTTTGACGTGAAGGTATGCGTCTATTATCTCACCCGTAGAATAAATTAAAACATTTTCGCGGCAAGTTCGCTATGATATTATTCTAAATTCAATAAATATTTTCGTTTTTACGCGCCATTGTTTTCGCTACCTCCGCGAACATCCATCAGAGGGCATCAGGTGCGTTTTGTTCTAACGGTATTCGTCTTCCTACTCCGTGTTTCTTTGGAATTGTAATTCTGTAATATTATCGTTATTGTCTATGAGTTTTTTGCAAAGATAATTGATAGATACCGGCTGAGCAGTCATTGCATGATTCAATATGTAATATTATACCTACAATGATATTTTATACTTAATTTATATACGAGTTTCTGGTATTGTTTACAAGATAATAGTAACAATAAATAACATGTGCCTTTGTTTAATAGTATGCATATTGAGTTTTCAAAAATTTCTGAAAACGGGAGACATTAGATATCAACAACCGTTACTAATATGCTTTGGGAAAAAATAGAGTAGATACATTGAACCTTTATCTAGGAAATAACCGTAAAAGATTTTATATATCTTGTATATATTTCTAAAAAACAAAATATGTGAAAAACACCTCTGATATTTTTTCCGAAAGACAGAAACGCGTTTCCCGAAAGTCGAGGAGTAATTTTTTTTATTGTATTGATAATATGCATTAAAATCTAGGGAATAACTGTAAAAGTTTTTTGATTGAAGTGAAATTAACCAAAAAAAATGGATATAACGCTATTTTTACCATTTTATCATGCGATTTTGAAGCTTAATGCCGTGGGAAATTACCGTGACGTCATAGTTGGGTCGGGAGCTTTAAAGTTAAAATTTATGAATATTTTTTGCGCCAATCAATAAACTATATTTTTATTCAGATTATCCTATTTTTCTCACTACGCCCCATCAGTTACAAATAAATTATCTATCAACCCCTGTTTTTAAGTCTACACATTTAAAAAAAAAGTTTTCATATTATTCCATGGTTTGTGTGTTGCCAAAATAAAATCATTAATCATCGAATCTTACACCCACTCCCCTTACGACTAATTGTCACCACTGCATTATATTTTTTCCGCGTGTTTTTAATGATGGCAACATTCTAACGTCAAATTTGAATTTAGAATTTAGGCTTCATTCGATCGTCGATTCTCTTTATGGGAGTAATTATCTGTCCACACATACTCAAATTAATCTTTTTTTCTTGGAACTATTATCGCGCATTTTTAATAAACCATAAATAATTACATATTACCATTTATTGAAGAAAATATTTTCATAATTATTACAGTTGGAATTTTTCAATGAAAAATATACGCAATTTGTTGCGATTTTTTCTAAATATTATATGGCGTTTCTCGTTACGTTATGCACACAGCAAATTGGTACCTAATAATAATGACAAACAATATTAATCGTAGAATTACATAAATAAAAAAATATATATAAATGTAATGATGGCAACACTGAAGTTAATGTGACTAGTCTTTAATGACAGTTATTATAAAAGCGGGTAGGTACCTGCGTATACTCCTGCATTCCATTGTCATTTAATATTAAATTTTCTCTGTGGTTTATCAAATACTTCTGTCTCTTTCAATAATAATAAGTACAACATTTTGCATTATGGCTACACTGAGATTGTTTCATTAAATTATACCGCAGTATTATTTATTGTAATTAAAATTAAACACTCTACTTCGCAAGATGCACTTCTTGCGAAAACTTTTTTGAATGCAATCGAACGTTTTCTTTTGTTCGTAGTCCTTTTTCACTGCATCATTCCATTTTCAAAAACTTTTCTTTCTATTGAACAGCCTATAAATATTGAACTATTTTTTTTTATCATTTTGATATAGGTTTTTAATGAAATTACTATTAAATCTTCCATTTTTACTGATCAATGCTTCGTTAAGTCCCCCCTAGTAGAAAAAATATGAAAAAAGTAATTATTTAGAGAGTTATTAATTATATATAAGTAAAGTAAGTAGATCAATATGGTGGTTTTATTGCTATTAATTATGACGTCTCTGGCAGCCATAACTTCCCCTCCTTCTCATTTCAAATCAGATGGAAATTACTAGAAATTATTCGACGCGGGAGAAATTTTATTCCGAATCGACAGCGTAACGATAAAAAGTAATAAATTTCAGAAGATGTTATTCCGAAAAACGGGGAGCAGTGTCGTCAATAAAACAGAAATTTCATTATTTCAAATTGACCAAAGTTTTCATAGTACTAACAGAAGTTTGCCTCTTCCGGATTTTTCAATACGCATAAAAACTAACAGAAACATTTGACTAAATTGAGATAGGCTGGGGGGCTGTGGGAGGGGGGGTGGTGTTGATTCAGCTAAGGTGAGGGTGGATATTGGGGGGTGGTATCTAACGAAGTCATCGTATTTTAATATCAAATTATACCCACCCTAATAAATGACCGAATAGCTACTAAAAACCAACAGCGCTTGCCAAATTTACGACACACCGTTTTCAGCCGCCTCTGTTAGCAAAAAAAAAAACACTTCTACTAAACTAGTTAATAAAATATTCACATTGTTTTATTATGATAAGGTATATCAATTCATTTAAATTAGACTTAATGAAATACCTTACATTTATTTATTTATTCTGTATTCCTTACTAAGTTTTAAGGTTAAGTAGATATTTTTTACTGAGTACGACCAGTAGCGGCTGACTTACATGCACCATGAATGCCATAATCCATCTTAGAATACATCATTTAAGTATTTTCACTGTCACACAATGGAAGCACGCCTAGACAAACAATTTTATTTTTAATTTCGTTTTCGTAATATCAAAACGAGAGCATGATAGGTCCAATTCTACAACCTTTTGAACTAATTTCACTGATCTTTTCGGCATTAACTATGTGACTGTTTTTTGACATTTTGTAAAAATTAAGTTTATTATACTATGTAATCAGTCACGTGAGTTTATAAAAAAAACTAGAACCAAAATGAGTTTATAAAACAAAAACTAGAACTAAAATAAGTGTGTTTTAAATTTATTTCACTATGAATAAACGAAAAAGAACGTCTTGTAGTTACATAATTGACCCCAGATTCTAAGAAATTGGTGATGTAATGTTATTTCAAGTTTAATATTCTCTGAAGTTATGAATATGGGGTATCTAATATCTACTTTCTCAGAAAAACATCACAAGGCGACCAATTAGAAAATTCGATAATTTGACGAGCTTTTTCCCTCCGATTGACTAATGTTGCCATTAATCAAACATCTTTGTAAAAATAAAAAACAAGGGGGGCGGAAAAGGCATTGAACATTCAAGGAATTATGTCGCTAGGAGAAAAACATTCGGTCGGTCTCTCCCTCTTAAATATTAATAATTCATGTTTATGAAATTTTATTTCATCAATTTTTATTAGCTTCACGTTTTTTACTCACACTAGCATATTATATTAATGATGTAACCAGCAAATCATTTTTTTCATTCTAGCAACACAAAAATAATTCAATTCCATTTTTAAATTTTTAATCACCAAAGTGTTCGATACTCTTTAATAACATTTTCAAATAACTTTGGAACAATATTTTCATTTTCGTATTTCTTTTGTTTCTTCATAGACAAAACACCCGCGGCATTGCAAATAAACAAACAGTTGAATAACGCTACCGGCATGCCATTGAGTTTTGAATGCAAACCCATTCTAGATGCATACAAATAATAATAATAATTTATTAATTCACTTCTCTTCAGACAATTGTATTATTGTTTATTGTACGGTTTCCTCCCATTCCTTGAGCGTCATCTTTCTTCTTGTAAGCAGGATTCGTCGCTCCTCTATATCTTGTAGGTACGGAGATGCTTTTCACAAAATGAAAACCGCCTTTTTGTTAAAAAGTAATTTAATAAGACTTCGTCGAAGCATTCGTGTTACTCAAGTCTCAAACCAAAGTATTATCTCATTTGTAGAGAGTTTTATAGATTGGCAACATCATACTTATATTATTTTTTAACATACTTTCAGCGCCCTCAAACGTCTGTTCGTGGTACTTATGTAACTAGATACCACTCTCGCTACTATAACTTAAATAGTATTATGCAATTATTTTAGAATAAGGAATGAGGTTATTAGAAAGATGAGTGACTGTAAGAAAGGTGTTATAACTAGGATGAAAGTAAATAAGCTTCAGGGGTTTGGGCATGTTGAGAGAATGAATGACGACAGGATGACTAAAAATATATATTTGGGTGAACGAAAAGGTGTGAGGAAGCGGGGCCATCCGAGGTTAACCTGGACCGACATGTCGACCAGATCTACAAGGATGGATGCGTTTTGACTAAGAGAAATCGGATAGCGTATTTGACAAACTGCATGAATGTGATTATGGACGCAAGGAGTGCGTGTAAGGATAGGGTGGTCTGGCGCTCTGTCCTCTATGCCTACCCCGCAAAGGACGCGGCGTGCGATAGGTAGAGATTTAATAGGGGCGAATCTTGGATAGTAACAACATATACTATTACGTAAGTATAATTTACATCCCTGCCTCTGTTTTTTAATATCCCACCTCTCAATAAGATTTGCCTAGAAGTGCGGGTAAAGAGGTCGCTATTAATGCGCCTGAGCTACCCGGGGTTGTAGAGAGCCTTAAGCCCGCGGGATTTTTCTTCAATGTTTTTTAATATGGAAGAGATTAGCCATCTAGCAAAAATTATTACAACCTCGGGAGTGCCGCAAGGGTCATTAACTGGACCACTTTTTTTATCATTACATATAATCGTTGTGTAATGATTTTACATGTGTAAAATATAATTGAGAGTATTTTTCAACTATTGTGTCATTTGATTAATTGTAATTGATGCATAGATAACGTATCGAGTTATATGTCCGCGTGATTAATTGTACTTTATCTTTGAAATATTGTAATACGAACACTACAACAAGTTACAATATTACGTGTACACTAGCTGTGACCCGTCAAAAATGACGCCATTTTCAGGATAGGCAGAGAGAACATATCGCTAGTAATGAAATTATTTTAAACTGGCGAACGTAGTCATGAGAAGGAACGACTACCTTCTTTATTCGCACTCATGGCTCTGGCCTAAGTGCGAATAAAGAAGGTAGACGTTCCTTCTTATGACTACGTTCGCCAGTTTAAAATAATTTCATACTAGGCTTACATATCCTTACACTTTCTTGTACGTACATTCTTATGATAAATTAAATGTTTATTTAGCATAGTATTTTCTTCTCTACAACAGTATTCACCAATTCACTTTAGAAAACATTATTTATACAATTAAACATTAATGAGCTCAAAATTTACCAGGTAAACTTAATAATTAATTAACCTCAAATGCTAAAAATCACGACATCTGTCAATACTTAGTCAAAAGACACACAATGTACTCCCAATATACACAATGTACATGGAAGGATTTAAGGAAATGGGACTGGGTGGAGGAGAGGAAGGAAAAGGAGAAGGAATTGGATAAGGGGAAAAATAACGGTTCATGTGTGAATTTAGTCAAATCGAGTAGACTATTTAAACAAGTACTAAAGTCAAATTATTTCAAACTGTCGAACGCAGAGATAAAAGTGTTACAGAGAAGGGACGACTACCTGCTTTATTCGCTCTAATTCCAAAGCCATATGGTGCGAATAAAGCAGGTAGTCGTCCTTCTCTGTCAAATTTTATGACTGCGTTCGACAGTTTGAAATAATTTTACTATAGTCTAAATTTCGTTACATTCATACCCAGTTACGACCAGGATTATGTGAGTTGATACTTTTGTTATGGTATGCTTATTGAGAATTGAGTTTATTTCCAAGAACAACCTATCTATAGAATATAACATCTATAGAGTGCCTTCTACCTCCCACGATTCCCCATACCACGTGTGATTTTAGTCTTTTTCCAGAGATTTATAGTTCAGCGATTGAAAGATTGTGTTTGTCTGTATGTATTATACACGTACAATAATATTCAATACAAACGTTACGAGCAAAAGCTGTAATTCAGACACATTTAATAAAGTCACATAAAAATCATGTATTCGTACTCTTATGCCATTTCTTACAATACGAGGTAACCATCAGTAACAAACTTGCCAGTGTGTAAATGTGTGTATGCTAAATCATCCTAAATAGAAAAAAGTGTTTTTTTACTTTTATTTATGACTACCTAAACTAATTGTTTTCAAAACACAAGGGACAAACCAACTTATAAGATATTTTTTTCTTTTTGTGTTTTCTACTCACTTTTACCAGCAAGATTGCGCCTAGTTTTTTTTTTAACCTTTTTCCTTACATGTCGTTTTGTAATTAAAGTCATTTTTCTCTTTAACCGTAATAGGCATTTGCTTTTTTAATAGCCTATATCCTAGCCAGGATTTTGCTCTATCGTTACTCAAAATATGTAGTCTGAGAGTTCTCCTGTGTAAAACTGATTATTGGACGTAGGCGATTAAGTACTTATTAAGCAACTTTACTTAAGTATTTTGGCGATTGTGTGGATTGTGCTTAATTTACAAAAAACACTCATAAAAAATAGTGGATATTCCAATGTCCCTGTCATTTTTATTTCTATTTAGCATGTTATCTTTGCAAAAGAAAAATATTCACTCGATCTAGGTTTTGTGTCTAACGCCCGGTTGTTGCATGCGACTACGACCTATACATACTTGGAGTGTTGCTGCTGAATGTTTTTCGGAGACCAGCGACAACGAGAGAGTGCTGTAAATCAAGTTGGCGCTGGGTCTACTGTCAAATCTGACAGATTTATACCTCATCGAATGTCAGAGAGTGGCGGGGATGGTCCTCTCAAGCATCTTACCATAATATTTGATCCATAAACAAGATTATCCTTTGATTATTAATTGATTAAACCATTATAATATGATATCGAACCAATAAATCGACTTTTTATGTTCTTAACCGTATGCGTACCCATATTGAAATAATCTACGGCATTAAAATACGAAAAGAAACGCACCCCAGAAAGCAAAATTTTTAATTTAAAGAAAAAGTTCTATTTTCGAACGCTTTTATCTAAGACAATATAAAATCATCTTGCATTTCATACAATGAGGGTTAGGAAAAGAGAACAGAACACGACTTTATCCTTACACACCGCCTTGTTTCCGTCACGTTTATACAATTCGTCATGCACGCACGTCTAGACACGAAATTTTCATATTAGATTTCGAATTTTCGACAACTTTTCTTTCATTTTCGTGTGAAAAACAGTTCACCTTATTTATTTATTATTTATTTATTTATTTATTTATTTATTTATTTATAATTAGAAATATTATGTACAACAGTTTAAGATATAAAATACAAATACAAATATAACACAAAGAAATTATATTATCCTCAAACAGCAAAAAATGCTGGTATGAGAGGAATTTGAACCTCTGTTTAATTATTATAGCACTTACTTTGTCTCACAGTTTAAACTTACACTTTTAATTAATAATATCACTAACACTAACACTCATTCATATTATTACTATTTACAGTCCATTTTATTTACAAGTTTTAAGTCCATAAACAATAATTAACTTTATTCACACAACTGCCACAGTGCGTCTTCCCATAACATATTCCTTTAAATACTTTTTAAATTGTTCAATATTTTTCAGTTGTTTGATCTTATCTGGTAGTGCATTGAAAAATCTTAATTAATTAACCTTAGATCTTAGATCTCGATAACTGTTACTAAATATGCTTTGGAAGAGTAGGGACATTAAACCTTTATCTAGGGAATGATCGTAAAATGTTTGTTTATATCTTGCATAGATTTCTCAAAAAAAAAAAGTGAAAACACCTCTTATCTTTTTTCCGAAAGACTGAAACTCGTTCCCCGAAAGTAGCGGAGAAAAGTTTTTTGATTGAAGCGAAATTAACCCCAAAAACGCTATTTTTACCATTTTATCATGCGCTTCTTCATACGATTTTAAATCATAATGCCATGGGGAATTACCGTGACGTCATACTTAGTTGGATCGGGAGCCTTAATTCTTGGGGTATTATTAAACCCCTTTTAGCTGTCAGAGCGTTGAGCACTTTTTTTTTGTTTCGTCTGGTAATATTAATTTCGTTTCGATTGGAATATTCGGTTTATAGAATAATCTTTTATCTCAATCTTGTATTTTGTTTCACTACCAACATCAGTCATCCAGAGAAATGTTAAAATGTTAAACATTCTTTCAATTATAAGAATTCCTCGCGTGCCGTCACTGGCCACCCAAACAATTTGTCAGTATCGAGTATTTATATGTAGGTATTCAATAGATCTCAAATTAGCATAGTAAGTATATTTTTTTAACACTATGCATAATACGGCATAAATATTTAAATAAACATTTATATGTACCTACCATTACAAAATTGGTCCCTGAATAGGTCGAGTATTTTCGACTTTTTAGAAATATGGTAAGAGATAGAAGAAAGTCGTCGATAACAAAAAATAGTCCTTACTAAATTGTCTGCAAAAAAATGTGCCGCATATTTTTTCATAGTACTAGCAGTTAACCCGCAATTACCGGCCAAAAAATCGATTTTTTGTTTTAAAACTATTCCTAATAAGTACGAAAATCCCTGTAGAGGGGCCTATTCGATGGGCCAAGTTGGATGACGCGGCAAGTATGTTGCAATGTATGACCCTATGTCTGAACTTTCATTTAAATCATATAAACAGATAGGTCATTATTTTAGCGGTGGAATCCTAGATCTATGGACTATTATGACCCCAAGTTCCGGGTGTAATGCAAAAATATTTGAAAGTATCAAATATCTCTGTAGGTACCTGCCCAATATGACAATCATTTGTCTTTCAAATGACGATGGAGTCGACCGGAGGGGGGAGGGGTGCTAGAGGATATTGAGGGGTTCCGCAAGGGGGAGGGGGTTGTTTATTATTTATGATTGAAAACGATTTGTTAAAATAATGAGCCCCGCAAGAGAATTACTCCAATAACCCAAAATTTGAGGTTATCTTCAAATATTTTTCCTTTTAATATTATTTTTGTACCAGCTGCAATATAACCCGTCAACAAAGACGGCCCACTTCATTGTTTCCATAAATCTTTATGACAAAAAAGATTGTGACAGAATTTCAGTATTGTCGTTTTATTGATTGCAAATCGAGTGGACTTGAGGCGTCATTGTTGTGTTTTATATAATTGTTAGGCATAATTTTATCAAAATGGTACGACTATGTATCCGAATTCAATATCGTGTATTTGTTATATTGAAAAGAAATGCACAGCATTTTAGTAACTTTTTACTTACTTATATTGATTTTAAAATTCGTTCACTAGGGCGAGCTTATCGCTACGCTGCGATCACTGGCAGTTAGCCCTTTCATATCATGTAAAAGTGTGTAATTAAATGTCGTGTTTTTATTTCGAAAAATAAGCTTCAACAATATCTAACATTTGTCATAGTACACCAGCACGAGAAACGTACAGAAATTGTGCTTCTCTCTGCACAGAAATTATGATGTATAATAAGGGGTTGATTGTTAAGGGGAGGGGGAGGATAGATTTTCTTCGTTTATTGTCTCCGGAGTTTATTATGCAAGCAAATGGTGAGACATCAATCTTGTCTTAGTCTCCATTGTCCAAAGTCTCTGGAAATTATTCCGTTTTTTTTTCAATCATCTCCCATTTTTGTCTCCTTAATCCTTAATGGTCTCTTCGCCAGTTCTTTTTTGTCGTAAAAAAATAGATTTAACTCATCTACTAATTGTAAGGAAGTCTCCAAACCACGAGCTCTGCTCAATTTATGGGAGTATTTTTAATGTAATATTCTTCTTCTGCGTCGATGTCCTCACTGCTGAGGGTCGTGACCATCCTCTCTCCTTGTCCGTATCACGTTTTGGATTGTTGTCCTCCACCTCTCCCGACACACCGCCGTACGCATTGCTCCAACCACTGATGTACCTGTGGCAGCCTTGATCTGGTCAGTCCATCTAGTGGGGGATCTTCCCCTACCTCTTCTGCTCCTATCTACTCCTCCCTTCTACTACTCTCCTACCTCTTCTACTCCTCCCATGACCATTAGTTTTTCAAGGCTATTGTCGTCTCTTCTGGCAATGTGTCCGAAAAACTGAAGGCAATGTAATATATTAAGTTCTAATACTAATTTTTAATAATATTTTTTGTAATTTTATACCTATAATGTGAATGATTAAATGTGCAAAATTTAAAGCACTGTTAAATAGGGAAGATGGTAAAAAAATATGAATTTCTAGCAGACAAAAAAAACATAGTAAAAATCATAAGGTTGAGGTTAAGTAGAACTATTAGGTATCTATGTAGTAATGTTGCCAGTAACCTAAGTCACTAAACCATGCAATAAACGTCAATTAATTTTGCAATGATAAATTTTTAATATAACCTCACCTTTGCGCCACACTTTTAATTACTTTTGTTCAACAACAAACAAAGAAAATAAATGAAAAATATTGTCTAAACCTTAGGGCGTAACAAATTGTGTATAGAAGGTGATCGCACTATTAAGGGTAGTGACCCAACTATGACGTCATGGTCATTTCCCACGGAATTAAAAGGCTCAAAATCGCATGAACATTTGCATGATAAAATGTTAAAAATAGCGTTTTTCCATTTCTTGGGGTTAATTTCGCTTCAATCAAAAACTTTTAAATTTATTTCGGAGATTTTAATGCATATTATCAATACAAAAAAAATCTCCGTGACTTTCGGGAAACGAGTTTCTGTCTCTCGAAAAAAAAGATCGGAGGTATTTTGCACATTTTTTTAGAAATTCATACAAGATATAAAAAATATTTTACAGTTATTCCCTAGATAAAGGTTCAATGTATCTACTCTTTTTTTCCCAAAGCATATTTAGTAACGGTTGTCGAGATCTAAAGGGTATCCCGTTTTTAGAAATTTTTGAAATGTGAGTATGCCTACTCTTAACAATTCTAATAAAAACGTCAATAACCTTTCGAGTATGGAATCCCAACAGCGAGTGTAGCCAGTAGTGAAAAATAAACAATAAAATTAGGTGGTTAGGTTGGTACCACCTCCTCCTGATAATAATTTTATAATTAATCACAGTAGCGTCCGTCCGGTGTCTGCACTGTGTACAACAAACGCTACCAGATAAAAGTACGAGCATAACCATAGACAAAACTTACATAGTGGTTTAGTAAAATGTCGCTGGCTGCAACGCAATATTATGTAAGTCATGTCAAAAATCGTTCTATTTTTGTTTCAACTTTTTCAAATATTGTATGAGAATGTTAGCGCAAAATAAGAATAACGTAAGCGACAAAGTGAATTATACCTTTTTAAATGAAACCTGGGAAGAAATTTAAAGATCTAAAACAGCCAATTTGTTAAAATTATAACTACCAGTATTTTGGCTAAATTATATTTTGATATCTGGAAAACTGAACGGAAAATCTTCAGATCCCGTTAATTTTAGGGGTACTTTAGGAATACTTTTTTATTCGAGGAATTTCCAAATCATGTAATTCTAAAACAGCCGATCTGTAGTCCATACGTTCATCTATCACTGTCTTCAGTTTCAAGACGATTCTTTCAGTATTGGCTGAGTAAAATTTAGGGCGCCGAAGCCCAATGACAGCATATAGGACCTTAAAAGGAAAAAACAAAAATTAATTTTAATGTTTATTGTACGAGTATTATAAAAACTTTTTCAGTTTCTTAATGGCGAGTTATCAATGCGCCTTTTTTTGTGTATAAAATAATTTTACAAATGTCACAATTATTTGTGTTTTTTCAAAAATTAATAATAATAATGAACTTATTGAAAATAAAACGTTTATACATTAGCATTGAAATTAGATTCACCTAACTAGGCAGAGCCCGTACTAAGGTAAATCAGTTTCAGCCTTTGGTTACATTTGATTTTAGTCAAATTATTCTTGACTTACTTGGTTTAGATTTTAAGAGTAGGTTCCTTCTCGCGGATATAAAATATATATGAACAAGGGAGAACTCATATTATTATTATGAGTAGGTTGGTACTATTGTTATCTTTGTCTATGGCGGTAGAGAGACAATAATTATTCAAAAGTTCATAAAAGGAACGCTCGTCAGAACGACTTCCTCTTTCACTTGTTCGCTGTAGAAAGCAGTGGCGTAACGGAGCTCCGACGTCGGGTTTTCAGATAAAGATGGATTCTTTTGAAAAACAAATATAATAATATACTAAAGTTGTTAACAACAGCACTGACAAAAGTGCATGAATTATCACTTAAAAGATTTGTATTGTATACTTTACTAGCTGTACCCTGCGCGCCTTGCTACGCTTTAAACTTTAACCTCACCGCTTAGAGGTACTCATACGGGTGCAAAAGTATTCATTGAAAACCAAAAACTATTGATTCGACACTAATATCGGTTTTTTATGTCACCCCCTCCCCCCGAGAGGACACCCATGCTTATCCTTAAACAAAAGTCCATTTACTTTTCAAAGTTTCATCTCATCCGAATGAACGGTTTTGGAATGCATAAGAGACAAACAAGCAGATAGTCACCCTTTTTTTTTGTAGTATAGATTTTTTTGTAGTAAGACACAAAACTTTATACGGAGATCATACTACAAAAATTGAATTCAAATTTCGAACGCCGTGAAGCAGTCTCTCTTTTCTATAGAAAAATTGTGTTATTGTATTCAAATTGATAAATTCGACAAAAGAAAGCAAAAAACAAACGACGGACGAGACCACAAAGCTGAATTTCTATTCTATTTTCGAATTCGTTCTCTTTTCAAAATAAAGACAATCGGAAAAGTTCATGATGCAATTGTATATTAATAGAAGTAGGTAGGTGGCTGGCTGATATCTCGTACGACAAATAATTGTCCAATCATTGTCCACTCTCTTTTTCTCTATGGATGTCGCGGCGCGGGAAAAATAATACGAAAAAGCATAGGATATTGTAAAACAAACGACGACAGACAGGAGAGAGAAAATCGTGTTTGAATTACGAACTAGACGGAACAAAGAATTATAAATCTGTACCAGAGACAATAGACAATTGATACACGGTGGTTTGGTGAGTAGCTACCCTGCTATGATATGGCAACACGGTAACAACCCTGGAGGTTGGGGAGATTCCCTGTACTCGTGAAATATACATTAGCTGCCATATATTAACTTTACTTGCGGAAAAAATGTGAACTAAGCATGTCTATCTTTAGTCTTAGAAATATATTCATCTTACGTTTTTTTTATTTGGTGTTTTTCGAAAAGATCTATCCATCCCCTCACTCCGCGTCCCTGCGCCAGACCGCCTTATTGTCACGCACATTCTTTGCTTCCGTCACATCCATACGATTGTCATACAGGCTCTCCGGTTCTCTTACTCAAAACGCGTCTGTCCATGAAAATTTCCTCAACACGATCGGTCTAGGCAGTTTCGAACGGTCGCACGCTTCCTCAGTCCTCTAATTTCAGTCATATATATAATATATTTTTGGGCATCCTGTTATCATTCATTCTCTCAACATGCCCTGTACATATATCTAAGCTTATTCACTTTTATTCTAATCACTACCTACTTCTTACAGTCCCTAATCTATCTAACAACTTCATTTCTTATTCGATCTCTCGACGTTTTCCCACGCATTCTTTTCAACGATGCATTTTTTTCAACACTAGCGCCCCCTTTTTGTCAACATGCTGCTGCCGAACTATCACGTTGCCTCTGGCTAGCGACTACTGAGAGGGCACCTACCCGTAATGTATATATAAGACCCATCTATTATCTATGGAATATGATGGAGGTCATCGTGATGGAATCAAATCAAAACACAAGAGTAGGTCGTATCGAGTGACCGACCGATTGCATAGTACCTACACAGTACCCATCTATTATCTTTGAAATATTGAAAACGAATTTCGAATATTTCACTACGTTCTTTTACGAGTATTTGAAAAGAACATACGTATTTGAATGCTGGTATTGAAACCTCTAATTTCTTTTCCGTATTTTTTCCATACTGTCTTTTTTCTCTTTTTTAATGTTTTTAATTTAGGTTTGATTGAAAGATTCGTATTTATTTATTTAACTAGTGAAAATTAACGTTCTATTTATTAAGTAAACTCATTAAAAGTAAAATAAGAAACATTTAATGAAAATGTACCTAAATATACATAAGTATTTTTTTCATTGAACAATTATTTTCTAAAAAATTACCGCGATCTGTTGTAAATCTTCTGGACACACTTCTAGTACGAAACTCTGTAATTCTATAACAAACAAGTTCTAAAACTTTTTTATGATGGGTTCTTATTTTCACATTCCTAGGAAACAATTCAGCTCCTAAATTATTATATTTTTAAAGTATCTGGGCTTGTATACACAAACCCAAATACTTTTCTGCACACTTTGCACTAGGCTAAAAGCCTGTATCGCAAAGTGCGGAATACATCGCCAGTGCTGGGGTTTGAACCTGGGACCTCCCGCTTGAGAGACTGCCGCCTCAACCAACTGCGCCAACCGTGTACTAATAAGACAATTCAGTACGAGTATAAATTGCACTTGCGAAAAAAATATGTTCATAATCTAACAATAGTAAAAAGTAGTTTGAAATATAAGTTTTATGTATGTTTATTACATTTCAAATTACAATAGATTTCAATCAGATTAGTACCAACTTAATGATATTGCAATGGTCTTTGACATTTTACATTTTATTGACTGACTGACTGACTAACTAATGTAGGTAGGTTCCACGCATTGTCAAAATGTGTGTCACAGATAAAAAAATGAGTAATTGTAGGACCACTTCACGATATTTCTTGTTGTTTTTTTTTTAATTTTACGTACATGCCGGGAAATTTACAGGCGTAATTTTCATTTTACAAAATTCAAATTTTTCAACCCACTTATTTAGGATTCCTGTCACTGCTTCTGTCACATATTCTGGTAAATATAGGTCGATTTTTGAGGGTTACGTCACTTGGAAGCAATCTGCAAAGTCAGGTGACAAATAGAGGAGGCCTTTGTCTAAGAGCGGACGCAGAGGAACTGACGAAAAAGAAGAAGGCACTTTTGTTCTCACCGCCTCAATTATTATATCATTTTCGTAAAGTCTAATTATTTAATTAAATTCTTATAGCAGTAGAGTCTATAGTATAAATAAATAAATCTTTATCGGCCATTAAATACATAAAACAACAAAAACAGGACAATCCAGTGTGCCAAAAGACGGACTTGGAAAAACAATATCTTACAGTCAACCCGAGAAAAGAAAGAAAAACTTAAATACTATAATAATAAAGTACGTAAATATAAAGATACAATATACACACATAATATATACTAATAGATAATAAGATAAATAAATAATAATAATAAAAAATAAAAACAAATAAATATGTACGTATGCACACAGGAGAGGGAAGAGGAAAAGACGGGATATTATACTCGTAGTTGCGAGTTTACAATGTTTTGAGAAACAGTGATCTATTATACTTTATGTTTAACATAGGTATCTCAAACTTTCCCATGCACAGAATAATCGGCCATAGATCAAGTATAATTTATGTATCATAACGTATAACAATAATAACAACATTTTATTGTCACTTGCGAGTACTTCTAGGCTACTAATGTCTCTGACTTATCTATGGATAACCTCACTATAATTTTATTGTAATATTTCTCAGAAATAAAAATTTCTAATGCAATACATTCTACCAAATTACCATGCATTGAATTATCGTTATTATATTTTATTTATCTTTCAGTTCGATCATGTTTATTTTATCAGCCACAATACATGATCTAGAATCATATAGATCTATCCATCAATTGTACCATCACGACATTTTCCACAATTTTTATAGATTAATCTAAAAAAAAAGTATTTTGACAAGCCATGCCATTGCAGGTAAACTGCTAGTCCAATGAAAAAATGATAGTATAAAGCATTTTTTGTAGACAATCTAGTAAGAATTGTTTTTGTCATTGACCACTTTTGTATCTTTTACCATATTCCACATTTACCATATTTAGAAATTCCGGTGATGTGTAAAGAAAAAATATTCATTTGCTTATATCATATTTCGATTGAAAAACACATAGGTCAATTATTTAGCGGTGGGCTTTGAATTATATAATGTCATCGACCAAACCCGATTTCAGTACTGAAACTTTCTAAAGGTTTCTCACCCGAAACACGCAGATAAAATGCACACGAAAAACGCCCTTATGTATATCGCCATAAGGGTCATTTTCCATAAACATTTTATCTGCGTGTTTTGGGTGAGAAAGCTTACAAAGTACCCCCCCCAGGTCAAACTAGTACACACACGTGCTAAACTAGCATTTATCCTGAAACGCGTAGGATAAACCGGTTTGGCCTAAGACAAACTAGTTTGGCCTGAAATTTGGTTTGACCGGTAACATATGCATTTTAAATTATGTACTCATTTTGATATAAAATCATATTTTTATTGAAACAATAAGATTTTAAATTTATTTAGTTATTATTAGCATTTTATAATACATCTCCGTTATTCGTGCAAGTTGCCAAGCAGAGTTTTACGACATTTTACAATGTTAGGTTGCCTATATAGTCGTAAAGTAATCGTAATTTCTTGATTCTTCACTGCATTATTCTGCATGGGCGACGCCAGCCTCGGAGCTAGGGGGGGGGGGGCAAAAAAAATATGAAATCGATACAGCATGAAAAAGCGTGAAAGGCGCCACAGGCGAAATTTTTTTGTGAGACATAGTGAAGGAGCTCGTGATGTGGTTTGGTTTATTTTAAAATGTATATAATATTTTTCACAATTATGTGTATGAAAAATGTATTTTACAAAAAAGCAATAAAAAATAGCGCAGCAGGCATTTTTTTTATGAAACAATTGTGTTTTGATGAATTTTCATGAAAATTTATGATATGATGAGAAAACGTGTGGTAATAATGTGTTTTTTGTGAGGTTTTGTCATTTAGTTTGAAGAAATGTTTACCTATTTCAATCTCTAGGAGGGGCCGCTGCCCCTCATGACGACGCCCATGTTTTTCTGTATATTATTCTCATATGATTTATATCTACAAATTAACATGATTTTATTACGGGGTATTTTGTTTCATTTTTTTTTATTATCATATTTTATTTTAATAAACCCATATAATATGTGAGAATGTTATTATTATAGACCTCTCGAATGTGCCATAAACAAGTAAGTAAGTATTGAAAGTTTGAGAACTTTAGCAAATCGGGAAGTTGGGAAAAAATGATTTCAAAACACCAAGTAGATGTATTTAAGATGAAGTTTAATGAAGGCGTTCTAGAAAGTTTTTGAAATTCGAATAATTTTTGTTTCTTTTTCGAATTAATTCCATTCGTCTTGTCTAATACGAATGTCCTCCCTATTATTTCCGTTGTCTATGGTCTAATATTTCATTGTATCTGCTGCATCGAGCATAAACTAATTATACAATAGAGAGACAATAGACAAAGCCCAGACAGACTTGTATGATGTGACCGTATCAATGTACTATACTCATTTTAATATTATCGATATGCGACTTTATTCCTATTTCAAATTTCACATTCTCCGCGACAAAAGAATTACTACTGTATCGAACGTGTTTCTTTTGTTTCATTTTAAAAACGGACTCTTCTATTGACGTGTATTGTTAGACATTCACAGGTTCAATCGAAATTCATACAATAATTTAAAAAAAAGGTAACTTAAGAATAAAAATTGGCAAAAATGTTTAATGTTAGACTAATTGCTAGATGACTAGAAAATCCGGAATATCCCTGAATTTAGAAAGTTAAAAAAAACACACTTCGCGTCAACAAGCAGAAAAGTCTAAAAATTGTAAAACCTGAAATTACCCGGAAAATTCCAAATTAGATCTATGCTAACCCTGCGTTGGCAGTTGTTTCAGAAACCAACTTTGTTTATTTTAAAGTTATAATAAACAAACTATAGATTGTAGTGCCTATACTGTAAGTATCGAATATGACAGTTCATAAATAATAATCTATGATAGAAAATTATCCCGTTTGTAACCCTCTTTATGATGTGAAGGCTCCTATGCATCTAACTGTACCACCCCAATAACCAACCCACCTATAACTCCTCCCCTGTTAAGAGATGAAAGTGGGCATCGTGGGAGGTAGTACCTACCTATATAGTGACCGTTCGAAAAGTTTTGGGATCATTAATGGAAATCAAATTTGCACCCTTGTACCTACAGCACTACTAATAACACCACAAGTTTTGTACATATTATTGGTATATGTTGTTATTATTTCAGAGACAAACACAAAAGTGACGTTAGTTTTGCGGCTACATTCACATCTAATTAGATACTTGCCTAAATAATATCATAACCGTAGGTATAGTATAGAACGCAAAAATCAAACGACCCAATAGTAGAACAGTAGAACGTTTTCATTTGAAATATTCTATCTAATTAGTTTCAGAATTAGAATCCTGTCTCATATCGTCAATATCGAACGTTTTTTCGAATAATGAACTTACACTAGTAGGTACATAATATAGTTAAACTCAATTTGTAAAAGACTTCGTTAAAATAATCCGAAAGGTCAAGTTAATAAAAAAACGGAATAACGAACAATTTAATTAGAAACGTCAAAAAATACACCCATTGTCCGTCCCTAATTGTATTTAATCCGACAATAAAATCGTTCGTCCGAAACCGAACAAGAATACAAACTTAATTAATTTATATATACTTAAAAAATAACCTCAAAACATTGACAAGTTTTATTTACTTATGGTAACACTGACAATCGACGTGTGTAACGGAGCGTTAAATGTTTTAACGCCGCGAGTGCTGCATATCTTGAAATCCCACATATGTAGGATTTTTGTGGAAGAAACTTTTGGTATTTTTGCAGCTGATGTTTTATTTTAAAATGTATAAATTAATAACAAAATGAATAGAAAATTTCATTTTTTATATACTGAATAAAAATATAGCATCAAATTTCGACGGTAAAGTTGTTTTAGAGCAAAGTAATTGGGAACGAAGAAATAGTATTAAATATTTTAGTACCTGCATATACTTTAAATTTAAACAAGCCCGAACCTTTTTCCTCTTAAAATATAATTATTCGACCTTATTTGTTTGTATTTAAAGCTAATCTTAAACAATCAGCGAATAGAAAACATTTTTAGATTGATTTATTATTGCAAAGCTCCTGTCAAAAACACCCTACATACGTGGGATTTCAATATATGCAGCCAAGAGGTATCTCTATTGTTATTTTGGTTCGATAAATCAGTGGCTCGCGCCGATATAATTGGCCTATATAATCGACCAATAAAGTGTAATTGATAGATCATCAGCCAATCAATGATCATTGTTTACGATCCAGCGGTCATCGAACAAGCGTTCTATTCTATTTTTAAATTTGAATGCCCACCTTTATGATATGCAGGGCTACCAAATCGATACAATTTTTTTAATGATTTAACATTAATATAAAATAGACTTTTCGATCGCGATATATTCAGTTCTTGTGCTTTTGAGTAATATACAGCAGAAAAAGGGCTTCAATTTAACAAACGCAAGAGAGAATGTTTTTCTTTTCTTGTTTCTCTTTTATGAATGTTTCTCCTAGTTAATGCCAGTCTAAAATCTAAGTTCATCTTCATACATACGGAGTATTTAGTTTTTTTTTTATCAATGTGTCTATGACTACCTACAACTACATACGTTTGTTAGTACAATATATACGAGGTCCTGACCTGACCATACCCTGGTTCAATATGAACGTATATAATATAAAAAATATTGCGAAAAATCCACATATCGATTATAATATAGTTGTTTCATTCTTGTCAAATCGTCTTCTAATGGAACACATTTGCGTTTCGAATAAATTTCAAAAATAGAACTTGTAAATTGAGTTTGTAAAGAGATATCATATAGAATACATTGTTTAAGTTATATTTTATGTTCAGAATGGAATTCGTATTATCTCCACGCAATCGTAAATTTGTAATTAAAGACAAGAAATTTATATCAAAACTAAGTGACATATAAGTTATTTCGGGTTCAACCTTAAACCCGACTCAATATAGTATATTGGTGGTACCTACTTTTACTTTAGCGATATTTGATAGTTGCGTAGTGTTCATTTGTTATGTTGTTCATATAATACTAACTCTTGATACGATAATAATAATCGTTAATTATTATTTTAGTTTTGATCACCATTAGGGGAAACTAATAATTATATCTACTAAATGTTTGGCACAACCCTATTCTAGTGTAATAAAGTTTAAAAGCAATGTAAGTTAGTAATAAATTTTATCTGTATACTTCACTTATTGTAACAAGTGATTAATAAATGGAGTAACCAGCGAAAGATGAACTTTTCTAGAGGAGTGATGGTCGGCAGGCTTAGTGTGTTCACTTTACACATTTCGAGGTGGTCGGTAGCCTAGTTGGTAACGCGCTCGACTGTCAATCCAGTGGGCAGGGTTCAATCCCTGATGCCGACATATTCCACTTCACGACACAAGCTTTTCAAGCTTTCTGTGAAGTGTACAAAGGTGTAAATATTTGGGCTTATTTCGATAAATCCAGATTCATTTTATAAAAAGTAAAAAAAGCTACATTTGAAATTATGAATGAGCGACGGGCCGCAAGTAAAATACAATTTTAGATTATTTATCAGGGTTAGAAAATTCATGACATGATGAAAAAACGATGTGGTAATAATGTGATTCTTGGGAATATTTAAAGTACTGTCACTCATGGTTTTGAGGGGGCCTTCAGCCCCTTAACCCCGCTAGTGTGGAACATCTATGTTGGTATGTTGTTACATTCTAGCGGTAGACAAAATCAATGGATATGAGTCCATCCATAAAACCATAATATATTGTAGATAGGTAGATCCTCTTAATATATCCTAATTCATTTTTTTCAATAGAACAAGACATAGACAAAACACCCACCTTGTAAAGCTTTTGTTTCAACAGAATAATATTTTGAATTCCGAACGAAATTTGAAAGAAACTAACTACTCTACCTACGTTCGAAATTTGAAACATGAAATAGAATACATCAAGTCTACGGTTGAAATCAAAACATACGATACTTTTTTGTCACTGTCGACTATGTAGTGATATTAGCTTCTAGTATCGTAAGTTACTTAGAAGATGTTCTGTTCTAAATATATGAATTATTTTGAATTTGAATTCGAATTAAGAATACTTTATAGGTAGGGACTTAACTGAGAGAACAGGAAATGGTATTGCCATGATTATAATATCTGCAAATACTCGTGTCGCGCATAATAATGTTGTATTTAAACTTGATTTATTTTGTGTTATGGCAATTTTCAGGCTGCAATAACCCGTGATTAATTGCACAAAAGGAATGCAGTTACACATTATGATCTATGAGACAAATTCTAATTGCAAAATAAGAACCAACTTATCCCTCTATACCTAGTGCCTACTTAGAATGTTGCCATGTCAACTTCCGAATTCAAATTCATTCTGTTCTTAATTCAAAATACGAACCGAGACCATCGAGAATATAGAGGCCATATCTAAGCGAAGTGATATATCAACATAATTTGTGGTGAAGTAAATATTCAATTATAACTTTTTGTACTAAAATATGTGTGTTTTAAATTTATTTTGCTATAAAATAACTGAAGAAAAGTAGGTCTTATTTTAGTTAGTACGCACTTATAATAATATTAATTAGGTACAGAAATGATAATATAAATTATGAAAATTACGATTTATGGTGGACCTCCGCCATATCGTTTCAGTCATAGTGTCAGGGTTTGAATTCACGACAGCTTCGTACAAACATAATATGTCACATATCTAAATAACAAGAGAACGTCCTTACCTACAGCATAACATTCGATTGTTTTATTTTCTATATTTAAAATAAGAACACATTCCAGTAAGTATATTGAATTTCAAATCTCGAATATAATTACCATGGAAGTGGAAAGAGTGAGAGGGAGCTAAGTGTATATTTAGGTTGACCAAGTGAATGCTATTGTCTTTATTTTGTGTGTCAACGCATAATTATTTGTGTGTGTTTAACAAAACACTGGTCATTAATGAATGAACGCAGTGTACTCATTAAACATCTAATTGATTCTTGTAGCACACGTTAAAAATAGACGTGCAGTCGTTTCGTTTTGTTTTGTTTCTCTGGCAACACTGCACGATGATGATACAATGCAAAATAAACGAACACGAAGTGCAACACTCTTAGGAATGCTTTAGTTGGTGACGCTAGTGATGTCCCCACTCCCTGGGTGTGATACGTGTGACATTACGAGGTCAATTGTTTTAAATTTCATCGGCTGATCAATCAATAGATGAAAGAGAGACGACGTTCTTTTCATTGTATTTTTTTGTTCTGGCAACACTCGGCCATTAATACCAATACTACCTAGAACAAAAGGCTATGACACACAACCCAAAATGGCGGCCGACAGGCCTAAGCGAAATGTCAAATCTGGGCTTGTGTAGAGTATAAGTCAGTGTTCTTCTGCGATTTCTGTCCTGAAAATGTCATCCAAGCGCCAGAATTCTCCATTATTAATGAAATAATTACATATGATGGTGGAAGATGGGAGTTATTTTAAACAAAACAACATTTGACTTTCGACCAGTAGACCTTTAATAAGAAAATATTCATCAATACCACACAATTTGCAAAAGATGTCACCAATAAAACATATAATAACTACAATATCTCCTTAGATCAACTCTAGGCTTTGAAATAAAGAATAATTATACACCTCATTACATAAAATAATGTAAAGGAAGGATATATATACTTATACGATACAAAATACGCACAACTATACCGGTACACAAATCGACCTAACCTCACATCAAAATTAACAAATAAATGTCAACGATAACACGCGTACACATTATAAGACACAGGGATAACGTTTTATTATCATAAATAATCGAGAAATATCATTAGATACCCTCGAATATTGGTTTGGAATATATTTTTTTCCGGTGAATAGCGCGAAGCCATCTTGATCGCAGCACAGAGTCTTTTGGGAAGATAAAAACACGAACCTGAGGCGTAATTTCCTTTACAATTTGCAACACAACACTTGTTCACCATCGTAAGCAATGTTTTTAAACCGTATTTAGTCTATTTAATCACTGTTATACAACAAATATAGCGTATCAACGAAGGGCGACCGCACGTCCGCCATACAAAATCAACGGATATACGTTATGGCAACGGCCCATGATAGGCCCCTTGACGAAGAATTTACCGCTAGGGGCGCTGCTAGTACCACGGCTTTATACTATAGGTGGTATTGTTAATACTCGTTCGAATTTTAAATAAATTGCTCGCAATTTATTTCCATAGACACACAGATGTCATTTACAGTTTCTTAATTTCAATTCCAATTATTGATGCGTTCTTAGAATCACATTAATGCCGACTAATTACTCATGTCCTTAATTACGTGTCTGAAATATTTCGTTTTATTTATTTTTTAATACACTCGTATTTAAAAATGCATTTTCTCTTAAAGCGTTCCATTTTCACGACTCAATTGTTTTTCACTTTTGTTTTTCTCTACTTTCAAAAAAGGAACGTATTAACATCGTACTGCATTATAATTTAGTGGGCACATTATGTGTGAAAGAGATAGCACGACGCTAATGATTTAAATAATCCAATAATAATAATACTAAAGTGCATCAGAATTTAGGGAGTGAGACATTATAGTGCTGTCTCATTTGTCAATGGTCCGACCGCAACATTCTCTCGTGATTGTAACAATAACATCTTCTCAGTACGACGACCTCTCACCACCAGAGATGGCTGCCAAAATTTCAAACAACGAAAATAATAATAATATCGTATTTAATTATTTTCAGTAAACTGAAGGAATAGCAATATATCTATAAGCAGTAATATATCTATGTGTCGTATTAAACTTTCCACATATCGCAATCTCTGATGCATTTATTCTGCATTTGACAGCCGTTCCATCTTTTCACTACGTCATCTATTGTTATTTTGTCTGTGGTTCTATTATAGAACCATTTCAAAATTCAAATTTTGTTCTTCATTATTACGTCAAATTGAATGTTGTTTTCATGGACATTGATTAGATTAACTTTAAAAATCACACCTATTACGACTTGAAGAAAATCTCTAAACTGCATTATTTTGAGTCTTCTCCCTCCTTCTTCTTCTTCTTCCGCAGCCACTCAGGTCCATTGTTGGACATAGGCCTCCCCTTTGGTCCTCCACATTATTTTGAGTAGCTATCACAATTTATTTTTTATGAAAACATCGGATTTTCTACATGGCGTAGTTGAATAACGCAAGTAGTTATCTCAACAGATATACAGCGAAGAATGGATTCTCCATCCCTTCTTTCGTTAGCTACCAACCTTCATAGCACAGCGCCAGCGGTTAGAATACCAATTTTGGAAGTCTAGGTTCGTTTCCCGTGGCAGATGCATGGACTCCAATTGCTGAATGTTACTATTTAAAGTGTAAAATGATCACATTAAACCAGCCGATAATCAGTCATAATCCCGATGAAAAGTTCATCATTTTCTGTATATATGTTGAGATAACGACTTATAATTCCATTAATACATTTCGAACTTCAATATCAAATGTAATTCGATTAAATAATTAGTCAGCTCCCTCGTAAATCACCTACTGCGGTGGCCATGTTGGTGTCAGAAATGGAATATCAATCTATCTCATTTGAATTTCTAATATTGTCTATACTACTGTTGTACCTTCTACCGGTATTACTTTGTCTATGGTTATTATAAGTTGCCGTTCGTTTTTCAAATGTGATTCGAATGCACGAATCGATTCCAAATTTAAATAATTATTCAGAATTTAAATTGATATGTTTAATGTTTCTTATAATATGTAGTCTTATGGTAATTAAGTACCTTGTATATAATTGTGTACTTAATTTATTTATTCACACTTTTGGTGACCAAAATACAGACTTATGATAACATTATTACGAATATAAATCACAAACTTTGTTCACTAGGACGAGCTTGTCGCAATGCTAGCTGACCCCGACAATCACCGACCTAGTCAAAATTTGAATCATTCTAACTTTAGCGTTCCATTTTTAAATTGTCAATTTTGTTTTGTTTACAATTTTGACGTAACTGTGTTCATTCGTTTGTCTACGGTTGAATTTTCTGAGTATATTGTCAGAATCGTGAAAATGGGTGGGTTTTATTGCATTTTAATCCATAAATTTGATCCATTTCTAATCAATGTTTGGCTTTTTAGCTGATTGCAATGTGGAAGCGAATCCAATAATAGAAAGGAATGAATGATGGACGATCATATCAAAGTTTTTTTTTTTTTTTTGTAAATCGAAAACACGCGAGATTTGGCGGGCAAATGTACCTTGAACCTATAAATACCCACACATGAACTATTTTTTTACAATAGGGATCAGCCTTAATTTTGGTAAAGTCGTAATAAATGAAATTGGTCTTCCAGTTCATGTTTTAAATTAGGAATTTCATTACACATTTGTTAGTTTGTATATTAACATTTAGTTATTATAATAGGTACTTCTTTAACATCCACTCAGAATAAAAAACAGCAAAAACATCCTTAATAAGTTAGCAACACTACTCAAGTCTCATATCCTTAATAAAACAATATTTATTTCAATTTCATTTTACTCTGTGAATACGTAAACTCTAGAATCACCATAATATTTTAGCAAGGTTGCATAGGTACTAAATCTCATATGTCCTGGAATCAGTTATACACGGGAGAACTCTCAGACTACATATTTTGACTGACGATAGAGCAGAATCCTGGCTAAGACATTAGCTATTAAAAATCAAATACATTTTATGATTTAATAGGAAAATGACTCAAATTACAAAATAACATCTAAGCAATAATGGTTAGTAAAAAAAGCTAGTTACTAATAAATTTCTACGATCGAATGTCGACTCCTTCTTATATTTACACATTCAACGTGGGGTGGTTTACAGTATTGCTTGTGGTAAAAAATAATATGAAAATAAAACGTCTAGTGATCTGGCAAACATTGTAACGTCAGAAGTAGTAGTAGTAGTCATAGATAAACGATACAGAGAGGGAGTGGGGGGTAATTTCATTTCAATATTGAAACATTTGTCGGATCATTTCTTCTTTATTTTATTTTTTCCCATTGTATCTTGTTTTCCTCCCGTCATTTTGACGTATTGTTTGCTATAGTTGTTACGTTACGAGGGGATCGGATACCACGTTTATTTTTATAGGATTATCTGATGTTATTTCCCTACTACTTCGTCTTTTTACTACTGAATTTGAATTTGAATTATATCGAATCATTTTGACAGATTAACACACTACACGTTCCATCGCAATATTTTGAATTTTGTTCTATATTTGAATGTTTTTGATAAAGTCATACAAAGCAACAGAATCTACATATATAAAGGAAAGTCTGATTTTTGGAAGTGTTCGCATAACTCCCGCATTTTACGATGGATTACTGCGAAAATTTAGAGTAACATTTGCGATAATATAGGCTGTGTCCTAACGTCATCGGTTTTTGGAGAAGAAGCTTTTCCTAGGATATTCCATAATGATGAGGGGTTCCAAGGGTTTTGTGGGGTCGAGTGTGGTATTGTATGAAAGGGCGTTGGAAAAGAAATTCAGATCTTAAGTCATATTTTGTCCAGCTAGAGCATGTTGGGTTGATTAATTAAATTTGCGGTTGAAAAGCACGGGTCTTCTTCTTTCTTCTTCCGCAGCCACTCAGGTCCATTGTTGGACATAGGCCTCCCCTTTGGTCCTCCACAGCTTCCTGTCTTGGGCACACTGCATCCATCCACCACCGGCACATTTCCTAATATCATCAGACCACCTTGCCTGTGGTCTCCCGACGCTTCTTCGGCTTGTTCTTGGCCGCACGGGTAACTCAGCTAGTATTTAATAATTTGAATATAGTTCTATTGTACGGTTGTGTTATTATTGATATAGGCTTGACACACGCCACGCGATATAATTACTGTACAAAGATTTGCATTAAAAACCAGTTAATAAAATATTTAATTGACTCTCATTTTCTTTGTTTTGATTCCACTTTTCGTGGAAAGATGGCGTTATCTAGAACATAATTCGTTTCGTATTATTTCAAATATAAAAACATTCTGTAAGCTTCGAAATTACTCAGTCATTTAGGGTGTATGTATGTATAAATGTTCACAAACTTGCGCCTGGTGAATGCAAACTCTATTGCAATCAGTTTTTTTTTCTCCTACGTATTTTTTTTTTCAATATACAACCAAAAAAAAAATATTTATGTATCAACGTACTGTAAAACATACAATGCTGTTATTAATTAACTGCTTACTAACTAAAATAAGATGTTATTTTTTTAATTATTTCGTAGTAAAATAAATTTAAAACACTCATTTTAGTTCAGAAAGTCATAGAATCGTACCTGGTACCATATAACATAATATACATTTATTTAATCTCGATGTTTTCGACCGTCGGTACATGGTGGAAGTCCTTACCTTAGTACCTTACTTTATTCAAAATCGCCTGAAGATGAGGGTGCGAATCCTCGGATACTAGTCGCAAACTAAAAAGTCAAATTTTGTGGATTTTAAACTAAATATTAAGTGTTTTCATTTATACATTTGATTGAT
The DNA here is from genome assembly GCA_963576895.1 of Ceraclea dissimilis. NCBI lineage: Eukaryota > Metazoa > Arthropoda > Insecta > Trichoptera > Leptoceridae > Ceraclea > Ceraclea dissimilis. The sequence goes on along the minus strand of OY756379.1, from coordinate 6,996,467 downwards.
GATTTTTATCCGTGCAACCTGGGGCACATAAGTTAGTGAGCGGTAAAACAATAGTTTTGTGGAAGAATAATATTTAAAAAAGGAATGTGCGATATAAAAAAATACATTAAGTATTTTTTTGACATGTATAGCAACACTGGCACATGTCATTTTTTAAAATACATAAGTAGGTTCCATTAATGGTTAATTAAAAAAGTTATTACTTACTACCATAGTACCATATTATGTATTTGAATTTAGTGGTTTGTTTTTTATCGTTATTTCCTTTAATTTTAAGGGTAGGTATCTACAAAATAGTCTTAATTATTCTTCTGACTGCTACAAAACATTTAAATAGTGTTTTGAACTTTCTGCCACGAATTTTGAAATCAGTTTTTGAGGGGTCTGAAATTTTTCACGTTTACTTGTTTTCGTACTATATTTTTTATGAATTTATCGAAATAAACACGAATACATATTTGTACAATTAAAAGTAAGCTTGTATCGTGAAGTGGAGTACGTCGGTATCGGGGACAGAATCCGCACCTGTTATTTTTTCTTAGATTTTTTTTCGAAGTAAAACAAGTTTATGTGTACTGAATTTATTTTGCTACAAAATAATTGAAAAAAGAACGTCTTATTTTGGTTAGTACACACTCAATTTCAATAAAAATTAGATGTTGCCAGCAAAAAAAAATTATTCCAAATAATCCGAGTCCATTTCTTTCTTGACAGCCAGTACAAAAAAAAAATAAAGCCAATAAATAAAAAAAATGTGCGCGTACATTTTAGAAGTATAAAAAATATACTTAGCTTGCACGGGCCTCTTAAAAATGATGGATAAAAATATATAATTTGTATTCAAATTGTAGAATATTAATAAAATAAAAAATAGGAAAATTATCCCATCCGATTTTATATAGGTATATAAATTAGGTACTGAATTTTCACCCTTAAATGTCAAAAAGCCCCCCTCCTCTTCTTAATGGTTTAAATTTAGTCCGACTGTTATTTTCTGCTTATGACAATGATCAATGAGCTGATTCCAGATTTTTCGCCGATTAAGTTTGATGTCTTTAAAGAAACTACCCCCCTCCCCTTATAAATGGTGACCTAATACCCCCTCCCCCTTACTAACACCCTCTATCGAAAAGAATGACAAACAGCCCATCGAAGCATCATCGATGGTGAAATATTTTACTTAATTGTTTAGCTACACTGTCCAGTTCTATTATAATAATAATATTGCAATAATAATACATTACAAATGGCGGGTTTATTACCAGTGGCATTATCTGCCAACCAACCAATTTTGATATTACAAAATAAGAAAGTATGTGTGTACAAAGCGTACAGTAAAAAGAAACAATGAAACATGAAAGAAAAAAAATAATAAAAAACAAAATAAGAATAACAATAGCATGCATAAAAAAAAATACACATAAATATAATATATCTTGTATAGATTTCTCGAAAAAAATGTGAAAACCACCTCTGATCTTTTTTCCGAAAAACTCGTTAAGAAAATTTTATTGTTTCTATATAATGCATTAAAATCTAGGAAATGACCGTAAAAGTATTTGAATGGAGCGAAATTAATTAATTATGAAAACGCTATTTTCCCTCCCGCTGCATCACTTGCAGGGTAGGCAGAGCGGACAGATTGCCATCAGACTCACTCTTATTGCTTCCGTCGCATTCATGCACTTCGTCATATCGACTCTAAGATTACTTTTACTCGAAACACCTCCGTCCTTAAAAGCAACAGTGTGTTTTAATTCGACGTATTTTTGCATCACTGCCCTCCACCCCCCTCCCCCCATAACCCATCAGGGGGTTCTATGAGGGAGGGGGGCTGGGGGGCTGTTCTCTTTGAATGACATGCAATACTTCGTACAACTAGTTTTAATGTTTGGTGGTTCATATATACCTCTTGTTTGGGGTGTTATAAGGGTGAGAATCGTATAAAACTCGTAGGATGGGTTGAGTAGGTATTGTAGGGAGCTTAGCGATTATCGAGCACGCGATTTCAATCATTAAACCCCACATGAAGTTATTTGTGTAGATTTACAAGACAGAGCCGAATCGTAATTTTTTATCTATATTCCACTCGTCTGCGAGTTATATTCAATTATTACCTATTCAGGTTGACTGGACGATAGTAATAAGTTCGTCTTTCTCTCAGATGATTTGGATAGAAATAACGATTTGTTCACTTCAGAAACGTTTCGAAAAATCATCTGTTATCATGATGGCAGGGACAGATAATTATGGCTACCGAAGCTTTTTCCGAAAAAAATCAAACTCTCAAATGAACTGAGGCTAAAAATAGACGTGTTTGCATCTTTTTTTGATGCTGGAAGAAATCAATAGCTCGGCCTAGTAATTCTACGGTATTGTTCAGTTTAAAAAATCAATGGAAGTTGTTTTTTATCTATCCTCAATAACATACAAAACAGTTTACGCCGGAATTGCCCAACTAGGTACAACCTGTATTTGGGTTAATCCCTCAAATGTGCAACAATTATAGAACAAAAATAAAGTATTTTCAGTCAGTTGTGGAGGGTCATCAATCGATATTTTTCTTTTTCAATTGTGATTGTTTAATTTCTTTAAATGATAGAGTATTTCCTAGTGCGGCCCTTATAGTGTAGTGTTATGTAGAAAGTTTTGTATGATATTAAAGAAAATTAGCATAAATCAATATCTTCAACCGAAAGGACATCGGGTATTACAGTTGTACCTACAACTCTAGAGGGAGGGTGGCCTGGGGGGTGAATAACAGTAGCAATAGCAACTAGTACGTACAATCACTCTACAATACTAAAAATGCTTCAAAACATTAAATCGCTGTGAATTTTGCTGTCAGCAGTCGCTGTGAGCAATGTGTCTATAAAAGCAAAAGTGCTAGTGCACAAGCTGTCTTGGTGCCGACCCTAATGTATGCAAGCGAGACTTGGACATGGCTGAAGAAGGATGAATCCGGGCTGAATGCAGTGGAAATGAGGTCGCTAAGAAGAGTGTGTGGGAAAACACTAAGTGATAGGATAAGGAATGAGATTTTTAAGGAAACGAATGATTGCAAGACTGGTGTTGCGACTAGAATGAAAGTGAATAAGATAAGATGGTTTGGGAATGTTGAGAAAATGAAGGATGACAAAAAAGATATATTAGAGCGAGCGAAGAGGTGTGAGGGAACGCGGCCGCCAGAAACTGGCTTGGTCCGATCATGTCAACCAGATCCTCAAGGATGGACGCGTTTTGAGTAAAATGAATCAGAGAGCGTGTATGACAGATTGCAATCTGATGATTTTGACAGTGTTGTGCTTATAAATTGGCTTCATTTTGAATTTGTATTGACTTGTATAGAAACAATTTAATTATGGGATTATAATCATTTTTAAAATATATGAACTATTCAGTCAAAGTTCTAAATATTTCACTGCTATATTTGCCTGTTATTTTTCACTGTTCTTTCCAATAATCATACCTACCATTAGTTGACCGTGTAAGAAGTAGTTTATTAACGTGTTCCTTGACACAACCCCAATGGATAACAGCGGCGATTTGTAGACTGTGATTGCCACAGGGCAATGCCCATTCCTCTGGGACTAGGAATCATGGTGGAAATCCATTGTTCAACGTCATCAAATAATATGCCCCCCAATCTCTGTTCCTAGAGCCTTTAATTACTGTAAGATATTTTGCTAAATCTAATTTATATGGGATCTCCGGTTAGTAGAATTGCCTTCCACTCTTTTTTTATATTTTTTCGAGTGTCCTGTAAAAGTAACTATAATGAACTAAGTAAATCTTAAGATATTTCACATATTCGTGGATTTAAACTAATAAACTCCACAGAAAGCTTCAAAAACCACGAATTTTAAAGTGGAGTAAGTCAGGATTGGAGATGGTACCCGCTCCCACCGAATTTACGGTCGAGCGCGTTACCAACCAGGCTACCGACCACCTCTCTGGCTACTTATTTTACCTTTGAAGACAAATAATAATAACATTAAAAAAAATGCAAAAATCGGTAATTATTAATACTTGCAATATTGTAAGACGATTTCTAAATACTCATATTTCAGGCACAATGCTTGTATTTTAGGCCCCGCGTTGAGCCTAATCCTGTGATATCCGTGATATCTGGATAGGTGATTTTTTCCTTGTATTAGGCTGATGAGTTTATATGTGAATCATGAATGATAATATGTAGACTCTTCTGGCTGATAATACTGAGAAGTGTGTTGGCAAAGTCATGCCTCCGCGTATTAAAAAAATATACACAGTTTAATTAGGCCATATTTTGATTGGAGTCGGATCTGAGTATCACGGATCCGATGGCTTAAAACCGTCAAATAATAATTAATGTATGCAAATTAATACAAAAATAATGTTAGTCGGTAATACAGGTACCTGTATTTTTCACAAGTCACGGCATTGAAATTTAGTAACGCCTGAAATGTTTTTCTCCCCTCCCCCCAATCCCCCCCCCCCCCCCTCTATCACTTGATACATTTTAATTTCTTTTTCCACTAGAAATTAACAATTGATACTAAACTTAATACTTTATCATCTAAAACAATACAAATGCTAAACGTACGTACGTATTTTCCCCGTTTAGAGTTATTTGTCTCTTGATTACGAGATTTGACGATAGAGTTACTTGGGATATTGTTTATAATCAAGCACTCAACTGCCGTGTTATAATAAATATTCTGTACCGAAAAATTCTGAAAGATTTTGGACACACTCGATTGTTGTCTTACGTAAAAATTTGAATAGACGTCGTCCATTATCAAAATTATAATATAAATAAGTTTCAAATTTAAATATTTCGGAAGCGTTAGATGATGCCATACTTGTATTTAACCTTGCAATTAATTAAGTAGTTATTTTGCCTTCAGGACCCTGTAAAAAAACAGTCTATTATCCCAGTATTGACGCCAGTTTAGCAAGCTATAATATGCCCATATTGACGTCTGTTTAGCATTGACGCCTGTTTAGCAGTCTATATTATGCCAATATTGACGCCAGCTTAACAATCTATATTATTCCAATATTGACGCCTGTATAGAATTGACACCTCTTTAGCATTGACGCCTGTTTAATAGACTATATGATGCCAATATTGACGACTGTTTAGCAAGCTATATTATGCCAATATTGTCGCTTTTGTAGCAAAGTTTTTAAACCCTAGTGCGTAATAATATACCACAAGTGTTTTATTTTAAAATTATTAATATAATTTTTTCAAATGGCAATCGTACGTTTGACGTTTTTGATTGGCAGATAACGAAATTTATTTAAATGGTTCTTTTATGTATGTAGGTATTGCCATTTAATTACTTAATCACGAATATTTAAATTTTCATGAAAAACTTTGTATTAAAATGTAGGTAGGTACCCACCTAATAATATTAAGGTCAGTCTACACATACGTAATATTCGCTTCCTAAATTGAAAACTTACATAAATTACAGTTTGTCGAGAAAGAGATGGTTTTCGATGAGGGCGCTACTTGTAGCTTTTATGCATAGACTTTTATAATATAAAGTACATAGACGTCTAACTATGTATTTTCAATAGAAAAGAAATAGTAATTTAGAGTCTCAATACTCTATTAACAAGAAATCAATAATAAAAACAAAAAACTATTTAAAACTATTGCTTAATTCCTAAATAACGTTAAAACTAATACAGTTTTTAACTATGAGAACAAAATTTCAAAAACGTTGCCCACGAAATGTCAAAATTCTCCATACCATTTGACAGTTTGTGGGCACCAGTTCACTTCACTACTAGCATTGAGTACTCTGTCTAGGTAGTACTTAATATATTATGTCGCTGCCTCTAGTACTTAATATGTAATCTCTTTGCTTTTATGTCAAGTAGTGATGTCAAATCACCCAAAACTTCAAACATTATAAATATAAAATCATTAGATTTACTTTTAGTAGAGATGGGACATCAATTATGGCATGTGTCATACAAATACCAACGACGTACGTCCATTCTAATGACAAATATAGAACGCTTGACAGTTCTACGTTTCTATATTTAAAAATCGTTCTAAATTTAAATCACGGGAGATCATAGACACAAGAATAAAATGTTTTGTAGAATGAATGACAATGATGACGTCCCTTTTAGAATCAAATATGAAATTTATGGAACGAAGATGTTACCGCCGAGTGGTAGACATTAAACTAAAGGGGACTTTGTAACTGAACATGCGAAAATTGCGTCGAGAAAAGTTAAAATTACTCAGCTAATACTGAACATATCATACCAAGACTTATAACATGGATAAATAAGAATAAGTTCGTGATTCTAGCGGTTAGAAAAATGCATTTTGTAATTTTTTTCCTTAAAATATAATTTCAAAAGATATCTCTAAAGTTCACTGAAACTTGAGATTATTCCCGTAGTTTGTTAGATATGATGCTGTAATTTGGTTGGTAAAACGTTTACGCTAAGACGCAGTGACTCCAGTGGACATATTTTGATTTCGAGTCCGCGCTTCCTCACATCTATATATTTTTTGTCATCCTCTCATCATTCATTCTCTCAACATGCCCAGACCATCTCAGTTTGTTCACATTCATTTGGTCACAACACTCGCCCTGCAATCACTGATTTCTCTAATTACTTCATTCCTTATCATATCTCTCAGCGTTTCCACACACATTCTTCTTAACGATCTCATTTCTACTGCATTCAACTCTGATTCGTCCTTCTTCAGCCATACGTTCCAGAGCATTAGCCACGATTTTACTCAGAGCACATCGCCACTTAATTATCTGTAATGTAATCGCATCTTACGATGGTTTCTGGATTATTTTTGATATTCCACGTACCTAGTGGTTATCATTTTGATTTTGTTTGACGTCAATGGAACAAACTCAATCACATGATAATGATATAATAAGTTTAAACGATTGTAACCAGTAGGTAAATATTACTACACAATAACTAATAAGTAATAACACGTGTACGAACAAATCATTGATAAACTTTTGTAACTAGAAAGAATTTTTATAAATAAATAAATAAATAAAACATTATTTTTTAAAATGGCAGGTTTTTCCCAAGGCAATTTCTGCCAACCAACGACTTGTGACATTCATTTAATATACACAATACATACATATAAGCGTATGACAAATATTTTTTTCTCAGTAGGTTACACTCAAAATACATTTAAAGAAAAGAGATTTTTGAGACCTTAAATCTCGACAACCTTACTAAATATGCTTTGGAAAAAAATAGGGTAGATACATTGAATCTTTATCTAGGGAGTGAACGTAAAAGTTTTTTATATCGTGTATAGGTTCCTCAAAAAAAAATGAAAAACACTTCTGAAAATTTATTTCAAAAGACCGAAATACGCAATTAAAAATTATTTTTCTTTTGATAATATGCATTAAAATCTAGTGAAAAACCATATTTTTTTTCTGAATGACGCGAACATAACCTATAAGTAATTAAACGCTATTTTTAACGTTTCATCATGCGATTGTTCATGCTATTTTCAACCTTAACGCGCCCGGAAATGACCCTGAGGTTAAAGTTGGGTCTTAATGAATTGAGATAAATGTCATATATTTTTTTACGTTCCAAAAAGACGCGAATTTTAAAACCTGCAGAAGTTAAAATTGCAAACAGATATTAAGTATATCATTTGTTCACTAGGGCGAGCTTATCGCAATGCTTTCCGAGTTTGACAATCACTGGTTCAAAACCATAATCATCAAACAAGTCGTCGACGCCGTTTCGTTAAACTGTTACAAAACACAATGTCAATTATTTGAAAATTCAAATATAGAATGCGTTCTCCGTGACGCAAGCAATGTCCTCAAGTCGAGAGGATCCGCCATCTCTCGTAATTAAATGCAACTACTATTATTTTCAAAGACATTATATTAAGTACCGTAGACATCTGACTCCATGTATTTTCAATAGAACGGAAGTGACGCAATTTCACGCTCGGCACTTTTTGGTATTTTAGAGTCGCAAAACTCACACTATTAACAAGATATCAATAATAAAAACTAAAACATTTTTAAAACTATCGCTTTATTCCTAAATAACGTTAAAACTAATACAGTTTTTAACTATGAGAGCAAAAGTTTCGAAAATGTTGCACACAATCTGTCAAAATTCTCCATACAATTTGACAGTTTGTGGGCACTGAGTACGCCGTCTAGGTACTTAATATGTATTTTCACCTAAATATTTTGAGATATGATGCACTTTGTAATAATAACAATATTAGAATATTTATGTAGGTTGTGATTTATTATATTAAAATGTCCGTTGTTACTGAAAACTGTCATGGGTGACTAAGAAGTACGCGGTGAAATTAAAACATTAAGAGTAGGCATATTGACATTTCAAAAATGTCTAAAAACGGGAGACCTTATATCTCGACAACCTTACTAAATATGTTTTAAAAAAAAATAGAGTAGATGCATTGAACATTTATCTAGGGGATAACAGTAAAAGATTTTTTGTACCTTGTATAGATATCTCAAAAAAAAAATGTAAAAAACACCTCTGATTTTTTTTCCGAAAGACAGAAACTCGTTTCCCGAAAGTCTAGGGAAAAAAAATTGTACTGTTATGCATTAAAATCTAGGGAATAACCCTAAAAGTTTTTTGATTGAAGCGATATTAACCACAAAAAATGGAAAAAAACGCTAGTTTTGCCATTTTATCATGCATTTTTTAACCTCAATGCCGTGAGAAATGACCGTGACGTCATAGTTGGGTCGTGAGCTTTAAAACATTAAGTCGTTGTTTTCGAGAGAAACGTGGAAAATAATTATATATTGTTTTATTAATGCGTTTTACCTAACAATAATACAACAATTGTATTCTGTTTGCCAAGATTTTCGAATTGTTTCGCTGAGTGCAATCGGATATTAAGGAATCGCTTAATTTATGCTGCACATTGTTGCATTTTGCATCTATTTTTGATTTGCACGACCGAATTCAACAAAATACATCGGAATTTCACGGAGATTTGGAGAAAAGACCACCCGGTTACATGTGTAATTAGTCTTGAAAATAAAAAAGTAAAGATAACCTCAAATTCTTCAAATAAACGTCATTTTAGTGACGTGTGAGTCATTCGTACGGCAACACTTTGAAAGGGGGAAAACAAAAGTGTTCCATGTTCCTAATTTAAAATATGAATATAACTATTCCTCCAATAATAACAACGAAACAAAGTTCCATTTTAATATGGAAATATTATAGCCATAGATTAAAACATTACAAGTTTATTTACGACGATCCATAGACAATTAAATACATAAATTATTATGTTGATTGCTGTTAGTGGTAGGTGCCTACGTACATGACGGTGGTGGCGGGTAGGGGAACTACAGTCACCTACCTACCTAAACGGTAGTTTACTTATATTGACGATTGTTTTAAGCATGACGTTATCGGTTCTTTAAATTGTTTGCGACACGTAATCCAAACTTTAACGATATCACCATAATATTTTAATAAGGTTGAATAGGTACTTAATCGCCTATGTCCAGGAATTGCTTTTACACGGGAGAACTCTCAGACTACATATTTTGAGTAACGATAGAGCAGAATCCTGGCTAGGACATAGGCTATTAAAAAATCAAATATTGATTACGGTAAAAGAGAAAAAATGACTAAATAAATAAGTGGTTGCGTCAACGTTTAAAGTGACGAGAACTGAAACAATGGAGACATGACAGTAAAGAAGAACATTTGAATTCCGGAAGAACAGGATTATTCTAAATTCGAATACTTAAAACAGAATGAGTTCTTTTTTCCTCGTTTTTGCCAGCGTTTAAACGCATTGTTTACATGAATCAAATTAAAAGACAGTATTTCAATGTCTTGATGTTGTAACGTCGTATAAGATATGATGGTGGAAGCATGATATATGATAGTAATACAGAAAACATATTAAAAGTATGCATACCGACATTTCAAAAATTTCTAAAAACGGGAGACCCTCTATCTCGACAACCGTTACTAAATATGCTTTGGAACAAAATAGGGTAGATGCATTGAATCTTTATCTAGGGAATAACCGTAAAAGATTTTTTATATCTTGTACAGATTTCTCAAAAAAAAAAATAAAAACACCTCCGTACTTTTTTCCGAAAGACGGAAACTCGTTTCCCGCAAGTCGAGGAGTAATTTTTTTTTGTACTGATAATATGCATTAAAATCTAGGGAATAACCGTAAAAGTTTTTGGATAGACGCAAAATTAACCCCAAAAATGGAAAAACGCTATTTTTTACCATGTTATCGTGCGATTGTTCACGCGATTTTGAACCTTGATGCCGTGGAAAATGACTGTGACGTCATTCTTGGTGCCAAGCCCTTAATATATTGTAGTTTAGAAGCAGCTGTGATAATTAATCGCAATCACAATAAGAAATAACGCATCTTTCGCGGTAAAACAATGTGATGCATTTAATTTTAACAGGAGCGATTCTAGAACATAATTTGTAATTTGAAAATTAGTAATTGCAATGATCAACCGCTGCCCTAATTCAAAATGGAGTATTGATTTTTCTGTATGCCGAAATGTCAATCAGAGCCCTATACACTCTGATTAGCATTGATCTGAAAATGATTATTCTTTTTGTTAATTTGTTTGAATATGCTATAATTGTAAAAATTGACGAGTCTAGGTGCCCGAATGGGCCTACGGATGATACAAAACAATAAATGTAGAAGCTAGGGATAGGAAAAGCTGAACTTGAACCATAACATAACTCAACCAAAATGGAGTAAAAAAATATTTCCTAAGCAGTGCTACAAACCTAATTTATTCACTAGTGCTTCATAAGTGTCTTGAGCTAATGAAAATCTTCTTTAAACCTTTTTTTAGCGTTCAAAAATTATTTGTATGTATTTTTTAACAACTCTGACTCGTAATCATTTTGAAAATGGTTGAAACGAAAAAAAATAACGCATAACAATAAAATTGGTTTACGTAGTTAAAATTTGTATGATTACCGACCTACAGAATTTCAGCGCTCTTCAATGAAATTCGGGTGCCTATTATTTTATTCAGCGAATCCTGAAAACAGCCCTGTCCCTCATTCAGTGCCTTATCTTAATCTATACAATTAAATACATAAAAGACACTTTGTATGTGTGTATGTCTGATCTTAAAACAATACTTTATTTGCCCTTTATGATCTGGTGTTACCCAGGGCCAAACTCTTGGCCCACCAAAGAAAAACTCATCAAAGCTACACAACACTAGAAATTAACCGATTCTTTGGGCGCATGAAACAAGTTTGGGAGCTATCTATCTATCAATACCCTCACGCCACGTCCCTTGCAGGGTAGGCAAAGAGGACAGAGCGCCAGACAGCCCTATCCTTACACTCCTAGCCTCCGTCACATTCATGCAATCTGTCATACACGCTCTCCGATTCCTTTTACTCAAAACTCGTCCATCCTTGAGGATCTGGTCGACATGATCGGGCCGGGCGTTTTCTCACACCACTTCGGTCGCTCAAATATATCTTTCTTGTCATCCTTTATTCTGTCATCTGAATGCCCCCATAATATCTTAACTATGTGGTTTTCTATTGAATCGAATTATTAATTTATCTTATTTTCCAAGAATCTTAAACGCGTAGTGGCAACACTTGTAAAATTTCAATAGAAATGTCACTATTGCCAGCAAACAAAATTGATGTTCCCAAGACCATATCTTTCTTGACAGACTGTTGTATGGCTGGACTTTTGGAACCAATTCAGTTCTGTTGTTCGATTCAAAGTCAAAGTATAATTGTTGTATGTTACATAAGTACGAGTACATTTACTTATTATTTTAAGACCACACAATTCATTCGTCAAAGCGATGCGGCGGACATCTAGCGGATAAATCACAAAGTTTATTATTGTGACTTGAATTTTATAGCATTCGATCAAACTGTCGCCAATTCTGGGATTTTATAATTGAATTTACGCGACCGTATTGTCCCGAATTCAGAAATAATACTCGTAATCCGACGTTGCGTCTTTTAAGACGCAAGATTATTTAGTATTAAGTATGTGTAAATGTACTCTAAATACGTTAAATGTATTTTGAATAAACGAAAGTGCAGCAATGATTTTAGTTTATGGTCAAAATAATGATGATAATGTGCGCTCTTTGGCGGGATTTTCAAATAAACTTGTAACTTTCGCTATGTTCCACATTTTGACATATCAACGCATGCATTAATTGATTATTTATCTTTGGAATAGCCGTCTGAAAGTCGTTTATCTTTGCTTTTTATTTCAAATAATGCACCTGTCATTGTATTAAATTTCTTGTTTCATTTATAATGCGTCTATTGCGAAGAAGATTCGCAATCATATTTCTATGCAACACGTACCATTTCATCTCAGTCTCTTTAATTTTTTATCCCTGTTCTATTTTTAAACTTCTTTCGTTCTAATTCGATCACGCCATTATTTCAAATGATGCATAAACAATAATGAGTTTATCATTCACGGACCATAGATACTAGGAGGATTATTATTAAAACAATGTTATTATTTAACATAGACAATTCGATATCTAGCAATATTATTATTATTAACGCTGTGAAGTTTCATGTCATTTGAGATGTTAAATATTCATTAAGCTTAGGTTTTATTGAAGTACGAATAATAATAACACTCTATTTCTCGAGTTTAGAGTTCATCTTATCGAGATGTCGAAACTGTGACGTAATTTAATCATATTATGTCATAAATTTTCTCTATCTACATAATTCCAAATATACCTCAAAAACTAACTGAAACTTGATATTATTCCCGTAGTTTGTTAAATATAATGCTTAATTTGTTAGATAAAATGTTTGAGGTAAGATGCATCGACTCTAGTGGGTATTTTTATGATACTCGGTCCCATTTTCTACAATAAGCCAAAATCGACTTTGTTGTTCTTATTTTGCGATTACATTATCACAGAAAATGTGAAAAATATGAAGCAATAATAGTACGATTTTGATTTGATTTAAGATTATGTGCAAACAAAAGCTAGTCGATCAAAAATTTCTCGAAATGACGAATCTTTAGAGACTTATATTTCTCATGACGTCGTGATTTTAGAGATGCAAAAACAAACTCTGTCGTTTTGATTATACTAATGCTATTATTATATAATATTAAAGTACTGATATGTCTGCATTTCCTTTGCGGCGGACGGGAATTCGATATTCAGCCAAGTAGAAAGACTTTCAGGGCAATAAATATCATTAATAATATACAATATATACAAACAGACAGGGTTGATAATTATCAAGATAATTATATTCATTGATAATTATTCTGATTAATATCGGATAATTATTTCGGGTAAATATTGAATTTGCCTTTTCTTTTTGGTTTCCATACTTTCCTAGGCGAATGAATGAATAAATTTATTTTTTCCAGAATATTTACACAAAATAAAAAATACAATCAATACAAAAAACAAAAGTACATAAACAAATCGTTAAATGCGGCACAAAGTTACCTCGACTATCCGGGAAAAAAATTACTGCCTCACTAGACCGAGGTCTGTTCCGAGGCAGTAGTAAAAGTAAAATTTATCTTATTAAAATGTCACAATTGGTTGGTTGGCAGACATTCCCTACGGCAATAAACCCGCCATTTGGAACAATGTTTTTATATCCAATAAAGATTTTATTTATTTATTTATTATGATAATATAGATATTTAGTTTGGAAAATAAATAAAAATAAAATATCATGATATTGGTCATGATAATTATCCTTTGCAACCCTGCAGACAAACAGACAGACAGAGAGACTAATATAATATAGAAACATTGCATAACCACATAAGTAATTATAAGAATATCATGTTAACTGCATATTTGTAAAGGATACCCCAGTAGGGAGGTCTTTTTTGCGAATAATATGAGGAGTTATTTAACCAGAACGAAAGAGTTTTTTTTTTATTAAAAACAGTGTACTTTTTTTCAGTGTAGGTACATGACTTATATTGTAGAACATATTGGTCTATATAAAAATATCTTTGTAAACATTACCACACAATGAGTCAATTGTCTTTTGTGTTTTACGGCTATCCACTCGTCTGCGAGTGATCTTAATGCCTCATCCACATGCTGGCCGAACTATCACGTTTTTTGCGTGAATGAGTAAAAAGACGTGCGGACGGGATGATTGTCTTGGATTGTATACGTAACCGACGGTTAACGTCTTTTTACTCATAAACACAAAAAACGTGATAGCTCGGCCAGCATGTGGATGAGGCACAAAACTCAGTCAACAGCAATTATTTGAGGCGATAGGAGCATAAAGTAACGCGACTAAAAAAATTCCTAAATTAAAGCTCGCGACCAAACTATGACATCATGTCATTTCCCACGGCATTAAGGTTCAAAATCGCATGAGGAATCGAACGATAAAATGATGAAAATAGCGTTTTATATTGCGATTAATTTCTCTTCAATCTAAAAATCTTTTACGGTCATTCCCTAGATAAATGTTCAATGTATCTGCTCTATTTTTCCCAATGCATATTTAGTAACGGTTGTCGAGATCTAAGGTCTCCCGTTTTTAGAAATTTTTGAAAAGTCACTATGCCTATACTCTTAATTCACATTTATATTTTATTTGCATTTAATCTATTATTTTTTTATTTTATTTTAGCTTCTTTTTACCGCAAATTCATTCTAAGCTTTGTTTTTCTTTGAATTGTATAACTAATCTATTTATTTTTTTCTTTCAGCTGGAAAAGAAGGGATGCCTCCATTCGGTCGCGGTGACTCCGGAGACATAAACGATGAGAGGATAGCGCACATTCTCTCGGAAGCCTCTCAGATGATGAGGACCCCTGCGCCAAACGAAGACTCCAGAAGCAATGATGACTCCAAGTCCCCTCACGCTCAATGTCTTTCGCCGTTTTCAAATAAGGTATGCTCCTAATCAAATCATCATTGAATTAACAATTTGAAAGAAAAAATAGAATTTTGCTGAACTTCAAGGTCAGATCATCTTATGATTGTTTTTCGTTTATTTTTTACAGGAATCAAGTCAAAACAGAAGATTAAAGAAATACGAGAAC
This sequence comes from Ceraclea dissimilis, assembly GCA_963576895.1. Taxonomy (NCBI): domain Eukaryota; kingdom Metazoa; phylum Arthropoda; class Insecta; order Trichoptera; family Leptoceridae; genus Ceraclea; species Ceraclea dissimilis. The sequence continues at coordinate 6,981,379 of OY756379.1, read as the reverse complement.
GATGATATCCCTCAAGAGAAGGTGGTAAGGATTTATCAGGAGGAGCTTGCCAAGTTGATGGGCAGAAGAGTTGATGAGATGAGACAACCTCGTGAAGGATTCCCTGGGTAAATATTTCTACTGATCAACCTCCTTAATCAAAATATTCTTGTCTTCGTGTTTTTATTTTTATTTCCCTTCCAATGTATTACCAAATTTCGACTGAACTGAGGACAGCAAACTAGAGCTAACAAAAAGTTTTTTCTTTCCTTCTTTTCACAGTGGACCCCAGCAACATATGGACCGACCGCACGACGACAATCTCCGAATGGCTTTGGAAGCATATCATAGGGAAATTGCCAAACTTCAGGGACAAGGACAAGGCCTCCCACCTGGTATGCCCCCTGGGATCCCACCAAATCTACCTCCAGGATTCCCGGGTCTTCTGGCTTTGCAGCAACATCATCACCAACAACAGCAGCAGCAGCAGCAACAACAACAGAATCCTCATGTAAATGGAGGAGCACCTACCCCTGCTGGAGGCGTGCAAGATCTCTCGTTACCAAAAGATAAAGTAGTTAAAATGAATGGCGTCACGGAAAGTGAAAAAGAAAAGATGATGGACGCCGAAGAAGCCATAAGACACGCAGGAAGCGCATTCAGTCTCGTAAGACCCAAACTCGAACCCGGATCTCAACAATCTACAGGTTCATCCGCTTCAAGTCCATTAGGAAACAGTATTCTCCCTCCTGCCATCTCCGGCGAAGAATTTTCCGGAGCTGCCGCAGCTAGTCCTCTTCAGAGAATGGCTTCCATCACAAACAGTTTAATATCTCAGCCATCAAACCAATCACATCACAGTCCCTCACAAAGACCGCTGAAAGCTGTTTTACCTCCAATAACCCAACAACAATTTGATCTCTTCAACAATCTCAACACTGAGGATATTGTCCGCCGTGTTAAGGAATCATTGAGCCAGTATTCAATAAGCCAAAGACTCTTCGGAGAATCAGTTCTTGGATTGTCTCAAGGATCTGTGAGTGATTTGTTAGCAAGGCCGAAGCCCTGGCATATGCTTACACAAAAAGGAAGAGAACCGTTTATCAGAATGAAGATGTTCTTGGAAGATGACAATGCTGTGCACAAATTGGTTGCATCGCAATACAAAATCGCTCCTGAGAAGCTCATGAGGACTGGCAGCTATGGCGGTATTCCACGTAAGTATAATTTCTTCTTTTCATTTAAATAAATATACATTCATTAAAACACTTTGGACCATTTTGGCGACGAGTTTTACTTCCTTCATTCTAATGTTCTATTTTTTTTTCTTGCAGAATGTCCCGCCAACTTGAGTAAACCAATGCAGCCAACTCAGAAGATGATTAACGATGCGAACCAACTCCTCAGCAAACTCCAACAAGACCAGCAAGCAGCCATGATGGGAGCTGGAGGTCCACCACCTTTACTTCTAACTCCACCGGGATATCCTCCCCATCCAGCCTTGCAGATGAGACCTGAACTAATCCAAGAACACAAGATGCAAAGCAAACAACCTCCTCCACCACCACCACCCATTCATCACTCCCCCTTACCTCCACACCAAGGATCAGTAATGAGGGCTCTTCACCAACACATCTCACCAAGTGTTTACGAAATGGCTGCCCTTACACAAGATCTTGACACACAAACCATCACCACAAAGATAAAGGAAGCTCTCCTCGCCAACAATATCGGACAAAAAATCTTCGGTGAAGCTGTCTTGGGTTTATCACAAGGATCAGTTAGTGAGCTTCTATCAAAACCAAAACCCTGGCACATGCTAAGCATTAAAGGGAGAGAACCTTTCATTAGGATGCAATTATGGCTCAGTGACGCTCACAATATAGACAGACTGCAGGCTCTTAAAAATGAAAGACGGGAGGCTAATAAGAGACGACGATCCACTGGTCCTGGAGGGCAAGATAATAGTTCAGACACATCATCAAATGATACAGCAGAGTTCTATCATTCCACATCACCCAGTCCACATGGAGGAGGAGCTCCATCAGCAAAGAAACAAAGAGTTCTCTTCAGTGAAGAACAGAAGGAAGCCCTTCGTCTTGCATTTGCATTAGATCCATATCCTAACATGGCTACCATTGAGTTCCTTGCCAGTGAATTGGGATTATCGACTAGAACAATCACAAATTGGTTCCACAACCATCGCATGAGGCTAAAGCAACAAGTTCCCCACGGCGGTGGTCCTGGAGACATGCCAGCAAGGGAACAATCAGGAAATCAAGCTCCATTTGATCCTGTTCAATTTAGACTTTTACTCAACCAAAGACTTTTAGAATTACAGAAAGAAAGATTAGGACTCGCTGGAGTACCTCTTCCCTATCCGCCATACTTTGCAGCCAATTCAAATCTAGCTGCACTGTTAGGACGTGGATTAATACCTCCATCAGATGCTGAGATGGCATTAAACGCTGTCAAAGAACAAATGAATGGCTTAGATCTCAGTATGCCTCTCAAGAGGGAACCAGACGGTGACGATTTCGAAGATGACGATGTCGAAAGTAATATGGGTTCTGAGGATTCTATGGATGAGCGTAGTTTTATAGAAGGAGACGCAGATGCCGATGGAGACAAAGCGGATTCTCTTCCCCGTGGTCCCAGTGCACCTGGAGCGAGATCAAGTCGACGGAAACCAGCGGCCCCACAATGGGTCAACCCTGAGTGGCAGGATGATAAAGAACGCCCACCAAATCCTGACGAAGTAATAATCAACGGTGTCTGCGTAATGCAAACCGAGGATTACGGCAGACGAGCAGCCGAAAGAACTGTCCGTGTCGAACCATCTGGAGCTGAAGGTGGAGAGAGAGCTTCTTCTCCCAGAACTCCCCCATCTTCCACTCCGGTATTACAGAGTGCTCCCCCCACGCCGTCACCAGCGCCACATGAAGAAGCCATAAAGACAGAAGTAGACACAGACAGATGGGATTATTGAACGCCTCCTCAGTGTTTGTGATTGGACATATGAAAAATTTGTAAATAAAATTAGCAAATTTAGTTTTAAAAACTTTCGATATCAAAGAGACTTTTTGTTTGTTGTATGTATTATAGAATTGTTAGTATTCTCAATACATTAAGGTTAGGTTAGGTTGAAAACGATCGTAAGCTAAGGAACTCCCCAAATATACGTACTGATATATTATAATTTTACTTCACGTACTTTTTTTTGCTTTGTTGTAAAAATATTATTATATTTATATTTAATTAATATATATAAAAAATAATAGAAAGAAAATTCCGTAGAATTGTTAGAAAATAAAATTAAATAAAAAAATGAATAAATGTAGCATTTTGGAATATTTCAAAATAATTTGAAAATATGTAACCATCATATGTTTTAATTGCATTAAAAATTAATTACAGAAAAGTATTTTAATGTATTATTGTGTAATATTCAGTATCTTAATTTAAGTTATTTTAATTTCAATGCATTTTTTTGTACAAAGTTTTGATTCTTTGAAAGTGATATTAAGTTTAATTGTAATTATTTTATTTAGTTGTAAGATTATAAATTAATTTAATTATATATCGAAATACATTTCTTCGTGAGTATTAAAAATATATGGTGAATTTTCAATTACGATTATTTAAAATAATATTGATGCTTTATCTAAGACAAAAAAATAATAATTTAAGAAGCGAGAAATCTAAGTAAAAATGTTTGAAAATAATGAGAATCCTATTAAGACGATTTTTCCTTATTATATCTTTTAACAATTTCAGCGCATAAGAATGAATCATGTATTTTCAAAAAAAAATACTAAAGCTCTTAAAAAATATGCACAATATCAAAAAAAACAGTATTCTTATTTCTTACTATTCCATTTATAAAATAAATAAATAAAAAAGATATAAATAGTAAAACAATAAACGCAAAATCGTCTTAATTGTTTCCAAGTGTTCAATTTTAATAATATGTTGGCCAAAGAATATTGGAAAGTAATTTTAAAAATTATTTGTGATTAAAAATATTGTTTTTTTTTTCTCTTTATTGAAAAAAAAATACATACAGTGACGAAAAAAAAATGTGTAAGTATTGTAAAAGAGAAAGTTGAATTGTAAATATTAGATAAGGACTTATTATAAATTTTAAAAATTGTTTTTTTCTGTAAGTATTCATGTGCAATCTCTTATCGAAAGGTTCGAACCCCAGTGTCGTTTTATTTTAATATTATTATCATAAAATATTTAAAATAATGTGATTTTATATAAACTTAATTAATAAATTAAAATAAATTCGCATTATCTTTAATTTTTCTAGTTATATCGTTTTTTTTTTTAGTTTTTATAAGATTTTTTAAAATTAATTATGTACCTATTTTAGAAAAAATAGTTTTTTCGCCTCTTTGTACTGTAATTAGCTTTTATTATTATTTTTTTGTTATCATTTTTTCTTTTATTATATTTTAATAATTTTATTATTATTATTTGAAATTTTTAGAAATAAAAATTTGCCTCACGCATATTAGAAAAATATTTATTGTTGTTTTATTTATTTTTTCTTTTTCTCTTCTTTTTTTTATGTTTTTATTTTTAAGATCTATAAAAGACTGCCTAGTCCACTATGTATATCAAAAATATTATAATATTCATTTTGACGTATTTATTGAAACAGGATAAAAAAAGAGACCCAGGAATTATCCATAATATTCGTTAAAAATAGCGAAACTCATTACATGGCAACACCTGTTGAAGATTTCTTTTAGAGATTTAATTTCGAGTTGACTTAGAACAACATTCTAAAACAAACTTTTGACAAGAGTGATGACTAAAATCAAGGTGAGTAATATCGAGCAGTAAATGTGGATCCAGAAGAAATTGCAATCCCTACAATTCTTACCAGAGTTTTGAAAAGTTTAGTCTATGGTTTGTTACCATAAACAATAAATTGCGGGATATTCCAAAAATAAGTCACGGACAAGAAATTTTAATACATGTAATAAAATAATTAAATATTTATCTTGTAATAATCAAAAAGGTATCCAAAATAAAAATAAAAAGATAAATGTTATAATTTCTTATTAATTATAATTAAAATAAAACATAAATAAAAAATGAAAGCATATCGGTAGAGTGTAAGTGTAACTAGAGGATATTTTAATTTTAAATAGTTGTTTATTATTATGAAAAGATATAATTATAAAAATACGTATTCATATTTCATTTGTATATACGGGTTATGAAATAAAATGGTATTTTATTTCTAATATTAAATATAATTATTCGTTTCTTGTGAACATTTTGACAAACAATTTTTAAGTGTGGAATAGTTTTTATTTTTATGAAATTCTTCCCCTACTTTTTTTAAATGCACGCACGATAATAATTATAATTTTATACATACAAATTAATAAAATAAGTAATTTTACTATCGACGACCGACTCTGTTTGGTGGAAGTTCATTTTTAAAGCAAAAAATGAAAAACTAGGTAGCTATTAGGTTTTTTATCTTCTTTCATTTTTAACCGGGTTGACTCTAAGACAATGCTTTTGCAATAAGTCCGCCCTTTAGCATACTACTATTGTCTGGTTTAGTAACACCTTAATTTGTGGCTAAAAAAATAACAAGTTTTTTTTTCACCAAAATAACTATTAAAAAAAGTCAATTCATATGTCAACCTTGAGTGGAAACGCAATATATTTCTTTTTTTACGTAATTTTTATTGGCTTAATGGACATCTTTAGCCAACAACAATAAGTACAATTTTCAATCTACCTGCTTAAAAAAATGTTGAAAATTTTCACAAGTTGCAAATGTTTGTTATTTTTGTCTGCATTTCTTGTTTTTGTTTTCTGATCATATTGTGATTAATAAAAACATAGGATAGCGATTTTAAATTTACATAAATTCAAAAAATAGTAAATTAAGGATATTGTATAATAGCTTAGAAAATAAGGGAATCAATTTAAAAAAGGAACTCATTCCTTGCAAAAACATAATTTGTAAATAGAATTGAAATTCTGTAGCTGTTTTAAATAGTATTAAATCGTTAAAATTTATTTAATTAAATATGCATTTTTATGTCTTTCCAACGGTGGTACATCGTATTGTATCAACCAACCAACTTATTTCGTTGTAAACTCGATGTTTTCGACCGTTGGTACTTAGTGGAAGTCCATTTTTAAGGAAAAAAATGAAAATCTAATATTTAGATTAAATCCATTGTTTAAATATGAGATTTGAATCGATACTATAACAAAAAAAAATGCACATGCTTGCGATCAGCAAGGATCCAAATAAAATCAGTATATGTATTATTGTTTCGGCCCATGCAAACTCTGAAAATCCACAAAATCTGTAAAATCCTTAAAACCATAAAATCATAAAAACCATATATCGTAAAATGCATAAAAACCAGAATCATAAAATCCATAAAATAATAAGAGAAAAGTGCAACAAAAAACGCATTGCCATTATTTTTTTCACTTTTCTGATTACAAGGAAACAATAAAACGTCTGGCCTAACAAATTACAGCGAATATTATTGTTAAAAATAATATTTTTCGTCGGAAATTATTTCTGTTGCTTATGGAGAAAACGGGTTAAAATATTCTCATATTAATATTATACGCGAATGTATAAAAAAATATTTCAATAATTGTTGTAAATAGGTTTTATTTCGACATTATTAAATTGTATAATTATATGAATCGTGTAAGATATATAAAAATACAAGTAACATAAATATTTGAGAGCTTGAATGAAAAACGTAAATTGAATTTTGATTCATTTTGTTCTATTCTTATTATGAATTGATTCATTATTACACCTGTAGGTTGTCAGCACTGGGTTATTGCTGCAAACATGCTGGCTAAAGGCATTTGAACTTGTCTTGAAATTTCTCCAAAATTATATGGTGACCACCCATTTTATGCAATCCACTCGTAATCGAGTGATCTATTTGAGAACAATGTTGATAAAATGATTTTTCCTTCATCAAATCAAGTTTAATGATAACATTTCTTCATTGTGGTAACCCTAGTGCAATGCTACCAACCTACGATTCTTAATGAATTTTCTCAATTTCCCTCAGAAAATCTTTGTTCCCAGAAATACAATATTTGCAACCAATTTGCAAAAACCAAATAAATTTATTTCTAATATTGTTGTTTGTTAAAAAAAAAAAAACATTTAATCACTTTGATTTTTATTTACTTTTCGTTAGTAGCATTAAAAAATATGAATATGAAATCGTAATATGTGCCATCAATGCTAAATAATTAAATAAAAATATAATAATTATACAAAATGTCATAAAAAGTAATTTATCATGAAATATTTTCTAAGAAAGCTTAGAATATTATCAATATAATAAATAGAAATATAAAAATGTTTTTAATAAAAAATAAATACATAAGTAGAGATAATAGAAATTAATAATATTAAGTCCAAGTCTTGTATTTAAAATATTTAATATGATTATGAAAAATACTTAATTATTAATAAATATCTTCATTTTTATATAATTATTTAAATTAATAAATGAAGCATTGTAATCTCTTTAAGTTATTTAGTGTTTTATCATGTATATATGCGTATATTTATTCTATATTTATTAATAATTATTTCAGCCACATATAGTTTTAAACTATAATTAAAATGATTAAATATAATTATTAATTAATTCTTATTACTTATATTATTATTATTATTGTTCATATCATATTGTCTTCATTCTGAACAATTTCTAAAGGTATTAAAATAATAAAAAATACTGTATTTAGAAAAATTGTTTTATTCACTAAGTTATAATATCAATTATAAGTTCCCTAATCACTAAAATGTTATTCCTTTCAAAACTCTACACTATAGAAAAAGAAGGGACTTCTTTCTTCTCCAGTTTCAATCGTTACGATTGGTTTGCAACAAGGCCCCATGTCTCCTTCTCCACTCATCCCTGTCCTGTGTGGTTCTTTTAAACTCTTTATAATATGAGTCGAAGCCCATATCCTGGCACAGGTCGTCCAGGTATTCTTTCCTTGGTCGTCCTCTGTAACTTGTCCCCTCGTCCATTACTTCAATTAGTTCAAATAGGAGACCCTCTTGATGCACTATGTGGCCGATCCATCTGGCACGTCTTTCTGCAAGTGTCTTCCTCTTTTGATTTTGTTGAAAACTTCTTACCCACTTACCTTAGACTTACTTAATAACAGGAATATTTTCAAATAGATAGCCGAGACTAGAAAATGTTGAGAAAAATGAGATCAAAGTATCAGACACTCATATCTTGAAAGAACTAGTCCGAGAGCCCGCTGCTTAATTTATGACGTATCTGTTTTTTGATCGAAATGTGGTACAAATGATAGCTTACCAATAGGGTATTACATCGCACTAGGGTTGCCTATCAAAATCTTGCCGCAACCCCCCTTGCCCCCCACGAAAAGGTCCCTCTTCGCGGTTTTTCGCATTTTGTAGGAATATGGTAAGAGATAGAAGAAAGTAGTCAATGACAAAAATATTCCTTGCTAAATTCTCTATAAAAAATGTTAATTCAATTTTTTCATATGACTAGTAGTTTACCCGTAATGGCCGGTCGAAAAACAGGATATTTTTTGTAAAAAAAAAAAAAAATTTGATTTTTTTTCTTTAACTTTCTTTCACCCATTATCACTAACATTTTATGGAAAAAAATATTTGGCCTGCGGCGCTATATCGCTGGTTATTTTATGAAAAACTAAATTTTAAGAATTTTCGTCACTGAGTTTTATTGCAATAACTCCTAAATTAATTGATGTATGAAAATAAGTTATAGCTCGTTTTGTAGCTAAGACTATGGTAATTAATTCGTTCCTTGACTATTTTCCTATAGCTCTTATCAATTTTCAACCAATTTAGTTTAAATTCATTTTTTTAGTTTTTTAAATTAATTTCGGTTTTGGACCGGCTATTGCGGGTAAACTGCTAGTTCTACGAAAAAATTGACTTAACATTTTTTGTAGAGAATTTAGCAAGGATTATTTTTGTCATTGACTACTTTCTTCTATCTCTTACCATATTCCTACAAAATGCGAAAAACCGCGAAGAGGGACCTTTTCGGGGGGGGCAAGGGGGGTTGCAGCAAGATTTTGATAGGCAACCCTAGTGCGATGTAATACCCTATTGGTAAGCTATCATTTGTACCACATTTCGATCAAAAAACAGATACGTCATAAATTAAGCAGCGGGCTCTTGGACTATTATTAGTTATTAGATAGTTGGAGCCTTGTCATTCTCAGGTGATAAAATCATAATATCGTGAGTACGTTCAACATTGTGGAGATTTCTTGGAGCACTCGTTGGATGTTATATTCTAGTTGGGAGCACTTGTCTATCTGAACAGTCACTACGTAAAATGAAGAAAACTGAGAAAAACACCAAAATGGAAAACCCATTATTGACCTTTTTAAGTAGACGGATAAATTAATGCAGGATGACTGGATGAACTGAATGTGGAAAATTAGGTTGCGATGCACTAGAAAATATTTAATTATGGGATTTATTTATTTGTAACAATGTGCAACAAAACTAACAAAATACAGAAGACGCCATGAAATTTGTTCTAACCATTAATTAAAAATATAATGTACAAATAATAAAACGCCATCTGGGCAAAGTTGTGAAAAATTGTTTGCAAAGAGACATCTGTTGACGAATAGGAGTAGCATTTTTGTTGATGCCAAACGAAATTGTTAACCAAATACAAATGCCAAAACTTTGTTATATCTTGGTTATATCAAAGAACATTTTCAACTTAATGGTTTTACAAATATTTCATAGATGGCAGTAATGGTTTTTGATTTAGTAAAAAGTTACAAAATATTTCAAATAGAACAGAGAACTACAATATTTTTACATCTATAAATATTGAAATTAGATATATATACAAGTTGTTTAATAATAATCAAAGAGATAACATATTAAGTACATATATTATGTCGCTGATAATAATTAAACACAATGTGTACTTGGAATCAATTTGTAGTTCATATTCAGTTTCACGAAAATTCGAAATCATGAATCTTGATTATTAACCCGCTCAAAGCGTGAAAATATGTCTGCTAACTCATTTTATAGTTGAATAATAATTATACATGTGTGTTACTTTTATTTGTGTTTAAATACCTACCTAAATCAATTTTATTTTACCTATGTTCCATTAAATTTGACAAAGTTGAAACTAAAAATTATATTATGTTGTCGTGTGTGAAATGGCGGAGAAAAATAAATGTAACATCGATAGCACCACAGCCACGAAAAGTTATTTCTAGGAATGCTAAGAAGAGACATACATATTAAATTATGCTTCACCCACATTAAAAAATTGTTCTCAAGTTCTACTAAGGCTTCATTTTCTACTATTTTCCATCACTATGGCGTAATATGTTGATGTTGTGTTGGTAATGTTGCCTTCCTGCGCGAGCGTTGTATTATGTGAGTGTGTGTACATTTGTATATATGAATATGTGCCAGTGTTGAGTGTCGGTGTGTGTCCGCCATTATCGTCCCCGTTCTTCGGTGTTGTGTAAAATATCCTACCGTACGATAATCGGCGGATATCGCGGTCATCTTGTGTAGAATATCCGTAATTTATTGTTATTAGTGTTGTGTTGTCGTGTGTGAAATGGCGGAGAAAGATAAATTTAACATCGATAGCATTATAGCCCGATTATTGGAAGGTAAAGTTACGATTGTTGATATGTCGAGACATATCTGTCATTGGTTACTAACTCGCCAACGCCCGTTAGAAATGGCGATTAATTTGCACAAACGAGTTTTAAATTGTTATACGTCTACAATGAATAAATTATCCACCAGTTCAGTGATTAATTTGATTGTATATATTGTGTTATTATTGTTTCAGTGCGCGGTCACAAACCCGGAAAGAATGTACAGTTGACGGAATTAGAGATTAGAGGTTTATGTCTCAAATCTCGCGAAATATTCCTCTCACAGCCTATATTACTCGAATTGGAAGCCCCCCTTAAAATTTGCGGTAAGTACACAACACATTCTGTGCATAAATCACAATATTTTGACTAAATATTAAGTCTTGCAGTTGTGAGTTGCATCGAAAGTTTGAATGTAGCGTCATCTGTTACCAACGTACATCATTACTTCCTTAGGTTGAATATTTAGACATTTACAACAATATTTACGAGTGTATAATTACATTAAATCCACATTTCTTATTTATCTGACGCGTAATTCCTATTAACTTATCTCAAAAATCGATTTAGTAGGTGTAACCTCATCTAGTACTCAAGTATGCCTTCCTAAGCAAAACATCTACCTAGTTGCGCCTATTCAGTACCTATAATATTTGCAAAATTTTATTAACTCATTTATTGATTGCACTATTAGATTTCACATTACCATATTATTGTAAATATTGTTGTAGGTAAACAACTGTAAATCTTTAATCCCTTTGCATATGCAACCCAGTTACCAGGATAGCATCATTGTCAATTAGGTAGCATTTCTGACCAATCCTTTCCACTAAGCGTCCCAAATTATTTGGGGTTATGTGGACCTTCAGCATTTAAGTCAAAAAGTCTAGTGAACAGGTAGTATTTTTACTAAATAAGATTTTGTTGCACTGCCCACTGCGTCTGTCAATTTCATTTTGGACGCTAACTGAAACATTTTCTATGTGCACCTTGATGAAGAAATGAATTGCTGAATATCTAGATGTTTACTACCACAAATAAAAACCTCGCCTTTTCTATTTGTTTGCTGTCATTCATGTTTGACATGTACATATCTTAACATGGCCAATATTGAACTCTTATGATTTACCTGGCCAATGCAGGACACCTGAAAACAATAATAGTGACTTTTTCGGCATAGTATAGATGTATGTATTTTTATTTCAATTTTCAACTGTGGCGCAAAGGTGTTTTGACACTGTAATGCCGCACAATGTTATTACATACAAGGTGGCCGGTAGCCTGGTTGGTAACGCGCTCGACTGTTAAGCCAGTGGGCCAAGTCGTTTCCCGACGCCGACTTACTCCACTTCACGACACAAGCTTTTTAAGCTTACTGTGAAGTATACAAAGATGTACCTACCTATTTGAGTTTTTATAAAAAAAAGTAGTATTAAAATAAATAAATCTTAAGGTGATATTCCTGAAGATACCTTAGCATAGATAATACCTTTGATTACAATTTTCATTCAGTAAACTTTTGTATAAAATAGTTATTGTTAATGTCTGACTTGACATAATGCAATAAAAAATGTTATCCTCGACTTTCCGGCTGCAGAAACCCACTCTTCGCGGCTGTTAGTTATTTCAGAGTCTATCATACTATTCTATACACTGTTGTCCATATACCTAGTGAACTTATGATGCAATTCAAACCACCTAGAGAACATACACGTACTGTGTCATCCTGATAACACTATTTATATTGATTGTTAATCAGATATTAATGTACCTAGATATGTACCTCTAAATTTTATTGTACTTTATGCCTTGAATCATTACTTTTGTGAATCATCTTAACCTAATAGGCATTAATGACAAATTAATAGTAGAACATGTGTACCTAATTGTTTAATTAGTATATTATACACTCAATAATTAATCGCTTCAGTTCGGTGGCAAGACATTCACGACTTGTCTCCTGAGGCTCTCATGATCTTAATCCCTGACTCTAATATCTCCTATGCCATCATACGATATACATAATACATGAACAGAACGCCACACTGACCTATCCTTACACACACTCCATGCTTCCGTTATGTTCGTGCAGGTTCGACAGCGCTGAATGAATGGTTTTGTTTGGGACATGTGTATTCGAAGAAAAAAGGCTTGCATTTTAGCATTGTGGGTATGGGTATCATCACCTGATCACATACACCTGACGTATACTCTGATTACTGATGGGCATCGCTTAATTGACTATACATGATAAATTTCATCGTGAAGTACATGCGATGAATGTCACCAACGTGCATCACGATGGGCGAACGTCTGAATGACCGTTTATCTTTTCACAGGAACTACAAACATTAGTAAAGTGCAAAGGATTAGCCGATGATCCGATATTGAAAATCCTGGGCATGTTGAGAGAATGAATGATGACAGGATGACAAAAAAGATATATCTGAATGAGCGAAGAGGGGTGAGAAAGCGCGGCCGTCCGAGACTGACCTGGTCCGATCATGTCGACCAGATCCTCAAGGATGGACGCGTTTTGAGTAAAAGGAATCGGAGAGCGTGTATGACTAATTGCATGAATGTGACGGAAGCTAGGAGTGTGTGTAAGGATAGGGCTGTCTGGCGCTCTGTCCTCTCTGCCTACCCTGCAAGGGATGTGGCGTGAGGGTATAGATAGATAGATAGACAAAACTGTTTCAGGAGTACCTAACGATTGGCTTGACCGATTGAGAAATCATCACAATCCTCATTATTATTTATAATTATTATTTATGTACCTACATAATATACCTACTTCACGGCTATAGCTAACAAATATACAGATACACGGTCCCTTCATGTTCGCTTTAACCAAGTTCGACTTTATTACGAATAATTTCGGTTTCACTGTGAACAGTCTAGGTAAAGATTTGACTCATACCTTTGTACCTGCAAAAGGATTTGGGTGTTGTTTTTGCTACCAAGCAAAAATATATACATCCAATTCAGATGGATCAACTTTTTACGTACCATTTGAGCATTAAAATTGTATTTAATAATATAAAATATAATAATATAATTATTATGTAGTTAGGTACCTTGATAGTACATTATATTATGATGCATTAATCATGTGTGTATTTGGGACAGGTCATGTATGTGTGTGATTAATGTTAGGTATACATACAGTATACACTTAATGTAAACACACCTTTATAATAATATCAACATTGAACATTTTATATCAATCCTCATGTTGACATAATATTATTTCATATTAGTTTCATTTGACCTCCGCACTTTAATGAAATTAATTGATTTATTGTTCTCATTATTGTAATTTTACGCGTTTGTTGGAGAATGCAGTATTTTTAGAGAAATCTGAATAGTTGTACTCTGACAAAATGTGTCGCTTAATAACAACCCTTTTTAACCTTAACCCTACTTATATAGAACCTGCAAAATTACTCTATAAAATTTAACTGAGTGAACTTGACTGAACTTGTCAAAAGACAATATAAGACCAATAAGGCATAGGTTAGCGAAGACATCGAAGAGCTTCGTGTGTCTCAGTGTGCGGATGCTAAACGCGCTTCCCGGGGAGTTGAAATCACTGGATGATACGGCCTTCCGCGGAGGGGTGAAGAAGTACCTCGTTGACAAAGAATTTTATTCCGTTGACGATATGTTGAAAAATTGATTTGATGTATGACGAAATGTCAATCAGAGCCCTTTACACTCTGATTGGCATTGATCTGATAATGATATTGTTTATGATACTTACTTTGTTTAATGATATGCTATGAATAATGATACATATTGTAAAAATTGACGAATCCAAGTGCCCGAATGGGCCTACGGACGATAGAGAACAATAAAACAATAATGATTAAATGGCTGAAATTTACAGAGTAACTCGGCTACAGTCATCTTGGTTGCCACAGCACATCCACAGGGTTGGATGTAACTAATGTTCTCTGTTGCGGTAGCATATTTTACTCGGCTGCAGCAACCGATTTACTCGGTTGTAGCAACCAGTTGAACCAGCTACAATAGCAGATTCTATACTTTTGATATGTCTATACCTAAGCATTTTCAACTATATTCCTCCCTAGTATATCTAAATAGTACAATAAGTTTTACATATCTAGTTAAGACTTTTCACTTTACAAAATAATATTGTAGTTTCGAAAGATATTTGTTTAGATTGACCAGCATACTTAGACACCCAAACTATATGAAACTTGTATTGTTTGGGGGGAATCGTGTATGCAACATTAATACTTTATTTACATTTCACATATTATTTTGTTCATCTTGACATTATAATATATTGTAAAATTGTTACATATTCATTCATTCAGTCAGCAATAATTATCCAAAAATGTTGAACCCAAATACCGGTCACGGAAATCAGAAGCGACTATAATATGTATAAACAAAAAATGTAATGCCATTGTCAGAAAGATTTTTTCGTTTTAATAATTAAACTATGAGAAACACTGGTAATCGAAAAGAAAAAATACTCTTTCCTATTAAAATTCTACCAGCTTTATATAAATAGCACCCTGCAAGCTCCCTGCTTTATATAACAATAATGATAAAGGCCTCCCCGATCGTGTCGACCAGATCCTCATGGATGGGCGCGTTTTGAGTAAAATGAAACGGAGACCGTGTATGACAAATTCTATGAATGTGACGAAAGCTAGGAGTGTGTGTAAGGATAGGGCTATCTGGCGCTCTGTCCTCTCTGCCTACCCTGCAAGGGACGTGGCGTGAGGGTATAGATAGATATATAGATAAAGGCCTCGCAATTGCCTGTGAATTCTGATGGTGGTGCTCGAGGTTTTCAAGTCCTCTTCAACAGACGAAACTGAGATGTTTTTAATTGCCTGACGACACAATTGCGATAGAGAGAACTAACTATACATACATGTGTACTCATTCAGATTATTGCACTAAGGGTAAAGAGTCGGGTGTTTTAATAACTGCGAGGAACCACTAACCTTGACCCTGTCGCCAAGATATAGCTCTGTATTGTACCTAGCCCAATTATATTATGAATGCTTTGTTCAATTTATACATTGCGTGTAACCTTACATAACAAATTGTACTTATTTTACTTTATGTGCGTAAGGATGTGGTCTAAATGCACATATATTGAGTACGTCGGTGTTTTGTATTTTCGTAAATAGATGCGCAGTTCTTATGTAGGTGATGTCAGCTCGACCAGTGTACCTACATAGTAAGAACATCAAACTTTCAGGCGTTTTAATTGGCTTAAGTGATCACTATCTCCTCCTAACTAATCGATTATTGTGTAGTCCCGTGAAATCAACATTTTGTTACGCAAAGCTCGGGTAATTTAATTTTTTTTTCGTATGTTTTATTTTCGTATACCAACAAATGAAAACTACCCAACCTCTTGCATCGTTATCGCACAAAATTACACCTTATTTACTGGGTTAGTATGTTTTAAGTGGGATACTTGAATCTGTTTCAAGGAAAATAAATACTAACCTAACCCATCGGTATAATATGTATCTGTGTGTATTTTCCTCAATGGTCTAATCTAATCTTACAGAGGGAATAAGTATTGCAATTTTATCCCTATTCACCTCACACCTCTGTCACTTGTTTGCGTCACCACGACCGCGTAAGTAATCATTACGCATTAGTCATCTACCATACAATGCAATGATTAAGGTACGCCTTTGTATTTTACTCTACGCAGGATGAGAGTCTCTGCGTCTCCAGGATTATAATAATGGGCATAATTTTACATTGTCTGTTTCATTCCGAACCCTCTCCATTATCATCCATTCCTCTCTCTCTCTCTCCCGGCCCAGACACTTGCTATATCGTCTACATCCCCACGTCAACAGTTCTTCTATCGTCATAAGCAAAAACCACGCATTGGCAGAAAAGTTTTTTTTTTTCATTATTATTCAAATCTGCTTAATATGAAAGGTTCCGAGTTGTTAATGAACAGTCACGTTTCCTTACACCCCTTCTTTCAGGCAAATATATTTTATTTGTCGTCCTTTCTCCAGACATGTTTATAACATCTTGTTCGTTCTGTCTTCGTACGCAAGAGCCACGCCTTATGCAAAAAGTTGAAATTGATAAAATGCGAAAAACCTACCTATCGCCCGCATAATTCCATGCATATGCGTAGATCAGGGGAGTTTGAAAATAGGGGTTCCAATGAAAACTCGGACTTTTTATTTCAGAGTACGTGGCACAGTTGTTTGGAACGGGGACTTTAGTCAGGAAGTGCCGGGCTCGAATCTCGATGTATATTATCACTTTATTACACAAGCATATAGCTTACTGCGAAGTATGCGGGAAAGTTTTTGGGTTTGTGTATACATACCCAGATTTAAAAAAATATATGTATGGGTAAAATACGCTTATACCTACTACCTAAAAAAAACTTAGTTCGCTTATACGTGGTTCTCTCTTATGACGGCAGTACGTAGACGCAATAATTTCTTATTGTATGTAATGCAGATACATTTTCACGTTAGGTTAGGTGCGTATATTATATTCTCTGTCTGGCTGTCAGAGGTTGGGTGGCTGCAGTCTGATGCATTATTCACAGAGGATAACACATAATATGACTCACTCCACGTGACTTTTGTACTTACTAGACTAGAGGACATTCTTATATCGTATATGTATTTACATACATATCATCAAGTTTTCTACTTATTTAAAAGGGTATTTTAAATAGCTCCTCTGATTTCATGTCGTCCTGGCTCTCTCTTGCTAATCGAAGAAGTAGTTCTACAATTATGTAGCATTCTATATGTAGATAAAAGAACACCAAACTTTCCTATACTTACACACACTTCTCGCCTCCGTCACATTCATACAATTCGTCATACATACTCTACGATTCCCTTTACTCAAACACGTCCATCCTCGAGCAACAAACAGGTCGACGTGGTAAACCAAGTGGTTCTTTGACGGCTGCGTTTCCTTACACTTCTTGTTTCGTCCAGGTGTATTTTCTTCGTTAACCTTTCATCATTCGTCCTCTCTACATAACCTGCATATTTCAACTCGTTCACTTTCATTCTAGTTACAACATTCGTTTTACAGTCACTCAACTTTCTAATCACTTCATTTCTTATCCTATCTGAGTAATGATTGTATTGATTTGTCATATTGTGTGTTATGTTGTTCCAGGCGATATTCACGGTCAGTACTATGACCTCCTGAGGCTGTTTGAGTACGGAGGCTTTCCGCCAGAGTCGAATTACCTGTTCCTCGGAGACTACGTGGACAGAGGTAAACAGTCTCTGGAGACCATCTGTCTCCTGCTAGCATACAAGATCAAATACCCAGAGAATTTCTTCCTGCTCAGAGGGAACCACGAGTGCGCGAGTATCAACAGAATTTATGGGTGAGTCTTACACACAAATCATACATATTTATTTCCAGGGTTCGCTAAAATCAGATCTTTGTGATAAAGATTTATATCAATAGAAAACTGATTTTTGGAAACGAAATTGGTTGTTTTATGGATTTTAATGTACAGGAGATTTTTATATGAGTATACAACAGATGATAATCATTTACACAGGGCACACATCTGAAAAAATATAAAAAATCTGAAAAAAGGTTTGTGGGGTGACTGGTATATAAACCTGCGACCCCTAAATTATACGGGATACTAACTTCGCTACTTAATTTTATGCATTATTCTAGAGTTAACGCAATGTGTGCCTTGTCTAAATGATTGCCTACTCATATAACAGTGTATGAAAATCGTGGATTTGATTTAAAAAACTTGGACAAATTAATATATTTGCCATCAATGATAATTATGTATCGGCGAACCCTGTTTATTTCTCAATTATTTTGGCTCAATAGGTTATAGGATTGTACGACAAAACAATGATATTGATACGCCCTCCTTGTAATGTAGTGTAGGTATCATTATTGTAAGTAGAATTACGTATTATCATCAGCCGGCTTATATTGATTCGTTACGTTATGTAAATGTATGAAATAATAGATAATAATTATTAGGTATTTTAATGATACACGTAAGCCGATTACCATTCGCAACGCTATTTGTTCCGATTCATAACTCACCTCTATTATTTATTCGCTATACTTCGTTATATCGTCTGTGGATATTCATTTTAAAATCTCTGTTATTATTTAAAAAAAGTATCACAAAATCACTTTATTTTTTTCTTATAAAAATATCAATTGATTTTTATTTGAGAGTGGTCGGCACAGTTGGTTGGAACGCGGACTTCTTATCATGAGGTATCGGATTCGAATATCGATTCGGACGATGTATTTGTACCCATCACGACACAAGCCTTATTGTGAAGTGCGCAAGTGGGTTTTTTAGATGTGCCCAACCTCTTTAAAAATATAACAATTGAAAAAGTCTTGAGCGTGAGTTCCATATTTAGGCTTAGTTGATCTGTAGAAGCTTGCCACATTTGTGTTTTCTTGCTAGTGGATATTTTGATGAAGGTACTCGTACTTTAAAATGGTATTTAAAGTGGAAATTTGATGGAATTACTCGTCCCGAATAATATTCTAATTTATCAATTTGCCGTTTGCACGTAACCGAATTTTCCTTTCCATCGAAGCACCCGTAGTGAAATCACCGTTGCAGAAAATTTCAGACCTGTAATGCAGGTTATTTACCTAATCTGTCTGTATATATCACACGGTGCCAGATGTACTGCACTTAAAATCAACACGTTTATCATGTAAATTTTATCGCAACTTTCAATTTATACCTCAATCGATCGGTTAACATTTTACATTTCACACCATACGGTTAAACATTAGTTTTCTTCTGAAAACCGACGACGTGAACTTATTGATTTGGTATTATCGGTGTAATTAATTCATCCCTCACTTAAATATTAATATTAGAGACCGACCGAATATTCGGTTTCGGTTTCGGTTACGGCCAGTTTCGGCCAAAATAGCCGGTTTCGGCCCCAGTTTCGGTTTCGGCCAAAAAGTGGCCGAACCTTCGGCCAAACCGAAACTAGCATCCGTATTATATCGAGCATTGTCGGGAATCTTCGGAACAGATTCACACTTTGTGTTTGTATTCTGTACACTAGAGTCCTTTTTTATTTTACAAAAGTGAACTAGATTTATATCACTACCCATTTTATACACATCATTTATGTCTTATGACAAAAAATTTGCCTGCGGCGCTACTTAGGCGGCCGTTTCCCTGATACAACATAACCAAGTGTTTTACTTACCTACAACAAGATTCATCACTTCGCCCATTAAAAAAAACATAATTGCCTGCGGCGCTACTTCTAGGTGCATCTAAAGGAAAACTACTCATAATAATTATTATTGTATTCTACACACCCCCCCCTAGAGATAGGCATAGCTATATATTTTTTCATACTTAATGATAAGACCTCACAATAAATCACACTATTACCGCACATTTTTTCACTATGTCATAAATTTTGTAAAATTAGAATAAAAAATCAATCAAAACACAATTGTTTCACAAAAAAAATTGCCTGCGGCGCTATTTATTTATTGCTTTTTATATGAAACACTAGCTGAGTTACCCGTACTTCGTAACGGCAAATTTGATTTGTGAAGTAAATCGACAGTATGACACACACATACATCCAGCAATGTTCGATTAATCCACAACTTTCTTCTAGGTCCTAAAAAGTTCGTTTCACCTTCCAGAAGGTTCGAATTCTATTCATTGTAACAACTTTCTAGAAGGTTCCGTAATGTTCGAGTAATTTCCACGGCTTTCTAGAAGGTTCTACAATGTTCGATAAATTTCCGTAAATTTCCAGATGGTTCTAGAAAGCTCCATTTATTTCCACAACCTTCCAGAAAGTTCTACAATGTTCAATAAATTACCGTCAATTTCCAACCTTCCAGAAGGTCCGAATTCTATTAATTCTCACAACTTTCTAGAAAGGACTACAATGTTCGACTAATCTCTACAATTTTCTAGAAGGTTCTACAAAGTTATCCTTGTTTCCACAGCCTTCTAGAAGATTCTTCGTAATTCTCTGAGCGCTTGGATTCCTTCGTTCTGATAGAGCCTCCCGCTATCACTTGCCCGATTCAAAATTTGACAAAAGATCTCTGTTCTGCTCGTGAAGATCTTTCATGAGACACCAAACACGGTGGTGTGCGGTGACCGGATCCTCTTAATCACTGGGTGTCTCCTGATGGCTTAAACTGGACAAAATATAACTTGCGATCTGAATTTCTTTTCTAATGCCCTTTCATACCATACCACACACGACCCCATACAACCCTTGGATCCCCTCATCAGCAAAATTTCTCAGAAGTTTCTGGATTTCCAGAAGTTTCTACCACACAGTATTCGTTTCCAGATAGCAAGGTATGTGTATACCAAGTTTGGTTGAAATCTGTCCAGGCGTTCCAGAGTTATGGTTGAACAAACATACATACATACATACATACATATTACATACAGCCATTTTTATTATATGTAAGATTATTCGTACATAATATTGTGCAAATTATTATGTACATTTTCAAATAAACCAAACCATATCACGGCCTTCATCACCATGTCTCACAAAAAAATTTTGCCTGTGGCGCTATTTACGCGTTTTCAATATCAATTTTGTAAATTTTTGTTGCCCCCCTTTAGCTCCGAGGCTGGCGACGCCCATGAATATACATATTGGCGAACTACACCACAACTTCCGTTACTTAACCTCCCGAAGAAAAATTTGCATTTTGTATGTCCCCCCCCCCTAGTGTTACCTATACCATAGATACCTATGTACATAACTGATGAGTACATAAGTTGTAGTTTAATGGGTTCCTTTCTTTTGTGCTTACATTGAGTTCCAAAAATGAAGCGTGGTTTCCTAATAAATATCTTAGGGAAACACTAGATATCAGAGCAGGGTACCTGTAATGAATTTTTTTCAAAATTACAACTGAAATTCCTAAGTTTCGGTTTCGGTTTCGGCCGAAACTAGAAGGGGAGCCGAATATTCGGTTACGGTTTCGGTTTCGGCTAAAAATCCAGTTTCGGTCGGACACTAATTAATATGGTATCAATAGACGTTGGTTATGCCAGTGTGTCGGACTAGACAACAAAGATTCACCCTGGTTAACAATCTCTTAACCTTCTGCTCTTGCCGAGTCTTCTTCGGTGATACGTCAAATTTACGTCATGTGGTTATCAAGGTTGCCGTCTTTCGCTAAGCCTTCAAGTCTCTCAGCAAGTGGTTAATACGGATGTTGACCTAGTCGCAATCTGATGACTTTCTTCGTACGAATATTACACTGAGATGTTCAGCGTCTGATTGAAATGTTAACCTGGTAGAAATCTAACGAATTTCCTCGTACTTTATTTATTTATTTATTTGGGAAACACACAGAAAGTTAACAAACATACATAATGACATACACAAAAATATATAATTCACGTTAACCTCCCAATTAAGAGTGTCCACAGCATGCACGCATGGTAGGTATATTACAAATCAATCAAGTGAATATAATTAAATATACTAACACTTAGGCAAACATATAATCTAAGGCAAACATATATATAAATATAAATGTGTGCAGGTAAGTATTCTATTAGCAGCAAGTAGGTGCCAACACACCAATAAAATAATAATCCAATGCCCTCAAGAAAATAATAAATTGATGGTACCCACAAAATAATATTACATTACAAAACGAATATTACACTCAGCGTGCTCTGAGATGATCAACATCTGATTGAATAGGTGTTAGTGTAGTTTCGATTGTCAAATATGCCCTGGTCTATCATCAAAGATTTAGTCCTGTTTAAGGTTACTCTTATTATATTGAGGATAATCTGCATTACTTGAACGTACAATTTGTCCGAAATATAAATTAGCAGGATGTAATCGTTTTAACACTGTCACTGCTACATTAACTTAACCCCCTACAACCCATACTTAAAATCAATCATTAGACATTCCCTGTGGCTGTGTGCTGTGAATGACAGCAAGGTCTTGTGTATAACATCAAAACTTTTCATCGTTACATTGCCACGCATCCTCATTTTAATTTCCTGTACCGTATCTATCTATCCTTGTAATATAGACTGGCCTGTAGTTTCATTATCATTAACTCCTCAAGGTTAATTAGCTGTGTACACATTACATTGAGTTGTGATACGGGAGCATATGATGATATTGTATGGCGTACTAGAAACATTATTGTGTCGTTGTGTGTACATTTCTATTGATTACCCACATAACCTAGCACAGTGTATCGATCGGTGTAACAGTGACACGTGTCAAATACTATACCTGATGGCTACTTCTCCCTTCTGATACAGGTTGCGCTACAGTACTCACACACCCATCATTAGTTGATAGACTAACTAGTTTAGGGATGTTTTGAAGAACAGCGATTTAGCGTGTTCTTATTCTAGGGGCGAATTACGTAGAAAGCATTTCAATACGTTGGAGGAGAGTGCCTTCTAAAAACGTTTTCTGGCAGATATCAATAATGCGTCAGTTGCTCAATTCACATAGTTCTTTAAAGTTGATGCGATCCATTCTGTTTTTCAAAAATTTTGCCCCCCATTTCCCAGCAAGTCCATTACTTAATTAATTGTGCTGTGAAATGAAACTCTTACGTGAGGTTCTACCCAACGACCCCTCGTTCTGTCAAAATTTGTGTATCGTAGGTTCCATCGTAACTGAACCGATCAAGTACTCAACTTTCTAATTGTCTTTGTAGAGATTATAATTTAAAAAAATACCATGTAGACACCCGACTGTTATTTTTCATACCTGTTCTTTAAACTAGAAGCCTCCAGCTATTAGGTACTGCGATGCAACATGCTACTATGTTGGTCAATATTGATTAGATATTCCGTGTTTGTAGACCGGTAATTGTGTGTAAACACACACACACACACATAGGAGGCAGATGATAGTATTTTTGCTTGCAATCTACTACCAACAACACACCTACTAACAGGTACTCCCTTTTTAATTCACGGACATAGCATCCAATATCAATGTCGCATATGAGGGCCGCGAGCTAGTAGCAGAACTAGTGGCAGGTAGTACTGGTGTTTGTATACATAACTCGCCTGACAACATTAATCCTTTCTGTCATAATATCTACTAGGTATGTGTTGTACATAAGTATTTGGATCTTTGTTGTCATTTGGTACGCCTGAACGTGTTATTGTACTATTGCTATTGAATTCGGTTCAATATGCTTCAGTACTTGTAGCTTTTCAATAAATGACTACATTGCTGAAGACTCACCTCTTTGTGCGTACCCACGGGTCGGTCACTGGTCAAGCAATGACGGGAGTTAGCCAAAACTGATTCATTTTTATTATTTTGTTTGTGGCGATCCTGTATGGTGATATATACTGAGAAAAATGTAAAGTGCCCTTGGGGCGATTTTATCGCTAAACGGCGCCCAAAATTGACAGATTATTATTTTTATTCGTCACATTCGCGATTAATCAATAAGTAATATGATTGTAAGTCCACTTGTCTACATCACTAGTAATGTTAAAATTGCTAAATGGACCGCCGTGTACGGCGGTGTGATTGTATCCATCATAATTGACTGCAGGTGCCCTGAGTCGGTGCCTATGTAGGTACCGCACTGGGTGCAAATTCGGTGCAGCTCGGTTATAGATATAATTGATTATTATTGCCACCAATTCCCAGTACAATTTACATACTTACTAGACCTACCTATTGTGACGCTGGCATTGATCTATTGTTTCTGTATTGTGTACTTCATGCAACCGTGTTTTTTGATAATTATTTGATGTTATTATTTTATTATTTACTACCTATTTTTATGTATTCTTTTTTGCTTAATGGTGAAAATTATATTGTTTGTAATATGTTAAAGGCCATACGGCCGTATATGAATTAATAAATAAATAAATAAATAAATTACACATCGCTGCATTTCGGGTTGACAATGAATGCGCGTTACCTTATCAAAAGTCCACGATCGATGGCTGCATTTGTAGGTACATACCTAACAATGCAACTTACATATGCCCACTCGACAATGTCGACGCACCCCAATAATGACATTCAGTATTTTACCATTCTTGTCATGTCATTCATCGTTTATTTCATTTTCGATTACTCGGCTTGTATTGAAACTCGTCAGCAGAATAAAGGCTACTATGTCTTTCTTCCTTTCAAATAAAAAAGCAGAAAATTGTGGTGATTCCTACAGTATGGGGTATTTAACGTCGGGTGGAGGTACAAATGCGCTCAATTAAGTTTTACCGTTTTCAATCTGCATCTCTTCAATGTTTGTGCACATGTAATTACAATCTATGCATTTGTCACGAAGTCATTCCATGTTCTGTCAGACATCCAGGCGACCCCTGTTGTGTATGTAGTACTTGACTAATAAATTTCCACGCGTACCTAATGCGTGAAATTATAACGTTATACTTTAACACTTATGATGCGGTAATAGATTATTATTAATAATACTTATTTATACGCAGAGGTCGGTAATAAACGCAATAACATTTTGCGATTATATTTACAGATGCGTGGGCACTCGAAACACTCCTCTCTTATACCGATTTACTACACTTTCCATGTCTCTGTATACGTCGGTGTTGTTTATACTCAAACTTACTATGTCTTTGATGAAAAAGATACAAATGATAGCTTACCTAATAACTAGGTAAGTAGTAAACCTTTATTGGCATGAGATAAATACGTTAAACATGATAGAAACGAATTAGAATCTTTCAGCCGCCCGTGGGTCGACCTTAGGCCCTTTTTTACAAACTTTTTCATGGCATGCTCCTTTCAAATCACGTATCCTCCCGATTCAGGTAGATAAATAAATAAATAAATAAAACTTTATTGGCCAGTAAATATATGTATAGTAACAAAAACAAGACAATGCAGTGTGCCAAAAGGCGGACTTATTGCAAAAGCAATATCTTACCATTATCGTAAAATGAAATGTACAAAATCTTAGTTAAATATTATAATATCGTTTATTCAAGTGGATTTCTGTAATATTTTTTATTATACATTACGTCAAACTAGAAATAATCCTTAACTGTAATTTTATCATCCTAAATTAAAAGGTAACTCAGTGGGCATCGTATTTATAGGTATCTTTTCTCCTGGTGGTAGCTAATGAGTACAAGTCTTAGTATACATGTTTGGGAAATCCGAAACAAGACGCATCATTTTGTTTGTGTCAGTTAAAGTTTCTGAAGCTGTGGAAACCTTTAGGGTGTGTATTTTGCCACAGGGATGCTCATATTGAATGAATTTACGTATCGCAATTATTGCATACGTCTGTTGTCTTTATGCAAAGTGTCCCCTGAATGCATTCCACCGCGTCTCGGTTCGCTTGCGCCCGCATCATCAGCCTCGGCACGAGTACCTCTAGCCATTGTGCCACTGTGTCAAGGCTAGAGAAGGCAGTCTGTAATCTGAATGAACTGTAATGATTAACTCCCCCCATCTCCCTCCGTAGGCGTGCCACCGTTTTAATTGGTATCATCACACAACGTTATCGTTTTCTAATGAATCTACATCTATCCCTATACAATAAGATAGTTGTTATCTGTTTTGCACTTATACCTGTAATAAAATAAAATAAGATATACAATGCTATCTCATATGGAGGTTCAAAATCCACTCACTGTTTTTTCTATTTACAGTAGAAGTTGTGTGGGTACTGAGCACATGAAGGTGTCTTCCACACCTGTCGTTTATTTTGTTAGAAATGTCGTGTCGGAATGGATAAACTGTATAGGTCCAAAGAGATGGTAAAGTCCAAAAATGTCATGACGATGAGTGCTATGCCAATGTAGGTATGTATACGTATAGCATTGGAGAGAGCATAGTCAGATTAAGATTGTGAGTGCTCAGGTGTTGAAGGGAGAAAAGTTGTGAATGTCTTACAATGGGCCTCTGAACCTAGGAAACTGATATTCCTCGACAATGTAGTTAATGGACTCCACCCCATCACAGGGGCAGTTGGGGTCAACCCAATTGCCTCACATGTGCGGGAGAAGATCGCACCTTCCGTGTCCAGTTATGATTCGGTTCGGGTGCATCAAAGAATGACTACAATGGCAATGCGAGCCCTCCGTGACGCGTCACGATCACGAGTGCGTTTACTGTTTACGATCACGTTAATGCGATTGATTGAGGCGTCTTATCTTAGTGATGGTGGTGGTATGTAAATCAAATTATTTCGTCATATGGTCATGTGTATATTATTCTGTTATCATTAGTAAGCAAGTATTGTCTATTTACTCAGGTGAATCTCAATAATCAATACGTTACGTACGTACGTCATATTATCTGCTAACTATTTGTATCAATAACCATTGTATGTATTAGGGTTCACAAAATGTTCGAGAGCAATCCGTCAACCCGAAGACAGCGGTCCCCCAAGTCAATGTCCTATTACCAATCTAAATAACGAGTTATTCATTGGATCTCATTAGCGTGTCCATCATGAACAAAATGACTATTCAATTCACTGGGTCTAACACTAACCGATGCAGTGTTATCGGAACGTATCTGGTATAATCTCGAATATCCCTAATTGAAATGCGTATAGTAATATCACACATAACGAGTTGTCAATGTTTTCTCCGCTATCTATATTAACTACAATCTAATATTAATCGGCGGAAAATCGGCACTCATGAATGCGACACGGCCTTGAGCGCATTGTTGATTTTACGACACAACGTTTGATAATAAATTATTATATTATTTATCAGATAAATAATATTGTATCCCTAACATAATCAATAGTTTTGGTTTCTTCAATGCCAAATTACATGTGTTTTCCCAATATTTCTTTATCAGTTTATCCATGCTAACTCACATTTCGATAAGCAAATTGTCTGTATTTGTTTAAATATTTCGCTATTATTTTAATTAATCTCAACACTTGCTCGTGTAGTTTCTATAACTGCGCATTATTTTCAGGTGATTTCTTTACTAAATGAATCATGAATTCAATGTCATATATTTCAACATGGAACAGCGGACGCAGCCTCACGTTTTTTCGTGCTTTCTCTAGGTAGATAATTAACAAATTCCGACGTACTAAAGCTTTGTTTTATGTGTTTGTTTCCTTGTATCGTTAATTAGTTATACGAAAGGCATTGTAATAATTCTAAAGCTCGTAAAGAGCATTGAAATATATTTGTGTTCCGGCCTGGTATTGTTTATGTTAGTTAGATAAGTCTAAGTAACAGAGAATTATTTCGTGAAATGTATTGTATGTAGTCAGTTAAATGTCGTAGATTGCGTCACTGCAGAAGAAATTAAACCGGCTAGAAAACATAGACTATGTTGTTGGGTAAAATCCATCGTGGTCGGGGATACTTTCACTCGCCTCGGCTCACCATTATCGATCTTGACACTGGGATTATCGTTGTCTTTGGTAATGTAATCACCGACAGAAGACTCAGTGAGGTGATTGACCTTACTACCTCAACCTACTGTCATATAGACGTAACGTAATCTTGTTCTCTGTTTTGCCTTCGTGTGCGCCGCTTCAGGCTGATTACAAAACGTAAACTTTACTCAACCCATTACCCGTGATTGTTAGTTTTACGACTCGACGACTTTCAGAGGGAGATTTGCCTGATTGTTTTTTTCCTTTCTCTGTATATATCTGAAAGATATAGTTATTTGAAGATGAGTTATGTGAAGATGTGTTTTAGTCTAAGAATCGCTTTTGTGCATTTTGAGTTTAGGCTAAAGGATTTTTTTTAATATTACATCTTTTAGTAACAGGGAAAAACCTTAGGGCATTTTTTGTACTATGACTTGAATTTTGAAATGTACTATGACTTGAATTTTTGTACTATGACTTGAATTGACATTTTTTGTACTTTGTACTATGAATTTAATTAAGTTCGATTTTCATTTATTTACATCTGTGCCCAGTATTTTTTGCCCATAACGACTGATAACGCACTTTTGCTTAGTGAATTTGAAATACTACCATCTGTCCTTTTATTAGGCACTAAATCCAGAATCTTTTTCGAAATTTTGTAGTGAAAACTTTCATCCAAATGCATATTCGTTAGTATTTTCGTTGACGTTTGCTCTCATTGCAAAAAGAGGGCATGATATTATTATTTTCACACGAGTTACAGTTTTTGGCAAGCGTACTCTCGGAAGTAAATATAATTTCTTCCATAGGTGTTTGTCAGTTTTTTTATCACTTATTTCTCTTCTGTCATCGTTTGAATTTGTCTGTGACGGTTATGGGCTCACACCACAACATGTCTTGTCATTTCAAATAGACGACAACGGGTAACTTTTCGTTTATCTATTTTATTTACTTTTTTGCTGTCGTTTTGCTGTAGAAGACACTTAGGTATTTTTTCCAGTATCGTTTGATTAAAAAGTCTGTAACGTTATATTTATTTATTACGTTCCCCTTTTTGCCCGGCGGGACTATCCCTGGATTTTAGATTGATGCAACTTTTCTTTCATTTTTCTCTCGTGACGGACATTCGATTTTTTAATAGCCCAGGTCCTAGCAAACATTCCGCTCCATTGTTGCTTAAAATATAAACCTCGTAAATCTCTAAGATATGCCACTAAATTTCCCTAGGTACTGTATTAAAAACAGTTTGTATTCTACTAAAAGAGTACCCCGAACCATTAGAAATATGGATGCCTTTTAAAAATAAAATAATGATGTCGCACAATTAGAGAGTTGAGTATTGAAATAAATAGATTTGAAACATGACTAACTTCATGTGACGCGATGTTCGAATCTTCTTCACTTCCAATATCTCACGATCCAGTGTTTATTCCTTGATCCTATCCCATTGTCAAAATATTGATCTTTACACACAATCACCCGAAGATCACGTTCTGTTGTGTACACATTGTTAACAGTCCGATAAATGAATTATGAAAACGTGGTGCAGGCTTCTTCGCGATAACGATAACATCACGATCTTTCTTTATATTATCATCTCTATTGTTATATCAATCAATTAATTCGACAATCAAAATGTCGTTACCCTTCGTATCGTAATATCACGTCACAACTCATGTCGAATAACATATTATTGAACTTGTAGTATATTTGCAGAGAATGTACGTATATTGGACATTACATAAATTGTAGAGATGCACCCAATACCACACAATATGTATTAACGCCAATGAATTTTAATTAAAAGATCGATATGGTGTTCAGTTACAAAGTTTTAATTAAACATGGTTTGTCAACGATGCCTTCTCTATGTGTGACTAACTTCTGATGTATGGTGCATTTTCGTATCGCTGCTGCTTCATCATTGCGTCATGGTTTGGATAGACGTATTCATCCCCATTTCGACCTGTAAATTTTATAGTGCAAATAAACTCATTTTTAGCTAAACTTCTTTCGCATGTGAGACAACCATCGTACAAATCATATTGGAGTCAGAGCTCCGCATTAATATTTCTCAGGTATTCAGTTGATCTTGGTGACATCTCACGTATTTCCCAAAAATCCCTCTCGAACTTCTTGATGGGATAGTGCCCCACAATAGGGTAAATGTCCACATTTTAGAACTTGTAGAAATTTTAGGGGATTTGGTATTCGATTGCATTAAAATTTTCACTCAAAAAGAATACTGTATATCCTTTTTGTGAACCCAGAGAGGTTACCAGTATTCTTATTCAGAGCGAGGCACTATCCCTCTGAATCCCACCTTTATGCGATCGTCCTTAACTAAGTGACTTTGGTTCTGAGAATGTTATGTGTGCTCAAACAAATGTATCCATGAATCGATCCACGGTGAAATAAATCAAACGACATTGAATGATATATTATTGTCTAAATCAAAACTTCATCAATTTTCATCTGTCAATTGGTTAATGGTTTAGAGTGACCTAATTTTTATATTGGTCTTCTTATACTCTTACAAAATCAAATATTATCTATGTAGTGTGTATCTCCCGTCATGTAATGTCTTATTGAGATTATTGAAATAGATGTCATCTTCGTATTTAATTCTACATCTAAAAATCGTTAAAAAATATATTAATGTCTCTAATGTTCTCTGATCCAAGACCTACCAAACCCCGGTCAAGGTTTACTTCAGTTTGGTTTAGAAACTGAAAATATCACAAAATCACGTGGCTTTATATTTTTCTTGCCTCTAAAAACCTTAGTAGTTTCAGAGAAACATCTCTGGTTAGGGTGCTAAATTTAACTTGTACTTTAAAATATGTTACAACACAGCATTATTCCTAGTTTGATATTAACACACAAGTTGAAAATTGTATTGAGATTAATTTCAGGCATAAGATTCCGATCGACGAGATCGTTGAGCAACAAGGGAGGCTGCTTTGTAACTGAAAGTGAATCAGATCAGAAGCAATCAATTCGTTATTTGTTTTTCTCCAATTCCAATACTTGCTCGTGGTAGGTAATTTTAGTAAACAACAACTTTACGACTAAAGTGGCGCCCTCGTACGAGTTACTTTGGTGGTGACTGACGATATAATATACCTCCACCACCGTCCTCATTTACATATTCGATTTCTTCAGTGTTGCTGTCTATATTGCATACTATTTCACTAGACAACTCTAATGTTGAGCCTTTTGTTCACTGAAACATGTGTGAAGAGATAGTTTGGCTTGTGTTCGTCGAGCGGATTTTGATAATTTGTAAGCAATTGCTCGAGTTTGTAGTTGAATTATGAGTCTACAACAGCAATCCCTCGCGTGCCGTAAGTTCTACCCACACAATATTAATCACATTTCAACATGAGATAGTTTCTATGTGAGAGAATCCATAATGTACCTCCTACCTACATTAAACTGTCTTCTTCCTTACCTCAATGTTTTTTTTATTGCAAGGTAGATTTATTTATAACCCATCGAATTGCCATAAAAAGGAAATTCCCTATGTAATTCCCAGTAACTGTTTAAGGTTTTCACATTTTTTTATGTTGATATTTTATCGCTGTGTTTTATGAACCGTGCGTATTGAACCTTTTGTATGTCGTGAAAGGTTCACTCACTTTTTTTTTCGAATTTATATGTTCGTATACCTAGGAGATGTCTTTTGTAACGTGCTTAGGAAAGTTCGTTGTTCCACCTCAATCTCAAATTATTGATCGTATGCCTAACCGGACTATATATTTTTTAGAAGACTTTAGAATTTTTACTTAGCCAACAATGCCAATAGTTTTTTAACAAAAGTCTGAAAATCTCTATCTATACCATCACGCCACGTCCCTTGCAGGGTAGGCAAAGAGGACAGAGCGACAGACATCTCTATACTTGCACGCATTCCTCGCCTCCGTCACATTTGTGCAATTTGTCATACGCGCTCTCCGATTCCTTTTACTCAAAACGTCTGAAAAAGTCTGAAAATTTTGCATTCAGTTGACTTCTTAAAATTAATACTAAATTTAGAGACTAAAATATCTCGTGATTCCGCGAGCGTATCTTTCATATTCACGTAATATAAACGAGATGATGTTGTTTATTTATGATAATTAATTAGAAATATAAGCAGTACATAATAATATTAATAATCATACTGATTAAAGGAGATGATACTTCAAGTTGTACGCTTTTCTTACAATGTATCTTATTTGGCTCTCGTGCAATGCAATATACAGAATCGACTGCTAAATCTATAGCTCGATTCTGTGCCAATTGAATGAGCCTAAAGCAAGTTGTCATCACATGGTCACTCGCAGCCTATTCCATGACTGACAGAGTATTACCCAGTGATGAGACAGGATTGTATTTCGTCTAGTTTCTAATAATCTTCGTGTTTTACGTACGGTAAAACACAAACTATTTAGTTAAGGGTAGAAGCATGATAGGTTTGTAGTTTGTACACGCAAATCCAGGGTTTTCTTCTTCTTGTTGTTCAGCCATCTCTCCAGTGCTGGATATAGGCCTCTTCTAACATTTTCCAAATTTTTCTACTTTGAGCTTTGCTCAATCGATTTCTTCCTGCAACTAGGACTATATCATCTACCCTTTTTTTTGGGGTCGTCCTACAGGTCCTCTGTTCTCCCATGGTCGCCATGTTCTGGGTGCCCATATCTCATTTCCCTGTCTCGCTTCCGGTCCAGGCTCTACATATACAGATATTTTATGAATTATGAGACACGCTAAAATAGTAGTTACACTGTTATACATATGTTTTAAGGTAAAGAATACTTTACCATGTGTAGATATTCATAACATAAATAAATAATGTATTTCCATTGTATTAAAATCACTAGCTTCTGTGCCAGACGGGCCTGCGCCAGGATTTTAGGTTTGATGCAACCACTTCTACATACAAATTGTTTTGTAATTGGAATCATTTTTTCTTTAACCGTAAGAGGTATTTGATTCCGTATCTTGTTGGTTCTTCGGGTTTTCTTACTGCGTATAAAGTGGTTGAATAACCGAACTTTCTGCAGCGATGGGTATTTGATTTTTGAATAACCCAGCCAGGATTCTGTTCTATCATTAGGTGCACAAAATATGAAGTGTGAGAGTTCTCCCGTGCAAAACTGATTCCTGGACATAGGTGATTTAGTACCGACCTATGCAACCTTACTGAGTAGGGTATCCGGAACCGGTGTGTTTTTACAGAACCGGGATTTCGGTACCGGCCTTCAACGGAACCGGGAAATCCCGGTTCTTTCGGTACTAGGATACCAGCCTATGAAGGAAGTAGAAAGTGGTGCTACCGAATAATTAGATTGATTTTTAGGTACTGCAATGTGAATTTTTGCCTTAACTGGTTTGGGATTGGTGCGTCCACCTTACTATAAAAACTAATAAACACCTTACCAAAAAGATCACGTCTAAAAAAAATAAGACTTACTTTTGAGATGCCCGCATTTTGTAGTTTTCGATGACAAAACAACTGACCCCTTCCCCTGCTAACCGCATCACACCACGTCTGCAGAGCCCGCAGTCTGCACACGCCATATAAACCAAATTTTACGTTTTGAAGTCGAGTCCCGAAAGTACCGAAAGAACCGGGACACAAATTTTAAATCCCGGTTATTTGTAACCTTAAAAAAACCGGGAATTCCCGGTTCTTTCGGGACCGGGATTTCCCGGTTCTGAACACTATTACTGAGGTGTTATAGTGATTGATGAATATTATCCGTTAGTCAATACGGACATCAATCATTCATATTGTATAGAATCACCTGGTGGCTCCATTCCTCCTATTTTCGTTACGATATTGTCCAGTTTTCTACATCAATATCTTCCATATCCCCGATTCCTCTCTATGCATTGACGTCACGTTTAATATTTTCCCGATATCATGTAATAATAATATAATGTTGGTAATGTATGTATTTATGAATGTTGGCATGACTGCGTGCGTATATGAGATTACAATTTATTTGGCTTTCAACCCAATATATTACGTTTTGAATAATAATCATTATTTATTTTATTAGCAGTGGGCTCGATGTTGTTTTGTAACATGTTTTTTGAAAGAAATTCATCGCGTGTGTTTGCACGAGTTAATAATTTTAAAATTGATTGAGGTAGTGACTGTCGCCAAAATAGTATTTTTCAAAACAGATATCTCGACTTTACTAAAATAAGGTAGATATAAATTGGACCTTCGTCTAATCACTAATGTATTACCGTAACAGATTTTTCACATCTCTTATAAATTCCTGAAAAAAATGCGAAGAATACCTCCGAACCGTAGAAAGTATCTTCTCCATTCTTCTCGGGTGTACTGTGTGTAGATTGTCGATGTTGTCGAGCTTTCGGCCTACTTGCTGAAGGCATCTTCTTCAGGACTACACAAGAAGGGTACAGCCGAGAAGAATGGAGAAGAGATTAACAAGGACCGTGAAAATCTACAAAGCTGTCCGAAGAAAATATCTCTCATCGCGGAAATCGCAGACAAATTATTTTAATGATTAAAATCTGCTGGATTACCTACCATAAAAAAATGAATAAAAACGAAATTGCCCTGAAATCTTAAAAAACCTTAACTCTTCCGTAAACCGTAATTCCGTGCATGGGGATTCAAACCTTACAGCCACGGGAAATGTTTTCGGGACTCCTAATTTTAAATTGATTAAATTGTCAT
The DNA here is from genome assembly GCA_963576895.1 of Ceraclea dissimilis. Taxonomy (NCBI): domain Eukaryota; kingdom Metazoa; phylum Arthropoda; class Insecta; order Trichoptera; family Leptoceridae; genus Ceraclea; species Ceraclea dissimilis. The sequence continues at coordinate 6,946,614 of OY756379.1, read as the reverse complement.
ACACCTACATACATTTTAGCATTACGGCTGTGTGAGCCGTCATGACTCAAATCAATGTGGATCTCTAGGTCATTGTCGGAGAGTTGCGGTAATGAAATCATATTACCTTATACTTAAAACTATCCTAAAATTGTTTCCATAACGCTATTATTTAATTACCCACCGCCTTCCTCGTGTCGATTGTTTAAAAAAAATCGCACGCCTTATTTTTATTATTTTATTATACAAATTTTATTGTACCTACGTGAGAGAGGTCGATCGGCGGGCCAATGCTTATTATACTGTAGCATCACAGATACACTGTTATCATTTGCCTAATCTGTTTAGCGTGCTTATACATTAATGTATGTGAATCAACATACATACATGTCAGTAGCTCACATACTGGGTATTATATGGTAATTAAACGTATTTAGGGCTAATTATATGTTAAAAACCACGCCTATTGATGGCTGCTCCAACTATTCTCTCTTTCAAAGGTATAATGAAGTATCATTACCTTTCGATGAAAAATTCATCCAACTCTCGAATCCCTTGATTCCTTCCTTGTCCTTCATCCCATCGTCTACTCTCGTGAGCATTAGTGTGTGTATTCGTTTGTATGTATACCTATTGTTATTCTGTATTTTTTTATCATTCCTAAGGTCGCCATTTTAATTGATGTATCCAATAAAGATTTTACTTATTTTGTATATGGATTTTAGGACCATTTTATCATCCATTGTTGCTATGTGGAAAGTAGGTTTTGAGGTGGCCTGGTTGGTAACACACTCGACTGTTAATTCGGTGGGCGCGGGTTCAATCCCTGACTTACTCCACTTCACAACACAAGCTTTTCAGCTTTCTGTAAGTGTACAAAGATGCATTTGGGTTTATTTCCATAAACCCAGATTCATAAAAAAAGTGTGTATTTTGCACATCGTTTTTACACGGTAACATATAGAACAATCTACAAATTTTGTATGACATACTCGTAGTAACAAATGTTATATCATACTTCATTATCACATAGTTTTATCTGGAATATTTATATGTAATAATATTTCAGCCATATATTCTAATCCAGAGCATCGCTACACGGGAGAAGTGTATATTGTATAATCCTCACCGGTGATATATTACTTAATCCATAAATATACAACAATGTAGGAATACCGCGAATTGTGTAGTATTTACAATCATACAAGTCCAAAAGCTACTACGTAATAATATTTTATAGTGTAATCTTCACGTAGAAACACAGAACGTTATTATCAGGTCTATAATGCGCTTCAGTGAAGTATAATTTGCATGAAAACCCAATCAATATAGATAACACACGGCTATGTAAAGAAAAACAGACAATACACTACTAATTACAATATGAAAAAACCTGAAAATTGTATTACACAGTGTCTCAATCAACATGAACAAACATCTGTGACGTATTCACTTTACGATAAGCTGTTCGGTACCTTAACAAAGGAATGAAAAAAATGGCATTACCATTTTTAAATGGTATCCAAACGTACATATAAAATATGAAAATGGATTCGCTTTGAACTGAGAATATGTCAAACTTCTGTATTGAGAAAATGGGTTGTGTGTTTTCCTTTTTTTCTCCGCTATGATCTATTGCCAAATTTAATTCATTCGACAACAAGTATCCACTATAGTCAAATTATTTCAAAGTGTCGAACGCAGTCATAAAAATGTGACAGAGAAGGGACGACTACCTGCTTTATTCGCACTTATGCCAGAGCCATAAGATGCGAATAAAGCAGGTAGTCGTCACTTCTCGGTCAAATTTTATGACTGCGTTCGACAGTTTACAATAATTTCACTTACAGTGTTTTTCAAAGCTAATAGTGTAACCAAAGATACGTTATTTTACAATAGAGCTACTAGGTAATACAATCGAATACCCAACTGCCAAGATACACAACATTCGATTCCCCAAATTTTAGACCATAGACCCTTACACATGTGCTGCTATCTGATATGAGTTGCCGGAAGCTGCTCAGAACATGACTTTACAATTACGTCGCAAACAGAGATATGTAATGTTATGTCACAACAGATTTTAACGAACCAATTTTATAAAGTCCAGATTTCGCTTGTTAATTCTGTTAACTAACTGAATGGAAGCCATACGTTCACTTCGTCTATAATAGTTGTTATATCTACCATACCAAACTTTTTGTGATGGCAAGCAAAAAACTAATACTTACTGGAAACTCGTCGAGTTTAGAGGGAAAACTTTAGAAAGTATCGGGTGACTCGATGGCAGCGCAAATGATTGAATCCAATTATGTGTATAATACCTACCAACAAATCCCTCACCAGTGAATCAATTCTACACGAAATTTAATTCCACTGCGTGAAAACCCTGTGTAGAATTACATTACTACTTTCCACATAGCAATAGTAGTCCAGTAATACGTATTTTTTCCCATCGTCCCGTATGCTTTTGGGGGCGCTGAATTCGAATTTCAACTTTGCCACCTCGTGAATGTGATGCGTTCTGAGATATCTCAGAAAGAAAGAATATATATTTGGTTTGTCTATTGGTATCTATAAATGCTTTGTTGATTTTGTTTCAGATTTTATGATGAATGCAAACGGCGGTATAATATCAAATTGTGGAAGACATTCACAGACTGTTTCAACTGCTTACCTGTCGCAGCTATTGGTGAGTTCATTTCTATTATTATTTAGAGTAAATGGTTGAAGCGCGGGCTTCTAATCGGGAGGTGTTGGGTTCGAGTATCGGCGTTGACGATGTATTCTGCGCTGCATGACACAAGCTTAAGGTCCTATATTCTGTCATTGGGCTTCGGTGCCCTGAATTGCAATCAGCCAATACTGAGGGAATCGTCTTGAAACTGAAGACAGTGATAGATGAACGTGTGGACTACAGATCGGCTGTTTTAGAATTTGAGGATTTAGAAATTCCATGAATAAAAAAATATTCCTAAAACACCCCTAAAATTTACGGGATCTGAAGATTTCCCGTTCAGTTTTTCAGATGTAAAAGTATAATTTAGCCAAAATACTGGTAATCATAATCTTACAAATCGGCTGTTTTACATTTTTAAATATCTTCCCAGGTTTCTTTTTAAAAGGTGTAATTCACTTTGTCGCTTGCGTTATTCTCATTTCGCGCTGACATTCTCATACAAATGTACTTAGCTTACTGTGGAGCGTGCAGGAAGGTGTTAGGGTTTGTTTACACAAACCCAGAACCTTTTTTATTAAATGACCCACTACACTAATAAATAAGTACATTGCGTATTACAATCAATGTAAAATAAAAATACGAAACTGATTTTATTTTACTGAAAAGGTCACTGAACTCGCAAAGTTAAATATTCATATTTCATAGTAAACCTATACAATATCAGTTATGCTATGTGGGCTTACCCTAGGGCGTGGTGTAATATTATATACAAAGATACTTTGACTCTGACGTTTTTCCTAGGAAGGAAATATCAAAATACATAGTATCCAAAATGTAATAGTGATGTAATGACTAATCGTATCTGAAATACGCTCTTTCACTGATTTACTACACAGACCATAAATATTTGGCTTTGTAGTTTATTACATGGATACATTATTTATATTAATTACTCAGATTTATTTCTGGAACGTCGATAGCCCATGAAACTGTACCTAATACATTTAATATTATAGGATATTACAAGATTTTATTTGTGGTATTTTTTTACGTACTAGATTTTTTTGTCTATGCGCAAATCACGTAACCGATTTTTCAAACACTTCCTGACTACTTAGAGAACTGAAAGTTTGCAAACATACGTAAACTCGGTGACAGTACAATTCTGTATCAAATTGGATCAACCTCCCTCAGAGACAAAGATGTAAGGCGTTTGAGGGGGATCCAAGGGTCGTGTGGGGTCATGTGTGGTATCGTATGAAAGGGCCTTGGAAGAGAAATCCAGATCCTAAATCAGATATTGTCCAGCTCAAGCTTCGGGAGACACCGAGCGATCGAGAGGATCCAGTCACTGCATGCCACCCTGTTTGGTGCCTCACGAAAGTGCTTCATGAGTAGATCCTCATATCTTTTTACAAATATAGCCATCCAAGCTTTGAATTTCTGATTTTAATATCTCCATTTAGAATCGATTTTTCCGACTAGTATGATAAACTAAAGCTTAGTAACCATATAGATTTTTTATTCTATCATATGCGCAGCACCTAATAAACGAGCTGTGCTTCAAATATAATAATATTTACTTATCCTAAATAATCATTTGGTGGGTATTTAAGTACTGTGTAAAAAGATATTGTAATAAAGTTTCTCTGGAGATCAATAAAGTAGCTTAACCAACCATCCCAGATGCTTCCAGCGTCCCTGATGACGTCAAGCGACTCTGGATAAGACTACGGAGTATGGACGATGATACAGTCTTGCCCAGTAGTTTGTAGACTTTGATGTGGATTTATCACGAATTCATTAATATTATTACGATGAGTAACATTATAGAGTCTTAATATAGAATTCTCCGAAGTTTGCAACAATTTGATCTCATTGAATTAAATTAAATAAATCTAAAATCCAACCAACAATATCTCACTTACACCAAGTATTGATGCAAATATTTTTTTAACAAACTACGCAGTTAGGATTCTTCCCTCGCCACCGTCGTAAAAATATCTGGGACCTCACGTCCGTCTGTAAGCCACTGATGGACGAGTCACACGTGTCCCATTTGTCCTATTGTCCCGCTGTGGAAGAATATTGTACGCTGAGATGAAAACGGTGTTTACTGAAAGAAGTCTCCGTAATGGCTTGAGAAGTATCTACTATCACTCGACTTTACTTACGTAATTTCTATAAAAGTATGACGAATGTAGCATTCCAGTATTGAAGGGCTGGAAATAACTCTGGAATAGACCGCTTCCTACTGCCAATAAATAGCTTTTATGTACACACAGGCATCAGTAACTCCCGTGTTTACACTTCTCTATAAATATTCCCTGGAATCTATATACCGTGTAGGTATTATTATTGTAACGTTTGATGACGTGCTTGCTGAATGTAAATGTTACGTGTCGATCGGAGGTTTTATCATTGGGGACATTCCGAGGTATTTTCTATCAAGTATCGATCGCATCAAGGTCACATTAAGGCGAGGGTGGAAAACTTTGAGCTTAAGCCATTCATTTCGGCACGAGTATGGTAATCATTTTACCTCACTTGGGGGGTGGGAAGTTTGAAAAGGATGAGCGGCGACAGTGTGAATATGAAAATGTGTGTAAGAAAGATGAATGGAGCTTGTTTATAAATCGTAGTTTGTTATTATAATAAGGGCTTAAATTCTGTCTGATCTATGCGACACGAGATATTTTCTTATACTGGAAAATGCACAGGAAATTAGTCGGGTTTATATAGCCTAGCTAAATACTCAGAGGAGAGAATTTTGTTGTGTAGCTCTCGTGGAATTTCAGTCGATATGAAAGTATTTCGCCTTTCGATGTCCATTCCAATTCACCACTCATTTCTGGAGGACAAATATTTTCACCAGAGCTCTAGTCTACTGAGCAATGCGTCTCCAAACCTTGCGGTATTTAGGTACAGACCTCCAATCACCTTTTCAGATTTCGGGCCCATCACCCGGTCTTCTGATTGTTCTTTCAACTCACGAGGTTGTCTGCAGAAAGTGTTACTAGTTTGTTTAATGCCATTCTCCGTTTGGTCTATAGTTTTTTTCATAACTGAATGACGTTTTCACATTTAAAACTGAGATGAATAAAAAGAACATTCTCGTCTGCTACAAATAGTACCGTAAGAGAAAGGGTCTTCGATTAATCATTAGCCGTTCACTAATTTACTTTTTCTTAACGGATTGAGACAGCTTTCCTTCTAACTCCAATCCAACTGATGTATTTTTTCACTCAGCCTTTCATTAATACTAGTTTGACCTTTGCCTTTAATCTCCGTCGCCACCTTTTACTTGATTTACGTCCAGCTTACAGCTAATGGCATGTGAGAGGTTTGATTCAGATTGATCGCAGGGATTAATTAAGTATATAATGATTATTAATTATTTCACATCGGCTGACCTGTTGTGTGAGTGTAAAGTTTTATTGCCGCATATTATAATTATTATTATACGTACAGGTCGTATAGTTTATTTGCATAATGGATTCGAACTGTGTTCATCCTGTTAATATTTTTTGCAATCTGTGTACCCATATCGCTAATTGTTCTGTAAGATGAGGTCGTTAAGAAGAATGTATGGGAAAACGCGGGGAGATAAGATAAAGAATGAGGTTATTAGGGAAATGAGTGACTGCAAGACTGGTGTTGTGACAAGAATGAAAGTGAATAAACTAATGTTTGGGCATGTTGAGAGGTTGAAGGATGACAGGATGACAAAAATGATATAATTTGAGTGAGCGAAGAGGGTGAGGAAGCGCGGCCGCCCGAGACTGACCTGGGGGGGTACTTTGTAAGCTTTCTCACCCAAAACACGCAGATAAAATGTTTATGGAAAAATGACCCTTATGGCGATATACATAAGGGCGTTTTTCGTGTGCATTTTATCTGCGTGTTTTGGGTGAGAAACCTTTAGAAAGTTTCAGTACTGGTCCGATCATGTCGACCAGATCTTCAAGGATGGACGCGTTTTGAGTAAAAGGAACCGGAGAGCATATATGACAAATTGCGTGAATGTGACGGAAGCTAGGAGTGTGTGCAAGGATAAGGCTGTCTGGAGCTCTGTCCTCTCTACCTACTCTGCAAGGAACGTGGCGTGATGGTATAGATAGATAGATATAGTTCTGTAAGATTCAAAACTATTTTTTCTGAATTTGCGTAAGAAATGAGTCGGTTTTTCAGGACGACTAAATGTATGAAACGAATTCTTGTACAGTAGTTTGCGGGAGTCAATATTTTTTATGATTTTTTGTAGTAAATGAACTTGAAAAGTACACATTATGTTTAAATAATTATACCTATCGGCACATGGTTCTGTGTGTGTTGTAATTAACACAGTGGTAGTAGGTATGTAAAATCAATAAAATGGTGACCGCTATCTTTCCTTGACTCGCATACAGACTAGCAACATAATATAGTATTTATAACAATGTAGTGTAAGTAATATTTATGTGGTGTTTTTAATTTATTTAGTTTACCCACTATTTCAATGTCAAGCGTCCCTGTCGCCTCTCTCCTACCTACCAGTTGAATGTTTTATTTATGTAGCTAAACATTTTACACGAACAATGTAGATTAGGTAGTGGAAGGAGAAGCCCTAACCTTACCCCTAATCGATTTATGGACAATTTTATGTATTTACTAAAAACCCGTGATAATAGTATAAACATTAACTAACCTCTCTCAATCCTCTGAGGAAATAATGAATAACGTAAGGTCAGCTTCTCTCTAATGTTTTTACGTTGCTATTTATAGATTATTCGGTTACAGGGTTTTGTGCCTTAGGGATATTTTTGGTTTAACGAAGCATAGAAAAACATTAAATAGTTATTGTTAATGTGTAGTCAGTTCTGGAGATCTTTCCAATGATCTTACAAATACCACTTTTTTCTTAGATTCTTCAATCGATTAAATCAGGTCGAACGATCTAAATTTCTTTTCCTGCTAGTCTGGAAATGAATTACAATTGGATTGCAGGGTTTGGACGCAACAACGCCAGAATAGGCAGGACTTGTATTGTCAGCCAGAAAAGTCTGCAAACATATAATCATTCATGATTGTTATATTAGCTCATCAGCCTAATATTGGGAAACATTCAGATATCACGGATATCAAAGGATTAGGCTCAGAATATCAGTATGTAGAAATCTTCTTATAATGGAGGTGGCGTGAGGCTGTGAGTCGAGATATGAGAGACTGTGGAGCATCCCCGGAAGATGCACAGGATAGAGCCGAGTGGCGGCGGAAAACAAGAATGGCAGACCCCATCATTATGTGGGAATAATAAATGCCCAGAGAGAGAGAGAAATCTTCTTATAATATCGCATGTACATTGGTAACTAAGAAGCGAACATTCCACTTGACAAATCAATGAATTGTATTATTACACCAAGTTATATAGAGCAGAGATACTGTGACATGTTGTGAGGGAAAGAGGGACGACTCCCATGATATAACTGTTTAGAAGTCAGAGAGGTAATTCCTACGTACAGTTTATTGTATTGTGCTTGCGATTCTGTCGCGGAGATAGTTAGCGGTAATTCGCACGATGCTGTCTGCACATTAAATACCTCGTCCCATGCATTCCGTACCGTAAGCTCTGCGGTCGTTTTTAATAAGAGACTACTACACAATCAATTGATTGACAAATTGGGATGAATTTGCGAGAAAAATATCATAGGCAAACTGACGTAGATTATTATTTCCAACGCATGGCTAAAACGGTTAACTAGAAACTGCGCAGAGGTTAAATCGAGTCTCAATAGTTAAAAAAAATTGCACAGCTGCTATGCGTGCTGAGAAATGCTGTATATTTGTGCAAATAGCATTCTCTTTTTCCACGTGTCCACTGTCCAGCCCGTCTCAGTCTTTCTACTTTAATGCATTTTATAATATTGGGCTCATCGTTCAAGTTGTACATTTCTTCATTGTATTGTATTCTCCAAACACCGTCTTCCTGCAGGTACAGGCTCAAACATCTTTCTGAGTATCTCTCTTTCCAATATCAGGGGAATGTCTCATCCTTTTTACTCAAAACTCAACGCTCTGAGCCAAGCTTGAGTACCGATATCACTTCTTTTCATTTACAGAGTATGCTTATACCTATCCAGACCCTTGTAGTTTCTAAGTTGAACGTTTGAAGATCTCTGGATAGTGTTATTTAACACATTATTACTATGCTAAGAATGTTGAGAACGTTGTTTCTCAGAAGGAAGTTTCATTCATACCTCACATCGTTGTTTCCCATGTTGACTGTGGAATATTAAGATATGTAGGGCATTCACCCTCTGGCGCTTCTTATAATATTCTCTCAGTGTCCCAACCAAGCAACCCTCTTCACTTGCCTCCCTCCTGCCACCACCTCCAGTGTAATATCCTCGGATTGTATGATGCTAGCTGTTGAAAGCAGGATCAGATGGCAACAACTAGGGCAGTGTGGTAGCGTCACTAGTGAAGTTTGAAGCGCCTTCCTGTAAAATTAGTAGGTGATTGTATTCCAACGACTCTGCCTTTTCAATCTCGCCATCATTTTGGCTCATATTTGGAGCTTGCATATAAGCATAAGTATCTAGGAGTGCTTGGCTTGGGACTGCATGAGTAATTCTGTTGCCAACACCGCGCTAGCTTGTACATATTTATTTATTCTTACAATAAACATTTTTGTAGTAAACCATAACGTAGTTTACAATGTTTACCAATGTTCGAATTCCTCCAACCAATTTAATACTTCTTGCTTTAAAAAGGTTATAGTTTGTGTACCTACATCCAGCGAAGTGTCCATGCTGGAGCTGTATGATAGCTCAAGCCCATCAGTCCCTTAAAAAATAACAGCCATTTCAGTTAGCAGTTGCCACAGTCTGCTATTAATATTCTGTACCTGCGCTTTTTATTAGCATTCTATCTCTCTGGTAGATATCATTCCATCACACCTCCTTTGGATGCTTAATGTTCCAGTTCCAGGTATTATTACTTTTAAAACATCGTGTAGGTACTACTCTTCCATTACAGTTTTGCACCTCATATAAAATTCAATTTCAACTCCTCTCTGCAACTCACTCTCTTTCTTTCTTTCTCCTGACAGACGAAAGCGATGAATGAAGGACGAAAAAATTACACTCCATATACCGCATCAACTTGCTTCCTGCGATTCGCCTCACATCGTCAGATCATCTTGCCTGAGGTCTTCCTACGCTCCTTTTGCTTTTTCTAGGTTGCCACTCGAGAATCTTTGGTCCATCTAGAATCTGAGCGTCTGGCAACATGTCCCGTCCAACTCAACGTATTTTTCTCAAAATTATTAACTCATTTTTAAAGATCTGAACGCAAACCCAAATATGTACTTTCCTGCACAAATTATTGGCGTGGTCACGGTGTTTCAGTTGATGAAGGCCCTAGTGACGAAGTTGCTATTTATAACTTTAGTTTTACTATGGTTAACTTACATAAGTACCTCTACCTTCATTAAATATGCTCCTTGATTAACCCAACTCTTGCGCACTAAAACGGGAATATAACTTCAACATCTATTTTATATGACGTTGTAAAATTTTACGAACTCTGACGTACTCGTATCTACCAACCAATTTTCAGCCAACTTACGCTTGTCGATTTACATAATATATTAGCTACCTACATATATGGATACATAACAAATTGCTTTTACGAATTACATAACACATGTTCACCCACTCTTGTACGCTCGAGTACCTCTGCGATATTTCTTAATTTGATTTTAAAGGGTGCTTTCGACACTGAAATAGAAGTTTATCTTTTACTCTATATTCATCTCACGGCTGTGCGAGCAGATTATTATTAAACTTTTTTTTATCTGTAATTCACTCGACTCTTGTGTGAGTTCAGGGCCGATTAAGGAATGCGGGCTGACGGAATTCAATTTCGTCACACCCCTCGATGTGAGCAAAAAACGTCGAGCGCAATTTCTACAATACGCCTGTAATATTACTTTTCACAAAGTGATTTTTTTACATTATAAGATATCTAAATAGTACAATCAGTTTTCCATACGTAGTTTGAACCTTTTCACTTTACATATTGTAGTTTTGAAAGATATTTTTGTTTAGATTCACCAGCATACTTAGACACCCAAACTATATGAAACTTGTATTGTTTGGGGGGAATCGTGTATGCAACATTAATACTTTATTTACATTTCACATATTATTTTGTCCATCTTGACATTATAATATATTGTAAAATTGTTACATTCATTCATTCATTCAGCAATAATTATTCCTCCTCGGAACACGAGTAATATACTCATATCCGGGGAGTAACAAGATCATTGCTAATCATATTCTTACCATGTATTTAATAATTGTAAATTGTAAATGTATTTTATGTTAAATAAATAAAAAAAAAAAAAAAAATGTGTTTATCCCTAAATTAAAACGATCACTAAAATTGGCTTAAGCAGGTTTTTGTCTCCGGCGGACCCGCATCTGGCTGTTAGGTCTCATACATGTTGTTTTGTAATTAGTCATTTTTCTCTTTAATCGTGATAGGTATTTGATTTTATAATAGCCTATGTCTTAGCTAGGATTCTGCTATATCGTTACTCAAAATATATAGTCTGAGAGTTCTCCCGTGTAAAACTGATTCCTAGATATGGGAGATTTAGTACCTATGCAACCTTGCTAAAATATTATGGTGATAAACACTGGATTTTTTTTTATCAGCTGTGTATGATTTCTCTTTGTAAGTATGTAAAATTATTTGATTGTCTACTGTGTGGTGATTTTTCTACTAGATTACGTTTCGGCACTTATTGTGAGCTATGGGCGTATTAGCATAAATTTTAGCCTTCACTTAGTCATATTAATCTGGCAGAGATCCAAGTACTACTTCATTCATACTACTGCTGCGGCACGTCGTGGCGTGACGACATCCTTGTCTACGCCGCAAGAGATGTGATGGAATTGTGTATCGATTTCAACCGGAAGGGCTTTGTTATTGAAATGTAATTCAATTCGCATAATCTAGGATGCGTGATTATGTATTGTAATACTGTTATGTATTGAATGGATGGACCATGTGCGTGTTGATTTGTTTTACATGAAAAATCTATATAACTAAAGGAAAGTCGGTTTTTTTGTAAGTGTTCGCATAACTCCCGCATTTTACGATGGATTGCTGTGAAAATTCACATAAACACTTCTACCGATCCGCTTCAGGTTTTGACCAGGGTATTTTATACAAATTTACAGAAGTAGCCGAGTCGCAAACCCATAAATTTAATTGTGCGGAATGGGTAGTTTTTTCCCGGGCATCGCCGGGTAGCTCAGCTAGTGTATATTATTTTATTTAATCTTTCAGTCGAATGCGTTGCGGGTGTTTGATAGTATTAGTACATATTACTAGAGACTACACTGGTCCTCCGTTTTACGCATATTCCATACTGCTGAGTTACCCGTGCAACGGCGGGGTGTCTTCCGATGGTTTTAGCTGGACAAAATGCGACTTAAGGACTCCTTTTTCAACGCCCTTTCACACGATACCACACAACCCTTGGATCCTCTCATCATCATGGCACCTCCCAGCAAAAATGGCGACGTCAAAACCTAAAGCAGATCGGTACGAACGTTTTTGTGAATTTTCCCGGCAATCAATCGCAAAATGCGGGAGTTATGCGAACAGTTACAAAGAACCGACTTATTTTTATAGATATAGATCACCCATCTTCTTCTTCTTCATGTGCCCTGTCGGGTCCCCCCAACATTGGCGATCACTTGGGCGAACTTGTCTCTGTCCTGCGCCGCTCGGAATAGCTCCCCTACACTCCGGATGCCGGTCCATTCCCTTATATTCCGCAGCCAGGAGCTAAACCTATTCGAAGTTTTAGAGGGGTCACATGAATGTATTAGTAAAAGGAGAATTAAACAGTTACAATTGCGGTTAATATAAGTATAAGGTAGCCCGTTTTCTTTTTCTTTTTCTTCGTCATCAGCCGTGATCTCTCCGAGCAAAATCAACTTTGCATTGCAAAACACGGTTAACTCAGCTAGTATATGATAGAGTAGGTAGGTACTATATATATATATATATAGCCTTTAACTCGAATACGAGTATTGTGGCATACCCTGAGCAACACGAGCAGCGTCTCTGTCGTGGGCACGTTGGTGGCTGTACAGGCCAATGCGGGACTTAATTACCCTATTGCACGTTTCGCAGATGAAACTCTCTTGGGGTCTATTATACTGTCTGTAGGATCGGGGGGCGCTTTCAAAGGTCTTTATAACATTTCTCCACGCTGGTCTGTCTCTGGCTGTTGCTTCCCAGTTACCAGCAAGACTTTTTCCTTTTAAAGTTTCATGGAGAATGTCTTTATAGCGCTTGTACTGTCCCCCGTGTTTCCTACTACCCTCAAGGAGTTCACCATACAGGAGGCACTTAGGGAGCCTGTTGTCTTGCATGCGCACGATATGTCCGGTCCATCTGAGTCTGGCTCTGCTCATGAGAGTCTCAATGGTAGTACAGTTGGCCCTGTACTATATTATATTGATAATCCGCAACGCACCGATCCTATCCAGTTATATCGACATATAACCACACGACTCTGGCAATTCATACTCTATTTTAATCATTTTTAATTTTAATGGACAGCATCATTTTATTTTCTACATTGTATTATCTATTTATTCATTTAAACATATTTTTATTATATTTAATTAAGTACTTCTTTGTACAATTATATTTGATGGGTTGGACTTCCCTGATAAATTATATACTTACTCTTTCTTCTTCTTCATCAGCCTATCCCCGTCCACTCCTGAACAAAGGCCTACTCCATTTGCCCCCGTGTTGTCCTGTCCTGTGCAGACTGCGTCCAGGTTGCGAAATTTTTTTTTCGGGATTTTAAAAAAATATAAGACTGGTTTCCATCGTAAAGGTGGCCTCCCACGGTTAGTGATATCGCGGGAAGAATTAATGTTGGCATCCGTGATTGCTGGTAGGAAATTGCAATTGGTAATTAATACACCTACCTCCATACGTTATTATCAGTTACCAGTTGTTTTACGAATATTTTGTTAGCAATCTCTCTGTCTGTCTATCCATTGCGGGGTAGGTAGAGAGGACATAACGATAGACCCTCCTATCCTCACACTTATCCCTTGCTTCCATCACATTCGTTCAGTTTGTCCAATTTCTTTCACTCAAAACGCTATCGAGTGTATAAAAATGGAGAGAAATGACTAGACGAAATTTTTAATTTTCACTCTCAGTAAATTATTTTCATTGTCTGCTTTGTGACATGGCATGATTCAGCTTTATCTGGGACTATGATAATATTGCTAGATAATATATCTCTATACAAGTGTATATACTCTACCCCTTACACCGCTGAATAATTCGACACAAGGGTGAATGACCCCATATTATTATCATCACCTAGATACATAGCTGTAGGTAGGTACTTACATAATTCTGTAATAGTATACATATCTGTATTATAATTACGTGAAACTTCAAGGATATTGCTGAAAAAGAACTAATCAGGTGTGAATGGTGTTATATGAGATGGGTAAGAAGAATGTGCGGGAAAACACTGAGAGATAGGATTGGAAATGAAAGAATTATGTGACTGTAAAGCGAATGTTGTATCTAGAATGAAAGTGAACAAGTTTAGATGGTTGGTACATGTAGAGAGGACGAATGATGAGAGGATGACGGAGAAAGTACTCTTAGGCGAATGGAGCGGTGTAGGGAAGCACGGTGTTCCACGAACCATTAAGCTTGACCATGTCGCTCAGTTGCTCAATATAGGATGTGTTTTGAATAAAAGGAGTTGTAGAGTGTGTATGACGAATTGTGTGACGAATGTAACAAAAGCAAGATGTGTATGTAAGGATAGGAAAGTGGCGATATGTAATTAAAGACTTGCGCAATTTTCAGTTGCAATGCTCTGAACCTAATGTGTTGATTTCTTGTTTTTTCAGTTGATGAGAAAATCTTCTGCTGCCACGGGGGTCTGAGCCCCGACCTACAGAGCATGGAACAGGTACGGCGGATCATGCGGCCTACGGACGTGCCCGACCAGGGTCTGCTGTGCGATCTGCTGTGGTCGGATCCCGACAAGGACACCACCGGCTGGGGGGAGAATGATCGTGGTGTCAGTTTTACATTTGGTATTGAGGTTAGTACCATACTCTGATAATATTCCTTATTGTTGATTGTGGTTAGTGTTTGTAATGTCGTATGACCTAATGAATCACAAATAACAACCACAAGTCAGGGTTACACATAATAGGTAGACTTCATCTCATACTTGGACTGTACAATGATTATTTATTAAAATTTTTGTTACGAAAAGTGGATTTCTGGATCGGGGAATCTGGGCTAACATTTTTTAACTATTAAATCTAAAAAAGGAATCGTATTCTTACTATTTAAATTATTCGTATTATTAAATCTAAAAAAGGAATTTGTGTTGTGCTAGTCAAAACCTACGTGTAAAAATTCTGGAGGCATACATATTTTTAAATGGAAGCCCTCGTCCTCCATGAGTTTTTGAGTTTTCGACTTGTAAGCATCAGAACACCCATCTTACTCCCTCCCAAGGGAGTTCACATAATGCTACTCTGTATGAATGTAGATAGTAGATACTTCTCGCTTGTGTTGAGGAAAAACTGTAATGTAATTTCCTACAGTTTGTCTGACCGTCACACACCACACCTTGATGTCATGTCCCACTCCCTTACCTAGTTGTTGTCATTGCGTCGATTAATTACCTTCAGTGTTGCCACCTCCGCCACCCTCTGGCCTCTGAGCTGCCCACCTACTTAGATTTCAAGTTTATTGTCACCACCCCCCCATAGGGTGTGATGTCACACACATACGCACACATTGTATCTGTTATCTGTATTGTGTGAGGGTAAGGTTATATTACTACTGTTTAGGTGGGGGTATTAGTGTCCTATTAATACCCCCTCCCCTTCACAAATATTCTACATTACTATCAGGCAACACTGATCATACTGTGATTGGTTGATGTAAAAACTATTTTACTACATCAGTGGTCAGTTAACTTAAATAGTGACCCTGATTAGTCAACAAAGACAAATATCAATATTAACAATGTGTAGGACGAATTTCGTGATGGAAGCAAGTATTGTGTGCATGGATAGGGCAGTGTAGTGCTCTGTTCTCTCTTGTCAACCTCGCAAGGGATGCGGCATAGTAAAGTAGTATAATTCAACTTTTTAGATTTATTTCGAGAGTCTAAATTATTTGCAACAACTCTGTATGTAAATTGCAGTTGGTATCTAAAGAAACTACTCATCTTGATTTCATGATAATTCTATCTATCCCATCACACTGTATCCCCTGCATGGTAGGCAGAGAGGACACCACCACACACCTTTATCCTTAAATACATCTCGGCTTTCGGCACGTTCATAACCTTGGTCATACGTCTTTCTCCCTTCTTCTTCTTACAATTTCTCATTTCTCTAACTACCTTGTCCCCTGTGCCCATCTTATTTTGAGCTTCGCTTAAATCGTAATACCTAAAGGCATTTGTGATATTTTTCCAGTTTTTACATAAATGTGGAATCATTTCATACATTGAAAATTGTATTGAATTTTTAATGAAAAATATGTGGGTGCAATAATAAAATTAATTATCTGTCTGGTTATTTTATAATAAAGTTTAATTAGTGTATTGTGTGACATCCCACCCCTAGCCCAACAGCATTAAACTAGTAATTACTGTGTAATTCACACCCCCGCACTGTGTATATATACACCAGCTATATTTAGGTGGCGCTGGGTAGCAACATTCATGTCATGATATGGTATCATTCTACTATTACTTGTATGCGTATAATTATATGGTATTATAGTTCACATAATGGGATTTATATTCTCATAATTCTGAGTAAAATTACCTACAAGATTATATTTGTTACAGCTCAGTTTACATCAATGTACTTACTTAGTGCTGCTCATTCTACATTGTATTGTAGAACTCTGGTAGAATAATTTCTTCTTCAGCCCTGATCTCTCCACTACTGGATATAGGGCTCTTCCAAACGTTTCCACCTCTTTCTGTTGTTCACTTTTCGCACCCACTGTCCATCAGCTACCGAGATTACGTCGTCAGAAGTCAGTTTTTTTGAAAAATTATCAGTTTGGTCAGTTTTTTAGGGTTTGGCACTCAAAATTTTTACATTGGAGCCCTAAAAACTATTAAAACATAATCGCCTCAGATTTTTTTTGGTCTGTGACACTAATTATGTCTATTATTGTTAATCATATTCTTTACATTTTTAATCAAAGACGATACATTAGATCTGCATTAATTCACAAAAAAAAAAATCATTCGTGGCAATGCTCCTAAATTTTGCGCCATCATATATTTCTTTAAGTAATGCAAGATATCTATATAAAATATTTCTTAATACATTACACCTACATTTTTTGCGTTTAGGTAGTCAGTAAAAGTCAGTACCATTGAAAGAAGTAGTATAAAATTCACCAGCATACCAGTAGACCCAAACTATATCAAACCTGTATTGTTTGGGGGGATTTATGTATGCAACATTAATATGTACGGCATTTTACTAATTGAATGTTGTGGTGTCTTAATGCATTATGATAAAAAACTGTGAATGCCACAAAATATTACTCATGTTTAAGATCGTTTCTTTTACATCAGAAAAACGTAATAATTAAAACACTGAATTTGATGAATTTCATCTCATCATATTATGTAAATGTCAACTGTAATATGCAACCTGGAAATTAGAATTTTTTAGAATTAAGGGAAGACGGGACTGACATCGGGAAGTTTAGTTAACTGAATCGACCGTTTGCAAAATAGCTCTGACCAAACCCTCTTTTTGAATTCAATATCAGGGTATCACTGAATTCAGAGAGCGGTTTTGGTCAGAGCTTCTTTGCAAACGGTCGATTCAGTTCACTGAACTTCCACATGTGTGTGAAAATAGAATGGTTATTGCTCAGTGCATATAACCCCTTAATATATTTATTATTATCTCTAGGTCCGACTGCAGCGCTAGCGTCATCACATTGATGTAATTGTATTTATTATTTGCAGATTGTTGCTAAGTTCCTGAACAAACATGACTTTGACCTGATCTGTCGGGCGCATCAAGTAGTGGAAGACGGATATGAATTCTTTGCCAAGAGACAGTTGGTCACACTGTTCTCAGCGCCCAACTACTGTGGGGAGTTTGACAATGCTGGTATGTAACAAAAACTTTTTTTTCTCTAATTCGCTCAACTCTTGTGTGAGTTCAGGGCCGATTAAGGAATGAATTAAGGCAGAATTCGCTGCCAAACCGCCGTAAGCTAAAAAACCCAAAGCGTAATTTCTACAATATACTTGTAACGTCATTATTTTTCACATTTTACATTATAAGATACCCAAATAGTGCAATCAGATGAGGTAGTTGGTAGCCGGGTTGGCAATGCGCTCGACTGTTAATGTGGGTTCGATCCCTGATGCAGACTTACTCAAATTTGCGACGCAAGCTTTTTAATCTTACTCTAAAGTGTACAAGGATGTGTTTTCGATAAACCCTGATTCATTTAAAAAAAAATGTTTGGTACGTAGCGTTAACCTTTTCGATTTTCGCGTTGTTTTGAAAGATGTGTTTGTTTAGATTGACCAGCATACTTAGACACCCAAACTATATGAAACTTGTATTGTTTGGGGGGAATCGTGTATGCAACATTAATACTTTATTTACATTTCACATATTATTTTGTTCATCTTGACATTATAATATATTGTAAAATTGTTACACTTGTTTATTATTAAGTCTGACACTGTATTTATCAATAAATTATCAAGTGAATGAGATCGCTGAGAATGTGTGTAAAATTTCTGAAATATTGAATGAGGACTGAGGTAGCCTGGGAGTGAATGTATCTGGTGGTGTGACAAAAATTAAAGTGAATAAGTTTGGATGTGTGGAGAGAATGACTGACGATAGGATAACATGGGTGGAAGAGGATGTGTTATATGCTGTCATTGTTTTCTCAGCCAATACTGAAAGCATTGTCTTGAAACTGAAGACAGTGATAGATGAAAGTATTGTCTACAAGTTGACTGTCCTAGAATTACAACGTTTGGAAAATCCTTGATTAAAAAAATATTCCAAAAGTACCCCTAAAATTTATGGGAATTATCTATTAAATGTAATTTAGTCAAAATACCTACTGCTAATTATAAGGTTAACAAGTTGGCTGTCGTAGGTTTATAATTTTTTTTTTTAAGGAAATTTGAAAAAGTTGAAGCGATATTAAAATGTTTTTTACACATATTGCCCCCGAATATAAATATGTTGTTTGTTTGTTATTCCAGGTGCAATGATGTCAGTAGACGAGACCTTGATGTGCTCCTTCCAGATCCTGAAGCCCGCAGACAAGAGGTGTTTGAACTACGTGCAGTCCATCAACCAGGCCAACGCTAACCGTCCCGTAACGCCTCCCAGGGGGGTGACCAGTAAAACCAAGAAGATGTAAATCTCCCGCATACACTGCACCTACTGTGTTAGTATCTTATCATATCAATACATATACGGTAGAGTCTCGCTAATCCAGCACCCTATGCCACCGCTCCGTACCCTCAATTATTGACTACATATTATTACTGTTTTGTTATAGTTAAGTGAGATGATTGTCACAATGAATAATGTAGTAAGTAAACACATATCTGCTTATTCCTATATGCGATGCTAGGTGGTCGGTAGCCTGATTGGTAATGAGCTCGACTGTTAATCCGGTGGGCGCGTATTTAATCCCTGATGCCGACTTACTGCACTACACGACACAAACTTTTCAAGCTTACTGTGAAGTGTACAAAGATGTATTTGGGTTTATTTCAATAAACCCAGATTCATTTATATAAAAAAATAATTAAAATTGCTTTATTTATTTATCCAGTAATCTGAACACCCTCTGGGTTTTGTATCGTGCCAGATTAGTGAGACTCTACTGTATTTACAACATTATTGTGCAATACTGATTAGTGACATTCCTGTTAATTTGGTGTAGTCACATAGGCCGTATTGCAATATTACAAATAATAATGACTTGCTTTATGCAATAGCAATGATGTTCACATAATATCACGGCCTATTGAAGCTTGTCGTACAATGTTTATATTGATTTGTCGTCATCTGAGAGTAACTGGGTTTGCAGCGCTGCCATAAGCTCACCCTAGTGAATAATTAAAAATAATTAAATTAAAAAAGAAAATTGTTAAGTATAGCATCTATTTCTGGTTATGTTAACATGTTTCTGTATTCTGAAATCTAAAC
The DNA here is from genome assembly GCA_963576895.1 of Ceraclea dissimilis. NCBI lineage: Eukaryota > Metazoa > Arthropoda > Insecta > Trichoptera > Leptoceridae > Ceraclea > Ceraclea dissimilis. Next base: position 6,926,640 of record OY756379.1, on the reverse strand, counting down.
AAATAAATAAACAAAGGTTCTAACTAACCGATTGAAAACAACGAGACTAATAAAGTTCCATTCCTGTGTAAAAGGTATGAGTGTTCGATTTCTCTCAACATTTTCGTCTTGACAGTTAAATCCTTGTTATCCTCAGGTGATGATTAAGAAAAGCTTGGACTTGAGCAACTCAGCAATACAATCATGTTTCATTTTGGTATTTTATTTCGTTGAATAAAGTAATTTTACATTGATTGGGGAAAGATGTTCTAAGATATTGGTTAGCCGCCCCAATTTTCACAGTGCATTAGTAGTTGAGAACATCTTCATATTAAAAAGTGTTACTCATTCTAATTATTGTGTTATTATTATGTTTCAGATGAGGGTAGCTGGCCCCCCGTCCCCCCGCCAAAACTATTTAAAAGAAAAAACACCACCCCTTGCGTTTATCATCATCCCATCATCAATCAGTCAATCCATCAACGTATTGCGACAACAACGCTTTATAGAGTCTCTATACACCTGTATTATTATTATAGTCTCCTATGGAACGCTCTACCCTGCATAGACGACTGTCTACACCCAACACCAATGATCCAACAACACTCATATTACATACAATCAACCATCCGTTTGTCTAAAGGAAATATGTATATGAGCGTGGACTTTCGACCTGGAGACACCGGTTCGAATCTCTGCGCCGACGATGACGTATCTTGCAGGAGAATATTTGGGTTTTGTGTATATACATATAATCCCAGATCCTTTTTTTTTTGCCAGTAACATATTTCCTGCAAATTGTTTCACGGAGCAAACGGAAGAATGTGGTTGCCAAATGAATAATACAAATGAAACAAAGCAAATTATTTATATTTAAAATTATTACATAGTATTTATCAGACTTGCGTATATATATTATATATTGTATTACTTCTATTATTATATGATATTTATTAAGGTAGGACTTGCCGTGTATAAAATGGATTAATAAACAACAATTGGGCTACGTGGGCTCCATTGGGCTACATTATTATGCATTGTCTCTGTTGGAAGAAGAAAAACAATTTTTAGAATTTGTGCAAGTCACTCATTTTTAAGGTAACAGATGACTCGATTAGAATCGTACTTTGACAGTCAAAAGTGTGCAGTTCAAATTCTGTCGCCCACCTACTGTAGTCTTACAATGCAAGCTTTTCCAGCTTAGTTGTGAAGTGAACAAAAATATATTTGGGCTTACTTTTCGATAACTAATTGTCACAGGAATGGTGTACATTTAAGGATGTTTGTAGCTGATGTGGTCAGCGGATGTGAGAAAAAAATTTATAAGCTCATATTAATTGATAGAAACCGCAGCTTTGCGATGGTTCGCCCCAGTGAACAATTTTGTATGATTTATTATATGCCCAATTTTATCGTGTGCGCTTTGTTCACTTGAAGAATAAATAATTTAGAGAAAAATATAAAATGAAAGTTTTTATGAGTGGCAAGTTTTAAAACGAGTATCGCGAGTCGTCAATGAGGCATTTGAGTGGTGTTCAAAAATTAGGTTAGTGAAGTCTGATCCAATGATGTCTTTTCGATCGTCTCGCCCCGAGAGAGTTTTGATCGATTTGTTTATAGATGACTGTCGTAAAATGCCTATTATAATTATTGTATTAGCAACTAATTTGATGTTTTATAATCGTTTCAACTGTTCGCATCACTGTAGCGTCTAATAAACATGTACGATAAGTCGTTGTACCCTTTGAAGACAATTCCCCCACTTGTAACATTATTATCGTGTATGTGTGTATAGGAAGTTATCTGTGTTGTATTAATCCATTCCGGACTTCCACAAATACAGGAGATCCTTAAGCAATCGTCCCTCGAGGACTTGTACTCAAACATCACCGTAATTCTTCAATTCTAAAACGACGCGTTTGTCTCATTCGTTCGTTGCTACAATGATTCGATTCGACGGGGGAGCAATCTTCGGCTATCAGCTGATGACTAATGTATTTTTTCCTCTGTAACTGTGACGCACTCGCTCCCAAAGAAGTCGCTCTCTTGGAGGGCCCCTACTGGACTCCGAGAAGGCAAGACTACTCGCACCAAGACAGATCGTGAGCTACATGAGACACGTCGGCCTTGAGGACGAGTTGTAACTGCTGGTCGCAGTGACGCAGGGGATATACGGTCCCCTGACCTAACAAGGAAAAAAAATCAGTTTTTTAAGCATATGTGTATATAATGAAAGCATTATCTGTACGAAGATATTGTACGAGACAGGAGCAAGAAATTCGTAGAATTCGGTTCAAATTTCATGACGTTAAAAACCTTATTATTTAGTCGACGATTAATATATTGAAAATCATAGTAGCCTATGTCAACCAGTGATTTCTAACGCTTCTATTGAGATATTCGATTGTATAATCGGATCCTTCCTTGTTGAGATCCTGTGTTAGAAAATAAAACGAATGACTACCTTCTCTTCATAATATAAGAAGAAGAAGATAGGTAGTATTGTTTGTAATGTCTCGGATTTTTGCTCGCCAGTTTTAGAATCGAAGAAATACACTATCGCTGTTTTGTAATAAGTCTAAATATAACTAATTGATTCATTTGTGTAATATATAATATCCACTTAGTTGTCTGGTGTGGTCAGGAGTTGGATGTTTCAATATGCATAACATATAACTTATTCTAAGACTTGGTCAAGTTATTAGTACATATATATTATTATAATTAGCGCCTTTTATTAAACGAGTGACAAATGTATGTGTATTTTATAAAATCATCATCTTGTCACCACCTTCGCCACCCTTTATTTTATAATTTGAAACCCACATTGCCTATTATAATGTTGGTTTACTTTTTATTAAACGGTTCTGTACGTCAAATTTAAACAATCAAAAACTAATGTTTTTCGCTCTGTTCTTTTACGGTAGTGTTTATTTTATCGTACTTTTTATAATACCTTCATTTGTCCATTATCGTTTTTACAATTTTCTTATAAAGAATCGCTACTTTTGAGAAATCGTTGGCTCTGTTGATTATCACTGCGTTTGCCTAAATGAGCGGTCGTAGGTTTAAATCTCAGTGTTGACAATGTCCATAGGTTCGTCACACAGATGTTGCAAGTCCACATTTTGACTAAATTGAGTTATGATTCGTCTAATGCATCAAAACATTTTGTGTATCATGACTTAAATTTCACAAAAAAATTGACCTGCAGTACCTTTCCACTAACTTATCGATGTATCCTACACTTCGCAACACACTCTTTTAGTTTGCTGTGAAGTGTGTGGGAAAGTATTTCAGTTTTTACATTCAAATTTTAAAATTTCTGCGCAAATGATGTGTAGATTTTAAAATAGTTTTTAACGTTTGTTTATTATTTGACGTACGGTTCCATTTTGAGACTCGACATTTGTTTTCAACGAGTATCCGGCTTAAAAAGTAAACGATAGTAATGACTGGGAAATTAGCGGTACGCAGCTTAACGCTTTCCCGATTCGTTATCTCCCCGCTTTTAAGTTTTAGACGATACGTTTAGCAAATATTTCACTATATATAATAAAAATACCTACAATACAAAGAAAGGAATACATAATATAAATTATTTAACTGATTCGTGTATGTCGTTTTGTGTGATTAAACTTTATACATACTATTTCTAGAGAGAGTGAATGTTGACTTAGTGTGAATGCGAGTAGCAAAAGACATAATACATTATCGAATGAAGCGACATATAGGATTACTATATATAAAGATAGATGTGTACGATCGTATGAATGTAAGAAACGCGTACGCGGATAATTTTTATTTTTTAATTTATGAAATCGCGAGTACACTACATATAACTCATCCATGAAATATTTTAAAAAATGAGTGTCTATATAATCGTCAATAGTACTCTTTTTTTTTTTTTTTTCGTTAGCCATAAGGTTCAAACTGCAATACATAGAGTAATTTTTTCATTTATTTTTTTGCTTTTTTTTTCGTCCGTCATATTATGTGTCTTCCAGACATTTCGCAGGATGCATTAATTTCAGCGACAAAAAAAGGTGTACACGCGACTGTAAAATAACAACCCTCTTTCAATTAAAACAAATTTGTTTTCCGTGGCATAATATTCACTTTTATATTAATTTTTTTAGCAGATTACATTGAAAAATTGTGTATATCATGAAATTTGTACTGTCTATTTGATTTTTCTATGTGTTTTTGTATAAGAATGTACTATATTTTATTTAGAGTATTGTACACACTAGAAGATACATGTGAAACGATTGGTTTATATTTATCTAACGTAAGCCCTCTTGTGAGTGGGTCTGTAAACTGCACATTATTTAGAAATACATAATATTTGATGCTGACCAAAATGTGCATCTTTTTTACTCAACCGTAGAATTAGGAATGCTCTGATTGATAGAACGTGAATAACATTCAACACCGAGGAAAAGTCTTGGTGCCGACGTTTTCCATAATCAGACATCGGTATGGAGATAGGGGGTTACTATTTAGTATGAAAAAATGGTGGGACTTGACTACGCTCCATACTGATTCAATTACTTGCGTACCATCCATATGCGTTAAAATACTAACGTATGGATAGTCGTAAAAGGGTTAGGTTTGCAGTCTCTATCAATTTATAATATACAGCTTCCTAACTTTACGTTTGTACAGTCTGTCAAGGGAGAAATGGTATTTCAAAGAGGGCGCTACTTGTAGCTTTCGGCAACACTTGTAGAATTTCAATAGAAATGTCATTGTGGCTAGCAAACGAAATCGCGGTTCTCAAACAATCTTAAGACTATCTCTTTCTTGAGAGATAACTGTACCTAAATGATTTCTCGATATAAAAGTGAAGATATTTGCTTTGTAATGAATATATGCATAATTCATTTGATTGTAACTTTTCACTCTAAATGTATAACTTGTAATATCTGATCAGGAATAGTATAATCAACATATAGTTTATGGGTACTCTGCGTACCATGGCCTTGAAAAAGGGCGTTGGTTGCCTGACGTTTCGGCTCGGTTAAACAAGCCATCGGCAGGGGCGGTAGTCGAGAGGTAGCAGCGCTGCGGTTCGACAGCGCAGAGACCTCTAGCGGGAGGCGAGAAAACGGGAATAGTACCCATAAACTATATGTTGATTATATTATTCCTGAACATTTCAATCTCTGCAGAAAAAACTTTTTTAACACTTATAATATCTGTCTATACTATGTATGTATTGTAGAAGAAACATGATTTTTTTGTTGTTTATTGTTTATTTGAATATCATCAACACACACACACTTAATTAATGTTTAAAGTAATATTATAATATAATTATCATGTATTTTTTGGTTAAGTTTAATTAAGAAATAGTGATGTGTGAAGAGAAGAGGAGAGATGAATGTTGTCTAACAAGATGGCAACATTATTATTAATACAATACAATATTATATTATAATAATTGATTACATATAATATTTTGTTAAGTTGTATTCTTATTGTATAAATAATTATAATTAATAAATATTAGACTATGGTAATATTTGTACTCATTTATTCACACCACCGCCTTCTTAGAGTAGGTAATCTAGCCGTGCTGTAACATTTGGCAACATAGCATAATGATCAAACAGGACTACTACTCCTGTCAAATCTCATACGTGGTCCGTCATATTCGTTGCATGCCATAAACGTCGCTCTGAGCATAAAGCGATCACTTAAGCCAGCCAAAGCCGACTCGTAAGCGTCGGAACATACATCCTGCTCCCTCCCCAAGGGAATTCACATAACCTTATGTCAATGTTGATACCTCTCGCCTTCGTTGAGGAAAATCTCAATGTATGCGAGATGCAGACAAATCCAGTTAATACCTAAATAATTTAGGTATATCCCTCTCATATATATATACTATATATTAAACATAAAATTGCTGTGGATTATATGAGATGCAGAACCTAAACCTCTTGCTCAAAATGCTGCTCGAATCAATGCTCATAAAAATGGGCCTAAGCGAGACCATTAGGTATAAAACCCGAAAAATACAGTTACTTTTCTTGGGAAGATTGCCCTGTAAGTTATTTTTTGTGGATGAAAATACCTTGTATTAAAACCGTTCTGTGGCATCTACCGATAAGCGGTTGAATGAAATTGAAGATTTCTACAAAATAATGGAAAATAAAAACCTTCCAAGCATTACAAGCGATATGTAACTAGAAGCCTTTTTAGGTCGTTAAATATTTGATTGTCTATGGTTTTCTGCAGTTTGAGTCCGAAGTGAAGTTAGGTGCATTCGTAGTGATGGAAATATTAAAGAAGTAAGTCTACTAAAAATAAATACCTGTAGTCAGTGGTACCAATATCACAAATACATTTATCGCGTTGCTTTAAAGTTTTTTAAGACATTTTCAACAATTTACTAAAAAATGCGAGTTTTAGTCTAGTCTCTCATTAATAGTTATACCTATACAAATATTTTTATTGATATAACGACCGAACCAAAATTCCATCTACTAGAACCATACTAGAACGCTAGAACCAATCGCATTTCGCGTTATCGAAAAAATCATAGACAAAAATAACCACAAACTTGAACTGTCAATTACTGTCAAACAAAAGCGAGCAACAGCGAAAAAGCCAAGTGAAATCTCGAAGTGGATGCGATTTTGTGCAATGAATTAGAAGCGGGAGGCGAATATTAATTGTGTACAATTCACAGAAATCTAGAAGAAAGGAGTAGTAATAAGTTGTAGCCATGGGGAAAAATACGAAGCCTATATGTTTGGTGAAAGGATGTCGCAACAACAAAAATGCGACTATGACTTACAGAAATCCTGACAATACTGAGACTCTGCACAGGTTTTTAATTCTCTTTCTTTTAATAACTGTTGGTGGAGTTAGTGGAGTGTAGACTCATCCAACAAAGCAATGAACATGTCGTAGTTGAAATAACAAGTAGTTATCTGAACAGATGTAAGTTACAACATTAAACCAGTCAACTATCAATCATAAATGTTCATCCTTAGCTGTATATCTGTTGAGATAATTACTTGTTAAAGCAGTGTTTCTTTTATTATTTCATTATTTTACTTTGTCAGACTATATCCATTACCTTATTCAAACACATTGTTTCAGTTTTCCTCGAGACAAATACAGAAGACTACAATGGTCCAATGCAGTGGGCGTACCCGAAGTGATGAACTTAAAACACAAAATGATCTGTTCCTTGCATTTCGAGGAAGGGGCCATAGTTCCGTGTAAAAATGAAGGTAGAAAACGCGTTCTTCCAGGGTTTCTACCGACAATATTTCCAGATTATGATCCCAGTTTGGAAAAACCGCCGTCTACGCCAAAGAGAAAACGTAATCGAAAAAAAGCTGAGAGCAAAAGCCCCAAGAATTCGGATTACGAATCGGATAATAATAGAAATAGTGATTATGTTTCCGATAATAGAAACACCGATTACGACTCTGAGGAAGATTATAGAATCGGTGAATATATCTCGGAAAATAATATGGCTTATATATCTACCACTGGGAAGAGATCGAATCCTTTACAGCCAATCAGAGTACATCAATCTCCTCATACCAATCACATGCCTAGTCTTACTGATGATCCATGGGGTGGCGACTATGATGCTAACAATTATGGAACACAATACCAATCGCCATCCAAACCCTATCAGTCTCCCAGACCATCCTATCAGTCTCCTAGACAACCCTATCAGTCCCCCAGGCCGCCCCATCAGTCTCCTAGACCTCGCTATCAACCTCCGAAATCGCACTCACGTGTGAAGACCATCCTCACTCCAGCCAGACCTCTTGGTAAGAAGAAAGTGCGTCGTAGTGTCACCTTCGAAGATCCTGTAAGTATTGTCCATATACAAAATATCTATAGTATGGTCAACTATAAGTGTCGACCGCAGTAAAAAAATGTGAGCTAGAAGGGACGACTACCTGCTTTATTCGCACTTATGCCAAAGCCATAAGTGCGAATAAAGCAGGTAGTCGTCCCTTCTCGGTCACACGTTTTTTGACTGAGTTCGACACTTATAGTTGATTATACTATAGTTACATAACATAATTCAAAACCTTCGAGACATTAAAAACAATGTGACGGAGATTGTATTAGAAATAACACTATATAATCTGTTTATGTGAATTATATTGGGAGTGATTATTAGAAAATGATAAACATGCGTTTCTGTAATGTTGGTATGCATTAATTTACGTATCTTTCGTGATACACTTACAGTTAGCGACATGATAAACGTGCCTCACACTTATGCAACAAACTACCAAAAATATTTATCAAATTCATACAAAAAGCATTATTTCTAGTGCAAAAAGTTTTTTTTTTTTTTTAATAAATAAGGATCTGGGCTTGCATACACAAACCTAAATACTTTCCTGCACACCTTGCACTAGGCTAAAAAGCCTGTATCGCAAAGTGTGGAATACATCACCAGCGCCGGGGTTTGAACCTGGCACCTCCCGCTTGAGAGACTGCCACCCCAACCAACTGCACCAACTATGTACTCAAAGTAAACTTATATAATCCTTTATGAATAAATCACTAATCCTGCATACTATTTACTTCACCGTACGTTGTTTTCATATGTCCCAGAGTCATGGCCTGCCCCATTTACTGTATTTACGTTGGTCTCGTACAATTCATTGCTTTTCATCATTTTTTGTTTTGATTGAATCGCCTGATTAAATGTGAGATGTTAATAATGAGATTGATAACATGTTTTCTTTACAGGCTCAGGCAGCACTGAGAGAGTTACGAGAAAACAGAGACCAACAACAACAGATGCAATTTTCTTTGATGTCCTTTGCTCCGATCGAGATAGATCAATCTACTTCGTTCGCAGCTCCCGCGGATAATGAAATACAACAACTGCCAACAGCAACTGAACCGGTCACACCGACAACACCCGTAAAACGAACTGTAGACTCAGCGGTTGCGGCCGAGGTTTATAAAAAACAAATCGAAGTGTTGGAGAAAAAATATAAAACTGAAAGGGAGAGAGCTGTCCTATTCAAAAAGAAATTCATAGCAGCGGACACTATCAATAGAAGGAATGTTAAGAAAATATTGGAGTTGACTGGAACGATAACGAAATTGAAAAAGCAGGTTGCCGTTCCGGTGTTTACACTAAAGGATAAGAATATTAAGTTGACGTTTACGTAGGATGCTTTGGTTATTTGGTTTATGTAATGTATTTTGTAAGATGTAGTCATAATTAAATATTATTATCGATAAGTTGATTTGTTTTATTTTTTGTATCGAGTTACTATCTATGAATAAATGGATTACTGGATCTTCGCTTATGAAAGTTCAGATTCTGGAGCTTGTGCATACCTGATATTACCGATTTTATCACGACAATCTAGGTGGATTATAAAATTAAGCCTTCATCGACATTGGATTGGAAATCTTCATGATGTCATGAACGGAATCAATTAATATTTTTTCACCTTGCAATATTATGATTGTGGCAACATTAACACATTTTTATTGCGCATGCGCCGTATAATTTAAGTGTTACCATTTTAAAAATATACGCTAATAATAGCCACGCAATGATTACACATTTTATTATCTGAAAACAAATTAGAATAATTGAATGGTGGATTATAAAATTTTATATTTATTATTCAATTTTTTGTAATAAATCATAAAATTTTAAACGTTTATTTCATGATTTCTTTCTCATTTTTGCATTTTATTTGAAAGCATCGTAGTGTCTAAATATTTTTTACGTGTACTGGTCACCCCGCAAAGTTCTTCTTTCTCTTTCCACAAGTTGTCGGATTCGTGATCGTTTTTGTTTCCCGGCATCTCACACGTTTCGTGTCATCTACGACTTAAAAGTGAGTTTAATTTCGAAATTACAATATATGTGAATAAAATATTGCACGTTTTATATTCCGTGATGTTTAAAAATGTGAAATTACTATGATTTTACGATAAATCCATCATCTCTTGTTGGATGACAAGAGATGTCACTTTGTCACGCAGTTTTGGTTCTTGTGATGAATATTGTTTGGTGTGGTGCAAGCAATGTTTATGTTATATTAACATGGTACACTTTATGTGATTCTATACCTTGCCAATTTGCTTTGATTTCGAGGCTCATTTTTGCGATGGCCTTTAGTTTTTTTTTTATGTTAGGTTATGTTTTAAAGCAACAGAATGAGTTGACTCCTAGCGTGCTAACATAGTGGAGGTGGAAATATTGGTACTATTGTACAATTGGGACCCCAACCATAAATATACCAAAAAGTGACATATGAAGTATGGAAAAAGCAAATAATTCGCCAGCAATGTTGTTGAGTTAGGTTCCTTAGGTTATTTTTTTTGCGAGAAAAAAAAAAAAAAAACCTAACAAACTTAACTCAACAATATTGATATTTTTTCTATAGTTGGGGCCCCAATTGTACAATAGTACCGCCCCAATTGTACAATAGTACCAGAAAATGTGTTTAAAACAATCGAATTAGTGGTAGATCTTATGCAAAGTCTCTCTTCATTCTCTAGACCTACATAACCTCAAAATTGTTTGATAAATCGCCTACACTTCGTTCTTACCTTTACAGATTTGTTTGTTATTTCCAGAATGCGTTACGTGGCCGCTTATTTACTCGCCGTGTTGGGTGGCAAGGCAGCTCCAGCCGCCGGTGACATTGAGAAGATTCTGAGTTCCGTTGGTATTGAAGCCGATGGAGAGAAACTCAAGAAAGTCATCGCCGAGTTGAACGGCAAAAATATCGAAGAACTCATTGCTTCTGGTAAGTAATATTTACTTGTCATTAAAATGTTTATTCGGTTCCACTGCTAGTGATAAACAAAATAAAATATTGAAATTCTTTTACAATAAGTTGTATGAGCCTTTAGTTTTTATTTTATTAAAAGTGTTTATATTAACGAGTTCATAGTTGGTGCAGTTGGTTGATGCGGCAGTCTCTCGAGCGGGAGCTACCAGGTTCAAACCTCGGCGCTGGCGATGTATTCCACACTTTGCGATACAGGCTTTTAGCCTAGTGCAAAGTGTGTAGGAAAAGTATTTTGGTTTGTGTATGCAAGCCCAGATCCTTTTTTTTTTTTAAATAATACCTTAAAGTATAATTAAATAAGAAATGATCAGAGAGTTGAGTGCCTGTAAGATGGACGTCATAACTAGAATGAAAGTGAAATAATTCAGATGGTTGGGACATGTAGGAAGGGTGAATGATGAAAGGATAACTAAGAAAATATACCCAGCAGAAAAAATAGGCATAAGGAAGTGAGGTCATCCAGGAACCATGTGGCTTGACCATGTCAACGAGTTGCTTTAATTATGGAGGTGTTTTCACTAAAAGGAATTGTAGATAAACTGTATGAATGTAACAAGAGCGAGAAGTATGTGAAAGAATAGGAAGGTCTGGTGATCTGTTTACTCTGCTTACCCCGCAAGGGGGTAGAATAAAAGATATCTTAACTTCTTCCCATAAGAAAAATCCTGCTTGCCATCTGTTAAATATTTTGTTAAGATTCACATGATGATTCAACCTTATACCATCTTTCGGCTGAGAGATTGTGCTGTATCAAACTATAACTGAATGTTCCTACACGCATATTGTTTCCTCATGATGTTAGTATAGAAGTATAGTAAGATTCCATGTGTGTGTGTCACAGGTCGTGAGAAGCTGTCTTCCATGCCATCAGGCGGAGGAGCTGTAGCTGCAGCCAGTGGTGGCGCGGCACCCTCAGGTGGTGCTGCTGCAGCTGAAGAGAAGAAAGGTAAAAACAAAGCATATCTAGAAATATTTTAAAACATTATCTGAAGGTTTCAAAATAAACCCAAATAAGGAGTCATTGAGAAAGAGTGCTGAGATTTTTATATTTAATTAGTGATTCTTTACTGCCAATTTCATTTGATGCACTATGTCTTAAAGCTAGTTGTACGACATTGCCCGCACAACAGACAATACGGTGCATTATTTGCTTCGTAAAGTCGTACAGTCAACATTGCATGGCCCGCTTTGACTTGCATTAAACAAAACCTTGGCTAACCAGTCACCGTGCAGCGAAAGAATTACTCGTTTAACATAAAATCTTTCAATGCTATATTTTCCTAAAATCTGGCTATTTTTTTCTATGACCCGGTACATTTTTTTATACTTCATAATGGTCTGGAAAAGCTTGTATGTTGTGGTAGTCGAATATGTTAACAGTGAGATTTGAACCTCATCCTGGTACGCAGTTTGTTGCAGGTTCAATCTCGTTGTTGACTATGTATTCCACACTTAACAACACAAGCTTTTTTCGGTACTGTGAAGTATGCAAGAAAGTATTTAGGTTTGTGCATAGAAGCTCAGTTCAGTGCTTTTTTAATGTCATCTCAATCAATCTACCATCTTAAAAATAAGTTGGACAAGTATTTGAGAGACAATTGATTGTACAAGCTAGATATGGGCGTATCAGCTATAAGCTGCTCGCCCATTAGCAATAATCATATTTCAAATTACTATGATGATTTATATTATACCATCTTTCGACTGAGAGATCGTGATGCGAAACATTTATCCTGATAACTACTGCATACATTGCTGTATACAGATATCATTGTTTATTATTTGTTTTGTTAACAATTGATTTGTTTTATTTTACAGAAGAGAAGAAAGAAGAGAAGGATGAAGATGAATCAGATGATGATATGGGCTTTGGTCTCTTCGACTAAATATAAGTACAAATATATTTTTACTTATATTAAACTGTTTGACTTACCATTCTACTCTTACATTCACTCAACACAACACCATTGTACAAAATGTTTCCATGAAATAAATTTTGTATTTATACACTACACCTGTGTTTTATTTTTATAAGTTAGTGTGCCAAGAGAATTGGTCTTGAATTAATTTGTATCCTGGCAACTACGACATTTCTATTGAAATACTTCAAGTGTTGCCACTATGATTGTCAATAACAGCTAGATACATAGGCTAGAGGGAGTACAATAAAGCCCTGAATGAGTACTCTCGTGCTATCTTCTTTTAACTGCTGCTAAAAATTATTTTAAGAGAAAGAGACATACAAAAGCTAACTGCTCGTCCGTGATTATGGGTATGTCTCAGTAGTTCACTAGATGGCACTGCAGTAGATGGAGGTCTTCACAACTGTCATAACAAAACAAACCATTTGTTTATTATCCATAGAATAATATTATATAGTACCTGCCGTATCTATGATGTGGACCTCCATTTACTGCAGTGCACTCTGGTGGGGAAAAAATTGAAGACGCCCCCATTCTAAACATAACATAGTATCTACTGGAATGTTTATGTCTGTCAAGTTCAATCTTTTTCTCTATGGATCGAAATATACAAATTAATTTAAATTGTGAATAATGGTTCTATATTCAAACAACACATCTAAGGAATTGTAAATTAATGATGTGTGTCATGTCATGGAGAAACCGAAAAGAAAAAAAAGTGTTCATAGCAGAAGGAAGAAGGAAATTATTGAGAAATTAGACACAATGAAATTCAATGTGACGGATGACCAACAGATTCAATCCAAATCACACATCTATTCGCAGGAATTAAACCAACATCTGCTGGATGAAATATCTGTAGGTTTTCTAATCTGTTTCCTTTCATTATTATTCCTTATTTCTGCACTAATTATTCACAAACCACGACAGTAAATCCATAAAAATAATGTAAAAATTACACAGTGAAGAGTTGTACAAATTTTATAACATGTTACAGATATTAACAAACGAAAATGAAGCGTTAAAGAACGATATTAAAGAGAATGATTCAAAGAATGAAAAGTATAATAAAGTTATCGAATCGTTAAAACAAGAGATACGCAATATCGTATCGGCGGGCGGTTACAATGTTTCGACGAAGTCTTCCGGAATAATCAGCTCGAAAATAACAGCTCTTTGCAAGCAAAATCGTCATCTCGTTTCTGAATTGGAAATGTATAAATCTAAGTACGGACAATTGGAGAGACGACTTATGGATGTGGAAGCATCGTACACGAACATGAGTGTCGAAAGATGTGACGAACCGAGTGTAGAGAAAGAAGTCGTCGTTACGGATCAAAATGAATTGAGAGACGTGAAGGATAGACTGTCGCAAGTCACGCGAAAGCTCGCTGAAGTTAAAAACAAGAATTCAGATTTGAAAAACGAATTGTTGATGGCTAACAAATGTCTACAGAGCGAGATTGGTCCAAATTTTACGACGATTCAAAAGTTAGTTTCCGATTCGAGTGGTTTCAAAGGAAGAGCTGAAGAAATCATTGTATTGAAGGCTAAAGTCTCCGAGTTGGAGGAAAAGTTGTACGGAAAGAATAAAAATGTCGATCAGAATAAAGAGAATTATAATCAGGTAATAAACTTATCTTATAAATGAAATTTCACAAAGATGCATTTTTAAAAGAATGGATGCAGGATCAAAAATTTATTTATTCTTTAGGTCAGTGGTTTTCAACTTTTCGTAGCATAACTTTCCGGGGGCCCCCAAATTGGTAAACTACGTAGTAAATGTACACTTAAAGAGCACATAAATAGTGCCGCAGGCAATTTTTTTTGTGAATAATTGTATTCTTTTTAATTTTATATTTAGCCTCGTATGACTACCCCTGACATTGTTCAGGAACCCCAAATCAATTTTATTTTTGCGGATCCACCTGAGTGATCCCAGGGACCCCTGGGGGTGAATTGTTGAGTACTCCACATTTCACGACAAGCTTAATATGAAGTGTACAAAGGTGTATTTGGGTTTATCGAATATCAGATTCATTGGTAAAAAAAAACGAAATGTTAACATTTCTCTGTATCTCGTTCACCAAAAGTGTAAATAAATAAAAAGCTACGAGTAGCACCCTCATCGAAAGCCATCTCTTCCATGACGGACTGTAATATAAAGACATATGGTTATTTTAGTTAATCAAAGACATTGAAACGAGAAGGAAAAGTCAGATAGATAAGACGGCTAAAGATCTGGAGTTGCTGCAAGTGGAACATAATGAACTGAAGCTGAAGCATGACGGAGCTCTGGCTAGGAATAAGATACTGACTTGTGAGATCATGCAGCTGAAGCAGTCAGTGCAGGGGATGCACGATAAGACAATGTACGATGAGAAAATTAAGGATGAATTGTTGGTGAGTAGCGATTAAGCAGTCGGTGGAATCCAGCATAAGAAGGGTAGTTCTATTTTATCGCCTCACACCGGATCCTTATACCCTTGTGGGGTAGGCAGAGAGATCATATCGCCAGACCTTATCCTTCACAGACTTCGGGCCAACTCCGTTGCTTGTTTCCATCTCATTTCATTTCCCTATTCTATTACATATGGTTCTTTTTAATTACTTATACTGTGATCGATCTATATTAATTTCTTCTCAGGAGTACCGTGTGTAGATTGCCGATGTTGTTGAGTTTTCGGCCTACTTACATTCTTGTACTTACATTAGTCCTGAAGATGGCATCAGCATGTAGGCTGAAAGCTCGACAACATCGACAGTCTACACACGGCACACCCGAAAAGAATGGAGAAGAGATTAACAAGGACCGTGAAAATCTACAAGACTATATTAATTTGTTAGAAAATATAAGAAATAATGGATAAAGTATTTCTTTTTTGTAATTCAGTATTTAGCCCATAGATAAAAAATGAATGATCAAAATGACTTAATCATTTTCATGGTACAATTGAGTGAAATTGTTAAAATCGTTTTTCAGGTAAAGATGAAAGAAATAGAATCAAGATATCAAGGTAAATTGGCAGAGAATGAGAGAATCATAACCGAGGTGAAGACTAAACTGGAAAAAACCTGTAAGGATTTAGATTCGGAAAAGTATCGAGTGAATGCTCTAGTGTCCAGGCTGGAAGAGAAGAACGAAAAGATTAATTATCTCAACGAGAAGCTAGACAAGAGCGTCGATAACTCCTTACAAAAAATCTATTACACGCCGTTACAAATTGCGGCGAACAACGAAATCAAAACCCTCACGGATCTGTTGAACAAAACAAATAAACGGCTCGAAGAGGAACGTAAGAAGGTCGCCGATTCGGAGAAAATGTATTTCAGAGCGAGAGAGGCGAAACTTGTGATGCAAAGAAAATACGCAAGAATGGGTTTAGAATTGAAGGAACTCAAAACGCGACGAATTAGATCCGAAGGTTCGATTCATTCCGCGTGTAATTTATCTATTAAAACCTCCACATCTACGATCATTCATTGTTCCGATAAAGAATGCATTCATTTCGAAGTGGAGCGAACGCTTAACAAATTAGAATTGGCGCAAGAACAGACAAAATTTCTAGAGGCGAGATTGAAGTTATTGGAAGATGAAAAGGCGGCAGATTTTGAAAGTATCGATGAAATGATTTTCAATTCGAAAAAAGTCTTTGCAGACGCTCTCAAAAGTTGTCAGGAACTCAAGTGATTGTTGATGAGAACCTACAGTCTGCCAAGAAAGAGATAGTTTCAGATTAAATTTGAACAAGAGTTTTGTTTGCTGGCAATGATGACATTTCTAATTAAATTCTACAGCTGTCGCCACCGTGGTTGTCAAAAAGCTGCACATGGTGCCCTCACCTCATCAAAAAGCATTTCTTTCTTGCCAGACTCTATTAGCAGTTTCTGAGTTTTTACCCACATATTTGTATTTAGAGTGAATTTTGTATTTTATTTGCAGTCGTTTGTAATTTTATTGCCGTTTTTTTAAACAATATACACTTTTTACAGTCGTAATTTTTTTACTCTTTTTTACCAGTTAAATTGTTCTGCATGTCAATGTCCATCGGTTGGAATAACAAAATACTCGCTGGAGTATTTTGGAGTATACCTGCTGATATGCGAAGAATTTTGCTATTCCAACCGATTGTGCTGACTCCAGCGACTATTTTGTTATTCCAACTGATTGACATTGAACATTTTCCGAGTGACAGAGGAACGCTGGCGACATTTTTCTATACCTAGTACACTGTTTGAAGACACTCTAAGGCCTTGTTAGAATGTCTTCAAACAGGCTAGTAGTTTAGTCGAATATAGAATCTTAGTGTATATCTGGCAGTATTACTAATTCACTACTTACTCGTCTAAACTACTAGCCTAGTGTGAACAATTCCATAGATCTTAATGTTGCATCCACTCCTCACCAGATGGTGATAGGATCAAAAAATCGGTGCATTGATCAATGAAATGTGCAAATCGGTGAATGAAATTAAAAACAGTGAGTTGGTAAAAATTTTACTCAGTAATTTATTAGTCTATAAACAACATACAAGTACAGAATTGTATCAACACAATATTCATAACATATTAATAAAATATAAACAATTTACCTACAATTACCCTGATTGTTCATTAAAATAATCGGAAAAAACTTAACGGCCCTGCACCACACATATGCTGGATTTCACCAACTTTTTAGGTGAGGAATAGCAGAGATAGGAGCCACCTAGCACAAATTTTGTATGAAAAATAATGATAAGTGGCTCCTTTCTCCGCTATTCCTCAAGCAAGAAGTTGCTGAAATCCAGCAATAGTCTACCTCAGTAGTCCCCAACCCCGGTCCGTGGCCCCCTATCGGTTCGTGAATCAAATGATACCAGGCCAATCAAGGAACATTAAACTATTCCCATTTACTCTGCTGTGTATTTCTCTCGGGATTGTCCGACTTTCCACAGACGAGACGTTAGTTTATTTTACTTTGAAAGCATGTTTAAATACAATTACTTAATTAATTCCCCCCTCAGCGGGTCGCGGTTTAATTACCAAACGTTGACTGGTCCGCATCGATAAAAAGGTTGGGGAGCACTGGTCTACCTTACTAAATATCTCCTGTGTTGAAATGTTAACAAAATATCATTGCAAAACAAAAACATACGTACACAATTTAAAAGTAAAATCAACAATTATATCAACAAAAATAACCTCGATAAAATGAAATATACTAACAGTAACTAAATTCTTATATCTCTTCTCCATTCTTCTCGGGTGTACTGTGTGTAGATTGTCGAGCTTTCGTCCTACTTGCTTTGGCCATCTTCAGGACTAATGCAGTAAATACAATTAAATTTAAATATTTTCTACATTAGTCCTGAAGATGGCATCAGCGAGTAGGCCGAAAGCTCGATAACATTGACAATCTACACATGGTACACCCGAGAAGAATGGAGAAGATATAAACAAGGACCGTGAAAATCTACAAAACTTAACTCTTATTTCGTCGTACATCTAAATTACTCGTGTGACGTACTAGCATTTAATTCATTAGAGTTCATACAATGTACAGTCCTCTCGTGTCTCTGTTTGTGATCAGATCTAAAGAATACTTTATCACACAACCGACACGGATGCTTCCGGATCCTCTCGTGTGTCTTCAGATGTGTACGGCGATCACTGCGAACAAATAAATAAGAAACATTCAACAATTATGTAGTCTCTCAACTAATGTACGGTGCAAGGCTCCACACACGTCCGGAAGTGCAGTTAACTGAATCAACCGTTTGCAAAAAAGCTCAGACCAAAACCTCTTTCTGAATTCAAAATCTGGGTAACATTAAATTCAGAAAGAGGTTTTGGTCAGAGCTTTTTTGCAAACGGTCGATTCAGTTAACTGAATTTCCGAACGTGTGTGGAGAGCCTACGATGGGCATGCTGGACTTACGACCAGCCATCGGTTGGTTTATTGGTTTAGGTGATCACTTTACTCTCGAGAAACATTCACCATTCAGCCCTTAACATCTGTGTATGTATTCTTACACCTTTTTCAGAGTATATTATACTCTGGGGTGAGATTCTAACTTACACTCCACGGCTGTTAACCAAGGATTTTACTCACTAATCCACAAGCCGTCTCAGGCTGACTGCAAAGAAACGGTTATAAAAGCCAACCATTTTTTTATTCACTGCCATCTGTTGAAGAGATGAGAAAATAACTATAAGATGGGTGTTGTACTAGAATGAAAGTGAATAAAATTCGGTGGTTTGGGCATGTTTGACGAATTATTGAGGTTCAATGTTATTGCCAGGTTCGAATACCGGCGCTGACAGAGTATTCGGCACTTCCAAACATAAGCTTATTTTACATAGTACATATAAATGGAGATCACTTTTCATAATTTTAAAATATATTGTGTACTTACTTTAAGGTTTTGAAGGACTTGTCACAGAGATGGCAGGGTATTGTTTTGGCGTCCTCATGCCTCATCTTGTGTGTGCTTAATTGATTCCCAGTGTTGAACTTCTTGGGACACTTGTCACAAGCAAACGGCCTCTCCTGGGTGTGAGACCTGACATCAAAAATGCATGGGTTAGTTGGAGGAAACCGCCATATTGTCGTAAACTCGATTATAATAATTGTCTGTTTTCTGATTCTATTGTAATGTAAAGAATGAAGGGACATCTATAATCTGTCAAGAAAGCGATAGTCTTGGATTAATTGGCAACTGTAATTCAGTTTGCTAACAAAGAAATCGGAGAGCGTGTATGACAAACCGCATGAATGTGATGGAAGCAAGGAGTGGCAAATTATAAATTATAAATGGGAAACGATAAGTGATAAATAATGAACTATAAACAACAGATGATAAACAATTAAGAGCCTGCTATTAGCAAACTGAAAATGAAATTTCGATACGCGGCGCTAGTATCGTATTATAATATTTTGCAAAATTGAAATCAGTTTGAATGAATGTATTTTCACGAGTTAGAGAGTTAAGGTGCAATCCCACTGAAGCGAATTTTAAACATTAAGACATGATACACATAATTATAGTCTTTCCATTAAACGAAAATACAATGCGAAAAAAAACAAGTCGCATTGCCACATATAAGTTAATTATTGGATCAGTGCGGTTTTAGCACGACATGGACCGGAAGAATGAAAAAAAAACACTTCATTTATTGAGGATTACCATAACTTAACCGATTTATGGAACAATGGAATTTACAATAATAAAGACATTAGTAAGTTGAAGCATTTTAGGGAGTAAATACATACAATTGTATTGTATGGCTGAGGTAAAAAAGAAAATAATGAATCTGCGTTATGCATTTCATTGAGGGCGAAAAAACACAGTAAATAAGGTATGTGCGGAGGCTTTCATGGCCGGAGTCATCATATCTAAGTTATGTGTACTTTCCGGGCATGGAGGCATAACTTAAGACAGTAAATAAGGTTAGCACATCTACAAGGAAATAAGGAAAATGGTTTTAATTTGTAAGTTTTATTAACTTTTAAGGTTGTAAAAACAAGACGCGCCAAACTAATATTTCCTGAATTGCACCGTTTTAGACGCATGGACTACTAGTTAACAAGTTTCATTATTGTTTAATGTTGAATCAGTGGAATTGCGCCTTTATAATTATTTAACTTATAGACATTGACTGAAAAAAAGTGACAAGAGTAACTGCGCACACGCAAAAAAATTCTAGATTCACTTTTAGGTTATCGAATAACAGTTAAAAAATACAATGCACCTTGTTGTGAATTTGTCTTATGTTGCTATAGATTTTCGAATAAAACAAAATTCGACCGATTTCGTAGTTTAGTAAGAATACAATTGTTCCCACATTAACAATGATTTAGAATACATTGTTTAAACTACATAAGAATTTGTGATGAAAATTATCGATTCATTCCCCGAAAATTACAATAAGAAATATTGCTATACTGCGTTTATATGATAAAGATTTACTTTCTGGGTTCCCAACCTGTAGAAAATTAGGCTAGTCCGTGTACACTCCTCTACCGCAACTCATTATCCTTCCACTCAGTATGCGAACTTGATAATCTCATTCATCTTCTATCATATCAGTGTTACTCATATTATTTGCGTATTTATTTTGCCATTTACTTATCGTTATCATAACGAAGACTCCAAAATCGTCAAGAATTGACAACATTTAATCTAAGATTTTTTCATGTTTTACTACTTTATACTTTTTTACCATTGAAATCTTTTACACACATACAGTAGATGAGAGCTTACATAAATAAATATGAATATTGCGAATATATTGCTTCACACAGGTACTTAGTTTAATAGTACCTACTGCATCGAACTACTGGAACAGATATTTTTTCTCTAGCATGTGACGAAGTATGACTGTGGCATGATAATGACATTAGACATTATTATTGTTATGATTATGACAGATCCTGAAAACTAAATTTACACGTTATATTTTGTTAATAATCATTTGCCTTATGTACATTTGATAGATTTTACGATTAAGAAGAGATATACATCGGTTAAATTGGTGTTTATCTCTTAAATCCGCAATATATTCATGAAATGTCATTCGAAAAAAATTACAGCAGTTCCCACGTCCACACGGGACGGCTATTAGTCGCCAACTAATCTGATATTTATCATTATCATTTTGTGTTTATATAATATTATGATAATTTCAATATTTTCAAAATTTAAAATATCCAGCAAGGTTAAAAACATTATGAACTTCTTAGAAGTACATTAATTTGTTGGATAAAAATACAACATGAGAATGTTTTACGTCTTTAAAAAAAGCAAAATTTACTGAAATTTTGATTTGCTTATTTTCCAGAATATGTTAAAAAAAAAATAACCAATCGTACTTTTCTTCAGTACGTTCTCGATAAAACAACCTAAGCCTTCGATATGTTGAAACGAAATGTAAAAAAAACGTGAGGATACATCTTCCTTAGAGCTCTAAACTCACCCCTTTTTTCAATATTGAAAAATACGCTCTTTTAAAAAACAACCCTGCTACATTATCCGTAATGTGTTTTATTTTTTTTTAATTGCATTCACATTCTAGAAGATTGAAGATTCATTTTCTTAGATCACATTGTTTGTAAAGTGCTTCAGTTTTGAATGGCAGGTTCCCAAACAACAGGAAAATCAGCGAAATCACCAAAACAGCGTATATAGTCCTCTTAATGATAAATTATAAATGGGAAACGATAAGTGATAAACAACAAATGATAAATTATAGATGGGAAATGATAAATAATAAACAATAAACAACAAATGATAATTTATAAATGGGAAACGATAAATGATAAATATTGAACTAGGATAAACGAAAACAACAAATGATAAATAATACAATATAAATGACAAATAATAAACAATAACTGATAGGCAATAAATTATTGTATGAATGTAGCGGAACCACGAAGTGTGCGTAAGGATAGGAAAGTCTGGCGTTCTGCCCTTCCTGCCTACCCCGCAAGAAATGCGGCGTGAGGCGATAGATAGAAATTTTGTTTGCTGGCAACAATGACAATTGTAGAAATGTTGCCACTATGATTGCAAAAAAGCTACATGCAGCGTCTGCTCAAAAACCATATCTTTCTCGACAGGTTGTATATTGTTGAACATTATACAGGATGTTATTTACCTGATGTGTATAGATAATTTATATTTGGTGATGAAGGCCTTGGAGCAGAAGTGACATATGAAATTCTTCTCGTTGTTGTGACGCTGTCTGTAAATACAAAATAACAACTCATTAAATGATGGGTGGATGCAGTCGGCCCAAGATAGGGAGCAGTGAAAGTCTAAGGAGGAGGCCTATGCCCAACATTGAAGAAGAAGAAGAAACTCATTAAATCTCAGCCACGTACAAGACGACTTGCATTTTTATTTATATTAAAATTCTTGTTTAATACAGGGGGTTTGATAGATGGATACAGATATCCTCAGGGGTGATAGTATCATTAGGGATCTTTTGAAGAAACCGTATGCTTAAAGATACAATTAATTTTATTTTCAAAATCTAATTAGATTTGAGCTTTTGTCTTTTTTGGGATTTTATTCACTTTGAGCAATATTCTTATGGGTTTTTGTCCGGTCAAGGATATTTTCATTACTGCTAATAAATAAACAATGATGGGGCAAAACGGAGTACCCATATTGCCCCTGTGGAGGGGTAGAATCTTTTGCCCACTGATGTGGTGATCCAGAGAGTGTCCACTCACTAAGTTCAGCAGCACCATGGAGGACATACACAACCTGTCTCCTGAGGCTCTTCAATACCTGAGCTCCCACGATCTTAAACTCTGACTCTGCTTTCTTATTGCCATACGATATATATAATATAAACAAAGTGGTACTAACATGTGTAACTTTAGACTAGCTATTTGCACGAAGGACTTCTGACATATGGTGCACGAGTATAACCTCTCATTGTTGTGGATTCTCATGTGGACATTGAGGGCGGACTTGGTGTTGACTGTCTTATTGCAGATGGTGCAAGTGGACTTCACATGCTTTATCTTGTGGAAGTATTTGTGGCGATCCTCGGAGTAACAATCTACAATACAATCATAGAATTAGGAATGGTATAGGAATGAGTTTTCCTATAGAAGGGTGACACAAACGAAACAATAAGGTCGCTTGTTTGGTTGAATTAAAATTAATTAAGTTTTACAAATAACAAAAAAGGAGTTTCAGGAGGAAGAGGTTTGAACCCCCAAACCCTCCCGCCTACGGCCATGGGAATAGGTAATACACACTGCACAAAGGCAAGGTTATGTCTATGTTTGATTTATTTTCATGAAAATGTTTTCCATTGTGCCGCAGGTGAAATATTTGTCACGAGATATAGCAAATTACATATACACAAAAGGTAAAGGTAATTAGCGCCGCAGGCAATTTTTTTTAGGAAACAATTGCATTTTAATGTATTTTTATACTATAGTACTAGTTAATTCATGGTATGTTGAAAAAATGTATGGGTTTGAGATTAACCAGATTAGTTTTAAAATATCAAAAAGTAAAAAAGGAGGACTGTCTTTCCAAAAGGAGGACGGTTGGTCATCTTAAGATATTTATAGTTGAATTTTTAACAAGTAGTTAGTATATCTCAACTGATATACAGCAGAGGATTGAGGAATTGTTGAATGTTACTTAAGTGTAAAGTGATCACATTAAGCCAGTCGATGATCAGTCATAAGCCTGATAGAAGGTCCATCCTCTGCTGTATATCACATAAGATGTTACTTGTTAAAAATTCAACAAAGTTATGTGCTCCCCAGAAGAACACAAGGATGCAGTAATACTTACGTTTCTTACAGAGTTCACAGTAGTAAGGTTTGATTCCCAGATGTCTGTTGATATGAGACTGTACATCCCGACTTCTGCTGAATTTTTTACCACAATAAGTACAAATGTTTTTAGATTTCTTCTGTCTGGTCTTCCTTACTTTCTGACTTAGTTGTCTGAAAAAATTAATCATTTAGGTAAATTACATTTCAAACAATTATATCTTCTCCATCGTCTACACCAGTCTTTCTCAAAATGGGTGATAATACCCCCTCGTGGACGGTTGCAGCTTTTAGGGGGGCGGTAGAAGGCTCAGAGAAAATTAAGGGACATTAAGGCGATCTAGGGAGGCGATAGGAGACAAATCCTATCTGTAAAAATCCGTTATAAATCCACAGAAATCGTACAGTCCACAATACTCAAAACAGTTGAATCTTGCTACCTATAACCTAGTTGCTTCTAACCTGTAAATTGGGGCTCCAAAAAATATATTCGCAATAACTATTTTTAAAGGATAGACTGACCTGGACTAACCATATCGAGCGAATACTAAAGAATGGACGAGTCTTAAGTATAAGCAATTGTACAAGTTTAGGGCAGTTTGGCATTCTCTTCTCTCTGCCTACCTCACAAAGGATGCGGTGTGAGGGGAATCATTGTTGAACATATCGAAAATGAAACCATGTTCGTTGACCTACGAGTAGGAAAGGAGTAGGGAAGTGTCAAGTACTTACTCATATACATAGTACTCGCATCATCTTTCGATACTCACTTGGTAACGGAAGTAAGTATTCAAGTACAAAAAGTACTTGGTATCGGAAAAAAGGATCGATTACTTTACTTGCAGTTACTTGTATCGTGACGTTCCTACCTACGAGTGTGATTTACTGATGAACCTGGAATGATGTTGTTTCAACTTACAGTTTTAAGTCCAGATATTCAGCCAACGTCTTCTCATCCAGGTTCTCAATGTCCGTGTGTTTGTCCAAGTGATAATTCCTCAAGTTTCCTGTCATAAATTTCTCCTTACAAACTGGACATTCATAGGGTTTCTCCTTAGTATGTGTCCTGAAATAATTATGTACAATCTTATTAACAATGATAATATGTTTAAGTTTTTTTTTAAAAAGGTGGTGGTGTCCACAGTTCTCAACGGATGGCGTTAGCATCAAAAGTTAGGTTAATTGTGAAATCGTTTCCAGCAGTAGCATATTATACAACTTTCAAAAATTACACGATTGACAGCAGGATGTGGTGGAATGGGTGAACGTTGCCCTGGGCACAAAGTGATCACTTAAGCCAGCCAAAGCCGACTCGTAAGCGTCGGAACACCAATCCTGCTTCCTCCCTAAGGGAGTTTGCATAACGCTGCATTATGTGAATAAAGATGCCTCTCGTCTCTGTTGAGGAAAAAACTTAATGTAATTCCGTCTGTGCATAGGTACAGATAAATCCGGTTCCATACCTAAATGATTTAGGTATTATCTCAAATCAATGATAATATGCATCAAAATCAAAACTCCTAATATCCCGGGAACATACTTAAAATATCGATGGCTCGAATTGTGATTCGATGATGAAATAACATGCCTATGGCAGATGTAATTTATATGTATAGAGATGTAAAAATAAGTCAAATCAGTAAATAAGCATCATTTGTCGCGTTTTTAGTCGAAAGGTGCATAAATAATTAATGATATCAACCAAAATACGTAATGCTTACCGGTGGAAAGATAAATTACAATTTGAGAGTAGTCTGTAATCACAGTCTGAGAAACCACGTTAGGGGATAGTAAAAAGTTTATTTGCATTAAAATGCAACCTTGGGTGAGCAAAATAATTTAATTTTAATGTTAAAATATCTAATTATAATCACATTTTCACACTCATTTTGAAAATCGTAAACGTCAAAATTCATCAAATGAATACAGTTCGGTGACAGAGTAATTGGCTTCATAATCGTTTTCATAGAGTTGTATTGAAACAAATAAAATAGAGCAAATCTAGTCAAGTGCAATGAAAATAATTTGATTAGGTACTTCAATTATCAAAGGTGTTAACATACCTCATGTGAACTGTGAGGCCATACTTGTATACAAATGCCTGCGAACATATCTCACATAAATGTTTCTTCTCTTTGTGTATCATTCTGAAATATTACATTGCCTATTAGGTAAGTCAAAGCAACACAATATTTAAAACAGTAGAGCAATACAATATTTAAAACAGTAGAGCAATACAATATTTAAAACAGTAGAGCAATACAATATTTAAAACAGTAGACCAATACAATATTTAAAACAGTAGACCAATACAATATTTAAAACAGTAGAGCAATACAATATTTAAAACAGTAGAACAATACAATATTTAAAACAGTAGAGCAATACAATATTTAAAACAGTAGACCAATACAATATTTAAAACAGTAGAGCAATACAATATTTAAAACAGTAGACCAATACAATATTTAAAACAGTAGAACAATACAATATTTAAAACGGTAGAGCAATACAATATTTAAAACAGTAGAACAATACAATATTTAAAACAGTAGAGCAATACAATATTTAAAACAGTAGAGCAATACAATATTTAAAACAGTAGAACAATACAATATTTAAAACAGTAGACCAATACAATATTCAAAACAGTAGAGCAATACAATATTTAAAACAGTAGACCAATACAATATTTAAAACAGTAGAGCAATACAATATTTAAAACAGTAGAACAATACAATATTTAAAACACTAGAGCAATACAATATTTAAAACAGTAGAACAATACAATATTTAAAACAGTAGACCAATACAATATTTAAAACAGTAGAGCAATACAATAATAAAAAATAGTACCAATAGCTAAAAACAATGAGATAATAATAAAAAAAAGATTAATTACAAAATATAATCATCCAGAATCCAGACGATAAATAATAAACAACAAATGATAAAATCTAAATGTCAAATGACACATAATAAATGGTAGATATATCAAAAATGATAAATAACAATTGGTAAATAAAGTATAAATAGTTTTTTTACTGTTAAGTCGTAATTAATTATCTATAAATTATAAAATCTCAGGTTTCGGAGTATAAAACGATGAATTAAATTTTGTGTGAAAAGATTCGCACGCATTTGTGGTTCTTGTTGACCTGCTACTCATCTTTGCCCAAGTGTGTGGACGAAACGTAGAGTTTTCCGAAATGTAGGTATTGCAGTAGTGAATCGATTGAAACATGGCAACATCTATCATTAATTGTTACAATCAGCTGAAGCAACATCACAATAAACGATAATGAACAATACGATTTTTTCACACCTCATTCTGGTTTCGGTCGTCTTACTTGTTAAGTCGTTTCTGCTTGTAGTATTTTCACTTCTCGAAATTCATGTCGTAAATTATTACAACCTGTATAATTGCTAAGCCTTTCGTATTTAATACAGTTTCAAGTAAATGACAGCTTTCATTGAATGTGGCAAAGAGATTACATATTAAGTAGTAGTACTTAATATATTATGTCGCTGGAATGTGGTAAGAATTCTCCATTATTCAATTCCTTTTCCTATTTCTCACTTTTTCTATCATCGTATTTGGGAAATCTCACAACCGCTGGAAGAGATCAGGCCTAGACTCTGTGTGAATACAATCTCTATTACTCCTTTAACAACCCTTAAATTTGGAATAAAGCCTTCTGACATTATCATTCTCTCTTAGTAGATAGATTGGTCCAGTGCCAACTAGCCACCGGGCCAATCACCTCAGTATCTACCCGATAAAATCTATAAAACGTGCCAACCTCTCGTTGTCAGGGATGATGGTCATCAAGTCATCCACAAAGCAGTCCCTCACGTCAGCTGGTTGGAGCATGGGGAGTCCATATAATATATACTTCAAAAAGATACCAATTTCTGAATTCTCTTTTTTAAATTCGTCTGCCAAACCAAATCTTTGGATCTTACACCACCATGTCTGACACAAATGGAACTTACATTCATATAGATGTATTACATTAGTCCTGAAGATGGCCTCAGCAAGTAAGCCGAAAGCTCGACAACATCGACAATCCACACACGGTGCACCCGAGAAGAATGGAGAAAAGATATAGCTGTATGTCATTCCACACAGATTCCGCAGCTTCGTGGATGGCCCTCTCGAAATCTGCGGTGATTTTATTTGGGTGGAAATTTAGTCCCCTCTTGGAGCATTCCCTCACAAGAGTTCTAAAAGCTTGTTTGTGCCGCATAACCCCTTTTCAATTTAATAAGAAAAATACCAACGGCAAGTAAATCTCTCCCGACAATCTGTGTATCGCGAATAGTTGTGTGTAAAATTTTGCACTACAATCAAAAGTGCCATCTACATATATCTCGGATAGTTCTGCCATTTTTCTCAAATTTTTGTCACATGATTATGTTGTCCACTGGATCGTTGCAAAGACATTATAAATTAAGTACCTAGATGGCGTACTCAATGCTAGTAGTGCAAGTAAACTGGTGCCCACAAACTCTAAACGACTCTAAAATACCAAAAAGTGCTAAGCGTGAAATTGCATCACTTCCGTTCTATTGAAAATACATGGAGTCAGACGTCTAAATATATAATGTCTTTGGATCGTTGCAAATCACAAAATTTTCCCCATTGTATGTGACTATAGTCATTTATTCGAGCGTCTCGTACACTTCTGATATGTTGCGAGCTTCTTTCTCTGTAGATGCTCCGCTGAATACTGTGTACATCGCTTACATCAATGTGACTGTTGGGTAAAGTCTTGAATTCTTCATGGGTAATTTTCAAAGGACACTCCGCAATGTCTTCTTGGGCTTTTAAACTCGCAGAATTTCTCATATATTCTATGTCGGGAATTTCAGCGGGATGATGGGACTAATGTACGTCTGTTACTTTGATTAATTATTGATCAATCAATTACTGTTGCATTATACTTAATCTTTATATTAAGAACTAATCCAAAATTATTAATAAATAAAATGCAAATGAAAAATGATAACTAATAAATGATAAACAGTAAGTGATAAATAATAAAGAATACATGACAAATAATAAATGATAAATATAAACGATAAATAACAAATGATAACTAATAAATGATAAATAATGATAATCGATAAATAAATAAAATATTAATGATAAACAACAAATGATAACTAATAAATGATAAATAATGATAATCGATAAATAAAAGAAATATTAACGATAAACAACAAATGATAACTAATAGTAAATGATAAATGGTAAATAAAAACTATATAAACGATAAACAAGAAATGATAAACTATAAATGAGAAATGATAAAATATGAATAAATGAGCACTAGGTATATGACTCACGCATGTTTGTAATAGGCACCAGGCTTCCTAAATCTTAAGGGACAATCGTTGCAATAGATTAATCCGTCCACTTTGTGTGTTTCCATGTGGGCGCCCCTGTATTGAGAACTCGTGAACCTTTCGGTGCAAAGAAAGCAATCGTAACGTTTGGCTTCGTCTTTGTGACACCTTCTGATGTGGCGGCGGCCATTAGCGTATGCTGGAATATAAAATTATATTCCATTTACAACAAAACACTTTATATGGGGTGTTTCCTTCAACGTGTATAATCTTTTGAGGGGTGATAGAGGATGAAAAATATGAAAAAAAGTTTAACGAATGCGTGTCCAAAAAATAAACACTCTGGAGATATGGCCCTCTGAAAATTGAAGAGTACTAAAATTTCTCATTTGGTTTGTCATTCAATTTTTTGACAATATCTCACAAACTACTAACAAGATTTTGTGCAAAAAAAAAAAATGTTCAAACCCCTATGCCAACTTACTCCACTTCACAACACAAGCTTTTCAAGCTTTCTGTGAAGTGTACAAAGATGTATTTAGCAGATTCATTTAAAAAAAACAATTTCAGCTTTCGATGAAGACCTTAAGTTGTGGTGTTTGCTTAATTGTGTGGTGAAAATTATCTTAAAAAAACAAGTTTTTTGGAAAAAATAGCCCTATAGTGCGTCTATTTCAATTACAGAGATAAAATTACAAAAACAATTATGAATTATTAAAATACAACTTACTTTTTTCACAAATCTCACAGAAATACGACTCAGTTTTATGCTCAGGATGAATTCTCTTCAAATGATTCTTTAAATTGGATTTAAATCTGAAGTTCTCTGAACAGATGGGGCAACTATGCACTGATGTTGTTTGTGCCCGAGTTTTAGACTCATTTGTGATCTCTGGAGTTACAGTACCTGGAACTATTCACACAATGTTATACAGGGTGTCCCGTAAATCAACGTCATCCCGTGGAGGGTTGATAGACCAGCTTATAACCTACCAGAAAATCGAAATATGACCTTACTAAAAATCGCTCATTCTCGAGATATCGGCACTTTTTTGTTTTTCGTGAAATTCGACACCTTCGATCAGTTTTTCGATCGCCACGGTCACAAAATTCAATATTATGGGATTCTAATTTTTGATTCGTAATCCTGAATAATTCAGCTATTTGATTACAGTCCAAAACAAAACCTATTAATTCACAATTTTGAAAAAAAGAACATCGTTTCCGCCTCTCGAGTTTTTTGTTTTTTATTAGCAAATTTCGACTCCTTTACACTGTAAAAATTTAGTATGACATTAAGCTAGCAAATTATATTAAAAACTTCCTCATTTAGTGTAGTTTTTAAAAAGGTACAAAACTGGATATAGTTCCCTTTACAAAAGAACATATTCCTGTTTTACTTCAAAAGGACCTCATTATAAAAAAAATCAAATGCGGGGTTTTAGCTTCCTTATATCCAATGTTTGGACAAGTGATAGAGGGTGAAAAAATAAGAAAAAAAGTTTAAGAAATGTATGTCGAAAAATCAACTGTTTTGGAGTTATGGTCTTTTGAAAATAGAGGAGTATGAAAATTTCTCATTTGGGTTTTTTGACTATAACTCATAAACCACTAACTCGATTTTGACAAAATAAACTAAAAATTATTGTCAATAAAATAGGCTTTCGATAAAGAGCTTAATTTCTTGCTTTTTCCCTAGAATCTAGTGAAAATTATGTAAAATAATATCATTATTTCACAAAACTACATGTTTTTTAACAGAATTTTCACGAAACTTCGAAGAAAAGGCCACAAACTAGGGACTTTATCGTAAGCCTACATTATTTACAATGATTTTTAGTTTATTTTGTCAAAATCGAGTTAGTGGTTTATGAGTTATAGTCAAAAAACCCAAATGAGAAATTTTCATACTCCTCTATTTTCAAAAGACCATAACTCCAAAACAGTTGATTTTTCGACATACATTTCTTAAACTTTTTTTCTTATTTTTTCACCCTCTATCACTTGTCCAAACATTGGATATAAGGAAGCTAAAACCCCGCATTTGATTTTTTTTATAATGAGGTCCTTTTGAAGTAAAACAGGAATATGTTCTTTTGTAAAGGGAACTATATCCAGTTTTGTACCTTTTTAAAAACTACACTAAATGAGGAAGTTTTTAATATAATTTGCTAGCTTAATGTCATACTAAATTTTTACAGTGTAAAGGAGTCGAAATTTGCTAATAAAAAACAAAAAACTCGAGAGGCGGAAACGATGTTCTTTTTTTCAAAATTGTGAATTAATAGGTTTTGTTTTGGACTGTAATCAAATAGCTGAATTATTCAGGATTACGAATCAAAAATTAGAATCCCATAATATTGAATTTTGTGACCGTGGCGATCGAAAAACTGATCGAAGGTGTCGAATTTCACGAAAAACAAAAAAGTGCCGATATCTCGAGAATGAGCGATTTTTAGTAAGGTCATATTTCGATTTTCTGGTAGGTTATAAGCTGGTCTATCAACCCTCCACGGGATGACGTTGATTTACGGGACACCCTGTATAACTGAGGATTTCTTATAAAATTCAAAAATTTCAAAAAATATGTTTTGATATCTGTTAAGGGCCTATACGCGCTGAGCAAAAATCGTTCTATTTTCGCTTCAACTTTTTCAAATTTTGTATGAGTATGTTAGCGCGAAATAAAAATAACGTAAGCGACAATGTGAATTATACCTTTTTAAAAGAAACCTGGAAGAAATTAAATAATCTAAAACAGCCAATTTGTTAAGATTATAATTACCAGTATTTTGGCTAAATTGTACTTTTATATCTGAAAAACTGAACGGAAAATCCTCAGATCCCGTAAATTTCAGGGGTGCTTACAGAATATTTTTTTATTCAAGGAATTTCCACATATTGTAATTTTAAAACAGCCAATCTGTAGTCCACACTTTCATCTAACACTGTCTTCAGTTTCAAAACGATTCTCTCAGTATTGGTTGAGAACAATTCAGGGCGCCGATGTATATAAGCCCTTAACAAATTTTAATAGTACCTATTTGTACCTTCTCTTAAAATACTTTGAAAAACTAATACCTGTTTCATCTTTGATATCGTCTTTAACATTATTAAAATCAAGTTGCAAATCATTCGGTTGATTATTATAATCATCTTGTTGGTCATCATAATCATCAATTGGTTCAATGTACATAAATCCATCATCAGGATGATTATCTAATTCTATCTTAATCGTTTTAACATCTTTATAATCAACGTCATTGTAGACAAGCTCCTCCAAGTCTACCTCTTGCGGCACGCTCGCTATTTGCTTCACTACGACGACCGGTGTCCTGTGCGATGCGTTTAACAACATCAACGTTTCGTGTGCCTTATCGCATTTCATACGAAATTTGTAAGCTTGTTTAAGTTCTCTCGAACAGTTGTAACAGATTTGATGTGGTAGGCCGTCAGTCGAAAGGATCTGAAATAATATTATGTGATTAATAAGCACCCAGTAATTTTATTTTTGTTAATTGAAAGTGTATTTTTATAGTTATTAAAAAATATGTAGGATAGAGGATAGAGAGGAGTGCATGCCAGGATAGAGGGAGATGGAGGCGAATGCTGGAGGAGGCCAAGGCTCATAACGGGCTGTAGAGCCACTGATGATGATGAAAAAATATGTATATATTGTATTCAGTAATTCAGTAATTTCAAGTTATAAATTTTGTATTTGTAACTTTATTAATAAATAAAATAAAATTAAATTAAAATTAACTTAAAATGACACCGAGCAACATTACAGCTTTAGCCTTTGCGTTGCTCTGTGTAAACAATTACAATACATCATGACAATGACATAATATATCACAAACAAATTCAACTACAACAATACTACACTTTCAAATATTTACAACAATACTACACTCAACAAATTCAACTACAAAATTATGAGGTGGTCGGTAGCCTGGTTGGAAACGCGCTCGACTTCAGTCAATCCAGTGGGCGCGGTTTCAATCCCCGACTTACTCCGCTTCACAACACAAGCTTTTAAGCTTTCTGTGAAGTGGGCAAAGATGTATTTGGGTTTATTTCGATAAACCCAGATTCATTTTTTATTAAAAAAAAAAAAAAAACAATGACACTATACTATATCAGATGCTGTAAGACATGTCTGGCGAATTCATTATTATTTCAGTCAGGAGTATAGCTTAAAGCCGAATATTTGGCCTGATTAACACACGTAATAATTTTGACACACAAATCACATTATATCTTTATATATTGTTATCTCTCAATTGGTTGGTTGGCAGATATTGCCACTGGCAACAAACCAACCAACAAATAAAGCTTTTCAAGAACTATTGTCGAAGCGCGGCCCCACTTTTTGTGAAAACTTTTTTTTATTCAAAAAAGCGCTAAAACCTATATTATTATGCCCGACTTGACTGCGGGTGGGGCCGGACGAGGGCACAGAAAGTCAGAATGTCTTTTTTTAAACATTTTTAGTAAATTTACGATGTTTTGGACTTGAAATGTCACTCCTTCAAAAGATTATTGTGTTTTAAAAAGGTGCTAAAAACAGCCAAACCGAGCGAACCGAACCGTTTTTAGCACTTTTAAAACAAAATAAGCTTGATTATGAATGGGGCCGCACTACTGCAATAGTTCCCATTTGTATAATATACTCATTATTGCAATAAAGCTTTTTATTATTATTTATTACTATTCTAAAAAAATAATCCAATGTCAGTGTTCATCAGAGGTACACAAATTTGACAACCGTCAGAGACAGATCTTACCTTTTTTGAAGTGATGGCTGTTAACATATCCGAATACATTATTTCCTGGGAATCTCCAAGCTCCATCTTACGGAATATAGGTTCCTCTCCATCTCCACTTAAACAACATCGACATGTCTTGCCCATTTTTATTGTAGGTAACTACAAGACAACTAAACATAACAATCCAACAACATTGCCGATTGACAAGGAAGAATCTCTTCAATTAAATGTTATGGCCGTAAAATAATCATCAAAACGATGTTATCAAACTAGCAGATATTAATTAAATATATCTTAGCGTTTATTTTCTTAATATTGGCTCAAATCAAACGAAAAATACAAACTTCCACTTTCAAGCCAAGTTGAGCTGTCAGTGTGACGTTACGTTGTTTTTGGATGTCTATGGTCTGTAATCCATAGACAACAGGTTATTATGGAGCGATTTTTGAATGCCGGCCACAAAAGTTTAAATTTTTTCCCGGCTTGCTTAGATTGCTTAGAAGCAAGTTTTAAATTGGTTTTATATACCTTAAAGTCACTTTTATTTTTCGTTGAAGATACCAAGATTGCGATAAAAATGCTTGCAAAATTTGGGATGCTTTCGATTACCATAAAACGTAGTCTCGTAGTGATAGTCATCCTATACAAGATTCAAAGAGACCTTTGTTAAAATCTCCCGGAACTCTCACAGTTTCTAAAAAGACCGCTGGATCTGACAAGTGATGAATAATGGTGAGGAAATTATACACTAAAAAAGAAATAAGAAAGTATATTTTAAAAATTTGAAGACCAAAACTTTGATGGCTGGACGGTGCGGTGAAGTATTGCATAGAGCTGGCGTTGGTATCCAAAAACTGATTTATCTCGATCATACCCACATTAAATTATTAATCTGTGTACTTTAAACTACCAGTTTTATTTCATAAGCCGATAAAAAAATTGGATAATAGATAGTTATCAACTTTATCATAAGATTACCTAATCATTAACAGGTGCACACTGCATTTTGCGTCAGTATTGGGAGCTGAATCCAAAATGAAGTTTCTCGTAGTTGCGTTGTTCAGTCTTTTGGCTGTTTCATCTTTAGCAAAGGTGTGTAATTTGTCAACGTATTAATTTCATTAATACGTATTAATTTAATAATCATAGGATTTAATAGAACAAGAAGAAGATGTAGCATTAACGGACACCCAGAGATACCTTGCGGTGAACCCAATTCGTTCGATTGATGGGTTCGAATTCTCTATTCGAATTTCGAACCCTTAAAATATTTTTTTCACTAAACTGTTCACTGCGAAATTTTAAAATGTCTCCATTCCATTCGGATCAAACTCGGATAAACTTGTACAAAAGTTTAAAAC
This sequence comes from Ceraclea dissimilis, assembly GCA_963576895.1. Lineage (NCBI taxonomy): Eukaryota > Metazoa > Arthropoda > Insecta > Trichoptera > Leptoceridae > Ceraclea > Ceraclea dissimilis. The sequence goes on along the minus strand of OY756379.1, from coordinate 6,891,144 downwards.
AAGTTTTCTGTCATACATAGCTTGTGCAAACTTGCAAGTCATACATAGCTTGAGCAAACTTGCAAGTCATACATAGCTTGTGCAAACTTGCAAGTCATACATAGCTTGAGCAAACTTGCAAGTCATACATAGCTTGTGCAAACTTGCAGCGAGCGAAATGCAAGTTTGCAGTAAGCTTTTTAGAGTGTAAACTAGCAAAGTTGTTTTAAACTTGGTGCACACTTGACATTCAAGTTTACAGGCTTGTAAAAACAGCCCGAGTAAGTTTGCTGCAGGTTTATTGGGTTCTCTGGGATAAGAGTGAGATTGCTTATCGGGTCCTGGTTTTCCATTTCAACTGGTCATAAGTTTGTATTGCAAAAAATGTTACGATTACGTTCTTGAAAAGTCATTCTAACAAAATAGATGTTTACGAATTTTCTTTTATATTTTCAGAATTTGCCACACCAAAAGGGCCCGATACCTGGTGAGTACATACCAAAGACTTTCTTCAATTCATTGTCGTCCAAGAGTGTCTAAGATTTGGATGCATGAATCTTGCAGAGCTTTTAGAAGACGGTCATATACATCTGGAAATTCTAAAACAGCAGATCACTTTATTCTTCATTAAGAGACCAGAAAAACGCTTATTCTAAAAACGTCTAAGGAGAAGAATTATTCAATGGTTTCCAATAAGATTCCAATGATACAGAAATGAAATATTTAAATTTGTTTCCAGAAGGCCGTATAATAAATGGACAGCCTGCTAAGAATGGCCAATTCCCTCATCAGGTGTTTCTTAACCTGTTCGCTGAGACCTACGTAACACATTGCGGAGGATCCATCATTGCTCCAACATGGGTGCTCACCTCAGCCCATTGCTTAGACAAGTATGAAGTCTTTTTATTTATTACCTATCCCATCGATCTCCACGTCGTCGTATCCTTCAAGGGCCTTTCGGGGCTGGGGAGGGGGGGGGGGGATCACCCTAATTTTTTTCTCAAAAACTGTTGAATAAAGAACCAATATTCAATAGTTTATTTTCTCCCCAAGGGAGTTCACATAACGCTACATTATATGAATGAAGATGCCTCTCGTCTCTGTTGAGGAAAAATCTGTAAAAAAAATGTAAGGACTCAATTTTGTTTCTAGTATCCAACGTGTCGACGCTCTCATGGGTGATGTGGACCATGTGCTATCTCCAACTTTAATAAAATCCAAAACTCTCATAATGCATCCTGAATATTCCGCAGAGAAACTTCAAAACGATATTGGTCTCATTGAACTCAGCGAGGCAATCAAATATACTGGTTAGTAAACCTCTGAATTATATTTTGTTCATTCAAAACACTATCGAACTAATTTAAGAGCTGCGCAGAACGACGGAGGACCATTGAGACCCAAAAAGACAGGAAAAGATCTGAACCACTGACTCCATCTTCGTCATGGCCCCCGATTCGCAAACATGAGTTACATTTATGGTCCTCTTCAGCTACTTCTATATACCATCTAAAATATACCAGATCGCACAATAAACAAGCGGCATGCTTACGCAGGCTACTTGTATAAGCATGTAAAGTTGTCAACAATTTTGTTAGTTTACGCGCTACAAGCTTATTGCAAACTTGCATTTCGCTTGCTACGAGTTTGCACACTTAAGGTTGCTACGAGAAACTTGCCATAACTTCTTGTACAAATTCATACTAAAGGTCTTTTTTACAGATACCATCAAGCCCATTAAGTTGGCAAAGGATGATGTCACATTCTTTGGCGAGGAAGCTATTGTTAGTGGATTTGGAATGATGTATGACAGTAAGTAATTCTACCATTCCTTCTCCGTAGATCATTTGTGAACGATTGATCTCTTTTCATGTTTGTTTTTCGTCACTTTTTACAGCTCTACCCTTGCCCTCGGATTATCTGAATTATGCTCGCATGCGGGTGATTGGTAATGACATGTGCCGTGCTCTCTATGGACCTTTCATTATTGCTTCTCATCTTTGTGCCGATGGCGCGGATTCATTAAACCAAGGAGTTTGTTCTGTAAGTCTTTCAAAGCCATTTATATCACTGGGCCATGTTTTAACATAATCTTTCAGTTGATGTACTTTCTATTCTCTTTAATACTCTAAAATAAATACCAATATATCTCTCCTTCTTCTCCAGTTTCAATCGTTACGATTGGTTTGCAGCAAAGCCCTTTGTCTCCCTCTTCACTCATCCCTGTCCTGTGCGGTTCTTTTTAACTCTTTATAAGACTAGAAGCCCATATCCTGGCACAAGTCGTCCAGGTATTCTTTTCTTGGTCGTCCTCTGTAGTTTATCCCCTCGTTAATTCCTTCAATTAATTCAAATAGAAGACCCTCTCGAAGCACTATGTGGCCGATCCATCTGGCACGTATTTCTGCTATTGCATTGATTAGGTGTCTTCCTCCTTTGATTTTGTTGAGAACTTCTTCGCTCGTTATGTGATCCCTTCAAGAAATTCCCAAAATTCTCCTGTAGGATCACATCACAAAAGCATCCAGTCCCTTTTTTATCTCTTTCAGAGAGGTACCACATGTCTCTAAATCCTTTAATATCGTTATTGATCTCAGATAGAGTGCTAAGAAGAGTGGTGACGAAAAGAAGTGACACTGTATCACTTTAATTGACACAAACCTTTTGAAGGGAAGTCAAACATTAATTCCATTATTATGATTCCAGATGGATAGTGGCGGTCCATTGATTATCAGAAAGAAAGATGAAGATGACATCCTAATCGGGGTAATCCAGTTCAGTAGTAAGCCATGTTCATCATCACTACCTTCAGGATTTGCGAGAGTCACAAAATTCGTGAAGTGGGTCCAAGACACGACGAAATTAGATCTATAAGAATAGGAAGTGATTATTTTTAACAGAGCCTGTAACTATTCACTGTCACTACTGTCTTTAAAATAAACAAATCTATGAATTCATATGTATAAATCTTGTTACTAACTAAATAGTGTTTTCTCTAAATCCTCATAACATCTTACCTACTCAACCAAAATTTCGCAGAGCTCGGAGAAATGTTGAGCAGAAGATGAAAATATCTGATGCTGGTTTTGGAACGAACCACTAAACAACACACTCGTATGTATAAGAGTTGTACTTCTTGAGTTGGTTTCGTCTTGTCTCCCGAAAACAAACATGTGTCCAAAATTTCAAGATGCTCGCACATTGGGAAGTTAGGAAAATTTGATTCGGGAAATATAGAGGCAGACCACGTGAAATGGGGAACGACAGTTGAAGTTGATAAAAAAAGCGTGTAAAAAGTGTTATGTGGACAGCAGTGTCAAAATTGTGTTATACATTAATTACGTTTTCATAGTCAGAAGTATAAAAAAACCTGAAAGATGATTCTTCTTATCCTTGAGTGCATTATTATTCTCACGTGGTAGTGGGGTCTGCCTTTCGCTGCCACTTCGCGCTCAGTCCTGTTCAAATTATCAACCTAATTTTTAGTATAGGTACCGCAGTTGCTGTGGGATCGAAATACAAAAGGGCTCGTTTTTGTTTACTGATAACAAGCGGAGGGTAAAGATTGGTTCATAGCAGTGGCGAAGAGCGGATTTCTGTAGAACGGAAGTCGGAACTAACATTTTTCATTGCGATTACGTCATTCACCCAAAAGGTTGTCTGACGGCATGGTTCAACAATCCAGAAGGAGCTGGATGGGAAGCGGGAAGAACAGAGACAAGTGGAAGGGATGGAAGAGACCTACTAGTGTTGGGTGGAGGGCTTAAAAAGAAGAAGAGATGTCAGATTAGACCATCATTATCATACTTACTTTACTTTTCGTGCGGCTTATAAGGCAGGTTTCTTCACCCAACGTGGTTGCGTCTTCATAGTCTCTTATAATCGTACGTCCAACTGCTGCAGCCAACTTGTAACATCCTGTTCCGCTCCGTGGAGACTCCTTGGGTCCCCTGGGAATCTACGCAATGGACACTCCTCGACTATGTGGCGAATTGTTTGGTGTTCAGCGCCACAATCACACTGCGGAGATTCCCTCTTTCCCCATTTCCACAGGAGGTAGTTACAGCAACCCAGGTCGGTTCGGATTCTATTGAGCTGCGCCCAGGGCTTACGTGGAAGATTGAAACCGGGGACACGTTTAGTGGGGTCCTGTATCAGGTGTTATCATCCTAAATCAAAAAGATAGCTCGACGGCGTGTCGTGTTTTTAGGACCCTTCGCTACTGGTCCATAGTCACTACATTGGATTGCAGCGGACACCTCGAAGAATCCAAGAATCCATCACCCATACACATTTGCTTACCCTTCACAACACGACCCAACACCGTAGATTTGTGCTGTTGGCTTGCCTCCTAAATTGGTCCCATGGATGGTTTGGTCTTCAATCGATGACGTTTTCTCCTATAAATTCACTCGACGGCGCAATGTCAAAGTGAAGAAGCAAAGTGCATAACCTTTATTGTTTATATTTTATCTTTGATAAATCTTATTGATAACATTGTTTAAAGTTGCGATAATGATAATGATCAATCTAATTATCTACTTTGTGATAAAAGTAATTAATTGATTTATTATTGAATCCCTGTCGATATTTTGTTGAGGTAGAATATTTATTATTGGATATTGGCTAGCAACAAACATCTAATCATTGCTTTGCGTTGACTCAGTTCAATTTGATTTAAGCCAATGTATTGATTCACCGCCTCCTAGAGTATTCTGTGTCTAGGTGGCAGTGATTGATTGGATTAAGACATGATTAAGACCAACAACAAATATAAGCAAACCCTGAGACATTCTTGAATATTAAGATAATTGGGTCATTTTTAGGACTTAGTGGTCATTGGTCATATTGTTTTATTGTTGTTCTTCATCCCTAGGTCCTGATTCAGGCACTTGGACATGTCAAGGTTACAATAGATATTACACAGCTATAATATTAAGACAGTATGAAACAATGAAACAGAATCCATGCCATTAGAGTGTAAAGTGTTCTATTGGCATTTCGTCATGAATTTATAAAATAAATGCTAGGTCCTAAGAATATCCATTGAGCAAATGATTTTCCCCCCATGCTCACTTGAGCATACGGTTTGTCCAGTATAAATTTGAAATATGTTATTTTATAGCGTAAAACGAATTTTGCGACGCCATGACATACTAGAAGGGGTGGTCGAGGGAGTAAATTTCAGAAGGCACGAATAAGTATTTGGATCAGGTGTGTGAGGATAAGGACTGCTCAGTGCTCCTCGTGTATTCTGAAAAGGATTACAGACGAAGAACTCAGTGGAGAACAAAATGCACGTAAAAATTATTGGATAGGTGAAAGAGTGAAATGAAAAGATATTTCTGATCTTCGTAGAGAAAGTTATTTATGTGAACTATATTTTTGTTTACAAAGGCATTTGGTAAACAAATAGGTATTTGTTGCAATATATCCGGCTCGAAGGACCATTTGTAAAGTTTATAATAAAAACCACATATTTTGAGTGGACCGGAAAGGTCGGTATTTATTGGCACACTGAATTATTACAAATTTCATATTTTTTATACATAGTAAAACAGTAATAGTTAATTTAATATTTGCAGGAATGCCAGGTCTGGGAACCTTGCCCAAACCTGGCTAAACTATATTTTATGTTTTTAACAGAAAGTAAGAAATTATGACTTCACTGACATTTAGAAATTCAGTCCAGTAGTTGCTCTGATCCAACCCAAAAAGAAGTTGGGTCTCACGAATCCAGAAGGATTATGTCCTTCACAGCCTTCCCATCCCATAAAGCTGGAAATTCCAATCAAAATGTCTCCATCTATGCGTCTGACTATCAAACCACTGCCACTGTCACCCTGGGAACAGACAAACAATAGGTCGTTACAAAAGTGATAAAAGAATCAAAAAGAATACTGACGGATGGTAGATGGCATAAGTAAATAAATCCTGATCACGCCAAGTCGAGACACATAATTAACAAATACCACTTGAAAGACAGAGGACACCGCGGTCCACTTAGTGGAGAGCACCCTTGGAACAAGTGCGATAAACTATGCCTATCCCAGATTGGCCTATTTAGCCATCTGAGATGGCATACCAAAAGTGTAGCAGGCATGGCAGCGTTCACAATCCTCCTCGTATCGAGTTGTTGGCATGTATGGAATTGAAAAACCTTGGTCTTCCAAAAATGGAAGTATTCCTCGAATCCATGTTACTTTTGGTCAAGTTTTCAAGCCAGCAGAATAGAAGAAAAAAAGAAAGAAAGAAAAAATAAATAGATCTGAGTTCATAGAAACAACCCCAAATACACCTTTGTACACTTCACAGTAAGCTTGAAAAGCTTGTGTCGTAAAGTGGAGTAGGTCGGCATCGGGGATCGAACCCGCGCCCACTGGATTAACAGTCGAGCGCGTTACCACCAAGCAGGCTACCGACCACCTAAATAACCCCGAGTTCTTCACTAATAACTTAAAACAAAGAAATCACTTACGAAACAAGAACCTTGAGCTGGATTCTGAGCGCCATTGGCACAAATTGTTGATTCAGTCACAAAGACACTGTAGTAATCCTTACATTCGTCGTTCCTGATGACTGTTAGATTCACATGTTGCAGAACGTCGGGAACTTCGTAATCTGGAAAATACAAAAAAATTGGAATAGTGTTTGGTTACAGTTACAGATCTGTTGCTCTGAAGAAGAGAATCTCATTATGTATGTTCTTACCATCATTAATGTATCCGAATCCAGTGAGTGTGGCCAATTCTCCAACAAACCGATCATCTCTGGAGCTGGCAATTCGGATTGGCCTCACGTTAACTGAAAATATGATACATTTTCCAATTTATTTAACTTTTAAAGACTTTTCAAAAGTCTCTCCGCATTGTTGTTTGAAACAATAATATTTAAACGGCTGCTGTCTGAATAACAATCGGTAAATAAAATGCTCCAAGACGCTGAGATGACAAGGTAGCACCGAGTGAATTTTGCAAGGAGCAGAGCATTTTGGAGAAGCTTGGTGATAATAATATGTTGCACCTAGGGAAGTGGAAGGACAAAAATGTACCAAGTTTGACTTGTTCACTGTTCAGATAAGTCAGAATTTGCTTATAGATAGAAGCACTATGACTCTTTTTCAGAACCATTATTCTAGCCATCTTCATCAATCTTATCGCACCTTTTATCTGGAAAGTGGGAAAATATTAAGTTTCGCATACTTGTAAATGTTATAGGCTTATCAAACTCCAGAAGGGCGATATCACCGTTGAAATTGGATGGATTCCAACCTGGGTAAACGTGGATTTTGGTGACTCTTACGCTAACGGGCGATAAGTTTTGCTTCACGTGTCCCAAATATACTTGCGTTGGATTAAGCCTGGAATTCAAATATTGCCATTAAAATATCTAATTCGTAGACAATTTATAAAGAATAAAAAAAATTGCAAACAAAGGTCAGACTTGTCTACGCAATGAGCAGCAGTCAGCACCCATTTAGCATCAATCAGACTTCCACCACAGCCAACTGACAGATATGCCATGTGAGGGAACTGTCCATTAACAGCTGGCTGTCCTCCCACAACGCGACCTCCTGCTGGAACGGGTGTCAACTTGGATACTCTCACATTGTAAGCCTGGAAGATGTTAAACAGAAGTCATGAATTTTAGTTGCGCTGGACGAATAATTAGGATTAACGAAACCAATTCAAATTCACGAGCAGTGAGATACAGTGAAGCATAACTCCAGGTATGGTACTATGTATCTCACTCTTGACTCTCACATCCACTTGAAAATCGTAGGTCTGTACAATAGGATGTTCTTAACTCACGGTAGAAATCGCGCGTTAAGTAAGACTGGATATATTTTTCTTTTTGATCTCGATGTTTTTTTTTGCAGCACAATATCTACCTGATTGCCCCATACCCCGGTACCATTGACAGTGCTGCCAGCCTGTCCCTTGAAATCCTCCAGTGGCTAGAGGCGCTGGATGTCAGACTTTAACGATGTGACAATACTTCAAAGTTGCCAAACGATAAATAAATAATTGGATTTTATTCTTTGCCAGTCTGAATCATGTCTGACTCGCTACTCAGGGTATTGATGTATCTCTGTAATTTGGAGTAAATGAAAATTATGCTAATAGCAGGAACTTGAGGACCAGATTCTCCCCTCTCTCTTAGGAACCGTGGAAAAGCGCGTATTTTAAAATTTGTAATACTTTGAGAACGCTTCGGGCTATCGCTGATAGAACTCTGCGAGATCGCGTACGGAACACCCAAATCCGAGAGATCTGTGCTGTTTGTGACGTGGTCACATGGGGGCGACAGAGGCGGCGGTATTGGTATACCAACATGTCCAAAGAATGAACGCCTCAAGGATACCACACGTGGCGCTGCATGGTATCCCAGATGGACAACGCCAGCCGGGAAGACCCCCAAAGAGATGGACGGAAAGCTGAAGCTCAGCATTCCAAGAGGAGACTCCTCCTGCTAGAACAGACTCCTTAGTCTAATAAAAGTGAAGAAAATTAAGAAGAAGTAATGCTTTGTATGTCACTTACTTGAGCCGCTGCAGCACACAATACAAGCACAACCAGATACTTCATTTTATTCAGTAAAACTGTACTGAATTATTCCAGAATCTTAATACAAATGAACTTGAGCATAATATGAACAAGTGTACCGGGCGAAATTATCTCATTATCTATTGTTGAAACGGATTCGATAATAGAAGATCTGATCGACAGATTAGATGAAATTTAAGATAGTTCATGAGTAATCTAATAGAGATATTATCTTTTTGTTTTTCAAAATCCCGGATACACAAAATAAAAAATATAGTAATTCACAAGACAGTTTATCATTTTGGCACAACCACCCTCGTCCATTTTAATCTTTACGAAACATCGGGGCAAAGGCATTTGTTGTGCTAAAATGCCGATAATGAAATGCATAATTTCTATGCAAGAACGATGTTGAGCATCTGGTGCAGATAAGTGTCAATGTCGGGGCGATATTGTGTCGACAATTTTTCGATTGACAGTTAATTTTATGTCCGCTCAAAAGTTAGGCAAAAATCCCATCGTTAGTCAATCGATACCACAGAACACTAAACATAGAAATGGGACACGATTTTTTTGATGGCTCAATCCTTTCAATAAAGAATTAACCCTGAAATCTAAATATGCGTAATGAAACAAAACCAATCATTCATTTATTTAAAGATTTAAGGTAGATTTAAGTAAACAAATATGGCATTTATAAAGGTAGTCCAGTCATGTTTCTTATCCAATCCAAAAACAAGTTGGTTCGTGAGAATCCAGCACGATTTCATGCTGGCACGAATCCAGAACAATTTCATGGTGTGTCCCAAAACGTAGCCTATGTCAATTTTATGTGGATTCGTTGATAGCGCTGCCAGAATGCTGCTCTTGCTGCCAGAATGTGTGGTGAACGATAGCGCCGATTACTGTTTGACGTAAATGCTGACCTGATTCTGTTACCACCATGTATGCCTCTGACGAAACGCAAATTGGAACTCTTTACACACCAATCGGCGTCGATAGATATGATGAACTCTTTAATCTGTTCAAGTGTTTGCTCTGCCATGTATAACTTTGTGTAATGATTTGTATTAATGTCTTCTCCATTCTTCTCGGGTGTACCGTGTGTAGATTGTCCAGCTTTCGGCCTACTTGCTGAGGCCACCTTCAGGACTGATGTAGTAAATACAATTAAATTAGTCCTGAAGATGGCCTCAGCAAGTAGGCCGAAAGCTCGACAACATCGACAATCTACACACTGTACACCCGAGAAGATTGGAGAAGATATTAACAAGGACCGTGAAAATCTACAAAGCTATCATTTGTATTAAGTGTCCGTCTCGAGCCTAAGTATGATTGAATACAATAAAAATCTTGGAATCAATGCCTTCTTCTTATGGGGTTTATCTTATAAGTAGTGATCTGTTATTTAAGAGTGGTTTGTCTCTTAAAATTAGAAACTCCGTTAAATAAAAAACATTTATTATTTAAAATTGTACAAGTCAACAAATTGGTAAGAAAATAGATACAACAGTTTAGAGATCATCTAGTCCAGTAGTTTCTTTAATCCAATCCAAAAATGAGGAGACTCTAGCAAATCCAGAAGGATTGTGTCCCTCACAACCGTCCCATCCAATGAAGCTGGTGACTCCGATCAATTCATCTCCGCCTGATCCTCTGAGTATCAAACCACTGCCACTATCACCCTGGGAACAAATAATAAGCAGATGAAAGGTGGGCATATGGATTATTGGAATGGTCTTGTATTTATTTAAGATATTCAGTACTCATGGCAAGGGGCAATGCTCATTCAATGCTCATGGCAGGGGAGGGTATGGGCGCTCAACCCCCCCCCCCCCCCCGAAATTCCTACATAGCACATTACTTACAGGACACTGAAGGAACGTAATTTAGGGGTGGGGACACGACAGCCCCTCGACAAAGAGGGGCTCCCTTCTGGCTAACCCTGAGCCAACCTCTTAAACATATTTTGCTGTGCTTACATATTTTGCAGCTGTGCTACCCGGGGATGCGGAGGGCCTTAAGCTCGTGGGATTCCTTCAATGTAATACTTACATAGCAAGATCCTTGAGATGGATTCTCGATGCCATTGACACAAAGGGTAGAATCAAGAACGATTAAGTCATGGAAGTATTCCAAACATTGTGCGTTACTGATCACTGACAGATTCACGTGCTGGAGGACATCGGTGGAGTGGAAGTCTAGAATTTTCAGATTGTTTATATTTTTAATTTTAAATAAATAAATAAAATCTATATTAGATTTAAAACATTATAGCAAATGGCGGGTTTATTGACGTAAGCAATGTCTGCCAACCAACCAATTGTGACAATAAAATGAGATAAAAAATTGTAGTCATACTTAGGAAAGTATGGAAACCAAAAGAAGATACAAAAAATACTTTATACTACTACTACTATACTATACCCTCACGCCACCTCCCTTGCGGGGTAAGCAGAGAGAACGGATCACCAGACTTTCCTACTCTGACACACACTACGGGCTTCCATCACATTCATGCAATTCCTCATACAAAAAGTAACGTACACAAAAAATATAAAATAAAATAGGTTGTGGAGGATGGGATGAAGGACAAGGAAGGAATCTAAGGGAGTTGAGAGTTGGATGGATTATCCATGCAAAGGTAATGATGCTTCAGTTTACTATTTTAAGCAATTTGTGGAACTGCCTTTCTGTTCTACGAATCATTATTGTACTGTTTTCTTACCATCATTAAGCAATCCAAATCCGCTAAGTGTTGCCACTTCACCAACAAACTGATCATTTCGTGGTCTGGCAATGCGAATTGGTTTAACATTGGCTGAAATTATTGAAAAAACAAATCATAAAAATATATATTTAGCAAAACAACAATTATTATTGTATTTTACAGATTTTTCCTCCACAGAAGCGAGAGGTACTACAATCACATAATGTAGCTTAATGTGGACTCCCTTGGGCCTCCCCAAGGAGGATAGATGCAGGATAGATGTTCCAACCCTTTCGAGTCTGCTTTGCCTGATTTAAGTAATTACTTTATGCCTCGGGCAACGTTCAACTATTCCACAGTATCCTGCTGTCAATTGTGTATTTTTGGAAGTTGTATGTATACTACAGAAATTATTTCACAATGAACCTATGTTCCGATACTAACGCCATCTGCCGTGGAGTCGAAGAAACATTTAGCAACCTACTATTTGTGATGTTGAGTAAAAGCGCTGTGGCTTAAATCTGCTCAACTCTAGAGGCACCGTGAGCATTGTGCTCCACTTTTGCTTGTCGCTCATTATTATTGTACTATTGGCTAATTATTTATAGTTTTAATTATGATACAATGATCCATTTTTCTACGGGTTAATGCCAATAATTTTCAATTTCTTCCTGAGGACCTAGTTATGACAGTGATTCTTTGCCTTTTCTGTATCAAATATCTTTATGAAATATCTTTTAAACCGTTCTAGTAAGTATTTTACAACGTTGCCCTGAACAGGAATACAAGGACTCATTTGTGACATCTTGTTCTTTCAGTCATACTAGATTAATTTTGTTTTATTTCACATACCTGAAATAGTAACGGGCCTATCCATCTCCAATAGAGCAACATCGTTATTGAGGAAATAATCATCAAATTCTGGGTGAATGTGAAACTTATTGACGATAAAGATAACTGGTGACTGGTAAAGGTCCACATCTCCCATATATACGTGTGTTGATCTTTCACTGCAAAGAAAATATACAATAGTCAATAAGTTTTTAAGAGGTCACAGTTTGAAAAACAAGTATAGTTTAAAGCAGAATCCCTGAAAGCATTTCTTATCCAATAGAGTAGTGGATGCATGGAATGGTATGCCACCAGAGTTAGTTGTTGCCGAAAGTGTTAATGTGTTTAAAAATGGACTTGACAGACTGAATGAGTGAATACTGTTGTGAGATCCTGCAGACACACCAGCATAGCTGCCTGTTTGGTAACACTTAATAATAATAAATAATGAGTTAGAGGGGAAAATTGAGGGACGCTGAGGGCCCGGTAGAAGACAGATGTCCTGGCTGCGGAATATAAGGGAGTGGACCAGCATCCAGAGTGTAAGGGAGCTGTTCCAAGCGGCGCAGGACAGAGACAAGTTCGTCCAAGTAATCGCCAACGTTGGGGTTGGGGGGACCCGTCAGGGCACATAAAGAAGAAGAAGAATAAGTTAAAAACTAGAGACAATTAAATCAAAGCTAGTCATATCGTTATTTTAAAAATTTCAAGCATTCGGCAGCGATACTACTGCCATCTTCGGGATGAAGTCTGCAAGAATCTGAGAGCAGTAAGGAAACCCGGAGAACCAACAACGAAGATATGGATATTATATCAGTTTGGTTTAGTATCATTTTAGTATATTATGATTCATACCCATCCACGCAGTGAGCAGCCGTCAATAACCATTTCTCGTGAATGAGAATGGCACCACAGGCAACTGACAGATATGCCATGTGAGGGAACTGCCCATTGACAGCTGTCTGTCCTCCCACAACACGACCTCCTGCTGGACGCGGAGATAGCTTGGACACTAGTGGATGTACATTGTAAGCCTGGAAAGATAAACAAAAAACGGTTGCCAGTGAGATGATATCAAACGATTCTCTGACCAAATGGTTGGCCTCGTAATTGGATCATCATAGAAAGTCCTCAACTGAATTAGGATAGGGGCAGTCGAATAAGGAACAACCCCTCGAAAGAAAAAGGGAATAGCTATGGACACATTGTGTGATTAAAGACGAAAACTTAATACATCTCTGAACGTTCAATAATGCCTGGGATATCCAGTGTATTTGGGAGATATTTTCAGAGCGACTAGTCCATCTAAAGGACGACATAATAGCAATCTTGGAATTCTGAGAGCGGAGGGACATTAGTCATTTAGTTTGATCGATACAAAAAAATGCACAGAAGTGTAGTTAAGTTGGCAGAATCAAAGGAAGAAGTAACGACAATATAACCAATATTAGATACTTACTTGAGCCACTACGAGGCACAATGCGAATATAATTAAATACTTCATTTTGGCAAAAAACTGCACTTAGTTTTACAAGATCTTGTCACCAATGATAAAAGCAGCAGGGGTCCGCAGACATTTATAGTAAACTTTGCGAATTTTATCAAAATGATTGATTAAGTCTTAAGTGATGGGATCAACGGATTATTTTATTTATAGCAGTACCTAAACAATTATTACACAATTACAATACGTAATAATTCTGTAATTACTTACATAACAGTCAGAGGAGTATTTTTTGTCGTCTTACTTTGGCGCTAACAGCATTCGTTTTCCATTCATCCAATCTTCGGTTTCAACAATCCTATAACTGGTCTCTACAGTTAAAAGTAGACGACAGACTGTCCTCCACCTGTCTAAAGCGAGTCATTCAGTTTTTGGACACATTGCCAGAAGAGATGACAATAGCCTTGAAAAACTAATGTTCGTCGGAGGAGTAGAAGCGGTAGAGGAAGATCCCCCACTAGATGGACTGACCAGATCAAGGCTGCCACAGGTACACCAGTGGTTGGAGCAATGCGTATGGCGGTGTGTCGGGAGAGGTGGAGGACAACAATCCAAAACGTGATACGGTCATACGGACAAGGAGAGAAGATGCTCACGACCTACGCGATCAGCAGTGAGGACATCGACGCAGAAGATAGCTGGTCTCTGCTTCCAAATCGGTTCCTCAATGCTGAGGATCGTGACCTTCATGCGGTACTTCTCGCAACAGTCTGGCCCGCCCTGGTCTGTCTTCTGCCCGCCGCAGTGATTATGCAGACGTCGTTCCAATGGCATCCGTCACCTGGTCGGACCATCCCATTGGACATTGGTATACGTCCGCGACTTTTCCTGCCTTTAACTCGGCCAGGCATTATTATTTTTTCTAAGTTGTCTATCTGGCTTCCGTGTCTTACAATTAGGGAAATTCAAGCTAATGAAGACGGCAGATGGTTGGATGTCTATGAAAAGCGGAAAGGCTCTTGAAAAATCAGATACTTTTACCAAATTCACTTTGCAACAAACCATAAGAATATTATTACGTTCAAACAAACCTATCAAATTCTGGTGAGACTGGATGATAAACGACCAAAATAAGCCAATTGTCAATGAGTCTGATTAACAATGGGTAACTATTACTTACCGCTGGACATAGGGGCTTCTTCTAAACTTTGCTCTGTATTCTGTCTATGGGCTATCTGCTGGCATCTATGACTAAGTTGGACAATGTCATTTGTGGTCTACTTACGCCTCTTTTATTGTCCCAAGATTTTCACTTCAGAATTCCACATAGGTGACGGTTTAACACTGTCTTGTTACGATTACTGACGACTATTACATACACGAAATCTGAGTTTCGGAGACCCATTTTTCCAGAAGGCACGATACGGCGGGAGTAGGGTGTTTCATTTTCCAAAAATGATGATTTTAGGATGAATTCGCTTACGGTCCGAGTCTGTGTTATGTAAAAACTATTTAAATGCCAAAATTCAAGAAGATTGGATCGTATTTAGAGGTGGCACACTTTGATCACTTTTTTTGAAGTTCATAGTAATTAGTACTGAAGACCTTCTCATGTATTTCTTTCATCTCTTGCACCATTTTGGGCTACAATATCAGCGATATGTGTGCATCTTCACACCAATGAACTAATATTGAAAGGAGTGGCAAGCCAACCACACAAATGTTCGTCCGAATTCTATTTAAATTCATGTCATTTGGATACGTTCTGTATTAGATGTTGTAGTATTAAAACACATATCGCTGATATTGTAGCCCAAAATGGTGCAAGAGATCAAAGAAATACATGAGAAGGCCATCAGCACTAATTACTATGAACTTCATGAGATAAAAGTGATCAAAGTGTGCCACCTCTAAATATTATCCAATCTTCTTGAAATTTGGCATAAATAGTTTTTGCATACCATAGACTCGGACCGTAAGCGAATTCATCCTAAAATCAACATTTTATTTTTTCCCATACAAACACATGAAACACCCTAGGCGGGAATTACGTCCTTATGTCGCGGGCATCAGATTGCTTTCAGATTATAGATAAACTGCTTAATTATTAAACTGATAAAGATAAATTTAAATAGATTTATAGATAAAAGGATTATTTTTTGCATCCTTTTCAATGTTTATCTCTAATCTTTATTCGTACACACGTACCAGTTGTACCTACAGCTGACAGCTACATCAGTCAATCAGTGCAAAAATATTGATTATGGTTGAATTTGCCGCGTAGCAATAAGGATAAGTTGACTCGGACTTTAATTAATACCAAATAATCAACATGCCATACTTAGTAACACGATGGGCCGGAGTAATCACTTATCACCATCTACAGGTGTATGGATGGAATAACAACATTTAAAAAATTATGATTATTCTCTGACAACCAGTAACATAAATAAGAATAGAGTATGCATACAGACATTTCAAAAATTTCTAAAAACGGGAGACCTTATATCTCGACACCTTATTAAATATGTTTTGGAAAAAAATAGAGTAGATACATTGAACCTTTATCTAGGGAATAACCGTGAAAGATATTTTATATCTTGTATAGATTTCACAAAAAAAAATGTGAAAAGCACCTCAGATATTTTTTTCGAAAGACAGAAACTCGTTTCCCGAAAGTCGCGGAGTAATATTTTTTTGTACTGATAATATGCAATAAAATCTAGGGAATAACCGTAAAAGTTTTTTGAGTGGAGCGAAATTAACCCCAGAAAAAAAAACAATTTTTATCATTTTTTCATGGGATTGTTCAAGCGATTTTGAACCTTGGGAAATGACCGTGACATCATAGTTAAGTCGCGAGACTTAATACCAAATAATCAACATGACATACTTAGTAACACGGTGGGCTTCGGGTTGACTGTAAGATATTGCTTTTGCAATAAGTCCGCCTTTTGCCCTTTGGGACACTTCCTTTGTCTTGTTTTTGTAACTATGCCCATTTTCTCTGGCAAATAAAGATTTATTTATGGACCGGACCAATCAACGCGTGTATGGATGGAATAACAACATTTTAAAACATATGATTATTCTCTGACAACCAGTTACATCATTAATATTCATTTATTATAATTTATATAAATATCAAATCGTTATAAAAATATTATCAAAACATCATATTATGCTAAAGTTTTTTTTTTCACTACATAGTCATCGAAAAAGAATTCCCGAATATTGAAACCTTTTATGTTAAATGAGTGATGCCTTCACTGTGCGGTGAGGTGACTGGTTAACGCAAGTTTAGTTTGGTGCACGAAAAGTTGCCAGACGTCCCGGTTTACTGGGATTGTCATCGGTTTTGTGCCTCGTGTCCAGGTGTCGCCTACATGTCCCGGTTTTCGGAATAGTTGGTATATTTTTAGAATTACTATCATTTGTGGTATTTTTGACAGTTTATATAAAAAAAAAATCAATTTAGGCATAGTTACATATTAGAAATTTAAATAACCTGCTTTGAATTTTTGATCTAGGAATGTAACTATTAGTAGGTACTCGCTGAAAAGTTGATGGCAAATATTTAACATATATGTAGGGTTACCAGATTTCTTGAAAGTCAAACCGGAACAACCGAAAAAAATTTCGTCGACGGGGGGGGGGAGTCCCTAGGAAAAGCTCTAAGAAATTTCCATACAAAAACAGAGATAATATTCTATTTATTAGTTATAGAGTGTAAGTCCTGCAATAAATCCGTATGAAATGCAACATGCAACTCACCTACGTTAGCTGCCCAAATATCTCCGCCCAGAGTAGGTGAGTTGCATGTTGCATTTCATATGGAATTATTGCAGGACTTACACTCTATAACTAAATTAATATCTATAAATAAATAAATAAAAATCTCTCTTTTGTATGGATATTTCTTAGGGCTCTCCTTCCTAGATGGTGGGATTGGGCATAAAACTGTTGACCTTGGGCAAGAAAATATCGTCGACGGAAAGGTGGGGTCCCTAGGAAAAGCTACAATTACTAAAACTGTTGACCATTGCAAGGTCAAGGGCAAGACAAAAACGATTGGGTGGGGTGGGAGAATAACCCTCAAATTGAAAATTTTACGAACCGCTAATGCACTTGACTTGTTTTTTACTTTATTTTGTATTTAAACTGTCAAAAATGCAACGAACGATAATAGTCCTAAAAATTTACCACCTATTCCGAAAACCGGGACATTTTTAAGCGTCCCGAAAGGTTTGTTCGGGACACGAGGCATAAAACAGGTGACAGTCCCGGTAAACCGGGACGTCTGGCAACCCTACATATATGGTAGTCTAAAATGCTGGATTTCACCAACTTCTTATGTGAGGAATAGCGGAGTTAGGAGTCACTTATCATTATTTTTCATACAAAATTTGTGCTAGGTGGCTCCTATCTCCGCTATTCCTCGCCTAGAATGTTGGTGAAATTCAGCAAAAGACCAGTTTATCAAGATAATAACAAACTCAATCTTGTAACATGTAAATGAGTCTACCTAGAGCCATGGGTATTGCCAGCCTCGGAGCTAGGGGGGGCATCAAAAATAAAAAAAAATGGTATAGCACGAAAAATGCGTAAATAGCGCCGCAGGCGAATTTTTTGTCAGACATAATGAAGAAGGTCGTGATGTGGTTTGATTTATTTGAAAATGTACATAATAATTTGCACAATAATATATATTAAAAATATTTTTTTTATAAAAAGTAATATAAAAATAACGCCGCAAGCATTTTTTTATGAAGCAATTGTATTTTGATAAATTTTCATACTAATTTTATAAATTTATGACATGATGAGAAAATGTGTGATAATAACGTGATTTTTTGTGAGGTTTTATCATTTAGCATGGAAAAATATATACCTATTTCAATCTCTAGGGGGGAGCAGCTGCCCCCCCTGACGACGCCCATGTCTAGAGCTACTGTGACATCCTTGTGACATCTCTTTCTTGTGACACCTTACCATATACCACCTGTTTGTGGTAAATTCTATACGCAAATCTCAAGAAAGACACGACCGTGCCGGAATTTTAAAAAATAATACACAATAACATTTCGAATTTTCTCGGAGAGAGATAGCGAAAAAATAGCCATAAACTAGTAAGACAGACTTTTACAGATTTTTTTTTCAAGTGTTCAGTGAAATAGATTCGAAACAGTTTTAATTATACCTAATCAAAATCCAAATACGCAGTATTTCGTCACCCTTTTAGGCAACGTCTTAAATTGTGAAACAGTCGGACTAGTTGAACCAAATTTTTTGCTATTTATTTTATTGTGACAAGTTATAACGTTTTCGTGTAAGTTTCACCTATCTTCAATAACTATTGCTTTGTTGTTTTACAAACCAACGGGTTAGTGAAAATGGGTGAAATTTAATAGTATCCTTTAAAGTTTTCTTTCTTTAGAAAGAAAGCAAAATTTTGTTGTCTTAAAGCTGGACATATCGACATTTAAAAGATTAAAAAAAAACGGAGACCTTAGATCCCGATAACCCTATTACGTAAATATGATTTGTAAAAAAAAATGGGGTAGATACATTGAACCTTTATCTAGTAAATGTCCGTAAAAGATTTTCTATATCTCGTAAAAAAGTGTGAAAAACACTTCTGATCTTTTTTTAGAAAGACAACAACTCGTTTTCCGAAAGTTGAGGAGCCTTTTTTTGTATTGATAACGTGCATTAAAATGATTGTAGAAGTTTTTTGAATGGAGCGAAATTAACCCCAAAAAGCTAAAAAAAAACGATTGTTCATGAGATCTTGAACCTTAATGCCTTGGGATATGACCGTGACCTCATAGTTGGGGTCCGAGCTTTAATTACGAAAATAGTGAAAATGTACAAAGTAACTCACTACACGATATAATTTTCATATATTTATTTTATTTTAGGTGTTCACGATGCTTAAATGAGTAAATAATTAAAATGTTGGTAAACCAAAGTGTCACTAATTACAAGTATTCCAGATTATGGCTTGATGTGTTAGTTTTGTGTCTCTGTGTGTCCGGGAGTTCCGCACAAATATCACCATGTCCAGGAACATTTTCCTATGTGAACGATAATGATAATTCTATCGTCGGGAGGGTTCTGGTGCCCAACCCTTCGTTTGGAGTTCACAAATTGTCCATCACTATGACAGTGAGAACGAGATTGCAAACGGTATGTCCAATTTACGTTTTTTTTTTATCAAATGATTCACGACATCATAATGCTAGATTTCGCCAACTTTTTAGCTGAGGAATAGCGGAGGTAGGAGCCACCTGGAAAAAATATTAAAAATAATGATAAGTGGCTCCTA
Source organism: Ceraclea dissimilis (assembly GCA_963576895.1). NCBI lineage: Eukaryota > Metazoa > Arthropoda > Insecta > Trichoptera > Leptoceridae > Ceraclea > Ceraclea dissimilis. The sequence continues at coordinate 6,871,306 of OY756379.1, read as the reverse complement.
TCTCCACTTTTTCTTCTTATCGTGTCGGTCGGCAGTCGGCACTCACTATATCCCTATCCGCCACTAGCGGATTTAGGGGGGGGGGGGCTAGGGGGCTGAAGCCCCCCCCAAAACCATGGATTACAGTAGTACATATAGAACAAATGTAGGGATTTTAGCCCCTTAGCCCCCCCCAAAATGTTGAGTGACGTTTCTAGTGCCTTGAGTACTAAACTGAAAATGTAGTATAGTGAATGCAATTCCCCCCCCCCCGCTCGACAAAATTTTAGGCGTCAAGGTCAACAAATTTTAGACGACGACCTAAAAAAAAAAAAAAAGGTCATCAGTTGATTACGGCAGGATTCAAAATTTTAGGCGAGGACCAAAAAAAAAAAAAAGCTCAACAAAAAAATTCTCGGGAAATTTTTTTTAATCTTCAGCCCCCCCCCAAAATGAAATCCTGGATCCGCCACTGCCATCCGCTCCCAGAAAGCCACAACCTTTCCTGCGTCATCGTCCAAGGGGGAGCAATCTGCGAGACTCCCATGTGCACCGCCCAGGAGCCATCGGGCAGGCCAGGAGGTGGTCAGTGTCCTGCAGTTGCAGTTGCCCGCAGTCGCACTATCTCCATTATTCCGCACCTAAGAAGTTTGTGAAATCTAACATAAGCCTTTTTTATTACTTACCTACTTACTTTACGGGTCCAGACTACATACCTTGATGCGACTCAGTGTGCAGCGACAGATATCGCCTTGTCGTTTGCCATTTTCAGGTCCTCTATGCGTCGCGCGACAGTGCAAATCATCTTGCAGCGCTCCACAGCCACATCAGCTCACGCCATCCACAGTCAAATCCAAGATTCTTGCAGTGAGAGTCTCCTCCAAAAGACATTAAGGGTGTTCAGAGTAGTTTCGGGAGGGGTTTGTTGAGGGGAGCCCTTCCGGCAAACCTTAATCCTTCCCGTGAATTTTTTTTTCCGTGCAAGACTAGATGACATAGGAGCTGAAGCTCCTGGAACATCCAGGGGCGGAGTTGGGTTAACCCTCAATGTAGCTCACTCTGTGAGAATATGTAGGATTGAAAAAAAACAAGTCTTTAAATATTGTCATTCTTTTATGCCCTTAACTGCATTTTGCTATTCTTTTAGAATTACGTGGGCAAACTTACTCTCCTGAATAAGAATGATCTGCAATACATTTTACGGCACGGAGGCAACCTCATTTACAAAGTATTGTTCGCCACACAAAATCCACTTCCAGTAATCACATCCATAACATTCAGTGGGAGACAATTATGCCAGGGATTTGTTGGTGAGCATTCTGGATATTTTAACAATTATAATAATGTTGCTAGCCCTGTGCAGTGTGCATAATATTTTAGTAAGGTTGCATGGGTACTACATCTCCTAAGTCCAGGAATCAGTCTTACACGGGAGAACTCTCAGTCTACATATTTTGAGTAACGATAGAGTATAAACCTGGCTATCACATAGGCTATTCAAAAATTAAATAGCTGTTATGGTTAAAGTGGCCAATGACTGAACATTGACGCGGAGCTATGACTCCTAGATAACTTGTACAATGGTCGCATGCATACGAAAGAAGAAGACTTTAATTACAAAACAACATGTATATGTATTCAATGGGTTTGCGCATGGATTTTGAAAGGTTTAATGCAACCACATATTCCATACATGTTGTTTTGTAATTACCTAAAGTCATTTGCCTCTTTAATCCCACCAACTATCTGATTTTTGAATAGCCTATGTCCTAGCTAGGCATCTGCTCTATCATTCCTCAAAATATGTAGTCTGAGAGTTCTCCCATGTAAAACTGATTGCTGGACATTGGAGATTTAGTACCTATGCAGCCTTTTTAAAATATATGGCGATTCGGTGTGGGCATAGTGTACCTATAACATTCCATTACATTTAGGTGTTTCGACCGTCTGGGTCATAATCATACTAATTATTATATTATAATCATGTTAATCATTAACGACCAGATTATTAATTAGTATTTTTATGACCTTAGGTAGTCGACATTAGTCACGACTCACCAATAAAGATTTTACGGCATTCGTTGTTCATAAAATTATTAAATTATTGGAAATACATTTTTGTAGAGTTCATCTCATAACACTAATGAATTTTCAACTTTTAGATCAAAATTTGCGTCCTGGTGAATTTTCGACATCATTAGAATTGCACCACACACTTAGAGCCGAACTAACGGGGGCAAATAATGTGCCATTTGGTCCATCACAGATTTCAGGTCCATCGCAGGTAAACAACTACATACCGCAACCAGTGAAAAACAATTTCGTAGCACAAGCCCCAGTGGCCCAGAATTCAATTTCCAGTAACGATTTTGGAAATAATATTAACTGGCAAATAATAAGAAGAACGACAACACCACCTCCAGTTGTTTACGACGCTAATATTTATAATCAAAATGGCGGAGGTAATCAATATCCTCAACAGATTAATAATAACCAATATGTAATCGAACAACCAGCAAAACAGCCTGATCCGTATTGGTTATATACGAGTACCACAAGTGCACCAAACTGGATTACTCCAAGTACAATAGCTTGGACACCTCCCAGGAGGACAACACAATGGATACCACCTACACAATGGACAACCCAAGCTCCACCCCAAGACGAGTAAGATGATAAAATTTGTCTCACTAGAATTAATCAGAATTGCCACGAATCATTTCCATCAAGCAGAAAATTCTCCGCGCCTTGCGAGGTCGACTTTTTATACGCTGGTGCGCCGTTAGGCTTATCCAAGTTGCATTTTTTATCATTTGGGCTTGAATTTGCTCCACTTATCTTTGGACAAGGATATTGAATGGGTATGAGAATGGGGCTTGCCGGGGGGTTCCCTTAAGGCTAACCCTGGGCCCACCTCTTAATAATATTTTGCTAGAAGTGCGGATAAAGAGGTCGCTATTAATGCGCCTGATGTGGAGGGCCTTTAGCTCGCGGGATTTTCCTTCCACCTATCTTTGACATTGACCAATATGACGGACGTTAATACTGACGGACGATGCGATTACTTGGCTGCGGAACCTGGAGGTGAGGGTCTAGCGGCCCATAAAAAGAAGAAGAATATGTAGGTCAAACTCCAATTTAAAACGATTAAAGTTTATTTATGATGTGATGCCTAATTTTGTTTTTATGAATTCCAGTAACGAAATATGTGGAGTATCTTCTATCCAGACTCTGGATTTAATATTCCATGGAGAAACAACATCACAAGGAGAATGGCCGTGGGTTGTGGCAATTTTCCTAAGGAAGCAAAGTAGTATCGAGTACATCTGCACTGGATCGTTGATCTCAAATGCTGCCATTGTTACAGGTAGGCATAGTATTGACTGGAACCAGAAACAACAAAGCTATCAATGTTTTCTTTTCAAAGCAGTGTTGAGTCTCCACATTCATCTTGATGGAATAGTTAGGGTTGCCAGATTTCTCGCAAGTCAAACCAGGACAACCCCCCTCCCGTCGAAAAAAAAATTGATGATTTTTTTTATTTTAGCGCTCTAATTTTGCTGGAGCTATGGCCAAGAGACTAGAGCGGGAGAAGTTTCAGTTTTTGGTTTTCACGGTTCTCTCTGAAATTTTGACTCTAGTCCTCACTCGCACTCCCTAGTTACTGGGGAGAAGTTTCAAATCGAAAATTTTACGAACCGCTAATGCGTAACTTTGTTTACTACTAAAGTCTTTGATTCTTTGATATTTTTTACAGCGGCCCACTGTACGTTTGACAGGCTGAGAAAAAGGAAAATGAGTTCCGATACGTTTCTGGTGAGAATTGGAGTTCACAACATTCAAAATTGGGAAGATGATCATGGGAAAAATAGAGGAGTGAAGGAGATAATTTATCATCCTGAATTCGTTGAAAGTAACCCAACCGATGTGGACTTGGCCCTTTTAGTGATAAGCAGTCCAATTCAGTATTCCAGATATATTAAACCAGTGTGTCTTTGGAGTGGAGAAAATATTCAAGGAGGAATCAAAGCATCTGTAAGTATTGTATTCAGGGGCGTAGGAATTCATTTCAGGGGGAGAGATTTCAAGGGTAACCAGACAGAAACTCACAATGACAAAATCTCAACTGTCAAAAGGGTAACCTACAATAGTAGGTTACCCTTTTGACAGTTGAGATTTTTCAATAGTCAATAGACAGAATCGCAACTCAACACCGGAAAACCCTCCCCCCCTGCCTACGCCCATGTTTGTATTAATCACCATTCACCACATTCAGAGATATCTTCATTATAACATGTGTAGTGTATTCATCTTCATAAATCCAGCCGCTTCTATTTTTCAGGTTGTGGGATGGGGGCGTGACGAAAACCAAAACCTAGCCGTTCCGGAACCAAGATTAACAATTGTACCAATCGTCACACAGGACCAATGCAGAAGTTCTAAAACAGACTTCAAACACTTACTCAATGAACTCAATTTCTGCGCCGGTATACTTATATTGAGTTTTTACACATTCACTGTCTATCAATCTATCTATACTATACCCTCACGCCACGTCCCTTGCAGGGTAGGCAGAGAGGACAGAGCGCCAGACGGCCCTATCCTTACACACACTCCTAGCCTCCGTCACATTCATGCAATCTGTCATACACACGATTCCTTTTATTCAAAACGCGTCCATCCTTGAGGATCTGGTCGACATATGATCGGGCCAGGTCAGTCTCGGGCAGCCGCGCTTCCTCATCCGTCTTCGCTTACTCAAGTATATCTTTTTTGTCATCCTGTCATGTTTCATTCTCTCAACATGCCCAAACCATCTTAGTTTATTCCCTTTCATTCTTGACACAACACCCAGTCTTGATGCAGTCACTTATTTCCCTCGCAAACAAAATGTCATTGTATAATTTTACTACGAAATTCAATTGAAATCTTCAATTTTCCAGGTAATCGTGATGGTTCCGGTCCTTGCAACGGAGATTCTGGTGGTGGTTTATACGTATACAGGAATAATCACTACGAACTGAAGGGAGTTGTGTCGAAAAGTCTGTCGGATCCTGGAACAGCAAGTTGCGATTTAACCCACTATGTAATCTATGCCGATGCAGGCAAGATGGCAGGCTGGATAAGGAATATGGTACAATCCATAAATTAATATATATTCTAAACCATAGCCTAGCTAGGGGGGCAACAAAAATTTTAAAATTTGGTATAGCATGAAAACAGTGCAAATAGATTTTATATTTTTTTTTGTGAGACATATAGTGAAGAAGGTCGTGAGGTGGAATAGTTTATTTGAAAATATGTATGATATTTCGCACAATAATATGTATGAAAAAAGTTTTTTTATAAAAAAAAAATAGCTTCGCAGGCAATTTTTTTAATGAGATAATTGTATTTGATGGATTTTCATGAAAAATTATGTTATGATGAGAAAACTTGTGGTAATAATGTGATTTTTTGTGAGGTTTTATCATTTAGTATGAAAAAATATGTACCTATTCCAATCTCTAGGGGGGGCAGCTGCCCCCTCTGCCCCCACTGACGACGCCCATGACTGGATGAATTAAGCACTGTCTCTCTCCGTGCACTTTCGCATGTAAACTTTGTACACAAAGTTGTATGTATTATCGGTGTTTTCAAGAGTCTAATTTGTGTGTCCACTTATTAATATTGATCAATATCGAAAACAGGGTTTAATAAAAGGTTTGATATCATATAAAAATCGTCTATTCATTTATACCTACCACTGTAACTGTAGCTTATCCAAAAACGGTGTGGCATGTGGCTAGCCATTAAATGTGGATGCTCTCAAATAAAAATCTTCACTAACAATTGAAAAATCACCAAGGACTGAGATTTTCCCTATGATTTACGTGACTGGGAGTAAGTTTAAAAAAAGTCCCAATAGACACAGTTATTTAGCTGACGAGTTGTTCCAAAGTAGTAGTAGCAGTGGTCGAGTTGGTCACTGAACATTTTATTCTACGTCTATGGTTCATTTTGACGTACGCGTTTGACGTTTCAAAAAGGCGCCAACGGTTTTGTAAACACTTGTGCGAGTTGTCAATAAAGTTTGTTATTATCGATTTATTTTAATATTTAGTTAATGTATCAATTAATTTGAATAATTATTTTTTTAAAACAAGTACTGCGCTGTCTATACACAATTATTTATGTTAGTCTAGTTTTTGGATTAGAAAATATGGACGAACAATTATCTCCTGGTAGAATTCTTTTCCGCTTGGAAGAATTGAGAAAATGGCAAAAAATTCAGGAAGAACGCCTTTTGGAACAACAAATGCTTCAGAGAAGACAATTAGAAGAGGAACATAGTAAGTTTTATGAGACTATTAGTAACAGTTCGCAATATAATACATTAGAATCATCAAGAAATGATTCCTCATCTTTTACTAACTGTGATTTACCGCAAGAAATAGAAAAACGAAGAGAAAAGTTGGAGAATCTGTCAAATCTCATGGACGGTGTTTCTGCATTGAATATTTCAAGAGAATCTGAACCAATTCTTTCACCAGTACTTTCAAGCGCTGTCGAAAGCGTCCGCTCAAACCAAAGCGATTCTAAAATAGATGAATATATGGTTAATAATCCTATGAATGTCAAAAGACCAAATGAAAATAGAAAAGAAATTTTAAATCAATTCGAAAATAGAACGGAATCTACTCAACAATTTGAATTTGAATTAGGAAATGGTGGAAAAAAATTGTTGCAGAAGAAAGTTGATTTTAAAGTTAAGAAAAATTCTTATACAGATTTAGACGATGTTCCCATAGTGCCTAAAACCAAGGATTTTGAGACTCTTGTTAAAAATAATATTGAAAACAGTGGTACAAATACTGCAAATGTGTCAGAAAATAAAAATAAGAAAAGACCGTATTTAAAAAGGGGTCAAGGAATGGTAAGATTTAATATGAGCCGCAAAGATATTGGACTCAAAAGTCAAATATTGCCGTGGAGAAAAAATATCATTCGTAATAATGTTGCCAGTAAAAAGAAAATTCATGCATCGGAAAATGATAACAAAAACATTGAAATCAGTACAGACATAAAGGAACAAAATAATATTGAAAAGATTGTGGAAGATATGCCGCTTTTTAAAGTACCAGATGTTAAAATAAAAAAGAAATTACAGTATTGCCGTCAAGGAGAAACGGTAATGGAGGAATCACAAAACTCTTGTAATGAATCGCATCACGATTCAGAACAATCTGATGATTCTATATCAAATTTAACTGGAGAAATCGTTGAGTTATTGAAATCAAAACAGTCCTGGGCCTCCGTATTGACACAAGAACAAGAAAAATATATTCGTTTACTCGGACAAACTAGCAAATATAAGCAGTATTTTAATAATGCTGACATTTCGGATTGTTCTAGTGTTGCTAGTCCCGCTTTAAACAAAATTAAAGAAAACAGAGAAGTGGCGGAACAGAGAATGTTTGAAATGTTGGAAAAGAAAGTCAATAATTCTAGTTTCTGTTCAGAAAGTAGTTTCGTACAAAAAATTGTCAAAGGTGCCGACACTCCAACATTGAATAAACAATATTTAAAAGCGTTTCCGCATGTTCTAAATTTGAAACCCAATCTGTCAGATTTGAAAACTGTCGAAGATCTTAATTCGAGTCAAAGTTCTGTCGAATATTGCGAAAATAATACAAATGATGAACAAATAAAATGCAGAGGTAATTTTAGAGATGCTGATACTGATGTAGATGATTATACAGACAGTACAGATAGTGAACCAACTTGTAGAGAAATTATTAATCTTAAGAGTGGAATATTGACATCAACACCTAATCAAGTTCCCAGTGAATCGCAGCATGATGTCGGAGTTAAAGACAAAAATAAAGTTATCAAAATAGTCATTAGTGAAGACACTAATGCAGCGGATGACAGCAAATCTTGTCTAGGTGATCGAACTATCGTTCAAAGTGACGAAAGTTGTTTAGATGATATGACAAATAAGGCAGAAATGTTGAAAGCGAGACTGCAAGACTTGCAAACGGAAATTGAAGTGTTTAAACGAGAGAACGAAGCTGTAGCCAAGATAAAAGCAGACTTAGAAGAAGAGAGAGAGAATTTCTTAAAAGAAAAAGCGGAGTTTGAAAGGAAATTGAACGAAGATAAGATTGTCGCAGAATATTATTTAGCAGAAGAAAAAGAGAAGCTAGCCAAACAGAAAGCACTATACGATAGACACGTTAGAGATATGAAAAATCAATCAAATAAGAAAGATAGAGAGGAGATTGCGTTGCTTAAGAAAGAAATAAACGATTTGAAAGATCAAATCAAAGCTAAAGATGCCAAGAACGGGGCGGCGCAAGCCAGGTTGAGAAATCAAGTGAAATACCTTGAAAAGGATAAAGAAGAACTGAGATTTGAAAATGACAAGCTTAAAAAAGAAAATACCCGCTTGCAAAATGCTAACTTACGATCGCGACGTTTATCGAATATTAAATGTTTAGCTGAAATTAACAGAACTCTTTCACAGAATGCTATGAGTAATAGGAGTGATGACGTTAGTATTGAAGATGTTTATCCAAATAAAACTAATTCAAAGGATAATTACGATAGTTATCAAAGCGGTAGTAAAAAAACTAAGCAAACTACGAAACCAACGGTCGTTAAACATGAAAAGCCGTTCAAACGAACTAAAAGTGCCCCAATTTTGTCGTCACGCTATGCAAAATATTTCAGTAAACGTGATGAGGAAGAAAAGCGTTTCGCTAGAGAAGAATTAGGCTATGATTTACAATCTGACAGCGATCAGAATGATGCAAGCGATGAGGAATACCTACAAAATGATAAAAGAAAAACGTTTAACGAAACAGAATATCCTGAAGTCGATTATTATGAACCGAAATCATATACGGATGTACCGCATCATTCAAAAGATAAAATTGTGTATTCGGAACGAAGTGTGGACTTAGAAAAACTTTTTTCAGAGAAATTAGATACGAAAAAATCTGAAGATAATGATAAATCACTATACGAAGAATTTGGCCCGACGAATCCTAAATCAAAATACAAAGAATCATTGAAGAATGATCTAGATTTGAAGAGTAGGAACGATCATGTGATAATTGATCTAGAAGACGGCGGTAAAGAAGTAAGATTTACTAATGGTAACACTAAGGTTATCTCGGCAGACGGGACGTATTCGAAGTTTTCGTATTATAATGGCGACATTAAAGAAACGTTCTATAAAGAAGGAACCATCAAATACTTCTATAAGGAAGTGAATGTTCATCATACTACATATAAGGATGGCTCGCAGCTCTTACAGTTTCCTGAGTAAGTATAGAAACTCAAGTATGTAGTTATCTCAACAGATATACAACAAAAGATGGGCTTTCTGTCAGACTGATCGTGGGCTGGTTTAATGTGATCACTTTACACATGAGTCTTCTTCTGTTCTCTTCTTCTTCAGCCTACTCCTCCATCTGCTTTCATACCGCTCTATCCTGGGCTCTCTGGATTCAGTTGGCACCAACGTACTTGACTAGGTTGTCTCTCCATCGTAGTGGTGGTCTTCCTACGCTCCTGGTAGTCGTTCTGGGTTTCCAGGTTAAGATTCCCGGCCGTTGCAGATGGTTGGACTGGAATTGGTTAATGTTACTCAAGCGTAAAGTGATCACATTAAACCAGCCTAGAAAGCCTAATGGAAAGGCCATCCTTTGCTGTATGCCTATTGAGATAACTGCTTGTTATTTCAATTACTGCACATAGAAAACTCAGTGTTTCTCACAAAATATAAAATTGTTTGCACAATTTTATTAATAATGGAATTCTATAAAATCTGATTCTCAAGGACGGACGCGTTCTGAGTAAAAGGAATCGTAGAATATGTATGACATATTGCATGAATGTGACGGAAGCAAGAAGTGTCTGTGAGGATAACAAAGTCTGGCGTTTTGGCCCCTACAAATAGAATTCTACAAAATGTATATAGAATCAATTGATAATTCAGTGGCTTCTTTTTTCCAGTGGTCAGATAGAGCGTCGCTACCCCGATGGTTCAGTAGAGAGTCAACTGTCTGATGGAGCCACTCGCTGGGCGAGGGCAGGCGGAGGGCAGGAGTGGAAGTTCCCTGATGGCACTGTACTAGTTGTCTCCCCTCAGGGTGACAGGACACTCCGCTTCCCCAATGGTCAGGTTGAGGTGCATACCAAAGAGTATAAGGTAATTAATAAATACATAATAGTTGAGATGGTTGGGACATGTAGAGAGGATGAACGATGATAGGATAATGAAAAAAATATACCTGGGAGAAAGAAGAGGTGTAAGGAAGTGCGGCCGCCCAATGACCAAGTGGATTGACCGTGTGGACCAGATTCCCAAAGACAAATTTTTGTGTTTTTTTTTGGGTAAAAGGAATCGTAGAGTGTGTACGACGAAACCTCGGCTGGCTGAAGTGATCACAGAGAAACTTTCGCCATTTTAGTTCATTCCTGCTGGGAATTGAACCCAGACCTCCGCCCCGCAATGCAGCTGTCTTGAACACTACACCACGAGAAATGACATCCGTAGTGTCATATCCCGTATTATTGTACTTATTGTTGCCATTTTACTGTTGGAGGAATGGCCGAGGTGGATTGCAAGACTGACAGTGTTCATCTTCAGCTCTATACCGTTGTAGGAATATTACATTATAGTATGTACTGCGAAATAGCAATACCAAAGCTTTACAAATGATTGGTAAATTAAAAATAATTCAAGCCTTATCTTTTTGTTTATTTATTTCAGAGGCGTGAATTTCCCGATGGAACTGTTAAAGTAGTGTACGCAGATGGAGTTGTAGAGACGAGGTTTGCTAATGGACGCATCAGAGTCAAGGACAAACAAGATAGAATATTCCTGGATTCTGCTGGAACCATTAATACTTTAAATCATCAGCCGCGTATTTCATGACACACATTTAGAAGTCCTCATATTAATATTTGTTAGTTAGATTGACAACTCAACCCCGATACAGGTCATGACCTAGTGGGGTTGGCAATTATGAATTATACAGGGTGTTTGATAGATGGATACAGATATCTTCAGGAGTGATAGTAGAGGTCATTTAGCATCTTTTGAGCCAAACTTAGCTTGGTCAAAAGTCGCACGGTTCTCGAGATATTCGAGATTTTAACTTTTTTTCGAAATACCCCAAATTACTCAAGTTTTAGCCCGATAGCATCGTAAGTAAAGGTACCTTCTTAGTTCTATGATTATTTTTTGTTACCTGAGTATATGTTTAGTCTATTTAAAACATAAGTTTCAATCTGAAAAACAATTATGTTAAAAAAATATCACATTAAAGTTTCGAGAAAGAGATATTTCAAAAGCGAGTTACGACTTTGGAGAAGATTTTAGATAAGAAAAAAAATGTTCAAAGATTCAGAAATCTGGAAAAAACTTCTCTGGTTTATGCTCTTTCAAATGATATACAAAACATTATAAAAAACATTAGTTTCGTAAATCTATGATACAAAAACTTAAATAGATCACCTCTAATTTAAACAAATTTCCATACAAATTCGGAAACAGTAAATTGAAAGGAAATGTGTGTTTCACTATGCAACTGTACTTATAGTAAATTTGTATGGAAATTCGTTTAAATTGGAGGTGATCTATTTAAGTTTTTGTATCATAGATTTACGAAACTAATGTTTTTTTATAATGTTTTGTATATCATTTGAAGGAGCATAAACCAGAGAAGTTTTTTCCAGATTTCTGAATCTTTGAACATTTTTTTTCTTATCTAAAATCCTCTCCAAAGTCGTAACTCGTTTTTGAAATATCTCTTTCTCGAAACTTTAATCCGATATTTTTTTAATATGATTGTTTGTCAGATTGAAACTTATGATTTAAATAGACAAAACACATATTCAAGTAACAAAAAAGAATCATAGAACTAAGTAGGTACCTTTACTTACGATGCTATCGGGCTAAAACTTGAGTAATTCGGGGTATTTCGAAAAAAAGTTAAAATCTCGAATATCTCGAGAACCATGCGACTTTTGACTAAGCTAAGTTTGGCTCAAAAGATGCTAAATGACCTCTTCTATCACTCCTGAAGATATCTGTATCCATCTATCAAACACCCTGTATACTATACTGTGTATAGATTTATGTATTGTTTATGTAATAACAATATTGAGACCAATTAAATAAATCGAGTCAGAAAACAATAAAATAAATGAGATTCTGGGGTGGAACTTCCTAAGCTTTTCTCACCCGAAACATGCAGATAAAATGCAAACTAAAAACGCCCTTACGTATATCGCTGTAAGGGTCATTTTCCAAAAACATTTTATCTGCGTGTTTTGGGTGAGAAATCTTACAAAGTACCATACCTGATTAAGAATTATTCTGAGATATCCCAATAACTTGTAAATGCTGTGTGCATAAAAAAAAACACCAGATCCCATCTGTGCAGTATTAATGTGATTGCTTGTACCTTCTTTGTAAATGATATGTAAAATGATTCGTACTACCACAAGTAGATCCTACTACATTGTGTTATATTATGAAATGTGTTTTTATTTCCACATGTTGACAATAAAATAAAGTTAATATTTGGGTTGTTTTATTTATAACTGTTGCCTGAGGCTTGAATTCTTTATTCAGAGCTGGCGGAAGGTAGAAGGAAACAGGGAGGGCAGCGGAAGAGATATAAAGATGTTTTGCACAACGAAGGATATAAATTCTCAAAGTCGTAGAAACTGGCGGAGGATCATAAATAACTACTCTGGCCGGCATACCCGTTACAAATGAGGAGCAGTCTTGTCCAAAGTGTGACAAGAGCGTGCATGTCCAGAATCGGCCTCCATAGTCACCTTCAATGACATCGTCGGCAGGATCAATAACAACATGGTAGCGATTCTTCGGAGTTAAAATCGTGCTCGGCAATGGGCTCTTGGTAATATTATCGAATCTTGACGGTCAGACAAATACAGAACTCCAGATTGCTCTACTTGACATACCTCCATCTTGTAAGTTCCAAAAAGAGTGCCTCTTCTCCAACTAACTTTATTTACAGGATTGGAATACATTACAAAATAAACAACACATTATGTATGTTTTTCTATCAATATATTTTCACATTACAGATAAAAATTTCTTCAATAATTATTTCCTTATAAACTACAGATAATATACAATGGTGTTTGTTTTTAAATCTTCTCATTACTCTTTAATTATTATTTATTTTTATTAATTAATTAAACGCGAAGTTTTATCATCTAGTAACACTAATGAAACTGACATTTCAATGTCACAATATAATCCCTGCAACTGTGATGCAGTAACTAAAATATTTCACTTAGAAATTGCATTTTAAAAGTTGATACATAAAAAATAAACCTTTTGTCACAACACACCTTATTCTATAAAGATATTTAGAAATTACAGATGCTAATATGTCTAAAGATTTTCTATACCACGGAAGGATTATTACATGTAAGATCGTGACACTGAAGGATTATTAGATGTAAGATCGTGATAGTGGAGGATTATTACATGTAAGATCGTGACACTGAAGGATTATTACATGTAAGATCGTGACACTGAAGGATTATACATGTAAGATCGTGACACTGAAGGATTAACACATGTAAGATCGTGACACTGAAGGATTATTACATGTAAGATCGTGACACTGAAGGATTATTACATGTAAGATCGTGACACTGAAGGATTAACACATGTAAGATCGTGACACTGAAGGATTAACACATGTAAGATCGTGACACTGAAGGATTATTACATGTAAGATCGTGACACTGAAGGATTATTACATGTAAGATCGTACACTGAAGGATTATTACATGTAAGATCGTGACACTGAAGGATTATTACATGTAAGATCGTGACACTGAAAGGAAAAATACTGTATTTCATTTTATAAACTGAACAGAAAAATGAATCTTAAGTCAGAATATAAAATTAATATTGTACAATATAATATGTATTATGTTAAGCTTATTATTTATGTATTTATTTATTACGAATCTGGTTTGAACACACAATCTATTGATCTACAATAATATTTCTATAGAATAATGTATAAAGTGGGAGATATAGACATTCGGAAATCTCAACCTATACGAAGCAAGAATAGCTCCAAATGGTGAGTTACTAGAACGTCTATTTCAAGCATAATGATGCGATAGATCACGATAAAAAAAATGAGGTGCGATACAATTTTTAGTGCAGCAAAAAAACACGTATTGCAACTGAATTATGCTTTGTATTAGTAATTCTAGCTCCTACTATTTTCTGTGTTTCTGTTTCTGTGATAATGTATCTATCATTGAACACAAACCAAAGACATTGCGGTAAATAGAACCGTTGTCTAAATCTTTACATGTTTTTATTAAACTTCGAAGAATTTATCTGAGAAGTGTTACTACGATAAAATACTACTGAATTCTAAAAAAATACACGCTTAATATTATGATGATGATTTCATTACTAACAATTTTATATACAAATGTGATATAAAAGAATGTCCTACATGATTCTACCGATGCGAAAATTCATTGTTGATTTAATTCTACGATTTACATTTACGGTATTGCTCAAATCAAGGCAAATAGTTTGATGCAAAATAAAATAATGCAAATATGATGTAGCTGATTGATTAGCAGAACTTTCTAAAATGGACAATCACAAATTACATTAGTAGGTATTGTTATAATTATTATATTTTACATATCCATCACCCAACATTGCAAACACCTCGACAATAAACAAATGTTCCATCAAAATAACTATGATATTTTAGCAAGGTTGCATGGATACTAAGTCGCCTATGTCCAAGAATCAGTTTTACACGGGAGAACTCTCAGACTATATATTTTGAGTAACGATAGAGCAGAACCTTGGCTAAGATAAAGGATATTAATAATCATGTACTTTTAGTCGGAAAATGGTTTTTATGACATGAAACGAAGTTCACAAACACAATGGATTCTAAAAAAAGAGTGGGACCATAAATACGGTGGGCATGGGTTTGATTCCTGACGCTGACTTACTCCAATTCACAACACAAGCTTTTCAACTGAGATGTATTTGGGCATAATATATAAAATACAGAATAAATAAAATCATACAGGATCGTTTAGGGCGATTTTATCGCAAATCCATGATTTTTTCTAGTTAACTCCATAACTATATTAATTCGTACAGCATTTATTGTCGAGGTTTTGCAATAAGAGTGACGCCATGTTAACTAACGCAATGTAATTCTCTATAGGAACAATTATCCAAATACAAATATATAATATGTATAATTTTTTACACTTATTTCTTTAATTTATCTTCCAAATAATAAGAATAGTATTTATCATTAATTTTAATTATTTTATTGATGATTTTATTTTAAATTAATTCACGGTATTAAAAATAGCTGCTACAATATTATATTAATAATAAATCACTTAAAACTAAATTATTTAATCACTTAGTATTTACTTTTGCTAAAGATCTCTTTACTGTTTATTTATTTTAATGCATAGTAGTTTTAATAATATCTTCTAACAAAATCTCTCAGACTAATACAACATTACAATTTCATGATTTATTCATTTAATTTTCGACTAACACATTTTAATAACATGTCTCTAGTAAAACTAAGACATGGTGCACCATTGTAAAAGCATGATTTTTTCTAAACTCTGCTGCGTTGAAAATACAAAAGTCAATTTGATATTTACATTTGAAGAAATAATCTACGTTCACATATTAGTTATTAGAAGCATTTCTGTTCTCGGTGTGCATTACAGTACAGTCTCGCTAATCTGGCACCCTATGCCACCACCCTCTCCACCCCCGCTTTTTTGATCAATTTTAAATTTGTTAAGTAAGATGATTGTCACATTAAATTACGCAGTAAGTAAACACATATCTGCTTATTCCAATATACATGTGGGATGCTTTATTTCATTTACCTTGAATTTTCCCACACAATCCATATAAGATACATGTAAGATCATGATAGTGGAGGATTATTACATGTAAGATCGTGATAGTGGAGGATTATTACATGTAAGATCATGATACTGAAGGATTATTACATGTAAGATCGTAACACTGAGGGATTATTACGTGTAAGATCATGACATTGGAGGATTATTACATTTAGGTACCTTACAAGGGCATTATCAAT
Organism: Ceraclea dissimilis; assembly: GCA_963576895.1. Taxonomy (NCBI): domain Eukaryota; kingdom Metazoa; phylum Arthropoda; class Insecta; order Trichoptera; family Leptoceridae; genus Ceraclea; species Ceraclea dissimilis. The sequence goes on along the minus strand of OY756379.1, from coordinate 6,855,152 downwards.
ATCAATACACATTATACGCCAGATTATTTAAACTTACATTCATTACACAAACACCTTCTGACTAGTTACTAAGAGCATTATCGATTCGAAATAAAATGTCCAACAAATGTTATTATCAAAATATATAAGCGACTTGATAATGCCCAGATATGGCAACATAAGAAAAAGACTCACTACAATACATACGTAGTAATCATTGCACATTCAAATTGCAAAATATTCAAAATCAATCTAGAAATTTCGTAACCCCTATACTTGCTAGTACAGAAGATAATAGGGCACAATTTTACGGGTTTTAAGTGAAAATGTATAAGTTAATATATTTCACCTATTCCTTTTTAGGCGAAGGCAAGGCTTGCCAACATAGTACTTCTAAGTATTATGATGTAGTGCAGTGTGTATATTATCATTCATGATTGATATACAAACTCATCAGCCTAATACTGGGAAACATTCACCTATCCGGATATCAAAGGATTGGGTGCGAGGCCTAAAATACAAGCATTGTGCCTGAAAATAACCCACAACGGAGGGGTTAACAAAAATTGTATTTTTTCAATATCAAAGCCAATAATTTAGTCATTTAGAATCAATGTAGTCAAATTGAATAATTTATGGCAAAAATCCTCAACAATATGTTCTGAGTCGTCACATTTTTAGGTTTGTCTAAGAAATTTTGTTGTTTTTCGCTACTAGTACATAATATATATTTTATTTTCAATATACTTACACATATATTATGCATTCTCTTATCTAATTATTATCTTATATACCTAATATAAGTTTAGTATTATCACTCTATCAAAATATATTTTAAGATAATAGACTTATGTTAAATAAATGGCTACAATACATAGTATGGTTCATAATACATAATACTTATCATCAAATTATACACTAATCTTAATAACACAATGCCATACTCTCAAAAATGATTCAGTTAGTGACGATATGCATTCATATAAAACATGATGACGATTAACAGTCAACTGCATGACGATCAACAGTCAATTTCATGATAATTAATACAAAACATTATGACGATTAACATAAGCATCATGACGATTAACAGTTAACATCATGACGATTAACATAAAACATGGCAATTAATACAAAACATCATGACGATTAACTCAGAGCAAGATGAAAATTTTATTCATTCACAGTTGGGGGCAAAGTATGAAGTACCAAAAGTATATAAACGTAGATGACGATCGTCACTAACCACAAAGCACATTACCATTTCAATTAATACAATTGTAGAAATACAATACATATTAAATTATCACACCCGAGATTTCTTTTTACAAATACAATAATAAAAAATATGCAAGCCAATTCACCTACAAGTACATTATTATAAAAAATATTACGTGTAAATTGTGGTAGTTTTAAAACAAAAAAAGTACTTTAAAAATATTTAATATCAACTAAATTATAATGATATTTCAAAAATATTCATTAAAAACTAAACGTAATAGTGGAAATAGTATGAGATTTATATGCTTTATCAAAAAGTACTTCATGACGAACTTCATTAATTACAGAATGACAGATGTCATTAATTATATTAACATTAATATAACTATTGTGATGAATTGTCAAATGTTCATAGAAATTGTAAAAAATCATCTGTATCTGTACGAAATCCAGATATACAAGGTGCATGGGGAGAGAGTAATGTCATAATGTGAATGTGCCGTAACTTTTACAAATGGCGTCAAATTTCGATGATGGGCATGTTGAGAGAATGAAAGATGACAGGATGACAAAAAAGATATATTTGAGTGAGCAAAGAGGAAGAGCAGCCGCCCTTGACTCACCTGGTCCGATCATGTCGACCAGATCCTCAAGGATGGACGCGTTTTGAGTAAAAGTAATCAGAGCGTGTATGACAAATTGCATCAATGTGACGGAGGCTAGGAGTGTGTATAAGGATAGGGCTGTCTGGTGCTGTCCTCTCTGCCTACCCTGCAAGGGACGTGGCGTGAGGGTATAGATAGATATAGAATTGATGACAACCTATCCACATTATGACATTACTATTGTTTATTTTTTTAATTTTGAGATTTCTCCTCGATACATATTTCCTCACATTTTTTTAAAATTCAAACTATTACTATATTACACTGTAATGAGTGAAAGAAAAAGGAAACAAACACATCAAACTATAATGTTTCATACACAATGTACTTATCACGTTTTTGCGTACAAATTGCAACGATTATCGCTTTGACTTTGCCGTCCTAAGCAAGAACCATTCATACGCCAACGTTAGGTATTTGAAGACTACAGGGGAAAAACAGGGAATGTCGATCAAAGGCACATTTGCGTAAATCAACATTTAATTTTTAAATGTCACTGACATTCATTGTTAATGTTTTTTAATAATAAACTAGTACTGGGAATATTGACATTTCAGTGACATCGACGGTTTTTTCTTACTGTGGGCGGACCCTCATGATTATTGCCTTGTACAAACAACCAATAAAACCAATAAGACATTGTCAGTGACAACGACTTTTGTGGCTTTGGCAATTTTGCAGGATTATAGGTACCAGCGGCGAAGGTCGGATTTCTGCAGAAGGGAAACCAGGGCTAACATTTCTTATGGGATTACGTCAGATTCGACACTATATTATACCTATCATTTTTTTCAAAAGGTAACTCGATGGGAATCGTGTTCTTAGGTAGCTTCGCGCTTGATAGGTCCAGACAAATGCCACTAGATGGCATTATTACTTTCATTTTGAATTTTTACTGACATTCCTTGTTTTTCCCCTGTAGTCTTCATTTTGAGTTTTTTTTATCGAAACTGGTATTTGAACCTTAGATTCGTCTATTTCAATCATAAAAAGTGTGAGTTTCCATACATAACCCCTATTTTTCAAGCCCCATATTCCACACATGGAATTATACGGACGATACTAGATATTCAACTTCTTGCTTAGACGACAGAATACGTTACAATATTTAGCACGCAACGTGTTTGATTATAATATAGTTTACTAATTACTAAATATAATAATAGCAACATGGCACAATAAACGGGAAGTATATTAGTAAGACTTGGGTGTGGGGCGTCCCTTAAGGCCTCATATAGAATATTAGTTACGTACGAGACTCCTTTAAATGTCCATAACTTAAAATCACTAAACTGACATTGTACTGCAATATCACCAAAATACACAAATGATTTATCCACTTTTCAATTTGTCTCTAATCTATATAATAAAGTCGGTTTTTTTTAAGTGTTCGCATAACTCCTGCATTTACCTACGGATTGCTGTGAAAATTTAGAATAATATTTGCGATAATATACTCTGTGTTCTGACGTCGCCAGTTTTTGGAGAAAAAGTTTTTACTAAGAGATGCCATGATGATGAGAGGATCCAAGCATTGCGTGGGGTCATGTATGGTATGGTATCATATGAAATTCGCTGATACAGCGCTCGATTTTCTCCTTCAAAGTGTTCGTGGCTGAAGGCTTATTAGAATAAACCAAGAAAATAAAAAAAAAATAACCAACAGCTTTAATCCACATGATCTGGGCAGCGAATTATGCAATTACAGCGAGTACATGGTTGGCGCAGTTGGTTGAGGCGGCAGTCTCTCGAGCGGGAGATGCCAGGTTCAAACCTCGGCGCTGGCGATGTATTCCACACATTGCGGTACAGGCTTTTAGCCTAGTGCAAAGTGTGCAGGAAAGTATTTAGGTTTCTATGTACAAGCCCAGATCCTTTAAAAAAAAAATCTGATCACCAAAAAGAGAAATTACACAACCAGAAAATGATTCACGCAGTAATTCAATTGGATTATGTCATAGTGTATTTTGGTGATATGAATTAGATACAAGTCAAATTAACCGGACAATATACAAAAAAACACTTCCTAGAAAACAATATGCGTTAAAAAAAAAGATAATAAAAAGTAGTTACAACGTCTTATCCAATATAAATACATGAATGATACAGTGTTTTACTTCTTGATTCTCAGCTTGGATAGTGGGGAGTCCTCTTCGTCTGAGGATATGATGATTTTCTGACGCGGCTTGCCCGAGGTCTGACCTCGAGTGAGGCGGCGGGAGCCAGGTTCTGCATTGGCGGGTGTTTTGGGAGTCTTGGGAGTTTTATTAACTATTTTAGATATCTTCACTGGTTTCACCTTCAACTCTTTCATGGGTTTCTCATCTGCAAATATAATATTCGGTTTACAGTAATTTCATTAAAAATGTAGCGCAATTAGTCGAATCAGCTATTGGCAACAAAGAATGAGGTTATTAGGGAAATGAGTGACTGCAAGACTGGTGTTGTGACAAGAATGAAAGTAAACAAACTACGATAATTTGGGCATGTTGAGAGAATGAAAGATGACAGGATGTCAAAAAATATATATTTGAGTGAGCGAAGAGGTGTGAGGAAGCACGGCCTGATCTGGTCCGATCATGTCGACCAGATCCTCAAGGATGGACGCGTTTTGAGTAAAAGAAATCGGAGAGTGTGTATGACAGATCGCATGAATGTGACGGACGTTAGGAGCTCTGTCCTCTCTGCCTACCCTGCAAGCAGTGTTGCCATATATACAGATTTATCTGTATTTATACAGATTTTAGGCAACGGGAACAGACAAATACAGATAACAAATTTTACTCTGTTTTATACAGATTTTTGGGATTTTGGAAATTTCCTATGATAAATCAGAAGAATAAAGTAAAAAGAAACAGATTCGATCACAATTGTCATTTGATAATTAGTAAATAGATGAAAATCTTATTTGTAGAATGAGTAAAAATATGTACAAAAAGAAATTAGTATATTTTATCTAAGCACGAGTACTGTTATTTTCTCAAAAAGGTACCACAAAGGTTAGTTTTTCAATAAACTACAATGTTGTGTTTGTTTTAAAATTTCATTTATACAGATTTTTTGGCATTTTATGCCTTTTTATACAGATTTTGGCTTATTATAATCTCATACAGATTTATACAGATTTCTACACAATGAAATACAGATTTGGATTTTAAAAGTGTGGCAACACTGCCTGCAAGGGACGTGGCGTGAGGGTATAGATAGATAGTATCAGTGAAAATTCAATAATTCTATTACCTTTATCACTATCCTCTGATTCGGGAGGCGTAGATTTTGATTTTCTGGGTCCCTTTTTGACGCCGGGCGGTGGTCCCCTGCGACGCTTGGGGGGCCCAGTGTACAGGGCTCTGCAGGCCTCTAGGGTGGGCTCCCCCTCCAGACCTTTCTCTCTGAGCAGATTCAGTAGCTTGGCCACACGTTCCTTATTAGAGGTGCAACCTACAATAATACGACATACATTAGAAGATGATATAAGACTATAGTTACAATAGACCTATTTTGGTTGGTAGTGACGCAAGGGATGAATAATGGCCCCCTGACCTTCCAAAGGAAAAAAGACTATAATAAGGAATGAGCTTATTAGATTCCTACCAGTAAAGTTGTGGGATCGTTTGGATTTCATTCATTTTATATGTTTTTTACAGTGCTGAATAAAAAAAAAATTGTGACGAAACATGGCGGAAATGAAAAAATAGGTAAAAAATCTAATTTCTGGCAGTTCTTTTGTAAATTTCCTATTCGAATTGAAAGTACGTAAAATTTCCTAGAAATTTGGGGTATAATATGTTTCTCTGAAATAAATAGCAGCGGAACTGTTGAGCTCAAAAAACTGGCCAAATTTTTATAGTATTTTAAATTGTGAGATTCCAAAATGTATGGGGAATGATTGACATAGTTCTTTTGTAAATTTCCTATTCGAATTGAAAGTACATAAAATTTCCTAGAAATTTGGGGTATAATATGTTTCTCTGAAATAAATAGCAGCGGAACTGTTGAGCTCAAAAAACTGGCCAAATTTTTATAGTATTTTAAATTGTGAGATTCCAAAATGTATGGGGAATGATTGACATAGATTTATGCCAAATTTTAAAAAAATATTCTTATAATTTAAGAGACTGGATTTCACCAACTTTTTAGGTGAGGAATAGTGGAGATAGGAACTACCTATTATTTTCTTTTAAAAGTTGGTGTAATCCAGCAATATTTTACCTTGTTGGAATCAGCAACCATGAGGGAAGTTGGACTGAAAGGGTAACTTACACTGGTCATATCAACAAGGGCGAGAATCGTTTTTAGAAAGTACGAAAATGACGCTTCATTGTTAGACCGGTGTTTTAACGTTAAAAAAGGGGGTATAGCGTAGATAATTGTCGGAAAGCTGGAAACTATTTTAATCCCTTCATTAACATGCAAAGAAGGTTTCTTGAAGTTTGCACCAATTTTACGCTTGTGCTAAGTACAGGGTGTCCCAAAAACAAAAAAAAAGTTGAACTTTTTTCAGTTTTTCATTAATAACTCCTAAAGGAAGCATTCTAGACAAATTGTGTTCTTCTGTGAATTAAAGTAGATAAAATTCTTCGTCTACTGAGCATAAATACTACTCTCTACTTTGAAAAATCACTGAGAAACAGCGATTTAAAATTGTAATGTTTTTCTCAACATATGACAATTTTCTTATTTTTCTTGAATCGTTGTTGAATATCTTCTAATCCAAGCTACTTACAGCAAATTTTAGTACATATGATTCAATGGCCGGTTAATTCTCTATAAACTGGCATTAAAATTTTACCTCTATATTAAATTGTTTAGGATGTAGAGGTATTTAAAGACAGACGAGTGAAATAGAGAAATTTTTTAAATGATATATATATTCGTATGGTGTCAGGCGCTATAAGATCACATTTAGATCCCGAAGCCACATTCTGGCCTCGGTCGTCAAGTTGTTCAGATCCTCCATCATTCCCCCAAATTTGTGGGTTGGGCATTCACGCACAATGTGGTGTAGAGTCTGCACCGCATCACCGCAATCACAAGCAGGGTCACTAATGTAGCCCCACCTGTGACGCTCGGCTGCACATCTGCTGCAACCTGTCCTGATACGGTTCAGTGTTGCCCATTCTTTGCGTTCTAAGTCGAAACCAGCCACCCTTTTACATGGGTCTAAGACAAGGTGTTTGTTTTTGGACTGTCCACTCCTCCACTCCTCCGTCCAGGCCTTCTCAGTTGTAAACTCGTTGGTTTCCAGGGTTTGCGCCCTGGTCCAAAAGGGGTTCCTCGATCTGAGTCTGATAGCCGGAGTATCCCTCAGGGTCAGGTTCAGAAGGGAGGTGTTATCCTTTGCTCTGGTCCACTCTCTGACCGTAGATGCACTCCTACGAATGTGGGGAGGGGCTATGTTGGCTAGTACGGGCAGCCATTGGCATTGTGTAGGTTTTAGTACCCCGGCTATAGTTCTCATGGTGGTGTTGAGCTGGGTGTCCACCCTCTTGGCATGAGCACTGCCACCCCAGACAGGCGCACAGTATTCGGCGGTAGAGTAGACAAGCGACAGTCCTGCCGTTCGTAGTGTGTCGGCGTATGCTCCCCATCCAGATCCCGCTAACTTCTGGACGACATTATTTCTGGTTTTGAGTTTTGCACACATTGAGTCAACTTGTTTCTTAAAGGTGAGTGTTCGATCCAAAGTTATGCCCAGATATTTTGGATGCTCGGTCTGTTGCAGGAGGACGCCCTCGAAGTGTACATTAATCTTGGATTTGGACTGTTTGTTATTAAGATGGAATGTAGTAACTTCTGTTTTTGTTGGATTAGGTTTCAGTCTCCATTTTTCGAAATAAGTTGATAGTTTTTGTAAGTCCTGTTCCAGTATTCGGGCACTTGTATCCAGGTCCTTACTTCCAGCTAAGAGGGCAATGTCATCTGCATATTGGAACATAGTTGATTCAGTTTTGGGTATGTCATGTACGTATAGGTTGAACAGGGAAGGAGCCAGAACTGATCCCTGTGGTAAGCCGTTATTGAGGACCTTGCTGTGGCTCATCTTTCCTTCCATAGAGACTCTTATGTACCTGCATGATAGCATGGAGTCTAGTAATTTTATGGTTTTACGGCATGGTATTACTCTAGCGAGTTTCAGCAGAAGGCCCTGGCGCCATACGGTGTCGTATGCTGCAGACAGATCGACAAAAGCAGCTGCAAATTTCACCCCCCTCTGGAACCCAGCCTCTATACTAGTGGTTAGGGCGAGCACTTGCTCGCAGCAATCCCTGCCGGCTCGGAAGCCTGCTTGTTCCATAGGAACTACGGCATCTATTGAGGCGGCTATGCGTTGCAGTATGAGTCTTTCTAATATTTTATATGGGATACACAGTAGTGAAATTGGTCGGTAGTGATTGGATTCTGATCCATCTTTTCCTGGCTTGAGGATGGCCACAACCTTCGAGTGTTTCCAAATTTTGGGTAATAATCCCGTCGTCATTGTTAGGTTCATAAGTTTTAATAGCCATTCTCTCGCACAGAGGCCCATGTTCTTAATAAATTCGGGGTAGACCTCGTCTAGGCCTGCTGCTTTCCCGCACTTAGTGTTACCCAGTGCCAGGCTCATCTCATCGAGAGAGAAATCTCGAGAAAAGGAGGAGTTTTCTGGGAGTTCAGCCTTGGCCCTACGCAGTTCGTAGTTCACCTCTCTTGTTCGTTCTTTGCCGACTGGGATCCTCGAAACAGATACCATGCGTCGGACTATATCATCTGGGGTAACAGGTGTGGTGGGTGATGGACTTTGGAGTTTTGGTGGAGCGGCTCCCAGTTTTCGTAAGGTACACCAGGCCTTGCGGCTTGAGTGTCGGAAATCCATGTCCCTGACAGTTTCGTTCCATCTGTCTCGGCGATTGTCATTTAATGCCTGTAGAAGTTGCCCAGCAATGTTTGGGTCCCGAGTTTCTTCATATTCTTTATACAGTTCTTCACATCGTGAGTTCCAAGCTGGTATATACTCTTTGCGGAATCCCCGGGGAATATGTTTTTTTGCTGTAGATATTACAGCTCCCACGAATCTGTTATAGCAATCTATTCTGCAGGGGATGTGTTTTACGATGTTGTCTAGTCCTTTCGAGAATGATTCCCAGTCGGCTTTTCTGAAATTCCATCTTGGCAAGGGGACTGTGGTTGCCAATGGTACCCGGATGCCGTATTTTACCACGACAGGTCGGTGTTGCGAGTGGGGGAAATCATCCAGTACGATTCGTGTGGCCTTATCATTTACATTAGTATTTGGGCTTGTTACGAAGCTAAGGTCCGGTGTATAATCCCGTCTCCAACGTGCGGAGCGGAAAGTACCCTTATCCTTAGCACAATACAGTAAGTCGATTGTGTTTAGTTGTGCCCATTCAACAATGGCATCACCATTGTGGTCTGTATGATCGTATCCCCATGTGTCATGGTGGCTATTGAAGTCTCCCACATATACAGCTGGATGTTCGTAGCAGGGAAGGGGTGGGGATGGCCACGCTTCATTCGGAGGTTTATAAACATTAGTGATTTTTATTGTATCTACTTCTATAGTGATGGAGGATATGTTGTCGTGTGTGCTGCAGCTAAGGACCTTTATTTCATCTAGTTCAGACCTAACGTATGTAGCTATACCATAGACATTGCTGTGTACAGCTGCTATGAGGGAGAACGCTGGTATATGTCCTCTCCTGTTAAGGTCTTCGTCGTCCCTAGTGTGAGTCTCTTGCAGTGCTATGATGTCTATTTTATGTTTAGTCAGCAATCTTGCTAATACTTGGCATTTTGCGAGGGAGATGCCCTCAATGTTAAAATGGCAGATATTCATACAACTTTCCAAGCTGCGTGTCCTATAGTCCTGAGAAGGACTGTTTTGGCTCTCATATTTCTTCTTTCGGTTTCTCTTATTCTTGTTCTTATTCATGATCTTAATTTGCGCCATTGCTGTGTAGCAGCACCAATTGTTTGTCTGTTTGCTTGACCCAGGGTAGACCACGTGGAGGTCGACAAACTTCCTACCCCAGTGATGTTGAAATGATAGATTTCGGTATGTGAAAGGTAAGATAGACTTAATTTTGCGGCTCTCTCTTAATAACGTACAATTTTTTTAGTTAAAAACCCAAATTTCGCTATTGATACGCCACTGTGTAACAACTTATATCGAAAAGACTATTTTTTTTACCTTCATCAGTTTTACTAATATAACTCCTGAACGCTTGATGTTAGGGAAAAGATATTTTACTCAAAATATAACTAAAATTAATTTGCTATAACTTGATTTCAAAATTAACTCTGTAACTTAAATAATAACTGAGTTACAGTGTTTGAAAAAAAGCATTACTAAAAAAATTAAATTGCCTCGGATATTTTTGTTGAATAACTCCTGAACCGTGATATAGAGAAAAGGTTCAAGAGATTTAAATATAAGGTGAATAAATTTTCTATAAAACAAACGTAATAAAATAACTTTAAAAGTTATAGTAAGAAAGTTATGGATGATCAAAGTCAATATTTTGTGTAGCCATTCGACGCTTGTTTAGATATATTTCATACTATATGGCGAGCAGGTACTTTATTTTCATACTACACCGGCTCGGAGGTGCTTACCATGTGCTTACTAGGCAAATATAATTCATAAGCAAACGTCGAATGGTTACACAAAATATTGACTTTGATCATCCATAACTTTCTTACTATAACTTTTAAAGTTATTTTATTACGCTTGTGTTATAGAAAATTTATTTACCTTATTCTACTTATTTATTTACTTTTTCTCTATATCACGGTTCAGGAGTTATTCAACAAAAATAGCCGAGGCAATTTAATTTTTTTAGTAATGCTGTTTTTCAAACACTGTAACTCAGTTATTATTTAAGTTACAGAGTCAATTTTGAAATCAAGTAGTAGCAAATTGGTTTTAGATAAATTATGAGTAAAATATTTTTTCCCTAACATCAACCGTTCAGGAGTTATATTAATAAAACTTATGAAGGTAAAAAAAATAGTCTTCACGATATAAGTTGTTACGCAGTGGCGTATCAATAGCGAAATTTGGGTTTTTAACTAAAAAAATTGTACGTTATTAAGAGAGAGCCGCAAAATTAAGTCTATCTTACCTTTCACATACCGAAATCTATCATTTAAAAAATTTCTCTATTTCACTCGTCTGTCTTTAAATACCTCTACATCCTAAACAATTTAATATAGAGGTAAAATTTTAATGCCAGTTTATAGAGAATTAACCGGCCATTGAATCATATGTACTAAAATTTGCTGTAAGTAGCTTGGATTAGAAGATATTCAACAACGATTCAAGAAAAATAAGAAAATTGTCATATGTTGAGAAAAACATTACAATTTTAAATCGCTGTTTCTCAGTGATTTTTCAAAGTAGAGAGTAGTATTTGTGCTCAGTAGACGAAGAATTTTATCTACTTTAATTCACAGAAGAACACAATTTGTCTAGAATGCTTCCTTTAGGAGGTATTAATGAAAAACTGGAAAAAGTTCAACTTTTTTTTTGTTTTTGGGACACCCTGTACTTTGCACAAGCGTAAAATTGGTGCAAACTTCAGGAAACCTTCTTTGCTTGTTAATGAAGAGATTAAAACAGTTTCCAGCTTTCCGACAATTATCTACGCTACAAAGCTAAATTTCCTGGGCTATGTGGGAATTCAGCGGGAAACGCATGGGAAAAGTTACAAAGTTCCATCCCAGTTCATGTGGGGGCAGATGTGTACTGAGACTAATTAATAATGAATATGTTGGGATTACCTTCAATAAGCTGATTGTAGTCGTATTCAATTCCAGCCGCCTTGAGGAATCTCTTCATGTCCGTGATGCCTGGACCCTTGTCTCCGCTGTGGACAGAGCCTGGGGTGCGAGGTGCGTCCGTGCGACGGTTCACGGTCTTAGAACCACGAGGTCGCCCACGACCTCTGTTTACAGTCTGCCCCTGTTAAACAAACATAACTTGTTAACATAATCCTGATAGCAGACAATTTGTACGGAACCCTACAGTGAGACAATGGTCGACCACACACAATGGTCCCACACCACACACAACTGCCCCACACACAATGGTCGACCTTAAATAGGATCCGGGGTCACCTCCATTGTGAACGTGGCCAGATCGAGGCTGTCGAACATATAGTTATTTTTTATTATACTTATATAGTGGGGAGGTGTCTTAACAAGAAATTTGTAGAGATTCTTCGTTTGTATCCACAAGGCGTCGCCAAGGGCAATGGACTACTCGCAGAATATCGATGTGGAGCTATGGCCCCTGAATTTTCTACATGTCATAGTTGAAATAACGAGTAGTTATCTCAACAGATTTACAGCAAAGGATGGGCTTTCCATCAGGCTTATGACTGATCGTCAGCTGGTTTAATGTTAAACTATACAATAGATTACATGTTATTTTCTTTTATAATTTATAATGACAATTCCACGTGTCCATATGGACCTAGGGATAAGAATCCAAAATAAACAATAAAAACAAATAAAAGAATAAGACGTCATACCCTGGAAGCGTTCTGGTCATCATCTTCTTCATCGGAAGAGTCGCTGTCTGAGGAGTCATCTGAAGACGAGTCTGAGGAGGAATACACCAGAGTCACATTGCCGGGAGTGCCGGGAGTGGCACCCGGAACGCCACCAGCCACTTTAGCCGCCTGTAAAGAAACATTACAACAAAATGTTAATTAACAAAATGCAAACGCTGGAGAAAGTTTAGCTAGAAAATTCCGTTCACACGGCACTCTTTCGTGATAGTTATTCATCACTGTAGTTATTTGTTTTGTTCACTAAACTATCTACCTTCTTACATTTTTTAATTACAGGCTTCTCCCACTATATTGTTTCAATTCTTGTAAATACTTAGTGTTTCTGTATTCCTGTTTACTTTATTCACAATCATCTAATGCAAATTTTCAAACACTAGTCGTGGAATTTTAAAGTCATTATTGTGGATTTTAATCTAAATATTTAGTGTTATGTTTTGTATTAGTTTTAGAATTTTCAAATTTGACACCATTTTGGTGTGGCGCTAGCAGTAGGTGACAACTAGCGCCATCTAGGTGACCAGGCCACAATCATATTGATAGGGTATATATATAGCTGCAAAGCATGTACTCTTTCTCTTTCAACACTGTTTCTGCTACAGAATACAAGGACTATATTCACTCGAAATCTGTGTATTTTTTCGACCATTTTGTTGGTCCTTCAGAAGCCGCATCGATATTTAGAATAGTTTACCAGTGTTTTTTACAATTTTACTCAACAATTGGAGTCTACAAGCATACATCAGATGCCACAAAACAGGTTTTTATACAATTTTCACATCCTTTCCTTGCATTTTCAGTTTCTTTACCACATTCATTCAGAATAACTGTGAATTTGTCATAATTTCTTCCATTTTGTGTGCATACTTAACAATTCCGCGTGTTGGATTTGTTTGACCTTGAAAGCTGTGTTTTATTGTTGCCATTCATTGTACAACCACGTGACCACGTTTTTTTTGTTGATTAGCAGTTAAAACATTATTTTTTTGCCTTTATTTATCCAAAAGTGATCAAACCACGTGGGCATTCATTGTTTGGATAATTAAAACTACAGTTTTTATATCAAAAGTGTGAACCACGTGTGAATATTATATAGGTCGCGTGTTTTTGAGTTCAAGTGTTTTTTAAGGTTAGATAGTAAGAAATTAGATACACAGATTGAATATACATTAGCAGTTACAACAATCATATAGTGAGGGGTATATTAGACATAGAAAGAGCCTATATATCCATAGCACCTGTTTTCATTGCGGCCTGCAAGGTTAGTGGCATTTTCAAAAGTACATAGCATTGTATATTGTCCAGGCAAACATGTCTGCAGACAGATTGAAGGCGCTAGTCTTAAAGCGGGGCAATGCAAAAGGGCAATTAACTAGGTTTAGGGATTTCTTAAAGTCCAGCAGTGACAAATGTGAGATAGAAGTTAGAATGAAAAGGATCGAGGAGCTGTTCGATAAGTTTGACGAAGTACAGTCAGAAATCGAAGGCCTCGATAGTAGTGAAGAAGAACAAAGAGGTCAGTTTGAGGAGTTATACTTCTATACATTAGGAAAAGCAAAATCCATAATATCCCAAACACCCAACATTGTTTCTGAGGTAAAGCTCAGCCCTTTACAAGTTCCCAGCTTCTCTGGAACATACGAAGATTGGTTGCATTTCAGAGATACCTTCATGTCCCTAGTAGATACAAATTCATCGTTAAGTGACCTACAGAAATTTCACTATTTGCTAAGCAGCCTGAAAGGACAGGCACTGCAATTAGTTTCATCCCTTGAAATCACCGCAGCCAACTATAGTGTAGCATGGGAGATCTTAACAGGAAGATATCATAATAAACGCATCATAACGGATAAACATATCCGCTGTTTATATAACATGCCTTCAATGAAAGGTGAGGACCACATGGCCTTACGCAAACTAATAGATGATACACAGTTGCATCTGAGAGCCCTAGACACAATTCATTTAGTGTCAGGAAAGTTAGATCCCACCACACGTCATCATTGGGAATCGTTTTCATTACAAGGAGAACTCCCCACATATAGTGAGCTTATGAAATGCCTAGCAGAACGGGCACGAGTCATTGAATCTGGGCACATAAGTAGAATTAACAATAGGAATAATAACATAGGAATTAATAGAACTGCAAACAAGGTCACACTTCACACAACCTACGCAGCACAAGGTTGCCCTAACTGCAAGGGAGACCACAAGATATTTGCTTGCCCGCAATACACAGCCCAGGCAATTGAACAGAGGCATGAAACTGCCAAAAGATTGAAACTTTGTTTTAATTGTTTGGGAACCAGCCACGCAATAAAAAACTGTGCATCAAAGTCGGTGTGCAAAGTGTGTGGTCAAAGACACAATACACTGCTACATAAAACAAAGAACAATGCACAAGATTCAGAAGTAGTAACGATTCTCTCCTCACTTGGAGGAAATGAAGCCCTACTGTCAACTGTGGTAGTAGGAGTTATAGGAGGCGACGGAGTTGTACATCAAGTACGTGCATTACTCGACTGTGGTGCACAATCAAACTTCGTTACAACCGCATTGTGTGAAAGACTCGGATTACCTCAGCATAGATTGTCTATACCCGTCTCAGGGATACACAAACAAGTAACCAAAGTGAACGCCGGGGTAGATCTAACCATATTGTCCCAACACACAGAATATAGAAAACACATAAGTTGTCTAGTGTTGCATGAGATAACCGATAAATTACCTCAGAGTGACCTAAACAAAACCCACTTCAAGATACCGAAGGGTATACAATTGGCAGACCCAGAATTCCACCGTAGAGCTCCCGTTGACATGCTGCTGGGTGCTGCGGTCTTTTGGGAAGTGCTGCAAACAGACCACATTGATACACAGCAGAGCAGACCCATTCTACATCATACACTACTCGGATGGGTAGTAGCAGGCCAACTCCCACCGGACAGAAGCGCACCGAATCAAGCAACATTGTGTCACTTATCACTCAATCAAACACATGACAGCATTGAGAGGCCCTGGAGAGTCGAGGAGTTGCCATCAACTCCGATCAGAACAAGGGAGGAAACAGAGTGTGAAAATCATTTCACATCCACGCACTTGAGAGATGATGATGGACACGTAGAGGATGTGTCGTTGTCAAAGGAGAATCAGCAAGAGTCCAAGATCCTAGGCCTGTACCGGAACAGTAGAGAGGACTCCTTCACATACAAGGTGGAAGCAACAGACGACAAAAAAGTATATAACAAGAGAAGCGTTCTGTCAGACATGTCAAAAACATTTGACCCGTTGGGCCTACTCGGACCAGTCATCCTGAAATCCAAGTTAATCATGCAAGACTTATGGCAACACCAGATATCATGGGACGAGCCACTTCCTGATGACTTGAAGGGACGGTGGAAAATCTACAAAGAAGACTTAGCTTCGGTCAACTCATTTCATATACAGAGGGTGATCGCAGGTAAGGATGCAACACATGTGAATAAAGTGAGAAAATCTCTACGCATGGAAGGTACGGAAGCTGTATTATGGACAGACTCAACTATAGTTCTGCACTGGTTAGCTGGCCAATCGACTCGGTGGAGCACATTTGTAGCCAACAGGACATCAGAGATCCAAACCGACGGCAAAGATTGCGTTTGGAAACATGTCGTGTCCCACGATAACCCTGCAGACATCATTTCGAGAAGTGCAACTGCGGAAGAGCTTAAGAACTCCAGCCTCTGGTGGCATGGCCCCAGCTGGCTACTGCAAGATGAGGCATCATGGCCTAATACTCAACCCCAAGAACTTGCTGAGGTGCCAGAAGCAAGGACGCAAGTAGCATTAGTCCAAACTAGTGAAATTCCAACAGAACAAAAGCATCCCATTTTAGTAGTAGTAGTAAGAAACTATCATTATTCAAATCTTCATTTAGGCGTTCAAACTTTACTGTCAACGATTAGGTTAAAATACTGGCCAATTTTAGGGAAAAACTTAGTTAAGAAGGTATTACGAACATGCATCTTATGTTTTAGGAGTAAACCTCATACCTCGTATCAAATCATGGCAGATTTACCTAGGGATAGGGTCACTGCATATAGACCGTTCTCTATATGTGGTATTGATTACATGGGGCCTGTATTAGTTAAGTCTAGTTTTAGTAAAAATGCTCGTTCAATGAAGGCATACGTTTGTTTGTTCATTTGTTTTGCAACCAAGGCCGTGCACCTTGAGCTAGTGCTTTCATTGTCTGCAGAAGCGTTTCTAAACATGTTCAAAAGGTTTATTTCTCGAAGAGGCAGACCT
The DNA here is from genome assembly GCA_963576895.1 of Ceraclea dissimilis. Lineage (NCBI taxonomy): Eukaryota > Metazoa > Arthropoda > Insecta > Trichoptera > Leptoceridae > Ceraclea > Ceraclea dissimilis. The sequence continues at coordinate 6,838,429 of OY756379.1, read as the reverse complement.
CAGAAGGTATACTCAGTTAATGCCACGAACTTTGTAGGCGCTAATAATGAAATACAGGATATGTATAGGTTTCTTAAGGCTTCACACAACGAAATTTATAATAGTTTAAAAAAGGTCTTACAGTCCCGCGTGTTGGATTGTTATAGTATGTACACAGTACTCGTGCAAATTGAAGCATGTACCAATTCCCGCCCACTCACACCCTTATCTTCCGATCCCATCAATCCAAATCCTTTATGTCCCAGTCCCTTCCTGATTGGTGAAAACCTGTTGGCGTCGCCAGAACGCAGCGTCCTGAGCTACCCTACCAACCGGCTCAATCACTATCAAAGGCTCCAGCGGATGACACAGTCCTTCTGGGATAGACGGCATGCAGAATACCTTGGGGAGCTACAACGTAGAAACAAGTGGCAACAGGGGTCGGAGAGACAGCCAAAGCAAGGAGATATGGTTCTCATCAAAGAGGACAATCTACCGACTATGCGTTGGAAGCTGGGCCGTGTGAAGGCCATTCATCCCGGACATGACGGTATCACCAGAGTTGTCACATTGAAGACCACGCAGGGCGATATCAAGCGAAGCATCACAAAACTTTGCTTGCTTCCATTGGAAGAAGACAAGACTCCCACAGAGACACAATTATGATTATTTTTATTTGGAAGAAGACGAGTCTCATACACAAACACAATTAAGATTATTTTTGTATGGAAGAAGACGAGCCTCATACACAAGGACAATTCTTCGAATCTAAAGTACATCAATTCCTAAATCAACAAGTGATTCAACCTCAGCGGATCATCATTATGAAGAAAATCAAATGTACATTATTTTGTTTAGCGTTAAGTTGAAATACTTTCAATTCATTTTATACAGTCCACTAATTTTTGTTTTGTTACTTAGTATTGAAAAACATAATTTTTAATATAAAAAAAATTTGTTTTTGTGGCCCGGTATGTTATGTTTTGTATTAGTTTTAGAATTTTCAAATTTGACACCATTTTGGTGTGGCGCTAGCAGTAGGTGACAACTAGCGCCATCTAGGTGACCAGGCCACAATCATATTGATAGGGTATATATATAGCTGCAAAGCATGTACTCTTTCTCTTTCAACACTGTTTCTGCTACAGAATACAACGACTATATTCACTCCAAATCTGTGTATTTTTTCGACCATTTAGTTTTTCATTTTTTCTTGACTTCCAACATGTACCGACGGTCAAAAACTTCGAGATGTACTGTGTATGTTTGTGATTGCAGTGAGTGGTGAAAAGGCCCACAACTAAAAAGCCACTCACTGTTTTTTATACAATATTTAAAACAAATGTTATAATACCTGGTGCTGTGCCTGCATCTTCTCCCTCTCAGCATTAGCATCATAGTAGTTGTACAGAATCTCCATAGACACTGGCACATCACCAAAGTATACCTCATTAGGGATGTGTGCAGAGTCCAGGCAGTCATCACTCCATCTCCTAAAAACCAATACATAAACATATGTTAAACAAATGCAAATACACTTCGGGCTTCCGTCACATTTATGCAATTCATCATCGTAAAGTATGTATTAAAAGGAATCCATCTTTGAGAATCTGGTATACATGGCAGGCGCGAAGCTACCTAAGAACACGATTCCCATCGAGTTACCTTTTGGATAAAATGATAGGTATTATAGTGTCTAATCTGACGTAATACAATAAGAAATGTTAGTCCCGGCTTCCCTTCTGCAGAAATCCACTCTTCGCCACTGATACATGGTCAAGCCAAGTGGTTTTTGTGAGACTCTACTGTATTTTTGACTAACTGACATAATGCTAATTGGAGCCATTTACAATCTGTTCAGCTCCTGGTCAGGTCTTGAATCATACAAAATGTTGTCATGTTCTTCACCTTATTGTTCTCTGCATTTATTATTAGTATGAATATGAAATGTTAATTGACGATTCATACTGCATAATGAAATAAATAAATAGGACAAAATAATAATACATATGTAGCTCACCTCCTAAACCGAATCCCTGAAAAGTCTCGTTTAAACGGCCTCATTCCCAAGTACTGATTCCCACCTCCTCGTGGTCTTCCCACCTGACCTCTTCCAATTCCTAGGGCTCCCTAAAAATGCAAAAAAATATGTTACTGGAGGCTAAAAAAACAGGTAAAGAAAATTTGGGCTTCAAATATACAGAATGATTGGTTCTGTATATCCAAACATTTGGAGAGGTGATGATTGACAAAAAAATTGCTAATGCATGACCAAAAATGAACCATTTTGAAAATACTGTGGCCTTTTGAAAATTAAAGAGTACGAAAATTTCTCATTTAAGTTTTTTGACAATATCTCACAAACTACTAATGCTGGATTTCACCAACTTCTTAGATGAGGAATAGCGGAGATAGAAGCCACCCATCATTATTTTTCACACAAAATTTGTACTAGATAGGTGGCTCCTATCTCCGCTATTCCCCATCTAAATATGTAGTTGGTGAAATCCAGCATTAGTCGATTTTTGCAAAACCAAAATCATTAGTAAAAGATTTAGGCTTTTGACAAAGATCTCAATTCGTGTCTTTATTAAAAAGAAAGAATAGTCTTTCCAATGAACAACAAACTTCTAAAAATTGGCCCCATATATGAAGCCTTAATGAGTTCTCGATAATTTGGGTTAGAAAAAATACAGTATTTCTTGTTTGTATAATTTCCATTTCCAACTTACGGCTTTGGCCTGAGCGGCCATAAGTTCCGGAGGTTTAGGTTTGTTGGTGGATCCTTTGGGTCTTCCCCTCTTCTTCCCTTCCATCATGGGAGTTGTCACGGCAACGGGAGTGGTGGTGCCGCCTGGGGTGGTGGATGTGGCGCCCGGAGTAGCTGGAGTGGCGGACGAACCACCGGTCCTGTAGGCATCAGGGGTACCAAAGTATACGTCATTTGGTATCTTAGATTCGTCCTCCGAACTGGAGGAAGGGCAAGGACTGGAAAGAGAGAAAACAACATTAATACATACAATAAAACGTACAGAAATATTACAATAGAAGGTAAGTTTAAGGTTAATCATAATAAGGATATAATATGTAGTACAATACTACAAACTAAATAATATAGTATATGTCACGTCATATTCAAGCAAAGTGGGTACATAAATATTAGGTTCTCTGAAGTTATTCAGTTTACTAGTCGAAAGTCAATTACCAGTTTGCACAACTGATACAGTGGATCGGTTTGCTTAATTTATTGTAATAATAAAGTTGACCAGTTTGCACAACTTATTATATCGATAAAGTTTATTATATTGACAAAGTTGATCAGCTTGCACAATCTTTATATTGATAAAGATCAGTTTGCACAATTTCTTATATTGATAAAGTAGATCAGTTTGCATAACTCGCTATATCGATAAAGTCGATAAGATTGCACAATCTACTACATTTATAAAGTCGATCAGTTTGCACAATTTATATGTCGACAAAGTGGATCAGTTTGCATAATTTATTATATTGATCAGTTTGCACAATTTATTATATTGGTAAGGTCGATCAGTTTGCACAACTTGTCATGTTGATAAAGTTGATCAGTTTGCACAACTATTATATTGATAAAGTCGATCAGTTTGCACAATTTATTACATTGACAATGTTGAAAAGTTTGCACAATTAACTACATCGATAAAGTTGATCAGTTTGCACAATTTATTATATTGATAAAGTAAATATGACGTAACATATATTATGTTAAATATAGATATAGGTGATATGATATAGGATACATATACAGTGTAGACGAGACATATAGATGATATATTGAGAGAGGTAGCTGAGTGTGAAGAAGACAACTGCTTACTTATTAGTGTGACGACATGGCGGAGTGAGGGAGAGAGGAAGTAGTGTGGCCACCGTCCGTCTCAGCCCCCCCATAGACAGTCATGTAACCATAAACAACAATACCAACACGTCACACAACATTATATTACATTAGGGAACCTATATAATTGTAGGAAGACTTAATGGATAAAGCCATAGACAAAACTTGACCGCCACCTTTTTTGATCCTAGCATTTGCGCTAGGAATACGCCATTTTTTCTTTATGTAAAGTACGCTAATTTACTTAATACTTAATTATATAGGTTATATTCCAAAGGTAATTTCCACACTGATCATACATAATGAGTCGCAAAAAAATCACTGAAATATCAACAGGATTCATGCAATTATGGACAACCAATATGACATGGAATCATATGTTTGCAGTGAAAATGGCATCCACCATAGATTTGTCATAGATATAGAAGAGGCTCAACGTTCAATAGTTCTTCCCACCTTTATATAGGTTCCTTATATTACATTATGTATATATACGGAATATATCTACATACTACAGTACATTACATATAATACATATTACTCGCTTATAAGTATACATCGGGAAAACGAATGCCGTTTTACTACCAAGGTGCAATAAATCATTACTAATCCTCTAATTCCATAGATGGCTAGTGACCAAAAGTAGATATTATTTCTTTTCGAATTTAAATTTCGGGGGTTTCCATCTTTACCTGAATTCTATACAACCATCAATATCTATAAGGCAATAAAACAATAGTGAAGTGTAAATAATAAATTCCACGTAACTTGTATCAGCGTGCACTAAATTTGCCAAGTAAATAAACTGTATAATATTTTTATTCACTCTACGTCTCTGCACATCTCTTAGTCCCAGGTACTTAGGGCATTGAATCTCCCGATGTATACTTATAAGATAATGGAGACCAAAGGGAATACAGCTAAAGAGGGTCAGTACACTGTGACGTTTGAGCACAACTGAATCCCACATACGGGTGTAAAGTGAATGCAGCACCCCTAGTGGACTCAAAAGAATTTTCTTATGGAATAATGATATTGTGCCACACTTTTACGTGACATTACGAAGTAAAATACACCGATATTTGACTATAAGATTGCGCGTTGCGCAAACTTGACACTTGGACTGTATTTCGTGAGTGACGTCACACCTTACACCCGTATTGGATGGATCACTTTTACGGAATAATTCCAATACTTTACCAAATGACTCTGAAACGAAAATGCCCTTTTAAAGAAGCCAAGCCCTAACATACTTATTCAACGAAATGTCTAATCTAATGGTATCGGGAAATATTTTCTATATCTACATGTACAATATACTGCATAGGCACAATAAAATAACACATTTGATATGGATAAGTGCTAGGGAACGACACATATCTGTGATAGGTGTAATGCCTAAAATGTCCAAAACAGGTAAACCTAAAACTCTATATTTTGGGCTCTAATAATATAGAAAACATATGTTGATTGCCCTTCAGTTTAGGCCACAATATAAATCCACACATATCCAATAGTTATTAGCCTTTTTACAATATTCTAAATTATCTATGATTCCATAGACACTTGTACGTTATTAATCCGTCAAAGTAATTGCATACATCAGGGATTAATGAGGATAATCGCCATTGAACCATTATCTAACAACCATCATTCCTACATTCTAATCCCATCACCCCTACAATCAAAGACCTTATAGACATTCCTACTCGATACAACACCTTAACACTTCATTACTCTATACAATATAAACTACAATCATAAGAGAATGAGTTATACAGACCTTGGCATGACGACGTTTGGTGCAACGGTCGCGTCTGATGCGACTGTGTCCGCTGCAGATGTGTTGGGATCTACGGGAATATTCTCACCAGACGAGGGGTCTATAACGGCTGAAATATCACACATTATACATTAATCAACAAAATCTTTATAGATCACAAAATAAATAAGCGACAGGGCAAATGATAATTACAATCTGTCAAAAAAGAGTTGGTGTACGATGAGGGCGCAACATGTAGTTTTTTGGTACCCATAATGGCAACGCTTGTATAATTTCAATACAAGCGACATCATTGCCAGCAAACAAAATTGTAATTCCAATTTAATCCGACACCAACTCTTTTTTGGACAGACTGTACAGTCCGTCACAAAAGATATGGTCTCGGATTAATTGGAGAATACAATTTTGTTTGCTGGCAACGATGCCATTTATATTAAAATTCAGTTGAGAAAAAGCTACAAGTAGCGTCCTCATCAAAAACCATCTCTTTTTTGACGGATTGTAAATTACATTATTTTCACACGCTACAACTCTTTATCATAGAATTCTAATCTTTCTTTAAATGCTGTAATAACACTTACTAGTAGGGTTGCCAGCGTCCACATTATTTCTAGATGCATCCTTCCCGAGTTGTTCTCCGCTACTGGGGGGAATATTCGCTGGGACTGTGTCGCCATCTATAAAAATAAATAACATTTATAACTGGGTTGATTAGCAGAAATCTCCTACAGGCCATAAATCCGCCCTTTGCATGTAAACTTATATGTAATAAAGTATTTATTTATTTATTTTATAATAATAATAGCCACACAAAGCATACAAAGTCATTTACAAAGGTTTGGACAAAGGCTGATGCTGTTAAACTGAGCTGTATTGATGCCGTTAAGCTGAGATGAATGTGGGGTAAACGGCAAAAACAATATTTTTTTTTTCAGTGTTGGCATTTTCAGTTTTGTTGCCCTCAATAGGCACATCAATATTTCTCAGATATTCAATTGCCCTTGGCGTTGCCTCACGGATTTCCTGAATATCTCCCTCGAACTTCTTGATGGGACAGTGCCCCACTATGTGATCAACCGTCTCGATCTGGGCACACTCGAGGAGGTGTCCACATTATTATTAAATATTATTCTTTATTAAGAACATCTACCGACATAACAGCATAAAAATGCCTTTGCGCCGGCAGATGCGATAGAAAAAACAACATTAAAATCAATACAATAACATGGTGATACACAAACAATTACAAGTACTGAACATTCAATACAATAATCGCAAATTGATATTAAATCTGCAAAGGTTCTGAAATATAAATCTAAAATATAATACTAAAACTAGATACAATAACAATAATACAAGTGTTTAAAACAATAGTATACCACAAGTACACATCTACCATGGCCGGTCATCTACCCTTTAAATAAAAAGATAAATAAAAATAAATAAATCTCAATAAACTTACCAGGGTTCTTCTCCACTTTAGTTACAACCGGATGGTTGACATTCTCTCCACTCTCCACGGGTTTCTCTCTCGCACTCTCATGCTCAGGGGTCGGGTTGGACCTCACGGGAGTGGTGCTGGGGGGGACTGAGGGGGCGGTAGGCACGGGATTACTGGGGGGAGACTCGGCTTTGAATATATCCGTCTTTATCTTGATCTTGGGAGGATCTTCACCCACCTGTCCGCCCAACATCCCACTGTTGTCAGACGGAAGCTGAAAGAAAAAACAATCATTTTAAATTACGGGCGAGTGATATAAATGTAATACTACATGGTTGGCATGGTTGGTCGGGGTGGTAGTCTCTCAAGCGGGAGGTGGCAGGTTCAAACCCCGGCGCTGGCGATGTATCCCACACTTTGCGATACAGGCTTTAAGCCTAGTGCAAGGTGTGCAGGAAAGTATTTGGGTGTGTTGTTACAGAAATTTGCCAAGTACTGAACTCTGCCGATATGCAACCTAGTATTTCTTAGTATGTTTTATGTTATTAATTTGTCATAATGAGGACTATCATATCTTATTTTGTTTTTTGTTGTGGATTTGCGGAATGAAGATGTCTTCATTTTGATTGTTAACCCTGATACAGGTCATAACCTAGTGGGGTTGGCAATTATATACTATACTGTGTACAGATGTATGTATTATTCATGTGATTGCAATATTGAGATTATTAAATAATTGCCCAGGATGCGTTGCTTCGGGAATGGCAGCGTTGCTGGGAGATTTCCTCAAGTTCCAAAGGTAGATTTTATGCGTCAATCCAACAACAAGTAGTTAAAAAGCCCTGGTTTTCTAGTATTAAATTGAACAAATTTGAAACGTCTTCCGTTTGTCGTATGCGCATTGGCCACGTTTGTTTGAGAGCACACCTGTATAAGATTAAGATGGTGGATAGCCCATTATGCAACTGCGAATGGGCGGATGAAGACCTAGACCATGTTTTTTTCCAGTGTCCTATCAACGATCGTTACCCGGACTTTCTCAAGGACCTCCTTGGTTTGGGGGTTCACCTGCCCGTGAATGTTCCTTATCTTCTTTCCCTGAATAGTAGACCTGTGCTCAAGATACTCACCAGATTTTTGGAGCTTAACGGAATCAGATTATGATTGTCTAAGTTTATTGTGTGTTTGAATTTGTTTTTGTGCTATGTTTTTTATGAGTTTTAGGTAACACACTACTCCTATGGAGTAAGCGATGTGATCAGACCCATCGGATTGTTCCTTGGCGAAAACACTCTTAAGGGGTGAAAAGCCAACCACAAAAAGAAGAAGATTATTAAATAAACAAATTATAAGTAGTATGATAGAGATAGGTAGTACATACCATATTGGAAGTAGATGTGACAGACACGGTGGTTAAAGGTAAAGGCTGTGGTATATTCAAAGGCTCCGGAGCAACACTCGGCTCAGTCTTCACTTCAGACTTCATTTTCTGTTCAGTCGCCGCCTGAAATTATATCACAAACATAAAATATACAACACATACAAATCATTTTAGCGGCTTATAGCTGACATGCCCAAACCTATCTTACAGAATCAATTGTTTCTCTACATTAGTCCTGAATCCACACATGGAACACCCGAGAAGAATGGAGAAGAAATTGTTTCTTTAATACTAGTTTAATTCATTGTGTCCAACCACCGCCACCTTGACATTTCTCTCTTTCACTAGCCATGAAGTAGGATTAATACGTAAAACGTTATAGGCGAGGTTTCCGTCACCGTCGCTAAGGAAATATATGGAATAATAGTTCTTTAACAACGAGTATGACGGACCACGTATTATATTCTGTTAAGAGATTTGACAGGAGTGGTGGTCCTGTTTGATCATTATGCTATGTTGCCAACTGTTATAGCATGGCTAGAGTACCTACTCCAGGAGGCGGTGGTCCAACACATTAACACTTGGAGCAATAACAATGATCCGTAATGTATATTACCTGTAAGGGTTGCATGATACTCTGAGGCCACTTGAGATGAGGTTGGTGATGCTGTGCCTGCTGCTGTAAGTGATGTCTCTGCTGCTCATACTGCATCTGCAGATGCTGCTGATGCTGGAGGAACGCTGCGGCCGCCGCTGCAGCCGGGGGCGGAGGGGGAGGCTGCTGGTACGGCTGGTGGGCCGGGGGAGCGTAAGCCAATCCTCTAGCACCATACTCCCCCCAGTCCCCACCAGCCGCCCCCGCACCACCCCCGCCCCCGTAGTATCCGCCGCTGCCTCCGTAGGCACCCGGCGGGGCTCCGTACCCCACCTGGTGGCCGTTGTCTGCGGGAAAGTGACCAACCACCTTGTGTAAGTGATCTGAAGATGTGTTGTGACATCACGGGTGTGTATGTGTGTGTGTGGAGGGAAGAAAGACAAACAAAAAAAAAACATAAAATAAATATAAAACAAACATATAAACAATATCATAATTAAAACAAAAAATACAATGCTTTATATGTATCTGGGTTTATCGAAGTAAACCTAAATACATCTTTTTATACTTCACAGTAAGCTTGATAAGCTTATGTTGTGAATTGGAGTAAGTCGGCATCGAGGACCGACCAGCGTCAGCCAGATTCACAGTCGAGCATGCTACCAACCAACTCAATGTAATTACAAGTAACCATATGTAACTAAAACTACGAGACCGACGTGAATATATGTAGTAGGGTGGAGCGTTTTTCTTTTTTTGGGAAATCCGGTTCGGCGCGGTGTGGAAAAGATGCCCTATGGGGACACTAACAAAAAGTTGTATGGGGGCATTTTGATATTTCAATGTTAAGTACTGCCCCAAAGAGGTCAAAGTTTAAAATTTTCCATATAATGTCCATTTTGAAAATATAAAAAAATACATAAAAAACCGCAAATTATGTAATCTATTAATCTAAATAATACACAAATGCCGACGAAATAATAATTTGAAGTAAAATAAAGAAGTTGTACCAATCATTACATTTATTTAGTACCACGTACCTGAAACAGCTCTAATTTTCCACATTTACTGAGACGGTATTCTTTTTTTGTGCTAATATTGGCATTATTTGATGGGATTCTTAATTGACAGTTATTTTCTTATCATTTACAGGGAAAAAAAATAAAAAAAAAGATTCTGAAAAAAATTAAATTCATACATTTTCAAAAAATTCATTGGCTTTGGGGCAGTACTTCCCATCAATATTTTTCAAAAATATTTCACATGGTAAATGCTAACATGACACTGCTTCTATCGCGCACCGCGCATTATCGATATCGCAAACTTTATTTTTTCCCATACAAGAGCGCTCCACGCTAATATGTAGGCCATGAAGGCCATAACACTCAAACAACAAAACCATGGAAATCATCAGAACAACGTGACGTCACAATTGATGTGGTGACAAACACTTGGAATTGATTCCCAAAATGTGTGACGTCGTTAGTTTCTTATGTCACACTTTTTTTTTTATACAGTATCTGGGATAGTTAAATTTAGTTGAGGTCTGCATAATATTCGCGTAGGTCTCGTAGCAACAAATAATTGGAGTCAGTAAAACAAAAAGAAAAAATTACAAAAAACCAACAAAAATTCTACTAATATTTTACAGTTATTAATCTGTTCTAGAATGTGTTGTTGAATTGTAACATACAATGTGGTATACAGAGAAGACATATTGTTTTAGTTTTGGATACGCGTGATTTCATATTGGTGAGATATTTTTAATTTTGGCTTTAAAATATGTTAATTAGTTGAAATGCTACAGTCTGTCAAGAAAGAAATGATTTCACTAATGTTTTTGGTGTTAACTATGTGACTGTTTTTTCAAAAAGAAAGAAATGATTTTCGATGAGGGCGCTACATGTAGTTTTGGCAGCCGTAATGGCAACACTTGTAGTATTTCAATACAAATGTCATTGTCGCCAGCATATTGAGTTGTAGTTCTAAATTAATCTGAAACTATGTCTGTCTTGACTGTAGTATTCCATGACTCATACACAAGCAGGATAATAACAGTAAGAACTTACCCATATAGTTCAACGGTAGGCCATTCCCTTGAACCACCCCTGGTCCCCCTTCCCCGTCCATTCTAACTCTCTTGTGGCTCATGGTCCTGTCCTCGTAATTATTCATACTGCATACAACACTGTAAGACAACACGACAAAATATAATGCACTCCATGAATGCCACAAAAATGAGAGACTAACGATAAAAGATACATGTAATTGTGATAACTTGTTCATAATTCATACTAAATCAACGAAATACATAAAATAAACAACAAATACAAAGGATTTTTTGACATTGTTTTGTAAACATTTTGACAGTAACAGTTGATGAACATTTTTGCTTTTCAAATCTTTTACATGACTTACCTGATGTGTTATTCAATGAAAAATACATAACTACGTGCTAAAGTGTGTAAACTGAATGAAAGACTGGATATTTAGTAAGTTCTTTACCAAATGTACACAACTATTGCATTGTTCTTGGTCCATCACGCCAAACCACCAAAATACAAGTATACTGTGTGCAGTTGTATTAAAATGTTTAAATTGATGATATATCGTTATATTTGCGTCTCTATTTAGGAGTTAGAGAGCACGAGAAGATGTTGATATTATATTTCTGACAGACGCTACAGGACGCCACTTGAGGTTAAGTCCAGAATGGTTTGGCTTACCTTTGTTTGTAGTTGAATTATATTGATTTCAATTAGATGAAGTACTCCCGCACACTCTTATCAATAAATAACACCTCTTTATCCATAAATATGAAGAATGTCGCGGTTTTTGTACAAAATATTTATATATTTATCGGCAAAATTGACAGCAAAAATACAAAAAACACAGCGGAAGAGAGGCAATTTATGAATTAATTTTATTTTTTTTTCTTCGGATGGCAACTTTAGCATAATCATTTCATAACTAAACAATGGGTGTTACCAGGTGTATTATTAATTTGATGTTTGCTTATATTTTTCGCTATATTTGGGAAACTTTTTTTTAATAAGCTTTATAATTTTGATATATTATTTGTTTCTATGAAACTTTTACAGTTTTATTCCAAATGAATGTGATTCATCAATATTGCTCTTCAACTTCAAGTACATAAGAAGGAACTTACTTAGTCAACATGACCATTTTTTTTAATTTTTAATAGCTGCGTACCGAATTTTAATAAAACCATATCGGTGCACTATAAAGTAGCGCATTACATAGGGTAATCTCGAGGTTTTTGCCCATCGCCACACGGTGGAAGTCCATTTTTAAGGTAAAATGAAAGACTAAATATTTAGTTCAAAATCCACAAAAGTGACTTTAGATTACGCGCTCATGTTCGAGGATTTGCACCCTCATCATTAGGCGTTTGAGACTTTATTCACAATTGCCTGGTGATGAGGGTGCAAATCTTCGAACACTAGTCGCGTAGTCTAAAGTTATTTTTGTGGATGATATGTAATTCAATGTGCATTTCTGAAAATGTGAAGTTTGTTTATCACATGGCCAAATTTGATCCAGTTACTAACAACACCATGGAATGTGGAATGTCGTATTTTTTTTTTTTTTTGATAAGAGAAAAGGAGATTGCCATAAAGCAAAAATCAATATGGAATATAAATGATTTTTTCATAGACAAAGGAAGTGAAGGTTAGGCGCCATTTTATATACGGCGCGATATTCAAAATTCTCTAAAAAATATAGTTATGTACAGCGTCCTCGAGGTCCTGAGGCACACGACGACGCTATATTTTAAGTTGTCCAGTATATAATATCGATAATAATTAATGCAGGTGTATATTTTATAATTAGTTTATTTTCAAATATAGCAAGCAAAGTAATTTTTACAAAATTTGACAATACACGATTATTTTACCTCACTTTATTAGATAATGTTTTCAGCCATTTCTATTTCGCGATCGTTTAGCAGCAGTAGTTGTTCGTTTAGCATTATTATTAGTAATGGCTTTTGGAGTTGTCTGTAACATCTTCGTGGTTTTATTGTTTGACAATGTTGGTGCTGCTTTATTTGGTTTGGTCGTAGTTCTATTAATTTGAAATCTAGTTTTGCTCCTACTACCAGGTCTATTTCTATTGATTTTACGCCTTGTTTTATTAGTTTTCGTCCTGGTTTTTGGTTTAGTTGTGCCTCTTTTTGATTTAGTTGTCCTTTTATTATTAGATCTAGTCCTGTCAGAAGCTTTTGTAGTTCTACCTGCGGCAGTTGTGGTCACTTTTGCCTTTGGCTTTGCAGTAGTTCTAGGTGGTGCAGCACGTCTTACCCGTTTTTGCTCCAAATAATTCAGTAAATTCAAATTTGATTCCAATTTAGAATCAATGGAATCATATTTTTCTTCGCGGGAATAAATGAAATTATTGGATTCGGAGAATTCTTGAGCAAAAAGAGGTTTTGATATTTGTAAATCAGCTTTTTCGACATCTTCAACATCGCTGCCATAGTCTTCGTAAGCGGTCTGAAACACATATAAGAAATTAGACCTAGATGATAAATAATTTTCCGATGCTACGCATATTTTAAAATTAGATATTAATCTCGCTTTCAAATTGAAATAATATATATATATATATATATATATATAAATTTCGAACAATAATAGAACCCACCACGAAATTAAAAGATTCCAAATTTGAAATCCAAATAATCGCCAGCAGAAACACTGGCAGAGAACCGAATTGACAAATCATTGCCATGCAAATAAAATATGGTAAATAAATATTTTTTTCACGAATACCTAATTGGACAATGATTTTGATACCGTCAAATTATATTGTTATGATTCCGGTATAATGAAGTGCTTAATGACTTCCGAACTTCATATTTTGATTTTGTTGTTGAATTAGTATTATAGTAATAATAACAAACAAGTTACAGTTTATGAATTCGTGTTAACTAATTTGCACAATTACTATGAATAAATTTAACATTATTATCCTAAGTTTAGGAGACAGTGTCGTATATGCCTCCCCCCCCCCCCGAAATGTCAAACAATGATGTGCCATATTCTGCTATAGAAAGATCCCAGGTTCATCGCTTCACCCAAAATTCGCCTGTGGTGTTTCTTTTTTGTTGCATTTTTAACACAACACTTATAATGCCAACCTAAAACACAACCTTTCACACTCACTTTGACAAAAAAATTCGCCTTCCCCAGTAGTTCCCCCCCCCCCTAAATGAAAACCTATATTCGCCACTGTTTTAGGAGGTAAGTACGCCTGAAAATTCTCGTTTTTTTTAAATTACATAAACCGGATGATCAAATGATTGTTTACCGGTCGAGAGACCAGTGGATCTCCCAATCCTCCCCCCTCCTCCACTAGCGGATCCAGGGGGAGGGGCTATTTTCAATAATACCATATAAATTTTGAAAATAGAAATATTGCTATTCAATACGTGGGGATTACATTTGGTGGGGGGGGGGCAAAAACAGTCGCCACAGCCCCCTCCCTTCCCAGAAATGAATCTTGGATCTTCCTACTGGAATTATCAGATAGATCGCAAAAATTGGCATGTTACCAAAAAATTCCCGCGTAAGGCCTTCCATTATAAAAATGATAAAAAAACTTGTAGTGTCTAGCCTACATTTTTTCTTAATACGTTTAGTTACGAGGTCATCGACTTGAAAAATATGCGTATGGGCAGGTACGGGTACCTACGCCCAACTCATTTTTTGTCTTTCATACGCCTGGCCAATAAATTTGATAGGAAAAACAGGTAAGTACGAGTAGGTAGAAGTCAGAGGTGGGCACCGTTAATCAAAAAGTTAACTTCGTTAATCGATAATCCGTTAACTAAAAAGTTAACTTCGTTAATCGTTAAAGCGTTACATTTTGAAAAATGTAACGGAAGTTAACGTTAATCCGTTAAAGCGTTAAACTAAAAAATCGCGGTTAAATGGCATGAAGTAGAACTACATAAGTACTACTACTATCACATTATCGCGATGTATCCCAACAAAGTGGTTACACAAATATATACAATGAGCCTACAACAAATAAAACATACAGAATGGGTGGCGAGTCTCATTATTAAATAAGAATTAAATGTCTTATAGATATTTTACAAATACCTAGGCACATTTTTTATTACACTTGCCCATTGACGTCGCTAGCTTCACAGTTCGGAAGCCGCCGCAGCCGAATTTTTTTTCGACAAAATTTGACTTTCGATCTGAATTTCTTTTCCAACGCCCAACTCATATACGACACCACACGTAACTCCATACAACCCTTGGATTATCTAATGCCAGCGCAGCCAGTGGATGATGCAAACAATCAACTATTAACGGATGACTTCATGATGAAAACAGTCAGAAAACAAACTCAAACACTACGCGGCCAAGAAACCTCATACATTTTGGTATCCCGTCAAAACAAACATGGACTACGTGACGTCACAGACAGATTGACCAATGGCGTGGCGTTTAAGGGGATGCTGAGAAGTCGTAATTTTATTTATCGAATTAAAAATTGAAAAAAAATATTTTAGGTTTTTAATCAACGTAGAATTGATATTTAACCTTTATTCTACCGAATTAATGTATTTTCGTCTATATTCCTCACTAGTGCAAGTTCCCTATTAACGGAAGTAAAATGTAACGGAAGTTAAATAATCCGTTAACAAATTTTGGAGGTGAGAAAAGCGTTAAATCGTTAACCAAAATGTTAACTTCGTTAATTAACGATTAACGGATTAACGCTTTTCTGCCCAGCTCTGGTAGAAGTATAGCAGATATATACCTATACATGCTTACTCTTAATGCCGCTTACTTCAATAAATGATTTAGCGTGGACTGGATTCCTGACATGGAGACCGTGGGACATGAAAAGAGGAATAGGCCGGCCTCAGAAAAGATGGGCCGATGATATTGTCCCAGTCGCTGGTAGTGGGTGGATCCGGAAAGCCCAAAGAAGAGAGGAGTGGAAACAATTGGAAGAGGCCTACATCCAGCAGTGGAGAGATGGCTAAGAAAGAAGAAGAAGAGACTGGAAAATTTCGCGATCGCGATTAAATGATTATGTTCGCGAATTACGTGTTTTTTACGCGAATAACGCGAATTTCGTATTTTTACAGGCATAATGCGATTTTTAGCATTCCTTACAGGAATAACGCAAATTTTCACATATTGACGCGAATTTCCGACTTTATTTTGAAAAACAACATACCTAATAAAACATTATCTAAAGACAGGGGATTAAGAAAAACGACACTAAAAAAATATTCAAAGACTTTTTTGTTACTTGCATTTTTTTTTGTTTTAGGGAATTTTGTACAAAATATTGTTCACGTTTATTTATTTTTTTAATATTCTTGTTTTAAAAGCTGTAAAATTGTCTACATTAGTGATATAAATCTATGAAAAATAACACCACATTTTACCAAAAATGTTGAAAATAACACTCCCATTTGCAAAAAATAACAGCGCTCTTTTCCAGTCCCTACTCCCTAGGGATCAGTGGCGAGGGGTGGATTTCTGCAGAAGGGAAGCCGGGGCTAACAATTCTTATGAGATTATGTCAGATTAGACACTATTATACCTACAATTTACCTACATATCATTTTTTTCCAAAAGGTAACTCGATGGGAATCGTGTTCTTAGGTATAGCTTCGCGCCTGCTAGGTATAGAGGTATAATATAATTTATTAGTTAGCATTGTTAGCAATATGTGTGGCTTTAGAGAGGTACTGATATCAGGCGATATTTTGATCGAGCCAGTAAGTACTATACTATTTTATTGTTTGATCAAGTGCGTTGGAATTGCCAAATGCCACATATTATTCTGTTTTCAGATTATCCACTCGTGTGCGAGTGATCTGAGGTTCGCCACTTACTCTAGGTTAGGTACAGTGGTGTAAATAGCCCCCCCCCCCCCCCCGAAATGTTGAACAATTCTTTAAAAGACGTTATTTTAAAATATGAAAGTTACTCAAGTTCATCACTTCACCCATTATTAAAAAAAATTTCGTCTGCGGCGCTATTCTTCTTTGTATTTTCTGCATACAATTATACCAACCTAAAACCCGACCTTATTCACTTAAATTTAGGAAAAAATTTCGCGTGCTTTACGTCTATGTTCAAATTTTTGTTGCCTCCACCCCCCCCCGAAATGAAATCCTATATACGCCACTGCCCCCCCTCCCCCCCTTAGCTCCGAGGCTGGCGACACCCATGCCACATATTATTCTAGGTCTATATAGGTACCTATACCTATATAATCAAATTAAATTCTTACCCTTGTTAGTCTTATCTATTACTTTATCATCCTAATTCAAAATCGTATTTGGGATAGGGAATCGTATTTTTAGGTATCTTTGCGCCTGCTGCGTGTAGAGAACTTACAGAATATAATGAACTTCCACCAAGACCCATCGGTCAAAACACAATACACTTGATGTGCATATTGATTCTTCTTTCGTGGAAGGCAAAAGGAATAGAATTTAAATAAATTAAGCGCAACAATTTTTATATGAGTTTATTACTCATTTTTATTTACGAAAATTGGAATGATATCGATACATTCACATGAAAATGTAATAAAAAAAGTGTTATTTAAGTCATCCCTTGTGGGGATCGAACCCACGACCTTTGGATTAGAAGTCCAACGCGCTATCCTCTGCGCCAAAGGGACACGGCTCGACCGTTCGAAATCACGCTACATAAGCGGTGAGTCATATTATGAGCGTCTATCACTATACTGAGGATTGAACGATGTGATAATCATATGGAAAATCGAATGAAAACTACATAAAAGTGTGTAGGTATGTGCATACAAACCACAGTCATGACTCATGAATGTGTAAATTTCGCATAATGAAAGAACTAAGTATACAAAACGAAGACTACAATCTTCTTCTTCTTCTCCCCATCCGCTCCCAGAAAGCCACAACCTCTCCTGCGTCATCGTCATAAAGAAGACTACAATATAGGTATGGTACATAATATGTAACATTGTACGTTCCTTTTGGGAACACAAAAACACGTATTAAGGGCTTGGCAGCAGGAATGATGTCACAGTCTTTTCCCACGGCATTAAAGTTCAAAATCGCGTGACAATCGCATGATAAAATGGTAAAAATAGCGTTTTTTCCATTTTTTGGGGTTAATTTTGCGTCTATAAAAAAACTGTTACGGTTATTCCCTAGATTTTAACGCATATTATCAGTACAAAAAAAAATTTACTCCGCGACTTTCGGGAAACGAGTTTCCGTCTTTCGGAAAAAAGGTCAGAGGTGTTTTTAATTTTTTTTTTCGAGAAATCTATACAAGATGCATGCATCTACCCTATTTTGTTCCAAAGCATATTTAGTAACGGTTGTCGAGATAGAAGGTCTCCCGTTTTTAGAAATTTTTGAAATGTCGGTATGCACACTCTTAATGGATTTTCACAATCATTTTACAAAATTCATAATATACAAGCATGTAGGTAAAAAAATAATGCGATTATTGTGAGATTTTCCAAGTAAAGTGGGGTTAGGTTAGCTGGCAGAGATCGCGGCACTGAGATAAGATCGCCCTAGTGAAAAATGTTTTAATACCCGTCACTTGAAGTAAATAAACGTAATATCTACGTATTTATTTCTTTAGGGGGGACATAGGGGCAGTTGCCGATATTCAGGTCGCGATGGAGCTGAAAAGATAAGTGGATGTGAATTGTGTAATAATCACCATACAATATTATGTCTATTAAATCGCAA
Source organism: Ceraclea dissimilis (assembly GCA_963576895.1). Classification (NCBI taxonomy): domain Eukaryota; kingdom Metazoa; phylum Arthropoda; class Insecta; order Trichoptera; family Leptoceridae; genus Ceraclea; species Ceraclea dissimilis. The sequence continues at coordinate 6,819,619 of OY756379.1, read as the reverse complement.
CACAATTTCCTATTTCCATTATCGCTAATGAATGAAAATTATTTCCTAATGCATCAACACATGATCATTAACAGGGTTGTACATAACAGAAATGACTTATACGGAAGCGGAAGTGAAGCGAAAACGGACGCAGATTTAAAACTTATTAAGATTAATAGAAGTACGTTACACAATGGGCAATCTCATCGCTGTGATATTGAATTTCCACCAACTGACCCATAACACGAATCATAAGAATATGTAAAAATTCCACAAAAGTTACAATAATTTCCAAATTTCTACATAATTACATAAATTTCGGTTTCGGCCGGAACTACAAGAGGAACTGAATGTTCAGTGAAATAGTACCTACAATTATAACAATAAATCACACGTTCTAGGGAACCTGTATAAATGTATAGGTTCTTAACACATACGTATTAAGATGTGCTTAAATGCGAAGATTCCGCAGAAGTGGAAGCAGAAGTGGACGTATGTTGCAGCCCTATAATGATCAATTCCCGCTTCATGCGTAAATGACGTCCTGTTAATTATACGTAATATAATGATAAAATTATACCAATTACCTAGAAAAGTAATCTATTTCACGTGTATTATTATATACAATTTACCTAGAAAAGTCATTTATTTCACGTGTAATACAATGTTGATTACAAACACCTTAGCGGAATTTTTTCGAAAACTAAAATGGACGAATTTAGAAAAAAAAACGCACCACTAAATTATTAAGTAAGTATTTGACGCTGGACCTTTTGTCGTGATTCGTGAACATTATGTTGGGTAGACGAATTATCAGTGGACCAATTGTCGTGGAATATTCGCCCGGAGCCCTGCGCGACCTAGTATGTCCGCCACTCAGTGTAGGGGGTAAAAGCAGAAGGTTTGAGCCGTTAGTAAACAGGACTAACAGGAGGTGCCGAGTTCGAATCCTAGCCCTGACGAAGTATTCGTCACTTACCATACATGCTTTTGTCCTATTATAGCGCAAAGTATTTAGGTTCCTTTGTGTCAAATCCATTAAAAAAAAATCGATGGACACGATGAAAAAAAAACGAAGAAATTTCATAGACATTAAATTTACTACAGCATCCTGAAATATTTAATTTAATCGTTTTGCTACCATTATTTATTTAATCCACGTAGGTAATATGATGTGTGTACGTACGTCCGTTTTATACATACCCAAACAACAATTATATTGTATTAAAATGTAACGCTTCCACAATTAAATTGAGCGTGAAATTACAAATAATGTAATAATTTTGCAAAACGTTTATCACTTTTTTATATATTTTTATTATAAATACTGATGGCACGGTCAAGTTCAAGAACATTCTTAACAAATCAATTCAGTTTGTCGTGCTTAAAAACATTTTACAAGGATGAACATTAAAGGGTTCTTGTGTGCCGTAGTTCTGGCACTCCTCGCCGTCGCTGTGGTAAATTTTTTACATACTCGGAAACATACCCAAAAATTTCCAAACTTATGTTTTTTTTTTCATTCCGGTTAGAAATAAATTACTGGCGCTAACTAAAGTCGAATGCAATGAAGACATAAAACAATTTCACCACGGTGTACAGTCTCCAATCTCAATTGAAATGCTTTTGTTTATTTTTTATGCAGTAATTTTGGCCACAGACACGGGCGTTTTTGTTGGTTTGTTTTGTAACCGTCGCATAAATTTTATTATTAATTATTAATCTTTCCGTTTCAGATGGGCATCCCCCTAGTTGAGATACCGCACGGAAAAGCTGGACATGTCCACACAGTTGCCTGCAACAGTAAGCAATTATATACCTAACGTATCTAAAAATACTAACAATCCTTAATCGGGTGAAATGGTGTAAGGTGGTGTATTCTTCAACCAGACATAAAAATAAACTGTTTTTTTTTCAGATTACACCGGCTAAAACATCGATTTGATTTCTTTGCTGACGGACCGGATTGGATTTTATGACCACCCCTTTACTTTTGCTAAACAATTACGCTAAATGTATCTTTCATTTTTTGCTATTGATTTTATTGAAAAATCATATATAACAAACCAGTTCGCCAGTATCGCACATATCATATAGTCTACCCACCATTGACTTATTATCTTCATGGACCAATAGTCTGGGCTAACACAGGAACAAAGTAGAGTGGAAACATCGTTTGTACTGGATCGGTCACGTGACAGTTGGCAGCATGGTAGGGTGGACCGTTTTAATTTTTTTTTAATCCGGTTGGGCGGGGTGCGGGAAAGATGGTGACATAAATAAAATGTAGTATGAAGGCATTTTAATTTTTAGTGTTTTGTACCGCCCCAAAGGATCAAATTTATTATTTTTTCCATATAATGCCCATTTTGAAAACTAAATTTAAAAAATTAACTATGTAGTCCATTTGTCCAAATAATCCGCAAATACCAGAAAAATAATTGTTTTAAATATCTAAAATACAAATTTAATTGTACCTGCTAATCAATACATTTATTTAATACCACGGACCGGACGGCAGTATTAAACGTCATATTTTTTTGGAAAATATTTCACATGGTAAATGCTAGCATGATACTGCTTCAATCGATGTCGAAAACTTTATTTTTTCCCCACACAAAATCGCTCCACCCTAACATGCAGGTAAGAAAGGCGGCAACACGTGTTCGTTGGCAAGCGATGTTTCCACCCTTCAAATATCAGATTATCAGTCCATAGGATAACATGTCAATGCTACCCACAACGCTCAAATAGATCTAATTGTGAATATTATTAAATAATATGTGAATGTTAAACAATAAACGATATCATATTTTTCTGCACACCCATTTGTTTTTATTTATTACGCTAATTTATTTAACTATATGTTATTTCTTTGACAGTATTGAACATTCATCCACAATGTGGAAACTAAACATAATGTTTGGTAGTCCGCAGACTATGATTTAACTATTAAACCAGTTTGCGGACACTTCCGTCCGTGTCTTTCGTCATCGTCAGACTGATAGAATGTAATGTGCATCGAACTTTACAAGTTAAATAAAATCCGTTTGTTATCTATGAATTTTGATTTGACGGATTTGATTACTTGTCTATGGTTAAATCGATTTGACTTTGACAGGAGAAATTTCCAGCACTTTTTGTCAAATTTGTCGAAGGAGAAATCTTCAAAATGCTGGCGAAAATATCGAATGCGATCTTCAAGAGAACCTCGACGATGTTTCTGTTCGCTGTAGGAACAGCATTCGCCTTTGAGAGGGTCCTAGATGTTGGAGCAAATGCCGCATTTAACAGCATTAATCAAGGGGTATGTCCATACAATGTTATATAATGAGGTTGCTGTTTGTTTCACGTTTTGGTTATTTTTTAATATCCTTGTTGACTCCGAGTGGCGAGGATTTAGTAGAATAAACCATTGTAAATTTCCATGTGTCACTATCCAAACTGTTTCCCCTTGATTCTGAGCAATTAATCAGATGTGTTGTAGGAATCCAATTTATTGTCCTTTGTAATAATTTTCTAAAAATATAATCGCATACGCCTGATAAAACACTTATTCCCAGAGTGGTCACTCTACGGGTTGCTTTTTGAAACTATTAGGTATCTCGCCACACCGTTAATGTTGTAAGTGTCATTCGTAATTCAGTCTAGTAAGCTGATCATAAGCCTAATAGGAAATCCATCCTTCGCTGTCTGTCTGTCGAGAGATCTACATAATAATTCTCTTCATCTGTTATATTTATTAATTTATCGTATGGCCAACATCACACCTATATCGTTTAACATTTATTATGTCAAAGTGTAAAACATGTTAGAAGTGCAGAATGAACAGCTTGTCAGAGATTTAAATCTAGATTTTTTATGTATTGTATTGCTTTGTCGCTAAGGGTGAGGAAATCTGATGCATTGCCACTGTACGCTCTGAATGCACACCCGGTAACTATGTCGAGGTCGTTATATTTATCTATTATATTGTTTTATATTAACTTTTGTGCCTGGCGGGCCTATGCCTGGATTTTTTGAAGGTTTGATCCAACTACTATTGCATACATGTTCTGTAATTAAAATCATTTTTCTCTATAACCGTAAGACATATTTGATTTTTTAATAGCCCATGTCTTAGCCGGGATTCTGCTCTATCGTTATTCAAAATATGTAGTCTGAGAGTTCTCCCGTAAAACTGATTCCTACGCATAAGCGATTTCAGATTTAGTATCTATGCTGCAAACTTTGAAATATCATGGTATAATTTGTCTTATTTTCTCATTTACTTTTTTTATTATTTTTACAGAAATTGTGGGAGCACATGAAACACAAATATGAATAAATACAAACACACCTGTAGTACAGATTAATTATTGATTAAGATATGTTATTTATTACTTTATATTCAGAATGGATCACCCTTGCTAAGATTACAGAGATGTGGGAATATAACAAACTGGTTGTTGTAATCTAATTTGTTCTCTTGTATCATAAATAAAGAAATAATTATTAATTCCTACACTGTTTTTTATTTACCTCTAGTGAATATGTACTGAATTACACAACTAAAAAAATGTCCTATCTGTTACTTAATCAAAGATCGACTGTTAATCTGGCAGGCCTGGATTCAATCTCCAATGCTGACTTCACTTCAAGACACAAGTTACTGTGAAGTGTACAAATATGTATTTGGGTTTATTTCGATCAACCTAGATTCATTTTTTTAAACAAAGGTGTGTTTTAAATGAAAATTTATACATAGGGTCATTTACTTCGTCACAGAGTTGCCCCCTGGCCCCCCTATAAGATTTTTCGCATCTTTTAGAAACATGGTAAGAGATAGAAGAAAGCTGTCAATGACAAAAATAATCCTTACTAAGTTGTCGCTTAACTTATGTGTAAATTTTAATCTAAATCACATTCCGGTTAAATAAACAGCTACGTCAATTTTTTAGCGGTAGCTCTTAGGCTATTACACATTAATCTCCATCCTTACTCATCTATTGGGGTCTTTGTGTTCTCTGCCTACCCCACAAGTACGCAGTAAAAGAAATTCGACAATAAACAAACAATATTTAATTACATTACAAAATAATCAATAAAAAAAAACTACTAATACAATATTTATTTATGGCTCCAAAACTTCCCATGGTTTTTCGGGTCTGTCGTGGTCCATTGGTTCCGGAGTTTTAAACATTTCCGGTTCCTTCAAGCTCACACCACCTTTTTTCATTTCTTCCATAAAGGCTGCAAGTTTACGACTATTTTCTTCGTGTAAATCGCAGAATACTTCTGTAATTCCCATCTTGAGACATCTCTCCGCTAGAACTCTAGCTAGATTTATATACGCCGCTGTATCTGTGGTTTTGTATAATTGTTTTTTAATGGCCCATTCATTTGTGCTGGCCTCGATTACATTACCTCTTTGGAAATGGTTGACGTAGGCCAAGACATGCCTCGAGGAAGCCTTGATCATTAATCTAAAACAATATTGGAATATTAGAAAGAAAAAATAATCTGAGGCCATAAACAGATGGTAAGTAAAGGCATAGCTTAAAAAGAATGTCGTTAAGAGCAGAGTTTGCTGATTTATATAAAGGTATCCAATCTTTATTATAAATCTTGGATTCTAACGAATCCAGGTTGCCAAAAAGTACAATACATGACACATTGTTCAACACATTTTCCTAGCCATAGATATAAGATAACATTAATGCTGGGTTAGGTGGGAACAGCGGAGATAGGAGCCACCTAGCACAAATCTTGTATGAATAATAATGATAAGTGGATCCTATCTCCGTTATACCTCACATTAAAAGTTGCTGAAATCCAGCATAAGACTGTTTACGAATAGACCAGATTACAAAATTTAAACCTGTATGCGTCAGGGAAATGAGTCTATACAACTGAAAGAATTCGAGACTGACTTCGACCTATCATGTTGACCAGATCCTCGAAAATGGAAAAGTTTTGAGTAAAATAAATTAGAGGTCGTGTATGACAAATTTCATGAATGTGAGAGAAGCAAGGAGTGTGTGTAAGGGTAGGACGGATTACCATTCTGTTCTCTCTGCCTATTTTGCAAAGGTCATTGTAGAATGATCAAATCACTCTACTTATAAGTATAACTAGTATAATGCATAGAAACTAGGGAATACTTCTGAAACAGTGTTTTAGAAGTATTCCATTAGGGTGTGTATCACTCTGAATTATGAAAAAAACCTGAATAAAAAGAAGAAGATGAAACATACTTGTGCCAATAAGATCTCCCTGGTTTGTCCATAGTATAACCCTGAGGTTTGTAAGCAATACGAAGTCTTTCCAAATTCCTTGGGTTGCGATTGTTCACAGACATTGGTATAATATCGTCATTGTTAGTTTGGGCACTGTTTGTATTTACTGCGCGGGCACACTGTGATCTAGAGACTATAGGTGCAATTCGCGTTAATTGCCGTAACATTTTAAATACAATAATATTACAAAACGATTACAAATATTATTGGTTATGTTATTTCTACTTTTCAGGTTATGTTCAAAATTACATTCGCTTTGACAGCTGTCAAAGCAGGTGTTGCCATTAAAAATTGTGACTTGCCATGGTAGAAAATTACCCAAAAACATAGTTTCCCAAACGTTGTAGGTCAGCGCCATCAAGACTATAGAATAGGGAACCTGTATAAACTATAGAAGGCACTGAGTAGGTACGATGTGTCGAGAAATAGAAGCTCCAACCGCTAAAAATGTGACCATCTGATTTTTTAAATCAAAGTTTACCCATAGGGTTGCCTGGAAAAATCTTGTTGCATCAGCACTCAGGTCCCGCTACGCAGTTTAGGAACGTGGTGAGATAGGAGAAACTGGTCGATGACAAAAATAATTCTTACTCAATTCTCTTACAAAAAATGTTCCATATACTTTTTTCATAGGATTAGTTATAGGGACTAGCAGTTTATCCGCAATCCGCAAAATATTTTTTTTTACTAAACATAAAAATAAATTTAACTCAGTAAAAAAACTAGAATAATTTAATAAAAATATTTATTTCATAGGACACGAAATACATATAAACAAAGTATGTATTACAATAATAAACAATCTTCTTAGCAATTAAGAAACATTTTTACTCTTCTTGTGTTTTTTACCCGGAGAATCACTTTCAGATGTTTTCCTTTTCATGGGTTTGGCATCGTCACTATCTACGGCAGGCGGAATTTCATCCACGTCAATGTTAGATTCCAAAAATTTACTAAACGACACGTCTTGTAGACCTTCTGAGGAAGCCTGAGCTCTCAACCTTTTAGCTTCTTTTTTAGAAATCTCTTTCTTTACTCTCTTAACCTGCTTGGGTTTTTTGTCTCCGCCATTTTCGCTTTGTTCCTTTTTCTTTCTTAGCTTTTTCTCTTTTTTAGTCTCCTTACTTGGTTTCGTTTCATCGTCCGTATTACTATCGTGTCCAGAATCTGTAGATTCTTCTGCATTTCCTTTTGCTTTAGCCGTTGTAGCATTTGTAATCTTTTCGAGGCCGAGTGCATTGCAAACTCTTTGATATTCGTTGCTAGATTTAAGTTTCAAACCTTTTCTACAAGTTTGAATGAATGGTTTGATTTCATTCCAGTTCATATTGTCTCTAGATTCATTAACTGAGGAATGATAAGCCTTTATTGTTCCAAATAACTTCATCAAAACAGTAAAATATCTTTCATTAACAATAGAATTATCTTCCAATATGGACATAGACTGTTCAGTTATGCTCTCTTCGATTGGTTGCAACTTATCTGATATTTCCTCAGCTGTTTCATGTTGTAACGATCTCTTAAGATTCTTATAGAAAATATTCAACATTTCTAAGCCTTCGTTTCTCCTGAACGGTCTGACATCTTTGCTGAATGCGTGTTCAATGATGACAGGAAGAATTTGCCACTTCCCGTCCCATGGTAAATAAAGTAATTCGTGGAATAATATAACTGGTAATAGACAATCGCGTTTTGAAAAGAACGTAGCCAGTGACTCCTTATATATTTCAACTATTGGACAATGCTTGTGTTTTTTCTTCTTTTTGCCTGGTGTTTGTGGTGCTTTGATCTTCTGCATACATCTAACAATGAAACTACTGCATTTAGAGATCACGTCACCTAAAGCTTGGAACACAAACTGTGTTCTGCTCCCCCTGCTTATAATAGCCTTCAGGTATTCACCTAATAATTCCACTGTGACACCTTCTGTGGTGGAGAAATTCTTAACATTCGTAAGACATCTCATACATTTCCTCAACTTATTTTCTAACGGAAGCTGATTTGAATCTTTGATGCTAAACTCCAAACATCTTGATAGAGGAGCGAGCATTCCTAAACAGAGTTCCATGGATGGCTCTTTTTCTAAATAAATATCTAATAAATCCACTACTCTCATCCTGAAATCCATTAGAGATTTCTCATTCTTCTTATCTTTCTTGCTTTTCTTCCCCTTAGATTGTTGTAACATTCTGAAAGCATCAGCCAATGCTTTGTCTAGTCTCTTCCCTTCTTCTGCATCAATATCATCCACGTCAATACTCTCTGTGTCTGTTTCGGGTGCGGCTGTTCCTAATGCCTTCTGTACAGCCATCCTAAGTTGATCTGTCATTGTTGTGTTATCTTCAACGTCTTCTTCTTCCTCCTCGACTTCACTCTCGGATGATTCTTCATCTACACCGTTTTCCTTTTCATCTCCACTTCCATTTGCTTCACCATTTTCCATTTCTTCATCCGATGCATCATCCTCTTCATCGGATTGTTCTCCGTGTTTCTCGAGTGGGTTGGTGTCACTATCTGGATCTAATACGGACACGAGTTGTCCGATTGCCGATGGAGTAAGATATTCACAGAGTAGCCTAAAGACGCATTGTACGACATTTCTTAAAAGGAGTGATTCTCTGGAGAGGAAGTTTAAGAAGACATCGACCAAAACTTCAATCCACTCTGGTTCGTCTTCAACTATGTCTCCTTCTACCACTTCTTTAATTTTTTTCTTTCCCGCCACATTGTCTTTGATGAAGTGCTCGTAACAACTCTGCACTTCCTGCAAAGATTCCCTCGCAGCAAACTCACTCATCACATCGGAAAACAGAAAGAGTCCACTGTGGAGCGAGAGAATTTTGAAAACAGAGTTTGCCTTCGAGTTTTTATCTCCGATCTGTTTGTTGAACTTAATCATACTCTTCCAGCTCGCTAACATTTCTGGAGAGAAAGGCTTTGATGGTAAATTCTTTTCATCCGAGAGAGTCGTGTCTATATAATCCACAATGGACGTCAAAACCTTCAATAAACTCTCTAGTTTGGGTAGATTGAAGGTTAAGCAACGGAAGAAACACTTCTTCAGGGCACCTGGAAATAAACACAACAATTAGTGTCAAAGAATTGCATGTTAGTACAAATTTTAATTTATTACTAAACCACGATATAATTACCTGCTAACTCAACGCTGACCACAGTACCGTCATCTGTAGATTTAAATAGACTGACTTTCACCAAGAACTGCATTTTCTTAATCCTCCATTTCACGTTATCAATGGCTAATCGGTGATTAACTAAGTGCGTCAACATTTCCGCAGCTCTCAATCTCTCGGTATTAATCCACAACCGCGAGCTGCCGTCCGCGTTCACCTTCCTGCTATCATTTGTGATAATTTTCTTGAGGACATCGGCCAATGTCTTAATATTTTCAAAATCCAATTCATCCGTTAACGTTTTCACTATTTTAGTATTGGTTATTTCACCGATCATTATGTCACCAGGATTAAAGAGTAGTTTTTCCGTGACTCTATAGACTGTTGCCTTCTCGACATTATCGCTTTTGAGTGTTTCAATGAGTGTATCAAATAATTCCCTGGCTTTCAAGATAACTTCACGTCCTGCGTCGTCTTCATCATCTCGCCTCTTTTTCCCTTTGAATTTCTTAACTTTAAATTGTTTCCCCGATGAATTGAACGTCTTAAATAAATCTAGCAAGTTTGACACAAATTTAGCTGTAAAGAGTTCCGGTATAAGAGACGTATCGCTTATATTTTTCAGTATGGAAATAAGTATAGTTAACGATATAATAATTCTGTTTTGATTCTTTATACTGATTTTAGGTTCCAATCCTTTGGACCAGAACTCGATAACATTATTAGATTTGGCCAAATGTTTTCCAAAAACTGCGTATATTGGATGATATACAGAGGCGAATTCAGGAGCGTTCTGAAATAAATATTTAATCAAAATTAATACAGAATACTGTGAATAGGTAGTACTGATTAAATTATGACATTTATAAAAATCAACATACCATTATTTTATCACAAATGACAGGCAAAGTTTCTTCACAGAGGAGACTTGGAAAACCCATTTTCTTCTTAACGATCTTCTTAACCAGCGAAGGATATTTATCTGAAGTGACCAATAAACAGTAGAGAGAATCCAAGTTGTGCTCTGATAATGGAGACGACAGATAACTCTTGAGGTGAGGCCAAAGTTTTTCCGTTACGTCCTCTTCGGAATTTGTCTCAATGAAATCCACAAGGAAGGAATATGCGGCCAATCCTAAGTAAGTCTTTTTAGAACCAGCGTTCATGAGTGTTGAAATGAGAAGTGCCCTTTCTTCGTCCGATGATTTGGAGAAGAGGCCGGAACGTAATACGGCTCCACATGACAAGATGTGACCTGTGCAGACTTCGCCGACTTCCTATATACAAAAAAAAAAACTTCGCAATTACTTTTCAATTATCTGTTTTAATAAAATTTGGCGACATTGCAGAAAGTACAGCAAAGCTAAAATAACAGTGGGTGGGATATGCGGCAAGAGTGGAGGCCTTGAGGCAACAAAAGAGGAGTAGAAAGACAACAAAAGATGGACAGATGACATTGTCCAACTTACTGGCTGTGACTGTACTCAAAGATGGACTTTCAATCAGGGTCATGTCTGATCGCCGGTTGGTTTAATGTGATCACTTTACACTTGAGTAACGTGCACCGATTCCAGCATCCAACCACTGCAGCAGGGAATCGAACCCAGACTTCTAACCTAAATGGACCTAAGTGTAAAATGATCACAACCCTGATGAAAAATCCATCCTTTGCTGTGTATCTGTTGAGATAACCACTCGTTATTCAACTACGACATGTAGAAAATTTGATGTTCTCACAAAAAATTATTTGTGACATACAAAAAAAAATATCTAGCTTTGCAATTTCCAGAAAAATGTTGGCATGATTAGGATAATTTAAGAGGAAGACAAAAATGCAACCAAAAAATAGTTTACAATTAGAAATATTAACTTACGCTTTTTGACTGTCCACCAATTTGCAACTCTTTATTGAGTTGTTCAACAATGTATGTGATGGTTATATCTGACTTATGATTGAGAAACGCTGTGAGAACTGTGAAGTAACCTTCCCTTGCGCTGGCCCTGCTGGAGGCTATGCCCCTTAGGAGACGCTTCAGGGCATAATTTAATTCTTTTTCACCCTAAAAACAAAATCATCCATTAATAAAAATTGGCTACATATTATAACTTAGAATTTGATTTAAATTGTTTGTTCAAAGGGAAAGAAACCTATGAACAAATAGTATATATTGAAATCATCTACTTCTACTCGTTTTTTAGAGAAAATATAAGTTTTATTCAAAAGAATACAAAAGCGCATGGTAAAACTAACCTCTTCGGTGTTTTCATTTGAAAATAAATAAGTCAAAAGCTTCTGCCCCCTGTCTAATCTCGTTTGTTCCGAGTTGCTAGATAATAATGTGAAGTGATCCAATACAGAAGAACGCACTGTGCGTTTTTTGGAGACATTATTTTCTCCAATATCTTCCGGAGAAGATTTTTCCGCGTCCACCACCATGTTTAACTTCAAACAGAAATTGACAATAATGACAGATTCACACCATAGAAATCGACTGTCAAATTACCACGTGAGTTTTCTTTACAGTTTATGTGTCTATGGTTGTCTTCCTCGAAAAAAAAAAGAAATTGCTCAAAAAAGGTTTACATTTGACCATTTTATGATAATTCTATATCGCTGATAATTAAATTTATCATTACGTGAACCCGAGAACGATACATTTTAGCATTGTGCGAAGTGGGAATGAGTTTGTGTATACAATTTTTTTTAGTATTATACCGTTTCCTAATTGTATTAACTACGAAATTTCAAGCATCGCAAGTACCTACTCTAAGTAATCATTATTTAGATTTTTTATAGGTGACATCGAAAACATAATAATGTAATTATTTAGGTATTTTTGTAATAAAATGTTTACCAGACCATCTAATCAATATCTAATGTAATGAATGATCACTACTAACTAAATCTTTTCTCGATACCGATCTCTCAATTCAATTATGACACAGAAGTTTTACAAATTATTATTTTGAGTCTTAAAAGGAAAGGAATGAAGAAAATTACTGACAATATTCTCTTTCTATTAAGTCTTCCACCCCCACCCCATTTAGTGCTGGTTTCTCATTTATGAATTCGGTTAATTGCCTTTCTAGTTATTGTTTGTATTTAAATTTACTGTAATTATTACTTGTTATAAATAAATGGGTTAGGTATAAATATTATTTACACAATGAATAATTTATCTTTTGTAAACTTGCCATTACAGACACCTTGTCTATGGTAGGTAATAGTGTCTATGGACGCGGATTGTCATTGAGGAGTTGACGCGGGCGCATGCGCGTTTCTGCGTTTCCAAACCATCCAAACATGGACGGTCGTGATAATTATGGCGAGCGCGATTCGAGGTGAGATTTTAATCTCAATTAAATGTTGAAGTTCCTATGAATTAAAGCTTTTTTTATACGAGTTGTCTTGCTTTATGTATAATTCTTCAGTTCCAACTCATTGTTGCGCACAATATAGTGGATTTATTTAGTAAACATGACATGTTCACTAGACGTCCCGTCCGCGGATTTGCCGAAGTGTTTCAATCCACATGTCATCACTATTCTATCCGGTGTTTTTTCGCGGGAGTTAATTTAATTACCTAATTACTCGACAATCTACGCGAATTACATTGTTCACGCGTATATTACTCGATATATCGAAGAGTTGTGCGATTGTTTGTGTTTAAAAATAAAATGTTGGGTTGCTTTTTTGCAGAGATTTCGGGGGCGGAGGACGAAGGAATACGAGCGCAAGTGGTAAACCTCTGCCGACAGAACCTCCGTACAAAGCATATGTTGGAAACCTGCCTGATAAGATCATCCAAGGAGATGTACACCGCATATTCGAGGTATGTTGTACTACTGTGGAAGGTGATTCCCTCACTGTATGTGTCATAGCCACTGCTGAATTTTATCTCTATTCATATCAATGTTTTATCTAATATTTTACGTTTGCAATGTGCCGGTTGGCAATAAAGTCCAATTTTGATATATTATGAATTTCGATTTCATTATATTGTTGGTTTATCAATTTTGACATCATATAACCCCAATAACCCTCTGGGTATATTTTCAAATATTTTGTGCAACTGGCAAATACTGTCCATATTATTTGGCACTACTGTATTAAATATTGTTTTACACTAAAGATATAACCTCAAAAATCTGCAATTCGTCTCTAAATTCCTACCAGTTTAGGGCGTGCAATATTGAGTACATGGTTGGCGCAGTTGGTTGAGGCGGCAGTCTCTCAAGCGAGAGGTGCCAGGTTCAAACTCCGGCGCTGGCGACGTATTCCACACTTTGCGATGCAGGCTTTTAGATTAGTGCAAGGTGTGCAGGAAAGTATTTGTGTTTGTGTACGCAAGCCCAGATCCTGTTTTATTTAAAAAAAAACTAATTTCTTTCAATACTGGAGACTCTATTCTTGAGATTTTGGAACTGGTTCCGGGTCACTGAGTTCTGTCTCCGTCCTGTCGGTAGTAATTAAGCCAGATTTTGTGTATTTTGTATTGTAGGAATTCAACATTCGCCATGTTCACTTGGTGAAGGATAAAGAAACAGATAAATTCAAAGGATTCTGCTATGTAGAGTTTGCCAGTCTGGCTGACCTGGAGAAGGCTCTGACTTACAATGAGGTGATGGACGTGGAAGGACACACTCTCAAAATAGACGTCGCCGAGGGAAAGAGAAATGACAGGTAAATATATCATAATGGGTTAGCTGGAAGATATAGTCCAACAGAGATACACTTGCTTTATTGAGTACTAGCTGAGTTACCCGCGCTTCGCAACAGCAAATTTAACAAACCAACCCGGCATACTTTATAGGCTTGAGCTGGACAAAATGTGACTTAAGGTCTGACCTAACCTAACATACCACACTCAACCCTTGGATCCCCTCATCGTCATGGCATCTCCTAGGATAGCTTTTTCTCCAAAAACCGGCGACGTTAGGACACAGCCTATATTATCGCAAAGGTTATTCTAAATTTTCGCAGCAATTCATCTTAAAATGCGGGAGTTATGCGAACACTTACAAAAATCAGACTTTACTTTATATATATAGATTATTAACATACACCGGCATTACAGCATGAAAATGCCTTTGTGTGTACAACATGTGCAATGAATTGTCTCAGGAATCGTGGTGGCCGAGGAGGCGGTGGTGGATTCCAGCGAGGGGGGGGCTCCTACGATGACTTTGGTGGCCGCCGGGGGGGCTTTGACAGAAGGGGCGGCGATAGAGACAGGGGCGGACCCAACAGAGGGCGGGATGGAGGGCGAGACGATCGATATGGAAATGGTGAGAAAACTACATTATTTTTTTTTTAAATCAATTATTTTTTGTAAGAAACATCGGGTTTTCTACATGTCGCAGTTGAAATAACAAGTAGTTATCTCAACAAATATACAGCGAGGAATGGATCACATTAAATCAGCTGACAATCAGTGATAAGCCTGATGAAAAGCCCATCCTTTGCTGTATATCAGTTGAGATAACTACTTGCTATTATGTTTTTTGTTTCTCGTCCTAACAATGTCAAATAAATGATTGTATTGCAGATAGAGGAGGTCGGGGGAGAGACTTTGACGAGAGAGACGGAGGCAGAGATTGGGGTAGGGGAGGGGGCGGCGGTGGCGGGGGCAGAGGGCCCCCCAGAGGAGGCCCTGACAGGAAACACTTTGATGACATGCCCAGCTCACAACCAGGTATCGACTGTAATATATTTTATACTTTTTATTCAACACTTATCATTCATCTCATCAACAATCTCAATTATGCAATCATTTTCCATTTTTTTCTTTATTTTTTACTAGTATTCCAAAACCAGTTAAGCAGACGACTTAAATAATATAAAATACAATTAATGCACTATCTATCGCTTCTGAAAATATTAAAAAAAAAAGGTTTGAAACATAATATGTCACCCGCGTTTCGAGTAAAAAAAACTGGAGAGCCTGTGTGACCATTTGTATGACGTGGAAAATTACACTGCATTACTAGACTAGCCCCCGTTTTTGCCAACTGGTTAGGTGGGGAATAGCGGAGATAAAAGTCACCTAGCTCACATTTGCATTTCACCACGCGAAAATACCTACCTAACCACTAAGATTTTCACTTAACTTAGGCATCGGAAAATGGGCACCTAAGCGAGATCTGTCATATTAAACTTCACCTAACTACATAAATCGGCAGCCACATCGAATTTTATCAATCAAATAGTGCTTTTTCCTGAGCTGGGGTTATTTTATAACTCCAAAACAGTCCTAGAACACAACGGCGCCCAATATCATGACATGACACTTCGCGAACAAACAATGTTTGTTGTTAGGCGCCATTTTAGTTTTAAATGCGCATGCGTCAAGATAGAAGGCTAATGCTGTCATTAGGTAATAATATTTGTGTGAAATATGAAAAATAAAAATACGCGATTATTTATCGACTGTAAATTATTTTTGTAATGATCTTTAATATTTTAATATTTTTCAAATACAATCCCTGTGTTTAAGTTGTATTATTTACTCGATAAAGTGAGCATTGTTTAAAAAAAATAACTACTTTTGATCAATTTGTTTTTCATGTAGCAACCCTACAAATAAAAATCTTCCTAGTTGGATTTGTCCCAATTAAGTGGAGATATGTTGGTGAAACGTAAATTAGGTAGGATTTGTCGGTAGGTAGGATAGCCACCCAGTTAGGAGCAGGAATAGCTCTAGTCGGTGAAAACGGGGGTAGGTCTGTTCTAAGGCAGCGGTCTCTAAGCAAGTTAATCACATTACAATTTCATCAGAGCGATACAAAACAAACAGCAGCAAAGGGAGATAAAATACATCAAGGCAACCACACACACAACCATTTAGATAATTTAGCATTTCAGTTTGAAATTTTTGTCAGTTGTATCAAAAGATTTATCAATGATGTTTTGTTTCCAGATATGGGTCGGCCAAAATTAGTGCTGAAGCCTCGTACAGTAGCCACACCAATGAATGCCCTGGCGGAGACAAGCCAACACTCCACCATATTCGGGGGAGCCAAGCCTCGCGAGGAGAAAGTTGTACCCAAACCTACCTAAACATAACATCACTAATACTTTAATATTATACAATGTTCATTCATTTAATTGTTTTATATTTATATCCACTCTGTTACTTTTCGTTGTGTAATCATTCTGAATGGAGAAACAAGTAGTTATCTCAACAGATATACAGCGAAGAATGGACTTTCCATCAGACTTATGACTGATCACCGGCTGTTTCAATTCAAGTAACATTCATCAATTCCAGTCTATCCATCCGCCACGGTCGGGAATCGTACCTAGACCTCCAGCTGGTATTCTGCCTCTGTGATATGAAGGAATGTGTAAATAGCTACACCAGCTTCCATTGAGAGGGTCTGGGTTCAAATACCGGCCGCGGCAGAATTGGCGAATGTTACTTAAGTGTTCGCATTAAACCGGCCGATCAACAGTCACAAGCATGATGGAAAGTCCATCCTTTGCTGTATATCTGTTGAGATAACTGCTTGTTTGATTCCACTGTGTAGAAAATCCGATGTTTAACTCACAAAACGTGAATTGTGATTTTTAAAATTAAATAAGAGTTGTGTGATTCCCCGATTCATTTCTTCATACCGTGCTTGTTGAGTGTATTATGTAGAGAGACATTGTTTCAAATTTATTTTTCGTTCGTATTATGTATTTTGCTGGCTCGTGTTTGACTTTTTTTTATTTTATATGTTATGTTTAATTATATTATGAAAATGAGTTACTATTTTTCGTATTTCTTCTAAATAATCTTTGTGTTGTATTGTGATCATTAATATTTTTTTGAAAGTGATGATTTTTTCGAGTAGTGATTTGTGATTTAGGAAAATACTTACATTAAAATTTGTTGTATTTCTTTATTGAAATCAGGAAATTTTCGATCGTATATTGGTGCTCTCGTAAAAATGAAATTCTTTCCGACGTATTCCGCTTATCGTATTGTTTTGTAAATTTCTTTAAGACTCGAATACATGGTCGAAAGCTGTCGAGGGAATTTCGATAAGTGATGAGAAAGCTTCATAACAAATTTAAGGGTAAAATTATTGTTTTGTTTGTCGAAATAATTGTGTTTATGACAACTTTTCAAAATTTTCTGTCTAGAAATTTCAGATCTAAAAATTGTGTTGTGAATATTCGAGTTTCTTGTGCAGTCTCCCAAGAAAGAGGTGGTCGTGATTAATTGGGAGCATCAACTTTCTTTGCTGGCAACAGAGATGTTTCTATTCTGCAAGTGCTGCCACTATGATTGCTGAAAAAGCATAAAGTAGTGCCCTCTTTTACGACCATCTCTTTCTTGGCAGACTGTGTTTAGTTGCGTCCTGCGAAACGATTAGTATTATCACTTATCGAATTCTGTTCGTAGCCCAACGACATATATTGCAAGTCCCGGAAATTGATGATTGAAAAAAAACATCTTCAGTATCTTGCAAAGAGCATTTTGTTTTAGATTATCCGTTGTTTTAAGTCATTTTTGTATTTGACTAAATGCAGCTAAAATATTGTATTATATTAATTAGTTCTATATTACACATTATACGATCGATCGCAATAAATTAAAGTTAAACACGCGTTTAAAATTCAGTGTCAATTTCTGTTCTTCCCCACTGTACGAAATTTCTGTATTTGTGACGTTTATTTCACAGATTCGAAAAGAAATACGCACTAGTCTTAGTTCTACCTCGTTCAATTTTTTTATTTTAAATGTTTTGGATTTCATAAAAGGTTTGACAGATGTTATTATTGCATTAAGTTTGGTCATGTTTTAAACGTCAGATTATCACGAATTGATCGATCCTCGTGAAAAACGTACGCATTTAAATGTTGATTATGAATTTAAATAATATGTATTAATAGAAGTCGTACAAATCAACTGGTTTAATAAAATTATCGGTCGTCTTAATCATGTTACAATTCGATGAGTTTGAATTAAGGTAAGCGTCGGTTTAAATGTACAGGTTTTTTGATTAGTCACATGAAAATCCTGTGCATTTATCAGTAAAAACTGTCAATTCAAACGTCTTATCGTGATGTACTCGAGAGGCTATTCACGTTAAAACCTATGGATTAAAATAGAAAATAAATTTACGTACATTTTTTTTCGTTACATTTCATTTTTCACTGTAAAATACAACATTCAACGCGGCCAATTTAATAGTCCTGTTATAATAAAATTAAAGGTACGAAAGTGTTTTAAATACTTCTTTCATTTTGTAAATTTCCTTTGTCTGCAAATTTGTAATCTTTTCGATATCGTGACACAATTATATTTTAAAATACAGTGGCACATCAGGTTATGAACGAATTCGTTCTTCGACTCTGTTTGCAAGCCAAATCCAAACGCAACCTTATTGCTTGTAAAAAGTGGCTTGTAATTAAAGCAGTATTTCTCTTTAATCGTAATAGATATTTAATTTTTTAATAGCCTATGTGCTAGCGAGGATTCTGCTTTAATATAAATTATCTTATTCGTGATCTTATCCAAGGAATATCTAAAGAATTAATTATCTTACCCAAGGAATATCTAAAGAATTAATGGGCTTATCCAAGGAATATCTAAAGAATTAATCATTTTATCCAAAGAATTAATGACCTTATCATTACTCAAAATATGCAGTCTGAGGTCTCCCTTGTATAACTGATTTCTGGACATAGGCGACTTAATACATTTGAAACCTTACTGGAATATTGTCTGGTGATTGTGTTCGTAAGCCGATTTGTTCGTAACCTGAGTTACCGCTGTGTAATTAACACAAATGTTTTCGTTTCCGAGTGAGATTGAATTATGCATTATGTTTGATTTGTCGTAATTTAAATTATTTTTATTACCGCGTATGTATTACGCCCTAACTACTACTACTACATAATAAATAATGAGCAAGGTGGTGAATTTGTAAAAAAATAATTACAATTACTTTACTAAATTTTAAGTGGATATTGATGTGAATCACATTTTTATAATATCGTGTATTTTTTTTAATTGCTTTAATACTATCTCGAGACAGACCTTGTAATTTATAATGTACTATACTATTATTATTGTAATTGTTGTATCAATGTTTTTATAAAACTATAAATGTGAAAAAAAAAATTCAATGTTACTAAATGGGAAATATAAATGTACAGTAAATAATTTTAATCGACAGTTCAGTGAGACAGTTAATTTAAAATTTGATCGTTGACACACTTTTCTCTGCCTGCCCCGCAAAGGATGCGGCATGAAGGGATGTAGAGTTAGAATCTGCGAAACAAATAAATTTGTACAGATGTTAAATGTTGCCATTTGTGGAAAAATTGCGCAGTTATAAAATTCACTGGTCGTGATGTAGTTTCATTTCTAAGTTTTTTGTGACAATCAATGAATTCGTGAGTCGCTGTAACCGACGCAATGTCCTTAGATTATACTTTGTTAATTCAGCTCGGTGGTCGTAAATATTTGCGTATCTTATATTTTCTACAGAGTGTCATTATGGAAAGATATATTTTTATCACAAAAATATTTTTAAATAATAGTTATCTTAACTGATTACGATGAAGGACGGATTTTCCGTCGGCTGGTTTAATGTGATCACTTTATGTAACATTCAGCAATTCCAGTCCATCCATACGACGTGAATCGAACCCAGACCTCTAACCTCATACACCGGTATTTTACTAACCGTGTTAAGTCCATCCTTTGCTGTATATCAGTTTAACTACATACTTGTTATTCAACTACGACATTTAAGATATACGATGTTCTCTTAAAAAATAAATTGTGACATTACAAAAAAAAAAACATCCGTTAAATTAACGCTCTCGTCTCAGATTAATTTGGAGCTACGATTTCATGTGCTGGCGACAATGACATTTGCATTGATTGTTACATGTAGCGTCCTCGTATAGCTCCATATTTTTCTTGACATCCTGTACTTGGAAGTTATTTTGGAGTAAAATAATATGTGTATTGTCGTGTCTGTCTTGAGACTTGTATTAAATATATTCTACATTGTGTAATATTATTATTCATTGTTTTAGAAGGTAATGTTATTTATTTTGTGAAATACTACATTAAATGATAATTTAAAAAAATATGCAGATTTTACATATACAATTAAGCATTATATAATAAATGAATAAACAAAAAAAAAACACGAAAACATAAAAAATATACCAAGGAAATGCATAGTAATAATAATTTCGTATTACATTATATAATTATCTATATATATATTATATATATAAATGTAATGTTTTATATTATTGTAAAACAGAGCAAAAAAATTACATAAACACGAAAATATTGTTTTGTATTCTTCCCTATATACTCCGAGAAACGAATACAAAAAATGATACCTTAGCTTACATTTTGCATAGTAGTTCTGGTTTTTGGATATGTTATATAGGTCGGTCTTGTGATTAAGAATCCAAGTTTTCGACCTCCCAACCCTTGTGCGTTCACTAGGGCGAGCCAAAAAGTGTCGAAATTTCGGTCATTTTTCAGTTTATTGATCATAACTTTTTCACAATGCATTTTGGAGAGAAACATTGTACATAAAAGTTGTAGAATATTAAATTCCCTACAACTTATGTTTAAAAAGTTTTTTTGTAAAATCAATATACAAAGAGTTATGCGTTACCAAAATATCAAAATTTTTCAAAAAAATGCACTTTTTTACGATTATTTTCTTTATTTGAATATATTTCCTAATCGGTACATTTTACAGAAAAGTGTTGTAAGTAAATGTTGTAGATCGTTCAATTTTAAATAAGTTTGATGTCAAACATTTTTATCTCGGACCAACTAAAATAGAGTTGTGATCTTCTGAAAAAATATAAGACGAACATTTTCGAAACTTTCAGTATAGTACGTATGACAATAGTAACCAGAAAAATACAATTTAAGAAAAAAATTTTTTGGATCTTACTAAGATTGGTGTCGTGGTTTAGAATCCAAGTTTTAGACCTCCTCACTCTTGTGTGTTCACTAGGGCGAGCCGAACACTGCCGATATTTCAGTCATTTTTCAGTTTATTGATCATTATTTTTTCATTATCCATCTTAGAGTAAAAGATTGTATGTAATAATTGTACAGTATTAAATTTCCTATAAATTAGGTTGGAAATATTTTCTTTTAAAAGCTATTATTTCAAGAATTATATAAAAACAAACATATTTTTATTAAGAAAAAAAATTTTTTTCACGATTTTTGAGTTTTTTTTCAGCACGGTACGTTTTAGCGAAAAAAATTCTTACCTAATATTGTAGAATATTAAATTTGCAACAAAAAATCATACCACACTTTTTTGACTTGGACTAATAATAAAGGAGATATGCTCTCCTGAATATTTATTTAAGCTCGATATTTAATTTTCAGGAAAGCATATCTCCTTTATTATTAGTCCAAGTCAAAAAAGTGAGGTATCATTTTTTATTGCAAATTTAATATTCTACAATATTTGATAAAAAATTTTTTCGCTAAAACGTACCGTGCTGAAAAAAAACTCAAAAAACGTGAAAAAAATTTTTTTTTTCTTAATAAAAATATGTTTGTTTTTATATAATTCTTTAAATAATAGCTTTTCAAAGAAAATATTTCCAACCTAATTTATAGAAAATTTAATACTGTACAATTATTACATACAATCTTGCACTCTATGATGGATAATTAAAAAATAATGATCAATAAACTGAAAAATGACTGAAATATCGGCAGTGTTCGGCTCGCCCTAGTGAACACACAAGAGTGAGGAGGTCGAAAACTTGGATTCTAAGCCACGACACCAATCTTAATGAGGTCCAAAAAAAATTTTTCTTAAATTGCATTTTTCTGATTACTATTGTCATACGTACTATACTGAAAGTTTCGAAAATGTTCGTATTTTTTCAGAAGATCACAACTCTATTTTAGTTGGTCCGAGATAAAAATGTTTGACATCAAACTTATTTAAAATTGAACGATCTACAATATTTACTTACAACACTTTTCTGTAAAATGTACCGTTTAGGAAATATATTCAAATAAAGAAAATTATTTGAAAAAAGTGCATTTTTTTGAAAATTTTTGAAATTTTGGTAACGCATAACTCTTTGTATATTGATTTTACAAAAAAACTTTTTAAACATAAGTTGTAGGGAATTTAATATTCTACAACTTTTATGTACAATGTTTCTCTCTAAAATGCATTGTGAAAAAGTTATGATCAATAAACTGAAAAATGACCGAAATTTCGACACTTTTTGGCTCGCCCTAGTGAACGCACAAGGGTTGGGAGGTCGAAAACTTGGATTCTTAATCACAAGACCGACCTATATAACATATGCAAAAACCAGAACTACTACACAAAATGTAAGGTAAAAATACCCATTACCTGGACTAATAATCCAATTTCACATTTCCTACAATCATTTCGTATCAAGCTTGCAATGCTCTGGTTCTGTATTCTGTGTTCTCTACTGTAGAAGTCATAATGGATCTTACGCGAAGAATTTATGATCTTATCCAGAGAATTAATGGTCTTATCCGAGGAATATCTAAAGACTAAATGATTTTATCCAAGGAATATCTAACGAATTAATTATCATATCCAAAGATTATCTAAAGAATTAATGATCTTGTCCAAGGAATATCTATAGAACTAATGATCTTATCCAAGGAATATCTATAGAATTAATGATCTTACGTAAGAAATATCTAGAATTAATGATCTTACGTAAGAAATATCTATAGAATTAATGAACTTGTCCAAGGAATATCTAAATAGTTAATGATCTTATCCAAGGAATATCTATAGAATTAATGATCTTACGTAAGAAATATCTATAGAACTAATTATCTTGTTCAAGGAATATCTAAATAGTTAATGATCTTATCCAAGGAATATCTATAGAATTAATGGTCTTATCCAAGGAATATCTATAGAATTAATGATCTTATCCAAGGAATATCAGATAGAATTAATGATCTTATCTAAAGAATTAATTTATCTTACCCGAAAAATGGTCTTGTCAGTAGAATTGGTAATCGTCCCCAAAAAACTACACTTGTCTTGTAGACCTAATGTTTCTTGCTCGGAAACTTTATCCATAGATAATAATTTTGTCCATAAAATGAATAGTTTTCCTCTCGGAATAGAATTTACCATGTCATTAGAATTGGCCAAGAACTGCTTTCTCTTGGGAGCACAAGAAGGTATGTGGTGAGCTGTGTGTACTCTTTGTGCAGATGACATACTCTAATCTGCACAAGCACTCTTACAGATAAGTTCAGTATGTGTGTCAAGAAAAATATGGTTTTTGATGAGGGCGCTACTTGGAACTTTTTGGCAGCCATAGTAGCAACACTTGTAGAATACAATAGAAATGTCATTGTTGCCAGCAAAAAAAAATGCAGTTTTAAATTAATCCGAGACGGTCTCTTTATTGTCTATCTATACCCTCACGCCATGTCCCTTGCAGGGTAGGCAGAGGACAGAGCGCTAGATGGCCCTCCGTAATTTGTGATACGCAGAGGTTTGTGTCAACAAATAAAAGGTAATACCTATTAGCTAAGTAAAAAAAAAAACAATAAATGGAATTTAAAAAATGTTTTAATAATAACATTAAATTATGTTACATTTAGTGAACAAATATACTTACATAATTTTAATGTAGAATGCAGGGCTTAAACTCTCACAAACGGATTGCACGTAATATTTCTCTTCATTCAAACATAACATTCCCACACAAGAATTATTTTAGAATAGAGAAGTGAACTACTAAATAAGAAAAATGTATTTTATTATGAAGAGTTGGAGATGATTTTTTTTTTATTAAATTTCTAGTGGGTGTAAACAAAAAGGCAATGTTGAATCGAAAAACTAGACCCCATTTTCAAATAAATTTGGATGATGATGATTTGCCAGAGAATACTTAAAATCAGGGACTGGAAAACATCGATATTATTTTTCGAGAAAGGTGGTGTTATTTTTTTGCAAAAAGGGGTAATATTTTTCGCATTTGGCAAAAAGTGGTGCTATTTTTCATTTAAAGTAGACAATTTTACAGTTGTTAATACAAGAATATTTTAACAATATTTTATACAAAAATTACTAAAACAATGAAAAAAGTCTCCTTGCCAAAATTGTTTAGTGTGGTTCTCAAAGTCATAATGTGGCTCTGATAATGTTTTAATTACATTGTTTTCCAAAATAATACTTGAAATTTGTGTCAAATATGCGAAAATTTGTGTTATTCTCATAAAAAAACTAGAAATTCGCACATTAAAGCACAAAATTCGCGAATAAAATCATTTCAACGCGATCGTGTAATTTTCCAGTCTCTACTTATAGTAAATGTCTAACAGTGAGCGCAGTATGACAGCTCAGTTCTCAGTTAACCCTGCAGTATATTCCAAGCAAAAGAAATACCCTACATACATATTTATTAAAACAAAAATAAAACTAATGCGAAGATTCGTTCCTCTAGCGTAAAATATACAAAAAATTGAAGAATTAAATGGGAGAGACAGTTGCCACAACGGCAGAATGTTTCCCCATGAACTTATTATAATAAGACACAAATACATGACATGGGCGTCATCAGCTTCGGAGGTAGGGGGGCCAACCAAAAGTCAAAACTTTGATATAGCACGAAAACGCAGAAATAGCGCTGCAAACGGTTTTTTTTGAGACAAAATGCAGAAAGTAGTTTGGTTGATTTTCTTATAAAAAATGCATTAAAAATGGCGCAGCAAGCAATTTTTTTTGTGAAACCATTGTTTTTCAATGGAGTTTATACTAATTTTAGAAAATTTTTGATATAATAGTAGTTATAATGTGATAGTTGTGAGGTTTTATCATTTAGTATGAAATAGTATATACCTATTCCAATCTTTAGAGGAGGGCAGCTGCCCCCCCCTTCCCTGACGACGCCCATGTAATGACTACACAATATGTAATAAACTATATATGTACTTATAAATGCTACAATGTATTTGTAACAAATGATATTATGTTAAGTAAACATAGTAAATATTTATATCCAGTAAACTTATTTGACACAATAATTTCCTTAAACTAAATACTTAAAATAATGACAGAAGTTCCCCTGTTGATTGGAGAGTTTGTAATGAATAATTGCACTGGTTTATATTTACAGTCTGTCACAAAAGGGACAGTTGGACACTAGGGCGAACTCATTTCATTGCTGCAATTTATTCCAGTTAACCCGTAAACAAATCTACGGACCAATAACTAAAATCAATCATTGAAAACTCTCCGATCAGCGGGCTTTTTAATTATTTAATAAAAGTGATTTTAACAATTATGTAGTCTCTCAACTGATACAGTGTAAGGTGGGCATGCTGGTTTAGGTGATCCCTTTACACTCGAGAAAGGTTCATCAATCAGCCCTTAACACTTGTGTGTGTTACTTACACTTTTTCAGAGTATATTATACTCTAAAACACCATGTTCTTTGGGTGGGAATCGAACTCACGATCTTGCGACTGTGAAGCATCGACAGTACCCACAATGTCACAAGTAGACTCAGGCATCAGATGTATATCCTTCTGCGATATTTTAATAAAAGTGATTTTCTTAAATGTCTACTGTTACATGTAAATTAAAAATGACATATTTTGGCGGGCGAAAGCTCAGAAAACACTCAAAATTATGAAGTGTACAGAATTTTCAATAAACAAGGCAATAATATTCCAAAAATCGTGAATGTGTAATATTTATCAGGTTATAAATGTCGTACAGTAAACTACAAATCAATTTGTATCGAACAATTTACATTTTATCCACTATCGTAAAGTATATAATAATTATTTATTGCTAATGTTTAGGACATGTGGGCCTAATTATTATCAATACGAGACCTTCGAGAATAAAGACAGGCCCTGAAACTCTAACATTCGAACACAACTTACGCCGAAGTAAAGATTATATAACTTACTTACTAGCTGAGTTACCTGTGCTTCGCAACGGCAAATTTAACAAACCAACCCGGCATACTTTATAGGTCTGAGCTGGATAAAATGTGACTAAAGAACTGAATTTATTTTCCAATGCCCTTTTATACGATACCACACATGACCCCACACAACCCTTGGATCCCCTCATCATCATGGATCTCCTAGGAAAAGCTGTTTCTCCAAAAACTGGCGACGTTCAGACACAGCATATATTATTGCAAGTGTTATTCTAAATTTTCGCAGCAGTCCATCGGAAAATGCGGGAGTTATGCAAACACTTTGCTTTATATAGATTTCTACTACGATCTCTGTCATATTGTTTTCAGTTTGATAGTCTATATTTTCGAAGGTCTCGATCCATATATCCCGTCACACCGCATCCCTTGCGGGGTTAGCAAACGTAACAGGATAACGGACTGCCCAATTATGATACGAGGTTAATAGAATAACATTATAATACATACATAAGTAGTATATCTTATACTAATTAGATATTCTCATCAGACGATAACACTTACAATACTAAACAGAAAGTATGCAAATGACACAAAGCTGATATGGAAAAATAGACTTTACGTTAATGTGCGTTAAGACATATTTTTTCACGTCGCCTTTGCGTCAGTTACGACTTTTTTTTTTTTTCACAATTATACGCAGATGCATTTGCTGTCCTGTTCTTACACTACGACGTAAACATTTATAGTATGTCAAAAAAGTGATGGTCTCGGATTGAATTGAGAACCACAATTTTGTTCGCTGGCCACCCTGACGTTTCTATTGAAATTCTACACTATGGTTGCCAAAAAACTGCAAGTAGCGCCCTCATCAAAAACCATCTCATTCTTGATAGACTGTAGTTAGATAAAACACCCTAGAGTAAATGAACGTTTGTTGATGTGTACCTACATTATTCTAAATGTTTTTCAAATTGTATTGAATACAAAATGACAAAAGAATAACAAACTTGACACTTCAAAATTGAATATTGAAGAGAAGAAATTCTAATTTTGAAACAAAACTAAAATTTAAATACGGAATACTATTTGAAAACTAATAAAGGAATTCAATATGGCTTCCGTATTTTTTTTATGCAAGAGGTCAATAAATAATTTGATGCAGATTGTACTAAGGATAAAAATGTTGCATAGATGTAGTAATACATACATAAAGATAGAAAAAGATTATGGAATGAATTAAAAGAATTTGAATTATTTGGAACTACAATTTCGTTTGCTGGCAATGATGACACTTCTACTGAAACTTTAGTATTGTCACAATGGTTGTCAAAAAGCTACACGTAGCGCCCTCATCGACAACTAACTCTTTTTTGACAGATCGTAACATTGGTTTTAACCTTAATAATGGACATTAGTACGCACGTATATGGTCTCAATTGTTTATATATACACAACTTACTTAACATTTAGGTTAAATTTAAAACATTAGTTATTATTAAAACGGTTCGGAGGAAAAAAGGTTGAATTGAAAAGCAGATTTCTAAATTTGAAATGAATTTGTTATAGAATACTGTTTAAAAACTATTATTAGAGTATGGGATGGATTTTATTGTTTTTGTCGTAAATTTCTAGCAAAATGTATTCCGAACCGAAAACTTATAATATTGAAACGAAACGACTTATTAGTAGACATTAGTACGTACGCATATGGTCTTTTGCTCTTAATGTACAACTTAATATTTACTTTCAAATATTAATACCACGTAATGGCATGCAAATTTAACTAAAAAAATAAGATTAAAACAAAAATTTACTAAAAAACTAAATATTAAACAAAATTTAACTAAAAGAACTAAACATTAAACAAAATTTTAACTAAAAAACTAAATATTAAACATAAAAAAAAGAAAGAAGATATTGAAGGTAATTATTGTTACAAAGAGTTGTATTTTTTTTTAAGTCATCCGGTTTGTTTCGGGTTTATTGTTGAAGAATCAGGTTTATTTTAGGTTTATTGTTGAAGAACCAGGTTTATTTCAGGTTTATTGTTGAAGAACCAGGTTTATTTCGAGTTTATCGTTGAAGAGTCAAAAAATGTATTCTTAATTTATTTAATATCACAATTTTATATGAAACATCGGATGTACTTGTTTTTCAATTTTTTAATGGAGAGATTACAACGGTAATCGAAATCAGTGGTTCACAAAGTGTGAATAATTTTGTTTTTTAAGTTAAGAATTTATGCAAATTTAGAAAAAATTACAATATTAAAAAACTACAGCTTAAAAATTACTATTTTTAATTATTTCACACTAGAAATTTATTCGATAATTATTACTCGACACTAGTACGCACGCATATGGTCATATTTTTCAATGTACACCTTAATATTTAATGTATACTAAACATTTATTTTCAAATGCAAATATAATTAATAAATGAGAAATCGCGTGGACGAAGAAAAAAGAATTCATTAAAGTTTTTGACGTTGGAAAGTTAAATTGAACGACGGAATTTACAATTGTTGAATAAAATTTATTCGGAAAGGCTATTTGAAAACTATTACAAAAACGGTTTTAATAATTTTTCTATTAATTAATTTGCGAATTTCCTAAAAAAATTATTAACTTATTTATCAATACACGCTATAATATGTAGTACGCTCGTATATGGTCTGAAATTTTCCTTATGTACATCTTAATATTATTAAAAACATTTTAAACGAACTCCTAGCGTTTCATGAAATTTACAAAATTAAAAAGCAATCCACGATTTTCTAAAACATCTATTGAAATGTCTGCAAAACAATGTACTACTTCAAATTTTTTTAAATGTGTACATATCTAAATAGTAAATATGAAATTGACTGAGTCTTTTGTATATGGATTTATAAGGGTACAATTCGGTGTTTCAAATTTGAAACAGTAATTGATATAAGCATGAATTTTACAATACAGAAATTACGATTATTTAAAAAACAAACTACAAATACACTGGTTTATAATCACACAAAATTACATTTTATTTTAAAAAAAAGGTACAACACCATACCACATCTCTGTCGGGATATGCAGAGAGCATCCTTGCATACATCCCTTGCTTCTACTACATACTTGCAATTCCGCATACACGCTCAACAGTGTCTTCCATTCTTCTATCTATCTATCCCCCTTACGCTGCATCCCTTGTGGAATGGCAGAGAGGACAGAACGCCCTATCGTCACACACACTCCTTCCTTCCGTCACATACGTGCAAACTATTATACACGCCCGTCAGTTTCTTTTACTCAATATGTGTTCGTCTTTGAGAATCTGGTCAGCGCCATCAGTCAAGGTCCGCCTCGAATTTACAATTATTAGAATGACTGATGGATTATTTCGACGACATCGGCATTTTCTTTCGACCTCATTCTTTCATCACTCATTCTTTCTACATGTCCAAACAATTAGTATTAATAAGTAGCAGAAGTACGCACGTATATGGTCTGGTTTATTTATGTACATCTCGATAATACTAATTATTTTACATTAAAATGATTACTGTTAATGGCATGCAATTATTACTAACAAAGGCGTTACAAAAAATAAAAATAAAAAAATAATAAAAAAAAGAAGTTTAATTTGAATGGTGGTATTCTGATTTTGAAATAAATTTGTTCCGGAAAACTATTTGAAAACTATTATTAGAAAATGGCCGAGTTTTTTTAAATTTATCACTAAATTTATTTCTAATAATCCAAAGCTTAAATACTTTATTAAGTAGGTAATGGACATTAGTACGCACGTATATGGTCTCAATTTTTTATATACATATACACAACTTACATAACATATTTAAACGTTTAGGTTAAATTTTAAACATTAGTTATTATTAAAACGGTACGGGGAAAAAATTTGAATTGAAAATTAGGTGTTTCTAAATTTGAAATGAATTTGTTCTAGAATACAGTCTAAAAACTATTATTAGAATATGGGTTGGATTCTATTGTTAATTGTTGTATGTTTCTTACAAAATTTATGTATTACGAATTGAAATATGATTATTATTATAAAAAAATGAAATGACTTATTAGTACGTACGCATATGGTCTTTTGTTGATTATGTACAACTTAATATTTACTTTCAAATATTAATACCGCGTAATGGCATACAAATTAAACTAAAAAAACTATAAAATAAAAAAAAAAATAACTAAAAAAACTAAAGGTTAAACAAAAATTAAACTAAAAAAACTAAAGGTTTAACAAAAAATGTAAGACAAAATTTATAACCGAAAGAGCATACAATTATATGAAAAATTATTAAGAAGAATATTAATTGTTAATTAAAATAAAATTTACTTTTTCCACAGTTAAAGATTGGAAAATGCTTTAGAAAACAAATCCTACATGAAAATAATGAGTAAAAAAAATATTAATGTTGATATGCTGAGGTGGTAAAGTGACCACTTAAGCCAGCCACAAATGAACTGCAAAACAACTAATAACTCGTATTACTACTGTTATAGTGCTAATTGCTAATTACTAATTAGGTAGACATGATTGTTTCGATACATAGTAATAGCAATTCAATATTCCTCATACTACCTGCAACAAACAATGGACAATGAAACTTTAAATATCAAAATATAGAAGCGCCAAGAAGACGAAAATTAAATGTAATAATTATACATCGGGAGATTCGATGCCCTAGGTGCCTGGGACTAAGAGATGTGCAGGGACGTAGAGTGAACAAAAATATTATACAGTTTATTTACTTGTTAATACTACCTGCATAATGCACGCAGATACAAGTTACGTGGAATTTATTGTTTACACTTCACTTATTGTTTTATTGCCGTATAGATATTGATGGTTGTATAGAATTCAGGTAAAGATGGAAACTCCCGTAATTTAAATACGACGAAAAATAATACTTTTGCTCACGAGCCGTCTGTGGTGTTATAGGATTAGTAAGGTTTTATTGCACCTCAGCAGTAGAACAGCATTCGTTTTTCCGATGTATATTCATAATATAGGTACACATGAATAATATACGACTACAATATATGTAAGTGCATAGTAATTAAAGAACAGGACAACAGGACAGATCGTAAAATAAAATTTTATCTTATAAAGCTATGTAACCTAACGTACACCTGCAAATATAACACATTCACAAATTACCGTGAAATTGTTTACCTGCAAATATAACACATTCACAAATTATCGTGAAATTGTTTACCTGCAAATATAACACATTCACAAATTACTGTGAAACTGTTTACCTGCAAACGCAGATAGATATTGTGAAATCATGCAAACATAAGGCATACAATTACTATTATTGTGAAATTGTTTACTTACATACGGAAATTATTATAACGCATTCAAATGTCTGCAAATATAACACATTCACACATTACTATGAAATTATTTACCTGCAAATATAACACATTCAATTAATACACTTAACGTAATTTATAATCTCTAAAAATAGTTATTTTATTATGCACTTATGTAATACTATTACAGATAAACTAAATTATATGTTTTATTCAATGATAAATAATAAAATACAAATAAAAAATACACACGTGGAATAGGAAGACAGTCTATTCAATTTCGTAATTTGTACGGGAAGGGTTTAAACTAGGTGACCAAAATTCGTAATAATAATAAAGACAAAGAATAAAAATGGCAAAATCAATATTGTTAATCACACTGATGAACTTCACCGACAAATATAACATTTTTACGAACTTACACAAAATAGGATACAGCGAAATATATTTCAATAAGTTAGTAACAGAACAGAATTTTTGGGCTCCGGTAGTCGAATCTTTTGCCGAATGGATCCTACTCACTTTCTTTCAATTTTTTTTTAAATGAATCTGGGTTTATCGAAATAAACCCAAATACACCTTTGTACACTTCACAGTAAGCTTGAAAAGCTTATGTCGTGAAGTGGAGTAGGCCGGCATCGGGGATCGAATACACGCCCACTGGATTAACAGTCGAGAGCGTTACCAACCAGGCTATCGACCACCTACACAATTAAACACGAGAAACAAAAATAACAGAAAAGAATCACTGTGAAAAAGTTCTGACATTTACTGAAATTTCGTTTATTTCGGTCACCTAAAATATATGAGAATAATCTTAATTAACAAATAAGGAAAATTAAAATTACGATTAATCTCTAAATTCTTAAAAAAGAAATCATTCCTTTTTTATATAAATAATACAAGAACACAAAGATACATAATGTAATTTTTTTTTTCTTAATTTTTGGCATTCACAGAGATTTTTAACGAGATGCCAAATTCTACAAAAGTATAAAAAAAATTCGTTGACTTGAAAATAACACAAAATCTAATATCAAAACAGATGGTGAGAAAAAAAAAACAAATTTATTGCATATATTGAGGTATTTTGTTTTGAAGCAAAAATATTGTATTGCAGACAAAAAGGAATTTGGGCATAGCCGATAACTAAAAGAAAATTCACTTTTATCCCTTATGCTGTATAGTTTTAAGGCATAAAATTGTGAAACAGTCATTCGCAATTACACCCAATTTACTTTGAATTCAGAACAACAATGAATATGATATATGTTTGATAGAATTCTATTTAAAAAATAACATTGTATTGTTTACTTTTTAAAATAAGAACAAAGAATACTATTTAAAATTATTATGACATGACGAAATAATTCAGTTGTTTCGTAGAATTCTAAAATTGATAAATATATTATGCAACGTAGGATTTTGTTGAGGTAGGTATATATTATTTAGTATGCAGAAATAATACTAGGTGGGACAAAAGTAATCACCCAATTTAATATACATTTTTATATAGTATACTTTTTAGATTTCATTTCATTAGTAACGTAAGAATAAGGCTCTCTACACACATCCGGAAGTTCAGTTAACTGAATCGACCGTTTGCAAAAAAGCTCCGACCAAAACCTCTTTCTGAATTCAAAATCAGGGTAACACTGAATTCAGAGAGAGGTTTTGGTCAGAGCTTTTTTGCAAACGGTCGAATCAGCTAACTGAATTTCCGGACGTGTGTGGGGATCCAAAAATAAGGACATTTGTTTTATACAATTTATCCACAATTATGGTAAAAATATACAGACATGACTAAAGTTGCGGACTGTAATGTTGCTAACACTACTATGATCTAAGATCCTACAAAACTGGACAGAATCATATGTAATTTTATTTTTTCTAAATAGTAACACCAAATTCACTCACACCGAATAATTTAAGCGACATTCACAAGAACCCTGCGACAATTCTACTCATTTTTTTAGTTAAGAATAGTAATGTCGAAACTACAAAGCTGCCCCAATGAAAATATCTCACGTAATCAAATCATGTCACATCACTATGAAACTGTTTACCTGCAAATATAACACGTTCACACATTACTATGAAACTGTTTACCTGCAAACACATCACTGTGAAATTGTTTACCTGCAAATATAACACGTTCACACATCACCGTGAAATTGTTTACCTGCAAATATAACACATTTAAACATTACTGTGAAATCGTTTACCTGCAAATATAACACATTCACACATCACTATGAAATTGTTTACCTGCAAATATAACACAATCACACATCACTATGACATTGTTTACCTGCAAATATAACACAATCACACATCACTATGAAATTGTTTGCCTGCAAATATAACACATTCACACATTACTGTGAAACTGTTTACCTGCAAATATAACACACTCACACATCACTGTGAAATTGATTACCTGCAAATATAACACATTCACACATCATTATGAAATTGTGCAAAGAAGAGGTTAGTTTAAGAACTCATGAAAAAACATTTGTGAGATAATTTTTCTAGGCTTGCAGCCGTGTAAAATTACAAATACTATATATCTTCGATAACGCAATTTTAATTGTTTCTTGTGACAAATACAAATATTTATTCATAACCTTAAATAGGAATTGTGTTTAACTCGTAAGTCTTAGATCATTACTTTAGTCTTACAATTAGATATGTGGTTAGACAAAGGGAAACATCAATAATTAGCGGTGTTGCAAACATTAAAAATTAATTATTTATCTGTTGCCGTGTTCATGACGAGCGGGGCACGATAGAAAAAGGACAAAATTACCATCATTTATGCTACTAAAAAAAGCAACTTTTTAATGTAGGTACAATATTATTATGCAATAGATCACATGTCATTTTGTGCAAGGATTACTAATTACTTATAAACCAATTATGGATTTTTTTTGTTAATACGAGTAACCAACACTTGAAGAGAGTTCAGCACAAAAGACGAAATATTCTTTATAATTTCAGTTCAGATTGGTGCAACGATAGTTACCGATTGTACAAATTACCAAAAGATACTTTCAAAATACGAGTTTTGAAGTGTGGTTGGAGGTTGCGGAATTTTTGAAGATGTTAAATCGTCGAGAAACCACGACGCTGGTTGATTTCTTGTTATCTCTTGGCCGCAGTGACCTTCCTTCTCGCCGTCTGTCGCTGATGTTCGAACTCAAAGTCATCCTCGGTCAAAGTCAACTTTTCCATCTGCGGAATGAGATATTCTTCGCACAGAATCGCATTGGGAGGATGTCGGAGTATTTCCAACGTTTCGCACAGTCCGTTTGCCTTCTTGCGTACCTTGGCAGATCCCAACGATGCGGCCAAGATGACGAGAGATGCCTTGAAGAGGACCTGATGACAAGAAATATGTTTTAGATTGTTTTAGTAAAGACAGGAGTGAATCTAAGACGGGTGTGATGTTGTTTCAAACCTGCAATGGCGACAGTTCGAGATACTAAGTACTTGTTCAAATAAATTATTGGAGCATTATGTTCATTTTCCCTTTTAGCTGTAAAATAAACTGCTCTGTAATACTGCTCTGTATTATTGTACTCATTTGTAAAAAGTGCAATATGAGAAATTTACGGACCATTGACAGCTCTTAGGACAAAATTTGACAATGAGGGCTACCAACAATACAATTTTGCCACAAGTCACTCGTAGATAACATCCGACGATTGCCAAATAAGCTGAAACCATCTGTTATTGGATAGGGATTTGTGGCGAGGATAGGATTTAAGTGTAGATTTCTATGAAGTCACAAATTCAAATCTCGTTAGAAGACGTTATTTCTTACCTTAACTCCCTCACAGAGAAAGCAGTCCCACAGTCTAAGCAGGCAGTCCCAGGGCAGAGTCCTGGTGAGGGCACACAGGAACCACTCGGTGCAATACATGGCGGGGTCCACTTTGTGTTTGCTCAAGTGACGGTGTACTGACGGAGCAGTGCGACGCAACAGGGCAAAGAGAATGTCGCCGTCTCGTTGCAGAACCTGCAAATAATATTGCAATTGAGTCACCTACGGGAGGGGAACAGTTTGCCCACTGTGAAGAGTGCAAGAAAGTGTTTGGGTTTGAATAAACAAGTCCAGCTAATTTTTCTTAAATGTAGTTTCTCCTTACCTCAAGTCCTGGGTTGTAATATCCAGCCAGGTATTTATCGGAGATGCTGACCAGACACCAGAATGCTTGCACTGCGGGCATATGCATGAGGAGGAAGGCTGCCACTGGAGCCTGGGCCTGGAAGTAACCAACCTTGGGGTTCAGAACCGAATAGGCTTTCAGGACGGAGAGCAACTCTTGTTGTCTGTAACAAAAAATACATAAATGTAAAAAATATACGAATATAGATGGGCAGACGACATAAAAGGTCTGTTGGACTCCAGTGGCTCGGAGTTTTTTGTTTATTGTTCTCTAATCATCTGTAGACCTTATTTAAGGCACTTGGAATTGTCAGGTTTACATACTAAACAAATATTACAAAATCAAATGCGATAAATATGTATACGGAAGGGTCAGAACACAGACGAGTGGAAACAGTTGAAAGAGGCCTGTATCCAGCAGTGGAGGGAAGAAGGCTAATGAAGAAAAAGAAGAAAGGCGTATTCATAAGAATAAATTGAATTAATTTGCTCTTTCGGCAAGTTTTTCAACCGACCAATACCTATACCTAGAATCATAAACAATGACGCATGTTTAGTTTACATTATGCAAGATTTCCCTGTGATACAAATATTCTCACGTCACAATAATTCTACAGTAGCGTCACATTACCCAAAGGAAGGGGACTGAATCATCAATAACTGATATGAAACACAATCAAAACAAACCACGAGATGAGTAATTCACCTGTTGACTGTTTCAAGTACCTACCTATCTAACACATCAGTGGCCTGCTTGAAAAATGAATAAATCTATCTATCTATACCCTCACGCCACGTCCCTTGCAGGGGAGGCAGAGAGGACAGAGTGCCAGACAGCCCTATCCTTGCACGCACTCCTAGCTTCCGTCACATTCATGCAATCTGTCATACATGCTCTCCGATTCCTTTTACTCAAAATGTGTCCATCCTTGAGGATCTGATCGGGCCAGTCTTGGGCGGCCGCATTTCCTCACACCTCTTCGTTCGCTCAGATATATCTTTTTTGTCATCCCGTCATTCTCTCAGCATGCCCAAACCATCTTAATTTATTTACTTTCATTCTAATACATAATTTTCTAGACGTAAATAGTCCAATCCTCGTTATAGAGCGATTTCTGCCATCCTAAGGAAGAAATGCGTACAAAACAAAATGTTGAAACTGAGATAATCGCGAATAACGTCATACATTGCCCATATAACTCTATACTTTTTATGATTGAAATAGGTGGGTCTAAGGTTGAAATACTTATTTCGATGAAAAACTAAAAAATACTTAAAGGTGGCATATACGCGGTTCTTGCTTAATTGCTAATTCTCTATCCCCCGTTTTCACCAACTTTTACCTAAGAAGGAGACCCCTAAGAAATTTCCATACAAAAATAGAGATAATATTCTATTTATTGACACGCAGGCCTACCAACCACACCCTAATTCCATACAAAATGCAACTCGCAACTCACCTACGTTAGGTGCCCAAATATCTCTGCCCAGGATAGGTGAGTTGCGTGTTGCATTTTGTATGGAATTAGGGTGTGGTTGGTAGGCCTGCGTGTCAATAAATAGAATATTATCTCTGTTTTTGTATGGAAATTTCTTAGGGGTCTCCTTCTTAGGTAAAAGTTGGTGAAAACGGGGGTATATGTTTTTGGCTTAGTGTTAAGTGTGCGGGAAAGTACGAGTATTTAGGTTTATGTACACAAAAATTTAAATAGCCAACGCTTTACTTCCACTGATAACAACACTACTTGTACAATCTGAACTGCTCTTATCACAGGAAAACTGATAACGATAGGAAATTAATACACGTATCAATAGTGGAATGTTTCGTATTTCCGACAAATGTGAGGGTCAGGTCATCTCGTCTCGATAACATTCTGACTAACCTGTTACGTAACGCTAATATAAAAACACAAACTGCATCTACCAAAATTACTGTTTGTGACAATCTACCATATGATTTTATACTGAGTTTTATGTGAATATACCGAGCTGAAGATGAACGCGAGTCCCAAAATCAGTTTTATGCTTTCTTCTAATAATGGGGGGGAGAGTTACTATTCATCTTGTTGATGCGGAAAACTATGGATTCGACACTAATATCACTTTTTTCATTCCGACCCCCCCCAGCCCCCCGAACTCCCTCCCCTTATTCCTGCGGATGTTGGGAGGGGTATTATTCATCTTTTTGGCACCAAAAGCTATACATATATGGATTCGGAACAAAACGTTTTTTTCTTGCCCCCATTCGTGCCCCCCTCCTCGTACCCCCTACGCCCCTACAAACCATCCCCGGGGCAACCATAACAATTTGTCAAAGTTTCATCTCAATCGGGTGAACGGTTTAGGAGTCTATAAAGGATAAGGTGATTGTGGTGCGGAGAGGCAGACCGTGAGCCATGTTGTGTCGGAGTGCTGTCTCACAGCGTATGGAGGAAACCCGGAGGATTTCTTGACACTCAACGAATCGGCGACCGAATATTTGAGAAACAATACTTTTAATTTTTAATTTCTGACAATCAAACATGAGCTCTATTATTGTAAATTGATGTGATGTACCATTATTGACCATACGATAAATAAATAAGGTGAAAAATGTTACAAACATAGGTACGAACTAAAATATGTATGCGGGATTAGGCAGTACTTTGACTTGAGACGCTTTTTCAAAAACGCTTGCTATTATGTCAGTATTATTATCATGCCCTATTTAGTGGGCTTTTTGGATATTTCATTATTTCGATCCCAATTTGCAATCGATATAATTTTAAAAAAGCTAATATCCTTTGAAGAATATACGACTCAAGTATAAATAATCAGTAGTTGGAGTATGGTGTAGCATGATTAGGGTTGCCAGACGTCCCGGTTTACCGGGACTGTCACCGGTTTTGTGCCTCGTGTCCCGGTGTCCCGAACAAACCTCTCGGGACGCCTAAATGTCCCGGTTTTCGGAATATTTGGTATATTTTTAGGATTACAACCATTTGTGGTAATTTTGACAATTTATATACAATGTAAAAAACAATGTAAAATAACAATAACAACATAAAATAATGTAAAAAACAAATAATGTTACGAATTTGATTTGCCTGTTATAAACAGACAACCAGTCTCCATTTGTCTAAAAAATTTCGCCTGCGGCGCTAACTTGTTGATGCGTTTTTTATAAGGAATAAATTTCTATGGGGGGGGGCACAAAAAGTTTGTGCCTATACCTAAAAAAATGAAAATCCTGCGTTGGTACACCCCCCCCCCCCCCCCCCCCCCCGCTCATGAAATTTTTCGGTCGTCCCGGTTTGACTTCCAAGAAATCTGGCAACCCTAAGCATGATCGTAGTACATCTATTACAGTGTGACCTTGAATAGATTATTCTCAATTAGGCGGGCAGTACAATGCCTGGGCAATCAATTAATATGGAGCTATGATGAATCATCCACACACACATACGAATATTAACTAATTATCATACCTAATTACAAAACAATAACAATCATATGAATAGTCTTATTGTTTATAGGTACTCGGTCTGTTAATATTTATCTATCTATTCCATCAAGCAACATCCCTTGCGGGGTAGACAGAAGTGGCAAAGAGTGGATTTCTATAGGAGGGAAACCGGAATTAACATTTTTAAATTCTAATTATTTTATTAACCTAAATGAAAAATGTAAGTCGATAGGAAAATTTCTACATAAAAATGCAAAAATTGGTAATTATTAATATGGAAGATTTCTAGATAGTACTGATATTTCAGGCACAATGCTTGTATTTTATATGGAGCGGTACATCTGAGCCTAATCCTGGATCCGTAGTATCTGGATAGGTGAATGTTTCCCAGTATTAGGCTGATGAGTTTATACATCAATCATGAATGATAATAATATGTACTCTTCTGGCTGATAATAGTTCATTTACTTGTTAATACTACCTGCATAATGCACGCTGATACAAGTTGCGTGGAATTTATTGTTTACACTTCACTTATTGTTTTATTCCCCTATAGATATTGATGGTTGTATAGAATTCAGGTAAAGATAGTAGAAACCCCCGTAATTTAAATTCGAAGAGAAATAATACTTTTGGTCATGAGCCATCTACAGCAGTGGTTCCCAAAGTTGACTGGGTGCCGACTCACCTAACAAACAAAAATTTCCAATCTTGCGACCCACCTCTTAAGAAAAGACGGGGGGGGCGTACTAGCGCCAGATTTACAATTTTTCTCGGTATAGGCACTCACTGAGTTTTCGCCGCCCTCCCCCCACCACGAAAATTTTACCTTATAAAAAACGCACCAAGAAGTTAGCGCCGCAGGCGAAATTTTTTAGAGTCTAAAGAGGGCATTAATATTGGTAATGCTCACATTCCGTAATGAAAAAAAATAATATTTGTAGTGTTTCGTTTGTCGCGCCACCCGAGCGTGATAATATAAAGTTTTTATTAATTATTCCTTACGGCCCACTCAATATTCGCTCGCGGCCCACTGGTGAGTCGCGACTCATAGTTTGGGAAATACTGATCTACAGAATTAGAGCTCATCAGGCAAGTGGCATCCAAATTCCCGATGTATACTGATAATACTGACAAGTGTAGTGGCAAGTCCTGCCTATAAGTATATTTATTAATTAAGCACGGCCTGTATTTTTAGTGTTTTTATTCGAGTGAGTGAAGAGGGGTGAAGAAGCGCAGCCGCTCGAGACTGACCTGGTCCGATCATGTCGACCAGATCCTCAAGGATGGATGCGTTTTGAGTAAAAGGAATCGGAGAGCGTGTATGACAAATTGCATGGATGTGACGGAAGCTAGGAGTGTGTGTAAGGATAGGGCTCTCTGGCGCTCTGTCCTCTCTGCCTACCCTGCAAGGGACGTGGCGTGAGGGTATAGATAGACAGATAGTTTTTATTTGCCCGTATAATTGAAATCCAGCTGTAAATTATTCGTGATACAGTGTGTAACATTGAGTGCAGATATAATGTATGAGACCTCCATCTAGTATGTATTGTAGTATGCTGTAGGTAGAGATGTGGTAGGTAGAGATATGTAGGTC
The DNA here is from genome assembly GCA_963576895.1 of Ceraclea dissimilis. Lineage (NCBI taxonomy): Eukaryota > Metazoa > Arthropoda > Insecta > Trichoptera > Leptoceridae > Ceraclea > Ceraclea dissimilis. The sequence goes on along the minus strand of OY756379.1, from coordinate 6,778,770 downwards.
ACACAGGCAGTTAAATTAATTAATATTAATATAACACACAGACAACCACTAGACATACTGTAAAGAAAAATCTATGATAAATAATTATAATATGTACTACTAGTTTTTTCTTTTATGGTAATACACACATACTGTCGTCCAATGATAATTGCCATATTTACAGAGGTATTTTCTAATATTAGACTGTCATGATCAGCAACCTTCAAGTAATGCTAACGAAAAAAAAAATCACAATTTTAAACACAATTAATTCAGTACAAGAATTTGATTTTTTATAGTCCGCATAAGTACTGTCTCTCCCTGGGCATTTATTATACCCACATGATAGTGGGGTCTGCCATTCTTGTCTTTCGCCGCCACTCGGCCCTATCCTCTAAGTACACTCCTCTTTATTCCACTCGAGTGCATGGATGGCGCCGTCGGTTGGAGAACTGAAGGTGCCGTGTTGAAAGGAGAATGCTAAAAGAAACCCAGGCCCAGCGTAAACGAAACGTAACTCAAATGATAGGTAAAAATGGGCAAGTATATACTGCATAGGTGGCACCATCGAAATCAATGGCTTAATGTGTGTAATACCTATTCGAAATTCAGGAGACACAGCGTTTGTATCAATTCAGGAGTGCGCCGGACCTGAGTTTTTATCCATACTAAATGAGCATTCTCCTTTCAGTGCTAATAGTGTATTCTGTTCTCCACAATGCAAGCTTTTAACTTACTGTGAAATGTGCAAGAAAGTATTTGAGTTTGTGTACACCCTCAGAACTTTTTTATAAAAAAAAAATCGCAACGCTCGGAAAGATCCCATTTCTCTGTACGTCAATCCTTTAGCAATGACATCATGGTATGTGGTATGTTATTGTTTACGATCTATAATAATAAGTGAAGTATAGTTAGGATCAATGGTAGATCAAACAATGATCAATGACTGTACAGTGTATACTAATCTATAAATACAGGAAGCATTAATTTCACATTAATCTATTGAGATTGCAACTTCAAACAAAATCTATCGACGTTATTGCTCGTAAGATTTCAAGCTACTGGGGAGTGTCTAACCATAAGATGTATAAAATTATAGGTATACTGCTTTTATTATACTTTGCAAAGGATGGATTTTCCATCAGGCTTATGACTGATGGTCGGCTGGCTTAATTTGATCACATTACACTTAGTGACATTCACCCATTCCAATTGACCAACTACGACATATAGAAAATCCAATGTTTCTCACAAAAAAAGTCTATCTATCTATCTATACCCTCACGCCACGTCCCTTGCAGGGTAGGCAGAGACGACAGAGCGCCAGACGGCCCTATCCTTGCACACACTCCTAGCCTCCGTCACATTCAAGCAATCTGTCATTCACGCTCTCCGATTCTTTTTACTCAAAACGCGTCCATCCTTGAGGATCTGGTCAAATTAACAAAATACCCTAATAAATATTAAATTTGTATGAAACATTGTAATTGTATAGGAAACAAATACCAAAGTGAACAGTCACTTGCCTATTTATATTGGATGGATGCAAGTGTTTGGTATTAGGAAACTGATCTATTTTAGTTTGTTGGTCTATTCTTGGATAGATAGTTTGGTATTTAATATAGTAGTAAGTTTCCAGTACAGAATCTATGTAATACTGTAGTATGTAGTGATGCATTGAGTGACTCAGCTATATTTAGTTAGGTGAGTACCTACAAACAACATTAACCAGATGTGACAAAGTACAAAGCAAGTGGAATCTTGAAATCATATTCAACTTGTCCTAGCATGTTCTTTAATGGGAACCCAAGGATGTCACTAAGCCCTGGGCGGAAGACAGCAGAGAGCGTACATGACAAATTACACGGTTGTATGAATATGACGGAGGCTAGGAGTCTGTCTAAGGAAAGGGCACTCTGGCACTGGTGTGAGGGTATAGATAGATAAATAAAGAGAGAACAGAATGCCATATTTCCCAATCCTCAAACATATTTCATGGTTTTATTACATTTATGCAATTCAACCCCCAAACCCCTTTCAGTGAAAAGTATACAAAAACTAAAATGCACACAAAGGTTCAAGGAATGGCAGATGCTTGGTGTTAGTCTCCGGGATAGGTTAAGAAACGAAGAAATTAAACACAGAACCAAAATTGCCGATATCATGAGCCGTGTGTCAAAACTCAAGTGGCAATGGGCAGGACATATGGCCAGGCAGGGTGACACCAGATAGGCGCCACGAATATTGAAGTGGATGTCTTGGACAGATAGAAGAAGCGTCGGAAGGCTACCAAAGAGATGGACCGACGATATTGTCCAAATCGCTGGGGAACCTGGATGGGGAAGGGTCAGAACAGAGACGAGTGAAAACAGTTGGAAGAGGCCTATATCCAGCAGTGGAAGGAAGAAGGCTAATGAAGAAGAAAAAGATGCAATTCATTGCACTGTACGATTCATTTGTCTTGAACATGCCAGAATATTGGAGTATACTAAAACGGTTTTGCATGGCTGCTCTGGAAGGTAGTAATGGTGGTATCAACAGAGTGAAGAGACTGTTGCTTAATCTCTGTGAGAATTGAATAATATCACAGACAAGTAAACAACAGTGCTGCAAATTGGTAAATAGTACATACTTTATTTAGGTGAAAGTTTAATATTATAATAATTACTTTCTATACACTCCGATGAACAATAAATCTCTCAATTGAAACTCAATTCAACTTATTATTATCATTGTTAAGCTGTCACTAATTTGCAATGTTTCTTTAAACACTTTTCAATTTGGATGGACTCTTTTGGACGTGGTTGATGAAGGGCAAATCAGGTGTGAATACAGTTAATATGATATTCTAGGATGGAAAATGAAGTGATTGAGAGATTAGTGGTTTGTAAGAAGTGTGTTTAATAATAGGAAAGTTTGGCATTCTGTTCTCTCTGCCTACTAAATTCCTAAATTCAACCAGTGATTTGGCACATTTCTTGGACCAAGGTTATACAACACCGTAAAGCAGAAAGTTGAGAGTGGTAGCAAGGGAAGTAAGCTCGCCAAGACTGAGGTGGTAAACTTACTCATAAATGAGGGAATATACAAGTCAGAGAGCCTAGTGATGGACATCCTGGTGTGAGAGACGAAGATGACACGGTGCCAACACATTAAGTAGGTACACACAGCTATGCGGAGGATCATCGAGAGGGCCTCGGCACAGGCGCAGTGAGACTCACTGATGAAATAACTTGTACCTTAATATTGTAAAACACTTATCTTTTAACATGGCAAAATTGCCATACTGCGCCGACAGCGGGCGGAGTACTTGACTTACCGAAGTGAGTGAAAGAAGTGCGTGCGGGCAGTGCGGGAAGTGATTCTTCTCTTCTCCCTAGGCACCGCCCTCGCCCCGCGCCCTACACTTGCATCCGGCGCTCGCCCGCGACTTGTTAGTGCGTGTTTTGTTTTGTGTTGCGTTGGACGTTGAAGATAAGTGCAACGAAATTACGTTTTTCGAGTGATTGTTACAATGAAACGCTGGTTAAAACCAAATGACTTCGCTTCAGACGAAGCAAATGAAAGACCGTCGACTTCGAAGATCAAACGTCGTAAGTTTTGTGACGAATACTTAAGTTTCGGTTTCACAAGTACCAATTTAAACGGTGAAGAAAGACCTCAGTGCGTGATATGTTACGAAGTTTTGTCGAATGAGTCGATGAAACCGGCCAAACTCCGACGTCATTTAGAGACAAAACACCAAGAGCTTCGTGAGAAATCTAAAACTTTTTTTAAAACTAAAGCTTCGGAATTAGAACAAAGCAAAAAAACAATGATTAAGACGGCTACTGGGACCAATAACGAATGTGCTGTATCAGCGTCCTACCAAGTGTCTTTGTTAGTTGCAAAAAGTGGTAAGCCCCACACTATTGCTGAAGAATTGATATTACCGTGCGCTAAAATTATGGTTTCGGCTATGTTGGGAGACAAAGCTTCAAAAGAATTGGACGTTATTTCGTTATCCAATAACACAGTGAAGAAGAGAATTGATGAAATGTCAGGAAATGTTAAAGAGCAGCTGATTTTGAACATTAAACTGAGCACATTTTATGCTATGCAATTAGATGAGAGCACAGATATTAGCAATAACGCGAACTTGCTTGCATATGTTCGTTACGAACACAACGACAGCATAAGTGAGGATTTTTTATTCTGTATGCCTCTGCCTTCGCACACTACAGGTGAAGCGATATTTGAAGTGTTGAACAGCTTTATGTCCACTCATGAAATAACGTGGGATAAATGTGTGGCAGTTAGCACCGACGGAGCTCGGGCTATGACCGGTACACGAATAGGACTTCAGGCGCTCGTAAAGAAGATGAATCCATCTATTATCTGGCATCATTGCTGCATTCATAGGGAGGCGTTAGCTGCTAAAAATATGCCAGAAAAATTGAAAACAGTGTTAGACGACATAGTGCAGGTGGTGAATTTTATTAAAGCTAGGCCTCTAAATTCCCGTATTTTCAGTATCATTTGTGAAGAAATGGGAAGCATTCACAAGCAGTTGTTATTGCATGCTGAAGTGCGTTGGTTGTCTCGTGGCAAAGTAGTGTCGCGTGTTTTTGAATTGAGAGATGAGATAAGAATGTTCTTTTTGAAGAATTCTGCAGGCAGCGTCAATAAACATGCTGATCACTTCAATGACTTTGAATGGCTCACAATGGCAGCATATTTAGCTGATATTTTTAGTGCTCTGAACGAGTTGAACTTAGGTCTACAAGGGAGGGATAATAACATCTTCCAAGCTGAAGACAAAATTGAAACGATGGTACAAAAGCTTGACCTTTGGACAAGTCATACAATAAAAAAAATATATAATCACTTTCCTACACTGTCAGCGTTTTTAGAATCCTCTGGTGGAGCGATGTTACCAACTCAAGTACAAGACGAAATGATCAAACACCTCCGCGCTTTAAGGTCTTCGTTTCGGGATTATTTTCCAGTACCCGACAAAAATAAACATTGGATATTAGACCCTTTCAACACAGATGTCACTGATATTACTAGCTTGACAACGACACAAGAAAACCAACTAATAGAACTATCTTGTGATTCAGCTTTGAAACGTAATTTCAAAGAATCCTCTTTATCAAGTTTTTGGGTGAATGTAAAGAAAGATTATAAGGAAATATCAGAAGAAGCACTGAAACATTTGCTGCTTTTCTCAACCACATATCTCTGTGAAAAGGCATTCTCTGCTCTTGTATATACTAAAAACAAATACAGAAACAGATTACAAGTGGAATCCGATTTGAGATTACAACTTAGTACTAACATCAATCCGAATATTACTAATTTAGTTGCAAAAAAACAACACCAACCTTCACGTTAATCAACGTGAATCTTGATGTTGATGTTGTATTTTTGTATTTGTAATATTAAAATAAATGGTCCGAAATTTATTTCTGTTTTTTTATTAAGGGGGTCCGTGAAAAGTCTGCTTGATTTCCTAGGGGTCCGTGGCTGAAAAAGGTTAGGAAACGCTGCAATAGAGGATAGTGTTGTGTAGTATGACCTATGATAATAAATAATTTATGTTAAATGATAGCAGTTACTCCCACATCCAATCATTGTAATATTACATAGGCACCTAGTATATCATATACAAGCTATAGTGTACTACACACTATACTGTAAGCTGTAAACATCACAGGCAGGCGGCTGTCTGTCAAAATACATTAGGGAGATCCAATCTGCAATGAGCCAACTCCATATCTCTCATATCACCAAGCTAATCCAGGGTAGTCACAATAAAAACAAATAATATGGTGAATTTTGTAAAATAAAAACACTGTATTTATTTCCACTATTTTATTTCAGTACACACTCCAAAGATCTTTCAAAGCTTAGGCTGGCCACAAACGTCCCGAAGTTCAGTTCCGGAATCAACCGTTTTGCAAAAAGGCTCCGACCAAAACCTCTTTCTGAATTTAAAATCGGGGTGACGCTGAATTCAGAGAGAGGTTTTGATCGGAACTTTTTTGCAAAACGGTCGATTCCGGAACTGAACTTCGGGACGTGTGTGGCCAGCCTTAGAGCTTCATCTTTTATAAAAAGCCACTGAAGATGAAGCTCTAAGCTTCGAAAGATCTTTGGAGTGTGTACTCAAATAAAATAGTGGAAGTAAAACACAGCATTTTTATTTTACAATATTTGTTGAAATGTACTTCCATAACGTTAATCTTCCTACAATCACTAAACAAATAATATGGGTTAGTTAGTGGCAACTGGTTTTCGAAAACCGATGGATCAGATCCGTAAGGACAGACACATTTTAAGTAAGACAAATCGGAGGCAGTGTATGAAGAATTGCACGAATGTGACAGAAGCAATGAGTGTGTACGAGGTGGTCTGGTTCGGTCCCCTTTGCCTAACATGCAAGGGGCATGGCCTGAAGGGATAGAGAGTTAATGTATATTAATTTTTCTAGCCTACGGCAGTGCCAGAATTCTATTTACAAGCTCACTGGTGTTAAATTCATGCTTGGATACATGAGTACTCTGCCGTCATAAGCAAAAACCAGCTTAACCCAAAAAGTTGAAACTGATATATTCGCGAAAAACATGTAGTATGCCCATATAATTTCATACATTTGCATGGAATAGGAGGCATGAAAAATAGGGGTTGTGTATTGAAACTCACACTTTCTATGATTGAAATAGACAGATCTAAAGTTAAAATACCCATTTCGATTAAAAATGCAAAATATCTAATGTGGTTCTTGCTTATGACAGCAGTACTACTAGAGATACACAAGGTAGGTATATGACATTGATATAGTAGTACCTAGTAAATAGTATATATTATTACAGATATACAGTACACTGCGTTGTTTGAAATCATCTCAAGCATGCATAATCATGGAAAGTGATTCGATAGAGTTAACAAGATACTAACTGCCTGCCTAGTAGTGGCTATCTATCTATCTACATACTAACTACTACCTATAGTACTACTGGCCAATATACACCTACATAGTAATATACACTGGCTATATTATGTACTAGCTGTAATGTATTCACACAACAGGTTTGGAGAGCAATATAATATCTATAATAAAAACATTATGTATCTCTAAATATGGCTGCACATTACATTCATCAAATTCTATATCATTTGTACTACGCCCCCTTTTTAAACTACGCAGAATGCCACTATTATTATGACTAAAATATTCGATTAATATATCGATTCTTGCTTAAGGTCCTATATGCTGTCATCCGGCTTCGGCGCCCTGAATTTTTCTCAGCCAATACTGAGGGAATTGTCTTGAAACCGAAGACAGTGATACATGAAAGTATGGACTACAGATGTTGGCTGTTTTAGAATTACAATATTTGGAAATGACTTTAATAAAAAATTATTCCTAAAGTACTCCTGAAATTTACGGAATCTGAGGCTTTTCCGTTCAGTTTTTCAGGTATAAAAATATAATTTAGCCAAAATACTGGTATTACAATCTTAACAAATCGGTTGTTTTAGATTTATTAATTTGTTCCCAGGCTTTTCTTAAAAAGATAAAATTCAGTTTGTCGCTTACGTTATTCTTATTTCGCGCTAACATTCTCATACAAAATTTGAAAAGGTTGAAGCTAAACGTATCGTATATGTAACTATCAAATAAATCACTGTTGAACAATGTATGGCAAAATATTTAAAAGAGAGACTCACCCTGGTCCCTCTTCATTGACAAACATTTCGTGGTAAGGAAACTGTCTGTGGAGATCCTTCTTGATGTCCTCCAGACACTTGGGGTCTCCTGGCTCCTGCAGCAACTCCTCGTACAGTCTGGGATGCCTCTCCATCAACAGCTGCCCCCCACACAGATACAACCAGGCTCTGGGACGCACCGAGGCCGGAATACCCTTACGACATCTCTCCCTGACTTTGCGGTAGTTTTTGGTCATGAAGGACTCCCAGTTGTTGAGCATTCGTATCCACTTTTGTTCCCTGCGTAGAATCGTCGCTGGAGAGACGGTATGCTTGCTGAAACAAGAAAGAAAAAATTATATAAACCACACTTAGTTAGAAATTATTCAATTAGGTAGTTACTAAATCTGATCTTCTCACTGTGAGATAGATACATCCAAATCTTTCACCACAAATAACAGCTGATTTTACCGTTTGCTATTACAGGTTCATAGAACATAATGCAGTCATGATAAAATTTTTGAAAACTAGTGTTTTTAAAAATAGGATTTATTACATTATGAGTGGCAACCTAGAAGGAGCAAAAGGAGTGTAGGAAGACCTCAGGCAAGATGCTCTGACAATGTGAGGCGAATCGCAGGAAAGCAACTGGATGCAGTATGCCCAGGATAGGGATCTGTGGAAAGTCAAAGGGGAAACCTATGACCAGCATTGGAATTAAAATGGCTGAGAAAGAAGACTATGAGCCCAAAATAACGACATACATAACGCCTTGCAATGGCTTGATGATTTGGATGTTGCTCTCTAGTGTCTCCTGGATGTAACACCAAAAAATATTTGACTTTCCTATCTTCAGATGAGGCCACCTTTCAGAGGCAGATGCCAAACGATAATAATAATAATGAACCAAAAGTGGGATATTTTTGCAAACAAAGAGACTAATAAGGTTCCATCTGTGTATAAAAGATATGGGTGTTTGAAACATTTAATCAAATTTTTCCCAACATTTTGATTTTGTCAGTTATTGTCAGGTGAGGAATAGACACATTAATAAAGGCACATATCTTGATGCCATCTTATCACCTGACACACCTATTAGATATGTAGTGTTCCAGTGAAACACTTGTAGAGATTGTTAGATAAATGATTATGTGTTACATTCTATACTATACTATAGTATGCAGTGTGTACAGAGCTGTTCCGAGTACAGGCAAAAAGTACTCGAGTACTGAGTACAAGTACTGTACACAAAATGTACTCGAGTACAAGTACAAGTACTCAGTAATAAGTACTCGAGTACTTATACAAGTACAGAGTACCGAGTACATCACTGACCAATGAAACACCAAATTTCATTACATTTTTTCATTCTTCTTCTTCTTTCGTATGCACACGACCATTGTACAAATTTTGCTATAAGGTTCGCAGATGCACGGGCTGGGCGATTTTGGGAGGGGCTCTGACCCAGCTTCCGAAGGAGAGCCCAAGCCTTTCGACTTGAGTGCTTGAAGTCTAAGCTCTCCATCAGTGTAGACCAGCGATCTTTTCGGGCTGTGTCGAGAGACTCTAGCAGTTGGTCCGCTACGTTTTGATTTTAAGTGTTCAGAAATTCATTATAGAGTCTCTCGCACTCTTCATTCCAGCCCGGCACATACGCTTTTCGAAAGCCTCTGGGGATTGTTTTCTTCGCTGTGGCGAGTATAAGGTCCACAATTTTTTTATAGTTGGTAGGGAGTGGATCTAGGGTCTCAATTTCGTTGTCTAAGATGGTCTTATAAGTTGCCCAGTCTGCCTTCTGGAAGTTCCATCGGGGTTTTGGTATGGAGTGTATGACTGTGAGTGTGTGTCCAATCGTAGCCATCACAGGCCTGTGTTGACTATGGGGAAAGTCCCCGGCCACGGTACGAGAAATAGGTTGGGATCTACCCGAGCCGTCCCTGGTGACAAGGCACAGATCTGGATTATAGTCGCGGTTCCACCTGGCAGAGCGGAAGGTGCCCCTCTCCTTAGCATCAAATATGAGCTGCAGATTGGTCACATCCATCCACTCCACAAGCTTCTCCCCCTCCAGGTTTTCGCTCTGGTACCCCCAGTCCGTGTGGTGACAGTTAAAATCTCCCATGAGCACAGTAGGATGGGACACAATGTTCGGGAACATATTCTCTGGCCAAGAGCGGCTTGGAGGTTTGTAGACGTTTACCACAGTGAGTTCATTGATCCTAACAGCTATGATTGATATGTCATCTACGTCTGAGGTGTGCACCACTGCCCAGTTTCGGATGTTTTCGCGGATGTAAGTAGCGCAGCCATATTGACGATGGTGCAGTGCAGCGGCCAGGGTGTATCCCTGCAGCCTTCCCCTGGACAGGAGTTGTTCCTCATTTGCAGTATGCATTTCCTGCAGCAATATTACGTCAGTGTTGTTCTCAGTTGTCAGTCTTTGTAGATATTCAGTCTTAGCCTTGCTAATACCCTCGATGTTTAGTTGTAGGATCCGGACATTGTTGCCAATGTCCTTCGTCGAGTAGCCCTGACAAGGGCTGTTTGAGCAAGATCTTGTAACGGTTCGCTTCAGATTAGACGTATTCATTGCAATTTTCACTTGTACTTTGGTCGCTTGCTATCGTGGTAGAACTTTAGCCGCATTAAGGAATGCGTTGCCCGGGGTGTACCAGCATGGAGGCATTCTACCTTTACACCCCATTTATTTATTATAAAAAAAAACAGTAATAACTACAACAAAAACAAAAGTAAGCAATGGATTTTATTGCCATACTAGGCGACAGTCTGTTCTGGAGCAATACTAACCACAGTACAATATTTCAAGGTCACATGTAGGATAAAACATAAAATAACAAAGTACAAAAGAGTAAGTCAAATGATTAAAAACATTAAAGCTGATATGAGTATGTAATGTACTCGAGTACTTGAAATGTACTCGAGTACTTGAAATGTACTCGAGTACTTGAAATGTACTCGAGTACTTGGAAAAGTATTCGAGTATTTTTTTTGGTCTAAAATGCGCCGAATACAAGTACAAGTACATATAAATAAATGTACTCGTGACTGAGTACTGAGTACACAAAAAGTACTCAAAGTACAATGTATGAGTACTTGTACTCGAGTACCGCCCAGCTCTGAGTGTGTACATAATCAACACTTTGTGAGACAATGGTGGGAGAATTAACACACTGTACTCTCCTAATCAACATTGTTACAATATAATGCCTATGTAATAACTAATAACAATTAAACATTTATTATTAGGTATTACATTACATTGATCAGTTACCTAGATATTAAAAATAAAATAAATAAATCTTTATTAGCCACAAAATGTTCATTATTAATTATAAAACAAGACAATAGTAGTTTACTAAAGGGCGGACTTATTACAATTAAAGCAATATCTTAGTCAACCGGGAAAAAATACATTACAATGCGCACAATATTGACTGCTGCTAATTCAAATTAGGTATATAAAAAAAAAAACATTTTTGTGGTGCTGTGAGGTTGTAAGGCAAGATATGGGAGACTGTGAAGCATCCCCGGAAGATGCACAAGATAGAGCCGAGTGGCAGCGTAAGACAAAAATGGCAGACACCACCATCATGTGGGAATAATAAATGCCCAGGGAGAGAGAGAGTGAGCATTAGGTACTGGTTATTGTGGATGGGTATTATCTTTAATATACCTATTTCTCATAAAATGTTTACTTATTTTATCAATGACATTTTGCCTTCAGAACCCTGTTAAAAAATGCATGCAAAATATTGATGCCTTTTAAACGCTAATCTTTCTAGTTTATTTACCAATGGTATGAGGAACACCAAACGCCGTTAAATAATAAAATATAAAAGATATTATTTAGGTAAAATATATGTTACAGCGGAGCCTCGAGAATCCGAACCCCAGCTAATCTGAACGCCTCTATAATCCGAAGCCGTTTCTCACTAGTCTCTGTCTCAAATTAAGGGATAAAGCGTTTTCTATGTCGCTAAACACTACTCGTCGAAGTAATATATTGGGATTCCTTAAAAAAGTATGATTAATAGCGTTGTGTATCACATACATACTTAAATAAATACATTATAATGTAAAATATTTTTTGTTTTATTTCGAAAAATGCCTTTCAAAATGTCTTAATACTATAATCCTAACGCTTCGTACATCCGAACAGGTTACAAATTTTCAGTATTCGGATTATAGAGGCTCTGCTGTATATACATAGTAGAACTATTGGGAGTTAAAACAATGGGTAATAATAACAGCTGATTGTATGTAGGGTGTTGACATCTATATAATATAGACTAGATATAAGATGTAACACACACAGCTAGTACAATAACCACATTAGTGTTACATCACGTAATATTAGAATATAACATAATAGAGAGACTAGTGTAACACACACTAATTGTTCATAATATCTACATGTAATAATATAATATCATCATTGTTGCTATTATATTGTAAATGAGGTTAACATTTGAATGAAAGGGAAACTGAGAGGAGTACTCACTAGAATCTATCTACGAATCGGAATGCTGGACCACAAAAAGAAATCACGAGCAGAAAATACATACCACAGAAATGAAGATGCTCAGGTGGTCTGCAGGTGTCACCAGGATGGACAAAATTAGGAACGAATATATTTGTGGTAGTTTTGGGGTCGCGCCTATTCCGGAGAAACTGAAAGAGGGTAGACTCCGATGGTACGGACATGTGAACAGACGAAATGACGATCACGTGTTCAGACTAGCCCTAGACAACCCCACACAAGCGAGAGGTCGAGGTCGTCCACAAGCCACCTGGTGGAACAATATTGAGAAAGACCTAAGGGAGAAGCAGCTGACCAGTGAGATGACACAAGACAGAAAGACTTGGAGACTGAGTACCAGAAGGGCCGACCCCAGGTGAACTGGGAAGAGGCAAGGAAGAAAGAAAGACTCACTAGAATCTATTACGTAATTAGTTAGGCTACATCCCCCTGTCCTTTGAGATTTTTCGAAGCACCGGTATCTATTAAGAAATGTACAAAAAAAACTAAATTAAAGGGACTTATCAAGGATTGGTTGATGAGGTGTAGCTTTGTGTATGTTTGATGTTTTATAATATAGTAGTATAGGTATGTTTTTGCTCTGTGGCTTCTTAGTAGATGTATATACTATATTACTGTTGCTTTTTTGTATGCTATAGTTATTTTTGTGGGTAGATTATTGTAAATATGACATGTATATATTACTATGTAAGTTGTATGTGAGGACACGCCGACAAACCTTTCAAGTTTGGCGTGACTCTTTTTGTATTTTTACATTGTATATATTTTCTTTCAATTAAAACCTTTGTGTTCTCTCGGTTGGTGTCTGTGTGTTTTTTTTTATTTTAATTTTATTTATTTTTTCTATCCTCCGTAGGCCCATTAGGGCACCTGGTTTCGTCAATTTTTACAGATAATTTATGCAATTTTACAATTAACAATAACAAAAATTATTATCAGATCAATGCCACTCAGAGTGTAAACGGCTCAGACAGACATTTCGTCATTCATAAAAATCAATTATTCAAAATATCGTAAATGGAGTAAAAAACTTTATCAACGAGGTACTTCTTCACCCCTTCGCGGAAGGCCGTATCATCCAGCGTTATAATTTTTTTTAATTAATCGAACTGATTGAACACAACTCCATAATCGTGGGGTTAATGTCTTTATGAAAGTACTGGCCATAATTCTAAGTAATCATATAAATGTGAATAACAATAGTTTCAGCATAAAATCAATAACATCGATAACATATTATCTGATAACACAAAAAATAACTAGACCATTGTGTATTAATGTAGGTGTATTACCTCCCATATGCAATACAATACGAGTTCAATAAAATAATCAGGTGTAAACGAGTTTGATTCTGTTTACTTTGATGACTAATCCTTCCTCGATAATAATATTGGTATGATAAAAACAGTGTTTTTCAACCAACGTTCAGAAAGACACCGTTTCACTGATCAGTGTTCTAAAAACAATGACATTAAAAATGACTTAAAGCCAGAGACATATAAGACTATGAATGGCTACTATGATGTTCCCGATATCAGCTCCATCTACACCCTAAATACCAATACCTACCCATTTGAGAGGACATTCTATAAAGCTCAGTATATGTCTCGATGAGGTCATCTCTAGATCGCCTGGCTTTAAGTGCAGTGAGCCCCAATCTGGTGAGCCTCTTCTCATAATCAAATAACTGGGACTCGAATGTAATAAGGGCATGGTTGGCACAGTTGGTTGAGGCGGCATTCTCTCAAGCGGGAGGTGCCAGGTTCAAACCCTGGCGCTGGCAATGCATTCCACACTTTACGATACAGGCTTTTAGCCAAGTGCAAGGTGTGTAGGAAAGTATTTGGGTTTGTGTATGCAAGCCCAGATCCTTTTAAAAAAAATTGTAGTTTCCTAATATCTCAATGAAATATGGATATTGCAATACAATACTAATACTAATATAAATGAAGATATATTTACTACCCATAGAAAAACAAGACATCTGAATAAACAATCAACAGAATAACTAATGTATGATAATTCCATATACCATTGTCCATTACTCATCATTGTAAATATACCAGTAGATCCTAATACTATACTTTAAATAATGTAATTAAAATATAGATAGATACAACGCTATTGCTAAATAATGATATTACATTTTTTGTCATGTTAACACTATAGTACGTGTCTGAGTTCTACTTACATATTTGTGTTTTGGTTTTACATGTTTCGGCTTGTTAGGCCATTCTCAAAAACTATCATGTGGTAACTATCAGCCTGGCCACACACGTCCCGAAGTTCAGTTCCGGAATCAACCGTTTTGCAAAAAAGTTCCGATCAAAATCTCTCTCTGAATTCAGCGTCACCCCGATTTTAAATTCAGAAAGAGGTTTTGGTCGGAACCTTTTTGCAAAACGGTCGATTCCGGAACTGAACTTCGGGACGTTTGTGGCCAGCCTTATAGTTTTTGAGAATGGCCTAACAAGCCGAAACATGTAAAACCAAAACACAAATATGTAAGTAGAACTCAGACACGTTCTATAGTGTTAACATTAAATTAATAATGGAGTTCTACAAAATAAATATACAATCAATTACTTGGATCTTATTTTTCTCAACATTTGATCCTGTCTGTTAGAACCTTGGGAACTATTAACGCTATTGCAGCCCCATTTTTTTGCGAGCCTATTTTGTTTTAGAAAAGCAGAATGAAAAAACACCGTTTTTAGCACTTTTTTGAGGAAACATTAACTTTTTGTACAAATTTGGTAACCATACTGTCTAAGGAGTGTTTTTATTTGACAGCAATAGTGGAAGAGTACCTATAAATACTTAGAAGTAGATTGATATGGATAAATACTCACGGTTCAGGGCTGTATTGCTGTCCCCCGAGAAAACCATGTCTGTCAGGGACTGTGGATATCACGGAACCATCGTGTAGTGTACTCGCCGAGGAATACACCGATGTATTGTCCGTTCTATCCGTCCTGTCCGCCCTATCGTTCTTATCCACAGCGGGTCCACCACTTTTATGCGATGACATTGTGAGACAATGTATCAGGAACACAGAACAAAACACAACATGTTTTTATTATTCACTTCTAACTTCAACACCCGAAACAATGAACTTCACCCCAGAGGGTGAATGAATTTTGTACAACACTGAAAAGAAAAAAAACTTAATCATTAGACTCTACAATATTAGATACCAGGAAAACATAAAACAACTAGTAAATGCATCTCACTTAATTGTGATGATTGCTCAAGGAAATACCAATTTTATCTAACTACCATCCTCTCCTATTAATAAACGCACATCCGATCGGCAGTAATTATCTGTTCTACACTCACTATAGTAAGGCTGAAGCGCATCAAACAATTTATTACACTTGTAACTTATTTAATATTTATGCACTGCTATCTGGTCACGCGTGGGTGATGGGATATCGCAAAAAATATTTCATTCAATTTGTTTACGTGTGTCGTTCGAAGAACTAATAAACAATTTGTCGAAAACAACCTGATGATCACTTTGCACTACGCGATAATAGACGCACCCCGCAATTATGCAATATACCTGGTGAATATTTTGAAATGCAACAATAAAAATATCAAAGAAATCACGTATTTACAAAATAATTCGAGACGTGGTAAATAATAAAACACGCACTGCAAAAGGCGTGAGGCGAATCCACGGATGCTTGCTTGACAGCCACCAACTAGAGTTGTGTTGTCGCAACAAGTCACAAAACATCGATACATAAATGAGTTACTTTGGAAATTGGATACTTTGGTTATTTATTGTTTTTAGTTAGCGAATATTTCCTATAAACTTGATACTAATTATGTTTAATAAGTTATAATAAACATTTGTTTACCCCACTTCTTCACTTCATTCTGTGTAGTCTTGCCAAATAGAAAGAACCTTTTATCCACATTTTATCATAGAAAAGAATAGAAAGATGATTGTATCCGATTCGGATCACATCTGGATAGACAACCTCTTTTTTTATAAAGCAGACCCTGAAAATTGTAAAACAAATCAGCGATAACAGAAATTCAATTAGCAAGGTGATGATGATTTCGCTAATAATTAATTGGTGATATTTAAAACGATAAAGAATCGATAATCAAAAGATATGAATGTAAGTAACCAATCTCCAAATGAGTACTCCAAAGTAATCATAAAGTAATCAAATGAAATGAATCAAATAGAACAGCACTATTAAAAAAAACAGTTGTACCAATCGGTGTTTCGCCAAAAATAGAGCATTATTGCCAGTCAAATTAAAATATATAAATCCAAGGTATATAAACCAATCTCCAAAAATTAAAAAGAGACTTGTATCTCACACCAGGGTTATCTTGACGCTCCTGCGATCCAATCGGTTAAACATTTGACCAATCACAACACTCCCTGGCGATAAATTTAATTGATAGATTGACTCAGAGGTGGGGCACCATGCCTCAGCGGTGGGGCACCACGCCTCTGATGGGACACTTCAGAAATTACCAACTATTCCACATACTAGATATATATTTATTTATTAGATTTCCGATAACCTGTAAGTAACCTTTGAAAGATTACTATAAAAAAATTCCTCTGCGGCGCTGTTTATGGTAGAGATTCACGAATTAGAAAGATCATATACGCAGTCATGGCCATCGGCGCGAAGGAATCTCACATTAATCACAAATTGTTGTGAAAATTCATTAACTTGCGATTGTTTCGTTAGAAAAATTTGCCTGCGGCGCTAATCATAGCTGTAACTGTGTATAAATCGCATGAGGTATGTTGTTAATTGTATACAGGGGGCCCCCGGTTTTACTACATGGCATACAAATGTATCGTATATGTAAATATATGTTTTGCGGTGGGGCATACGACTGTTAGAAAGGCTTTGGTGGGGCATGGCACGAAGAAGGTTGGGAAACACTGGCCTAAGGTGTGTGCTCGCTCTATGGAAATGTATGGAATCAATCGTCAGTATTGGCTGAAGGCGATCATCAAGGCTCTCAATGTCGGTCACATAAAAAAAAACCGGGTGCTCTGAACTTTTGACGGATCGACCTCACATTCAGGTTTAACTAACCTTCAGGACGTGTGTGGAGAGTAGTCAAATTGCATACATTTTCGAACTTCCGGAATCCGGATTCCGAATGTTAGCTCTTGAACTTCCGGACGTGTGGGGAGAGCCTAAATGGGGAATTTCGATGACCTGACAACCCCATGTACAGGTCTACCAACTGCTTTTATGAGGAAAATTGAGAAATTTTTCTATGGATAGCTTTCTTTATCTTTGGTTTCGCCATTGACATTTCATAAGTTAACAAAACGTTTCGTGGAAGGATGGGTATTGCTGTTTAAGAGGTTACTCGTTATTTTTTGACCACGTTTGATCTGTTTGGTGCGGCGTTTTGTTTGAATAACAATCAACAGTGCATTTCGTTTCAAAGTGTGTAGCTGTATTGAAATATTAATAATGTTTTACTCGCGTTTACAAAAGTTCTCGTGCACAGGGTTATCGGCCGTCGGGAGCATAGCCCTCGGGGGTATTTTTATGAAAGACGAAAGTGCAAGGAGTAACAAAGCATTTGCAAGTCGAGCTCAGGCCCCTGCTTTATTCAGAACAAGAGTGGTTCATGCTTCTTGGACCACTAACACAAACCCATCGGTGAAATGGGACCACAACTGGGATCAGTAAGTACCTATAATATAACGAGTCATTGTTTAAAAAGCCACATCATGTGAAATTGTAAACAAACGCTTTCTCCTTTGTTATGTGTCACTTTGTGGTGACTTTCCACCACGTGGCCCTCTCGTGGTGATGTTCTTGGCGGGACACAATATTACAATAACTTTCAATCGATCTATAGGTAACTAAAAATTTCGGCCCCACTTTTTTCATCAAGCTTACGTTTTGTTTTAGAAAATCTCTAAAATCGTTTTTTTTATGCTCGCCTCGGCTGCGGGTGGGGGCCAGGCACGCGCTTTTTCAAATAATCAACTTTTGAAAAAAATACATTTCGAGGCTAAAACATCTATTAAATTCTTTTCAAGAAACGCTCTGCGCGCACGCCCGTACCCAGTGTTGCCATATATACAGATTTATCTGTATTTATACAGATTTTAGGCATCGGGAACAGACAAATACAGATAACAAATTTTACTCTGTTTTATACAGATTTTTGGGATTTTGGAAATTTCCTGTGATAAATCAGAAGAATAAAGTAAAAAGAAACAGATTCGATCACAATTGTCATTTGATAATTAGTAAATAGATGAAAATCTTATTTGTAGAATGAGTAAAAATATATACAAAAAGAAATTAGTATATTTTATGTAAGCACGAGTACTATTATTTTCTCAAAAAGGTACCACAAAAGTTAGTTTTTCAATAAATTACAATATTTTGTTTGTTTTAAAATTTCATTTATACAGATTTTTTGGCTTTTTATGCCTTTTTATACAGATTTTGGCTTATTATA
Organism: Ceraclea dissimilis; assembly: GCA_963576895.1. Taxonomy (NCBI): domain Eukaryota; kingdom Metazoa; phylum Arthropoda; class Insecta; order Trichoptera; family Leptoceridae; genus Ceraclea; species Ceraclea dissimilis. Next base: position 6,760,058 of record OY756379.1, on the reverse strand, counting down.
ATCTCATACAGATTTATACAGATTTCTAGATTTTGAAATACAGATTTGGATTTTAAAAGTGTGGCAACACTGCCCGTACCCACCCGTAGCCGAGCCGAGTGAAAAAATCCGGTCTTAGCGTTTTTCTAAAACAATGTATGCTTTTGACCATAAAGGAGGTATTTGAAAGTTTGTTGGCCAAAGAACACTACTGAATCTTGAAAAGTATACTTTTTTTTTGTGATTATGCTAGGGGCTGAAATCCATCATTGCCTAATTGAATTAAAACTGTTCTACACCCTCACGCGGCATCCCTTGCGGGGTAGGCATAGAGAACATATTGCCAAACTTTCCTATCCCTACACACACTTCTTACTCCCGTCATATCATGCAATTTCTCATATGCACACTACGATTCCTTTTACTCAGAACACGTCCATCCTTGAGAATCTGAACCACATGGTCAAGCCATGTGGTTTTTGGATGGCCTCACTTCCTTACACCTCTTTCTCCCAGGTATATTACTTCTTCCTCCACTGCTGGATATAAGCCTCTTCCAACTGTTTCCACTCGTCTCTGTTCTGACCCTTTCGCATCCAGGTTCCTCCAGCGATTTGGACAATGTCGTCGGTCCATTTCTTTGGTGGCCTTCCGAGGTATATTACAAAAGTATTAAAATATATATATTTTTTCAGTCGAGATCCGACGAGCATAGTCAAGCCAAGTAAAGGAACGCCCGAGGACGACAATCGTTACAATGCTGACCTGGAGAAGGCGACACCCACTGCCACACGACACATCATTCTAATCAGACACGGACAATATAACCTAGAAGGGAAGACGGATAAAGAAAGGATTCTCTCACAACTCGGTAAGGCATTCTATTATTCCTAACTATTGGTTTTTAATCATCTGTAGACCTTATTTAAGGTACTTACTTGGAATCGTCAGGTTTACATATTGAACAAACATTACAAAATCAAATGCAGCATATCAATAAATAGTTAGATTTTAGGTTTGATGCAACCACTATTGCATACATGTTGTTTTGTAATTAAACTCATTTTTCTATTTAACCGTAAGAGGTATTTACTTTATAATAGCCCACGTCCTAGCCAGGATTCTGTTCTATCGTTGCTCAAAATATGTAGTCTGAGAGTTCTCCCGTGTAAAATTGATTCCTGGATATAGGAGATTTAGTACCTATGCTACCTTACTATAATTTTGTGGTGATATCATTTTGCATTTCCCTTTCCTATCCTTTCTCTTATTTTCTATTATATTGACTCATGCTGCATTCCTTGCGGGGTAAATAGAGAGAACAGATCATCAGACTTTCTTATCTTTACACACACTTCTCGCTTCCGTCACATTCATGCAATTCTTCATACGCACTGCACGATTTCTTGTGCTCAAGAGTCAAGACACGCCTGTGGTTTGAGTGGTTTTTGGACAGTGCACTGCTTTTTACACTGTTTTTTTCTTTCCTTCTATCTACCTATACCCTCACGCCACGTCCCTTGCAGGGTAGGCAGAGGATAGAGCGCCAGACAGCCCTATCCTTACACACACTCCTAGACTCCGTCATACTCATGCATGCAGTCATACACGCTCTCCGATTCCTTTTACTCAAAACGCGTCCATCCTTGAGGATCTGGTCGACATGATCAGGCCAGGTCAATCTTGGCGGCCGGGCTCCTCACCCCCCTTCACTCACTCAAATATATATTTTCTGTCATCCTGTCATGTTTCATTCTCTCAACATGCCCAAACCATCTTAGTTTATTAACTTTCATTCTTGTCACAACACCAGTCTCGCAGTCTCGCAGTCACTCATCTTTCCCTTTTTCGGAACATCTCTACCGACACTCCTGCCATTTGATTCACCCAGAACATGGATCATGAGATGCAATAGTAATGATTTGGTGTTGTACTTTCAGGGAGAAAGCAGGCGGAGATAACCGGCCGACGCTTGAAAGAGCTAGGCTATAAATGGGATTGCCTAGTCAAGTCCACAATGACCCGAGCTCAGGAGACTGGGAACATTATTAATGAACAACTCCAGAGTGATTTAGTCTGTAGTACGATAGATTGTTCACTACTGGAAGAAGGAGCTCCGGCTGTCCCTGAGCCGCCTGTCGGGCACTGGAAGCCCGAGCCCCACGTTAGTACTATTCAATATATTATTTTTATTTATTTATGTATTTTATAATCTCAATATTGCAATCACATGAATAATACATACATCTGTACACAGTATAGTATATAATTGCCAACCCCACTAGGGTGACCTGTATCGGGGTTGACAATTAATCAAAATGAAGACATCTTCGTTCCACAAATGCACAACAAAAAAACAAAATAAAATGTGGTATTCCTCATTATGAGAAATCAATACGTAAAACATACTAGGTTTCATATCGGCAGAGTTGGGTCCTTGGCAAATTTCTGCAACAACACACCGAATGGTACATCAGGTGTATTATTGTTGCAGATTATTACCACTTATTAAAATGATTCAGTGACAATTGGTCTCCTGTCAGTCAATTCCGCAGACAGTTGATCCCTCAGACAAATAATGTTTTGAGTTTTTTATGGAAATGGGTATTTCAAATATGTATTTGAGTACATGGTTGGCGCAGTTGGTTGAGGCGGCAGTCTCTCAAGCGAGAGGTGCCAGGTTCAAACCCCGGCACTGGCAATGTATTCCACACTTTGCGATACAAGCGATAAGCCCTAATGCAAAGTGTGCAGGAAAGTATTTGGGTTTGTGTATGCAAGCCCAGATCCTATTACATAAATAAAAAACTTAAGATCTATTTATTTCAATCATAAAAAGTCTTTAGTTTTCACACGCAACCCATATTTTTCAAACCCCCTACTCCACATTCCATATGTATGGAGTTACTATATGGGAGAACTAGATGTTTTTCGTGATTACCTTATTTTTATTGTTTATGCGTGGTTTTTGCTTAGGATGGCAGTACTGGCTTTCTTTTGCTATATTCATGATGATCTGGTCGGGTTGACTGTAAGATATTGCGTTAGCAATAAGTCCGCCTTTTGGCACACTACGATTGTCTTATTTTTGTAATTATGTATTGTGCATTTTTATTTTGACCAATAAAGATTTATTTATTTCACCTCTATCAATTAAATCTATTGTTGAATTGTTGTTGTTAGCAGTTCTACCAGGAAGGGGCTCGTATCGAGGCGGCGTTCAGGAAACATATACACAGGGCTCACCCAACTCAAGAGAGGGACTCCTATCATCTCATCGTGTGCCATGCCAATGTCATTCGTTACTTCATTTGCAGGTACGTATCTTCAGATAATTTTTAGTTTGGGCATGTTGAGAGGATAAAGGATGACAGGATGGCAAAAATAATATATCTGAGCAAACGAAGAGCAAGTTCCTATGCCGAAAATATTACAGAGCAGTGCTAAAGAAATCATTTTAAAAGCAAGAGAGTTTGGCGAGTTGGATGTTGCCAGTTTACTCTAACAATTTATTGAAAAATTGGCAATTTTTTTAAACATTCTAAAATATAGTTTGAACTTGGTTTGGACGTAGTGAAAAAATGCAGCCATATCTTATTATCACATCAAGCAACACTAAATTCAGTGATACCAATTATGCCCCATGAGACTTCTATCGTGAAATCATATACGTTTATAAAAGTGTTACTATATTTTTATATATCTTTTTAGATTTTACATGATTTCAGTCTTTTTAATAGTGTTTATATTTTTCAGAGCCATGCAATTCCCCCCTGAAGCCTGGCTTCGGATTTCTTTAAATCACGCATCAATAACCTGGCTGTCCATCCACCCCAACGGCCGAGTAATCCTCCGCTGTCTCGGAGACACTGGACACATGGAACCCAAGTACATCACCAGTCGGTAGATAGTCATGCAATAATCTAGTCAATTATACAAGTGATGCCAGAGTAATCCACTTGAAATACTATGTAACAGTAACAATATTACCAACAATGATCTCCAATCAATGCTTCATACTATATTTATATTTTTAATATGGCAATACATTTAGTCGGTGATATGGCAATATGTGCCAAGCAAAAAAATTGGAATTAAGTCTTCTTGGTTGCGCACGTGACATCGCCTGTCTACTCATAATAATCTATGGTTAGACAATTCAACTCAATAGAGATTCCAAGATGGCCGCCTTGTTTTATTTCTCCCCGTATTTAGATTTCAAAGTTAAATATCTCTTAAAATAAGTTTTTTTTTCCAAAAATGGCGACGTTAAAATCTAAAGCTGATTGGTAGAAGTTTTTATGTGAATTTTCACGGCAATCCATCGTAAAATGCGTGAGTTTTACGAACACTTACAAACTAAGGGACTTCGTTTTATAAATATAGACGTAGAATGGGCAATTTTTCTTCACAAAAAACTTGTTTATTAACTAAATTTTCACGATATACGCAAAAGTCTCAAATTAAGATTTTCATTGAAAGCCTAAATTGTTTACTATGTTTGGTGGTTTGTTTTGTAAAAATCTAGTCAGTAGTTTGTGATTTATTGTCAAAAAACCTAAATGAGAAATTTTTACACAATCTCCAAAACGTACATTCTTTTTCATATTTTTTCATTTTCTCGAAATATTTGACATATTATGGAACCAACCACTCTGTACAAAATAATATTCACATTTTTCGCTCTCCTGCAGCTTGACTTTTCGTCATACGACACATATTACCAAATCACCGACAATACGTACATTCTTAACTGAGTAGGGTTAAGAAATTACCTACGCAGCAATTTGAGGCAATAAAATGTACCTTTGGCACAACATTCTTGCTCCACAAAAGTTGGGTGCAAGATTTGAACATATTATATATGTTTATATAATGTAAATAGACTTACAATTGAATTGTATTAAATCTACTATGTAATTACTATTTCGTGAACTCGAATATTGTACATATGAATTGTATTTGTTTTTAGTTCTACTTATTGTATTCTTAAGTGTATTTGGTGAAATCATCCATTGATTTAAAGTTTTGTATAGTTTTTAGTATGTAATAATTGTTTAATTTTAGTTTTTTAGTGAGAAATGATTAAGTCATGTTATTTTTTAGTATACGGATTACTAAAAGCATTTTACTATTAACTTTTAGTAAATATTAAATTTATGTCATGTGAAGGACATTTGAATGTCTTTATATTGTGTGTTTTAGTCAAAATTTGTATCCATTTAGTCAGTGAAGCAATTGAATTCTATTCTAATTTTGAATTGGTTTCATTCCTTTAGGCAGTGAAACAAGTGAATTCTATTCTAATTTTGAATTGGTTTTATTCCTTTAGTCAGTGAAACAAGTGATTTAAATAAATAAATCTTTATTGGCCAAAAAAAAACATGCAGCGTTACAAAACAAGACAATGGTGTGACAAAAGGCGGAATTCTATTCTTATTTTGTATTGTTCTATTTTCAAACTAGTATGCCTTTGTGAAACAAGTGAATTCTAGTATTCCTGTTTTAAAGGAGAATGCTCATTTTGTATGGGAAAAAAACCCAGGCCCGGCGCAAACGAAATGTACCTCAAATGATTGGTAATAATTAGTAATTAAATACTGCATAGGGGGCATCATCGAAATCAATGGCTTAATGGGTAAAAAACCTATTCGAAGAGTCACATTGGTCACACGAATATATAAAAAAAAGGAGCATTAAACCGTTACAATTGCGATTCAAAAGTATATAATATGATGAGTGTAAGGTAGCCTGTCTGATTTTTCTTCTTCTTCAGCAGTCTTGATCCCTCCACTGTCGGATGTAGGCCTAAAGGTAAATGCTCATGAATTATGTAAAAAATAAACATGTCCGACGCAAATGCAATGTGACTCAAAAGAGGTAAAAATGAGTAATTAAATACTGCATAGGTGGCATCATCGAAATCAATGGCTAAATATGTGAAATACCTATTCAAAGTTTCCCCTATACAACTTCGAACAGGTATTTCACACATTTAGCCATCGATTTCGATGATTCCTCTTATGCAGTATTTAATTACTCATTTTTACCTATCATTTGAGTTAGGTTTCGTTTGCGCCGGACCTGATTTTTTTTAACATATTTCATGATCATTTTCCTTTCGGCTTATATCCAGCTGTGGAGGGACCAAGGCTGTTGAAGAAGAAGACGAAGAGGACGGGCTACCTTATACTCATCATATTATACCCTTTTAGACCGCAATTGTAACTGTCTAATGCTCCTTTTCTTAAATATTCGTGTGACCAATGTAAAACTTCGAATAGGTATTTCACCCATTAAGCCATTGTTTTCGATGATGCCACCCATGCAGTATTTAATTACTTATTTTTACCTATCATTTGAGTTACATTTCGTTTGCGCCGGGCCGTGTGTTTTTTTTTAGCATTCTCCTTTCTTTCGTTCTTTTTGGCAGTGAAACAAGTGAATTATATTCTTATTTCGAATTATTCTATTCGAAAAAAAAAAAAAATTAAATTTCTTTTCTAAAATCCAATTCTTGTCATCATCTGACTTGGGTAGTGGACCAAACAGATCGAATGACAGTACTTCAAATCGTTGATTCATTGGTGATGTCATTATCATTCCAGCAGGTTTCAAGTTCGTAACTTTGTATTTTTGACATTCAACACAAGTTTTCACATACTTATTGATATACTCCCGCATTCCTTTCCAAAAGTATCGGGAAGCAATCCGTCGGTAGGTTCTTTCTGCTCCATAATATCCAGCTGTGGGATCATCATGGTATGCGACTAACACATTAGCCCATATTACTGCAAGAGCTTCTCGTTCGGTGGTTGAGTAGTTTCGGTCCGCAGGAGTTAGCGGTCTGCTTGCGTACTCGACTGCGTGTTCCTCTGTACCCTCCCCCAAGACCAAAACAACTCTGTTGGCCTTGTTGTCCTTGCTCTCCGGCAAGATCGCGAACTACATCTGCACCTTAGTGCCTTCCAGGTTGATCATCACCTGGGCTGCCAGTACCTTCTGTACTATTGCAGCGCCATCAGCCAAAATCAGTTCAAAGACTCGTTCTGCAAACTCGTAACCATGAGTTTGCAGGTGGTCGTCGGATTTGGATGACGCTATGCTCATCTTTGCACCAGTTTCCATGAATGCAAAGGCGGATTGTGACTGCACAACAGTGCCTTCCAGGTTTATCACCACCTGGGATACCAGTACATTCTGTACTATTGCGGAGCTATCTGTCAACTTCAAATTAATGACTCGTTCTGCAAACTCGTAACCTTGAGTTCGCAGGTGGTCGATTAATTTGCATGACACTATGTTCATCTTTGCACCAGTTCCTATGTATGCAAAGGCGGATTGTGACTGCACATCAGTGCCTTCCAGGTTGGCTCAGGCTCATTCCCTCGTCTTCTCGGAGGGTCACGTCCTCTAGACCAAGGAATGCTAGATCCAGTTTAACTGGTGAGCTGAACAATTTGAGTGATTCTATGTGGCTGGTTTTGAGCTCGTCCTCACTAAGCGCAAATTCCTCAAACACTGAGTTCCTGTCCCTGGCTGCATTCCATCTTTTGTCGGTTGGTGTTGTAGGGATCGGGCTCAGTAGCATTGGTGGTCCATACACCTCATACTCTGGTGTCATTGGTGGCGTCAATGACTCTGGCAGGGCGATGAAGGGTGACATAGGAATCGGACTTATTAACCCTACGTCCATCTTCATAGCTCGTAAGGTGTTCTCGCATTCCTCACGGTCAGAGTAGGGCGTCTTCTGCGTCCTACGTGCTTCTTGGCCCTCCATTTGAAGTGTGTATTTCTGGGGGTCTTTGAAGAACTTCCAGGTACGTGTGGGGATAGACAGCTCTATACCTGAATCTTCTATAAAGTCTACCCCCAGCAGCGTCCTGTTATTCTTGCTCTCCGGCAAGATGACAAACTGTGTTTGTACTTTGGTGTCTTCCAGGTTCACCATAACCTGGGCTACAAGTACCTTTTGTACCCTTGAGGCGCCATCTGCCAAAATCAGCTCCATGATCCTTTCTTCAAACTGGTATCCTTGTGTTTTAAGGTGTTCATGGAATTTGGATGACGCCACGCTCATCTTAGCACCCGTGTCTATATATGCTAGACCTTGGTGACCGGCTGCCGTAATGGATAACACGGGCCTTGCACGTGGTCCTGCCAGGTAAGTCCCGTTTACTTCGAAGAACTCTGTTCTCCTAGGCACCGTCTGGCTCTGGCACTTAGGGCACTTGCTCCTTATTACCCCTGGCTCACCACATCCGTAGCACGTGATGCGCGGTTTCTCCTTACTTTGGGCAGGAGCAACTGCCACGGAAGGTTTCTCCTTCTGTTTCTTACGACATTGCTCCATCGTGTGTCCCAAATTGTTGCAGTACAGGCACTTAGGCCGTACTTGTGTTTGTGCCTTTGGTTCTCGGCGACGGTTGGAGTTTTCTTCCACTTGTCTTCCTTTCTCTAGCAAGCTGTGGAAGGTGTGAACCGTTTCCCTGGGGATCTTCTCAATGATCCTGGGGTGCAGTTGAGAGTACACGAGGTCAAATTGTGTTTCCTCGTCGTGTCGGTGTTCGGGTAGCTCTGCCAACAACAGCCTCTTTTTGCTGATAAAGACATCTATTGATGTGTTGTTATCCTGGGTGCTGCTGGACAGTTCTTCATACACCTGGTATGCTGGTTTCTTTGGGGCAAATGCATGATGCAGTTGTTTTATCGCTTCTTCCCAAGTAGTAATTGTACTCCTCGTACCCATCCACCAGTCACACGCTTCTCCTTCCAAGAGGAGTGGCATGCTGGCAAGTGCTTCTGCATCTTCAGTACTTTGCGATGATTTAAATATTTTCACGGCAGCAATAAAGCCATCCAACTTGCTTTTGTCGCGTGTACCATCATAGCGGGCAGTACATTTGATGAAACTCTCCCTTTTCGAGGTTTGTAGTGCACTTAGAAATTCACTCCACTGGTCCGTTGTAAATGATATGGATTTCGCCATATTTAAAAAGATTGTTAAACACAAAAAAAAAGCACAGTAGTAACACAAAAGTTACACCAAAGTTTGATAAACAATAGGTAAATAAAGTTTGTAAAAAATTAACACAATTAAGAAAAGTTTGAGAAACACTGACTCGTAAAATAATTAGCCACACCAAAACTGGTAAATTGTTCGTGACTTAATTATAAAAATAAAACAATTAAGAAAAGTTTGAGAAACACTGACTCGTAAAATAATTAGCCACACCAAAAACTGGTAAATTGTTCGTGACTTAATTATAAAGTTTGTAAAAAATTAACACAATTAAGAAAAGTTTGACAAACACTGACTCGTAAAATAATTAGCCACACCAAAAACTGGTAAATTGTTCGTGACTTAATTATAAAGTTTGTAAAAATTAACACAATTCAGAAAAGTTTGATTTTAAACATATAAATACACTGACTTTACGATAGTTTAACTTGCGCCACGTTTGGGCAGCCAATTTGTAACGTAGTATATGGCTTTTGAATTTAAAACACACGATATACTGTACAAAAAAATGTTGTTTATTGAAATAACGGGTCCTTTACACAAGTACTATCATCAAAATCAATTATAAGCAACGGCTCAGCACACTGAACGCGTTGTAATACAATCGGTGAATAAAAGAAGAAGAAGAAGACAACCCAGCACTCTGGATGTATCTACTATAAGCAACGGCTCAGCACACTGAACGCGTTGTAATACAAACGAAGAAGAGGAAGACAACCCAGCACTCTGGATGTATCTTTATCGAGTCTCTGTTTTGAGGAAAGCATCCAAACCACAACCCAGCCTCTGGATGTATGGGAGATGTTACCTCGAGCAGAGATCGAAGTGATCTAGCTGATCTTAGAAATCTTGACCCTTTATATATGATTTTAGGCGGCGGCCATCTTGAAAAGGTGCTTGTGTGAATGAGACGGCAAGTCTCAGAGGAGAGCGGAACTATGTTGGTTTGGGGTGTTGGTGTGAGAGAGACAGGGCGAGGAATGTTAGAGTAGATAAGCACTAGGATATTCTCGCCGCGCGTGTTACAAAGTTCATTACTAACAGAATGTAGAGGGTTCTGTTAGTAATACGTCATTACAAAATAAAATAAATATAATAATGCTAGTTGGTATCCATGCGATCGTTCAACATTTCGTCTACACTATAAAAGGCTTTATTGACGAGATACGCCTTCGCCTCTCTCTTGAAGTCACAGATATTGGGGCATTTCACTCTCTCGGGTAATTTATTGTATAGCCTTCTAACTCTTGGATAATTTTTCAAGTCTATGCTTAATTGGTCTTATATTATTCTTGCCTCTTGTGGAGTAGTAGTTAATGGATAGCTGCCTTAGTATTTCTCAGAATATCATTCATTATCAATGGTTGTATAGTAGTAGGTATTTATTTTGTCACTTTACATAAATACTACTACGTAATTACTTTTTCTACACAATGACTTTGGGAAATTCCGTAATTAGTCTTTGAAATTCAGCTTAAATTGACAGTTTATTTTTCATATAGTAACCATTAATTTCAATAACAAACTATAACAAGGAAACATTCACATTTTAAAAATATTATATCATTAAAAAAACTATTTACTTCTAAAATATATTGGGTTAATTTCTAAGAGTTGAAAATTAATATAATAAAAATGTGTCTGAGATCTAATAAGTCATAAATTATTTTAGTCGCTGTCAATTTCGCTGAAGTCGTCTCGAATTCTGAATCGGATTCAGAAGATTTATCAAAAATTGACTAAGCATTTCATCATAATTTTGGTCGGCTAAGATGTCTTTTTGTAAGTACTCATCTTCAATTTTGATTGCATGCCGAACACAATTGGCCCATTTTTCCTGTGTGTATTCTTGAAACAAACTTTCAAGCATAATAATCTTATTATTCAAAATCGTTTCTGGTTAACCTGTTTTCACATCTCCCCAAACTAATTCGATGGGATTGAGATCTGTGTGATATGGAGGTAATCGAAGGACATCGTGTCCATGTTCTTTCAGAAGTTCATCGATTACAATTTTCTTTGGAATATCGAAGGTCTGAATTAAGCTGTACAATTCTAAATTCACCATATTCCTGTTGCATTGAACACCATGCTTTTGTAACCGCTCAATCATGTCTTTTTTCAATGCTGACTTCGGTGGTTTTTTGTCAATTTCCACATTGTGGTATGACGCATTGTCTATCACGATGGTACTTCTCGGGGGTAAATTTGGAATCGACTTTTTCAACACTCCATTTTTAGAAGTTATTAAAATTCATGTCATCGTGATAGTCTCCCGGTTTCATTTTGATTTAAAAATGAGCAAACTCCCTTCAATGAATCACTGTTCGCGTCCAGCGTGAACTATTATTAGCCTTGGGCCAGCACCGATTTCATTCAGATGTCCTTTTTCGTCGTCCTTTGAGTTTTTTTTTCGTTTGCCAGCATTTGGGAGTAGTATGTGACGAATTTACGTATGTTTCGTCTACATAAATGATATTTCTTCCTTTGGTTTTTTTTTTTTATATTTCTGACAGAAATTTATGCCTTTTGTGTATAATATCCGTATTTTCCATCAAAATACTTCGTTTTGACTGCAGCCTCTTCGATCTGAAGCCAACGTTGTGTAAATATCTCCTCAGGTACTCCCTGCAGCAGTTCACTATCCCATCTTCATTGAGGCAATGTAATATTTTACTGATAGTTGGCAACTCTTTACGATGAGCCTAAAAATCACTTATCTTGCGACGTACAACACCTGTAAAAAGGTAACAAATTATAACTAATATTTTTAATTATTATTTTTTAAAATAAATCTGGGTTTATCGAAAGAATCCAAATACATCTTTTGTACACATCACAAAGCGTAATCTTTACTTGGCTTTTTAATTGTTTATTTTTCAAAGTTTGGAAGAACCATTTTATGAGCTGAATTATTTATGCTCTGAACATTTTGATGCACGATAGTGGTATTGCCATCGAAGTCTGCGACTTTAATTGAAAAACTTGACTGGGCATGATTGCAAATGCATTACTTCCAGCAGCACCTCGTCTGTTGGTAGTGGCCGAATAACCGTTCCCATAATATACAACCCAGACAACTGGGTGTACCGACTTAGTGCGACGTATATCTCGCTCCTTTTCATGCCTGGTTTCAAGTGCGCGGCCACATAGTTGTAGGTGCCTTCTTGGCTTTTAAATAATAGTAAATTGTTTTTAGTTGTCAAGGGAACTTTCAGTCAAGGAAACTTACAATTTCTTCTACCCTGGCTTCCAAGATAGTCATTCAGAGCTCCCTTGATTTTTATCTGACTGTTTAATTTTTTTTTAAGAGATTCAGGTAAAGCATTAAACAATTTTGGACCCGGGTAAGTGCTCTGTCTGCGACCATTTAAATAAAGTGATATTTTGAGCGCAACGTAGAGGGAACTGCTTCCTGATGACATAGAACTTGCTTTTGGAAAGTCTTTCGTTTTCTTCTTAACCTTTTCTAAGGCAGTAAGATTATCATCACTTCTACGGCTGATTTCTCTCTGTTTCCTTCTACCAACTTCGCTTTGTGGGGATTTCATCCAAACCTGCAACACTTCTCCATTAAGATTATCATCACTAAGGCAGTAAGATTATCATCACTAAGGCAGTAAGATTATCATCACTTCTACGGCTGATTTCTCTCTGTTTCCTTCTACCAACTTCGCTTTGTGGGGATTTCATCCAAACCTGCAACACTTCTCCATTAAGATTATCATCACTAAGGCAGTAAGATTATCATCACTTTCACGGCTGATTTCTCTCCGTTTCCTTCTACCAACTTCGCTTTGTGGGGATTTCATCCAAACCTGCAACACTTCTCCATTAAGATTATCATCACTAAGGCAGTAAGATTATCATCACTTTCACGGCTGATTTCTCTCTGTTTCTTTCTACCAACTTCGCTTTGTGGGGATTTCATCCAAACCTGCAACACTTCTCCATTAAGATTATCATCACTAAGGCAGTAAGATTATCATCACTTTCACGGCTGATTTCTCTCTGTTTCTTTCTACCAACTTCGCTTTGTGGGGATTTCATCCAAACCTGCAACACTTCTCCATTAAGATTATCATCACTAAGGCAGTAAGATTATCATCACTTTCACGGCTGATTTCTCTCTGTTTCTTTCTACCAACTTCGCTTTGTGGGGATTTCATCCAAACCTGCAACACTTCTCCATTAAGATTATCATCACTAAGGCAGTAAGATTATCATCACTTTCACGGCTGATTTCTCTCTGTTTCTTTCTACCAACTTCGCTTTGTGGGGATTTCATCCAAACCTGCAACACTTCTCCATTAAGATTATCATCACTAAGGCAGTAAGATTATCATCACTTTCACGGCTGATTTCTCTCTGTTTCTTTCTACCAACTTCGCTTTGTGGGGATTTCATCCAAACCTGCAACACTTCTCCATTAAGATTATCATCACTAAGGCAGTAAGATTATCATCACTTTCACGGCTGATTTCTCTCTGTTTCTTTCTACCAACTTCGCTTTGTGGGGATTTCATCCAAACCTGCAACACTTCTCCATTAAGATTATCATCACTAAGGCAGTAAGATTATCATCACTTTCACGGCTGATTTCTCTCTGTTTCTTTCTACCAACTTCGCTTTGTGGGGATTTCATCCAAACCTGCAACACTTCTCCATTAAGATTATCATCACTAAGGCAGTAAGATTATCATCACTTTCACGGCTGATTTCTCTCTGTTTCTTTCTACCAACTTCGCTTTGTGGGGATTTCATCCAAACCTGCAACACTTCTCCATTAAGATTATCATCACTAAGGCAGTAAGATTATCATCACTTTCACGGCTGATTTCTCTCTGTTTCTTTCTACCAACTTCGCTTTGTGGGGATTTCATCCAAACCTGCAACACTTCTCCATTAAGATTATCATCACTAAGGCAGTAAGATTATCATCACTTTCACGGCTGATTTCTCTCTGTTTCTTTCTACCAACTTCGCTTTGTGGGGATTTCATCCAAACCTGCAACACTTCTCCATTAAGATTATCATCACTAAGGCAGTAAGATTATCATCACTTTCACGGCTGATTTCTCTCTGTTTCTTTCTACCAACTTCGCTTTGTGGGGATTTCATCCAAACCTGCAACACTTCTCCATTAAGATTATCATCACTAAGGCAGTAAGATTATCATCACTTTCACGGCTGATTTCTCTCTGTTTCTTTCTACCAACTTCGCTTTGTGGGGATTTCATCCAAACCTGCAACACTTCTCCATTAAGATTATCATCACTAAGGCAGTAAGATTATCATCACTTTCACGGCTGATTTCTCTCTGTTTCTTTCTACCAACTTCGCTTTGTGGGGATTTCATCCAAACCTGCAACACTTCTCCATTAAGATTATCATCACTAAGGCAGTAAGATTATCATCACTTTCACGGCTGATTTCTCTCTGTTTCTTTCTACCAACTTCGCTTTGTGGGGATTTCATCCAAACCTGCAACACTTCTCCATTAAGATTATCATCACTAAGGCAGTAAGATTATCATCACTTTCACGGCTGATTTCTCTCTGTTTCTTTCTACCAACTTCGCTTTGTGGGGATTTCATCCAAACCTGCAACACTTCTCCATTATTTATTTATTTACTTCACACAAACAGACAACACCCACATATAAACACAAACCAAACAAAAAACAATGCAGATCAAGTTCAAGTAATGTCCTATTACATGTGTACACAACTACATATGTACATAGTCAATACAGATAAAACAATATTAATAATGAGAGTTCAGGTAATTCGTTTAGTTAGTATGAAAGGCCTTGAGTTTTTTCAGGAGGACTTTCTTTTGCTAATTTCAGTAGTTTAGTTTTGATCGCGTCATTTGGTTGACCAGAAATTTTATCTGTTGCATGTACCGCAGCCTTGTTTTTATCTGGATCAACTACACTATCATTGTACTTATTAACATCATTATTGTAAAGTTTCAATGCAAGCTTGAGGATAGCGTCTTCACTTACCACGCGGCTCTGGAAGATTTTGATTTGACTGCTGTCGAGAAATCCGAATCCAACCATTCCCAGGAATGTACATAGCTGTTTTAAATTTGTCGGACGTGGATAATCTTTCACACATTGTACTTTGTCGGTATCTGGTTTTAACCTTTCCTTGTTTACGACATAACCTACGTATTTCAACTCGCTTTTGCAAAATTTAAATTTTGCCAAAAGCGAGTTATGTATTTTCATAAATTTTGTAGTACCACGCTTCCAATGCATCAATGTTTTTTTCGTCAAATAATTTGCATGCCAAATGAACATTCTGTTGGAATTCAGACATTTTTTATAATAAGTAGTATGAATTCCTCATATTTAGTTCATTCTGGTCTTAATGCTTTTTTGACAATTTGACGACATCGTTGATTTTTGCCTCTTTTATGGGTACACCAGCTTTAAATGTTTGTGGCATAGTGTCTGAAACAAATTTTCATACTTTAGTTATACGGCGTTTCAAAGCAATGTCATTTTTATAACGCATTCTCAACGAAAGACAACTCCATGTATCTGACTATTTTATTTTCCCAGTCACATCCGTTGGTGTTTCGGAACATCTCACATCGGTAGGTCGACACAAATGGTAATAAAACCATGATAGCCTTCTCAGCACCTGCAGGGTATTCATCTTTTAGTCCCATCCAAAAGTCATTTAAATCGGTTGATCGGAATTTTTGTTTTATAAACAATGACTTCTTGTTATCTATCAAATTCTCATACTCTGACACAGTTAAAATTGATGGTTTGGTCTTCTTTGGACGTATGCACGTGTTTCTTTGCCATTGAGCCTCTGATTAATTTTCTTGCACCAATATCTACTTATAAAATATGATATGCAGGTGTCAACAATCTTTGGTGTCAATACTCTTTCATGTTCATAGCATTTCATCCAAACTACAGGGCATGAAATTTTATAAGCTATTGGGCTGATGAAAAATGATGGCAATTTTTACTTAAAACTCTGCAAAAATTTCAACAAAACAGATCCTTTCCAAGATCCGTTTGGGAAATATATGCATTGTGACTATCCTCTCGACTACCATAGAAACGAGAAACACAAATACCACTAAGTATCTCTCTCCTTTTCAAATGTGTCAGTCTTTTTATTTTATCGAGTAGGGAATGCAATGTTACTTTTCATATCACTGAACGATAGAAATTCTGACTCACACCGAATGTTATGGATTTCAGCCAAATGTTTCCTCAATGGCTGAACTCTCCTGAAGGAAACCACACGTTCTGGCTGCAAACATTTTATGTTTCCTTGGATCTCGTGATGGTTCCTTTGCCTGTGCTTCCAAAGAGAAGGACTTCTTGCGTACAGACATTATCAACTACTAGACGCTGGTATTTATATACAACATAATCGACCAAAAAATATTTACTTGAACATTTAATTGTGTAATTTCCCTTCCTATTTATGTAGTACTGGCCGAAAGGTCGGATACATGTATTTTTTTAATGTGGGTGCAGCCTGTAGCCTCAGTGACATTGGGAAATCCACATATCTCCCGAAATCCTCACCATGGACATAAGTTCCCGTGACTCGGTAGCCAATGCCGTTGCAACTTTCTTGCATATCCGTCGGCTGACTAAACCCATGCCTTATCACTACTATCATTTGCACCTGAAATTGAATTGTTATTACAATTTGCAGGTTAGCTGATTGCAATTTCTTAGCAGGATTTTTTCCTTGCTACAAACTACACTAACCTGCCAATACCATCAGCTCCTCAAGAATAGCTCGTTCTCCTCTAGTCGTCTTCTAAGGAGCAAGTTCTATAATTACCCTCATTCCAGCTTTGCTAAATCTGTACTTCCTGAATTCGTGATCCCTCAGAGTATCAAACTGGTTCGTCCGTTCTTTGAATGCCCTGGGCCTCCTTCTAGGATTAAGCATATCAAGGTAAAGCTACTTACATCTGCATGTTAATCCAGTAGAATTTTTACTGTGGTAACAAACAGTTCTGAGTTAATGTATCTGATATTTTTACATGCTTCTCGGGGGTGGTAATACCTCCAAATTATTTTCGTCTTTACAACCATTGTGGCATTTACACCACTTTCGGTTTGTATGGGTAATCAAATGGGTCCGTGTGTCATATTCTTTACCGAAGATTTATCATAAGTAATCCTAGGTATACTCACAGACTGATTGTCTGAAAAATTAAACGTTTCTAGTGCAGACGTGTGGTTACTGCTGTAGAAGCCTCATCAGTGGAGGTCATTCTATCTTGCCATTGAGTCTCTGATTAATATTCTTGCACCAATATCTACTTATAAAATATGATATGCAGGTGTCAACAATCTTTGATGTCAATACCTTTTTATGCTCGTTGCATTTCATCCAAATTTCAGGGCATGAAATTTTATGAGCTATTAATATATTGGACATGAAAAATGATGGCAATTTTTACTTAAAACTCTGCAAAAATTTCGAAGCGTCCGTCTTTTAACGAGGCACTGAAACTTCTCCCACGTTTCCTTGTTGGGTTGGAACGTCTCGTCCCGTTGCAGTTTCGCCTGCTAATGCCTTGGAGGCCGCCACGGCACTCCGTCTTCTTCTAGAGATTCTGGGACAGCTGGCCTCCCTCAATAGTCTGTACTATTTTAAAAGTAATTGTGGTATCTAAAATGCTGGTATGTGATGTATGTATGTACGTAACTTGTTTCCTGCTCACAGTAGCATTCGCCTTTACGTAACTTGTTTCCTGCTCACACTAGCATTCGCCTTTACGTAACTTGTTTCCTGCTCACACTAGCATTCACCTTTACGTAACTTGTTTCCTGCTCACAGTAACATTCGCCTTTACGTAACTTGTTTCCTGCTCACACTAGCATTCGCCTTCTTAACTAACTTGTTTACTGCGCACACTAGCATTCGCCTTCTTTATGTAACTTGTTTCCTGCTCACACTAGCATTCACCTTTACGTAACTTGTTTCCTGCTCACACTAGCATTCACCTTTACGTAACTTGTTTCCTGCTCACACTAGCATTCGCCTTCTTTGTGTAACTTGTTTCCTGCTCACACTAGCATTCGCCTTCTTTGTGTAACTTGTTTCCTGCTCACACTAGCATTCGCCTTCTTTGTGTAACTTGTTTCCTGCTCACACTAGCATTCGCCTTCTTTGTGTAACTTGTTTCCTGCTCACACTAGCATTCGCCTTCTTTGTGTAACTTGTTTCCTGCTCACACTAGCATTCGCCTTTGCGTAACTTGTTTCCTGCTCACACTAGCATTCGCCTTCTTTGTGTAACTTGTTTCATGCTCACACTAGCATTCGTCTTTACATAACTCGTTTCCTGCTCACACCAGCATTCGCCTTGTTACATAACTTGTTTCCTGCTCACACTAGTATTCGAATCATACCGAATCTGAGTAGAAATAATGTTGTTTGAATTATTTTTACTCTTTGTGCTTCCGTTGTTGTGGTTTTTAGACATTTATTTTTTATAATAGTTACTAAGAATATGATCCATTAGATAGTTTCTAGTATTAGACAGATCTTATATGTCTCTAGTTTTGATGTTACCTTCTAAGAATAAGAAATAAAGAATCTTGTATTAAATGCTGAATATATTTTCATGTTATTTTTGTATTTTGTTTTCTTAGTAATTGTAATAATTATTTTAGTTAATGGTATACTGGGTGTTTGATAGTTCAAGTTATTGTATCATATTTTTTATGAAACTACTAATGTTTTATTATTATGTTTTGTACATCATTTGAAAGAGCATAAATCAGAAAAGATTTTTCCAAATTTCTGAATCTTAAGGAAATTTTTTTCTTAGGGAAAATGACATCTAAAGCCGTGACTCGTTTTTGAAATAACTGTTTATCAAAACTTTAATCCGATGATTTTTCTCATTATTGTTTCTTTAGATTGAAACTAATGAGTTTAATAGACCAAACACATATTCAAGTAACAAAAAATAATTACAGAACTGAGTAGGTACCTTTACTTGTGAAGCTGTTGGGGTTAAACTTGAGTGATTCGGGGTTTTTAGATATAAAGTGAAAATCTCGAATAACTCGAGAATGGTGCGACTTTGGACTAAGCTAAGTTTGACTCAAAAGATCCCAAATGACCTCTACTATCACCCCTGAAGATATATACATCCGTCCATCAAACACCCCGTATAATTCTAAGCCAAGTATTTAATATAGATTATATAGCAATGTCATATTTGTAATTATATTTTGTGTGTACTGTTTCTATTTTGAATGGTGGTACACAGTTTATCTTGAATTGCTTTTGTATAAATTATTTCAAAGTCAATGTTAAATATAAGGCTTAATACTATGCATAGGAAAAACAGAAACATTGTTTAGAATAGAATTGGCAAACTGCTGTGCTGTTTTTATTGAATTTTATGCCAATATTTGTACATATGTTTAGTTTTTGTAATAAAAAAATGATTTTTATGATTGTAGCACTGTTTTTTTATTATTTTTTTACTCCTATATAATTGAGTTATAGAATTTTTCTGGCAACTGATTCCATATTTAGGTCCATATCTACTCAAAATACACCATTGTACACTTCACAGTAAGGTAGAAAAGCTTGTGTCGTGAAGTGGAGTAAGTCGTCATTGGGGGTCAAACATACATATGCAAATAAGGATGTAAATTTGCTCCAAATTGATTTTTACTAAATAATGTTTTATGTGTCCCTTAAAAAGGACACAAAAAAACTTTGTCCCAGAAAAAGGACACTGGTAATGAGAGAGTTTTTTGGTAAATACTACACGCTTCCGTTTTACATATCAGCGGTATTATAAGATGGTTCACCATTGGCTGATTTTAATTTTGATTGGGGAATTATTCTGTAAAAGTAAACTGAGCAATTCTGTGTTGCCGTTTTTAGTATTTTTAATAATAAAACTAGTATTTTCTGAGGCATTTTCAAAAGTCTGTAGTATTTTATGATCTATTTTTTAGCATTTTTTGGTATGTTTTCAAAAATTTGCTTTTTTGTTCCAGCGAAAAAAATTAACAATTTTTCACACCCCCCCCCTCTTCCCGCTCAACACTTTTCTTGGTCAAAGTCAACAGTTCTAGTCCCTCACTCCTTTCCTGGGGACACCCCCTCCGCCCCCTCAAAGAACAATTAATTTGTTTTTTTTTAGTATTTTTTTCATATCGATTATATTTATATTCTAGTATTTTTTTGCCAATCTAAGGCTGTGCATTAAAAAATATTGTTTATCTCTGGTTGATTTATTTAGCAATATAAATTGCAGTGAGTATGTGAATTGATTGAATGTGAATAAAGTGTCTGGGATTACTTGAGGGCGGGGGTCATTGTATGATGTTATATTATAGTCTGGGAGAGTGGTGTGATGATGCATGAGTAGTATGAGGCGACTCATTATTCAATTACCAGCCATTACACTCATCATTCAATCATCTGATCATGTCCACTCGTGATTTATAACTAGAGACAGTAGCGTACTATGGAAGGGGGGGGGGGGGCGCCCCGGGCGGCACTCTTTAGGCTGAACTGAACTTCGGGACGTGTGTGGCCAGCCATAGGGGGCAGCATCTTTTGGGAAAATTTTTCAAAAATCCATTAAATCACACCTGTTTCATTAAAAAATCGCGGCGCTACCATTCTCGTTTTGTAGATATTGTATGAATTTCAAAATATTGGTTGTTCATTCCAGCGTAGAAGATCTTACCCCGATATTTAGGTTTACGTATATGCCTACCAGGCGCGAAGCTACTTAAGATCACGATTCCCATCGAGTTACCTTTTGGATAAAATGATAGGTATAATAGTGTCTAATCTGACGTAATCCAATAAGAAATGTTAGCCCCGGCTTCCCTTCAACAGAAATCCACTCTTCGCCACTGATAACTAGAAACATTAGCGTAGAGCAGAGGGGCGGGACACTTTTTAGTGGGCAGTATTTTTGGGAAAAATTTCAACAATCCATTAAATCACACTTGTTTCATTAAAAACTCGAAAACAATTCGCCAGCGGCGCTACTTTTCTCGTTTTGTATACAATATTAAAATTTTATTTGTCCCGTAATTTTAGTTGAAAACAAGGGCGTCTAGGGGGGGAGCAGCTGCCACTACCCCCTGAGATTGGAATAGATATATATTTTTTCACACTAAATGATAAAACCTCACAAGAAATCACATTATTATTACCACACGTTTTCTCATCATATTATTTTTTTTTTCTAAAAATGAGTTTGAAAATCCATCGAAATACAATTATTTCATAAAAAATTGCCTACGGTTCTAATTTTTTCATAAGAAACATTTTTCATACATATTATTGTGCAAAATATTATACACATTTTCAAATAAACCAAAACATATCACAACCTTCTTTACCATGTCTCACAAAAAAATTCACCTGCGGCGCTATTTACGCGTTTTACGTCCTATAAGTCCTATACCAAATTTTTGTTGCCCCACCCCCTAGCTCCGAGGCTGGCGACGCCCATGGTTGAAAATATATATCAAAATACATACCACACATTGTTTTTGTCTCCCTTGGTCCCTACATGGTCAACTTGATCTCTCACGGTTGTACAGAGTACACCTGTCTCCAAATAAAATAACCTTATAAACAAATCCTCAACAATTATACCATCATCACTACACAAATCTCTTTGATCGTTTGCTTATAATTCAGTTATTCTATCATTGCTTTATTTTTTTGTACATACAATGTAACCTTGAACTTTTATGTTGTAAATAGTATTGCCCCGGAACAGGCTATCGCCTAGTGGGGCAATAAAATCCAGTACTTTTTTATTGTATTTTTACTTTGTAAAGCTTTGGATAATAAATAAATGAAATGAAAATGAAATGAAACATATGTAATTCTAAGTGCGACTCTAGTTTATCTGCAAAATAAAACAGGTTCTTCAAAAAAAAAAGCATCGGTAATCGATATAAAAGTTTACCAGTCAATGTATTTACTTGGTTTAGGCCAGACTCAAAACCAATATTAAAAGTAGGCACCTTAAATAAATGGCCTCGTCCAATAGATAAATTTAAGTAAATATACTATAGTACCTAACCCAGCTTAAATTTAGAATTTAAAAATGTCCCCTAGCCTTTAAAGGACAAAGGTCAATACTTCACTTTCTAAATATAGGTGCTATTTTTAAAAAGTTTTATTTTTAAAGCAGTCACGACCCAACTATTTATGTCACGGTCATTTCCCACGGCATTAAGCTTGAAAATCGCATGATAAAATGGTAAAAATAGTGCTTTTTTTTCTATTTTTGGGGTTTTTCAATTTCGTTTCAATCAAAAATCTTTTACGGTCATTCCCTAGAATTTAATGCATACTATCAATACATTTTTTCCCATCATTCGGTAAACGAGTTGCTATATCTTCCGGTGTTCTTAAATTATTATTTTTTTAAGAAATTTATACAAGATATAAAAAATATTTTACGGTTATTCCCTAAATAAAGGTTCAACGTATCTAATCTATTTTGTTCCAAAGCATATTTAGTAACGGTTGTCGAGATATAAGGTCTCCCGTTTTTAGAAATTTTTGAAATGTCGGTATGCATACTCTTAATCAACGTTTCATCTATTTTTGACGTAATGCGTATTTCGTTTGAATTGTGTGCTACTCATTTGGATATTGCTTACGTATTTTTTTCCGCTACCTACGCTGAAATGAAATGTAGGTAGGATGTTCTGAAACAAAGGCGCCGCCAGCCTCTGAGCTAGGGGGGGGGGGGGGGGCAAACAAAAATTTACAGAATTGACGTAGAATGAAAAACCTGTAAATAGCGAAATTTTTTGTGACACATAGTGAAGAAGGTCGTGATGTAGTTTGGTTTATTTGAAAATGTACATAATATTTTGCATATAATATTACGTATGAAAAATGTGTGAGGTTTTATTATGTGAAAATGTATACAATACTATGTACAATAATGTGATATTGTGTGAGGTTTTATCATTTTAGTATGAAAAATGTGTGAGATTTTATTATGTGAAAATGTATACAATACTATGTACAATAATGTAATATTGTGTGAGGTTTTATCATTTTAGTATGAAAAATGTGTGAGGTTTTATTATGTGAAAATGTATACAATACTATGTACAATAATGTAATATTGTGTGAGGTTTTATCATTTTAGTATGAAAAATGTGTGAGGTTTTATTATGTGAAAATGTATACAATACTATGTACAATAATGTAATATTGTGTGAGGTTTTATCATTTTAGTATGAAAAATGTGTGAGGTTTTATTATGTGAAAATGTATACAATACTATGTACAATAATGTAATATTGTGTGAGGTTTTATCATTTTAGTATGAAAAATGTGTGAGGTTTTATTATGTGAAAATGTATACAATACTATGTACAATAATGTAATATTGTGTGAGGTTTTATCATTTTAGTATGAAAAATGTGTGAGGTTTTATTATGTGAAAATGTATACAATACTATGTACAATAATGTAATATTGTGTGAGGTTTTATCATTTTAGTATGAAAAATGTGTGAGGTTTTATTATGTGAAAATGTATACAATACTATGTACAATAATGTGATATTGTGTGAGGTTTTATCATTTAGTATGAAAAAATGTATACCTATTCTAATTACTAGGAGGGGGGGCTTCCCCCCATGCCCCTCCTGACGACGCCCATGTTCTGAAATATATCAATTGAATAAATTCTATTAAAGGTTGCATCACTCAGGTGCAAAAAGATTTAATTTAATATGGAATTTAATAATGTGGAAAATACTAGGTGTGACCCGTCAAAAATGACATGGTTTGCGGGGTAAATAAATAAATAAATAAATCTTTATTGACCAAAATGATTACAATGATTACAAAAAAATAAGACAATCTTGTGTGCCAAAAGGCGGACTTATTGCTAACGCAATATCTTACAGTCAACCCGAGATAAGAAAAAGATAACTTATATAATATAAATAATAATAAAGCAAATAAATATATAGATAGACATACACATACATACAGACATAAATACATACTAATCGATAATAAGACAAGAGATAAATATACATACATAAAAAAAAAAAAAAAGATAATGAGCTTTTAATAAATTTAAATGTATACGTATACACACAGGGGAGGGGAGGGGGGAAGAGCGGGATGGGAAATAAGGGACCACTCGCTGTGAACATTTGGACCTGAGGTCGACGACACAGAGAAGAAGAAGCCGGAAAGACTAACGAGCAACGACCATCCTACGAAATGAGTTCAGGGAAGAACAAGTGCGAATATTAGCTGGGAGCTGATTCCACAGTCTTGCGCTGTGAACCGTAAAGGAGTCTGTGTAGAAACTGGACTGATGAGGTGGAATCAACAGGAGATTGTTATCAGCTGAACGGAGCGGGCGACCATGACAGTTTAGGAATTGAAAACGCTCCCTTAGATAAGAAGGTGAAGAAGGGTCAAAAAGAATTTTAAATAATTGGCTTAATATATGGATATCTCTTCTATTCGGAATGGTTTTCCAACCAAGTCTGAGACGGTAGTCAGAGACATGATCATATTTTTTAAGACCAAAGACATAACGGATGCACGCGTTCTGCAGGCGTTCAAGTTTATTTAAGCCTTCAACTGAAAGATCAAGATAACATACATCGGCATAATCCAGAATGGGATGGATGAGTGATTGAATTAACATTTTCTTGGTTTCAAGATTGAGGAAACTCTGTAGTCTCCTGAGCGAATGCAAAGAACCAAAAACCTTTCTACTAACTTCACCAACCTGCTTCTCCCAAGACATCCCGCTGTCAAAATAGACACCAAGATTCTTAACATTATCCGAATAGGGAATGGTGGAGCCATTCAACACCAGAGAAGGTAGAGGAGCCAAATCAAGTGAGGACAAAAGCCTGGAACTGCCCATCAAAATCGCCTGAGACTTAGCCGGATTAACCAGCAGCCCATGTTGTGTACACCATGAACTTATATGTTCTAGATTGAGGTTCATGTCGTAAAAAGAAGAATCAATGCAGTCCAGATCGAAGTGAATATATAGCTGAAGATCGTCAGCATACAGATGGTAAGATCCACGAAGGCAGCGAGCTATCGGATTTATAAACAAGGAAAAAAGAAGAGGAGACAATATGCCACCCTGGGGAACCCCAGCCCGAAGGTCCGTCCAATCAGAAGCACCTTCCGCAGTGAATACTCTCTGTCGCCGATCCCTAAGGTAGGAGTCCATCCAGCGAAGAGCAACTCCAGTTATATTGTGGGCCTCCAACCGCGCCAGAAGAAGATCATAATCAACGCAATTAAAGGCGCTACTAAAATCGAGTAGGGTCAACAGCGTGAGCTGCCTCCGCTCCATAGAAAACCTGATGTCTTCCGTTATTTTCAGCAACGCTGTGGTGGTGCTATGTCCCTTTCTGAATCCAGATTGACAAGAATCCAGAGCATTATGTGAAAGAAGATAATCGTTAAGCTGTTGAAGCACTAGCCTCTCCAGCACCTTGGAAAGGAAAGGCAAAATCGAAATTGGTCGGTAGTCCAGAGGGGTAGGCAGAGAGAACAGATCGTCAGACTTCCCAATCCTTTTTTTGTAGATACGAACATTATTTTTATTAAGCACAGTATTTTCCTTTTGTACTTAATAATATTTGTACCAATGCCAACTCACATACATTTTTTTAACACAAAGGAGCTCATTGGTAAACTTAATAATGAATTAAAGCCCCGAATTATAAAAATGTCGACATCCGACGATGCGAAGGTCACAGAAAAGATGGGTAGACGACATATCCTTGGTGGATGATGGACAGTAAGTGAAAAAGGTGAGTGACAGAAAAGAATGGAAACATTTGAAAGAGGCCTGTATCCAACAGTGCTGAGACTAGGGCTGAAAAAGAATACGTTAGGTTAAAATACACAGTTTTACACAGTGCGTATTTCAGACACATAACGGTAGGTCATTTTTCGGCGGTATTATCACCGTGCTCCGCGAATACTTACCCTAGGCAGAAAAAACCTTCAGAAAAGTATGTATTATAATACCTATAGGTCCTTCTTACCACAAATGGAGCTAAGGGTAGGTATAAGGTATTAGGGACGCCTACGTAAATCATGAAAATAAATCTCTTAAATACACAGAGGCGGCGGGAGGGCATAAAGAAAAAGTATACCTATCTACCCTCACACAGAGCCGCCTTTAAGTTGCTGATCAAATATTGGTAAGTGAGTATATAGGTAATATTGACTTAATCTTAATAGAGGCAGCTGGCTTTTTGCACTACTTTTTTTCAATTAACAATTTATAATAAACGCTTAGCTAAAGCTAAAGTAGGTAGATTTTTTAATTCACCCAGTAGCTTAAGAGTATGCATACCGACATTTCAAAAGTTTCTAAAAACGGGAGACCTATTCTATCTCGACAACCGTTACTAAATATGCTTTGGAACAAAATAGGGTAGATACATTGCACTTTTATCTAGGGAAGATACATTGCACTTTTATCTAGGGAATGACCAGTGACTCGAATGAAAGCGAATAAGCTTAGATGGTTTGGGCATGTTGAGAGAATGAAGGATGACAAAAAAGATATATATTTGAGTGAGCGAAGAGGTCAAAAGGAATCGGAGAGCTTGTATGACAAATTGCATGAATGTGACTGAGGCTAGGAGTGTGTGTAAGAATAGGGCTGTCTGGCTTTCT
Organism: Ceraclea dissimilis; assembly: GCA_963576895.1. NCBI lineage: Eukaryota > Metazoa > Arthropoda > Insecta > Trichoptera > Leptoceridae > Ceraclea > Ceraclea dissimilis. The sequence continues at coordinate 6,733,345 of OY756379.1, read as the reverse complement.
GTCCTCTCTGCCTACCCTGCAAGGGTAGGTAGGTGGATAGATAGAATCTCTCTTTCCAAGACGCAGCTGAGATATATATTTTTATTGCTCAATAAAAACATGAGAACAAATACCTACCCAGTTAGGTAGTCATTTTATGATGGAAAATTTTCATCAGAGTATGGATACGTAATATCTATGTATGTCACCAGTGTGGGAAATTTCAAGGAGTACCCATTGATCACCTTCTAGGATACAAAAACATAATTTCCTAAATGAATGTTTTTGTATTGATTGATATTAGGTAGCCGTCATTTACAAATTGATTTGGCTGTAAATAGCTTTGTGGTTTAATCAGCTATAGACATTTTGATTAAAGTCAAAACCTCTAGGTAAATACTTAGAAGTTCTAAGTTAGAATCCCTTTTACGGACCTTAAATTATTTTAGGTATTAAAATAAAATAAATAAATAAAACTTTTTGAAAAATAATAATTTCCAAATGGCGGGTTTATTGCCATCGGCAATTTTTGCCAACCAACCACTTGTGACATTCATTTGAGATAAAAAAAATACATACATATTTAAGTGTATGAAAACGAAAGATAAAAAAAAACAAATTAATAAATAAAAACAATAATTACAATACACCCGCATAAACAAACACATACGTACAAAATATATACATACAAATAAATAGGTGCTTAATACCTACTGGATTTGATCTGCATTGCGAAAGAAGACCAAAGCCGACTGCTAAGCTCACTTCCAGAAAGCATCGGAACGCCCACCCTGTGCCCTCCCTAATAGTCCAAGAGCCCGCTGCTTAATTTATGACGTATCTGTTTTTTGATCGAAATGTGGTATAAATGATAGCTTACCAATAGGGTATTACATCGCACTAGGGTTGCCTATCAAAATCTTGCCGCAACCCCCCCTGCCCCCCCCGAAAAGGTCCCTCTTCGCGGTTTTTCGCATTTTATAGGAATATGGTAAGAAATAGGAGAAAGTAGTCAATGACAAAAATAATCCTTGCTAAATTCTCTACAAAAAATGTCAAGTCAATTTTTTCGTACAACTAGCAGTTTACCCGCAATGGCCGGCCCAAAACCGAAATTCATTTAAAATACAAAAAAAATGCATTTAAACTAAATTGGTTGAAAATTGATAAGAGCTACAGGAAAATAGTCAAAAAACGAATTAATTGCCATAGTCTTAGCTACAAAACAAGCTATATCTTATGTTCATACATCTAATAATTTCGGAGTTATTACAATAAAACTCACTGACGAAAATTCTTAAAATTTAGTTTTTCATAAAATAACCAGTGATATAGCGCCGCAGGCCAAAATTTTTTTCCATAAAATGTTAGTAATAATGGGTGGAAGAATTTGAAAGAAAAAAAATCAAACTTTATTTTTTATTTTTTCAAAAAATATCCTGTTTTTTGACCGGCCATTACGGGTAAACTACTAGTCCTATGAAAAAATTGAGAGAAGTTTTTTGTAGAGAATTTATCAAGGATTATTTTTGTCATTTACTACTTTCTCCTATCTTTTACCATATTCCTATAAAATGCGAAAAACCGCGAAGAGAGACCTTTTCGGGGGGGGCAGGGGGGGTTGCGGCAGGATTTTGATAGGCAACCCTAGTGCGATGTAATACCCTATTGGTAAGCTATCGTTTATACCACATTTCGATCAAAAAACAGATACGTCATAAATTATGCAGCGGGCTCTCGGACTATAAGAGAGTTCATATAATACTGCATTATGTGAATTATGACTCCTCTCGTTTCTGTTGAGGAAAAACTGTATTTTTTTTTCTTTGTTTTCGACATTTTCTGTGTGTGTTGTATTTAACAAAATTGCTATCTTTCACAGAATAAATAAAAGTACCCACCTAATTGAAAATTCACACAAAACTCAACAGAACCCAAGAACATAATATTATTGTATTGTATTTGTTTCATAGTACTATGCTCCCGACTAAACAAAGGAAAATTAAAGTGGTTTTCGAATTTCCAATAGTGTTTTCTATCTCGAAATCTATGCATCGAAAAATCACGAAACAAAACAAACCGATATGATGATACGATAAACAAAATGATACAAAAAAAAATCAAACAATAAAAGTACAAAACAAAACAGTTCCAGCAATAATGGTATAAAAGAAAATAAGTAGTTCGAACAATTAAAATGAAAAATATAATTTAAACACTGTTAATATCGACTTAAACTTTTACTTATTTATTAGAAGGCCTTTTCGGAGTCTATACTGACTTCATCCCCACAATAACGATAGAACACAAATTAATTAAAAACAATAACGATACAAAACAAATGAGTTAAAAACAATAACGATACAAAACAAATCAGTTTATATTGCAATAACGATACAAAATTAAAATAATTAAAAACAATAACGATACAAAACAAATTAATTAAAAACAATAACGATACAACACAAATTAATTAAAAACAATAACGATACAAAACAAATTACTAGTTTAAATAGCAATAACGACACAAACAATAACAAAACAACACAAATACTTAGTTCAAACAAGAGAGATACAAAACAAATTAGTTTAAACAATAACGATACAAAACACATTCATTAAGCAAAATAGTAGAATCTTAAAGAAGAAACTATGCATTCGTTTATAGAAGCTTCGCAAAAAGTAAATTCAGAAGAAAAACGAATATTACGAAGAGTTATAATTGAATTCCCTAATGGCATATTCAGTGTGATGCTATAAGCTAAGCAGCAAGCAACATATTAGGTATAATAACCATCCTAGTCCCTGTGTCTGGCTGTATGGGGAATATACATGACTTCATACTGTGCTGTGAGGCGTGAGGGGGTCAAACCCCTCCCCCATGTGCCCCCCACTTTAGGGAGATCCTATTTTGTACAATCTTCGCTCCATTGGGGTTGGGGGTGAGAGAAAATGGCGGTCCTGCTAAACCTTCTGTTTAAATATAATAAAAATTTTCAAGTATGGGGTAAACAGTGAAAGCAGGGCATATTGAAAACAAACAAGTTGATCATTTTGAACTAGCTTTTGTCCCAACGGGGCTGCGTTAGTATTTTAGGTTTGATGCAACCACTATTGCATACATGTTGTTTTGTAATTAAAGTCATTTTCCTCTTTAACCGCAAGATATATTTGATTTTTTAATAGCCTATGTCCTAGCCAGGATTCTGCTCTGTCGTCATTCAAATTATGTAGTCTGAGAGTTCTCCCGTGTAAAACTGATTTCTGGACATATGCGATATAGTTTCTATGCAACCTTACTAAATTATTATGGTGATTCGAATGTCTTTTTGCATTATCAATAAATTATTATACGTCAAGTCGACACAAGATTAAACTACAAAAAATCGAAGAGCGAGAACAAAATAAATATGGGGTTCAAACTACCCCATTTGAAATAGAATATTGCGGTCTCTTTCGTTATATTCAGCATCCCTTTCACCTTTCAGATCTTTCATGCAATATACATTCAGGATTCAGTCGCTCTCGAGGCTTTCACTGGGTTAGTGTGTCGCTTTTATACAAGAAATCAATAAAATTATCAAATATAATATAACAAATATAAGACCAACAAAAGCACACGTCAAAAATTATGATTCATTGAAAACAAAACAATAACGATACACTAATCTGATTGGTCAGTTCAAATATTTAAATTTAGAACTGATTCTAGAAGGTTTTTAAACGATTCGGGTATGTATGTATATTGTATGTATATGTCATGTGCTGCTGTTCTTTTTCTTTATTCATTTTTCGCTGTTGTTTTTTTCGTCTGAGTTGATTTGAATGGATTTTTAATAACGTAGCTTGGTAGACAATAAGCTTCTATACTTTAGGGTTGTAGATTTTTGTTTTTGACTAAATATGTATGTATATTGTGTATATTTGATATGTCTTTGTATCATAATATATGTGACAAGATTTTTTTGTGTGGAATGTGCAACAGATACTTGAATTTAATCTAGAACAAAAAGACCGTATTCCACAAAACTGTAGATATTTTCCGATACATCTATACATTGACGAAATGCTGTCCAGAACAATAAGTCCAGTTTAGCATGGATCTTTTTGTATAAGTAGTTATGTTAAATTCTACATGACGAAATGCAAGCTGAGCCCTTTAAACTCTGTTAAATTATTGTTTATAAACTTTAATTGTTATAACTATGTAAATTTGACGAGTCCAAGTGCCACAAATTAGGGACTAGGGACGATAATGAACAATAAACATATACAACAATAAAAAACATATAAAAAGGGTCACCAGGAAAATCTTGTTACAAAGAAACAATTAATGTAATCGCGAAATTTATGTGACTGAAATATAAGTGTCAGAAATGCAAATCAACTCAGAGATCACTCGTTCTTTATGGGTGAAATGCCTAAAAATTAAAAAAAAAAAAATGCAAATCAATCATATCGAAAGTAAAACAGAAGAAAAAAAGAAAAAAATTGGTAAATCACTCGGAAGAGAGATAGAGTAACTTTTTGCAGAAATTAGAAATGAATTTGGGCTTTCAGTTCTACTTACTCTGTAAAAATGCTTGTGCAGAACGGCGTAGAAAACTTTTACAGTGTCTTCATAATTATTCCTGTGGAACCGTAAGGGTGTAAAAAACTAGATAGAAAATTTCTACAGTTGGACGATTAAAACCTACAAAATTAATTATGCAACAAAGGCATGATTATAAATAATCTCTTTTAATCCGTGCAGAACAAAACAAATCCGATGACATTTAATAGGAGTGATACGAGTATGCAACAATACGAATGGAACGTTTTCAAAATAAAATAAAATTCAATTCGAATTTTGAATCCATCCATCATTTTGAATTTCATATCTATGGTGCTCTTTTGTTTGTTTTTTGTTGTCTTTGGCATAGTCATTGTTTAATGTTTTTGTTTTATTTTTTCAGGTATTTTGCCATACGTGGTTTATGGTAGACAACTTGATAGATTGACTTGGTTTTCTCAAGTGACACGCAGACCGCCTGATTGTGCGGTCCTTTTTTTAAAACTGGAGGTAACAAAGAACGGAAAAATATTCTCTGCGGTGAATCATTTCTTCACTGATTCGCCTCTGGTGAATCAGATAAAGGGATACATGGTAAGATTTTTCAAATTTGGTTGGATTATAAAGGGCCTATATGCACTGAACAAAAATCTTTCTATTTTCGCTTCAACTTTTTCAAATTTTGTACGAGAATGTTAGCCCGAAATAAGAATAACGTAAGCGACAAAGTGAATTATACCTTTTTAAAAGAAACCTAGGACGGAATTAAAAAAATCTAAAACAGTCAGTTTGTATTAGTACCAGTATTTTGGCCAAATTATACTTTTATATCTGAAAAACTGAACGGAAAATCCGCAGATTCCGTAAATTTCAGGGGTACTTTCGATTTATTTTTTATTTAAGGAATTTCCAAATATTGTAATTTTAAAACAGCCAATCTGTAGTCCATACTTTCATCTATCACTGTCTTCATAGTTTCAAGACGATTCTCTCAGAAGTATTCCCATAACAGTATAGAAGAATTAAGGATGAACATTGTCGGGCTTACGACCGACCTCGGCTGGCTTAAGTGATCACTTTACACTCGAGAAACATTCGCCATTTCAGTTCACCCCGGCTGGGATTCGAACCCATACCTTCGTCTCGCTTAGTAGGGATCATATCCACTACACCACGAAGAGCGACGGCTGTGTTGTCGAATTTCATGTACATTAAGTATCTACATATGTATTGTTGCATTTCTTACTGTTGAAGGGAGAGGGTGGTATTTTTTAACACACCCGCCATCTTTTTATTGCTTAGCCGAAGAACGTAGTTCACAATCAACTTCGCTAATGGCAGGAGAGGCAACTAAGTACCATATTTATGTTTTATGATTCTCTCAGTATTGGCTGGGCATCGAAGCCGATTGACAGCATGTAGGACCTTAACAAAAATGTTCATTAAATATTCATTAGGTCCGATTCTATAACTTTTTGAACTAAAATAAATGTGCTTTAAATTTAGAAATACTTAATTGTAAAAGAACGTCTTTAGTTAGTACGTACTTAAAATAAGGACTCGGCCCCAGTGTATACCTAAATGGTGAATTTTGGTGAAATAAATATGTGAATAATAGTGAAATTTTGGTGAACAAAAAGCTGTAAAATCATATTTAATTATTGCATTATTTTCTTCAGACCCGAGGTTCAGCTTCAGGGGACACAACGGGAGGGGACCATCATCCAGCCCCCCAGGAAGCTCCACCGGAACCCCTGGTGCAGCGCCCCCCTCCCAGGCCCCCCGCTCAGCCCAAATCGAAACTGCTTCGCAAGGAAATGAGTTTCACCAGACCACCAGCACGCATCAATTCTCCATCGGCACTCTCGCATCTTGGCATAACAAGGGCACAAATGAAAGGTGGGGAAAAACATTATTGTGGCTCTATCTATCTATACCCTCACGCCCCGTACCTTGCAGTGTAGACAGAGAGGGCAGGGCGCCAGACTGCCCTATCCATACACACAGCCTCTGTCAGATTCATGTAATTCGTTATACACGCTCTCCGATTTCTTAACTCAAACCGAGTCCATCCTTGAGGATCTGGTCGACACGATCGGTCCAGGCCAGTCTCGGGCCGCCGCATTTCCCCACACGTCTTCGCTCAACCACATTATCTTTGTAGTCATCCTGTCGTCGCATTCATTCTCTCGACATGCCTAAACCATCTTAGTTTATTGACTTTCATTCTAGTCACAACACCCGTCTTGCAGTCAGTCATTTCTCTAATAACCTCATTCCAGTGTTAGAGATTCAATGTTCAGAATTTAGAAAATATTTTATTTCCAGAATTCCGAGACGCTTTCAGACTCTTCGACAAAGATGGAGATGGGAGCATCACTAAAGAGGAACTTGGAAGGGTAATGCGAAGCCTTGGACAATTTGCCAGAAGTGAGGAGCTGCAGGAAATGTTGCAAGAAGTCGATTCTGATGGTAAATGACGTTTTTAGAATTAGACAAACATGACATAGAAATATTACGCAGAGTGAAAACATGACTTTCTTTTTCTCAGGTGATGGTAACGTTAGTTTTGAAGAATTCGTGACGATCGTATCAAACATGGGCGCGGCACAGGAATGCAACAGTGCTGAAGAAGAAGAGAAGGAACTCAGAGACGCTTTCCATGTGTTTGATAAGCACAATAGAGGATATATTTGTGCTTCAGACCTCAGAGCTGTACTCCAGTGTTTGGGGGAAGACCTCAGTGAAGAAGAAAGTAAGTATGCCAAAATTACGACACAGGACAACACAAATTAGTTCAAACAATAACGAAACCATGGGCGTCGCCAGCCTCGGAACTAGGAGGGGACAAAAAAATAAAAAAATGGCATAACATGAAAATAGCGTATATAGGACGATTTTTTTGTGAGGGATAGTGGAGAAGGTCGTGATGTGCTTTGGTTTACTTGAAAATGTACATAATACTTAGCACACCAATATGCATGAAAAATACAATTTATAAAAAAGCGATAAAAAGTACGTAGCGCCACAGACAATTTTTTTTATGAAATAATTGTATTTTGATAGATTTTCATGAAAATTTATGCTATGATGAGAAAACTTGTGGTAAAAATGTGATTTTTTGTGAGGTTTTACTATTTAGTATGAAAAAATATATATCTATTCCAATCTCAAGGGGGAAGCTACCCCCCCCCCCCCCCTGACGACGCCCATGAACGAAACAAAACAAAATAAATTACATTACATATACAACTGTATTATTAATCTTATGTTGATGAATGGTTATTCGACTATAAAGCTTTACGTTCCACCTGCATAATATTATTTTGTTTTGGATTTCAGTTGAAGATATGATCAAAGAAGTTGACGTTGATGGCGATGGACGAATCGATTTCTATGGTAATTCGCTTTAGCTTTACCAACGCCTCCTAGAGTAGGTACTCTAGCCATGCTGTAACAATTGGCAACATAGCAAAATGATCAAATCGGACCACCACTCCTGTCAAATTTCATAATAGAATATAATATGTAATGCGTGGTCCTGTGATAATAAGTAATGAAGTCGCAAGTGAACTGCAAGTGTAAGCAGTTCTGTCAAACCTCGTAACGCAACAGAGTAGGTAATAGGTAGGTACATATATGATCTGCGCCGGTGCAAATATAGTCACAGAATATAAAGAAATTCTCATCAAATTGAACTCCAACAAAGCTATAATTAAAAACAAAGGTTTTTCCAAGTAAAAGAATCATATTTATTTATTGAACTCATAATGTTTAACAAAGTGTGCAGCATCACCCGTAAATCGGGTGCAAAGCCGTAATAAGTAAAGAAGAATGTTTAACAAAAGGAATTACTAAAATAGAAAAATGCACAAATTATGCTATGTAGGTATTTCATATACGCAAGAAGAAGGGATATACTTTTTAACCAGCCTATTAATTTGGTATTGGTGAAGGAATGTAGCTTCAGGATATATTCCTTGTCTTTCAGTTGTGTAAGCTGTAAAACCATGTGACACTGGCTTCACAATATCAATTGTCATTGGGATTGAAAGTTACATTTTATCGTCATGATTTGATTGCCACCATCATCTGACATCTGGAAAATATATACATATATTGCTTATTAATTGTGGAGTGGATATGATAAGTAGGTATAGGTAATTTCTATTGACCTTGAATATTCTGATATTTATTGAAAAAAACTTTAATTTCGCAATGTACATAATAACCGTGCTCTGGAAAGTCGCACAAACCCGAGAGAAGTACACCACAGTAAATAAAATGAAAATATCCGGCCGCGGACCGGAGGTTGAATTCACTGATCCAAAATGTTCAATCAACTCGAACAAAATGACATTTGGTAGGTTTTGGTAAGGTAGATAAAAAGATAAGATGGTTAAAAACCCTGCCTTTCTTCAGTTATATCCCTATTTATGTATATATTTTTTTATAATTATAATAGTTAATAATTCAGTCAAACCAGTTAAGACTTCAGCTACACATCATAACATATAGTATACGAATAAATACCTTAATAGAGATCTTACCTTTATCTTAACTCGATTGGGAAATGTAGAAATTACATTTATTTTATATATTGTAAAATATATTTATTTTAATATACAATATTCATTTATTTTATTTATTGTAAAATAACACGGCAGATTCAAATTGCACGACATTACGACTTTTTTATACGTTGTTAAGCAGTTGTTATTTTCTGTCATTATGATATATCCTTAGCAACGAAAATGGCAACGCTGCAACGAGAGGTGCAGAGAGGTGGTCCTAAATTTCTACAGCATGGCTAGAGAAAGACTATCTAGGTGGCAGTGGCTTTACAGAACTTTTCTTTTATTTTGTTCCTGATTGACCATTTTCACCAATTACTATGTTCAAGAACAACGAATGATTTAGGGGTTTCCTATTTTAAATATTCTGTGAAAAAATGTTCTCTATTTAAACAGTTGAAAAAGATAATCGCACATACGCCTGATGGTGCAGTATTTAATCGCTGACGATTCTTTCACAAGATTGATGAAGCCTTGAAAGAAAATCAAATTGTTATTTGTTTTTAAGAATATCAAGAAGCAAAATTGATAATTGGCTTAATTTGTTTACTTATTTATTCATAGTTCATGTGAACGAATTACAGAAACATGTTTAAAATCTGACAATAATAAAAGATGAAATTTGTTCTCATCCAGCCAACCCCAATTAATGAATTTGTTTTATAAAAAAAAAATGATTCTCCTTATTTCCAGAATTCGTTCACGCATTGGGAGAGCCAGAGAATCCTGACGAAAATGAAGAAGAAGAAGACGATGACGTCATAGAACCAACAAATATATCAATCGATTTTAGAAACGCTAATGATTCAAGAATACAAGAACCAACATTTTCTATTTAAACATTTTAATACAAATAATAATATTTTATCATTCATGTTAATGTTCTACCAATTTTGTAAATCATGCTTAGGTGTCCCTTAATTTAAACCATCCCTTAAATAGTGTCCTATAGAAAATATTTTGTGTCCAATTTGCTTATATTATCATCTATAGTTAATTAAGTACTCTCTCAAGTTTGTATAAATGTGTTATGGAATAATAAATCATTGACCAATGAATTATCTATGAATTCGAAATTTCAAATTTATTTCATAAGATTGTCGATCCTAGCCTTAGAACAAATACACTGTCAACCATATTTTTTTCAGCCAATATAGGTGATATTTCAATTGACCAATGCCAGATGTCAAAATTGTTGCCATTTATCAAATGCTGTTTGATTTTTATATATTTTTTGTGCACATTGTATAATGTATACATAGTTTCCAAAATATCAAATTTATCAGATAATCGAATAAATCTATCAACGATTCCATAATTGCCAAATTCTTTAGTTTAAAAATTAAGTACGCGGGTAGGTGAAGAATCAGAATCCAACAATAAATTAATAAGACATATGTGATTCATAATTTGTTCGTCACAAAAATATATGTTTGCTTAAGTGGTACTTAAGATAAGTATTATTGATGAAATTGTTTCTTTATAAATATCATATCTATCACGTATTCTCATATCTACACGACAGATTAAGACATGTTCTATAGATTTTAAGTATTACATATTGATATCTATATTTTCAAGTCTCATTAATTATTGTATATCTCATGAATAAAAGCTTTATTAATATTATAAAAAAAGTCTTTTAAATTACATCAATCAATATTAGTTGACTTTATCTATGGAACCCTCATCTGTTTTCTATGAATTTATTACCAGAAGATTGAGTCATAAAATATTTTTGAATGGGCCTGCATTTGACCCCTGTGGAATGCCACTCAGCCAATATGAATTAATAAAAGACATGAATTGTTGAAGGAAATCGTACGAAAACAAGACGAAAAGATATTTTGTTAAAAGATAGTTGGTTCCACAGTCCCAAACTTGTATAAAAAGTTCGTAGCAAGTCTGTCGTAGCGACTTTAATTAAGTCATATGCAGTTCGTGCAAACTTATAGCAAGCACAATGCAAGTTTGCTTGTAGCGCGTAAACTAGTAAAGTTGTAGACAACTTGCTGCAGATTTTGTAAAAGCAGTATGCTTTTACTAGTTTCATCATCGTCGGCCTTCTGTAGTCCACTTATTGGACGTAGGCCTCCATTCCCGACTTCCACTGATCCCTGTCAGCAGCTACCATGTGCCACTGGTGTCCGGCCACTTTCTTAATGTCATCGGGCCATCTTGATTGTGGTCTCCCTGGGTTTCTGCTTCCGGTTCTCGGTCGCCACTCCAAGGCTTTGTTGGTCCACCGGTCATCTGTTGTTCTGACTACATGTCCAGCCCAGTTCCATTTTAGTGAGGCTGTTTTTGGGCCACGTCTGTCACCTTTGTCCTCTCTAAGAAAAAGGTATTTGACACTTGCATCCTTCCAGTGCTGACGTATGGATTTGAAACTACCACCTTCACAAAAAGAACCGTGCAAAAACTCCGTGTAACTCAACGAGCAATGGAGAGAAGGACGTTAAACATCAGCTTGCGAGACAGAAAGAGAAATGAGTGGATTGGAGAGAGGACAAGTTTGCTGAAAGTTTATTGTGCCATCTGGGCATTGACTAACTGTCTTGTATTATGTATCCTAATGAAGTCATGTTAAAAAATATGTAATCTTATACATACTTATTTGAATAAATCATGTAGACGTGTCAAAATACCGCAAATCATCATAGGTTAATTAATTAACTTAATTAGCATATTTCTGTAATCTATAGTTAAATTGATTGCCGTATAAGTTCAAAGTTTAATTGTTTTTATTATTGAGTTATCGCCAATTACTAATTAATTTGATGACTTCATTATTTCTAACATAATTATTATTGATATGGTTATATGATTTTTTTCATGTTTTTAATAAAACAAGTGTGCAATTTAATTTTTATTTTTAAAGTTTTAAATTTTTCCTAAATAATGCCGCCCCCTAAAATGTGCCTCCCGGGGCGGATAGCCGCCCCTCCCCCGCTACTTCCCCTGGTTTATACGTATTAATTTTAATCAATATGAATGTATTAATATACATATTATTTATTTCACACATATCTAGAGTTCGACTCTGATCACCTAATACGATTAGATGGAAACCTATCGTTATTTTTTGATTAAGTAAATATTTCAGGTGATCCGCCTTTATTGATTTACCATAATTTATCCAAATCTATGTTTGTTTATGATACAATATCATATTAGTTTTATTTCTGGTAAGTATTACAAATGTATACTTAGTTAAGTATTTGATAGATATTTATGACGAAAACTGATCGATACAGTACATTGATAGGAAGATTACAGACATTTAAAAAAAATCAAAAAGCAAAACGATAATGACCATGACATCATAGTTGGGTCAGAGACTAATTAATTATTAGTTACGAAATTGGACCTATTCTGGAGACATGGGGTCGCCAGCTTCGGAGCTAGGGGGGAGGGGCAAAAATGTAAAGAAATCGATATAGCATGAAAAATGCATAAATGGCGCCGCAGGTGAAAATTTTTTGTGAGGCATAGTGGAGAGGGTCGTGATGTACTTTGTTTACTTGAAAATGTACATAATACTTTGCACAGTAATATGCATGAAAATGTCTTTTATAAAAAAAGCAACAAAAAATAGCGCCGCAGGCAATTTTTTTAAATGAAATAATTGTATTTTGATGGATTTCCATGAAAATTTATGTTATGATGAGAAAGCTTGTGGTAATATTGCGATTTTTTGTGAGGTTTTATCATTAAGTATGAAAAAAATTATACCTATTCCAATCTCTAGGGGGGAGCAGCTGCCCCCTGCCCCCCCGTGCCGACACCCATGTCTGGAGATATGATATTTAAATATACATGACAGCGCTGAAGACACAGAAACCAATGTATCGTTAGCAATAGTAATGCTAGTTCCTTATTGTTCAATACAAATAGAGGATTATTAATCATAATCATCTTTCCTTACATAAGCAATTAATCTTTGTAATAAATACATTTCTCCTCAAAGTATGTTTTAGTTCAATTTTTTCAAAATTTAGTTCAATAGTTTTATTTCAATCTTTATCAATCCATGAGTTGTGCCAATCATCACCATAATATTTTAGTAAGGTTCTATAGGTACTAAATCTCCTATGTCCAGGAATCAGTTTTACACGGGAGAACTCTCAGACTACATATTTGAGTAACGATAGAGCAGAATTCTGGCTAGGATATAGGCTATTAAAAAATCAAACAGTACCTTTATCTATACCCTTACGCCACGTCCCTTGCAGGGTAGGCAGAGAGGACGGAGAGCCAGACAGCTCTATCCTTACACACACTTCTAGCCTCCGTCACATTAATGCAATTTGTCATACACACTCTCTGATTCCTTTTACTCAAAACCCGTCCATCCTTGAGGATCTGATCGACATGGTCAGTCTTTCTCGCGCTTCCTCACACCTCTTCGTTCACTCAAATATATATTTTTTGCCATCCTGTCATCTTTCATTCTCTCAACATGCCCACACCATCTTAGTTTATTCACTTTCATTCATGTCACAAGTCACAACACCAGTCTTGTAGTCACTCATTCCCTAATAACCTCGCTCCTTATCTTATCTCTCAGCGTTTTCCCATATATTCTTCTTAACGACCTCATTTCCACTGCATTCAACCATGATTCGTCCTTCTTCATCCACGTCCAAGTCTAATTCAGACTTTAATTATAAAACAGCATGTATGCAATAGTGGTTGCGTGACATCTAAAAATGAGGCGTGGCACGCCGGGTACAAATGCTAGTCATATACCAAATAAGAAAACTTGGGAATATGACTTTTATCAATCCAGGGTTTTTTCTACTCGGATATTTATTTATATAATTATTTTTTGCACATTACAATAGAAAACAGGTTAAGATACTGTACACTACCTACTAAATCTAAAGTTTTTGTCTCTTAAGTTAAGAACCGACCTTGAAAATCCTTCTATAAGGCCCACCACACACGGCCGCAAAGTTAGTTAGCTGAACTTCCGGACGTTTGTGGAGAGCCTAACATAGCAAAAACGTTCGGCATGCCTAATAAAATTACATTTTGTTGAAAATCACTGTGTATTTTTGTAACTTAAAAACAGGAATATTATTGATATTAAAAAAAAACAGCCTCTCGACAACCTTTTCTATTGTAATTAGGGTTGCCACCTCTCCGGGTTTGACCCGGAGTCTACGGGTTTGAGTGGCGTTCTCCGGGCTCCGGGTTAGCATAGTGTATCTCCGGGTGGGAAATTTTTGTCATGACTAAAAAAAAAAGGAAAATAACCCCGGGGTCCCGTCCCCCCCATCGAAAAACCGGGGCTCCAGGTCAGCATACAAAATAAAATCTCCGGGTTTGTAATTATGGTGTGGACGAAAAAAAAAAAAAAAAAACGGAAAATACCCGGGGTCCCGGTTTCCCCCATAGAAAAACGGGGACTCCGGGTCAGCATACAAAATCTCCGGGTTTGTAATTATTGTGTGGACCAAAAAAAAAAAAAAAAGGTCAACTATTATTACACATTATTACAAATCTCCGGGCCTACGCTCTTACAAAGGTGGCAACCCTAATTGTAATATGCTTTGAGAAAAAATAGGTAGAAACATTGAACTTTTATCTAGGGAATGAGCGTAAAAGGTTTTTTATAAGTATCATCTTGTATAGATTTCTCAAAAAAATAAATGTAAAAAACACCACCGTTTTTTTTTTCGAAAGACAGAAACTCGTTTACCGAAAGAAGCAGAGATTTTTTTTGTGTCGATAATATGCAGTAAAACCTAAAAAAATTCTGTATTAACCCCAAAATTAAAAAAAAAACTATTTTTTTACATTTTGTCATGCAATTGTTCGTATGAACCGTATGATTTTAAACCTCAATGCCGCGGGAGATAAAACAGAATAGAGACAATTCTCATTAGGTTCGCGATTAACTGACTGACTTTTTGATGTAGCCCAGGTTTTTTCACTAAAGTATGGAGAAATATCAACATCTTCAGCCCTCCTCTATTCATTGTTGAACATAGGCCTATCGATAGAGCTCCACATTTCCCTATTCTGAGCAGATCGCTTCTAGCCGCCTCCCACAACTCATCTTAAACGAATCTTCAATTATACTTTTAAAAATCTTAAATGAGATTTCTTCCGTTATCGTATACCTATTGTATTGTTAAATGAATTTTGATTTGTAAAGCAATTCAAATGCAACAAATGTATGTAGATTGAATGAATGTGTAGTTGTACCTATACATATACAGGCATATATTAATTTGTATTGTGATAGTATATTTTGTAGACGTGTAGGTATATGTGTACTCCATTATATTCTGATTTAGCAATTCCCCCTTGTACAAGACTCCTTAAAATATGAATCATGAATAGCTGCGAACTCCGACCCACCACCACTAGCGGGTCCAGAGGGGGATAGGGGACTGAAGCCACCCCCCCAAAAACCAGGAGTGACAGTACTTTATATACAACTAGTTTCCGAAGAATCACATTGTTCATCGTTTTCTCATCATGTCATGAATTTTCTATTTTAAGCACTTATATTGTTTGACCCTGATGAATAATCTAAAATTGCATTTTACTTGCGGCCCGTCGCTCATTTATAATTTCAAATGGCCTTTCATCCAAAAAGTTTGCTCAGGCCTGCTATAGAAAGAGAAGCAGTATCATTATTTCAAACATTTTCTAAAAACAATTCTATTTTGTATATACATTTTTTATTTAAAGAAAATAAATCAAAGGATAGGTATCATGACCCTCTTCATTCAGTCTCAAAAAAAGTCGCCTGCGGCGCTATTCACATTTTAATACCATAAGGTCATATGTGCATGTAACGACCTTCAGCTCCCCCCCAAAATTGAATCCTGGATTCGCCACTGCCCACCACGTATTTTTGTTGTACAATATGTAGTTGTAATGTAGGTAGTAGGTACATCATGATTATCTCATTCCTAATTCCCGCGGTAAATTAATGCGACGCGGCTTGCTTCAACTTCACTTTGTATAAAATGTTACCATCTATAATATTTATTCCCCATATAATATTTTTGATTTATATATTTTATTCGTTCACGACCTGCGGCCTTTAAATGGTTAATAAAAAGTGTAACAATATACCTACAGGGGATAGGTATAAAGTATCTTAAATATAGGTACAAACAAAAAAAAAACATTGAAACGACAGAAATAAATTAATGATGATAGGTATAATGGTGAAAAGGTACAAATTATTATTAGGTATATTTTTTGAGGGATTTTTTCCGTCCTTCTTTATATTATTAATATGTGTATCATTTTCTTCTCTAGTATCTTACTACCTACTTACTTTAGGTCTAGATAACATTGAACTTGACGTTTTAATAAGAACTTAGGTACGTAATTTTTTTTACGATTAATATTACCGATTAGAAAGTGATTTATATTTCTAAGATATAATGTAAGAATGCAGTATTTTATGTTGGAACCTAATTGAATTAATTTAAATACATTTTAGTGCCTTGGTGTTCCAATTGTCGACACATAAAATTGGAATTGATTTCGCCAAATGTGGGGAAATTATTTCAATAGTGTAAACATTCTCCTCTAGATGTCAATAACATCGCCACCGGGAAATGCCATGCCGATTGCCGGTAATTTAATTCAGTTTTGTACGCGGCGTTACTCACGGTTGAAGTATAAATCGACTTTGTGGGCGTATTTACTCGCAATTTATAATTTTATAACATAAAGTGTTAGTTAAATACATTACATTGCAAAATGGAGGCATTCTTGGGAAAGAAATACAAACTCACAACATCAGAAAACTTCGACGAATTCATGAAGGCCCTGGGTGAGTAAAGATAACTTTTTTTGCGATTTTTTTCACTTCACCACGTGATATCTAATTGTTATTTTTTTACTATTGTATTGTAGTGAGACATGTGGCTTAGTTATTTAACGATTACCTACACGCTTGTAGCATTTTTCGAGCGATATGGAACTTTGAAAGTACTATTTCAGTTTTTTTTGCAATCTGTCATTGTTATCGATTTTTCCCCATTTTCTTGGAATCCATACTGTGATTGCATGCATGGAAAATGTGGGTTTTATTTATTTTTTGTTAGACGATCTATAAGTAACTTTCTATACGAACTTTTGAAAAAAAAACTTTTGGTTAAAAATTGTCACAAAAATTGACTGATTTACTCACATATGTATTTGATACTACGATACGAGTTTCAGTGTTGACGTTTTGAAATTTGCAAAACTACTAGATTTTTTGTCCAGAAAATACTAGAATATACTAGATGGGGTCGAAAAAATACTAGAAAAATACCAGATAATTTTTTTGTCGACCTTTTTTTTTTGGTCCTCGGCGAAAAATGTACTTGTTCTGCGAAAACACGTCGAGTTGACCTTGACGACTAAAAATTTGACGAGCGGGGGGGGAGGGGGGTGTGATAAAATGAATAAACCAACATTTTTTCATTCATTCTTCGGTCATTTCTGTACAAAATTTGAAAGCGTAACAAAATAATATTGCAAAGTACCGAAAAATACTAGAATTAGGTCTAAATATACTAGATTTTGATCAAAAATACTAGAATATACCAGATTTTCGGAATATACTAAAGAAAATACTAGATTCTTCAAAATGCCTCAAAAAATACTAGTTTAGTATTAAAAATACTAGAAACGGCAACACTGACGAGTTTGTTTGCGCAAACTACGAGTTTGCTTGTGCAAACTGATCTTCAGTTTTTTTATTTATATTATTTTAAATAATGAATTTAGGTTTATCGAAATAAGCCCAAATACACCTTTGTACACTACACAGCAAGCTCGTGTCGTAAAGTGGAGTGGTTGCATCAAACCTGAAATCCATGCACAGGTCCGCCGGGCACATAAGCTAGTATAAAATGACGTGTTAACTAATTAAGGTGGATTACTTAATTATGTACCTAGTATTAAAAAACTAATAATGGGTTAAGGAGTGAACATTGAACTGCCGAATCAGTATGCAAAAACAGGTAGGTAGTCCAGGCGCGATGATTCCCAAGAATACGATTCCCGTCGAGTTACCTTTTTTATCAGTGTGATAAAATAATAACCTGAGGTAATCATAGCCGTAGGCAGGGTGGAGTTATAGGCTCTCCACACACGTCCGGAAGTTCAGTTAGCTGAATCGACCGTTTGCAAAAAAGTTCCGACTAAAACCTCTTTCTGAATTCAGCGTCACCCCGATTTTGAATTCAGAAAGAGGTTTTGGTCGGAACTTTTTTGCAAACGGTCGATTCCGTTAACTGAACTTCGGGGCGTGTGTGGAGAGCCTAAAACCTCTTTCTGAATTCAAAATCGGAGTAACACTGAATTCAGAAAGAGGTTTTGGTCGGAACTTTTTTGTAAACGGTCGATTCCGTTAACTTAACTTCCGGACGTGTGTGGAGAACCATATACCTTAGACATGAGCGCCGCGCCGGCGCGCCGCCGCTAATCATGGTCGGCGCGCCGCCGCCGACAAAACGCTCACGCCGGCGGCGTGGGAACTGCGTGACCAAAAATATTTATCCTGTGTTTTTTGAGACAGAAATCGAAATAAGTACTTTTCCAGGTAAAAAAATGAAGCATTCAGCTGTGGCGACGCTAAGATTCAGTAATTATATAAGATGTCGAATAACAACTAGTTAACCCACTCCTACGTCTCACATATTTCGTTCATTTGGTTTGGAATAAAAAAAAATCGGGGAATTTTCTGTACCTTATTTATTTGATTCTAAAACAAGAAATAGGATGGGATGGAGGCATTAATAATTTGGTTCTTCATGGTGGAAATTAAATGAACAAACGTTATTCTATGTTAACTGGGAATCACAAGGAAAACTCAGAATTTATAGTTGATCGATTTTTAGGACACCGGTCGATTTTATCATACCACGCTGAAATTTTTTACCACGTAAATTTTAGCAGAAGGCTATATTTTTCTTCCAGGAATATCTGACCAAAATATGCGGCCTTTCGTCTTTTCGGTCAACCGTTCTATCTTTTCATTAGTTTAACCTTTGATTTTATCGAAGTACCTAATCGAAATTATTTTCATTCCACTTGACTAGATTCGCTATTCTCCAGATAACAGGTGCACTCACTGACCTGGAGGTTGTCGAGAGTTTCACATACCTCGGATCCGTGCTAAATGACGCAGGAGGATGCGAGGCGGAGATCAGAAGACGGATTGGGATGTCAAAGAACGCTATGAAACGCCTTGATAAAATATGGAAAGACCGAAGAATATCCAGAGGGCTAAAAATTAAATTGGTGCGGTCGCTTGTGTTCTCTATTTTCCTCTATGGGGTGGAATCTTGGACCTTGCGAGCGAGGGACAAAGCTAGAGTTGACGCTTTCGAGATGTGGTGTTAGAGGCGCATGCTGCGGATCCCATGGACTTCAAGAAGGACAAATGCCTCTATCCTTCAGGAACTTGGAATCACATCTAGATCGTCATCTCCATGCTTAGAAAGAATTCTCCAATTTTTTGGACACATCGCTCACAGAGGGGGAGATAGTCTCGAGAAGCTAATAATCACGGGAAACACGCCGGGATGGAGACCCAGAGGACGATCACCTTTGCGATGGACGGACCAAGTTACGCAGACTGTTGCCCCCTCCATCTACAGGGCAGTGCATCTTGCCGAGGACAGAGCTGCGTGGCGGGGATTGGTCAAGCAACGGGTGTTTGGGTTTGGAGATCGCGACCCTCAGCAGTGAGGAAATCGACAGGAGAGAGAGAGAGATGCTATATTAAATTTATTTTAATACAATAAGTACTGTAGAAATAGTTAAGACTCCTCTTCTCTTGACAAAAAACGATATTCATTTGGTAATTTTTACGTTTACGATCTTCAAAGTGTCAAAATGTGATTATATTTTGATATTAGATATTTTAACGTTAAAATCCAATTATTTCGCTCATCCAAGGCTGCATTTTAATAAAAAAATAATAATTTACTATCCCTTAACGTGGTTTCTCGGACTGTGATTACAGACTACTCTCAAATTGTAATTTATCTTTCCACCGATAATCATTACGTATTTTGGTTGATGTCATTATTAATTTATGCACCTTTCGACTAAAAACACCACAATATATCTTTATTTATTTATTTTCTTTATTTTTACACCTAAAATAACATCCAAAATAAGTTTTTTTTTTAATAAAATGAATCTGGGTTTATCGAAATAAACCCACATACATCTTTGTACACTTCAGAGAAAGCTTAAAATCTTGTGTTGTGAAGTGGAGTAGGTCGGGGATTGAACCCGCGCCCACTGGATTAACAGTCGAGCGCGTTACCAACCAGGCTACAGACCACCTCAAAACTTAAATTAGATAATTACCCTTCCATTCCAAGCAACAGCACATATAACACATATGTTTTTACAGCTTATGCTGAACCGTAGTTCTTAGTTACATAGGAATTTTGCATTTTGTGGAAGGTCGACCTCGTCATCGCAATTCTGGACATTATTTCAGAGTTTGAATTCCACTCACCGTTTAGCTAACAGCCCAAATATTGCCAAATGAGAAACCTGTTCGACTGCACTACTGCCCATAGTTAGGCTCATTCTGACGCATTTGACTTTATGGATTTGTTTTTTTTGACCTGCCCTCCAGCACCATAAAAAGGCAATAATGAATTTTTCCATTATTTTTCAAATATGAGCTTTTATTTCACTTTATTATTGAAATAATCATAGTTTTTCAAAATAAATAAATCGATTTTATCATTATCTTTTTCACATATACGTATTTAATCATTTAAAACAATATTGCAAAAAAATCCAATGCTTTCCCCCACTTTGGATCCACGCCGCCGGCGTGGCGCCGCCGCCGGCTATTTTAGACATGGGCGCCGCCGCCGGCTTTTTTGCAGCCGGCGCACATGTCTAATATACCTACATAGGAGAAATGAATCACATTATTACATACTAGCTATATTTCCCGTGCTTCGCAACGGCAAAATTTGTGTATGGATGGTAAAGTAGGTAGGGTTACTATTCATCTTTTCGACACCAAAAGCAATACGGATTCGAAAAAATCATTTTTTCATGCCTCCTCTTCGTGCCCCCCCTCCTCGTACCCCCTATCCCCCCCCTAAGAACACTCCCTGGAGCAAGCACAATAATTTGCCAAAGTTTTATCTCAATCTGATGAACGGTTTAGGAGCCTATAAAGGACAAGGTGAAAATGTTAGGTACATAGGTACGAACTAAAATATTTATATGGGATTATAAAATGCAAAAAAAACTGTTAGTCCCGGCTTCCCTCCTACAGAAATCCACTCTTCGTCACTGTTCTATGTATTAAGTAGGTAGGTCATAGACTTATTATCTTCATGGACCAATAGTCTGGGCTAACACAGGAACAAAGTAGAGTGGAAACATCGTTTGTACTGGATCGGTCACGTGACCGTTGGCAGGATGGTAGGGTGGACCGTTTTAATTTTTTTTAAATCCGGTTGGGCGGGGTGCGGGAAAGATGGTGACATAAATTAAATGTAGTATGAAGGCATTTTAATTTTTAATGTTTAGTACCGCCCCAAAGGATCAAATTTATTATTTTTTCCATATAATGCCCATTTTGAAAACTAAATTTAAAAAATTAACTATGTAGTCCATTTGTCCAAATAATCCGCAAATACCAGAAAAATAATTGTTTTAAATATCTAAAATACAAATTTAATTGTACCTGCTAATCTATACATTTATTTAATACCACGGACCGGACGGCAGTATTAAACGTCATATTTTTTTGGAAAATATTTCACATGGTAAATGCTAGCATGATACTGCTTCAATCGATGTCAAAAACTTTATTTTTTCCCCACACAAAATCGCTCCACCCTAACATGCAGGTAAGAAAGGCGGGAACACGTGTTCGTTGGCAAGCGATGTTTCCACCCTTCAAATATCAGATTATCAGTCCATAGGATAATATGTCAATGAGGTAGGTACTAGGTACCAGTGAAGCCGGGGCTAACATTTCTTATGGGATTACGTCAGATTAGACACTATTATACCTATATTTTTTTCCAAAACGGAACTCGATGGGAATCGTGTTCTTAGGTAGCTTCGCGCCTGCTAGGTACGTAATATTCTTATTACATACATATATTTAAGTACATAAGTACATAGTTTAGTTTACTTAATTACATTTCTATATAGGTAGCATGTTCATAAGATTAAAATGTTTTTCGTTCGTTGTGATAACAGCTATCAAGAAAACAGTAATCTGGTTGGAAAAAAATATATACCTAGTAGTAGTATTTTTTCTATCGTCCCGTATGCTTTTGGGTGCGCTGAATCCGAATTTCAACTCGCCACCCCAGGTGTTAAGAGATGAATGGTGAATGTATCTCGACATAAGTCCAGCACTCAACAGATGCCCATCTTACATTGTATATCAGTTGAGAGACTACGTAATCATGTACATTTTTACGATTTCTATTGCTGAGTCTCTGAAAGGGGCGGCAATTGTGGCATATTATTAAGAAATTGAAGGAAAATCCCGCGGGCTTAATGTCCTCCACAACCCCGGGTAGCTCAGGCTCATTAATAGCGTAATAGCGACCTCTTTACCCGCTCTTCTACACAAATCTTATTAAGAGGTAGGCCCAGGGTTAGCCTTAAGAGAGCCCCCGGCAAACCCCACCCCTAAATTACGTTCCTTCAGTGTCCTTATCCAAGGAGGTTACACTTCATTACTTACAAATAAGAGACTTAAATACTAGTAATTACATCTACATATGGACAAGTCTTAATTATTAAGAAATTGAAAGACTCCCACGAGCTTAAGACCGTAGCCGGGCGGCACTTTCTCCATACAAATGTAGTCCCCTTGTAGTCCCCTGTTTCCTTCCTAGATAATGCCTCTAGAGCAATAGTTTTTTTCATAAAATTTAGGACTACTGTAGGTATGTCCCTATGTTTCGTTTTTTTCTTCAAATATTAATTAAGAAAAGAAATGTGACCTTCCAAAAACCTTGAAAAATCCCCGTTTCTACCGCCGTGTTTAGGCAACTGCCAGACAAATTTGAAAAAGTTTTAAGATAAAATAAAAGCATAGGGACATAGATCTACTCTTTCTTTAAATTTTGATACCAAAAAAATTTGAATCCGTTAACTTTTGGAGGAGGAAACGGAGACTACGAAACGTCGATTTGGCAAGATATTTGTAGGTCTGATCGGTCTGAGCTGCAGTTGTCCCTGTCGCACTATAGCTCGGCTGATTGGGGCCAGCGCGACGGCGATATTTATTTCAAATACCTATTTCTCAATTTTCGCTCAGCCCGGCTATCCTCTTAAGGCCCTCTGCATCCCCGGGTAGCACAGGCGCATATAGCGTTATTAAGAATAAGGGAATTATTAAGATTTATAAAGAAATACGGGACGAAGAGTAATATGGGAACAGAGTAGAACTGGGAACCCTAGATATGTAGTATTGATGGGGGCCTATCTTACAATGAGTTACAATTAAAGATTTATAATAGGATCAAAGGTTTATTGTTACAGTAGACTCATTCGATCATTATTATGATGTATAGACAATATATACATGTACTATTTGTACATGTAATTTCTATTCAGTCCATTCCTACCTTGCTTGTGTATGTCATTCTCATAGATCAAGAACATCATTGTCTAATTTCTAATATCTTATAGATGCACTAGAAGACCTCATCGCACTGAGGTCAAGAGCACATTAAGGTACAAAAACGCATGAAAAAATGTTAAAAATAACTTATTTTTTGAAATCACAATTTTATGTTTTTGTGAGATTGATATATACCTACCTATGGTATATTTAGGTATAATATTTTTGACAAGAATAATATTCTCTGTATCATGAATCCTGAACATAAAAAAAATCTACGAGTCAAATTTATAAGCAGCATACGTAAATATTTTAGTTAAACGAAGTATTATTTTGTTTCGAGTGTTCTTTACCTGATAAACAAGTGTAGGCATACCTGCGGCTATTGTTATCGCCTCGCCGTAGCTAAAACAATAGAGGCCTTACCAGGCGAAATTCTAGGAAGCGAATATTGTCTTGCTCCAGGTGTCTGCGTTCATTAAAGATACAACGTTGCCAGTTCCAATTTTCGTATCCATCTCAGTTTCAGCGTGAGAAATATTTGACACGTGTAAGCGTGACGAAATTGTGTTTTTAGAATAATTAATATTAAGATTAGGAAGTAACCAGCGAATTGACTACGCTACTAGGAGTATGTGTCGTGTTATCTTAAGCTTAGGTAAAGATACAAATCATGAAAATCATTATATCATATTGTTCAATTTGTAAATAGTGTATGTAGGCATATGATTTGTAATTAATTGTAAGATAGTTGTGAATAGACATTTATACTTATCAATTAATGTAGCATGGACAGTTGATTACTGAATTAATCCATATCAATCATGTATAATTTTAATTTGGACTGTATGACGAAAAATACTATGTGCCACGTGGATTTGAAAATTCTTCAAGGACATTAATTGGTTTCCAATTGGACCAGGTGAAGGCGTGGCTAGCACACGACATATCGGACGGGAAATGGTCTAAGCCAATGGCAGCAGGGCCTCATCGATTAGGACCGCCTCTTCCCAGGGGTTAAAGCCTATGCTATAAAGGGACCTGTCGCTGAAGGAAGAAGTTAGTTGACACTTGATTTGTGGAAACAGCGGTCGAAATACGAGATAGTTCGGTTGTCTCTCGTAACAGTCAGTGAATAACACATAATTATCTTCGTGTGTGTGTCGTCTATTGTGATACCTTCGACGTTGAAATAAGAAGAGCCTTCGCCCCGTCAGTGCGATACGTGAGCTGCCACGGTAGGGCTCTAGTATTCACAAATTTGCCTTGTCTGTGTCTCTTCGGAGAGCGAGGCCATAGTACTGAAAAGTGCTGAGCAGTGCTTCTGGATCCCATCAGTAAATCACCGCCATCATTCAAGCCAGCGCCTCTAGAACGGATTCTATGAGAGCCACTTGAACATTCATCGTTGGATATGCGGCAAGGGATTGCGTGATAACGTCGTTATTTATACAGTGTTTTTTTTTGTTTATTAAAAAGGCCAAGTGTGTTGTGATAGTCTAACAGCGTAATTATTTGAATAGACTCAGTGATAGCTCCGACGATTCGTAGGTTAATTTAGTTTTAATATGACTAGTAATAGGAATAATTATTAGTTCGTAGTTAATTGTTGTTTTGTGTTATTGTGAGTTGTGTATTTTGGACCAATAAATGTAAGTAATTTTAATCTTATTTTTTTGTTTTGTTTCACACACACACCCACCCACATAGTACTGTGTCAATATGTCGCCAAGCAACGTGGGGCTTTTTTTCTAGCAAGTGAGCTGGAACGGATACCACTGCCCTGAGATATTTGCTTTATTTTTTTTCTACTATTAATTTAATTTTATTTTTACAACACTTTTGATTTGTTATTTATAAAAATGTTTCAAGTACTATTGGGTGTGGGTGCCAGCGGGTTGTTTGCATCGTTCATACAAAGTATTTGTCGGTTTTTAACATTTAGTATAATCGATAGGGATTCAGGAAATGGTGTGGTTACGAGGTCTGCCCACCGAGAACAGGGTCTTCAGGGGGAATCAGCCCCTTCTCGGGTAGCACAGGGGCAAGTTCCTTCCCAGGTAGCATTAGATAGGTTTCATTGTGGTGGGATAAGCTGGGATGAATCGTTTTCAGGCCATCCGGAACAATGTCCAGAAGCGTTTCTGGAGTCGGCTGAGGCCTACTTCGTAAAGAGGGGCACCTCAGGAGGTGCTAGAGTTAGGGAAGCCTCTGCAAGGCTGGCTGGTGAAGCTAGGTTGTGGTGGTCGGCTTACAGAGAGTTAGAAGATTGGGATTTTTTTAAGAATGCTCTAATTTCAACATACGGCATAGAAGAGAGAAGGGGGGAATTGACCGCGAAATTTTACGGGCTACGACAGGAACGCGCTGAGAGGGGAGCCTCATTTCTGGTAAAAAAGAAATTATTGTACGCGAGGTTGTTCCCCAATACGATCATAGATGACCGGACATGTCGGGATATTGTAAAACTAATGAACCCCCGCTACAAAGATCTATTCGCCGCGCATGATTCATTAAGTTACGAATTCCTTCTTAAAATCGTCGGTCGCATAGATTTCTCGGAAACCGTAGATCAAGGGGTGACGCAAGTAAATAGGTCGCCGAATAACTCACGTAGAGAGGTACAATTGCCAAACTGTCATTACTGCCCCGGAAGGCATTACAATAGGGATTGCCGCGAGAGGAACGAATACCTCCGAAATTTAAACGCATCACGCCCGGGCAGGTACGCGACCGGACAGCGCCTGGCCCAGGGCCCCCAGTAATAACACCGAGGTATAATCAACGTAGGCGGCAGGAGGTCCCTAGTATAAGTAGAATTAACGAAGAGAATGGCCAGTGTAATATATTAGCTAAGGCTAGAGCTACATTACCTAGAATAAGAGTGCAGTTACTAGATCGTGAATACGAAGTTTTGATTGATTCTGCCGCCTCTCATAATATAATAAGTAGTCAACTTGTACCGCAATCCTTGTATGAAAGTAGTGATATAAAATCAGTAAATATGGCGCACAGTGAATCGCGCCTTGATGTTGTAGCAAGAGTTAAGTTATCGCTGGTTGTCTCGGACGTGATTATGCAAGAAGATTTCCTAGTTATCGACGGATTAAGGGAGGGTGTAATATTAGGAATAGGGTGGTTAGTTTCACAGAGAGTAGTAACAGATTTTTATAGAGGATGTGTGCATTTTGGCGTTACACAGAGGAGTACTGCGCACCTGATACCATTTAGAAAGTCTTTATCAGCTAAGGATGTCGAGTTGCCAGATTTAAGTGATCTTAACCCTGAGCAACAACGGGAAGTAACGGAACTTCTAAGCGAGTTTAAGGAACAGTTCACTCCTTACGCCGGCCCTGCTCCGCTAACTCCGTACCATATACGATTGAAAGACACCCGACCCATTAGAGTACCTCAGTATAGATTGTCGGATAGTAAGAAGAAGCTACTCTACCAGCAACTGGAGGGTATGCTTGCGACTGGGGTTATAGAACCAAGCAAGTCGCCATACAGCTTCCCAATTGTCATGGCTCCTAAGAAAGGTAAGGAGGCTTATCGGTTTTGCGTAGATTACCGTAGATTAAATGAAGTGACGGAAGATGAGCCTTCGCCATTGCCTATTATTCACGAAACACTTAAAGATTTAGGAAATGCTCAGGTGTTCTCAACCATTGACCTAACCAAGGGGTATTGGCAAGTACCAATGCACGAGGATTCGAAACACCTGACAGCGTTTACTACACCTGATGGTGCTAGTTTCCAGTTTCGTGTCTTACCGTTCGGTCTGAAGGGGGCACCTGGAAATTACCAGCGGTTCGCGAGCCAGGAGGTATTGGCGGGGTATTTAAGAGACTTCGCTTTGGTCTACTTGGACGATATTATTATTTTTTCTCCTGACTGGGAAAGTCACCTTTACCACCTTAGATTAGTATTAGAGCGTCTACAACAATTTGGGTTACGTTGCGCCCCAGATAAATGTCATTTGGGTGTAAGGGAATTAGAGTATTTAGGACATGTAGTTTCAGCCACTGGTAATCGACCACTGAAAACGCACGAAAACGCGATCGCTTCTACGCCCGTACCAACAACTAGAAAACAACTACGAGCTTTCTTAGGACTTTGTAATTGGATGCGCGAGTATGTGCCACGCTTCGCGGAATTAGCTGCACCGTTAACAGACCTTTTGAGTACAAACAGACCCTTCAGGTGGAACCTCGAAGCTGACAGGAGTATGGAGGAGATTAAGAAAGCTATGACGAAACCCTTACATTTATCACGACCGGACTTCACTAAACAATTTGTTTTGCAAACAGACGCTAGCAAGGTAGGCGTCGCGGCGGTGTTATATCAGCCACGTACTGACGGTGGGAGGGATATAGTATCGTATGCTAGCGCCCGGCTCAGCAAGGCTGAACAAAGATGGCACTCCAACGAACAGGAAGCAATGGCTGCCATCTGGGCGATAAAGCGCTATCGCCCATATTTAGAAGCTAGGAAATTCATACTTAGAACCGATAACAGGGCATTAACATGGTTAATGTCGGCAAAGGATGAGAGGGCGAAGTTAACTAGATGGTCTTTATTGTTACAGGAGTTTGATTTCACTTTAGAACATTGTCCTGGTAGGGAAAATGAGTTGCCCGACTGTTTATCTCGTAACCCAGGTGAGGACCAAGTAGACTCGAATGTTGAGGACATGAATACAGCGATGTATCCGACAGTAGTAGATAGCATAGATGATGAGAGTCAGGCGGTAGTCTTGCAGATCGAAGACGAGGAGGAAGCCCCTCAGCCTACGGAAGAGGTTGCCTCAGTAGTGGAAATTACTGAATCAGTGGGGCTAAGTGATTCGATTCGTAGGAGTCAGCGACGAGATGGGAAGTTGAACGAAATAGTGAGACAGCTGCGTCGAATGTCATTACGATCGCAAACATCGGGAGCTAATCGAAATAGTAATAGTAATTACTTGTCACGATTCTCATTAATAGACGGCTATCTATGGTATAAGGTTGGCGATAATCCATCTCAGTTAGTTGTACCTAAGCAATGTCAGAAGCGAGTGTTAGAATATTATCATGATGATCGTATTGCGGGTCATCCGGGAGGGAAAGAGACGTTGAGAGCTATACAAAGGTATTATTATTGGGCAGGAATGAATCGTGACGTCATTAATTATGTTAAACGGTGTGTAACTTGTGCGATGACTCGTGCGCGGCCTCATCGGCCCCTAGCACCTCAAGGCGCTTGCCAGGCCCAACATCCATTCGAGATTGTAGCAATAGATATAATGGGACCGTATCCAACGACGTCGAAAGGTAATAAATCACTCTTAGTTGTCACCGATATGTATACGAGGTGGGTGGAAGCGTTTCCCTTACGAGCAGCTTATGCAACGAACCTAATTAAGAAAATTGAATCAGAAATATTCCCTAGGTATGGCTATCCTAAGGCTATTCTTACGGATAACGGTAAACAATTCGAACATTTAGCTTGGAATATAGCGCTGCGGCGTTGGCAATGTGACCATTGGGCAACGGCGATTTACCACCCCCGTAGTAATGTTACAGAACGGCGTAACCAAGAACTTAAGAAACTGATGCGAATACACTTACAGGGACATCCACATAAACACTGGGATGATTACATACCGACAATACTAGGTTCACTTCGCAGTAGGCGAAATGAAGCAACGCGATTAACACCCAGTCAAGCACTCCTAGGATACGAATTGAAGCGTCCAGGGGAATGGAACGCAGGTTCATCTGGTGAACCAGTTAGTGTAGAAGGTAGGAATCGCACGAACCTTGACAGTGAGATAAGGAGGAATCAGGAACAATATAGGCAGGTTTATGCTCCAGATACAACGACGAGCCCTAGATTCGAATCCGGCCAGGAGGTAATGATGAAGGAGCACCCTCTTTCCAACCACAGATTAGGTTTTCACGCAGGGTTTGCACCGAAATGGAGTGGACCTCATCGCGTGCTTATGTCAGTAGGCAGAGGTCACGTATACTGGATAGAGAGGCGAGGTAGACCGGTGAAAGTTCACGCCGATGACCTTCGGTTGGCACCTACGGAGTTTAGTGAGGGTTAGGTTAGACAGGATGAGGAAACCGGGGACGGTGTGGTGCACAGTTGGGGAAGGGCCCTCCTCTTCTGTGTGTTATATCATAACTGGACCTCGTCTTGCGAGTTTTGAGGGGGGATAGAATAGTTGATTGCTTAATTTCGATTTGATTCCGTTATCTCATTATTGTTTGATAGGCCAACTTGGCCTAATAATATACCAATTCAGATCATGTTAACTAATTAAATTCGGGCAAGGGTGTGTGTGAAACAATCATTGTTGTACATAGAAATTGTAAATAATGTGTATATATTGCTAGTAGGTTAATTTCTGTATATATTTTCTCTATTCATATCTAAGTAGATTTAATTTAAGATTAGGTTATTGAATTATTTAGAGGTAATTGTAAATACTTTGATGTAAATTGATAACACTTTGATAAATCTGATTATGAGCTACTGAGCTAAGTTAATATAATATAGATCGGGTGATAATTCTGAAAGGGAATAGTATACAGTACAGCCTTGTTCATGTTTCCTTGTTTTTTTTTTTTGAAGCAATGTTGGTTTTATATTCATGTAGAAGTTGGTGAACTGTTGAATGATAAGTTTTAGATATTTTTCTATAAAAATATCTTGGCGCCCAAGCACCGAAAGGTGTATGTATATATAGAGTAGGTTTAATTTTACAATGTAAATAGTATTTAAATAGGTCCATTTATTTTTTTATTAATAATAATATTGATTAGGTAGTAAGATTGTATTATAGTAGTTATAGTTAGAGTATTAAGTAGGCTACGCATAGAGTAAGACTGTGGTTGATTACTAAGATTAGTTATCTAGGTATTTCCAGTTTAATTTATATTTAATTACGTGAGATTGTTAACATTGTCATACAGACGAATATTTTCTTGTCAATTCAAGGGGGGGCGTTTTGATATATACCTACCTATGGTATATTTAGGTATAATATTTTTGACAAGAATAATATTCTCTGTATCATGAATCCTGAACATAAAAAAAATCTACGAGTCAAATTTATAAGCAGCATACGTAAATATTTTAGTTAAACGAAGTATTATTTTGTTTCGAGTGTTCTTTACCTGATAAACAAGTGTAGGCATACCTGCGGCTATTGTTATCGCCTCGCCGTAGCTAAAACAATAGAGGCCTTACCAGGCGAAATTCTAGGAAGCGAATATTGTCTTGCTCCAGGTGTCTGCGTTCATTAAAGATACAACGTTGCCAGTTCCAATTTTCGTATCCATCTCAGTTTCAGCGTGAGAAATATTTGACACGTGTAAGCGTGACGAAATTGTGTTTTTAGAATAATTAATATTAAGATTAGGAAGTAACCAGCGAATTGACTACGCTACTAGGAGTATGTGTCGTGTTATCTTAAGCTTAGGTAAAGATACAAATCATGAAAATCATTATATCATATTGTTCAATTTGTAAATAGTGTATGTAGGCATATGATTTGTAATTAATTGTAAGATAGTTGTGAATAGACATTTATACTTATCAATTAATGTAGCATGGACAGTTGATTACTGAATTAATCCATATCAATCATGTATAATTTTAATTTGGACTGTATGACGAAAAATACTATGTGCCACGTGGATTTGAAAATTCTTCAAGGACATTAATTGGTTTCCAATTGGACCAGGTGAAGGCGTGGCTAGCACACGACATATCGGACGGGAAATGGTCTAAGCCAATGGCAGCAGGGCCTCATCGATTAGGACCGCCTCTTCCCAGGGGTTAAAGCCTATGCTATAAAGGGACCTGTCGCTGAAGGAAGAAGTTAGTTGACACTTGATTTGTGGAAACAGCGGTCGAAATACGAGATAGTTCGGTTGTCTCTCGTAACAGTCAGTGAATAACACATAATTATCTTCGTGTGTGTGTCGTCTATTGTGATACCTTCGACGTTGAAATAAGAAGAGCCTTCGCCCCGTCAGTGCGATACGTGAGCTGCCACGGTAGGGCTCTAGTATTCACAAATTTGCCTTGTCTGTGTCTCTTCGGAGAGCGAGGCCATAGTACTGAAAAGTGCTGAGCAGTGCTTCTGGATCCCATCAGTAAATCACCGCCATCATTCAAGCCAGCGCCTCTAGAACGGATTCTATGAGAGCCACTTGAACATTCATCGTTGGATATGCGGCAAGGGATTGCGTGATAACGTCGTTATTTATACAGTGTTTTTTTTTGTTTATTAAAAAGGCCAAGTGTGTTGTGATAGTCTAACAGCGTAATTATTTGAATAGACTCAGTGATAGCTCCGACGATTCGTAGGTTAATTTAGTTTTAATATGACTAGTAATAGGAATAATTATTAGTTCGTAGTTAATTGTTGTTTTGTGTTATTGTGAGTTGTGTATTTTGGACCAATAAATGTAAGTAATTTTAATCTTATTTTTTTGTTTTGTTTCACACACACACCCACCCACATAGTACTGTGTCAATAAAACGCCCCTCCTCTTTTGGCAATAAAAAATATTTGTTGCTGTTAATCTAAACTATGAACAATAAGAAAACTTATGGACTAATTACAAACTTAACCTACTCCTAATCTAAACATATGTGGATAGGGCGCCAGGATATTTTCAGGATTAATATCCAAACCGTGCAATGACCCTAGCTAGATAATACAAAACAATCAAAATGCCTACACTACAGAACTTACATCTAATACATCTTACAACTATAACAATAATTAAATACACAGTGCATGAGTCACGCTCCCATGCGCCGAAGGTGAGGATGACATTTCACCCTCCGACGTTTCCAGTCTCTCTGGATAACCTCACTGTCTATAACCCCTCTAGCTACCTCTTTGTCACAAGACTCACAAGTGTGGTGAGATAAATCTTTGCCTAGCTCCTCATACTCAACTATTGCGTCATGTTCGCACTTCCGGTATTCATCGACAGATGTATCGTCCTTACTCGGCTGATACGTGGCGAGTAAACAACAAAGAAGGTTGCAGTCGGCCACACTCATTCTCTCAGTCACAGCATCCTTCTTCATCCCACATCTATCACTATCAACTATCACATCTACGATCGTGTCCTCATACGCACTCTCTCTGTCTTTCTCTTCGCTAGCAATCGTTTCCTCTGTCAGGTACTCAGTTTTAACTTCGCTATTATTCATCTCCTTGGATTCTACATTCATCTTCTCTACAGACGTACACACACCCTGCTCAGCTGGTTGGTGAGGGAAGTCCTCCACTCGAACCTCCGAGATTGGCAACGCGTCCTCTCCCGGACACACCACCACTGAACAGGAGTTTTCTGTCACTCCATTCCGAATGCAACCCTCTTCTGTCGTTGTATCGCTGGATACACCCACGCTAACTACCTCAACTTCACTCACCACACTCAACGCATTATCCTGCTCCTCAGGATGCTGGAAACCCATTCCAGGCGCTGATGAGTCACCCTCCCCGTCAACTGAGCTACCTCCCGAAAAACGATTACTACGCTGTCTCTCCTTCCAAGTTCTACCTTTGCGCAATCCTGAGTCGGTCCTATTCCGAATTATCGCGATCTCAGGTCGTATGAGTTTAAATTGCTCGATGTCCTGTGATGATAATGATATCCCCTCTCTTCGTGCCTATCGTAAACAGTCTCAAATTTAATATCCATTTTCATTACAATATTACAAAACTCGTCAAACGAATAATCCCCTGCAAAGAATACCTCCCTATACCTGCGAGACATCAATCTCACGAACGTCATGCACTCTGTATTAATGTCCTTGTCCCCAAATAAACGTTGAAAGAGGGCTTTCTTCCTCTGAAGGAATATACAGCCGAGTTCGTTGACCTCCTGTCTGTCTCCATATAGATGAGTAACCAGTGACCCATATTGGTTTTCTACCCCATGCGCCAATAAGAATACCCCTTTGAACCAATCCCAATCTATTATTCCAATATCCCTACCTATTTCAACTTCCCAAAATTCCCTTGCCTTTCCAGTTAGTCTCTTATAAGCCTGTCTAACCTTCCCTTGCTCACTATATTTTTCCTTTGCAAAGAACTCTTCGCCTCCACGAATAAAGTTCTCTGCAGACTCCTCTAGTCTCCCCGAATATTGCCCCAACCACTCAGCTCGCGCATGACAGCACGCATGAGAGAAGTGTACTGTTTCTTTCGCCCCAGTTTTCTCTACGTCTACACCACCCACACTATCAGGCTGTGACTCTGTAGTCACGCTGGTATCTCTACCCTTGCCATCCTCAACCTTGCGGTTCGCAAAGAAGCGCAACAAAACCAACCCCAACACTCCTCCAAAACAAAACTCAAGCATAACAGAAAACATCTCGAAAAAACAAACAAACAATTGATCTCAGGGTCATGAATCCCACCAGCACACTTACTGGAAACTGCCCCACGTTGGGCGCCAGATTGACACGGAGCTTAAGGCTTGGGAGTGAAAGCTGGTTCTCGGTTCAGCTCCCAGTGTCAATAAACAACTACCATTTCTGTGCTACCTGAGGGTGGTTTGTTTTGGAGGAGTGAAAACAATGAATAGCAATTTTATACATATATTTACAAATAAAAAAAACTTAAAGCTAGGTACTTACTCTATGATTCTATATAAACACTACACCTTAAAACTAACCGTCACACACAACACTTTACGAGCGCAACGCGAATATGACACAACGTAATCCCTCGGTGATGGCAGGCGCGCACTGCGCAGCCCTACCGATGTTCTACGGTGATGACAGGGCACAAGGCCTGCCCAGGTCTCGGTGATGATGAGGTGAGAGAGGCTTGGTAACTCTCCCTGTGATGATGTGAGAGGGGCTTGGTGGCCCTCCCGTGATGAGGTGGAAGACCTGCGTTCTGGCGTTATGCAATGTGGCCAGGCGGATAACGTAACATTACGTAACTCGTGGCAGTTACACTGGTAACAGATATAATAACAGTTCGTGCACACAACTAATTAGTTATTAATGATTCGTTCTCACTCGATGAATTAGGTCAACAAATAAGTTCGTTCACTCAATGTTCAACACAGTCTCTACGGTAAAATGGTATGGCGAATTACACAATAAAAATAAATACGTATCTACGAACACAATAACCACATAAGTTGCCCGAGGCTTGATGTCCTGACGACTATATTATGAAGGCCATAATTTGGCTTTGCGATTATAATTTGAGTTCGACCGGCTATGACAAGTGCTAAAGCTCGACTGCCTGAAAAAAGCAATGCAAGGATCTTACTTGAAGACCATTCTTATCTGTATGCACTTACATATCTACCCTGAAACCAATTATTTAAACAATGAACCCCAAATATTACAATAGACCCCTATACCGTTATATGTACCTGACCGTGTTGTTAGCCTAATGGAAAATTCTTAGAAAGTTGTCAGACAATAATACCACTAAAACAATACCTCTACCCGTCTGCCTACTTAAACAATAGATGTGGAATGTGTACAGGTACCTGGCTTCACAAACATTGATTTTTTCGAAAGCAATAATATTTTAAAATTCAACTTAAATATTTTTTTTGGCATCTACTACCGCTAGGTACATATCAAGATCATCGGAATTTTTCTACATGTTTGTAGTTGAATAACAAGTAGAATAACGGTAGAATACCGGCTCATTAGGATGGAGGTCTGGGTTCGATTCCCGGCCGCGGCAGATGGATGAACTGGAATTGGTGAATGTTACTTAAGTGTATAGTGATCACATTAAGCCAGCCGACGATCAGTCATAAGCCCGATGGAAGGTCCATCCTCTGCTGTGTATCTGTTGAGATATAACTACTTTACTCCAGGAAATAGAGAATTTTACCGTGCAAAACGTATAGTAGTTCTGATTTTTGGATATGTTATATAGGTTGGCCCTGTGGTTAAGAATCCAAGTTTGTGACCTCCTAACCCTTGTGCGTTCACTAGGGCGAGCCAAAAACTGACGAAATTTCGGTCATTTTTTAAATTATTGATCATAACTTTATAACAATGCATTTTGATAGTAAAGCTGTATGTAGAAGTTAAAGAATATTAAATTCTCTGCAACTTGAGCCTACAAAGTTTTTTTGTAAAACTATTATTTAAAGAGTTATGTGATATCCAAATTTGCAATTTTTTCTGAAAAATGCTGTTTTTTTACAAAATTTCTCATTTTTTAAATATATTACACGAGATGTACGTTGTAGAGAAAAATGTTATAAGTAAATGTTGTAGATCGTTTAATTTAAAACAAGTTTGAGGTCAACATTTTTTCTCTCGGACCAATAACAACAGAGTTGTGACCTTCTGAAAAAATATCAGACGAATATTTAAGCAACATTCAGTATAGTAGGTATGATAATAGTTATAAAAAAAATGCAATCAAAGAAATTATTTTTTTGTAGGTTATTAAGGTTAGTCTCGTGGTTCAGAATCCAAGTTTGTGACCTCCCCGCCCGCGTGTATTCACTAGGGTGGGCCAAAAACTACTGAAATTTCGTTAATTTTTCAGTTTATTGTTTCTATTTTTTTAATTATCCATTTTAGAGTAAACAATTGTAAGTAAATATTGTAGAGTATTAAATTTTCTGCAACTTAGGTTAGTCACGTTTGTTTAAAAAGCTATTATGTAAAGAATTATATAACAAATAACATAATTTTTAAACGTTAAAATTTTTTTATTTTCAATTTTTGTATTATTTTTCAAAATGGTACACAGTAAGAAAAAATATTATTAGCGAATATTATAGGATATTAAATTTGCAACAAAAAATGGTACTAGACTTTTTTGCCTTGGACTAATAACAAATGAGATATTCTGTCCTGAAAATTAATTTAAGGTCAATAGTCAATATTCAGATCGCCATATCTCATTTATTATTAGTCCAAGGCAAAAAAGTCTAGTACAATTTTTTGTTGCAAATTTAATATCCTATAATATTCGCTAATAATATTTTTTCTTACTACGTACCATTTTGAAAAATAATACAAAAATTGAAAATAAAAATTTTTTAACGTTTAAAAATTATGTTATTTGTTATATAATTCTTTACGTAATAGCTTTTTAAACAAACGTGACTAACCTAAGTTGCAGAAAATTTAATACTCTACAATATTTACATACAATTGTTTACTCTTAAATGGATAATTAAAAAAATAGAAACAATAAACTGAAAAATTAACGAAATTTCAGTAGTTTTTGGCCCACCCTAGTGAATACACGCGGGCGGGGAGGTCACAAACTTGGATTCTGAACCACGAGACTAACCTTAATAACCTACAAAAAAATAATTTCTTTGATTGCATTTTTTTATAACTATTATCATACCTACTATACTAAATGTTGCTTAAATATTCGTCTGATATTTTTTCAGAAGGTCACAACTCTGTTGTTATTGGTCCGAGAGAAAAAATGTTGACCTCAAACTTGTTTTAAATTAAACGATCTACAACATTTACTTATAACATTTTTCTCTACAACGTACATCTCGTGAAATATATTTAAAAAATGAGAAATTTTGTAAAAAAACAGCATTTTTCAGAAAAAATTGCAAATTTGGATATCACATAACTCTTTAAATAATAGTTTTACAAAAAAACTTTGTAGGCTCAAGTTGCAGAGAATTTAATATTCTTTAACTTCTACATACAGCTTTACTCTCTGAAATGCATTGTTAAAAAGTTATGATTAATAATTTAAAAAATGACCGAAATTTCGTCAGTTTTTGGCTCGTCCTAGTGAACGCACAAGGGTTGGGAGGTCACAAACTTGGATTCTTAACCAGGGGACTAACCTATATAACATCCAAAAACCAGAACTACTATACGATTTGCACGGTGGCCATACATTGTATGTCTAGGTTTCCCGGGGTACTTGTTAAAAATAGCGTTTTTTTAACTCCATTCAAAAACCTTTTACGGTCGGTATTTTATTAGATTTGAATGCATTTTATCAATTTTTAAAAATTCTCCGCGACTCTTTCGGAAAAAGATCGGAGATGTTTTTCACTTTTTTTTTTAGATGTCTGAACAAGATATAAAGAATCTTTTACGGTCATTTACTAGATAAAGGTTCAATGTATCTACACTATTTTTTTCCAGAGCATATTTATTAAGTTTGTCGCGGTCTAAAGTCTCGTTTTTTTATTTATTTTTAAATGTCGATATGCCTAGCTTTAAAATGATTTCATTCTAACATAGGGACCACTCATGGGTAATTTAAAGTCCGAAATTCCAAAAGTTCGTTATCACCTAAATATCTACCTTTATTGATTTATTAAATGAATAAGTACATAGATAATAATATTATTTGAAAAACAAACATTTCACTTATGTACATTTGGGTGTGTACTAAACAGAATTTAAGTACAAGTGTTTTCAGGAAAATGATTGTAGACTATATTATCACGAATTGTACGAATATGACTGAATCAAGAAATGTGTAAGGATAGGGACGACTGGCGATTTGTTCTCTCTGCCTACCTCGCCAAAAAAATTAATCATTTGCGCCTGGTTCAATAAATTATAGCGGTAATTAGTACATGGTTGGCGCAGTTGGTTGACGCGGCAGTCTCTCGAGCAGGAGGTGCCAGGTTCAAACCCCGGCACTGGCGATACATTCCACACTTTGCGATACAGGCTTTTAGCCTAGTGCAAGGTGTGCAGGAAAGTGTTTGGGTTTGTGTATGCAAGCCCAGATCCTTTAATATAAATAAAAAAAGTATTTTAGCCATTTTTATCGAATAAAAACAGTTTAACGTGTAGTAAACCAAAATCAAATTACAGGTGGTTATTTTAACGGGTATACAGCAAAGGGTGGACTTTCCATCAGGCTTATGAGGAAAGTCCATCCTTTGCTGCATACCCGTTGAGATAACTACATATTATTTCAATTACGACATATACAAAATACGATATTTCTCACCGGTGCGCGGTGTTGAAAAATATTGTAAAAATCAAATTTACCGGGGTCTATATAATACGAATGCTATATTATCCAAAATGACTATTAGGGCCTGTGACAATCTTAGAACAGCCCTGTCCCCTGTGTATATAGTACCTATTTTTTAAAAATTTAATTGGTTATCTGGTAGAAATGAGCCAGACGCTAACACACTTGAACTTGGTGATAATAAACTAATAAATTTGATATAGATAAATCCGGATTACATAATATATTGATATTTGTCACTGATACTGATGCGTTCGTATGCAGCTAGTAGACTTAATTTCTACAGTAGGTATTATTTAATTATGTAATTATATATCTATATGGATTATATCATTTTCTTCATGCAGCTGGTAACACCTTTATCTATGCACCTTTACACCAATTTACACACGGAGGTGTCTGCATAAAATTTCGGGAAACGTGCGTTGAAAAACTATCTGAACTTTTCCGATCTTCCCAATAAACGTTGGTTGTAATTACAGTTTTTTTTAAGATGCCTCTCGTTTCTGTTGAGGAAAAAACTGAAATGTATTTCCGTCTGTGCAATGCAGATAAATCCGGTTCAATACCAAAAAAAATTAGGTAGTTTATCTCAAATGATAGTTGTAATATTTTGTTTCTCATACTATGTAACCATAATATGCGTACTTCTGTACTTTTAAATTTAGATCATAAAAATCTAATATTGACACATTATGGTTAACAGTATATAAGTTGTTTTGAATTCAGTTTGCAAAAATAGATTGGGTTGGTCGCATAATTAGGGTTGCAACAGGGGTCCACTTTTACGGAACTTCCGCAGAGGTGCAACGGATGTTTTTGTTTTCAGCGTAAGGAATAACAGAGATAGGAGCCACCTATACTACGGTAAACTATAACTGGCAAACGCAGTCATAAATCATGTGACCGAGAAGGGGCGACTACCTGCTATATTCGCACTTATGGCTCTTATGTAAATCCCTTGTGATGCTTACATTGTGATCGATGAAAGTTAACATCGACACTAAGAACTCGTTGACTTGACCCAGGTAAAAAAGTTACCGATCCGCCGTTGTATAAATTTATCATCACGAGTGACCGATGCAATGGTCATCGCTTAGGTATGCGTCGTGTTGTTTAGCTGCAGCATTCATAAATCATAACAAATAAAATAAAATTAACAATCCATCGACATAGTATTTCAATTATTCGCTTTCCACTCAATTAACTTAAATTACCAAATTAATTTTTAAAAAGCGTAAACAAGTACCTGTACCTTTGTTAAGTCACAAAAAGGTAAAATTCGATGCATCAATATCTAATTCAAAGTGTCACTCCTTAATCGGATTATGTTTTATGACTGCGTTTACCAGTTTAAAATAATTTCACGCGAAATAAAGATAAGTGGCTCCTATCTCCAATATTCCTCACCTAAAAAGTTGGTGAATCCAGCATACGTGTTACTTTGTATAGTCTGCATATTTTTTGTAAATAAAAATGTTGATTTTTTTAAATCTTTTTTGTTTTTGGCCACTGCTTCCCCTTTTGCGGAAGTGGGGAAGCAACAACCGCTTCTTTTTCCGCATCCGCATGGGTTACCTCTGTTACAACCCTAGTTATAATACGGTTTATCTATGATTAAGAACTGTCTCAGTTTTATCAATTAATCGTAATGACATTTCGTCAAAAGTCTAATCCTTTATTAATATTCATAATATATTATGTTGAATCATTCTATCAATAAGTTTCCAATATTTAAATACATTTTATCTTTTCACAAATATTGGCTTATGGTAATACCAGCCGGTAGGATATAAAAATATAAATTTTCAGACCGGGTTGTTCACTCCTTGTTGGCAATTCATCAGGCATAGACATTAGACACGCCATAGACAAATATATTCTCATTTTAAATTAATTAATTTGTTGTTCTTCGCTTGTGATCTCGCGCCGCGTAGATTCTGTTCTAAATTTCATTTTTTAAATTTTAATTTTCGAACGATATTATTCTAAAAATGGCCGTGTGGGAAGGAAAGTCGTACAAACTTGTGTCCAGTGAAAATTTCGATGAATATATGAAAGCAGTCGGTGAGTTTTTTTTCTAATTTAATTAATTTATTATTTGGATTGGACTAATTTGTACTTATTTATGTATTTATTAAGTATTTAAAAACAAGATTAAATATAAATGTAGATTTACAATAACAATATAGGTACCTAATTCTCACTAGGGCGAGCTTGTTGCTAAACATCGATCTCTTCCAGCTAACCTGTACCGATTTTTTTCCTGTTCTTTTTAACTTTAAAATTCGTACTTATAGAAATTCGGGTATTTAATTTTATTGTAATTTTTTTTTTATGTGTATAATTTTTATCCTAACCTACTGATTTTTTGGGAATATAAAAACGTGTTATGCATATTTTTTTTATTTGTCAATTTTCCAGATTATGAAAATTCGCATTAAATATTAATATGCATTGTTATAGTAATTCTTTATTTTCTTTGATATATTTAGTAAAAAAAAATTTTTCTGGAAAAAATGATTATTTGTTCAGATTAATTTGCACAGGAGCATACTTATTGGAAAAATATTGTACATTGCATAAAAAGATAAAATATGCATTATTTTGAATATTAAGTTATTTGTGAGATAGTTCCGGCCGTTAATATGTCACTTAAGCCAATATTTTTTCTATTATTTTGTTTACTTACTTGGTTTACGTTTGTCTCTTTCTCTAGTATAGTTCGACCATTCAATTAATCTATTTTTGTACAGTCCATAGATCAAACTCAAGTCGTCGATTTATAGGCAAAATTAACTAAGTCCAATTTTACGCAGATTTGTGCCTATTTATTATATTTATTTCACCTCTAGCTCTGCAAACATGCGACACAAAAAAAGTGAGACTTCGACGAATATTTCTAGCCACCCATGAACGCGTTGCTCGTCGTCGATTTATAAGCAAAATCAACTAAGTCCAATTTTACACAGATTTGTGCCTATTTATTATATTTATTTCACCTAGCTCTGCAAACATGCGACACAAAAAAAGTGAGACTTCGACGACGAATATTTCTAGCCACCCATGAACGCGTCGCTGCTTTAAATCTACATACATATTCATAGAACTTGCGAAATTTGCCAAAAAGCCCAGCGTTACAAACAATACGGGAATTAGATTCTACCAGTATTATGTAATGGAATGGGTAACAAACCATATTATATTCGATGTGGTTCGATAATCGTCTTATCCGATTTATGGAAGAAATTATCACATTTCCCAAAACCAGTTAGAATCATATTTCAAAGACATGTCACACTCATATGCTTTAGTGTATTTTGCCTGTATGTCCTATTGTACTCGCTATTTGCGAAAAGTATATTTCTGTACATAGTTTTTAAGAGTATGCATATTGACATTTATTTATTGACATTATGCATGACGAGATCTCGAGAACCGTTACTAAATACGCTTTGGAAAAAATAGAGAAAATACATTGAACCTGTATCTAGGGAATGACCGTAAAAGATTCTTTATATCTTGTAATGATTTCTCAAAAACAA
This sequence comes from Ceraclea dissimilis, assembly GCA_963576895.1. Classification (NCBI taxonomy): domain Eukaryota; kingdom Metazoa; phylum Arthropoda; class Insecta; order Trichoptera; family Leptoceridae; genus Ceraclea; species Ceraclea dissimilis. Next base: position 6,691,089 of record OY756379.1, on the reverse strand, counting down.
AATGTGAAAAACACCTCTGATATTTTTTCCGAAAGACAGAAACGTTTTTCCCGAAAGTCGCGGAGATTTTTTTTGCATTGATAATATGCATTAAAATCTAGGGAAAATTTTTGTTATTGAAGCGAAATTAACCCCAAAAAACGGAAAAAACGCTATTTTTACCATTTTATCATGCGATTTTGAACCTTAACGCTGTGGGAAATTACCGTGACGTCATAGTTGGGTCGGGAGCATTAAAATTAGCTTGAATTAATGTAGTGTAGGTATATTGCAAATAAGATTATTATCTGTCAATAGAATGACCGCGTACTTCAGACTTTGCACTTTAGCTGCAGAGTAATTTATATCATAATGAAAATATTTTCAGTGTATTTTCAGCCAATAGTAGTACTTAAAACTATATTGCATTGCGTGTATGTATGACGTACTTATAATATTGCCAATTCTAAGTCACGGCATTTCCCGATTTGTTGTGATTATGTATCTTTTTAATTAAAATTAGGCATATCGACATTTAAAAAAATTCATAAAACATGAGACCTTAGATCTCGATAACCGTTTCTAAATATTTTTTATATGTACCTACCTATACACGTAAAGATTGCAAATCGAACTATTTAAAGTGCTCACCTTCTGTATGTGTGTAAAGTACCTACATATGTAGGTAGACATTTAAGAGGAGTTTTGTGGCTTTTGTGGTATAAATTAAAAAAAGTCGATAATATGAATCTGGTTTTACGGCTTTCATGACGATATTGGAGAGACGTGGAAAAGACGGAGCCTTGTGATCGTCCTGTGTTTACTCGAGGAACTTTGAAGGGTGGAGTAGTAATAGTGGTTACACAAAAACATATTTAGCCAAGCCTCCGTGAATTTTCACGGATTGGTACCCACTAGTTTAGATATAATTATAGGTATTTAATTAATCGTGGAATTAAAATAATACCATAACCTTACCGTATTATATCATAGCTTTATATCGCGGTGGATTTAAAGGAATTATCTGTGTTACATACTTGCTTGGGTATATCCATAAGAATATAAGATTACTAGAGGGTACCTACCCGTGAAAATCACGGAGGCTTGATTAAATATGTTTTTGTGTAACCACCTATTACTATTCCACCCTTCAAAGTTCCTCGAGTAAACACAGGAAGATCACAAGGCTCCGTTTTTTCCCCGTCTCTCCGATATCGTCATGAAAGTCGTAAGACCAGATTCATATTGTCATTTTTTTTAGTTGGCACCCACCCCTGAAAGCCACAAAACTCCTCTTACATGTCTATCTACATACATACATAGGTACTTTACACACATATAGATGGTGGGTACTTTAAATAGTTCGATTTGCAATCTTTACGTGTATAGGTACGTACCATATAGTATGTATGAGAATTCTATTTTCATTTTCTGTCACGTTGTATAAAATGGTACTTACTTGATTATTTCCACGAAAGTAATATTTCAAAACTTTTTTGATTCATAATTTCATTAGTAGGTACGGTACCCTTCGATATTTCAAATTTTTCATTCATTCTTCACAGATTTCGACGAAAATTTCTAGACACCAACGAAGGCGTCGCTGCTTTAAATTTACATACATATTCATCGAACTTGCAAAATTTTCCAATGGGCAAGCGTTACATACCTACATGACTTGGATAATACGAGTATTATGTAATGGAATGTACTGAACTCTGTAGATATTTAATATTTATGCAGTTATCTATTGAATCTTGTGTTTATTTGCGGTTAAGGCTAGCAAGACGAGTAGATAAATTATTACTTATTAGTCCAAATATAGTCAAGAGAGACATACTTATCGTGTGACTAATATAATTATGTAAGTATTACTAGTACACGTCTTACAATAATAGGGGTGCAAAAGTGGCACTCCTCGGCTCATTTATACCAAAAACTATGGATTCGACACTAATATCGATGTTTGTATGTCACCCCCTACCGCCTGCACCCCCCTGACAACGTCCGTACTTCCTCTCGAACAAAAATTCGTGAATTCGTAAAAAAAGTAGATGTACCTACTAGTCGGGAAAGCTGACTATCCGGCCAAAGATGTCGACTATTTTAGTCGGCGAATAGTCGGTCATTTGAGTGCCGACTAATCCTCTAGTCAAATCCATAGTCGGCCCATCACTAAAATTCATTCACATTTTGTTTAAAAAACTCGTATAGTCGTATGACGAATTAGATGAGAGTATATGTGTTCTGTGATTGGATGACTGTGACTGAGACGAGAAGTGTGTATGTGATGGGGTGTTCTGTTCTCTCTGCCTGCTCCGCAAGGGACGCGGCGTTAGGGATAGAATGGAATAAAATAAAAATGTAATAACTTTGTTGTTGAAATTATGAGCTCGTTGACAAGATATTAAGAAGAAGATAATGTTTACGACGGTTTAACTACCTTCCCAATACGCTAAGGGCCCGCTAAGGAGTATAATGATCTTGAGGGGATTATGAAGGTATAACGCGAAGCCGAACAAATTATATATTGGGTCACGAATTAATTGCTTGTTTTTGTTTCATCGTAAAAATATAAGGTGTGATAATGGTGGAGGTTTATGGAAAATTAATTATCCTAGGCTAGAGAAAAATGTCGTGATAATGTCACAATGGTTTATAATTCTTATAAAGCTGGAAACAGGTTTACTCCCTTAACCAGCATGGAAAAAGGGTTCTATGTAGGTTTTTTTTTTACAAATTGTGCCGTAGGTATGCGTTGTGATAATTTTCATACCACAAAAAAGGAGAATTCTCATTAGGTTCATGAGCATTTTCCTTTAGGCCTATATCGCGCCTTTCGAGAAACGAGTTTTTGTCTTTCGGAAAAAAGATCAGAGGTTTTAATCACATTTTTTTAAAATCTATACAAGATATAATAAATCTTTTACGGTCATTCCCTAGATAAAGGTTCAATGTATCTACTATTTTTTTTTCCAAACCAGGTTTGGTAAGGTTGTCGAGATCTAAGATCTCTCATTTTTTTTTTAATGTCAATATGTGTACTCTATTTCTAAAAACGGGAGAACTTAGATCTCGACAATCTTACTAACTATGCTTTGGAAAAAAATAGGGCATTTTCATTGAACCTTTATCTAGGGAATGACCGTAAAAATTTTGTGAATGTAGAGAAATTATCCCAAAAAGTAAAAAAAAAACATGCTATTTTTAACAATTTTTCGTGCTATTTTGAACCTTAACGCCGCGGAAAATCGTGACGTCATAGTTGTGGTCCGAGGCTTAAGTTTTACTTAGATAGTTTCCTTTCACTAGAATGTTTAGTAATAATGTTATTCAATATTTATTACCAACTAACGCAATATTTGCTATAATAATATTTGCTATAAGTAATAATATCCATAGTCATAGTACAATTATCAACACAGATATACTTCCTGCTTGGCTGACATAACAGGATGATTAGAAAGTCGATTAGGTACGAGATCTCTTAACATGGTGATAATAAGTAGTAATTATAATCTTAAGTTATTATGAGTTATTTTATGACAAGATTTGTTATATTTTGTACCAAGCGTTTTCGTTCTTTCTTTCCACGCCGTCCTGTCAATCGCCAATCTCTTCACTTCCGTGTATATGCTACAGCGTACGCTCTCAATAATCTGGTCCAACTGCTTCTTAGGTGACCTCTCACATTACTGCCCTCTACCATCCCTTCTGTTATAGTGATGAGCAGGTCGAGGTGACTATCCATCGCGCTCTCTGTTGGGCAATCTTATTCAAGATTTGTCTCGTCTGTTTGTGGTGTGATCTGTCCAGTTAATCTTGAGAATGCCTCTGTACCACCACAGTTCAAAGTCTGAAAGACGTTCGCATTCTCAGTAGCTTATTGTCATATACATAGATTCATACATTTCCAGATCTTTTTCATAAAAAAGCATGTTTTTTTAGTCTGATCACCGGTGTATGTAGTTGGAAATGATTGTATTAGAGTGAGAGCAATGTATAGATAGACGTGGTATGAGAGATAGTTTGATTGACTACGTGAGAGATGGTATAGTCTGCATGACTTCCAGTCCAACACACAATAGCTACTGAACAAATGGACTCTTATTATTCAATTTATTACATCAATTTACTTTACTTACCATTCTACTTGGGTACTTACTTACAATACATACTGCAATCTTATATTGTATCCATTATTGTCGTTATGGGCGTCGCCAGCTTCGGAGGTACGGGGGAGAGGGGTAATAGCGCCGCAGGCGATTTTTTTTTGTGAGACAGAGTGAAGAAGGTCGTGATGTAGTACAATGATGTAGTACACAGTAACAAGTATTGTCCCCTGTATAGCAGATCTTTTTGAACTCCAGTCAGGGCTGCATTTGTTAAAAGTCTGAGCAGGCCGGGGTCAACGAATTTTTTTTACCAAACAATATAGCTGTTTTACAAAATTCATGACATGATGAGAAAAGGACGCGGTAATTCTTCGGAAACTAGTTGTATATAAAGTACTGTTGTCCATTGTTGTGTTATTATTATTGTTACTCATGGTTTTGGGGGGGGGGCTTCAGCCTCCTAGCCCCCCCTGGATCCGCTAGTGGCTATGCCTATGAAAAGTGTAATTCCGGCCCTCTACTCTAAGGCTGGCCACAAACGTCCCGAAGTTCAGTTCCGGAATCGACCGTTTTGCAAAAAGGTTCCGACCAAAACCTCTTTCTGAATTTAAAATCGGGGTGACGCTGAAGTCAGAGAGAGGTTTTGATCGGAACTTTTTTGCAAAACGGTCGATTCCGAAACTGAACTTCGGGAAGTGTGTGGCCAGCCTAACATGATATGCTGTGTGTTGTGTGGTCAGAGTTACTGCAATATGTGTCACCTCATTTTATTACTTGGTTTATATAACTTTTCACACTTTAGCAAACATTCATCAGCTCTTTAGCAGAACACTAGTTACTACGAGTATGTTGATTTTAATACCTCTGTCTGAGTGTATTGCAATATACACAATAAACCACACCATGTATCATGTTACAAATAATCAGTATTATGTTCAGTAGTGTACATTACTTTACTGTGCCTTATGTACTACTTACAGGTAAAGTTAATTAGTACTTATACACAGGCTGGCTTATGCTAAGTGTGCTAAATATACAGGCATTGTTTGTAAAAAAACATTTCCTCTGTATAAACGTAAATAATGCTCACTAGGGCGAGCTTATCGCCATACAGTGATTTCTTCCAGTCAACCCAAAGTTATTAGAGTGATGAGTGACTGCAAGATGGGTGTACAGACAAGAATGAAAGTGAATAAACTTAGATGTTTTGGATATGATGAGCGAACGAAGAAGTATTAGGAAGCGTGGCCTGGACATCCAAGACCAACCTGGACCAATCATGTCGAGCATACCTTCAAGGATGGATGCGTTTGGAGTAAAAGAAATCAGAGAGCATGAATGATTCTAGAGCATGCTGGACACATTTAATTGGCAGTACTGTAAATACAAAAAATGCAAAAGCATTATGTTTTGTTAAGTATTAAAATAAAATAGGATAGAATGATAAATTGCATGAGTGTGACAGAAGCAAAAGGCAATGTAAGGATAGGACAGTTTGGCATTCTTTTCTCTCCACGTACCCCGCAAGAGACATGGCATGAAAGGGTAATAAATAATTTATAACAGGGAAAAATAAAATCCAAGTGGCAGGTTTATTTCCAGGTATAGATAGATAGGTTTATTTCCATGAGCAAAGGTTGCCAACTAACCACAGAAGATATATATATTCAGAATGGTTGACAATTAGCAGACAATTAGGGCTGCCACCTTTCAAAGAGGGTTGGCCTGGAGATTTCGGAAAAAATCGTAGGCCCTCCTAAAAATCCCAGTCTGGTCCGGAGGTATACGATGCTTACCCGGAGCCCGGAGAACACCACTCAATCTCGTAGACTCCGGGTCAAACCCGGAGAGGTGGCAGCTCTAGTGGCAATGTGTCTGTACTATCTGTAGTAAGTTTTTGAGGTAATTTGAACCTTATAATGACCCCTGCGATTGTTAAATGCACACCTAGCAATAACAATTACTGTTTGTTTTATCAATAATACATTATGTCTGGTATTTATAATCAGTGTATTTTATTCAAAGTCAAAGTCAGCCAAATATGATAATAAGTTATTGTGTACATACCAGGCGTTAAGCTGCCTAAGAAAATGATTCTCATTGAGTTACCTTTTGGATAAAATGATAGGTGTAATAGTGTCTAATCTGACGTAATCCTATAAGAAATCTTAGCCCCGGCTTCCTATATGCAGAAATCCACCCTTCGCCACTGGTACGTACATACTTTTATATTTAAATTAAATTAATAACTGATTATTACATAGCATTGGAGTGTTTGTTTTTACAAGAATTTATTTAACTTCATTGCGTTGATTTTTTACTGTGTTTTTTGTCTTTGCACAAATTTTGTAACCGGTTTTTCAACCACTTCCTGACTACTTAGAGACAATAAACTTTGCAAACATACGTAAAGTCAATGACAATACATTTCTATACAGCATTGGATCAGTCTACTCCAGAGACATGGTTTCGAAAGGAACCAAGAGTCATGTGGGGTCATTAGTAGTATCGTATGAAAGGGCGTTGGAAAAGAAAAACAGGTCTTGTCTAGCTCAAGCCTTGGAAATCATCGAGAGGATCTACACTGCATACCATCGTGTTTAGTAGATATCCAACGAATGATCTGTGTCCAATGTCCTACTCGAGAAGTAGATACTTTCACGAGACACCAAATACATCAGTAAGCGGTGACTGGTTCCTCTCGATGAAAAAAAAGACTGTTTTATTCACCGTCTTAACAATTTTTGTTTGCTTCTCTTCCAGGTGTTGGTCTGGTCACCCGCAAGATGGGTAACGCCGTCTCTCCAGTGGTGGACCTCAAGAAGGACGGAGACACATACACATTCTCCTCTGCCTCCACCTTCAAGAACACAGTCATCTCCTTCAAGCTGGGCCAGGAGTTCGATGAAGAGACAGCTGATGGGCGTAAGGTGAAGGCCACATGTACTATGGATGGCAACAAGCTGATCCAGACACAGAAGGATGCCCAGGGCAAGGTCACAGTCATTGAGAGAGAATTCACCGCTGATGAACTTAAAGCTGTAAGTGAATAATTTTTAAGTAGTGATCTCGTACAGTGAAGTATGGACTTTCCACCACGCTTATGACCGATCATCGGTTGGTTTAATGTGATCACTTTACACTTAAGTAACACTTACTGTGTATCTTTTGAGAACTACTTCTTATTCAACTTTGACATGTAGTAAACTCAATGTTTTCTACCGTGCCACGTCCTTTCAGGGGTATGCAGAGAGGACATAATGCCAGGCCCCTTTAACCCTACAAACACTCCTTGCCTCCGTCGCATTCATGCAATTTGTCATACACGCTCTCCGATTCCTTTTACTCAAAACGCGTCCGTCCTTGAGGATCTGGCCGACGTGATCATTCCAGGTCAGTCTCGGACGGCTACGCTTCCTCACACATGTTTGTTCACCCCTATATAGTATCTTTTACATCATTATTCATTCTCTCAACATGCCCAAACCACTTAAGCCAATTTACTTTCGTTCTAGTTATTACACCCGTCTTACATTAATTAATCTTTCTAATAACCTATTTCTTATCCGATCTCAACATTTTCCCACACATTCTTGTCAGCGATCTCATTTCTACTATTTCTCTATTGTATTTTATTTGACCTTTCAATTGAATATTCTTCGTGCCTTTAGAACCCTGTTGAATAATAAAATTTTCTGTTTTATTTCCAGGTGATGACATACGACGGCATAGTTTGCACAAGACTGTACAAGGCGGAATAAACTGAACCAACATCTCACATTCCTACATATAATCTGCATCATATATTATGTAATTATTAGATAAACTTATATACTATAATAATGGTTACCATAACACTTGTGTACTCAGCTGGGAAATTATACTTGGATTAAATAAATACAACAAATATTCATTGTGTGGATATTTGTAATGTAAAATTGTCACTGTATGCAATTACAGTCTGTCAAAAAATAGTTGGTGTCGGATTAAATTGGAACTACAATTTTGTTTGCTGGCAATGAGGCCACTTGTATGAAAATTATAAGAGTGTTGCCATTATGGTTGCCAAAAAGCTACATGTGGCGCCCTCATCGAACACCAACTCTTTTTTGACAGATTGTAACAGAAGCTGCAACACTATAATATCACAATTTGTATAGATTGTTGTTCCTTGCTTTCACTTATTCACTATATACAAGCGACTATTCTCAATCGAATGGCGTTCGTTCAAACTGAAGGAATGAATTGGTTGTTGGGTGATAAAAATGAATGCCTAGACAAAAAGTTAATATATTTTTTTTTTATGCGACAACATTGCTTAGGTTACAACCTACCAACTTATTTTTGTTCGGAGCAGAAAGAATATGTTTACCTCTGTCAAATTAACATCGGCAACTGCGAACGCTTAATGTAAGCAGTACAATTTTAAAGAATGAAATTTTTACATTTTACTCGAATTATTTCTAATCTACAAATCACCCTTGTAAAGCGTTGGATTTTCTACTTTTGTAGTACATACTATAATGCAGTATTCCTTTAACAATGTAGATTTGAAAATGAACATTGTCGGGCTTACATTTTGTCATTCGTAACGATATTCGCGCAAGGCATTCATTTTTTCTCCCCCTCCACTTCTAAAATTCATTTGATTTTCCCATCACTAATATTATACAATAAATTGTATATTTTTTATTAATATATAAGTATTGTGCATCAAGTAAACAAAGCAAGGCGTAAAATTTGCGCGGTTTATAAATATCCTTTGTAATTTATTTTTTTGATTGAGCGTACTATTTTATTTATAACAAAACTTTAATTTACATAAATTATTGCATGTATAATTTCAATGAAAATGTTTCTAACCGTATTTGGGAAACGCTGTTTTAAATTTGAATTAAAAATGCCTTTTTTTGGAACAACTGAGAGACTGATTTTAAACAGTTGTACATTCACTTTGTATATTTATATATTTTTAACTTTTTTAGTAGTTTGCAATAATGTATTGAAATGTTTAACTATAAGGATCCTAAGTACTAAAATGACTTCATTTAGCTTGTAATGCATGTAGCCCTTTTTGTTAACAGTTTCTAAATATTGTATGAAAAACAAGTAGCCCTTTTTGTTAACAGTCTTAAAATATTCTAGGTCATACAGAAATCCCTTTCGCTAATATTGTAGCCATTTTGCCAATAGATTAAATTGATTATTGTTTAAAACATATTTAATTTACCAATTATATAATTTTTGGTATACCTAATACCAATAGAATGTACAAAAACAGAACGACCAAAGTAATTAGAAGAAAAAACTAATAAAATAAATTTAGTTTAAAAAATTCCAAAGATTTGACATTGGTACTTTTTGTTATTTTAATTTTCCTATGTTTTCTTTATTATTTGATATTATTTTAGTTTATCAATCCCCTACCCTCAGCTTATTGTTTTAAGTATAGCTTTTTCTTTACCTTTATATTTTTACATTACTGAATGTATTTGCCAACAAATAAAAGTTTTTCAGAATTACATTTGTTTTTATTTTTGTACAATATTATGAGAAGCTGAAATGATTTAAACTGATCATGTTGGCCGAAATCTCAAGGACAGACACGTTTTGAGTAAAAGAAATCGGAGGACGTTTAGGACAAATTGGATGAATGTGACGGAAGCTACGAGTTTATTGTTTATTGTTTTGAATCATCCCTAGGCCATTTGCAGGCAAATGGACTCGTCAAAGTTACATGTTGACAATAAATATACAGGGAAATTCAATGCCAAATAGAGTGTAAAAGGCTCTATTGGCACTTCGTCATGGTCGTAAAACTAGGTACATATTCTACAAAAGCAAAAGAGTGTGTGTAAGTATATGAACAATTCATATCTTAGAATGATATAAGCAGAAAAATCATATAAACCTGTTTTACTATTGTCTTGCATTGTAATTAGGGCTGCCACCTTTCAAAGAGGGTAGACCCGGAGATCTCAGAAAAAAATGATTTTTTTATCCAATATACAATGTATAATTTATTGTAGTAAATACAAATGCGGAACGGAAAATTATTGTGAGATTGAACAAAGAAGGTCGTGCTGTAAAGAGATTTGTTTTCTATAAAAAGAAATAGTAACAGTAAATCGATCAAAAAGGTTTTCGACAAAACAGTTTAATTTTTAACGAGACGGATTTTCATAACATAAAAGTTGGGAGGGGACTGCCCAGAGATAGTTTCACCACCCAGTCTGACCCGGAAATATAGGATGCTAACCCACCCGTAGACTCTGGGTTGTAACTCTGCATGATTTATAATTGATGTATTCCACACTTTGCGATACGGGCTTTTAGCCTAGTGCAAGGTGTGCAGGAAAGTATTTGGGTTTGTGTACGCAAGCCCAGATCCTTTTTATTAAAAAAAAATATATATTCTGGAGAGGAAGTTCTTTAAGAGCTTGGAGACAACCCGACACATGCAAGTGGGTAAAGAGTTCCAGATGGTTGATTACTCAAGAAATGGTTACATCCACTAGCGGATCCAGGGGGGGCTAGGGGGCTGAAGCCCCCTCCAAAACCATGAGTGACAGTACTTTATATACAACAAATATAGGGGTTTCAGCCCATTAGCCCTCCCCTCTCCCCCAAAATGTTGAGTGACAGTATTTTTTATCATGTGACGACATTCAGCCCTCCCCCAAAATTGAATCCTGGATCCTTCACTGGTTCCATCCCCATATCTAGTTGAACCCCTGAATGTCACCGTATTTGTGCTGTATTATGTAGATATACTAATTAGTAACAATAATTTTTATCTACACTACAGAATTATTAAATTACTGTTATCATTGTTAAGTTCGAACATAAAATATTAATTAACTGATAAAACTATTTTTAAATGACTTTGATAAAATAACTGTAATCAGTTTTTTTTATCACAGTATTCCGATTCTAGTATCATCATCTTTTCCATTTGTGAACAGAAGTACGCCACCAGATCTTTTCTCGTTTTGTGAATTATTGTAGAAGTGTAGGACAATTTTGCTGCCAAAATGAATAAAGTAAGAAATCTTCCAATTGACAAAAAATAGCGAGTTAAGATGTAAAGTGCCCTCTATGATGGAATAGCGAAAGTTTTATAATATTCTTATGCGGTAGTGCCATCTATAAATGCATAGCAAAAGCTTTATTAGATTCGTTTGTAAAAATTTTATCTTTGAACTAAACCATTTTTATCGTGATATTGGTAGCCTTGGACTTTTTTTTTTTAAGAAATGTGCGAAATTCAAATCAAGCAGTGGAGCTATAGTACAAAAGCTTCGCTGCGAGCCTGAATCTTTTTTACAGGTGGCATATTTTTCTACAATATGATAAATATTTTATTTAATGCGCATTTTGTAAACAATACCATTGAATACTTTGAAGAAGACAAATGATAAAAAATGGAATACCTACAAAATGAAATGCCTAAAAAAAAAAAAAAAAAAGTAGGCACAAACTACAAGTGTACAATAATTTCTATTGAACAAAATGAATTCAAATAAAGTCAAATACCCTACACTGAAAGGGACATGGCGTGATATAGATAGATAGATAGACATGTTTTAAAAAGCGTATCTAAAACTAAATATTATAGTTTAAAATGAACAATACCTCTAGTTAATATATTGTGAGTTCCCTGTGATCGTATGAGGAATGTGATGGGTAAAATGATTACAAATAGGGAACTTGCACTAGTGAGGAATATAGACGAAAATACATTAATTCGGTAGAATAAAGGTTAAATATCAATTCTACGTTGATTAAAACCCTAAAATATTTTTTTTCGATTTTTAATTCGATAAATAAAATCACGACTTCTCAGCATCCCCTTAAACGCCACGCCATTGGTCAATCTGTCTGTGACGTCACATAGTCCATGTTTGTTTTGACGGGATACCAAAATGCATGAGGTTTCTTGGCCGCGTAGTGTTTGAGTTTGTTTTCTGACTGTTTTCGAAGTATATTATAGCTTAATTTAATATAAAGTATTTCAGAGGAGTCAGTCGAATATTTTGTAGTGCCAGAGTGAACAAAGACAACTAATACGACGCCCAATAAAGCTTTTTATTAATACCGGCAGATCCCGCTAAGGCTAAGGCTAAGTGGAAAAAATGGCATTGTGCAACGAAACTAATCTAGAAACAAACCTTTATCGAATTTAACTTTTAGGTCATGTTTGTGAGGTTAATTTTAATTAAAGTACCTACCTAACTACCTATTCATGGGCGTCGCCAGGTTCGAAGATAGGTGGGAGGAACAAAAAAATTAATATAAAAAAAGTAAAAGGACTGAATAGGGTCATGTTGTAGTTTGGTATGGAAATCGATTTTTTGTCAAAAAAAAAACATTAAAAATAGCGCCGCAAGCGAAATTTTTATTGGAATAGTTGAAACTGAATGGGTTATCTAATAATTTTAGAAAATAGAATCATGAAGAGAAAACGATGTCGTATTAAGGTTATTTTGGTGAGGTTTTGTCATTCAATGAGTGAAAGTAGATATTCAATATACACCCAAATACAAATTTTTCTATGGGAGGGCAGCTCTCCCTCCCCCCGACGATGCCCATGGAAGTACCTACATTTCGTTTCACCTTACTTGTCACACTTTTTCTATAGAATTACTATGTAGCCAGTGGCCAAGTTATTTGAAACCAGGAGTATTTACGTACGTTTCGTATAACTCCATTATTTGCATTTTTTTTAAATTAAGCAGTTGGGCTTTCCTACTACCTTAAGAAAAAAATTACGGTATATTCTACTATAGTAATCTTTTTCATACACTTAAATATGTGAGTATTTTGTACTTCAAATGAATGTCACAAGTGGTTGGTTGGTAGAAATTGACGGCAATAAACCCGCCATTTGAAAAATATATATTTTTTCAATAAATATTTATTTATTAATTAATTTCAATATTTACATAACATAATATATTAACGATATCATTACGTCGTTACCGGTTACTGGTTACTCTCTCGAACACGCGTTCGAGAGAGGAGCATCCCATATGAATAAAATAAAAACTGAAGTTCAAAAACATCCTAAATATTATTTATATATACATTTAGCAGATGGAACGCTAAAAACCGACCTGAAACTATCACTAACTTGAAAAAAATAACATAAACATACCGAACTCTACGTTAACCCAAACACATATAGACCTCGTGACGTCATCAATACGGCGTCGTACGGCGTCTTTGAAAGTAGCGTTTTCGCGGGAATTCAAAACTTCAAATTTCAAAGTGCTGTAAAATAGCCATTAGGCGACGCATCGAAAAAATAAAAATTGGTATGTGTTTCTAATGACTTTTTTTATGATTCTGGATAATAAAAAAAAAGTGTGCAAGTTCCCTATTATCGATTAATTTAATTGAAATATACTTAAGTAAGTGGATTTTAAAAATCCATCTTTTTTTTTTATTCTATGTATTGGGTGTTGGCTGCCCTGATAGATATTGTTCTGCGCCACACTTCATTGCGGCCGTATTGTATGGAGAGGGCATGGGAGAGAGGGAGGGGGTCGTTGTGTTCCATAGATAATCTAATATTTTAGTTTTATAGAAGTGTTTACTCGGGCGCGATCTGTCAAAACGTCTTTCATTAGATTAATATCGATATAATGTCACAACGACGCGTTTAATCACTTTTAATTGTGTTAAAATGTGTTTTGTGAACATGTTTAGTGTATTAAAATAATTATTAAGTGCAGTGCTGTGTTGTGAGATAGTGTTTTGTAAGGAATATCTTTCATCTCCGACACAATCCGTCACATTTGTGTGTGACAACTCATTAGAGTTTTGTTATAAAGGTACGCGTATACTTTATTATTTATTCAACATATGGATTTGTTTGCATTGTCAGGTTATCTATTAGAATATTAACATTGTATCTGTGCGCAGTTTTATTTAGAAATGATACAAATTAGATTAGTAGAAGCTTTAATATAGAATGTATAACAGAAACTTCACATGGCAGTCTGTTGTGGAACTGTGTTGTTTGTTATCGCTGTATTTTATACATTTCCTTTTTTGATAGCCGCTTATTATAATCAGCTGACTATTAAATTATTCCTACTTTATCGTTTTCTTGTGTTTATGTTTTGAAAACTTGTGCAATATAAGTGCAAATATTAATTGTGTGATTTTGAACTTTTAGCACAGTTTGTGTTATTGTGAAATTAACTTCTCTTGACTAGTAAATATTATGCAAACCCCTGTGTTGTATTAACATTGAAAAATGAAAATCTTAAGCATTGGGGTCTGGGAATACAGTGAACATTTAGAGTATTTTTTAATGCATTCTGAATATGCCACAACTTCTTAAGAGAGAGTGTATTTGTAAATCATTATCATCCGTCACTAATCCAGTGCTGGATAGAGGTCTCCATTCCCAACTTCCATAACATTATCTCCATTGCAACACTGTCACTTATGTCTTATTCTCTTCTACCATCTTCCATTTTCTCTCCTTGTCCGTATCACGTTTTGGATTGTCGTCCTCCACCTCTCCTGACACGCCGCCGTACGCATTGCTCCAACCACTGATGTACCTGTGGTAGCCTTGATTTGGTCAGTCCATCTAAAAGGGGGATCTTCCTCTACCTCTACCTCTTCTGCCTTCTACTCCTCCCACGACCATTAGTTTTTCAAGGCTATTGTCATCTCTTCTGGCAATGTGTCTTAAAAACTGAAGGACTCTCTGTAGACAGATGGAGGCCAGTCTGTCATCTACTTTTAGCTCCTTTAGAATAGGATATTGGTCCTTCTCTCTGTCCAGGGGATTCTCAGCATTCGTCTCCAGCACCATATCTCGAAGGCATTGATCCTTTGCCTTTCTCGGGCTTTTATTGTTCTCTTACTTCTTCATAAAGACTTCCTACCGTAGCTCGATACACCTAAGTATAAAATTATTAAATCAAAATATATGTTATCAACAATGTCAAATGCATATAAAATTCAATAAAGTTTTGTACCTAAATATATCGGTGTTTAGTGTTTAACAATTAGCCATAATAATTCAGCATTTAATATAACAATCTTGTTCAATATTAACAGTCTCTTGTTTTGTGTTTCATTTGTCAAAATATTATTGTTAGACAATCATATACTATATTAATAGACGCGATGTTACTTGGGAAATATGTGTGAGTAATTTTATATTGTCAATTGTGTATATTAATTAGTGCGATAGTTGATTTCATGGGCGTATGTCGGAGGGAGGTTTTGGGGGTTCAAACCCCCCATGAAATTCCTCACACAACCCATCGTTCTATAATAAAAGAAATGGTTTTTTCATCATGTCATGAATTTTCAATAATTATTGTGATAAACCATTAAATCACAGTTTTTTCATTAAAAAAAATTTCTGCGACGTTAACTTAGTTACAGAGACAATAAACGATGTAGCGTTTAACTGGATTCAAGAGTTGTGTGAGGTCATGCGTGGTATTGTATGAAAGGGTGTTGGAAAAGAAGTCCAGTTAGCAAGTCAGATTTTGTCCAGCTCAAGCCTGGGAAGACACCGAGGTATCGAGAGGATCCAGTACCTGAATTTCGCCGTGTTTGGTATCTCATATGAAAGTTCTTCACGAGTAGAACTCATATTTTCTTACAAATTTTGATTCTGTCTATTCGTGACGGGAGGCGCCACTGGAATGCAGGAATCCAAGCGCTTTGGAAGGGCGTGTTTGGTATGGTTTGAAATACTGGGTAAAACAGTTCTAGGATGTGAAATCATAAAATCTTGTTTTTAAACGAAAAGAATTTGTTCTTATTTTAGGATATTAGGGGAAAGTCATTCTAACAGACAATTACCTTAAAAGGTAATTGTCTATGGGGGTCACAGAGTGATTATAGTGTCAAAAGTTTATACTAAGGAGTGTCTCAGTCCCCCTATATATATTAGGTTTTGTGATGGGTGCACTGCTAATGATGTGTTATGATCCTATTATTATTACTCATATAATGATTTATCTAACACCGTATACACTAGATCTATATTACAACTACTAGTACCTATAATTAATTACTAATTAAGTTTTCACTTTCATATGTAATGTCTATCTTCCTATATATAATTTGTAAGTATGTTAGTTACTGTAAGTACCTATTATCATCATCATTGCACTACTTATCCCATATTTATGTAAACTTATGGGTAACCTTTAAAACCACTCCTCCGCTCTCTCTCACATTTGCTGGGACAAGGGATGATCTGAAACCAACTAGTGAAGCTAACGTTTGTCTCTTTCTCATAGAGTATTTTTAGTAGTTAAAAAGGGAGATAGCTCGAGTCTACTGATGCAGGGCTTAACCCGTGTCATCTCTATACTATGTTACTCTGAGGTTTAGATGAGAGTTTATGATTTATATACATTTACAAGTCTATAAATTGTCTAGTCAAATCCCTTGAATTTTAAGTTGTCTTGATAGGGGATGATTTGGTTTGCTACCATCAATGCTTTAGTGATCAATGTTCTCTGTGATGTAGAACCAAAAATCACCAAATATTATTACTACCTAAGTAGGTATAAATACAGCATAGTATTAACGAATACTAATATGTTTAATAGAGTGTGAATGTGCGTGTGAATGAGTATTTTTAACAATCTATGATTATATCTAATTGTTATCTCACTTACTCTTTCACATGGTGACCTAATTAGTGTTAGTGTTAGACCTCGACATCTACAATTACCTACACATTTCATAATTACTACTACCTAATTAAGATTAACTCCACATCAACTACCTTTCTTACAATAATAATAATTCGTTAATTCTTCTATGTTTTCCCTGTTTTTGTTTTAGAAAACTAGGTATTATTTTGACTGTAAGACATTGCTTTTGAAATAAGTCCGCCCTTTGCTTTACTTGTGTGTCTATGTGCGATTTTGAACCCTAATGCCGAGGGAATGACCGTGATATCATAGTTGGGTCGCGAGCTTTAACTATATATTTGTTTTATATAGCTTAGATGTTAAGTTTAACATTCAATATTGTTGAAAAAACTACGCGTACATATAATATTATGCAATTGATTTATATACTAAACTAGTTATACATCTACACAATAATAATCATGTATTGTTATTTATATAGGTACCTATTATATTGTAATACATAGCCTTATTGTATTGTGTGTATTATGAAACTATATTAATTTCACTTCGTAGTTCATATATATAATTGTATCATACCTAGATACTTACCGAATTAGAGCATTTTACCCATGTATAATGAACGCATATATACTAGTCTAGAAGATATTGGATGGACTGTAAGATATTGCTTTGGCAATAAGTCCGCCTTTTGGCACATTATACCATTGTCTTGTTTTTGTAAACTATGCATATTTTCTTTGGCCAATAAAGATTTATTTATTTATATTAGATACTTATTCTACCTGCGTGACATTTTTTTAAGTTGTGTATTACGGAGATGAAATTAAAATAGTGATTGTGCAAATTCAACATTTATTCTTCAAGAAAATATAACAAATTAGGAAAAAAAAATTACGACATCGAAAAATGTCGACACTTGGGCCTTATCTGCATTGTATGTACCTGAACATATTCTGGTAGCATAATAAGGCCCACATATTACGCCATAAAAAAGATATCCTTTAAAAACGTGTGACTGTATGTCCAAATAATTCTCAGATAACCCACGTAGGTAATGAAGAAACCTGGATGTAAAGTCCTACGATTTAAAGACTTAGTATTACTAGGGTTGCCAGATTTCTTGGAAGTCAAACCGGGACGACGTAAAAATTTCATGAGCGGGGGGGGGGGGGGGGGGGGGTGTACCAACGCAGGATTTTCATTTTAGGTATAGGCACAAATTTTTTGCGCCCCTCTCCCCGTAGAAATTTATACCTTATAAAAAACGCATCAACAAGTTAGCGCCGCAGGCGAAATTTTTTAGGTAAATGGAGACTGGTTGTTTGTTTACAGTAGGCAAATCAAATGCGTAACATTGTTTGATTTTCACATTATTTTGTATATAAATTGTCAAAATTACCACAAATGATTGTAATCCTAAAAATATATACCCACTATTCCGAAAACCGGGACATTTAGGCGTCCCGAGAGGTTTGTTCGGGACACCGGGACACGACGCACAAAACCGGTGACAGTCCCGGTAAACCGGGACGTCTGGCAACCCTAAGTATTACCTAAAGTTGGATTCAAAGTGCGTAGTCAAAATCCTACGAAATCCTACTTTATTATATTGCGAAACAACCACTCGTGTCAAACGGGACCTTATACTTCTGACAAGCATCAGCTCCTATGTCGTCCAGACTTCTATGCCTTCAGGGGCGCAGTCTCAGATTTTGAGGAGTTGATGGCTTTTAAAGAGGCCTAGAACTTTATTTGTTTATTTTTATCATTAGTAGATATATTCCTAGGCATGTGATGACTGATGAATGCGTGGTATGTTAATTGATACCTTTTGTTTTGCGGTTTGTTCTGTTGATAATAATGATAGGTACACCTAACCTAAAGATATCTGACCGCCATGGAGGAAATGTGTAAACGTCTTATCATACGTTCGATTTACCTACTTGTATTTTTTTAAATATATAGGTATTAAAAATAGGTGACTGTTATAGTAAAAGAACGCTTCTATTGTGAATGTGGTGACCATGGTAGTTGGCTCTGTCAGTTACTAGGTGACTCTTTATCCCAGAGGTCCTTGTTTCGTTTTTAGTAGTTGTGATACACGTCTAGCTTTCGTACTGTAGAGTCACCACCAATAGACGACAAATAGATATGTGCAGGTATAGAAGAAGTGTATAGGTTTTTTTGTCCTAGGTTCGATGCAAACACTATTGCATACATGTTGTTTTGTAATTAAATTTTTGCTGTTTTACCGTAGCAGGTATTTCATTTTTTAATAGCCTATGTCCTAGCCACGATTCCGCTCTATCGTTACTCAAAATATGTAGTCTGCGAGTTCTCCCGTGTAAAACTGATTCCTGGACATAGGAGATTTGGAACCTATGCAACCTTAATAAAATATTGTGGTGATTAGACGGAATTTCTACCAGCACCCAACTCAAATGCTAACCTAAACATATTTAAATTTATATGATCCCGTACTTCGATTTGTACTATAAAGTTTTTTGTTTGTTTCAGCTCGTGGACCTTCGCCATGTTCAATTTCATGAAGAAGGCCACGGGGGGAGTGGAGGAGGAGGAAAGGGAGCGGAGGAAGCGAGAGAAGAGGGAGAGGAAAGAGAAATTAAAGAGAGACAGAGGGGCTGTCTCGGCTGAGGAGTTATTGAGGATTGATGAGGTAAATATATTTTAATTTAAGGAACCTTCTCGTTTTAAGGATTGTCTTTATCGTAGTATGAGTATCCATGATAACTTTTTAACCAATTGCAGGCCGTACATCCATCCCGGAATAGAACCCAAACTTCCTACCTGATACACCGGTATTCTAGTCGCTGTGCTATGGTCTCCCGTCAGTCTCAGTCACTGATGGAAAGTACTTCCTAACCTTTTTACGTTCACAAACTGATTTGTCATCCGCGTTCAATTTGTATTTAATATCTTCAGATACAAATCCTCCACATATACCATCATGATCCTCAGAGACACATACATTACCTTTCCAGATTTTTCTCATACATATTCTTCTTCTTCTTCCGGTTCGTGTCAGGTCCCCCCAACGTTGACTATCACTCGAGAGAAAGTGTTCCTGTTCTGGGCAGCTCGAAACAGCTCTTCGGCACTTCTTATTTCAGTCCAGTATCTTATATTGCGGAGCCATGAAATTTGCCTTCTTCCAACCCCTCTACGACCCTCTATTTTATCCATAATGATTATACATATTATTATTGTTTCAAATAAACAATGTATTTATTAATTTTATTATACGTATAGCTATACCTACATTGATAACACCACAAGCGACGCTTCGACACATTGTGACAATACGTCGTAATAAATAAAATTATTGTTATCTATGATAGTTTTCATTTTTGATCTAGAAAGTGACAAGACAATGAAACCATAGACAATGTGGTGTGCGTTAACCTTAGAGGATTCAATTTATGTAATTTCTCTGTGTCGTGTGACTGCACACACTGTGTCACCTCGTCGACCGCTAACCTAGACCTGTGGAGGTTCGAGAGGAGAGGCCAGAGTTAGAGATTAAGATCGTGAGAGCTTCAGTATTAAATCGATTCAGGAGGCAAGATGACTGATGACGAATGTCTTTCACTGTGGTGGGGTGGAGTTCGTTGATTGTCGAGAAAAGTCATATGTGTTTAGCGACACTAAATAAGTCTTCTGAGGCACTTCAATACTCGAGCTCTCACGACCCTAATTTATGACTCTGGTCTTCCCACTGCTATACGATATACCTACATATCATACATAATAATAATAATGCCAAGAGCCCGTTGCCGAGCATGTTTTTTCTACTCAGAAGAATCGCTGCCATGTTATTATTGGTCCTGCCGACGATGCCATATCATACATACTGTTCCATTGAACCTTGCGAACTGGAATTCTTCGACAGTATGGTTTACAGATTCCACGCCACTTCAGAACCAGTCAGGGTGGTTTGGAGTAGGCCGTGCCCAGTCCTGATTCGGTTCAGCTTCAGATACCTATTTAGTTTTAAGGCCATTTGGCTCCTATTAGACCAGTCTTAGCTCTAACTCTATTTTGTGTGATGTGTTTTCTTAACCTTAAAGTGTCGTCGATTCTCGAAAGGCACAATTCGCTTTCATCATTCTGACGCAAATTTTCAGGTCCACGAGACCGTATGTATGTCAACACATTATTATGCAGAAACTTTGATCAGGACTACGGGACCGATTGCCGGACTGTGATACCGCAGACTGGTGGTCGTATGTCAACATATTATTATGCTGAAACTTTGATCAGGATTGTGGGACCGGGCGTGAAAGTATAGATAGATAGATACTTTATTCAGTCATTTCAGTGTACATAAAAAACATAGATGGGCATTTCAATTCAAAATACCTATAACGACATTTATCAGTATGTAAATAGTTCATCTACGTTTTTACGTGTATGCGTGGTTATAATTATACATTTGTTTTCCACCTTGGACTAAGAAACGTAGAATGAACAAAATATTATACAGTTTATTTACATGGCAAATTTTGTTAATACTTATACCTGCATAATGCACGCTGATACAAGTTACGTGGAATTTATTGTTTACACTTCACTTGCCGTATAGATATTGATGGTTGTACAGAATTCAGGTAAAGATGGAAACCCCCGTAATTTAAATACGAAGAAAAATAATACTTTTGCTCACGAGCCGTCCATGGAATTATAAGATTCGTAAGGTTTTATCGCACTTCATCAGTAAAACGGCATTCGTTACCTAGTTATAATATATTATACATTCTCAATATGTTTTGTATGGGTGTATGGGACATCAGGACGATTTATAGAGACACTGTTACGTGTTGAAATGCGTTCAGAAATATAACTTATTGTTCCATTGTCACCGCCTGGGTGGACCGTTAATGTAATCAAGCTCTCTAAGTATAAAAAACTATAAATCATCGTATTTTTATTATATATAAGTTATAAATGTCCGCACGTAACGCTAACACATAAAACTTGTCGATTTAACTTTGAATCCGACATTGTTTTCAAAATCACAATTTATGTAGCAAGTAGTTACGTCTCAACAGATATTCAGAAAAGGATAGACCTTCCATCAGGCTTATGACTGATCGTCGGCTGGCTTAATGTGACCACTTTACATTTAAGTGACATTAACCAATTCCAATCCATCCTTTGAGATATAACTACTTTTTGAATTCGACGTTTCGACAAAAGCTTCTGTTGCCACAACCATCCTAAGAAGACGCATGGAAACAAAGTTGGTATTGTTGAGTTTGGTGTAAATAATAAGATATGGTTGTATTTGTTTGATACCTTCAAATTATATTTTAGGAATGTCGCTTGAAAAAAATTGCAGTATTTTGGATTGTTAGAGTAATCTGGCAACATTATTCTTCAAACCTGTAAAGGGGGCAGTTCGAGAGAACACTGTGTTCTTTCCCTTTGGCAAAACTCAGTTGCCTTTAAAATAATTTCTCTAAGGCCGGGTTTTCACCTGCAAGAAGTGTCCGACAGTCTATCAGACAGTAACTTGCAGGTGAAAACTACGGAGTTTACACCTGCAAGATAATGTCTGACAGACTGTCGGACACTTCTTGCAGAAGTTTTCTTGCAGGTGGAAACCCGGTCTAACACTGCTCTGTAATATTTTCGTCACTATAACCCATTTGTAAAAAGTACGATAGGTATATGAGAAAATTACGGACTTCTGACAGATTTTGTGTCATTTTTTTTATTTTATTTTATTTAGGCATATTATTTTAGCCACAGTTATTTTAGTTCAAAAAGTTAGTATAGAATTCGTTATAGAAGACGGGTTTATAACTTGATACATATAAACAGATATCATAATGAAACAACAAAGACATCGTTCATAATATAATATATAAAAATAGTTAATTTGTATGAGTTCTCACGTACGTCTGTACCGTTCTTTATGAGTAGTACTGAGTATTTAGTACTACATAAAGTACCTAGAACACTGTTTAGATAAGTAATGAGTATTTCAAGTTACGTAGGTACTCACTGGTGAGTATAAAAGAATCTATAATTACTTTTTAAGTCCATATTTTCCTGCGTCATCCATAGAACCATTCATTCAGTATTGTATTGATCTATTAGCTCTGTGCCCAGTTCAACTCAGGCAGCCATGCTTATACATAATTTGACTTTTTAGTCACAACACTTTTAGTCACAACAAAATACTCAAAAAAAAATACTCCATTCTCCAGCTCGTTATGAAGGGGAAGATAGAGGGCCGTAGAGGGGTCGGAAGGAAGCAGCTATCCTGGCTTCGAAACATTCGGCAGTGGACCGGGATCAGAACTGTGGAGGAGCTGTTTCGTACTGCCCAGGATTCTCCCAAGTGGTCGTCAACTTCGGGGGGACCCAACAGGACACATAGAGAAGAAGAGTCACAACACTGGGAACATCGTATTTTCATCACGTCGCGTCGTAGTTTAATAACAAGTAGTTATCTCAACTGATACACAGCGAAAGATAGACTTTACGATCTACGACCGGTTTCATGCGATCACTTTAACCATTTCTAGTCAATCCATTCGCCGCAGCCGGGAATCGAACTCAGACCTCCAAAGTGATAACATTAAACCAGCTGAAGAACAGTCATACATCTAGCCCATCCTTCGCTGTAGATATATGTGTTGAATAATACGTAGGTTTACCCAGATAACCCCAAATTATTTCAAGTAGGTAATTGCTATTCTTTGGAGTCGTCGTATTTGATTCCATAATCGACAGAATTTCTTCATGCAAACATAACATCCAAAACACTCTATTTGTAGTATATATATATATATTGAGAGAGTAGTACAACGTAAAAAAATGTATACCTTTATACCTAACTGTTGAAAAATTATAACTGTACCTATCTTATATTACCAAATAAATAAATAAATTACTCTCACAGTTTGCGAGCCTGGCTCCAGGAGAATTGATCCAGTGCTAGGCGACGTCGGCATCGGATGTCAGACGTTCTGTAACATCCAACGCTGCCAAATAATAATTAAATTATGTAATACATTTTTCATCTGTACATTGTTTATTCATACTATATTTCTTTCTTGGGAACTTCGCTCGAACGAGTACAATGGACAAAGACTTATTTTGTTGTTATCTCTGTAAGGTGTTAGATACTTTTACCAAATAAGGAGACACTTTGATTATTATAAATTATTTTGTTTGTCGATACAATTACCTACATAACATTTTTTGTTACAATTAAAACGAACTGTGTTTTGTCGGTGCGCCGAATGTTAATAATATCTATGGTTTCTTAGTTTCGCCAGATGATGAATTCATTTTAAAATATCTCTTCTCCATTCTTCTCGGGTGGACCGTGTGTAGGTTGTCGATGTTGTCGAGCTTTTGGCGTACTTGCTGAGGCCATCTTAAGGACTAATGTAATAAGCCCAAGAATGGAGAAGAGATTAACAAGGACCGTGAAAATCTACAAAGCCAACTTTAAAATATGTTTTTTTTTTTAATATTGTTCGCGGGCAGTCTTTCTACTCCCCAACTTAGTATGCTCGTCAGTGGATTTCTGATCTACAATTTGTTTTCCAATAAGAAGGAATGATTCAAGAGAAGGAGTGTAGTGTACCTAACACTTATTCTTCTACGTCGTTATCCTCATTGTTGAGGGTCGTAACCATCTTCCCTCCTTGTCCTCAGTACATTCTGGATTACTGTCCTCCACCTCTCCCGACACACAGCCTTGCGCATCACTCCCATCACTGTTGTACCCGTGGTAGCCTTGGTTTGCTCAGTCCATCTGGTTGAGATCTGCCTATACTGCCTTCCACTCTTGCCACGATCATTAATTTCTCATGACTCTTATCGTCTATTCTGGCGACGTATCCGAAAAACTGAAGGTCTCGCTTCATACTACTACGTAGACGTAGTCTAATCTAATACATTCCGCACAAAATCGCTCTGAACGGTGAAGCCTTATAACTTAATCGTGTTCCTATGAGGAGTGTCAAAGGGCGAAGTACGAGTAGTAATAGTTATTCAGTACCTATGGCATTCATAGTATCAACATCAGTTGTAACTATTTTCTTGGTATTATTGACTACTAGTTCTAAATGAATCGGCGTATTATTAAAATGAATAGCCACGTGTTCTTCAAGCCCATTACATTAATCTTCTTCCCGTTCTTTCATCGTGTAATCGTTCGTGTGGTCCATTATGGTACATATGTAATATTTTATTATTTATTTATACATCAATCAGTGTATTGATTCGCCTCTACCACGTGGATCTGAATTGGGTCAATAAATCAAACAGGATACGATGCAAACATAGACCATACACGATGTTTAAATTAATATGATTGTAAATAGATGAATATGTATACAATATTGTTACAAAATTAATAGATTGATACATGTAGTTATATCTCAACAGATATACAGCAGAGGATGGACCTTCCATCAGGCCTATGACTGATCGTCGGCTGGCTTAATGTAATCACTTTACACTTAAGTAACACTCATCAATTCCAGTCCATCCATCTGCCGCGGCCGGGAATCGAACCCTCTGCTGTGTATCGGTTGAGATATAACTACTTGTTTAATTACAAACATGTAGAAAAATTCCGATGCTCTCACAAATTGTGATTTTAAAACTAATAAGATTGATACATGGTAAAGAATTCTAGACGAGCGTTTGATAAAAGTATGAGCATTCGATTCTAATGTACCCACATAAAGTATAAGAAGAAAATGCTTCCGAATTAGAGGAATTTATCAGTTTAATGTTTGTTATTTAATTGATTTAATGGTTTATTATTATTAACGTAATTAAACAAACGTAATCAGGTGTTCTCTGGCATTCTGCGGGAATTTAACACGTTTTATTTTCAACAAGTGTTTTTTTTCACAAGTTTTAAGATATTTTATCCACAGCGTTGTCGTAATGAATAAATTGCTTGGTATAAATAATTAACACTCGAATGCCAGAGTAAATGTAGACTTTACACTTATGAATATATTTCTAAATGGCTCATTTAACACAATGCCTGACTTGTGAAGACGTGATGGTAATAATTCTCTTTGTTTTTGTTCACAGGTTCGGCGATCGCTGAAATTGACCAAAGCAAGGAGAAAAGAAAAAGAGAAGTTACCTTCCGGTATTACAGCCGACTACAGCGCATCATTCTTCGCAGAATTAGACAGGGATGCCAACTATTCTAATTATCCACTAGTGTCTGATGTCCAGAACGAAGAAAACAACCATATTATTATAGGAGAAACAAGACAGACTTCAGTCATTTGGAGGGAATCCCTTTTACAGTCTGATAGTTCGGAAACTTCTCTTAATTCTTTAAATAATCCTAATGGAGTTCCTAATATGCAACCACCAAATCTTCCGCCTCTTCCTCCAAGACCGCCAAAGAGAGGGATTCTTAAGGGACCCAGATTGAGCTCTTCGAATTCCCATCAAAATGGTCAGTCGGACAGTAAGGACCAACCTGATTTGGCCCACAACGGTCAGGATTCGAATGTTCTGATGCAAAACACTTTGCAAAATGAATTGATTACGTATCAGAATGTTCCCGTGCGGAATGGTGTTAGTAATGACGACTTGAATAATGTTCAGAATTTCACAAAGAAAGTAATACATAGTCCAATTGATTCCAATCAAACGAATTATTACAACAACTATGGATCTCCGCCACCCATCACGATCACATCGCACGAGTACAACGGCAATGCCAATACTGTAACATCTCCTTCTCCAAGTGTCGACACTCTGACTGACACTACATCCAATTCATCATTCGCTACTCCCCCTTTCTCCATGTCGCCGACTGGCGATACAGACGTCTTCCACCAATTCTCTCCATATCTCGATGGCATGAATCTACCTCTTCCTGAAGTCATCCCCGCCGAGTTACCTCCACCGAGAGTGTTGACCATACAACGCCAAAAAGGACCGCGTAGTGATTTTGGTTTTAGTTTGCGTAGGGCGATGATTGTGGAAAGAAATTTAACAGAAGGTATAGTGAACGGTGTGAATTCCTCGGACGACGAAAAGGATGGTGTGCGGATGAAAGCCGTGATTTTCGCGGAGCCGGGTACACTGGGTCACGGGCACGAGACTGGACTCTTGCCCGGCGATCGATTGTTGGAAGTGAATAGTGTTTGCGTGGATGACAAGTCCAGGGATGAAATTATCGAGATGATCAAAGGGAGTCACGATCATGTCACGGTCAAAGTGAGTATAATTCATTTTTTTTAATCTAAGTTTATCACGAGTTAACCAATATTGGATGACCCTGGTTTTTGCATATGATTTTTTTTTTCTGAATACCTCAAGTGATGCAGTTAGGAATTTTCAAATGGACTTTCTTTAAGCGTACCCTGTAAGTAGAGACACCCAGCAATAAATTCTGTTCATTGTTACTAAGAATGCGATGATCATTTGATTCTATAAGTTATTGAATCGGTTGACTCAGAAACAACTTCTTCGGGCAAATTGTTCCAGGCATTCACCTCCTCATCGGCCGAATTGTATCATTATTTCTTTAGTCCTTTATTGTCTCAAAGCATTAACACCTTTAAACATCTTCTTATTTAATATTTACTTACTTATTTTCAATCCTTTTACCTTTTGGTTTGTTTTCATTGTGGTCACTACTGCATTTCGACGGTTTTTCAAGTGCTACTCTTTCTAGACGCGAACGTTTGAAGTCTGATCATAGAGATTATACTCGCAGATGAAAGCTGTCTTAAATGCATACGTACGTACAGTGTTGTGTTTCTGGTTAGCTGAATATACTATTGTAGCTGTAACAATGTAGTTCACTTTGATCTCTCGTCTCGTGATAGCAATCTAAGCAATCTATACGTAGGGAGGGCCTATGAATTAACAACGTGTCTTGTCATTCTAATGTTATTAATTATTATTTATTTATTTACTCATTTACTTGCTGTACTAGATTAGCCACGTCAAACATGAGGCCCGCGGGCCGCATGCGGCCCACTGAGCGTTTTCCTGCGGTCCGAACCAATTTTGAAAACAGCCAGATAATGCGGCCCACGAGTGTGTTAAAAACCGAAAATAAAGTGCTGTTACGATTAGTATAAAATGGAAAAATACGCAATAATAAAACGTGTATAAACTATTTTTAAAATGTCCCATTTTTTTGTTCACGTGTGTTTATAAAACGCGTACAAAACTTAATTACCTAAATACAAAAGATGTCAAATATCTGCCAAAAGAAGTTATTGTTTGTGTTAGTACTGTTTTGTAATATCCTTTTTATTGAAAATATAATAAATATTTTGCTTTCCCTATAATAGTACTTTTTTTCGTTAAGATTTTCTTGCGGCCCATCTAGTTTATGGTCTTCACGCTTTTTGCCCACCAGTGACTTTGAGTTTGACATGGCTGTACTAGATAGTCAATAGGGTGACATGTATTGGAACATGTTTAATTGAAATGTCAAATTGTTTAATGACTTATTTTTTATTTGACGTCGCTATTATGTTTCATGTCTCTATAAATAATATGAGAGTCCGTTAGGTCACTGGGTGTAATATTTCTATCAGTTGTATTTTATTTATGGATACGAATTTTGAATCGGTGTTTAAAGCATTCAGACCTTCCTAGTCCCTGTCTCTTTTTCTTTTCAAACGTGTCGATATGACCTCGCTTACCTCATAACGAAAAATTTCTCTTTCAGTAATATTTTTTTATGAATTCGGACTTGCATACACAAATCCTAATATTTTCCTGCATAATTCACAGCAAACGCAGTTCTTCAAATTCAGAGTATATTATTTTAATCTTTGGAGTGCATAATTCTGGTCACAACAGTATAACGCCTGTCTCAAGAGTCATTCGAATCTCCCACAATACCCGTCTCAAGAGTCATTCATTTCTCATTCAAATATTATTCATATACATTTCATGTATGGATTGTTCTTTTTTACAGGCTTTTGTTTAGATTCACTCGCCTTTGTTGTTGTTAGATGTTGTCTCCAAATCTTGCAATCGACTTTTAACTCATTCCCAGACGAGCCAGAGCTCTAAAACTTCCTCCAATTGTGTAAACTAGATGGCATTACGATTCTGTACCACACTGGATCAGTCTTATCCAGAGACAGAAAAGATGTAAAGCATTTGAAGTGATGCAGGGGTTGTGAAGAGTCGTTTGTGGTAACATATAAAAAAAGGGCGTTGGAAAATAAATTCACATCGAATGTCAGATTTTGTCCAGCTTGAGCCAGATGGACTCCGAGCGATCGAGAGGATCTACTACTACTACTGCTAGCTACTTGCGTTCCTCTAAATTCTTCCACTGTCTTCTATCTTGGGCTATCTGCTGCCATCTATGTCCCGAAAGCTGGACAAGGACATCTGTCCACCTTTTTTGTGGTCTCCCTACGCCTCTTTTGTTCTCCCAGGGCCTCCACTTCAGGATTTTAGGAGAGGATCGATCTATTCACCTCATACTGCTGTGCTTGACGTTTCATCAAAGAGCTTCGGGAATAAACTTTGGATCTTTTTTCATAAAAGCGTGCCATAATTTCTTTTAACTTTCTATTTGTTGTATTGTACGTTTTTTGCTGCTAGATATGATTGTATGGGCTCAGGTTGAAGTAGGTGCCAGTTAATAATAATAATAGCCGTGTGCCCGTTGCCGAGCATGTTTTTAGCTCCGAAGAATCGCTGTCACGTTATTACTGATCCTGTCGATGATACCATTGGAGGTGACAATGAAGGCCGAATCTGTCACACTTTGGACAAGGCTGCTCCTAATTTGTGACGGGTCTGCGTGTGGTTCTGTTTTGCGGGCCTGTGTAATCATTGATGATCCTCCGCCAGTTTTTACGATCACCCACCAAGTTTTCCCAGTCACTTTGAGAGTTTATATCCAATTAATCAATTACATTTGTACACGCGGACAAATATTTACATTTATCGATTGTTTCATTAGTTATTATTACTTTACCTTCTACAATATGTTTACCGTTGTTCGATTAGGTAATTTCATCGCTAGAGTAAATGGGTATGTTTTTTTATACTATTTTATCGGAAATATTTTTGTTATTTATACTTTTTCTCTAATCGATATTTTATTACGCAATAAATCACTGTGTCGTGCTTGCTTCCTTTTTGTTGTATTGCTGCTTTTTTCTTACAATCATTTTTAGTCTTATGACATGTCTACTGTTTAGTTGCCAGACTACATTCTTACGAACCTCTGTATCGAAAATCGTGTTGCATGTTATGCCTTGAAATTAAATTTACGATATCGGTAATCGGGCGACGTGCAAAATGTAATGGAAAACCAGTCGGTTTTAATTGTTTTTCGATTTTATCTTAATTTTGGTGTGCCAACTAGATTTACTGCATTTATAAGGAAGTAGATGTAGAGTTAGGAGACCCGAACTCAAATGTCTAACATAATATTGTGTGGATATGGTCAGCAGTTCAGCACTCAGAACAGGGACTGTAATAGCGATTGTTGTTAGACGAGACAAAGATTATTGTGATGGTGGAAATGATATAGATAGGGGAATCACACTTGAATACATGGATTTGGCATCGTTAGCTGCATTCGTCACTGTCTTCTTTCGTATGCATACGACCATTGTACAAGTTATCTGGAAGTCATAGCTCCACGCCAATATGCTTCAAACAGTCTATTGCCCTTGGCGTCACCTTGTGAATTTCCTCAAGAACCCTTACAAACTTCTTGTCAGGACACCTCTCCGCTATATGTTCGATAGTTCGATGTTCTGGCCGCATTCACAAAAGGGGGTTGCCATTGACATTGAAATAAAAATGTTGGGTATTTATATTTGATAGATTAGCAAAGAAACTACATATAATAACCGTTGCAATGCAAGCGTGCTACGGAATAATGACATTGGTCAATAACTTAATGGGCGTTCGTTTGACTCGCGTTGTTTTTCCACAAACACCAACGAAAATAATAATAGAATTAAATTACGTACTGTACCTACACGATGTTGTAATTAATATTATTATACCGAAACTCATTACCGCCGACCGTGACAGAGAGACGCTAGCAAGAATGGATGGAAGATGACCACGAATTATGGTTTGTAAAGAAGTGTGGGTAATGTCCAACACTACATACTACATATAATAAAAATGGATGTTTGTGGGTATGTTTGTTCCACCATAACTCTGGAACGCCGAGCAATTTCGACCATACTTGGTTCACAAATATCGTGCTATCTGGAAACGAATACTGTGTAGTAGAAACTTCTGAAAATGCGGAACCTTCTGAGAAACTTTGCTGATGAGGGAATCTAAGGGTTGTGTCGAGTCCTGTGTGGTATCATTTGAAAGGGCATTGGAAAAGAAATTCAGATCGCAAGCAATCGGGTGACACCGGGTGATCGAGAGGATACGGTCTAGAAAATTGTAGGGTTAATCGACCATTGTAGAACCTCCCAGAAAGTTATGAAGATTAATAGAATATTGCAGAACCTTCTGGAAAGTTGTCAGAATGAATGAACGGGTGAACGTGGCTCGGGTCATACTGTCAATCTACATACTTCACCATCCAAATTTGCGTTGCGAGGCACGGGTAACTTATAGCTAGTACTACATAATATAGGAACCTCCGATGGTGAATTTGTAATAATATTATTAAGTAAGTATACAAAATTGTTTGTAAATTTAAAATTATACAGTCGGTGAACGTTTCGCTCTGTCGATTCACAATCATATCGCACTCCATACTATTATATTATATTGTATTATTATTGTTACAATACAATCTCTTTTGTCGGACGAGATGAGCCGTACATATGATTCAAATTTAAATACAAAAATAGTGCTCCGTATATAGAAATATAATTAACACTATTTAGAATAATAATTAGTTTGTTTCATTCACATTGTTTGGGGTAAAATTTGAGTAGTAAAATGCATCCGTGGTCTGCAGCAGCATATTTGTAATATGGAAAATATTTACTATACTATACTATACCCTCACGCCACCTTCCTTGCGGGTTAAGCAAAGAGAACGGATCGCCAGACTTTCCTATCCTTACACACACTTCGGGCTTCCGTCACATTCATGCAATTCCTCATACACATTCTATTAGTTTACTTTTACGATTACTTTTACTCAAAACACGTCCGTCCTTGAGTATCTGGTCAACATGATCCAGCCATGTGGTTCTTAGACGGCCGCGTTTCCTTACACCTCTTTCACCCATGTAAATTTTCTTTGTTATCCTTCAGCGTTCCTTCTCTCCACATATCCGAACCATCTCAACTTGTTCATTTTCATATTTTTTTCATGCACCTTTGTAATTTGTATTTTTACAGAGATGTTTAGATAGCAGTCAAATCATTGCGGAGACGAGTTGGTAAATAAATATGGTAGATTTGAAATATCTAATCTAGTGGGTTGTGGATGCTTTACGAATCTTACGATCCAGTTTCAAATCTTTCTTTGGAGTTACCCAGGGAAAGTCTCTTGCCTAACCTGACGTTGTGCCTTGTGGTCTTCTAGTATTTGTATTTGCTCTACTTAGGTAGGTGCCCAAATATCTCCGCCCAGAATCTCCCTCACTTAAGCTGCATGTTGTATTTTGTATGGATTTATTGCTCCCTCTGTTGTCCATCATTATAAAATCACTGAAATTATCTCTGTTTTTGTATGGAAATTCCTTAGGAGTCTGCTTCCTAGGTGGTAGTTGGTGGGATCGGGCAGTAGAGTTTTGACTCACATAACAACATTTTTCCAAGCCCTTTACTGTCGTCACCAATCCTTACCAAATCGATTGTCTTTACGATTGGCTTGTCTAAGTTCAAGGATCGCTGCTTTAACGAAGGAAGCGTAAAGTATGACAACTTTAGTTTCAACCGTTGTTTATAGAAATCTCGCTGAGATGCATTTCTACAAACATTATTAAAATTAACTCGTTTTGGAATTCGACATTGTCCCACCTGAATCTAGTTATGTTGACCTTTCTATCGCGAGATCAACACACGAATAATCATATTAAAATAATGTGGAGGTATCTCGTCTCATTATTTAAATTGTCCATTAAACTCCCATTTATGTCCAAAATGTCGTGAATGATAATAACATTAGAATCTAAATTATGCGAATAAAATTTCTATTTACGAATACTAATTTGACTTCCTAATAAAATATGGAAATTTATTATCAAAAAGCCTCTTCTAATGTGCATGCCCGATTGTTTTCACAAAATTCTCATCTCATTCAAAGCGCTTTTATTACTTATTTATTTATTTACACATCAACGTCTAAAGCCTTTAACAATTTCTTGTTGGTACACAGTGTCAATTTTAATATCCTCAAATACATAATTAAAATACAAAAAACATTACCATTTCAACACAACAAATTATGTTGATGATTGTTTGTCGATGTGTGTTCACTATATTGTTGTCCAGAATAGGACTTTTGTAAATATGTAGGTACTGTCAGTGTCATATTGATATGGTGTGTTGTGATGTGAATTGTGAACACAATAATGAGATAATTATACAGATCCGTGGTGACTATTAAATAAAGTAGTCGTACATTATGATTGCTGTTTGCTTAAATCATCACGCAGGTCAATCACACGCAACGTCGTTGGTCGTTGTCAAGTTCGCAGTTCCATCGCATTTTGATAATAGATTTTCAATATTTCAATCGTACTTGGATGAAGGCGTTCTTTTTTAAAGATCTATTTTTGACTCAGATTTATCTAAGATCATGATTTTGCTACTGTATTTTTGCTCGGGTTTACCGCTTTTGCGGGTGAGCGCGATGCCTTTTCTTTCATTCCTCCGAAAGACTTGATTTCTGTATCTTTTTCTCTCCACATTCCTTGTATTACTTCTTCCCAGAGGTCTTCCTGGTGTTTTTGTACTTTTTGTGTATTTTCTAGAACAAACTGAATTTAACTTGTGTAGATTTTTAATTTATTTTACAAATTCCTAAATTTTGACAAATATGCTATATTCAAGTCTAGTGGGGCACCACTCATATATCCATAGTGAACTTAATTATATTTAACTGGTGAAATATTTATATCCAATGTGCGCATTTATTGAAATAAAATTTATTTATTTAAAAATACTATTATATACGACAAATAAGTAGGAAATAATGTGATACAAACCCCAATTTTGAAAGTGGCATATTATCAAATCATATCAGGTTTCAAAGTCTCCTGCTTAGGTCACTCGAATGAATGCATGTCTTAAGGTCTTTGGTTTCCAATCTATAGTTCAATTTTACTCTGATTCAGATTTGATCGTTGTTTATTGATTATACCGCGCGTTGTATAATTGTTGACCCGATACAATGATGCGTTTCACAGCCATGATATATCCTCGTCGGCGTCATGTCATTACCAATGCCGTGGGATAATAATATTGATATTGTCATGCATACTAGTGTTCAGAACCGGGAAATCCCGGTCCCGAAAGAACCGGCAATTCCCGGTTCTTTTGAAGTTACAAATAACCGGGATTTAAAATTTGTGTCCCGATTCTTTCGGTACTTTCGGGACTCGACTTCAAAACGTAAAATTTGGTTTATATGGCGTGTGCAGACTGCGGGCTCTGCAGACGTGGTGTGATGCGGTTAGCAGGGGAAGGGGTCAGTTGTTTTGTCATCGAAAACTACAAAATTCGGACATCGCAAAAGTAAGTCTTATTTTTTTAGACGTAATCTTTTTGGTAAGGTGTTTATTTATATTATGATCATATCGGTTAGTTTTTCTAGTAGGGTGGATGCACCAATCCCAAACCAGTTAAGGTAAAAATTCACATTGCAGTACCTAAAAATCATTTTAATTATTCGGAAGCACCACTTTCATAGGCTGGTATCCTAGTACCGAAAGAACCGGGATTTCCCAGTTCCGTTGAAGGCCGGTACCGAAATCCCGGTTCTGTAAAAACATACCGGTTCCGGATACCCTAATGCATACTGCATGGAGGGCGATCATGAGAGGAAGCTGTAAGATCGCCCACTGTTTTGTGATTTTCGCCCACTGCCTAGTTTCATTTTGCTAATCTTTCTGGCGTATCCTGTGTTGGCGAGACTTGAACTTTTCACTTACAGTTTTCTGTTTTTCATTTCTGCTTTCCTTTCCCACTCTCCAAAGGTCAATTTCCAGGCGGAGTTATCGGGGGCTGTCTTTTAGATATGCTCTGAGGCCGCCCGAGTAAGAGTTGGAAAAAAAAAGGATGAAGAGTGTTTTCTGGCGTGCGGTAGGATTCAGTATTTACTGCTTTCCATTTTTTAAGCTCAAAATTTGACCCACTTTGCAGAATCGCATCATCTTTACCACAGTGAACTTTGCTGCCACTTCTGCAGTCAAATTTATTAATTTTTATCATTTGGGATCAGTCACCGAAAGGTGGCAAAAAAAGAAGAATTTTTCCGCCACATCCAAAAGACACTAAAGGACAACATCCAAATCATCAAACCACTGCAGGGATTTGGAGTGGTATTATGTATGCCAGGGAACGCTCTCAGAACGCACGTCTCCACAATTGCCGGATGGAATGTATTAGCTCTCCGTAATTCAATTTTTCATCTCGTTTATATTATTTTTATTCTTTCAAG
The DNA here is from genome assembly GCA_963576895.1 of Ceraclea dissimilis. NCBI lineage: Eukaryota > Metazoa > Arthropoda > Insecta > Trichoptera > Leptoceridae > Ceraclea > Ceraclea dissimilis. The sequence goes on along the minus strand of OY756379.1, from coordinate 6,655,732 downwards.
GTAGTATGGCCCACAAAGCTGTTTCATGATTGAAGTTAACATATACAGATAGCTTTGTAGATTTTCACGGTTCTTGTTAATTTCTTCTCCATTCTTTTCGGGTGTACCGTGTGTAGGTTGTCGATGTTGTCGAGCTTTCGGCGTACTTGCTGAGGCCATCTTCAGGACTAATGGCTATATCCCACGGAAGGTGAATCCTGCTTCGTCCGTAGATTCGCATGCCGTGGGAAGGAGTGAGTCCGTGAATCTACAGACTTTTTCATAGCGATTTGTATGGCGGTACGTGATATCGCAGACGTGCACGGATCGTGGGAAATAGGTTGCCTGTGAATCCGCGGACACGCCTTGATGAATCCAGATGAATCCGTCTAATCCATAGCGTTTGGATAACTTGCAATACAAGTGTTGAATCCAATATACATATACGTAGATATTTCTTTAGGAAACATCCCAAACAGACTGTTTTTTTCATTTTATTTCTTCTTTTCTATTTTAAAATGTATTATAATTAAAATTAAACTTTTTTTTCAATGTGTGTGTGTGTGTGTGTGTGTGTGTGTGTGTGTGTGTGTGTGTGTGTGTGTGTGTGTGTGTGTGTGTGTGTGTGTGTGTGTGCGTGCGTGCGTGCGTGCGTGCGTGCGTGCGTGCGTGCGTGCGTGCGTGCGTGCGTGCGTGCGTGCGTGCGTGCGTGCGTGCGTGCGTGCGTGCGTGCGTGCGTGCGTGCGTGCGTGCGTGCGTGTGTGCGTGCGTGCGTGTGTGTTTTGATTCTCACAAAATAAAAAACGTTTTATTAAAAAATATAATTATGTATATATTTATGTAGGTACCTATTAGCTTATTACGTTACTTCATTTTCTATAGTATAACTATTAAACGTAATACATATATATTCCATTTGTCGCCGCCCACAAGTTTTTTGTGTATATGAGTAAAAAGGCGTGTGGATGGAACGTTTGTCTTGGCTCGTTTACGTAACAGACCGTTGACGCCTTTTTACTCATGAACGCAAAAAACTCGTAGACGCTCGCAAGCGTGTGGCGGCGACATTAACTTTTACTTAAAGTATTATACCGAATCGGTACGTATTACCTATATAATTGGCACCAGGAATGACGTCACAGTCTTTTCCCACGGCATTAAGGTTCAAAATCGCGTGACAATCGCATGATAAAATGGTAAAAATAGCGTTTTTTTTAATTTAATGCATATTATCAGTACAAAAAAAAATTTTACTCAACGACTTTCAGGAAACAAGTTTCCGTCTTTCGGAAAAAAGATCAGAGGTGTTTTCCATTTTTTTTGAGAAATCTATACAAGATATAAAAAATCTTTTACGGTTATATACGGTTATATAAAGGTTCAATGCATCTACCCTATTTTGTTCCAAAGCATAATTAATAACGGTTGTCGAGATAGAAGGTCTCCCGTTTTTAGAAATTTTTGAAATGTCGGTATGCATACTCTTAACATTACTTACTGTAAATTAATACTGATTCAAAAGTTATTCATAGGTACAAAAATACATAATACAAGAATATGATACTAAATTGATAACATGTAGCTACCTACATTAACTGAAAATAACGTGTTGTAATTTTTGCTAGTCGGGTAATTTGTATATTTTTGTAACAATTTTACAATAAAAATAATTATTATTCGATATATTTTCGGATATATATTCACTAACAACGAGGGTTGTCAACCGTACTAGAGTATAATAATAATATTGAAAGTGAGTTGCAAGAAATATATGGATCGCAAAATACTATATATTTTTTTTTGGCAACATTAAAACTAAGAAAATATCAACCAAATCCGCTTCACTTGTAAAATTTAAACGCCGTTTAAGAATTATATCATTGCCTGCAGTTTTCGACTGACGAATGAGTGTGTAATTTACATTAATTTGAAAATTGAGAAAACCACACTTTTCTAGCAAATAAAAATATTATAAAATTCAAGCAGTTCATAAATTGACAGTTTTTATTTAAATAGATAAGTAGATATTTATTTATTTATTGCACATGGAACAGATACAGTCACAAAAACAAACATTGGCAGGTACATTAATACAAAAATATCAATACACAAGACCAATTACATCCGTTCACAATTAGCACACACGCAAAACAAATAGATTACATTACATAGTTAAAAATATATATCTTATATCTATAATACATTTATGGTAGGGAAGGAGGAAGCATGGGAAGAGGAAGAAGAAGAGGAAGAAAGGAGGGGATAATGAAGGAAGCAACAAAAAAAGAGTTAAGAACTGATACTGAACAATAAGATAATGTGTATGTTTTCTTTTATTTTCATAAAATTATCGAATTACACCCTGATACATATTTGTACACTTCATAACAAGCTTAAAAGCTTGTGTCGTGAAGTGGGGTATGTCGGCATCGAGGATCGAGCGCGTTAGCAACCAGGCTTCCGATAACTTTTTAAAATTACTTATTGATGCAGATGGAATAATCAGCTGAAAAAATGTTGACAACCCTACTTACATGTTTCAGCGCGTGTATACACAACGGTTTCCGAAGAAAAACCCATAGGAGTATTTACGATGATGTAGTATGAACCCCAAAAAACACAAAAACCCTTCAGAAATATGACGTACTTAATGTAGTTCTGGACAATTTACATCCAGACCTGCATTAAATTGTACCACAAATGTGTTATAGTTTTGTATTGTCTATGTGTTTATTGCTTTCATTCTTTTTTGTTGGGTTTATTGATTTATTGCATTTGATTTTGTGTTTGTAAACCTGACGATTCCAAGTGCCTTAAATATGGTCTATAGATGATTAAAAACCAATAAAAAATCCTCAAATAATAAAAGCTTAAACTTTTTAGTTGGATTTCAGTAGATGAATTATTTATAAAATGTTGAAATCATTGTCTATCCCATTTTAGATCCGCTTGCTTATTCGTATTTTTTAATCTATTCTAGTTCCTAATATAATTTACTCGAATACTAATCGATACAATTAATTTTATTTACAAAATTCAATTAGATTTGTGCTTTTATCCCTAAAACAAATCCTGTGTGGCTTTTGTACGGTTTTTGTGGGGTTTATTTATTTTGAGCAATATGCTTATGGGTTTCGTACTGTTACAATATACAACGAGACGAGAGTGAAAGAGATGCACATACCCGCATGATTCGAAAAATTAAAATCAAAATAAATAATGTATAAATTTAGATTCCCCAGTTGCCATAGAGTGGGGAACATTATATTTTCTTATTATTTATTGAATTAATTTTTCTGGAATTTTGTTACATCGAATTATAAGTCCATGTGGTGCATTTTATCAGTATGATGCCAATCTTTCAAATGTCTCCCTTCAAAAATTATGTACCTAATCTATTAGTCTAAATAACACACGAATGATAAAGAAATTATAATTTTATTTAAAATGAAAAAAAGTTTAAGGTACCAATCATTATATTTTTCTAATACCACGGACCTGAAACAGAACAATTTTTGCACTGTTACTGGGCCGGTATTCTTTTATTCTGATAATATCGACATTAATAATATTAAAAATAAATAAATAATTTATTTAATGGGTTCTCTAATTTCCAGTTAAAGCAGACATTTTTTCCCGTACAAAATAAATATAATGTACACCCCGACACATAATGCGCCCGCTACACGCTCGCGAGTCACCGCGACCTTTTGGTGTTCATGAGTAAAAAGGGGTGCGGATGGATCGTTTGTCTTGACATGTACGTAACCGACCGTTGACGCCTTTTTACTCATGAACACCAAAAGGTCGTGGTGACTCGCGAACGTGTAGCGGGCCCATAACGGGACTGAGAGAGATTAGCAGCTAATTTGAGAAAAACCGGTGTTGAAAAATAACGCGTGATACAAGATACAAAAACTCCGTGTGACAAACTTTAAAAAATATCACCCACAAACAAGTTTAATTAATGCCGCAGGCAATTCTTTCTTTTATTTTTTTTTACTAAATTACAATTAATATTGGTGTAAAGACAATTATTTATTCTCGTACCTGATCGATCTAATTTTTAAACACAAAAACATAATTAGTATATATTCAACAGTATGACAGAGATAATTATTATTATCTATTTATTATATTATATATTTATTTATTTATTGCTTCAACGGACTCAAGATATTTTCAAAATTTACAACGTTAAAGTTAAAAAGTTAAAAATATTAATACAATGAATTATTATATTATTATAAAAATAGGGAACTATTTCCCCATACCCCGTGCACGAAATCATCCATCCGGAAGGGATTAATCCAGATTCGCGTACGAATCCGGATTCACTTGTCGTGGGAAGGCACCCTAATGTAGTTCAGATGTTACATTAGTCCTGAAGATGGCCTCAGCAAGTAGGCCGAAAGCTCGACAACCTACATACGGTACACCCGAGAAGAATGGAAAAGAGGTTAACATATACGTTTCCCAATTCCGCAAAGTAATGTACTGGAGTCAATAGATTTATAGATGGTTTAGATATGTCAGTGTAGGTAACATAATATTGTAGTATGCAAGAAGATACGTACATACGTCACACGGTGAAGTCGAATACCTGAATGCCAAAGGCGTGATATGTCAGTGTGACGTCACGCCGTGTAACTCGAGGCCAAACGACAAATACAGGCCAAGGCGCGAGACCGCTTTACTTTGATCACGTGATCAATGTAGTGACTGCAAAGTAGGGACGGCCGAGCGCCGACTGAGTCGCCCGCCGCTATTTTGTGTTTGCGGCTACGCGCACGTCGCCATTTTACTTTTTAGTCGGTGATGTTTGCGTCGTGTTGTTGATTTTGGCGTGTTTCAGTGTTCATTTTAACAGTTTTTTAACATAAAAAGTGATTCAAACCTGAAAAAAACAATACTAGTGAAGGAGCATTACATAAATTCGTTATTGGAATATTTAAAGGTAAGTTTTATAACTTATTTTCTGCTATAATATCGAATCACACGCTACCTGTTGCAAACAAAGTTTGACATCTTACAAACATGCCGGTGAAAGATAAATGTAATGTGTATATTCTTTCTTACATATAACCTAATGTTTTATTACACGTTGTTTTAATATATTAAGGTATAAAATATTAATTTAACCCGCAATTTATAATATTTATTATGCGCTAAATTAAAGCATCAACTTAACATAACCTCGACAATGCCGCTATAGAATTCGATCTTCTCATTGCTTCTTAGGTACATTATGGGATGTCATTGATGTATTTTGCTGTTAATATCTTTTTTTGAACAAATGTTGAACTATTTTAAATGTCGTAGTATGTCCAGCCTTAAAAAATATTGAGTAGAATTTATCCTAAAACATAACGTTGTAAACACAAAGCCCTGATATAATTTCCACCAATACTATTATTTATATTTTGTCATTCATACAAATTGTTTCTTGTATATAAAATTGTGTGTTGAGAATGTTTCATAACTTTGGCATATTTTTTGCAGGATATTATCTTCATAATGCCTCGTTGTTGCAATGTAGCAGGGTGCAAATCCAACTATCGTGCCGACAAGAAGGACAGTGTATCGACATTTAGCTTCCCGAAGACTGAACCACTACGGAGATCATGGTTCCGAAAAGTACCTACCGACTTGGCCCACATCCAAAACCCCATCATTTGCGAGAAGCATTTTCAAGATGCCGATATCATTCGCGTGGACGTATGCACCGTTGCTGGAAAAATTGTGGAGTTTCCTAGGAAATATCCTAAACTTAGGGATGGAGCAGTTCCTGCAATATTTCCTAATCTTCCGGAATACCTCACATCAGCGCCCAGTACTTCTCGGAGACTGCCAGACGTGGAAGCAGATCGAATGAAGGACGCAATACGGGAGAGCCTTCGTGTCTTTGAGGAAGAGACTGAGGCAAGAACATTTAGAACATTAAGTGATGTAAACAAATATTTTAGTGATTTAAAAAGGAATGAGTGGACATTAATTGTGAAAGATGATAAAAGTGTATTATGTTTGATTAGTGCAAGTGATATTCCATACGTGTTAGGATCTATAATTATTAATTCAGATTTATCTGTGACGCTTTTATTGAAAAGCAAAAGGGTGAGTAAGAGTAAATATCCTCGAACTACTTTACAGCAATTCAATGATTTAGATTTGTGTTTAACTTTTATCGAAAGTGGTATTATTGAAGAGCAAAATAATTTAGTAGATTTGAATGATATTATTGAAATGTTGGAAAAGTATTTCGAGGACAAAACTCCTCATATTTTATTTATTATTGAACAATTAAAACTTGCAGATGTACCTAAAAATAATAGGAGGTATTGTGGGGATACTATTATGTTCGCTGCATCAATATATGTGCGATCATCAAGTTTTTATCAATCTTTGTATGATTCATCGTATTTGATTATCCCACATCCCAGGAATATAAAAAGACTCATTAATGATTTTGGCACATTGGACCATAGCATAGAAGAAAGCATTGGTTACTTGAAAACCAAACGTCGGTTCTTAAAAGACCACGAGCTTCTCGTTAACTTGCAACTAGATGAGGTGTATGTTAGTTCGGAAATTAACTTTAAAGGGGATTCTTTATACGGGTACAGTAAGACTGATCCATCTAAAGCTGCGAAGACGGTGCAAGTCTTTATGATAAATAGTCTTTTATCAAAATATAAAGACGTTGTGTGTATGATACCTGTGCACAACCTGACGGCTGATCAATTACACTCTATGATATTCACTGTATTGAAACATGTAGAAGAGATCGGTTTCCAAATAATTTCCCTAATATCGGATAACAATGCGATCAACAGGAAAGCATTTGAACTTTTCTCGCCGAACAAAATATTACATCCATCAGTAAGTCACCCATTAGATGAAAACAGACTATTATTTTTTATTTTTGATACTGTTCACATTATGAAATGTGTTAGAAATAATTGGCTAAGCAAACAGGGTGCCTTAAAGTATCCCGATGTGGATGACTTTTCCAAAACAAAGGAATCCAGATTTGAAAACTTACAAAAAATGTATAAGGCGGAGGAAACGTCCCTCGTAAAGTTCGGACATTTATTATCTTATAAAGCCTTATATCCATCAAGTATACAGAAGCAAAATGTAAAATTGGCACTGAAAATATTTGACGATAGGACTATTGCAGGGTTAAAGTGCATGGGGGATAAAAATCCAGAATTATTTATTCATGTAGATGAGACTATAAATTTTTTAACGATATTTAGTCGGTGGTGGAAGATTGTTAATGTTCATGGTGCATTTGAAGGAAAAAGATTTAATGATCCTTATAGGGAGCCAATTAGATCAGACAATGATATGGTCTTCCTGTATTTAAAAAAAATGTCTATATGGCTCAAAAATTGGCGACTTAGTATTCCTGCAAATGCATCATTAAGTCCGCAAACATTCATATCCTTAACGAATACTATCGATGCCTTTATTAGTTTGGTACCATATTTGTTTAAGAAATATAGGATTGATTATATATTGTTAAGTAAATTTCAGACAGATGATTTGGAGGGTAGGTTTGGATGCTATCGTCAAATGAGTGGGGCAAATTATTATATAAGTTATATGCAGCTATTGGAGAGTGAGCGCAGACTACGGTTTAAGAATAGTGTATTTTTAATATGTAAAGGCAGTGGAGTTCCATTAAAGACTCTGCTTTCGGAAATGACAGAGAATACTATTAAGGAGGTGGAGGTAGATGTAAGTCCATTTCAATCTATTCTAAATTTAACTTTCTCTTTAAGTGATGTATCTGAAAATTTTATGCCAATCTTAACATATATTGCTGGATATAATGTTAGAAAGGAGTTGAGACACAGTAAGTGTGACTTGTGTGAATTGTGGCTTCAAACAAATAAAGAGGTTGATGTTGACAATGTCAATATTCCCAATGAACTCCTCATGGAATTAGATAGAGGGAAATTAATTTTACCCACAGAATTTGCGATAACTGCAACATCAATCTCATGGTTTTGTTTACAGCAGATTTTAAATGTGCACTGTGACACTTTTCTCGGTACAAAGCATCAATTAACCATATTAAATAGGATAGGTAACCATCACTTAAATGAATATTTTTCAAGCATCCCACAGTATAAAAACAATTGTCACTGTAGTAAAAGTTTAGAGTTAAGGCTTAGGAATATAATGTTTAGAACATGTAAGGTAGTATTAAATAATTTAATTAAGATAAAAAACAATCAATTATCTTCAGAAAAATCTGAATTAAATAATAGAAAAGTGAAAAAACTAAAATCCAGTTAGTGATTACAATTCAACTTCTGTTTTATTAGTATACCTATTCTCATTTATAATTTAAATTGTTTATGTAAATTGACGAAATGCCGATCAGAGCTCTTTACACTCTGATTGGCATTGATTTTTTCACTCGTAAGTCACATTTTAATATGTAGTATTATATTTCTTTTGGTAACATTCCTTGTTCTTATTCGATATTTTTTAAACTGTAACTGATGAGCCCTAGTCACCTAGTGTTCAGATATTTCTCTGACAGTACATTAGAATAAATGATAAAAATTTAAGAACATGTGTATTTTAATCATTAAAAACTATAATCTAATTAATTATAGTTCAACTTCTATTTTATAAGTATGTACATATGTTCTCTTTCATATTTTAATTATATAAAACTGTAATCTAATAACTAAAGGTATTTAATAGTCTTCTATTAAATTCTGCAATCATATGTGATTGTTTTTTTTTTTTTCTAAATTGTGTTAATAATTATTAATAATTACCCATTATATTTTCTTGTATTATTTATTAACTAAGGTTCTACCGCTTATCTAATTAATTGTAGAACAACTTGTAAATCGTGATTTTTATAATAAACTGTAATACCTTTTTTCTTTGTTTTCTCTTTACAAAATATTCCCTGTTCTTATTTTTTATAGTAAAATCTTACATAATATAAAGAATGCTTACATAATAATTCTGTTGGAGCGAGCTCATCGCGGTAATGCGATCTTTATCAGCTAACCTATATCTTCATATAATATGTTTCAAATGATAGTGAATTAGTATTACTAAAATGGATTTTCTACAATAAGGATCAAATTCAAGAGAATCCCAGATAAATCGCCTAATAAGTTTTATTGGAGATGGTAATGTTAAGATTTTGCGTAAGTATACATGGTAAGTACAGTATATAGATACATACAACTACTATGTTACCTACAGTCGACCGCTCACCCAAAACGTCATGTCACTACTTTCGTATCCTACTAGCGGCGCGCCATGGCCTTTGGCCTCGGTGTAACTGTACAATAAAGGCAACACGTTGAACATCGTGAATATATTAATAGTAATTATTTACATACTCACTTGTAAATAATGTTAATGTTTATCGTAAGAAGGTTATGGACGAGCTTTGTCCGGCTGGCGAATGAGAAGAAATTGTACCTTCTTCTTCTTCACGAGCCCTGCAGCTTCCATTTCTGGATATAGGCCTCCGTCATTCGTCTTCATCTCTCTCTGGATTTTGCCTCGGATGTCCATTTGAGGCCAGCTGTCAACTTCAGGTCATCTGTCCAACGCATCTGTGGGCGGCCTCTATAGGCGTTTACCGAGCCACGGACGCCAGAACAGGAGCTTGTTGCTCCATTTGCCATCCGTTGTTCTCGTTAAATTTATTGAAATTCTCTAGTGCAACAGATTGACGAGTACATCTTTTTGAATATCAGAACCGTAGGGTTTTTAAGGGTTCCATTTGTATCTTATTGTCTTGAAAGAGTATTTCATTCTTCGTTGATCTGGAAACGTTTGAAAATAAGAGATAGATGTTGAGACGTATCCACACATTTCAAATGCCTCTCGAGTGGTTTATGTTTTGAAACGCTTTGACAAAAGGTTTTTTGATAGTACCTACCGTATTTCATTCAAGGGCAGTTTTCGGGAATCTTGAATAGTCTCGTGTGCAATCCGATCATCCATCGGTTCAACGTTTTGTCGGGTTTTCTCACTGAGTATGTTCTTTTCGAATTCTTCGAGATTTTGGTACCGTTGATGGTACCAAGTATCTGATATAATAAAGAACGTTGGGTCATTAGTTGTTAACCGTCGCAGCGTGAGCATATCTGTATGTCTTCATTGGTCTTCTGTGTATCCTATAGTTCCTCGTGTTCAAGTCTTGCTACGAACTTAGAATTTGATTAACATTTTCCATTCTGCCAATCTCTAACCACTTTTTTTTCTCATACCTCTTTTTTCAGCCATACGAAACCAGAATTTATCTACGGGTCTTGCAAGGATGAATTCTGTCTAATATGGTTTAACATTATATTGAAAAGTTCTTCGTGTGTCGATTCTTTGCGATATTGACGCGGAAACACCATCGCCAATCTAAAGTACTTTGCCGGCCTTGTGTCTGTTTCTTATTAACTACATAAATAATATTGTACTATTTGTGGTAGTAGATAATTGTATGGCTTGAGGGTATATAGTATCGGAGTTATAGACCAGAATCTAACTAGCTTTAACCATTGGTATGTATTTAGTTTCATACGTTGTGATTATCGTAAATATGTACGCTACATACTGTAACTTTCGTTCTTCTTTCGATATTGCTGTAACTATTATTAACTAGTTATATTATAACTCGTCAAAAATGGCGCACTTCTTCGTAATATCTGCAATTCTATGAGAAAACTGCCCCAATTTTGGGGCGTTTTTGTCAATTGTACTTTCATTTCAACATTTTCGCGTAAACTTTCTAAATTCGTTGATTGGAATTAAAACCTTGTTATTTTCGGATAATCTGTCAGTTCTGATAATGAGTAAAGCGTGGAAAAGCCAAAGGGGTAACAGCGGACTAATTTCAAAAGGAATCAACACATAAAATAAAGAGACACAGTGTATAAGTTTGACACAGTGACCTTGAAAATGTATACTATCAAACTGAAGCATCCTTAAACGTATCGTATGACATAATGCAATATTTCTATCTATTCTTGAGTCCAATTAGTTAATTAGTCCATCAGAGGGGACGTGGAACACCTGGAGCTTACTCCAGAAAACTGCCTCGATCGGGGCAGATGGAGAGAGAGGATCCAAGACGCCGACCCCAAATAAATGGGATATGGTGCAGAGAAGAAAGAATTAGTTAGCCCTAAACTTAAACGACAAACTGTACAGTTATGAATTTATTCCAATAATCAAAATTCCTGGCCTATCCCAGTAACAAAAATTACATGGTAGATATTATATACCAACCTACATAATATACCAAACTATAAACAAAACCGATATGTATGTGTGTGTGTGCACATATTTGTACGCGATGATAGATAATACTACTAACCAGGCATATAGTACTTCTCTATGTGACCTACTGACTCCACCTAGCTCCGCCGGTCTTCGAACCTGTCTCATTCGCGTGAATCATTGCATTCACGTTAACTACTACCGAGCCTATATAGTACTTCATTGGCCGTCAATCTCATTTAGCTTTTTTTTATATTCATCGTTTTTAACTTTAGTTTTGTATTTGTCATTAGGACGTAAATCGTTTTTGTCTTCAGTATTCCTACAACAGTGTAGCAGAATTAAGAATGATCATTTTCGGGCTTACGACCGACCTCGGGTGGCTCAAGAGATCACTTTACACTCGAGAAACATTCGCCATTTCAGTTCACCCCGGCTGGGATTCGAACCCAGACCGTCGTCTAGACTTTTATATTTATTGAAAATAAACATCTATGGATTATATGATTGCTATGTCTTTTTGTCCGTCTGTTGTTTATTTTTCGAAATACTAGTATTTCGGACATATATGTTTTGAATATGTTTTGCAAAAAAATAAGGTAGATACATTGAACCTTCTTCTGGTGCATGGCCGTAACAGATCTTTCATATCTTGTACAGATTCCTGAAAAAAAAAAAGAAAAATATTACTGAATTTCTTTTTCAAAGACAGCAGCTCATTTCCCGAGTTAACGGTAAACAATGTGCTTTAAAATCCAACGAATGACCCTAATTTTATTCGAATAAGGCAAAATTACCCCCAAAAACTGTAAAATACCCTTTTTCTAAAATTTGGTCATGCGAATTAGAACGTTAAAAACGCATGAAGTGTTTTCGGGGTACTCGTCTCTTTAAAGAATGCAAACTTATATTGTAATCAAGGGCTCCCCGTCTAATTGGAAAGGCCGCTGACAGACTTGTTACTATCGTTTTGTATTTTATTGTCTCGACTACCATCGCTGTACGACCAACGTAGGTAATACTACATTCCAAAAGTGTTGGTACATAATAACGTAGAATAGTAATGTTATGTACTGACTGATAGTGTGATAGTAAACATGAAACATTTACTCGGTACATAAGTAGTACCTAGCTAGCTGGCTACAACAATATTAGCAAATCGGTCAACAGCATTATAGCATTATACACCAGGGATGTTACGAATGTCATATTTTAGACATTCGCGAATGCGAGTGCGAATGTTTGGAATCAGAATGTGCGAATGCGAGTGCGAATATTTAGGAAAGGCAAAAAAATCACTTAATTTTGGTTTTAATCGTATATTTTTTAATGCATATGGCAAAAGACCCGGCAATTACAAATTTAGAGGTAAATCTCTTTGCCAATTGGCAGCGTCAGCAGTGACCTCGTGGATTTCAGTTAGAATGCGCTCGAAACCGAAAATTGGACACTCAACTATATGGCCCATCGTCTGGCGGCGACCACATTCACAGTCGGGGCTTGGGGAAAACACCCATCGATGAGTCTGCGCATCTTCCGTGGCCTGTCCTGATTCTGTTAGGCGCGGATCACTGTTTTTATTAATTGAGTTACATTCAATCGAACATATTATAATTTATGATAAAATTTTAAAATTCAAAAAATAAACAAAGCGTTGACTGAAAAACGCTTCCGATTGGACGGCCGAACGTGACACGCGATGGCCCGCAGCTAAGCGCCGCCCTATTCTACTCGCATACATTCGCATCGTTTGATACGAATGCGAGTGTTGATGCGAATCTTTTGCATATATTATGCGAATGCGAACATTCGTTACATCCCTGTTATACACTGCGGCCACATCATGTCAGGTGTATAGGGCAATTCTAGTCTACCAAAGCAATTGATTTCTCACTAAGACTTTGTTGTTTTTTTCTCTTCACTGATTGACAGTTATTCTTTTAGTTGAGAAAAACGAGTATTTTTCCACGTAATTGCATCAATAGTGTTTCAGTTAGACACATTTTTAACTGTTTCTTTTTTTTTATTTTGCTCTCGCGTGTGTTTAAAGACTATTTGGAAAGGAAGTACATTCTTTTATTGAATGATCTTGTCTACTTACTTCACGTCTGTTTCTTAGAGCAAATAACGTTAGTATATTGTATATCTTCTTCTTAATCTTAATGTAGGCCTGATGGCCTGTTATAGGTCGACTCCCAGCTGTTAATCCATCTCTTTGGTGGTCTGCCAGGGGGTGGCCTACTTTGGGGTTGGCCATGCAGCACAACGTGAGGGAGCCTGGATGGCTCCATTCTCCTAACATGCGCGTACCAATATCTCTTCCTTTGCCTCCCCCATCTGACGACATCCTCGACCTCGCACATCTCTCTGATTCTCGTGTTTCTTATTCTGTCTCTGAGAGTCTTACCCGCAATGTTCCTGAGGGTCCTCATCTCAGAGACTCTCAGCGCGCCCTTTGTCACTGTGGTGTCTGCCCTACACTCGATCCCGTATGTTGCAATGGGTCGTACACAAGTTTTATAAATGTTGACTTGTACTATATTGTATATATGTATTTATTTATTTATTTACTTTATTATTAAGGTAAAATGAAAGACTATATATTTAGTTTAAAATTCACAACAATGGCTTAAGTCATGAATCATCAGGCAATTGTGAATAAGCACGTGAATAAACTTTATTCACAATCGCCTGATGATGAGGGTGCAAATCCTCGAATACTAGTCGCGTAATCTATAGTCATTATTGTGGATTTTAAACTAAATATATATAGTTTTTCATTTTATCTTATTATTGGACTTCCACCACGTACCGACGGTCAAAATCCTCGAGATTTCCTTCTTCTGGGGTTGACTGTAAGATATTGCTTTTGCAATAAGTCCGCCTTTTGGCACACTACCATTGTCTTGTCTTATGTGACTATGCATATTTTTCTATGGACAATAAAGATTTATTTATTTATGGGTCATTCTCTCCAAAACAGTCAATATGCCTTCCCTGGCAATTATAAAAAAAAGTGTTGTCTTACCAGCTTACCAAAAAAATCTTACCAGTTTTATTGGGACAATGAACACCGCCCTATTTCCCATAAGCTTCTGAGATTGAGGGGTAAAATACCGCAAACGTTTACAAATCATGCGCTGCAGTCGTAACGTAACTCGTGCTAAATTTCATATTACGTGAAACCATAAAATAGGTTATGTCATAGTTTCCATAGTGTTACAACTTAAGGGGGCATATGCACTGAGCAAAATCGTTCTATTTTTGCTTCAACTTTTTCAAATTTTGTATGAGAATGTTAGCACGAAATAAGAATAACATAAGCGACAAAGTGAATAATACCTTTTTAAAAGAAACCTGGGAAGAAACTTAAAAATCTAAAACAGCCGATTTCGTAAGATTATAATTACCAGTATTTTGGCTAAATTATATTTTTATATCTGAAAAACTGAACGGAAAATCTTCAGATCGCGTAAATTTTTGGGGGTACTTTAGGAATATTTTTTATTCAAGGAATTCCAAATCCTGTGATTTTAAAACAGCCGATCTGTAGTCCATACTTTCATCTATCACTGTCTTCAGTTTCAAGAATATTCCCTCAGTGCTGAGTACAATTCAGGGCGCCGAAGCCCGATGACAGCATATAGGACCTTAATCCAACCCAGTGTACACATATAATGATGTAGATAGTTATTTGTGTTTAATCCACTGTTAATCCAGTATTGAATATGTTAAGTGGGTTTCTAAATACTGTATTTAATCCATTCGTCTTTAATTCTATCAAATCTGTCTGCTACGTTGCTAGATTAAATAGTAGCGGATTAAAGTATTAGTTGGTTATTGTGAGATAACATTTGTGGCAAACCGAATGTTGCCACATAGGCCAAAGATTAATGGCACGGTGCCTGTTGAAATTGAAACATCCTCCCATTCACGGATTATTGCAGAAGAGTTTTTTTTTCGTCGAAAAGAGAAATTTACTGTGGTGTTTTTCTCTGCAATGTAAACATTGTAAAACTTTTTTTTTTCAGTCAACCGCATACCAATGTGATACGTTATGAAACCTCTTTTCATGTCATTTTTAACATCTTGAACTCTCTTTGCAATAAGAAAAATCTCTCACATGTGGACTTCAACCAATGCCGTTGGTTAGAAATGTTAGAATGCAGTCTTTTTGCAATTACGTATTCGTACTACCGTACTACACCACGGGGAGTTTTTGGGCACCATTAACATCTTCAGCGTCACAACTCTGTGTGGATCTTAGCTGCCTCCAAGAAATGTCTCAATATCCCTCTGTCCATTGCTGCCACTTTTCTCTAGCCGACATAATTGCAGTATCTTCTTCTTTCTCACCCGTCTCTACACTGCTGGATGTAGGCCTCTTCTGATGTTTTCCTGTTTCCTCTTCTGTGGGCTTTTTATCCATCCACTGCCGGCGACGGAGACAATGCGATCAGCGCATTTTTTCTGAGCCGGTCTATTCAGTATGAAACAACAAATTTCCATGATAAGTTGTGTGCTCAAAGCTTTGAGATTCGTCTATCCATTTTGCTACGAGGAGACATAGTATAACCTTTAACGTCTATTGTTGGTTTAGTTGGTTGTAGCCCTTTGTCTCAAACGAGGGATCGTGGGATCAAAATTAGGTTTTGACATAGCATATCTTTGGTTTGGTGATGTGTTTTTGTTCACTTTTCACTACACTACATTTCGTTTCACCTTACTTGTCACACTTTTTCTATAGAATTACTATGCAGCCAGTGGCCAAGTAATTTGAAACCAGGAGTAGCAATTTCTTAGTATGAAGTATGCAGAAAGGTTTGGGTTTGTGCAGCAAACGTATCTAATAAAAACAAATCTGTCACGAGTAATTCTCCGTATAAATAATAGTATTATACTATTCCGTGTCCTATTAATTTGATTATTTTATTACGGTCTGCATTTCTGTCCAGTTGTTCTGAATAACTTTACGCCAGTATGAATTGTGACCTATATGCATTTCATTATAAAGTATTTGCTCATTGCGATCACGGATACATTACGGTGATGTCATCATACTTCGGTGTGGTTTTTTCATTTACTTTTTTTTTATATTTGCAATTTGCATACACGTTGTAAGCATAGCAAAGCACTTTCCTGGTTTTTATGTTTTTTTTTTATTTATTGCTGAACATTTTATGTATAACAGTATAAGTTGATTTATTATGTATATTTCATGATGAAGTAATGCATGGGTTTGGTTTATGACGTTGCTGACGTATTATGTACATTGACGATAATTCGGGTCTACCATAAGATTTTTCTTCTTCATAAAGCATAATCTTTGTCTTTTTAACCCCAGCGTTGATTTGAAGATAACTTGGGTGATCTTCTTTGTTATTAAAGTTAGGCATATCGACATTTAAAAATATTCAAAACACGGGAGACCTCAGATCTCGACAGCCTTACTAAGTATGCTTTGGTTAAAAATATGGTAACGTCCGTTAAAGATTTTACATATCTTGTGTAGATTTCTCAAAAAAAGGTGAAAAACACCTCTGATATTTTTTCCGAAAGACTCGTGTCTCGAAAGTCGCGGAGAATTTCTTTCGTATTGATAAAATACTTTAAAATCTAGTAAATGACCGTAAAAATGGAGCGAAATTAACCTCCAAAAGGTAAAAAAAAAACGCTATTCCTATCATCTTTTCATGTTATTTTGATCCTTTATGAGCGTGACGTCATAGTTGGGGTCCGAGACTTAATACCGTTTCTTTATTTATTTTGCCATTTTGTAAAATGGCGTCTAAAACACACGCTCCAGAATATTGTGATGCCTATAGATCTACCCAACTTTTTCTAACTCTCCTATATTATGTACATCACTTGATTCTGTTTAGCTGGATAAATCGCTACTAAAATTTTCAAGGGCCTTCAGTACAGGAACAGGTGTATATGGACAGTTCGAAACAGCTCCTCTACTATGATCCATTCTCGAATATTTTCGTAGCCAGAAAGCTGCTTTCTTCCGACCCCTTCCGGCCGTCGGTTTATTCCTTGATGACAAGTCGGAAACACGTTCAAAACTCTGTTGTTCACGCCCATTTTTCTGACAATTATCAGTTAGTCTCTGTCTAATATTTTGCTAATTACTGTTCCAGGTACAGCCAGTTGCGGAGCTGAGTGAAGTATGGAAGCGATGGGCTGTCATGAACGGTTCCGGAGACGATGTGACGCCGCACTACACTCCCATCAGAAAGGTAAATTAATGTTTAATATCCTTAAATATGGGCGGGGACTCTTGCAAAAGGGGTGTGGTTTTTCCATAAAAGGAGATGAGGTTAACAAAAAAATGGCGGAGCTATATATTTTCTTATTTTTTATGTATTCGTGCTTTATGGAAACGAAATATCGACAGATGCCAAAATATTTGTTCACTAGGGCAAGCTTATCGCATTGCAGCGATTTTTGCTACATCACCCCAGTTAGGTACGTAATGGTACCTGCCATCGTAAACGTCCCACCCTCAATCGCATGCCGTAAGATTGATTGTAAACTGGGGGAACATATATTATGCCGAGTGCAGCAGTAGTCAGACAGGTGTGAAGAATGGGGGAAACATGGAAACAAAATACTAAGGAGAAACCAGAGAACATCATGTGGAGAGAGCATATTATAATCGATACAAAGTCGACGTATCAATCGGGGCAAGAATTAATATAGACGATGAAATAATATAGATAGGGTCTATTAAGAATTAGAAGGGGAGACTTCAATAAACCACGCCTTAATTCCTATAGAATTACCGTTTGTGGAATGATGTTTCTACTGGAATTTGACTTTAACCAAACTTGGTATCTTTCAAGTGTCATCATAGGAAGAATCTTCTCTCACCAACCCTCTTCTAACATTGTTCCTTTTCATCCTTTGTATTCCTTCCCTCCTCCCTGTCCTGACAAGCATATCAACTTTTAATAATATTTTTTTTCCTTTTCTATGTATTTTTTTTCTTTCTATGTACGGACGAAGTTAGAACGGTAAACCGAATGAATGTCAATAAACTGATTAATCTAATTGCCGCATCTATTAGGATATATTGGTTATATTAGTAGTGTCCCTGGCATTGAGGGTGAAACGCAGTCAGGACCTTGGATCGATACCAGACGCCTCATATAGTGTGTACTATAATCCATACAACATTAACCTTCATACTATATCCACTATTGTGTATAACGGACTGCCTAAAATTACTGGCGTTTGCCGGTCACAGAACAGCTCAAAAGGGGCGGTTTTATTTCATGAAGATAGGACGCAGTTTTTTTTGGCAGGGAAACAAACAATCCATTGAAGAGGCTTTGTGACTTTTTTTGGTCATTAATTAGATACTTGGGTACTTAGTTGTATCTTGTACAATTGATGGGTACGATCCAATTATTTATCTCAGCTCTGGCCGCGATATTAAGTCTTTCTTTACCGTCTCGCCTGTCCATTTCTTTCGCTCATTGCATCAATTCTTCAGAACTCTTACATCTTTGCTGTGCAGTAACATAAACATTTAGTTTTATTTACATTGTATTTAATTTAGGTAGTTTGTTAATTCTTTTTTCATCCACCCCAACAATGTGGTGTATGTTGCTATGTCATGCCTATACCATGTATTGGACTTGTATACAATTTACCAGATACTTTATTTTATTCTATTAGTTGTATTGTAGTTGGGGCGGCCCATGTACAGTGTATAGTATACTCAATGACTAATATTGTTGAGGTATGCCTGTATGATTTGGATTATCGTATGTGTTTCTCTTTGTGGTTTGTTTCATGTGTAGTACATACTTTGCCGATTATTTTCACCTAGGCATTTATGATTGTGGTTTTTGGTCAGATATTTCGTCTTTTCAGTGCTTGCTTATTTATTTCGCAGAAAAATTATGGCGAAATTGTAACACTTTGATGATCTTCTGAATCAATATGTTTTAAACATTTTCAGAAAAAAAAATCGATTCTTTTCAGCTTGAACACCTGTAACTTCGACGACTTCTATGGTTTCAATGAATTCTAATAACCTAAAAAAAACTTTGTGCTTCCGCGGTGTTTTTTCTGTTTCTCCTATACGTATATCATATATATAGAATAAGAATATAATATTGTTGGTTCTTACATGTAGAGAGGATGCATGATAAAAGAATGACAAAGAAAGCATACTTGATTGAAAGAAGAGGTTTGAGGAAGCGCGGATGTCCAAGCACCAATTGGCTCGACCATGTTGACCTGATGATCGAGGACGGACGTGTTTTGAGCAAGTGGAATCGTAGAGTGTGTATAATGAATTACATGAATGTAGTGGAAGCAAGAAGTGTGTGTAAGAAATAAGAATAGTGGTGTCTGGCGATCTGTACTCTCTGCTTATATCTGAAAAGAATAGAATATTGGTTCTTAAATTCGAAATTTTACTGTAAACGTTGATTGATTAAGATTACTTGTATTTCCATCCTTGGACAAGGACACTGAAGGAATGTATCTTAGGAGTGAGGTTTGTCGGGGGGCTCCCTTCTGGGGGCTCCCTTCTGGCCCACCTCTTAAAAATATTTTGCCAAGAAGTGCGGGTAAAGAGGACGCTATGGGAATCCTTCAATTCCTTGTGAGCCAATTGCTTTGGTGTAAACCAATTTAGGAACGTCCCAACGTGAATTTTTCGTTGGTTATAAACTGATAAAACGTGTGTGTGATACGTTTGCATAATTTGCTGCATATTTCAGGAAGACACCGGTCATTATGTATAATGATGCCGCAGTGGCATTAACCTCCGGGAGACGCCGGCGTCTGGACTCGGTACACCACTGTTGGCTGTTATTAATGACATTGGCGTATCTCGAGCCATGCATCATCATCATAATATGACACGAGTAGTTTCTGTACTAGCTTTTTGTGTTCTGAACAGGCCATATTATTGAGAGGGTTCGCTAATAATATCATCGATGATAGTGCAATACCAAAATCGCTAATAATTTCAATAGATTTGATTTGCAGGGAAAATAAGCATAAATCGGCAATATTTTTTTTCTTAAACTTGCATAGATATATTTTTGCAATTTGGTCACCTAACTAGGATAAGCCCGTACTAAGGTGACTCATTATAACAGTATTTCATTCATGTATTTGAGTCTAGTAGGTATTTCATTTTTACAGACTTACATATTGTGCAGTATTTCACTAAAAAGTGATAAATAAATAAATAAACATTTATTGGCCAAAGAAAAATATGCATACCTAATTACAAAAACAAGACAATGGTAGTGTGCCAGAAGACGGACTAATTATTGCAAAGGCAACATCTTACAGTCAACCCGAGTACATGGAATACTGTAAGAAGATTTCTAAATACTGAAATTTTAGGAAAAATGCATTTATTTTAAGCTCCGCGCATCTCAGTCTTTCTTGTTTAGCCTACTCCCGTCCACTCTTGGACGAAGGCCTCCTCCATCTGCTTCCACGCCGCTCTATCTTGGGCTCTCTGGGTCCAGTTCATCTGAGTTTAATCCTTTGATATCTGGATATGTGTTTCAAAAGTAAACTGAGGCATCATTACCTTTCCATAAATAATCCATCTAACTGACTATCCCGTGATTCCTTCCTTGTCCTTCATCCCATCCACCTATTTATTTATATGTGTATTTTTATGTATGTATTAGTATTGTATATATTATTATTATTTTCGGATTTATTTTTATTTTATTATTTTTCATACACTTGTATGTATGTATTGTGTATATCAAATATATGTCACAAGTGGTTGGTTGGCAGACATTGCCTATGGCAATAAACCCGCCATTTGGAGAAAATATTTTTTTCAATAAAGGTTTTATTTATTTATTTATTTATTTATGTGATTGTTTCAAAGTAAAACTACGTATACGAGTATATATGAATCCTAACAATATATTGTGTATTCTGATTGTAATTGACGTTCAATACAAACATATCTTTAACGCAAATACTCGATATTATTAGATTTTATTCAATAGAAACACAATATTATACTACTCGTACGTATTGTTATATTTCTGTCTAGCTCTTGTGCTATTCTTGTTTTCGGATGCAGACTGGCCTATGTGAAATAATTTTATTAGATATGCTACTATATTACTAGATTCTATTCAACTTTCGCCCGTTTCCATTCATTTACGGGTCCGAGATTCTCCCCACTAGGCCACCCCACTGCAGAAATCAGCAGCCATAACGGCATTGTCAGTGACCATCATCAGGTCCCTCGCGTCGCACCTCACTGGCATGTCTCGACATACGTGGAGGTGCTCGTCACTCTGGGTCTCGCCGCAATCGCAGGAGACATCCTCCTCCGCTCTTATACACCACCTGTGCATGTTCTCCCTACACCTGGTGACACATACACGTAATCTATTGAGTCTCTTCCATGTTAGGTAGGGTAGTTGGTGTCCAGGACCCAAACTTTCCGACAGGTTGACCTGATCTTCACTGTATTGCCCGTTTCCATAAAGGTCTAACATTGAAGGACTCCCACGGGCTTAAGGCCCTCCGAATCACCGGGTATCACAGGCGAATATAGCGTCCTCTTTACCCGCACTTCTTGGCAAAATATTTTTAAGAGGTGGGCTCAGGGTTAGCCAGAAGGGAGCCCCCCGACAAACTCCACCCCTAACTTACATTCCTTCAGTGTCCTTGTCCAAGGATGGAAACATATTTACAATTATTAACAGATACATTCAAGAGTAAAAAAAAGTAAATAAAACAGGAGAAATAAAAGCATATACAAGGTTTGTTATATGTATTTGGTCCAACCATGAGAACTATGAATGGCAGATTTCTAGCTGAAAATATTGGGGTGGAGTGTACCAGAGGTTACTCCCCTAAGAAGGTGATAATTCATCCATACTTTGTAGCTAGTGGTAGGAAATTTTGATAACCATTCGAACATACAAACAAATCTTATGATTTTGTAACTTGCGAGGTAGAGGTGCGGATATTCGGTACAGAAATAGCTCCATAGGTTTATTCTTGGTTTATTATTATGGATTTACAGAAGCGAGATTGTTTTAGCACGTGTGTGAGGTGAAAACACATATTGTATTGGATAATATTTATATTTCTTTATAGGAACTGTTATAAATATTACTAAGTATGAACTGTAACGTTCCTCGCGGGAACACAGAGGAGGTGACCAAGTTTCGACACTCAATTTCATTGTCACATGATTGGTACTTTCAGTGAACAAAATACAGGAATATGTTTAAACAACGTAATAGATGATATAACATTTATTCACCAGGGCGGGCTTCGCAGAACTGCGGTCTCTGCCAGCTAACCCCAAATACATTTCAATTCAAAATTCTTTTTATTTTTCTTCAATATTTTACATACACAAATAATATGGTTACTTAAAACTATACATGTTTCGAGATACCTCCCCAATAAAGACAAGTCTCGTGTGTGGGGAAAGTCTTCTGCTTTTTCTTGATGTGCCCTGTCAGGTCCCGCCGACGTTGGCAATCACTCTAGCGAAGGCTTCTCTGTCTTGCGCGATACATACCAATACAAGAAAATATATAGAGAAAAGACCACATAATTAAAAACCAGTACATGTTAGGACAGGGTGGGGGTAGGAATAGAAAGGATGGAAAGGGTGTTAGGGGGTTCGTGAGAGAAGATGCTTCCTAAGAGGACACTTGGAAGACATTAATGCTGGATTTCACCAACTATTAAGGTGAGGAATAGCGGAGATAGGAGCCACCAAGTCCAAATTTTGTATGAAAAATAATGATAAGTGACTCCTATCTCCGCTATTCCTCACCTAAATAGTTAGTGAAATCCAGCATATGTTTTGTAAAAGTCGAATTCCAGTCGGAATAGCATTCCAAAAACGAGCGCCATGAACTGTGAATGAATGAAAGGAGAATGCTCATTTTGTATGGGGAAAAAACCCAGGCCCGGCGCAAACGAAATGTACCTCAAATGATAGGTAATAATTAGTAATTAAATACTGCATAGGGGGCATCATCGAAATCAATGGCTTAAGGGGTGAAATACCTATTCAAAGTTTTACAGGGATCACACGAATATATAAGAAAAGGAGCATTAAACAGTTAAAATTGCGATTCAAAAGTATATAATATGATGAGTGTAAGGTAGCCCATCTGATTTTTCTTCTTCTTCATCAGCCTTGGTCCCTCCACTGCCGAATATAGGCTCAAAGGACAATGCTCATGAATTATGTAAAAAATAAATATGTCCGGCGCAAACGCAACGTGATTCAAATGATAGGTAAAAATGTTTTATTAAATACTACATGAGTGGCATCATCGAAATCAATGGCTAAATGCGTGAAATACCTACTTATTTGAAATTCACGAGACACAGAGATTGCATAATTTCAGGAATGGAAGGTTGAAAGAGCTTTCAAACAATATTATTTCTTATTTCCATATAGCAGTGAGGGACCAAGGCTGATGATGATGAAGTAGAAGAAGACGGGCTACCTTATATTTATCATATTTTATACCTTTGAATTGCAATTGTAACTCATTTTCCTATATATTCGTGTAACCCCTGTAAAACTTCGAATAGGTATTTCACCCATTAAGCCATTGATTTCGATGATGCCACCTATGCAGTATTTAATTACTCATTTTTACCTATCATTTGAGTTACATTTTGTTTGCGCCGGGCCTGGGTTATTTTTGAGCATTCTCCTTTACTTTTAATTTCGTGTTACGTAAATTATTTACGCTAATTCACGTAATAGAATCTAAAAATACCTCACATTTTATTAATTTTACGTGTTACGTATTGAAATGACGTGTGATAAAATAACTTACACTCTGCGTGGAAAAAGTTCGCAACATAAAATTACTTGCACTTAGTATTATACAGTGTATTATGTTGTCTGTATAACAGTCGGTGGTAGATAAGTAAGTAGTACCGTATTATGTAGAATGTAAATGATACGTATACAGGGTATTCGCTTCTTCTCTTAGTTTATTTAAAACAGTTAAATATCGCTGTTTTCAACACTGCTGTATTCTTCCATATTTTTCCTCCGTCTTCTTCTTCTTCATGTGCTCTGTCGGGTCCCCCCCAACGTTGACGATCACTTGGGCGAATTTGTCTCGGTCCTGCGCCGCTCGGAGCAGTTCCCCTACACTCCGGATGCTGGTCCATTCCCTTATATTCCGCAGCCAGGACATCTGTCTTCTAGCGGGCCCTCGGCGTCCCTCAATTTTCCCCTTCAATACCAGTTGGAGAAGGTGGTATTTCTCTCCACTTCTTCTTCGCCCTAGCCTTTGTCCCATTTACTTGGGGTCGGCTCTCCTAGTCCTCATCCTCCAAGTCTTTCGGTCCCCTGTATCTTCCGCCCGAAGCCCTGCCCCCTTTAGATCCCTGGCGATTGTGGACATCCATGTGGTCTGGGGTCTGCCCGGTCTTCTGGGCCCTACCTCAATGTCCATTGTCCTTCTTATCATATTATCCTGTGGCAGTCTCATGATGTGTCCGTACCAACGCAGTCTATTTTCGGTCACTTTTTCTCCGATTGGAGCTACTTTGAAACTGCCACGGACATGGACATTTCTCACCTTGTCCAGCCTCGTAACACCACCCGCCCACCTGAGCATTTTCATCTCGTTGGTGTGTAGAGTCTGGACGTGGTTGTTCTTTAGGGCCCAGCACTCAGATGAGTAGGTCATGGTTGGTCTGACCACCGTTTTGTATACTTGACCCTTTATCTTGATTGGCATTTTCTTGTCGCACAATACGCCAGAGACAGATCTCCACTTCATCCAACCAAGCCTCGAGCGGTGTGCGATGTCATCATCAATTCCTCCCTTTGCAGACAGTATTGTACCAAGGTACTTGAAGGACTCGACTGTGGGCACTGGTTCGTTTTGAACATGAATAATGTGCGGCTCACTTGGCCTCCGTCCAGAGAAGTAGCATGGCATGTATTCGGTCTTCGTTCTACTAATTCTGAGACCATTCGCTTCTAGAACCTCTTGCCATTTATTTAGAGTGCGCTGTAATCCGTCATGTGTCTCATCCATCAGCACTACATCATCAGCGTAGAGCATGCTCCATGGGGCTGGTTCCTGGATATCCGATGTTATGTAGTCCATTACTAGATTAAATAGCAATGGACTAAGCGCCGATCCCTGATGGACGCCAACACTGATTTCGAATGGGTCACTCACTCCAGCTGGGCTTCTAACACATGTGTGAATATTGGTGTACATATCCTTCAGAAGTTCTATATAGTACTCTGGAACGTTCTGCTTTCTGAGTGCTTCCCATATCAGTCTACGCGGGACCCTATCGAACGCCTTCTCCAGATCAATAAACACCATATGGAGATCGCTCTTCTTCTCTTGGTACTTTTCAAGGACTATTCTTATTGTCTGTATGGCATCCGTGGTAGATCTTCCCCTCACAAATCCACATTGGTTCTCTGTCACCTTTGTGAGACCCTGCAATCTTCTATTCACCACTCTCTCCCATATCTTGAAGGTGTGTGCTATTAGCTTTATTGCTCTATAGTTCTCGCACAGCTGTGAGTCCCCTTTGTTCTTATAAAATGGGATTAAATAACTCTGTCTCCAAGCATCTGGGATTTTCTGGTCCGTCATTACTTTGTTTAGCAACTTTGTCAAGAATTTCACTCCATCCTCGTCCAGTCTTTTCCAAAGTTCTGCTGGTATTTCATCAGGTCCTGTTGCCCTCTTATTTGTCATTTGTGCTATTGCAGCTCTCACCTCCCCCTCCGTGACATTCTCCATTGGTCCCTCCACCATTTCCTCGTATGTATGACGTGTGACTGGATAACCCTCGTTCAACAGCTCACCATAGTACTCTTTCCACCTTTCCAGTATATCCTTATTGTCAGTGAGTATTTGTTGTTCTTTGTTCTTAATATACTTGGGGTTCTTAATGTCCTGTGTGTTAATGTTACGGTATTTAGCTATCCTATATATATCAGTACTATGTTTAGCCTCCTCCAGCTCTTCGTAAAAGGACTCGCTAGCTCTGGCCTTTGCTTGTGCTACAGCTTTCTTTGCTTCTTTCTTTGCCAATTTATATTCTTGCTGGTCATCCTCACTTTGTGTCCTTTGCCATTGCTTATATAGTTGTTTCTTCATGGCAAGCTTCTTCTTCACCTCTTCGTTCCACCAGTGAGTTTCTCTGTTGTTCGAGATTGGACCCTTTGACACTCCTAAGTGCTTCTTTGCTAGATCGTTACATGCTTTCTCAAAACCATTCCACATTTCGTTCACAGTTTCCGATGTGTCCTCTGCCATATACCGCTTTAGCTCTGTGCACATCTCATCTCCCTCACTCTGCTTTAATTTATGCCATCGAAT
Organism: Ceraclea dissimilis; assembly: GCA_963576895.1. NCBI lineage: Eukaryota > Metazoa > Arthropoda > Insecta > Trichoptera > Leptoceridae > Ceraclea > Ceraclea dissimilis. The sequence goes on along the minus strand of OY756379.1, from coordinate 6,629,123 downwards.
CCTCACTACCCTTGCCTTCGGCGGTATCAAACTCTCTGTCATCTTAAACTTTGTCACAAGAACTCGGTGCTGTGATGTCAGGCATTCTCCCGGAATAGTCTTGCAGTCCTTGAAGCACTTTAGACTTCCTCTATCAGCCATTATATAGTCCACCTGCGTGCTAGCTCCTCCACTTTTATAAGTTATTAGGTGTTCCCTGGGTTTTTTGAAAAACGTATTTATTATAGCCAGGTTATAAACCGACGCAAACTGCAAGGTGGTATTTCTCTCCACGCAGCATAATTTTCCTAACTTTCACCAATTGTGCTAACTAGATGGCATTGCGATTCTGTATACACGACATTGGATCAGCCTTCTCCGGAAACAAAAAAATGTAAAGCGTTTGAGGGGATCCAAAGGTTATAAAGGGTCATGTTTCGTATCGTATGAAAGGGCGTCGGAAAGCAGATTCGACTATCGAAAGTTAAATATTGTCTAACCTAAGTCATCGGATCAGGAGAACCCGAACTATCGAGAGGAATCATTCCTGCATACCGTGGAATTTGGTGTCTCGTGAGAGTACTTCACGACTATTCACGAGTAGAATTCATCTTTTCACTTTTTCACATCTTTTCAATCTTTTTATTTTGAGCAAGCGCTTCATCAATTTATTTTATTTTATTACACATACTAACGGAAAGTTATATCCTGAAATTGTTTTTTTTTGTAAAAAAGTTCCGACCAAACCTCTCTCTGAATTCAGAGAGGTTTTGGTCGGAACTTTTTATAAAAAAAGCAATTTCAGAATATAACTTTCCGTTAGTGTGTGGCCGGACATAGACCTATGCTTAGTCTCGCTTATGACCGATCTCGACCTATGCTTAGTCATACGTCACAGATAGACAGTAAACACATCAAAAATTTACTTGAAGACATTCGTGCTACTGATCTCGCTGTATATAGAATTAATTTAATATCGGTTACATTTACATTGCATTATCATGTATTTTCTCACGTATTTCATTCATTATGTATTACCGATATCATAACACAACACAACACAATATATAATGAGGTAATGAATAAATGAAGCAATGCCCCAACTTATTATTAGATGATACTCTATTATTCATTCAATACATTCCTACAACAGGTGTGTTTGTGACGTCATTGTTTTAATATGATTGATATAGATTGAGTGTAACGCCCTGTATAGTACTTATTATATTTTGTTGCAATTGCTGCAGTTTTGGTCATTTTAAAGATACACCATTGCACCTACATGGTGTATTTTTTATGGTGATGACTTGGACATCCGAAGATTTTTTGTGAAATGTTGCCACGAAAGCACTCCTTCCTACTGTTTGTACGGACATTAATATTTCTGTTGCAAACATATTAGCATATTATTTTCAAAAAAAATCAATAAACGGGAAATATTAGATCTCGACAGCCTTACTAAATATGCTTCGGGAAAAAATAGGGTAGATACATTGAACCTTAAATCTAGGGAATGACAGTAAAAGATTTTTTATATAGTGTATAGATTTTTCAAAAAAAAAAAGTGAAAAACACCTCTGATCTTTTTTCCGAAAGACAGGATCTCGTTTTCCGAAAGTCGCGAATTAGATTTTTTTGTATTGATAATATGTATTTAAATCTAGGGAATGACCGTAAAAGTTTTAAAAAGCGAAATTAACCCCAAAACATAAAAGAACGCTATTTTTAACATTTTACCGTTCGATCGTTCGTGCGATTTTGAACCTGAATGCGGCACCCTCTTTGAAAACCATCTCTTTTTTGACAGACTGTACTTACACCATATATTCGTGCTACTTATGTACATTATTTGTATGTATATAATTGCATGTACATAGCATTTATTTACTTATCCGGTTTTTCCTGTTGGTACTTCTCTCATCGTCACGTGTCGGCGCCTTTTTAGAACCGGGACATGGCTCGAGGGGGGACCTGTGTACTTCTGCGGTCTACACTGGTTTTTAACCTTAATCCATTTACTATTAACTCACAATCTAGATTTGTCTGTATGTTGTACTTTTTTCTGAGACAGCCGGTAAGACCCTCTCTCGCTGTACACCGTTCCTATCGTATGACAGTGAGATGTGAATATTTGCTGATTTTTTGCTACCATTTTTTTATTCATTGGCTTTCTACAGGACATTTTTCATATGTGCAATTTTTTTATATTAATTTTTATTAAGTACACAATTTCCTAGATAATTACGTACGTCCATAACGAAATTTTTCGGAAGACCTCGTGTGCACTCGATCGTTGTCCGTATGTTGTAAATTTTCCTAACAGGTGTCGTCCATTATTAAATTTGTAGGTATTTCAAGCTAAAATATATTTATACCCTTAAAAAACCGCAGGCAATTATTACAAAATTACTTACTTACTCTAAAGTCTACCACTCCAATAAGCCGCGACTTTCATCGCTTTGTCATTGGCCACAATCAGGTCCCCAGGTGTACAGCCCTCCTCCATTAGTGGACACATCAGTAGGTGGCTATATATTACAATATTGACACCTGTTTAGTAGGCTTTTGTGAATTGAAAGTGCCAAAATTTCGATGAAATGAATGTATGACAAATAGCATCACAATTATCCAGTTTATGTATAAAGTCCTGGCAATGCCAGGTATTAGAGATTGTATGATAGACTGGATGTATAGCAGTAACAGGAGCAGGTCACCTAGTCCACCAGAATAATAATAATAACTGATATTGTACTGCCATATGAAGGTCACTGGGTGACCTTGTAGTCATTACTTATATTACATACTCTATGTATTATTAACTGGCCAAGTGTTTATTCCTGTATAGGTATTTTTTTTTATTTTTGGACATTTTATACTAAGACCACAATAGTAAGCTGTGCTAGTGTCAGCTATCTTTTTGACTATGAGCAACTCCTCACCTGAGAATAACAATTGTCTAACTAACATAACCAAAATGTTAAGAAAAATGAGATTACAGACACTCATATACTCTTGTCATTTAAAAAATTACCCAATTTTAGGATATTTTGTTAATATAGGCATAGATTATATGTTGAATTATTTTTGTTTTACTAATTGTCCTTGTAAAGCGTTGGATTTTTCTACATTCCGTAGTATGTACAATCCAGTATTCCTACAACGGTGTAGTCTCGTTGCTGAAAAACGTTTGAAATGTCTTGTCTAATTTTACGAATCATCATCATCGTCAGCCTTTGCCAGTCCAGTGTTGGACATAGGTCTCCCCTTCCTGACTTCCATAGCTCCCTGTCCATTGGCGACCGTGCTATTGGTGCCCGGCCACTTTTTTATATCATCTTGACTGTGGTCTCCCTCTGTTTCTATTTCCGGTCTTCGGTCGATTTTCAAATACCCGACTTTTACAGGACACTAAAAAAAATTACAAAAAAGGGTGGGGGACCAATTCTTGTGATGACTTATACTAATGACTTGTTTATCTTTGTTTACAGGTAAGCATCATTATCAGATTATCTGCCAGCATTATCACAGGAGGCCCATCCTTTAATAATGTTATCACCTGTTATCATTATCACAAGTAAGCCATGATGGATTGGTAAAGTTATTTATTGGACATGTTGTATTATTTTGTGTTATCAACAATCACGTTAATTAGTATATCAGTGATAATGTGATTTTGCACAAATATAGTGCTGTCAGATTTCTCGAAAGCCAAAGTGAGACAACCGCTCCCCCCCCACTCCGAAAACCTATTTGATGCATTTTTTTTATTATAGCGTTGAAATTTTTATATCCATTTAAAAATGCACCCAAATAATTTATCGTAGACAGGGGCGGGGGTCCCTAGGAGAAGCTAAAAGACAACCTTGAAGTTTTAAATCGAAAATTTTACGAACCTCTAATGCGTAATTTTGTTTTCTACGTAGTTCCATACATTATACATAAATTGTCAAAAATACCAAAAAATGTAAAAAATTGTATGTATATACCGACATTTCTGAAAACCGGGACATTTAGGCGTCCCGAAAGGTTTGTTCGGGACACGAGGCGTAAAATCATTATTGACTTACAATAGGAAATGCGTCCGGTCCCACAATATTTATGAACTGGGAAGTGCCACGAACAGCCCAAAAATACATGTGCCACGGAAGTTAGCTGTGAATATTGCAGTAACAGGAATATAATATTTTCTAATCGTTATCTTGGACATTTTTTCTCCCACAAGCATTTTTTTTTTCAAATATTTTCTCCCACAATCTTCTTTCCGCTCTTCATGAATTTTAATGGCACACATCACAGACGTCGAGCGAAACTTCTGTTTGTATCTTTCTCATAAAGTTGCTGTTAAATGTTGTTGATTTTGAGCAATATTAGTCTTTTCAAATCAAAATTTACTCAGCATTGATCATACAATCCTACACAATCCACAGAAAGTTCTTTTTAATACTTTCTGTATAGTTGTACTTTTTTTTTATTATTACTGTAATTATTGTTTTAAAACCTGTTGTTTATAGCTCTGGGGCTGTGATTTTATTTTTGTGTTACCGCCATCTATTGTAGAGTAGAGTTAACACGATGCACATGGGAACACATGTGGTTCGTAACTCGGCTAAAATTACTTCGCGTAGCTTTGGCTTTTGCATAACAGATAGCGCCAGTAGTCAGTAATATTGGACGTTGAAAATCTGGAAACAGCGCGATATACTGAAATTTGAGAGAGCGGAATTTTGAAAGCGATGTCTTACCAACTTTTCGTGTTACAATTTTTTTTACAAAAGTTACGAATATTTAATATTCGTCCATTTTTGTCTGGGTCTGGGTTACTTTCGTTTCTGCTCCTCATGGAATCTAGACTGAATTAAATTACAGAAAACCACAGAACTGACAACGTCGTCATAACTTTAACACCGTCACGCAATTTGCTACAATATGGGGGGTAATCAGCGACAGATGTTCATTACTCAATCAAAGAATTACGAAACTGAACCAAGAATGTACAATGTACATGTATGCTCCCGTGGTTCCTTCCTTGTCCTTCATCCTATCCACCTATTAATTTATATAATATGTATTTTTATGTAGGTATATATTGTATGGTATTTATTTTAATTGTTTATTTATATTTTTCTTCTTTTTCATACACTTATGTATAATGTAGATCAAATGAATGTCACTAGTGGTTGGTTGGCAGACATTGCCTATGGCAATAAGCCCGCCATTTGAAAAAAAAAATCAATAAAGATTTTATTTATTTAATTATGCTCGCACGACTGCTCTGCTGCGCACTAAATAGAAACTTTCAGAATGGGTGGCGAACTTAATATTGTTGTTTGTTGTTTCTGTCAATTGTCTTCTAAACAATCGGGAAAACCACTTATCCAAACTCTGTACTAGGAGTAGGTATATTATGCAGCACACTTTTACTTACCACATTTTAATCTACATATTAAGACTTAACCATAACTTTCGATTGTGTTAAAGTTATAATAGTACTTCCAACTCAGAGGCCAACTGCTGTAAGTGCAAAAGTTGAAATAGAGAATTTTATTTTTTATTTTAGTTTATTTTAGCCTAAAAGCAGTGTTATAAAAGGAATAGACGTGCGTGTATGACGAAATGCACGAACGTGACGGAAACAAGGAGCGTTTTCCAAAAAAGTTAAGTATAGAAAAAATATAGTAGTATCAGCGGCGGATTCGTAACAACAGATTTTGTTTTTTTTGTGATATTGTGTAAAGAGGGTCGTAATGTCATTGTAGTTAATTTTTCAAAAATAAAATTATGAACAATCCGTCACACAGCAATAAGTAGTAGGTATGTACCTAAATATATTTTTTATAATAAAATCTGCACCTCTACGGGTTTTTTTTATACAAAAATGGCTGCCTTATTTATCTTATTAAAATTATAATTTAAAATCTTATTCCCTATTTCAGAGTTCGTCCCACTCAAATATAGGGACTTGCGATGTTTGTCTATTATAGAAAATAGACATAAATAGTCTTAAGTCTAATATAGATACACACAGTAAACAAATAGAAGTAAACATAATTCAAGTTTGTTTTCTATTGGATTGATTTCCATAATATTCAATAAACCAGCGTAGTATTGTAATACCGATAATGGAGTGCAAAGTGTATAGAAACATGTGTACTCCGCCACTGCTGTTACTACTAATACTAACTACTGTTACCATGGACGTAGGCAGGGGGGGGTTAGGGCTATAACCCCCCCCACCGAAATTCCTCAGCCAAGCCACCGTTTTATACATTGGAGAAATTAACCGTGTTATTACCACATCATTTTTTCATCATGTCATAAATTTTCAATAATCATTGTAAAAATACAGTACATCACAATTGTTTAATTAGATAATTTTGCCTGCGGCGCTAATCTGATTACGATGAGGGTTGGTTCACAAAAAATAAAATGGATTTTTAAACGAATCTTTTTTATTTACCTCTTATATTTTATGACAAAATTTTGGCGCTAGTCGATTATCATGTTGTAACCTAGAAATATACCCAGATGCGTTACTTTTGGAAGACAACTAGGTTCCTCAATTCTCCCATTTATGAAAAAAAAACTCCTGCGGCGCTATTTACTACTTCATACTCCATATGGCAATATCAACGGTTTAGTTGTGCCCCCTAGATTCGAATTTCGAAGCTGATAACGCCCATGCTTGTTGATTATTTTCTCTGGTCCAGAGCTCGAACCCCCCCGATATGGATTTCTAGCTGCGACCCTGACTATTACTACTAACTACTACTGGTCACACTGTACTAAGATAGTAGCCCAGTATCTAACTCTTCCATCTGGGTATCTGTCTCAACTACCTTAACAAATACTTCAGAGCAAGTTTTAGATTTCTAGGGTTGGCGAGGTCAGCAAAAAACATCGATTTTTTACTATTGTACTATTTTTTAGTTCTTTGTTTCTGATGATGTACCTGAAAAACACAGTTATTATTTTGTCATTGATATGTAGTGCCTTGAATAGTAGGGTCAAGGGTGTCATAGAACAGCATTTTCTGTTGATTTGAATTCTGGTCGTCAATTTTCGACGAAATCGAAACAAAAATGATTTTTTTATGTATGTAAAACGGCACTGGGTGAATTCTGGAGTTGATTGTGTGCCTACTAACTAAAAAAATACGTTTCAAAGTATGATACATATGTTTAAAAGGCACTTATTTTAGTTTAGTGCTACTGTTTGAAGCTATGGCTACACAGGTGTCGATAATAGTATGTTGGATTACATTTTTTGAAGTGCTTATCTTATGGCTACATCACATTAAAAAAAGTATCAAATAAAGATAATATCAATAGCACGAAATTGGCAAAAAATAGTATGTCTGTTTTGCGAACTGCACAATAAGTAAGCACATCGAGATCTGAAACTTTAATCGTTGTGATCAGCTAAAGTGAGAATATTTTTTCGATGTTTTTTTTTTGTCATTGAAGAGCTATGATTTTATGAATACATCGAGACATAATAGGCATCTCTATTAGTGACTTATTATTGTCTGCAATGTTTTGTTTAGTGGAACACATTGCGTGGGCGGCGGAGAGAAATGGACAAATTAAGATCAATAACTAAATATCTAATTCCAGTAGGTAAACTACTGCACTTATAAATAAACCTAGGTAACTATTAGGACACACATTTGTATACTCATTCCTCAAGCAACGGGCATATATCAGTAGGTGACTTGGGGTTGTTAATGCGCGCTGCTTCCTAATCAGCAATCCTGGTTAGCTCGAGAAGACTGTGACGAAGAAGGTGTCACTCGCTGTTTTAAAAAAACACCAAGCATTAACTCTGACAATCCAGAGTGGGCGGGGAATCCCATTTCTGAAAGAGATGAAAGCGTATTTCGAAGTGTTACGAACACGTGGCTGTTACAGGACACTCGAAAAAATATATAAAAAGAGAGGGAGTTGATTTACAGCCCGGGGTTACCACGGGGATAAACTTACATTCCACTATTCTCTGAGAAGTTATTAGTTGATGGTGTTATAGAGAGGAGGATGGTTGTGGTTTGATTTTAGCTTTCACTTCTTGTCCTTAATTCTTCTTTTTCGCTTTCGCCTATGTCCCATTAACTTGGGGTCGGCTCTCTTAGTCCTCATCCTCCAAGTCCTTCTGTCCCCCGCATCCTCCGCACAAAGCCTCGTCTCCTTTAGATCCATTGCGATTGTGGACATCCAAGTTGTCGGGGGTCTTCTGAATCCTTCTTCTTCTTGTCCTTAATTAATCATGAAATATTTCTACTTGTACCTTAGTAGGTAGTACTAACGTAACTAAGTAGTACTTAGTTAGTACTAACCAATGTATTATTTGCAAAATATCGATAAATTATTCGCTATCTGTTTGAGTCTATGTACCTTAGTCGTTAACAAAATATGTAATGTCCTTGCAGTTGTAATCTATAAGAACAATTTAACACTGTCGCCATATATCTCGTGTTTGTGGTTAGATATCTGTTTAGTTTAATATACCTACAATTCCCACAAATTCAGACGTTTAACAGTAGGCATATTGACATTTCAAAAATGTTTAAAAACGGGAGACCTTAGATCTCGACAACCTTACTAAATACGCTTTGGTTAAACATAAATAAATAAAATAAATAAATAAATCTTTATTGGCCAGTAAATATATATAACACGGGGAGATTGTGTCTGCTGTAAGGAAACTCAAGAATAACAAGGCTCCAGGAGATGATGGTATCCATGCAGAGCTCATAAAATGCGGCATGAACGCACTCATTGACCCGCTTTACCACCTCTTCAATAAGATCTGGAATGAGGGGCTCTGCCCAAAGGACTGGAGGAACGGAACCATCATAACACTATTCAAAAAGGGGAACCCTCAGGAATGTGGAAATTACCGTGGAATTACTCTACTGAGCGTACCCGGTAAGGTCCTATCTCAGATCATCTTGAACCGCATCCAGAAACCAATCTTAGCCATACTGAGGAAGCAGCAATGTGGCTTTGTGCCTGGCAGGTCCTGTTCGGACCCAATTTTCTGTGCCAGGTGTGTCCTCCAACAATCACAAGAGTATAACTCGCCAGTCGCTTGCTGCTTCATTGATTTCGAAAAAGCCTTTGACAGCCCCCATAGAGAATCAATTTGGAAGATATTGGCCCTTTACGGTATTCCCACGAGGCTGGTAGCCATGATCGAAGCCCTGCACACGGACTCGGAGTGCAGTGTGAGAACCTCCTGTGGTCCAACTGACACCTTCAGGATCACAACTGGGGTTCGACAAGGATGTGTACTGGCGCCTTTCATCTTTGTTACCGTCATGGACTACCTTCTCAGAAAATCCACGGGGAACTCAGGGGGAGTGCCGTTATTGCAAAGACCTGCCAACGAAACAAACGTGGGAACTCTACACGATCTAGAATATGCGGATGATCTCGCCCTATTCGACACGTCTGTGGGTGGACTACAGCACAGCACTACAATGCTCTACAACAACGCGACACGCCTTGGCCTCAAGGTCAACACTGGCAAAACTGAGTACATCTGTAACGATGCATGTCCGGATAGGGTCACAGCTATGATTGTCAACGGCAATCAAATCTCCCAGGTAAACAAATTCAAATACCTGGGCGCCACCATCACCCCGGCAGGTGACCTCCGGACAGAACTGCCCATTCGCATCGGAGCTGCCAGTGGGGCATTCAACAACATGGACAAGATCTGGAAGGCATCCGGGTTTAGTATCCAGACAAAACGCCGCCTATTCAACGCCTGTGTGATCCCTGTCCTCCTCTACGGCTGCGAGTCATGGCACTTAACCAAGGCTCAAGAGCGTAAGATACTCAGCTTTGAGAATAAGTGTCTTAGGAGGATACTGGGTATCACATGGCAAGAACGTAAAACCAACGAATACGTTCGACGGCGTTCCCAGCAACGATCAATCCTGTCAGTAATACAGGAAAGACGTTGGTCGTGGCTGGGCCATGTTTTGCGAATGCCCAACGACAGCTGGCCAAGGAGAGCGCTGTTTTTCCACCCACAGGGGTCCCGACGCCCCGGAAGACCCTCTTTCACAGTGCACCGTTCCTATGACAACGAGATCAGAGCGTTAGGAATGACGTGGAGAGAGGTAATATCACTCGCACAAAATCGCTCTGAATGGAGACGCCTGGTAGCCTCCCTGTGCTCCCGAATGGAGACATAAAGGGCGTAGTAGTAGTAGTAGTAAATATATATAACAACAAAAATAAGACAATGGAGTGTGCCAAAAGGCGGACTCATTGCAAAAGCAATATCTTACAGTCAACCCGAGAAAAGAAAGAAAAACATAGGGTAGATACATTGAACCTTTATCTAGTAAATGACCGTAAGAGATTTTTTTATATCTCGTATACCTAGTTTCTCAAAAAAAAGGTGATGAACCTCCGATCATTTTTCCGAAAGACGGCTACTCGTTTCCCGAAAGTCGCAGAGAATTTTTTTGTGTTAATGAATTCATTAAAATCTAGGGAATGACCGTAAAAGATATTTGTTTGAATCGAAATTAACCCCAAAAAAATGAAAAAAAAAAAACCACTATGTAGTGTAGTTGCAGGAGAGATGGACCGGCGGGTGAGATGGACCGGGGTAATTAGTTCCAAATCCCGTCACTAGATAGCGATGAATTCGCCAATACGGCGTTCGCATTGTTGTTTTGTGTTGTGTGAGTGTATATTCGCTGGAGAAAAATGTAAAAAAATGTAAGTTTTTTAATATTAAAGTTTTTTAATGTGTTGTAAATTTCGTGTTCAAGAATTGGTCGAGCGATATAAGTCATTATATTAGTGTTTCTTTTTGTTTTTTTCATATTTGTAGATGGTAATAGATGTAAACAAACAAACCTGATGTTAAAATGATTTGTTTTGTAAGACGGTTTATTTTAAACGCCTGGTCCGTCTCTCCTTGCATTAAAGGAGAGACGGACCAGGCGTTTTGAAGGATAGATGGACCAAGCCATAGAAACATTTTTCTCTTTTTTCGTAATATTTTATGACTGAATTTGAATTCATAAGCATTATTTTATATTTACCAATATAATAGCAGGTACATTTTAGGAAAATTCTTTATTTCAGCTATAGGTATATATATAATAAACAATTATTTTTCAGCCAAATGCCGCTGATTTACAAACGAAAAACAACTTCTGTGCCTCGTGGACGATGGACGGCTCAGTCTTTAGAGGCCGCAATCACTGCTGTAAAAAATGGAACTTTTGGAGTAAATGATGCTGCCCGCGCTCACGGTGTTCCAGCAACCACACTCAAACGGAGACTTGAAAACCCAAAGCCAGTTAAGAATAACAGACTTGGTCCTGATTCGACACTAGGCGAAGAAAACGAAAAAAAAATCGTGTTTCACATTAAAAAATTACAAGCTCATGGTTTTGCACCCGACAGAAATTCTGTGCGATCGATGGCTTACCGCCTAGCTGAGCGCATGTCAGTGAAGCACAATTTCAAAAGCGCTGAGCAAATGGCGGGTTATGGATGGTTAAGTAGTTTTCTGAGAAGGAATCCAGAAATTGCTGTCCGGAAAGCTGCAACTGTATCCCTTGATCGTGCCAGAGGACTCAACAGGGAGACAGTAACAGAATATTTTAATTTGGTCGAGGGTATACTACGGGACAACAATCTATTCAACAAGCCAGGTCAGATCTACAATATGGACGAGACTGGGTTGCAGCTGAACAATAGGACGGGATATGTGATCGCTCAAAAGGGGTCAAAAAATGTTACGTCTATCACATCCGGAGAAAAAGGTGAAACTATTTCACTTCTTGCATGTTGCAATGTTGAAGGTGTGTTTTTACCACCATATTGTATCTTCAAAGGCAAAAACTGCAAAGACGAATTTTCAGATGGAATGCCACCTGGTTCGAAAATTGTAATGTGTGAGAAATCAGCATACGTCAACGCCGATTTATTTTTTGATTGGCTAAAAAACCACTTTTTACCTCGTAAGCCTCCTGGAAAAATTCTACTAATAGTCGATGGACACACATCGTAAACGACGTAATCATGATATGTCTCCCCAGTCATACAACGCATTTCTCGCAGCCCCTTGATCGTGCTTTTTTTAAGGCACTTAAATCATATTTTTACGAAAGCTGCAATACTTTTATTAAAAATAATCCAAATAGAAAAATTAACCGCTTACAGTTTGGAAAGTTGTTGGGAGCTGCTTGGTCCAGGGCTGCAACTGTTCAAAATGGAATATCAGCTTTTTCAGCTACAGGTCTAGCACCATTCAATCCACAAGCTATTCCGGATTATGCTTTTTTGAATTTAAGTCAAGAGAAGACCGATGAAGGAACCTCAACGAATGCAATTACTATTCCATCACTATCTGCGTTTGAACTTCAAAGCATACATTCAAAACCTTCTACTTCTGGATTACAAAACACGAACCAAAATTCATTTGAACAAGACTCAACCCTAGGCAAAAGTATTGATCTGACTCCTGGAAAAATACTTGAGATTGTTTCGCCGATACCCAACATTGAAAAAGTTAAAAATGTTAGGAAACGATCGAGGAACGTCGCAGAAATCTTAACTTCTCCTGAAAATATTTCGACGCTGAGTATGAAAAAGAAAACATTAAAAATAAAACAGGAAAAGAAAGACAAAAAACAATCTGAAAAGAAAAAAAATATTCCTAAGAAGAAAAATAGTAAGAAAGAGAGGAAAACACAAGAAAGGCAAGATAGCTCTGACACATCTACGAGTAGTGTTATTAGCCTTCATGATGACAGCGACCTTGACCTTATCTGGGACGAAAATGAATGTGCAGAATGCGGAGAGCTATATGGGCAAACGCGATTGAACCAAGAATGGATAAATTGTACCATATGCGAACGCTGGTTTCATGAAAATTGTAGCTCTTTCTCCGATATGTGCGATAGATGTGGGGTCACTCTTAATGGACGCGCTAAATAAAATGTGTATTACCGTTTTTTTTCATTCCATTTTAATGTGTCAATTGTTATCCTTTATGTTTATCCTTATGGTGATTATATTTATTTAACTTCCAAATGTTATTGTTTATTAATGGAAATTGGCAATTTGAAGTTATCACTTTTCTTTTTTAGTTAGATTTTCTTGGTCCATCTCTCCCACACAAGGTGGTCCATCTCACCTGCCTTCTCGGGAGAGATGGACCGAAGGCAGTTTTTTTTTATTAATTTACTACATTTTTAATTGTTCACAAACTTGATTTATTTCATTATTTCTTATTATATTATTAATAAAGGTATGAAAATAAAAATAATATGCGATTTTATTTCCAAACTATATAAAGTTACGATACATGAAAAAAAAGTGGTCCATCTCTCCTCAAATTACACTATAACATTTTATCATGCGATTTTGAACCTTAATGCCGCGGGAAATGACTGTGACTTCATAGTTGGGTCGCGATCCTCACTTGTTATTATTGCACAGTGGATTGCTACTATTGAAATGCATTTGAGTTCGATATTATTTTATGACTAGGTAAATATTTTAAGTTACCGTGGCTAAGTAACACCCACGCGTCAAGGTATCACGCGCCTTCCGTATCTCGTGTTCGTATCGTACTCCTGCATAGCGCATTGGTACTTACTATACTTGGTAGTATCTATAAGTGTCTAATCAAAATGATTTCCCAAAGCAACCAGGACCATAAAAGGTATTTCGTACGCAAAGGATACGGGTATAGTATAGCTAGATACATAGAATCTTTATTATAAATTGGGTTAGGATGGGATATAGGATAAAATAGTATAGGGTGTTTTTTTAGAATAGATACACGTTTAAAATGAAATTAAACGTATTAAAATCATGGTTATGTTCATAAAAATAGGTTTATTTTAAAGATTATATTATACCATTAATGCTTAAATATGATTTCGGGCATATGTGCGCCGGAGTTGGCTCGAAGGAAGCATAATCTGGAAGTCCAATTTTCGACGACTTTCTCGAGCAGCTGAGGCCGTATATCGCTAATAATGCTGCGAATGTTGGCTTCCAAGTGATCCAATGTCTCAGGTTTATCTGTGTAGACCCCCTAGTAGACTTCACATATCCCCACGGAAAACAATCCGTAGGGGAGAGATCACACAATCGTGGAGGCCAATTAACCGAACCATGACATGAAATTATGGGTCGACCGAATGTTTCCCGCAACAAACTGATTGTGTCGCTCGATGTGTGGCATGTTGGATGTTTCGTTGAAACCAAAGCTGTTGCACATTAATGCCATTTAATTAGGGAACAAAAAAGTCTTTAATCATGGACCTAAGCTCTCTCCATTGACTGTAACTTTCCGACCGCCAGCATCTTTGAAGAAATATGGGACAATGATTCCACACGAAACAGTAAGTTTTTGTGGATTTGACGGCGTCTCAGTAATGGCTCCTAGAAAGGAACACCCGCGCATATATGCCTTAAATCATATTGAAACATAAATGGTAAACTTTCATCTTTATAATGAAGCCATTTTTATGGACATTACCATGATTTTAATACGTTTAATTTCATTTTAAAAGTGTATCTATTCTAAAAAAACACCCTATACAAATACATACTCGTAGGTATATTAATGTTAATACGATATCGTTAGTTATTTCCCAATAAAGTGCGTTGTCCAATATGCCCCTAAGCGAGAAACTCTTCAAAATCAGCTCATTTCTCTTTGTTTATTTACACTGTACAGTGTACATGGTTGGCGCAGTTAGTTGAGGCAGCAGTTTCTCGAGCGGGAAGTGCCAGGTTCAAACCCCGGCGCTGTCGATGTATTCCACACTTTGTGATACAGGCTTTTAACCTATAGTGCAAAGTGTGCAGGAAAGTATTTGGGTTTGCGTGTGCAAGCCCAGATCCTTACAAAAAAAATTTTTGGTGAACAAAGTACAGATATAGTTGACATTCAAATATGAATTATAACATTTGTTCACTAGGGCGAGCTAATTGCAACGCTGCGAGCTCTGCCAACTAACTCCAAGTTTATTCGCATTAGATTAAGTAACTATTTTTCGAAAATTTTCCCACACATTCCACTTCAATATCTAAAATCTAGTGGTCCCCATCATGACCAATGACCATGGGACTATTAATCGTAGCATGGACCACCTGGTGGTCCTACAAGATTCTAGCGAAATATTACCATGTATGCATATAAACTACAATATGTAGGTATACATATATCATTAAAATACACGTCAATCTTGTAACCCGGCTTTATACAAAATTGAGTTCAGTGTAACAAATAATTAGCGGTAGAGAATAATTCCGCCACTCTTTTTAGCCAACATCATTTTCAAGTGTACTGCAAAAGCTGGAAAATCTTTTTACATATATGCCTATTTGTGTGACGTAAATAGGTAATTCCTTGTTCAATGAAAGTTCAAAAAATGATCTGGATATGTGTCTTTTCTTCTTTCTTTCTCAGACGTTTTAATTCCAATGCTGGAAATAGGCCTCCCCATTGACTTTCCCTATCCTGAGCAGATCCCTATCCTGGGCATGCTGCATTCATTTGCTTCCTGCGATTCCCCTCACATAGTCAGACCATCTTGAAATTTGCTTAAATTTGTAGGGATCTCTTGAAGTCATTGTCTCATATCTTTATGAAACTAATGTTTTATTATTATGTTTTGTACATCATTTGAAAGAGCATAAATCAAAGAAGTTTTTCCTAAATTTCTGAATCTTAAGGCAATTTTCTTCTTAAGGAAAATCTCTCATCTAAAGTCGTGACTTGTTTTTGAAATTACTATTTATCGAAACTTTAATCCGATATTTTTCATCATTGTTGTTTCTTTCAATTAAAACTATTGAGTTTAATGGACCAAACACATAGTCAAGAAACAAAAAAATAATTACAGAACTGAGTGGGTACCTATACTTACGAAACTATTGGGGTAAATCTTGAGTAATTCGGGGTTTTTCAATAAAAAGTTAAAATCTCGAATAACTCGAGAACCGTGCGACTTTGGACTGAGCTAAATTTGGCTCAAAAGATCCCACACAACCTCTACTATCACCCCTGAAGATGTATACATCCATGTATCAAACACCCTGTATATTATGATAATATCTTTTCAATGTATTACTAGGATATAGCGTAATTACGTATTATAAAAAATACAAGAGCGATTAATTTAAAACTAAACGATTATATTTGATTATATTCATATTCATAATTGTTATGATATGCAATTAAACTTATCACAAAAATAATCAAAACAATAAACTTTGTAAATACATACAACCTGTCAACACTTAGTGGCGCTGTCATCTTCCAACGTTCCATGAAAATTTTCAAATATTTTCACCACCTCATAAAAAAGTCTCAATCGCAATACGTCTGTAATCATGTTGTTAATACAAATGTTTTACCCTTTTTACTCCTCTGTGCGACGATTTTCAACCGCGGACGACATTGTTTTGTTTCTAGCGGCTAGATCACTAACTACTTCTATCGGAACTTGTTTTGGTTGTGAATTTTCAGTTTTTGTATAACCTTTGCGGTGCGCGCGCGCATCTAGGTGAAAAACGTTCCGTTTTCTTTTAGAAAAATTCAAATTGTGTACGTTATGTTTTCCTCATAGATAAATTTCAAATACGAATTTATTGATTGATCATCTAATATTCTTGTGTTATTTTTTTTTTTTCGCAATTTTAAAATTCTTAATTTAAATGTGTGTAGTTTTTTTTTTTTAATTGTGTGTTCGATTTCTAGAACAAGGAATTTTGTTATTTTTATTACGTTTTTTGAAATTGGATGTTTCAACTCTACGAGCATACTCTGAAAGCTGCGAGTTTTGGAGTTTTTCAGCGTTGTCCTTTTCGGATAAGACACTCTATGTGTAATGGAATTATTTTAGAAAGAAAAATATTAGTTTCATGTTTACGCGAAGATTACTTACTACTACCTGAAATTTTTTCTCAGGTTAACCTAGTTTTATTGGTTCATCCAGTGGCGTATATAGGTTATCATTTGGGAGAAGGGGGGGGGGGGGGCAATATAGTATTTGAAGGGTGGGAATGAGAACAGAAAAAGGTCGTGGTATGGTGTCAAAATTGTAAAGTAAAGGTAAATTTTGTAGTTGTAGTGTAAAAAAAAAAACTACAAAAAAATAAAGAATGGTGCCGAAGGCAATTTATTTTAGAAAAAATGGGCGAAGTGTAAAACTGGGTATCTTTCTAAATATTTTAAAATATCTTTTTTTATATAATAGTTTTACATTTGGGAGGGGGGGGTGGCTATATGCCCCACTGGGTTCATCTAGCATTACCCGTAAAACATGCGTATTCTGTTTTTTTTTACAGCATGGTTAATGGTTATATTGCAAACTTTTGCATCTTCATAACGTGTGTACGATATATTATATAGATTTGCCGGTAAATCTAAATTATTTGAGTTATTTATTATAGTCCAAGAGCCCGCTGCTTAATTTATGACGTATCTTTTTTTTGATTGAAATGTGGTATAAATGATAGCTTACCAATAGCGTATTACATCGCACTAGGGTTGCCTATCAAAATCTTGCCGCAACTCCCCCTGCCCCCCCGAAAAGGTCCCTCTTCGCGGTTTTTCGCATTTTATAGGAATATGGTAAGAGATAGGAGAAAGTAGTCAATGACAAAAATAATCCTTGCTAAATTCTCTACAAAAAACATTTAGTCATTTTTTTCATAGGACTAGTAGTTTTAGTCAAAGTAGTTTAGTAGTAGTTAGTCAAAATTTCAGGCTTCAATTGTTCTTCACTGCATTTTACTACTATTGTGTGTTGTTTATGAAAGTTTATCGATTTGGCGGCTTTTGTTGAAATATATCTCGACGACTTTTCTCGACAACTCGATACAAACGTACCCGTATTAATACTGTTCACGGTTCCCTATTGTACGGTATTGCAATCAATTCGTTCCCCTCACTTCCTATTGGCTCTGGTCCAAGTCTTATCAATCTGGACTTGTACAGATTATTATTAATTAGGTAGTATTCACATTAATGCACTTTTTATCTTTATGGTTCTGGAGAAGTGGTTGTGAAATGTTGTGATATTTTTATAATTTATGATTATGAGTTGTGGTGATTGAGTAGAGTTGGAATACACAAAATAATATTAAATAGTGCTGGATTAGAGATAAATTCAGAGGGCCCGGTATCTACGAAAGTGGATTCAGTCAATCGTTTTTCTGTTCGGTGATTTTTGTACGAGTTTTAATAAGATAAAAAATGACCATTTTGACCGCTCATTGCGGCTAAGCTGAATGCTAAAAAAATGCGTAGAGGATTTTTTGTAGAAAATTTAGCAAAGATTATTTTTGTCGTTGATCATTGTCTTTTATCTGTTACCATATTCCTAAAAAATGCGAAGAATCGCTTAGGGGGCCAGGGATCTATTCGGGGGCATCAACTGCGTGGCAACCTATGATCCTACATATGTATGTGTAAACTTTCATTTAAATTAAAAACAGATAGCTCATATTTTTAGCGGTAGGATCCTAGGCAGTTATCAGCCATCGTGTCTGAAACCCCCGTTTGTCATGGACTAAATTACATTCCATACACTATTATAGTATTGTGGAAGTCGATGTCGACCGATGTGAAAATCTCGAACATTTTATTTTAACTTCCTGAATTAATAAATTTTTCACACACTAAAACTTTCATCGTGTATTAGTGATTGCGGAAGTTATTTAAGTAGCTGTCTAGTACTATCTGATTCTGAACACCCATGGTGTTGTTCTGAGTTGCCCAACTTATGTTGTTCTTAGTTGCCCAACGCCAAAGGTTCAAACAGCCACCGCAATTTGTGAATAACAATGTGTTCTTTTATAGTGGTTGGGCAATCCATAGTCTTATTTTAGTATGTATAACATGTAACAGATAAGATCACTCGCAGACGAGTGAATAGGCGAAAATATAATAATATGTAACATTAGAGGAAGAGAATCGTGAAGGAGATGAGAATTCTTTTGGGTTAATTGGAAGAGATTATGTTCGCCGTAGTTAACATTTATTTTACTGTAAAACAGCTGGTGTAGTGAGTATTGACTAGAATGAAAGTATTAATAAACTTAGATTGTTTGGACATGTTGAGAGAATGAATGATGACAGGATGACCAAAGAGATATATTTGAGTGAGGATGCGTGGCTGTCCGAGACTGACCTAGATCGATCATGTCGACCAGATCCTCAAGAATGGAAGCGTTTTAAGTAACAGAAACCAGAGAGCCTGTATGACAAATTTTGTGAATATGACAGAAGATAGAAGTATGTGTAAGGAATGTAAGGATAGGGCTGTCGGGTTTTCTGTCATATCTGCCTGCCCCGTAAAGAAAGCGGCGTGAGGGTGTAGGTAGATTCTATTCTATCCTATAATCTTCCTGCGGGGTATGTCAAGAGAACACATCGCCAGACTTTCCTATCCTTACACACACATCTTGCTACCGTCACATTCACGCAATTTGATACATCAATAATGCGCCTACTCAAATTACCTATTTATTACCTATAAAAGATTAGTGGAATTTATTGTGGAGATAATCGTTTCGGAAATGATTACACATACAAATTAAAACGGTTGTAAAACTGTGTTTTATTATAGGTACCCAACTATGTAACATCAGTGAGCGTTGCTCAAACCGTGGCGCGTGGGCGGGAGCGTGGGTTGATTGAGAATAATAATGTTTAATGTTATTATTATTCATAGTAATTGTCTTAGAGGACGTCGGAGCCTGTTGAGGGAAGGTCGTCCAAGAGTAGTACCGCATAAATCATCTTTGTCTAATAATTTGCATATCTCCTATTGCTAGTTGGTAGTGTAAGGCTGGCCTCACACAACCGTGCTATCATAATCTGGAAATGATAATCGGAATTCCGGTACATTGGTCTACACATTGGGGACTCCTCTCCGATACACGAGATGTCATCACATTGGAGAGTATTTTGGAGAATTTTGAGATTATGTGTGTATAGATACACAATCTTTGAATTCTTCTATAAATATATTTTTTTACTCGGAGGCAAGACTTGCCAACACACTTCTCAGTTTTATCAGCCAGAAGAGTCTACATATTATCATTCATGATTGACATATAAACTCATCAGCCTAATACTGGGAAAAAATCACCTATCCAGAGGCTCAACGCGAGGCCTAAAATACAAGCATTGTGTAAAAAGAAAATAATAATCTAACCTAAAGATAATATGTGAAAATTATTAAAAGCACACATCTGTAATAATATGAATTCAGTCATAGAGGTGTGTGAGGCCAGCTTAATAACTATGTATGTTTTTTTAAATTCTAATTCCGTGTATTTGCTTAACTGACATGTAAATATTTTTATTAGATGAGATGTGTAAAAAATTCAAATCAGATTCATAAATCGTTTTATATTGATTTAATTACAACAAATTTTCATACATTTCCATACTAAATAATTATTTACAACAACTTACATAGTTTTATGTCATGTACTTATCAGCCTGCCCCCTCGAATAGTTTCAAGTTTTCTTCAAATTGCAGTCGTCGTTTTTCTCTTTAACCGTAATAGGTATTTTGACCTCGACCGATCATATCGACGTCGAAGGATAGACGCGTTTTGAGTAAAAGGAATCGGAGAAAGTGTATAACAAATTGCGTGAATGTGACGGAGGCTAGGAGTGTGTAAGGGAAATCTGGCGCTCTGTCCTACCCGGGTTGACTGTAAGATATTGTTTTTGCAATAAGTCCGCCTTTTAGCATAGTACTATTTTCTTGTTTTGTAACCACTGATAATTTTTATTCTAACAAAAAATTATTTATTTATTTACCCTGCAAGGGACGTGGCGTGAGGGTATAGTTAGATAGGTATTTGATCTTTAATAGCCTATGCCCTAGCCAGGATTCTGCTGTCGTGAGAGTTCTCCTATGTAAAACTGATTCCTGGACATAGGAGACTTAGAACCTATGCAGCCTTATTAAAATATTATGGTGATTACCGATTTTTATTTATTTTATTAGATGGGGTGTATTATGTACTGCGACCTATAAGATCTATTGTACTCCCACTACTTTCCCTATGTAACTAATCAGTTAAAGCAGCCCCTCTAGTCCTAGACGTCTTACAAAGTTCAGCACTTCGAGGGGGTCTAGGGTGGGAAATGATTCCATCTCTATCTGGTGCTTCCCCCAAGGTTCTCAACCTCATGTATATCTTACGGCATCGCATTGACTACCGATACACGCCGTATGTTCTATCCTTAAAACATTCTTTGGTAGAAAAGAACATGCTGTATACGTGTTTTCATTCAATTCAACTAACAAAACATAAAACATGCCGAAGTTGTTTTCGCCAAAAAAAAAACTCCAAGCTACCTGTTGATGTTTTACATGTTTTTTTTTCTAAGAAGTATTTATCTAATGTATATGAATAATTGATTGGCTATGTGGGTCAAACGACACATGGTATATAATGGACATTATGTAATGATCTATGTGTCTATATATAGCTGCAGGTATGTACCATTACAAGTTCACATAATATTACATACGTTACATACTCATTACATTATTAGAATACCACTTTGTCGAATATCTTGCTAAGATCTTGCAACGTATGATGCCTGATGTCTATTTTACAGAATTATTTGCTAGACCAGGCGCTGTGATGACTTTCGTATACTTAATATGAGGACCGAACTCCATCAATTGATTATTGTTGAGGATAGGTCAAGGAACAAGGATCCGTTTCTTGCCACTCTATTTTCCGGTCCAATTTTTGTACACCCCCTCAAAGGAAGTCGATGGGAAAATTCTTTGGAGTCATTTCAATGATTATTTCAGTCTTAATTTTAAATTTGTTATAATCGTAAAGTGAAGTTGGGCTATTAAGTGAAATAATAAAATAAAAATATGAAAATTAAAAAAATGCCCAATAAAACAAAAATATTTGCAAAAAACAAATAAAGGCCTCTTTTCAAGATTTTTTCAGTCTAGTACTTTTATACTCTCAAAGCCTTTGACCTTTGATCATGTTTCTATTACGTTGTTTTTCAAAAGGCGTCCAATATGCGAAAATTCGCGTTATTATTGTAAAAAATGCAAAAAATCGCGTTATACCTGTAAGAAACACGACATTCGTGTAAAAAGTAGGAAAAATCGCGAATAAAATCGTGTTTTCGCGATCACGAAATTTTGCAGTCTCTACGTATCGCCTAACTATGTATGTATCGCATCCTTTAACACTTTGCTTATCTCATAATAGTCATAAAATACTTACGCAAATTCCTCTCAAAATAATATTTGCTCATTTTCATTGATGATTTATAATATAATGAATACCAACTATTCATTTCACTTATGCAAATTGTGATAGAATAAATATTTATGTATGAAATTTGATTATTATTATGTTGTATATAATGTATCATTGATGCCTCAATTTGCCTGAGAACGGAGTGATGTCACAATATAGTATTGACAAATTTCAATTGACATCTTATAATGTCTTACATTGGTACAACTTATTTGATGACATCGACATCCGTCTAACGACTTATCACATTCGCTCCATAAGGTTTGAAGTTAAAATTTCTGAAATTTCTATGAGGGATATTTCATCCCCTGTTTTGGGAGATGTCTAGACTCTTGGGGTTAGCTGGAGGAGTCACGATAAGTTCGCCTTGGTGAACATTTTTTGTCTCCATAGAATTGTATTTAAATTTTTATTTATTTTATTCTATTTTATATTTCTCAACATTGTAAGTACACAAACAATACATACAACAATACATAAACGTACACAGTATCTTATACATATAATAAAAATGGATGTATGTATGTGGGTATGTATGTATGTATGTATGTATGTATGTTTGTTCCGCCATAACTCTGGAACGCCTGGAGCAATTTTGACCAAACTTGGTATACACATACCTTACTATCTGGAAACGAATACTGTGTGGTAGAAACTTCTGGAAATCCAGAACCTTCTGAGAAATTTTGCTGATGAGGGGATCCAAGGGTTGTGTGGGGCCGTGTGTGGTATCGTATGAAAGGGCATTGGAAAAGAAATTCAGATCGCAAGTTATATTTTGTCCAGCTCAAGCCATCGGGAGACACCCAGTGATCGAGATGATCCGGTCACCGCATACCACCGTGTTTGGTGTCTCATGAAAGATCTTCACGGGCAAAACACAGATATTTTATCAAATTTTGAATCGGGCAAGTGATAGTGGGAGACTCTATCAGAACGATGGAATCCAAGCGTTCAGAGAATTACATAGAATCTTCTAGAAGAATGTGGAAACAAGGCGAACTTTGTAGAACCTTCTAGAAAATTGTAGAGGTTAATTGAACATTGCAGAACTTTCTATATGTTGTTGATATTAATCGAACATTGCGGAAACTTCTAGAAAGTTGTGACAATGAATAGAATTCGAACCTTCTGGAAGGCTGTGGAAATGAAACGAGCTTTTCAGTACCATCTGGAAATTTCCAGAAATTTATCGAACATTGTAGAAACTTCTGAGGATTAATAAAATTCGAACCTTCTAGAAAGTGAAACGAACTTTGTAGAACCTTGAAGAAAGTTGTGCAGATTAATCGAACATTGCTGGATGTACCTATGCGTGTGTCATACTGTCGATTTAGTTCACCGATCAAATTTGCCGTTACGAAGTACGGGTAACTCAGCTAGTAATATATAATTATCAACCCCACTAGGTTATGGCCTGTATCGGGGTTGACAATTAATCAGAGTGAAGACATCTTTAAATCAAAATATCATATTACTTATTATGACAAATTATTCATACAAAACATAACAGATATACTTTCAGATAGATTTCAATTGATACAATGTTGTTTTTCAGAATGTCACAACTCATTTTTTAACATTAGATTTTCTTTGTTTCGTAGTTAAACAATAAGTACTTAGGTGTAGGTAGTTATCTCAGCAGATATACTTACATCGAAAGATGGACTTTCCATCAGATCAGTAAGTATATCTGTTGAGATGACTACATGATTTTAGGCGGTTGTGCTGGGATCGAATCTCGATGTTGGTGATATATTATATTCCGCCTATTCGTAGCGTTTCCCCAAATGTGGGGTAACCGGCGACAGGTGTGCGAATGTTGTTACCATTTTTCAAAGGATGCACGACACACGCATACGTGTGCAGTCGACTGCCTCATCGCATTTTAAATAGAGACATTCAGAATGGATGGTATACTTCATTGGTGTAAGATCAAATTCCCTTTCGTTGTAAAGTAACTACATATTATGTTATTGTTATTTTAAGATCATGCGTTCATATTGTTAATTCGTTCTCATATGTAAATGTATTGCAATATGATAATTGTTTATTTATTTATTCATTAATGCAGATTTTAACACGCCTTCTTGTTTCGTGTGCCTTCCTACATTCGTACAAATAAATAAATAATTATTTATACTACTTATCAAATGTACAATCACACCTGGATCAACGTCTTGTAATCAATTGATGAATATATACATACAGCTGTTGTACAATAATGTGTAATACTCTTCTTCTTGTACCGGCCGAAGATATCTGGGGCATGTTTGTGTAGAGTCCGCCCCCTCTCGTGATGTGGACTCCCAGTGACCTTCCATCTTTTGGAGGATCTCCAAGCATTCTTCTTCTCACAGGGTTTCCATATACGACAAGGTGTGCTACTCTTTGCGAGTTCATTCTCTCCACTTGATCTCTCCAGCACCTTCTCATTTGCCTCCTCAATCTGACCACATCCTGGATGTCACACACCTCCCTTAATTGTAATACATACATACATACATCTTCTCCATACATCGGCTCAAAACATCTGCATATCTTCGCTCTACCTCTGGCCACTTCAACCACAGTTCTCCTCGCACAACTTTGTCACCAGCTTCTGCCAGGTAATTCTGGGGGGGGGGTGGTCTTCTGCCCGCACCCTCGGCTTCCAGAGCTTCTAATGGTAGCTGTTGCTCTGGCATCCGGATAATGTGTCCAAACCATCTCAGCTGGGACCTCTCTATATTGTAATACTCGATCTATTTTCATTTATAGTTTTCTTAGACCACATTTTGTCAATCCAGAGCAGATAGGTGAAAACCTTTCGCAGCTCTGTATGTCTTCTTCGCACGCAATTTAGAACTATCGACTTCTATACGTTACACATAGGAGGTCCTGTACCACTTGGAGGTTATTGCTTATTACAGGTGTGACCGTATGTGATATGTATATTAGTTGTATGTAATAAGTATTATGAGTTGTGCAATAGTCTCTTAGGTTAGATTTATGTATTGGAAACGTCTCTGCATCTCTTCATAATAAATCTATGGTGTGATGGAGTACCAGTACCTATACTTTACTTACCTTCCTATACTCCAGTGGTCGTCACACTTCTTTCGTCAAGGGACAATGTGATGTATCACTACTGGCCACACACCATTATCGATGCATATTATATGTATTACGTGGTCGTCATCAGCTTCGGAGCTAGGGTGGAAATAGCGCCGCAGTCGATATTTTTACGGGACAAGCAAGAAACCTACAAATATAGGTACAAAAATGTCGTGATATAAATCTAGTTTATTTTTCGTCGAATAAAAAACATACAATACCGGCATAATTAGCGCCGCAGGCAATTTTTTAATGATTTTAGAACATTTTTGATATGATGAGAAAACGTGTGCTAATAGTGCCTATATTTTTTTGTGAGGTTTTATCGTTTAGTTAGTATACAAAATGGGTTGGTATGTCGTGGCCCGCACAAATTTCTATCTCGGTCCGGAGTTTGACGACCACGTCCATAGTCGAATAGTATTGCTGGTACGTGTGTATATGACGCATTGTATTACCACCGCGACAAATTGCAATCACCATTTGAAGTATGTAGTGTAGGTACCCGACTCTTGCAACTATTCGCGTCTTGTACCTACACTTCCACACCTAACTAATTACATTTCGTTTCATCCGTCTTGTCACACTTTTTGTATAGAATTACTATGTAGCCAGTGGCCAAGTTATATGAAACAAGGAGTAGTATATTGAATTGTTAGTGTTGCCTGTAAAAGGAATTGAACTTTTGCGATTAAGCCAAGTCGTTCAGTGTTATTTTGTGCACAACACCCGTCTATATCATACTTGCTCTAATTTAAGTGAACCAAATCATTTTCTACAGCTTATCTACCTATTTCGTCACTAGTATCCCTCTCGGGATAGGCAGACATTGCCGATGACAGTAAACCCGCCATTAGATTTTTTTTATTCAATATTTTTCAACACATTCTTCTCAACGTTCTCATTTCCACTCTTAATTTTTAAAGTAATTTTATTTTCGCTAATTTGACATTTATCCAATTTGTAAATATTTTATCACTTCAAGGCCATTTAGAACAGTATTGCAGATAACCAAACTAGGAAACTATACATTTTTCTAAGAAATCGATGTCGAGTGTTTTCCACATTGGACTAGAGATATTACAACTGCTATGTAAACTTCTGGTAGTAGTCTTGTCAAGTCGACTCCCACGTAGGATGCAAATTTTATTAAAAGTGAGAGGTCGCTCGACCCGTTTTTTATTTATTTATTTATTCGTTCTCTGTCTATGTATGTGTACATGTTAATTCATTACCTATGTGTCAATATGATTATTATCTTCTATCATTGCCTATATACTTTGCACTTGTATCAATATGCTTTGCCTAATACGAGTAATCCATGACTCTTCTTACGTAAAAATTTAGCTCCTAGATTGGTTCTGGAACGGTTCTAGAACTGTCACGCAGCGTCCCTTGCGGAATAGGCGGAGATGACAGACCTCCCACCTTGCCTGAGGCTTGCCTGGCAAGGTGGTCTGATGATATTAGGAAATGTGCCGGTTGTGGATGGATGCAGTGTGCCCAAGACAGGGAGCTGTGGAGGACCAAAGGGGAGGCCTATGTCCAACAATGGACCTGAGTGGCTGCGGAAGAAGAAGAAGACAGACCTCCCTATTTTTACACGCACACTCCTTGCTTCCATCACTTTCGTGAAATTTGTCATTCACGCATTCCTTGGTCGACCTTAAATATAATTCGAACTGGTCACGGTAGATGCGGGTATTTGTTCCACAAATAAGGGATCAACGCTTTTGTGAATGTGATCAGATCGAGACTGCCGAACACATAGTGGAGATTGAAGGAAAATCCCGCGGGCTTAAGGCCCTCCACATCCCTGGGTAGCTCAGGCGCATTGATGGCGACCTCTTTACCCGCACTTTTAGGCAAATCTTATTAAGAGTTGGGCCAAGGGAGCCCCCCGGCAAACCCTACCACCAAATTACATTCCTTCAGTGTCCGTATCCAAGGAGGACATAGTGGAGAGGTGTCCTGACAAGAAGTTTGTAGGGGTTCTTTAGGAAATAAATCCACAAGGCGACGCCAAGGGCAATAGATTACTTGAACAATATTGACGCGGAGCTATGACTCTTAGATAACCTGTACAATGGTCGTGTGAATACGGAAGATGAAGAACTATATGTCGATGTATTAATTTATACATTTATGCACCTAAACCATTTACAGTTGTAAATTGAGAAATTATTGAAATATTCTCTTAGTATGTAATAAACAGTTAATTCCACTTTTGACAATATTAATAAAATCATCGGCCATTTACATTTTATAATCATAATAATTATTTGTATTTTATTATTGAATATAATGTCTTGTAGTATATACGACATGGGAGATCTTGATTATAATTAATTTACTGAATTAAAACCGTGTGGTGCAACTATTAACATACTGTGGCATCTGTCTCAAACGAGTCTTGTCATTTTTAACGTCGTATTGTACCTCTAACACTCCAGTATTTGATGCAATATTGTATCGAATACGAAGGGCGCCAATGAATGCAAAATGGAACAAAACAAGGAAGAAGACAAGTAAACATAGAAGATTTTCTATGTTGACATTTGCATTTAGGCACATATATTTATCATTTTTGGTTACTAAAGAACAAAGAGCAAAAGTGGTCCGAGAACCTTCACTGAGGAGACTTGGGTGAAATTAATGTAATACATATTGCTTTATCATTCTGTTAAAATGCTATCAAATTCAGTCTGGGGAGATTCTTGCTATGGTAATTTTTGCCCCAGCTCCTAACAAGCTCCCATTGTCCTTTGTGTAAGAATATTGTTTTCGACCTCCCTGTGTCAGATCTTTCTTTAATGAATGTTTAATTTTGTCATTCCATTAGCATTCTGTCGTTTTCCAACTGAAAGTTTTTTTTTTTAATAAAAGGATCTGTACTTACATACACGAACCCAAATACTTTCCTGCACACCTTGCACTAGGCTAAAAGTCTGTATCGCAAAGTGTGGAATACATCGCAGTGCCGGTGTTTGAACCTGGCACCTACCGCTTGCGAGACTGCCGCCTCAAACAACTGCGCCAACCATCTACCCAATGTTCATTATTAATAATGTTCTATTCAACCACCTTAATATCTTCATACTATTCCGTGATTCATTCATCTACATTCTACAATTTGAATTATCTCGTTTGAATTCGGAACATGTTCCATTATCGTGTTATTTTGATGTTCGACGTTTTGTATTTTCTTGTTCCATATTATTATCTAAATTTGAAACGCTTCGTTTGATTTTAGAAATAATTGACGTGTGATGAGGTTTCATTTGTTATTTTGTTACAAAATCTATCACTCATGCTGCTGTTGTAGTAGATCTACAGAAATGTTTCTTTTTATCTCAATTAGTGAAAACATGTTATTCTAATATTATTTTTATGTTCACGTTGTCTATTGACTTTCGGGTTTTATTTAAAAGAACACATGTCTCCGTTTTGTATTGAAGAGTTATTAAAAACGAATTACATGCGTTAAGAGACATCGGTGTTTGTTGTCGAGAGAAAACAAGGTGTTTTCATATGCAAATGCATTGTAATTATGCGTAGATGGAGTGTTCTCAATGTAGGTAGGTTGTAGGTACGGAACTCTGCTGGTTGATAACTATAATGATATTATTATGAACATCCATAAAATTCTAGGCCCGCAGCTGATCACGAGTATCTCGCAACGTCCAATTTCATCAAACATGACAGGTTCTTAACCAATCAACGGTGTTATTACTTATCGTCAGGTAGTACATAGATCCGTAATACTTACTAACGCGATAAACCTTTGTGTCGCGTCGTTTGTGGTCTATCGATTGTATTGTTGGACATATATTTACCAGTGTTTGAATGTGAAGTTGTAGTTTCTAATCAGTGGCGGTGCGAGAGCGATGAGTCGTGATGATGGAAAGTGAAATAATTATTGCGGTGTGTTGTTAGGGAAAGTGGTGGAAGACACGGAAGATGTTCAACCTTCAGAGGGCCTTCGAACTCTCTCTCAGGGGGAGGGAGAGTTCCAACAGTCCTAAAACCAAATCAGCCCTCGCCCTCATACACAAACAATGCACAGGCAAAGCTCACGCCAGTGGCACCTCAGATCCCTTCAACAGATCCATTCTAAAATCTGATTCTAGTTCTAGTATCAGATCGAGAGATTCGTCACGGAGCGAAGTGGATTGCATTATTGAAATCCAAAATGCCGATCATCTGCACACTAATGGACACGATAAAGATATCGTTGATTGTGGCAAGACCTTCAGCGTAAGTTCTTGTGACGGTCAAAGTGATACAGATTCCAGTGAGCATGCAAAATCTGACGTGAGTAAGAATAATGAATGTCAAAATCCGACATCTGAACGCCTCTACAATGCATCCACTAAAGCATCTCTCGCTAAAACCGCTAAAATGCGGTATGCCGACGATGAGATGCAGTTGGATGATTATGCTGTAACCCAGAAAAGAAACAGTGAGGATAGTCTCAAAAATGGTAAAGATTCTAGCGTCTTTTTGGATAGAAAAGATGCTAGAAGAGGCTCGGGAAGGAGGAGTTTTAGAGAAAAGAAAATTGGAATCGTTACGGTTGACGATCTAAAAGATGATTCCAATGGGGATACGAGTTCAAACGATGATAAAAAGAGACAAGAGAGGAAATTGTCTAATGGAAGCAATGGGTACGTTGAGGGCTATAAACCACCAATACCAACTAAACCAGCAGCCTTCAAGAGAAGTTATCAATCACCCAATCAAACTAGTCCATCCAATAGAACAGGCTCATTCAGAAACGCTTCTCCATCTCCTAGACCACCTTGGAACAGTGGAAGTGGCGCCAAGAATTCCCCGTCGAGCAATTCAGGTTTTGTACGAAACGGTAGTTTGAGAAACAGCATGAAAAAGCGATTCCTGAATGTGTTCGATTCTCCGTTTTGGCACGAGATTCTCGATATCGCCGAGAGGAGAAAGTACGGTTGGGGATTGGATACTGGCAAAGATGGTCAGGGCTTGCTGAAAGCTCTGGAAGAGATGGGAGCGAGTGTTCTCGGTGCAGATGAAATGGTGAGTTATACCTGTTTCAATTTGAATTGTTTTATGGTACATTGTCATTCATATTGTATCTGTTCTGACAGGTTTGTATAAGCCTAGAGCATTTATTAGGTTTAGTGTCTGGTTTGGTATTGATTTTTGATATAATAAGGTCTAATTACCGCTAATCATTTCTAATACTATGTACTTACAGCTCATAGCGTTTCCTTTTTAATCCTCTTGTGATCACGAATTAAACCTTTTCACGATTTCTGGCCTGTTATGAAATGCTACAAGTTGTTTTGATTTGACAGCATTGTAGTTTAATAACGAAATATTATCTAGACTCTAAAATGGTATCAAATGTCACTTACATTTTTTGATTGTGAATTTACTCTCAAAATTTCAGAATACAATATTGTGTAGTTAACTTTACAATCGTACAAGAATAACCGAAATTGACGACGACGTGGTTACAATTTTGCACATTGTTTTTTTTTTTTTAATATAAAAATGAATCTGGGTTTTTCGAAATAAACCCAAATACATCTTCGCACACTTCACAGAAAGCTTAAAAGCTTGTGTTGTGAAGTGGAGTAGGTCGGGGATTGAACCAAGCATTTTCGTTCTCTCTTTCCACACCGTCCTGTCACTCGCCAATCTCTTCACTTCCATGTAGGTGCTACAGCGTATGCTCTCAATAATTTGGTTCAACTATTGCTTACCTGACCTCTCACATTACGGGTTGACTGTAAGATATTGCTTTTGCAATAAATCCGCCTTTTGGCGCAGTGCATTATCTTGTTTTTGTTGTTATATATATTTACTGGCCAATAAAGATTTATTTATTTATTACTGCCCTCTACCATTCCTTCGGTTATGGTGATGACCAGGCTGGGGTACCTGATTGCCCATCCATCGCGCTCTCTGTTGGGCAGTCATATTCAAGATTTGTCCTGTCCCTCCGGCCTTGCTCACCGCCTGTCAACCGAAATTGGTATTGTTAAATCTCTTTGACCTGTTGATGTTCGTTCAATTACTTGTGTTTCGCACCAGTGATAGTCTTGACGCTCCTTCGATCCTATTGGTTAACATCTGACCAATCACAACGCCTCAGATTTCAAGTTCACTGCATGTTTGCATTTTCACTGTTGCTGTTACAACGAGGATGTTTTTTCAGAGAAAGCACTTTAAACAGATCTGTCTAATTTAAGCGGGCACCTTAAGGACACCAGAACTAATCAGGGCTTGAAAGTAAGTCTTCTAGGTTGGGTACGTCTAAACTTCACATGAAATCTGAGACGTTGTGATTAACCAATAGGATCGAAGGAGCGTCAAGACTATGTGTTCTGCTGGCGCGAGACGCATGTGTTCAATTCCGTATGGCTTGTCGCATGGTCCAATCTCTTTTCACTTAGAATCACATATAACATTACGAGTGCCGAGAGGAATGTAGGTAAATGATTATTGTTAACATTATTGTGATTATCAATTTACAGCTGTTTATAATAATCCGTAGATTGATGGTGCGATGCGCAATCTCACGGGTGTTGAATTTAATATCGGATTAAGAGTTGGACTTAACTGTAATCTTTACTACATGACTTACCTATAGTTTAATACTGTCACATAACTCATACTTGTATCTGCCGTACATGGTTAAACAATGATTTAATACTACAACTACTGCAACTACTATTAATACAAATAATATGGGTACTACAGAACTTGGAGAAGCAGTTTTGTTGTTACT
The DNA here is from genome assembly GCA_963576895.1 of Ceraclea dissimilis. NCBI lineage: Eukaryota > Metazoa > Arthropoda > Insecta > Trichoptera > Leptoceridae > Ceraclea > Ceraclea dissimilis. Next base: position 6,596,960 of record OY756379.1, on the reverse strand, counting down.
GTTACTATTGTTGTCGTAATACAATTTCTAATCCTAGGAATTATGTTTGTAATAACATTGCTATCAGCTGATTTTACTAAATTATTGATTTATGTATTCAAATTCAAGCAAGTTTATTAATTACTAATATCTTACATTTCTAGTATACACATTACACATATAAAACTTATTACAAACCTGGAGGATTTCTTGACACTAAATGAATCGGCGACTGAGTATTTAAAAAAACAATACTTTTAATTTTTAATTTCTGACAATCAAACATGAGCTATTGTTGTAAATTGATATTGTAATTTATGTAATGTTCTAGAAATGACCATACGATAAATAAATACAATATTTACATTTTCCATACTACCCTCCAATGTGAGGAGACCTCGTGTATTAGGGGGGGGGGGAGTTTCGGGGTTTTCATTTATTCTAATACAAAACGTTACAACAAAACAATGACACATTTTTTTTACAAATAATTACAGAAAAAAATCCAACAACAGTAATAAATCGGATTCATGCTATCATCTCTCATTCTGTAATCATATCATATGTATTTAGTGTTGCTCCATCTAGTTTCAGTCATAAATAAGTAATCGTATTTTTTTTAAATCAAGATTTTATGACTTCACGTCCCAGAACTGCTTTTCGTGGTCTTCCAAACGATACCAAACACGCGTTTCAGAGGCGCTTGGATTCCTTCATTCCAATGGCGCCTCCCACCAAAACTGAGAAAATCAAAATTTGAAAAAAGATTCTACTCGTGAAGCACTTTCATTGCATACCAAATACAGCGGTCTGCGGTGACAGGATCCTTTCGATCGTTCAGTGTCTTCCGAGGTTTGAGCTGGACAAAATCTGACTTCTGATCTGGATTTCTTTTCCAACACCCTTTCATTCGATACCACACATGACTTTTGGATCCCCCTGAAACGTTTTACATAATGTTTTGTCTCTGGAGAAAGCTGATAATTTTTTGCACAGAATCGTATTGCCACCGAGTTTACGTACGTTTGTAAATAGTTGAAAAACCGATTGCAACGGAGTGAAGTTAAGTAAAATCTTGCAAAAGTGCTTCCAGGTGCCCCGATTTCCACAGGGTTTTTTTTTTAGATATTTATTAGCCGGACGTAAGATGATTGTCTGGGTAAACTATTCGTACGATAGGATCAGTTTTGTTAATATTTATTCACTAACATTATTATGATTTTGATTGTGTCGGTTTTTAATCCCACGATTGTTATTTGATACCTTGTCATTTGAATTCAATTGTGCATGACAATCTTGTGTTACCATCTTTTCTCAATTCTTATTAATACATATTACTATGAATTGTCCCTACCTACATATGTGATGTAATGTAATGACATATGTGATTCAATTATTTCCCAATAATTTGTGTTATTCTGATTACTTTGAATACAATGGCGATGCTTCTTAGATTTTTCCGGCGCCATGTCTGACGTTAGTTGACTAGAGTGTAGACTCATCAAGGACGATTGTGGTGTTGCAGTAGTAAAAGTAATAATTTTTACATGTCAGCAAGATTTTTCTCCATCCTTTTGGGATACACCAATATTCCTAAAGTTTGCATAATATGAGGGAAATTCCCTACAAAAATTATATCTCAAAGGGACGAGTTAGCAGTACGATACAAAGGAAAATGATTTTGACCACATGGAACAAAGTGATTTGGTTACTTTACTGTGCGCATGGGAGAGTCTCGCAGAGCGGAGGGGAATCTAGTGAGTGCTGACCGACACGATAAGAAGAAAGAACTTTACATATTCAGAGTTCCTTTTTATCGAAATGAGTATTTCATCTTTAGATCCATCTATTTAAATTTTATTAAGTCTGAGTTTCCACATGCAACTCCTATTTTCCAAACTCCCTTTTTCTCGCGAATGTATGGAATTATATGGGCGTACTAGATGTTTTTCGCGATTATCTCAATTTTATCTTTTTGACTTATGCGTGGTTCTTGTTTATGGTTCGTGGTATATTACGTAAGTTTTAGTAAGAATGTGATTTGTTGGGGATAATTTGTGTCAGGCCCCAAACCACAGCTATTTCAGCTTCAGGAACACAATATGATATACGGTTATATTGTTTTCTCTGTTTATAGGGGTGTGTGTTGTTGTTTTATTAACCCATTGTTGCGTCGTTTTTATTACCGTCTGTTATTAATTTGTCACAGGTGCGGCGCGCTGGTAAGCAGGTGATATAAAAACTGTGACAGGTGACAATAATAATGTTATATTGTCTTATTGTATTACAGTTTAATAACGCGTCTATGTCGTGTGTCTTTAAGGGCCTATATGCACTGAGCAAAAATCGTTCCGTTATTGCTTCAACTTTTTCAAATTTTGTATGAGAATGTTGGCGCGAAATAACAATAACGTAAGCGACAATCTCAATTTCTTTGATTTTGAAGGTTTTACTTTGTGGCGACATTATATTATAATTAAAACAATATTAATTTGTTTACACCACTTTTATTTTGACCAAAGTCAACATGTTCTTGTATAAGTCCTGAAGAAGGGAACATTGTTCCCGAAACATGTTGATTCTGGTCAAAATAAAAGTGGTGTAAACAAAGTAATATTGTTTTAATTACAATCTCAAATATACCATTTTAAAATAAACCTGGAAAGGAAATTTAAAAATCTAAAACTGACGATTTGTTAAGATTATAATTACCAGTATTTTGGCTAGATTATACTTTTATATCTGAAAAACTGAACGGAAAATCTTCAGATCCCGTAAATTTTAGGGGTACTTTAGGAATATTTTTTTATTCAAGGAATTTCCTAATCCTGTGATTCTAAAACAGCCGATGTATAGTCCATACTTTCATCTATCACTGTCTCTAGTTTCAAGACGATTCTCTCAGTGTTGGCTGAGTACAATTCAGGGCGCCGAAGCCCATTGACCGCATATAGGACCTTAATAACGCGTATATGTCGTGTGTCGTTAATATTTATCTATTTACACTACATGTATCAGATATGATACATCTATAGAGTCTGTAGTGAAAACTTTCCTTCTTCTTAAATGATTTATTTTCTCATTATCCGTTCTTAATTAAATACAAGCTGGTGCATAAAAAATCAAACCGACGTGACTATTTCTGATTTCATGTAAACCGTGTGTTCAGATCAAAAATTGCACCATCATTACCATACAAATCTCATCATTTGCTTTAATCGTATACTCAGTATTTTGTCACTGTTTTATTTATTTTCTGTACATACATGTAACCTTGAGCTATAATATTGTGGTTAGTATTGCCCCGGAACAGGCTATCGCCTAGTGGGGCAATAAAATCCAGTACTCTTTTGTTTTGTATTTTTACTTTGTTTAAGCTTTAGCTTTGGATAATAAATAAATGAAAAATGAAAATGAAAAATGAAAAGATCTTGTCAAGAAACTTGCACCAGCAGAAGTGTCGAAACTTCGGTAAAGTAAAACAACACAATGATCACCCGAAAGTCAGAAGCAGTCATGACAAGTTTTCACCGTAAAAATCTACAATTACCAAAAGATCAACCCACCCATACTTTTTATCAAATAAGCGCTGCCTAATTTGTTTTTTTTTTTACCGTCCGCACATCTTTCGCTTGCCACACCGGATTATGACATACTTCGCAATGTTATGGATTCTTTTTATCTGATACCTTGAGTAGATGGTTGGCGCAGTTGGTTGAGGCGGCAGTCTCTCGAACGGGAGGTGCCAGGTTTAAACCCCGTCGCTGGCGATGTATTCAACACTTTGCGATACAGGCCTTTTGCCTAGTGCAAGGTGTGCAAGAAATTATTTGGGTTTGTGTATGCAAACCCAGATCCTTTTTTTTAAATCTTGAATTTTGTAAAAATGCACAAATGTTGGCTTCCATTGAGTCCTTATTTTTATCGATTTCAGATTTTATGAAACTATAGCTCTTTCTTTTAGGGCGATTACTTTTGAGCCATCTGTTATTGTCTCTTTAGCACCTAATCACACGCAAGTGGCGTCGTTGACAAGAAAATGTTTACTTTCGACATATAATTCAATTGCTAGTTTATTATCATTAACAAGAAACTTAAAGTCTAACGATCAGCAAACAATATTACGAGTATAATATATCGTAATCGTTGTCAACTAATTAGATTCGCACGAAGTCGTATTCTCTAATCGGAATATTATTCTTCTTCTTCATCAGCCTTGGTCCCTCCACTGCTGGATATACGTAGCCCTCTTCCATTTGTTTCCAGTTTTTTCTTTCTTTCTCTCGCCTTTCTGACCCACTCCCTACCCGCTACCGAGGTCACGTCGTCCGCCCATCTTTTCTGAATATTATTGTTAAGAGGGAATTACTGAAGGGAAATTAGGATCTTTATGTTATGTTTTTTTTAGTTTTAAGAAAATCTTGGAAATCTTTTGGCACCACTCTCCATCAACCACCCACCGTCCCTCATAGCCCAAAATAATCAAAGATTTTCCACATCACATACAGTAAAATTTAACAAGTTAATACACATTTATAAGTAATGCTAAGTAGTAATGCGGGCTTTTTGCTATACAGCAATCTGCTCCAGCTAACCCGAAAGAATTTTGTGGTGGCGTATGCTGCATGTTTCATGGATCAACTTTTGAATCGCTCCATAGCAATCAGCTCCTTGTACGAATACATACGATCACCAGTTGACATAGTTTAACGGCAAGATTACTACTTATGTGTTTGCATATATATTTTTCAATACATACTAATATATATTGTCTATTGTTTCAGGTAAGGACCAATCATTACTTTTGTCATTACAATATCACTGGGGTGAGTATAAGTATTTACATATCATTTCAAACAATCGAAACTAGAGTAACATTATCATCACGGCAACGAAACGACTCATTGTCTGACCGAGGCGTATTACGATTCGTCTCGCCAATTCAATATCCACATCCTACGTCATTTCTTGTATTATGCATCATTTCCTATTTGTTGTACCTGCAAACTACGTACTAGAACTAGATATTACAATTATTGCTATTGTAACTGCAACTGTAACTGTAACGTACCAGATATTACAATGATTGCTATTGTAACTGCAAGGGTGTTGCGCAGTATATAGTTTATTGTTTGCCGCTCATTATTAAGTTCGGAAGGTTTGGATTCTTCTCATTTTACAGTTGTTTCATAATTGTAATATCTGATGTGTTTGTGAGCGAGATTGAGTGTGATTGTCTGAGGCGACCGGGATGAACGTATGTTTTAATTTAACTATAGCGCATTCTTGAGGGTCACAGCTGAATTATGAGAGACTAATTGTTTTACCTTTATGTCCTTACTTTTATTTATAGTTGTGTGTTTTGTGTTCATAATTGTAATAAAATAAAGCAAAATCTATCCACTGCTGGATATAGGCCTATTCTATTCTTTTACAGTCTACCTTTCTTTGGCCTTTTTTCTTTCACCCACTACCCTCGATGGAGACAATGCCATCGCTCCATCTTTTCTGAGGCTGGCCTATCCCTCTTCCTTTTTCAGGATTCTGGATACCCATCTGACTATTCCCTATCTAGCTTGCCCATTGTCATTTAAATTTGCCACATCAATTAGATCAAAAAAGGTAAAAATGCAAACTTAATATATTTGTTGGCGATGGTGTGAATAGATTTACATACAGACATTTCAACATAACATAGATATGTTAGTTTTCCTTTTTACGAACTCGTCAAGTGTCAACAAAATGGTGGGGCATGGGTGACATTTGCATACATCATCTAGTCTCACATTAACACTCACTTACCTTTACTATTAGTTGACACATTGTGAATGCAACTAGGAAGACGATTAAAATATTTCTCGATTTCGTTTGAACTTGTTCATAGATCGTTTGTGTGGTCCGACAGCTGATGATTTACGACTACGACTCATAGATCACCGCCGTTGTTAACAATCTCGCCGATCAATTTATCGCTAGATACGTTATAATTCTTTATCTGTCGGTCACGTCTTCCATATTTGGGGACACGAGTTGTGGAAAAGAACGCCTCAGGGTTTCAATATGTTTGATATGTTCTTCGTGCAATGATGATTGATTGGCGCCTTCTCTGTGCCGCAAACGAATGTACAATATCCAAACATTTAGTTTTAGGATTAAGACCTTTAGTATCATTGCTATTAAAGCTCAATATTCAATCCTCAGCATTGTGGATGTTGGACGAAGTAATTTTGTAATTTCTGACCGTTGCATTATGATTTAGTACAGTTGTATTGTTCTGATTCTAGCCGTGTTTTTTTTCTTATTATTGAAATCATATTTCATATTATTTATTAACATTGTTGTGGCGATTTCTTCTCACACATATTTTTAGTTGAAGCAATGATTTTCTTGTCAAGTATTGGACGTTAATTTGAAGACTTTGATGTTGACCGATTTACCTAACTCTACCGCGCTGTTTATAATGTGAAACATTTGTGTATTTATTTATAAATTAATGTGGATAAAATAACTTTGCACATATTAATCATAACCAATAAATGTTTCTTATAACTAAAAGATTATAATATGAATAAGTGCTATATCTGGTCCAATTATGGCATGAGCAGTGATGACCATGTTATTTTTAGAAGTTGATTGAGCAAAATCATTTTGGACGTCAACTTCTTCTCTCGATTCTTTCCTTTCAGTTTTAGTTAATTTTCTCTGTTATCGTTCAGTCATTTGTTCTTTCTGTATTTTCAGATTAGTTTAATTTGTGAGCAGTGGTCATGTTTTCCATATAAAACCAAAAGCCAAGCTTATCAAAGCTACATTTTTGTTTATGTAATTAACCATACTTGGGTTTATAGATTTTTCATTACGTCATATGCCACGTAGATTTTCTACCCCGTAATTACAGACTTGCTTGATATGACTCCCCCAAACGCATCCCTGCTTGTGATGTAGATACATACTTTTACTAATAGTTATCATCTACTATATTTTCGACTCTTTAAAAAAATTCACTCGTTGTTCTACCTATTCGATTTTCATTGTCATTTTTTTTTTCATTCTTTCTATAGATAGATTTTTCCAGCTGCTTATGTTTTTTCGCATCAACATCGCTTGACTGAACCTCCGAAATTAAATTCCGACAATCAACACTTAGATTTGCCCACAAGGCGATGTTATCTTTCATCATCTGATGTGGTGTAGGTATGCAATAAAATTATCAAGTCGTTAGAAAGTGATAGTAAACATAGACCATATATAGGCAAACACCAATACGGGCCAAGTACCGCCATCCCATACTTTATGTGATATGAAATCTTTGAGTGTCTCCAATTTAGAGTCGATCCAAAAAATTTATTTAAAAGACACAAATAAATATTAATCGCAGTGGCTGCAACCCAACTTTGTGTAAGGATGAAAGAAATTGATGAGTTAGAAATTCTTTCAGGTGATACCCAAAATTCTTATCTATGGAAGTCTTTTTAATCAAAGTAGATGTCATGACGTCCAGTCCAACGTAACCATCCATAATTTTTATCTTCCTCTTCATATTTTCATCATATGTATTTCTCATCGAGTCGAATTGGTTATTAGTCAAACTAATCCTTAGTTGAATTAGTCCAATTATTAGGGTTAGTTGAATGCTGGAGACTGGATAAAGGCATTCCCTGTAGCAAATGACACCAAACTGGTTTTCCTTGCTTTCCAGAGATTTTTTCCTATTCATTTATCCCTTCACGCCGCATCCCTTTCAGAATAAGTAGAGAATATCTACAGAGCTCTTAGAGAGCTATTCTTAAACAAACTCCTTGCTTCCGTCACGCTCGTGCATTTTTTTTCAATATATCCTTTGTTCTTCTAATTAGTCTAATTCAATGCCTCGTATTCATAACTTTTTAGAGTACCTACGTATATAGTTCTGTCGATACTTTGAACATCCCCACTTTTTCTGACATACCTTATATCTAAAGTGCAAACCCCGATGCCGACTTAATCCACTTCACAACTCAAGCTTTTTAAGCTTTCTGTGAAGTGTTTTCAAAGATGTTTTTAGGTTTATTTAGATAAAACCAGATTCATTAAAAAAAAGGTACTCGTAGATATTCAATTGCGTGAATTAAAAATGAAGCTGGTGACAGAATATGGCTTTTGGCAAAAGCGCTTTCACTGATTTACAAGTTGGTTCATTTTATTATTCAAAGACGTATCAAATTATTATCATTGTTTATGAGCATGACATTATTGCGGGCATATCGGGCTCTAATTGTGAAGGCGTGACTCGGGCGTGACCCGTGACCCGGCCGCGGATCGGAACGTGAGAGTGACCCGTAAGAGAACTTAGCTCTATAGACCCAACAAGAGTGGAAGCGCTCCTAAAGTAATCGGTGACGATTTATCGTTTGAAATTACTAGCCATTGTGGATTACCCATTTAATATTGCCGGAGAAAAAATACCCACGGATTTGTTGCTCGTCCATGCCCTTAATTTTTTTATTTTCTTAGTGCTCTAGTTTCATTTGAAGAGACTGAAAATGGATGGTTCCTTATTTGTCATCTTCTTCTTATCAGCTCGTTTCTCTCCTCTGCTGGATACATACCTCTTCCATATTCTTTCCTGTCTTTGACGCTTTATGCCATCCCTACTCCGTTAACTTTTTGAGGTCCTTAATGGTTGGTTCTCTCTCTGGTACTATATTATTCGAAGGTTTTTGCATCTAAAGACATGATTTTACTTGACGTTTTTCTTTAATTTCTCAATACCCAGAAACTTGTGCCTCCCAGCTATTCTTTGGCCCCAATTCTTTACCATCAATACTTTTTTTTGGCATGTCTGATATATCGCTCGTTCTCTTATCCATATTCTAATTCGTTTTTCTATTTGTAGTAGGACTGTAGTTGTTATTAAACACTTGTTTGGTTTTTTTGTGGAATGTGATATGACAAAACCCGTCATTAATTTGTAACTGATACTCAAGATTGTTTGCTATTATATTAACAGTTTTGTTTACCTATGTCTTGTTTCCTGTCTGTTCTACCTGTATACTGTGTAGAATTAACTACATAGTTATGGTGCAGTTTAAATCGCGTATTATTATTGTTTGATGTTTGATTTTTATCATCATTTTCACTTTGTGGGTGGTAAGGTATTAATTTAATACTATTAAGCATTAGTGACTTGTAGTTGTTCTATCGGATAGTTGATATCTTTGGTTCAAAATGAATTAGTAATATCATTTAGTTTACTATCCTTGTTTTAGATATTGGTAATCGTGTCAAAACTCTCCTTCATTTCTTATTGAATCATTAACAGCTTCCAAAAAAACCTAATTTCCTTCGGGACAACCCCAGCTGCTCTTGTGGTGGGTGGGGTTCGTTAACCACATTGTCGAGGGCCGTTAGTTTACGAGGTTCAACGGCACAATGCAAGACATTCACAACTCGTCTCCTCAGACACTTCAATACTTCAGATCTCGCGATTTCTATTCTTGACTCTAGTCTCTCAAATGCCATGCGACATTATCTTTATTTTCAGTATTTATCGATTTTACCACATCCGGAGTCTCGGACTTATCCGTTTCAATATTTGCTTATTGACGGCAAATAAAGATTACCAGAAACGCTGGTGCATATTATTACGTAGGCATTATTACGCGAACATAGACGATGCAAGATTAAAAGGAGAAGAAATAGATCGCCAAAGTGTTGAAAAAAATTATAGCTGGGGTGAATTAATAGGGAGACGAGTTTCTTTAAGAAAGATGTTGTGCTTGTGACCAGAATGAAAGTGAAGGAGTTTAGATATACAAGAATGTTGAAAGGATTTTGAGTAAAATATGGTATGATTGAAAGTATTTTGGACTGGTCAGTTTGCGGGATATGGAGGAGTTCTTCAATATTCCGTTGTTATAAACATTAAAGGTTGAAATATAAAGAAAAAATACTGATTGTTTGAAAGTTACACATTAAGTATGCAGGAGAAGACGGAAAGATTGTTGGTTTCCCGAATTCCAGCTTACTGTCTGGGGACCTTTTTTATGTTTTTCAATGTTGTTTTGATCCTGTTGGTCTATTGTTTATGTACGTAGTTATTTTTCTTTTCAAGAAACTCAATTTCAAGATGATGCCAGACTGCCCATTTATAGAAACGAAATACCAATATGGCAATATTAAAAATAGTCACCGCACTAGATCATATAACAATTTGTCCAAATATCTCTCTTGAAGTCGTTTCGTCAACTCTCCCGTCTTTCAGATTTCGCCATCGCTCTATCAGTCTCTGTAATATTGTATCTCTATCTTCAGGCTATAAAGGTGTGGACGAGTTACTTCCTCAACAAAATATTCAAAATAGTTTATAATCTGCAGTTTGTCCTACTTATCTTCAGTAATGTCTGTGCAAATACTCTTATCATTTACAATTACAATACTTGTAGTAATAATGACATATCGTGTATTTTTCTTTCAACAAGTGCGTATTATGTACTTCTGTACTTCTTCTGTAGTATAAGTAGGTTGGAACTACCTAGTTATTTTTTTTATCAAGATGTTTCCAGATATTTTACAACATCTGTTGCTACTTATTATATTGTAGATTTCTTCAAGACATCAACAATACTTGTCTAGTGAAATCGGGGATCTATTCTGGTTCTTCCATATTCGCAAAATATACAGGAATTTCATCCATATATCTACGGTGACATTTCATTTTCCACAGCATGCAATGACCAACAACAAATTTCACAAAGGTTTCACGAGTCTTTTCAGGAGAGTTTCTCACTAGAGTTTCAATGACCAATCGACTGCTTCGTCACATCCTTACTAAAGACATTTAAATATATTGGGAAGTGAACTTTTTTTCTTAATTTTATGAGTAGTATTTTCGTTTTACAAGCTTTTTCAGGTCACTCGAAAACAATAAGTCGGCTCAATTTAATTACCCATAACATTTCTCCAATGGCCAATTCTAACTCTGAATTTCGCTTTCAAAGGAATGTTAAAAGTCGTAATTTCTTTATGATTTATTTCATCGTCTAGTCATCATGTTATGTAATCAGACAAACTCTTCTGAATATAAAGCCACTAGTTTTTAAACCATAATTTTTGCGTAGTCACGCAGGTATTTATTTTTCTGTTTATGGCAGAAATTTTTATAGCCGTTTAATCTCATCTAATATGCTAAAAATCCATGCGATAATAATCGCAAATCATACGATATTTTATCGAAAACTATTAAAACGCTTCTAACATATGTGGAATGAAATCGATAATCTTGTTATTCAGGATCGATTTCAATGTTAATGTCTCAATCGCGCCCACGTTACGATTTCGTAAATGGCTTAATTACGTTTGGGCGATTTTGCTTAAAATGTGTGCAAAAGTCCATTTATGTATGTAATTTAAGAGTTTGTTTGTTTTGCGATACGAAGCTCTGCTCGTTTTTGGGTAGCTTTGGAGCAACGTGGGAGATTAATGTAATTAAGAATGAGCTAATGTTTTGATTTTGTTCAATGCTGGATTTCACTAACTTATTACGTGAGTAATAGTGGAGATAGGAGCCACCTAGCACGAATTTAGTATGAAAAATAATTGATAAGTGGCTCCTATCTCCCCTATTCCTTACCTAACAAGTTGGTGAAATCCAGTATTGGGTCACTACGTCTGCTGGTCGAAACACTGTGAATCTCAACAATGTACGTCATAGGATTGTAAGGAATATAATTTTAATATTCTGATAGGGAAATATTTCTTTCGACAGGATAAAAACCATCATAATTTTTATTGTTTGAAAAGAATTGCGTCTGTTTCTACGAAAGTTGTATTATTTAGCGTTTCTTACGAATTCGGTATTTGTTTCTTTGACAACATATTCATTATATTAATTGATATGTGGAGATTGTCGTGTTTTTATATTATCTCCCAGTATATAAGGTGATCGCGGATCGCGTTACGAATGTTAATTAACCAACTAATAGCTATCAGGCAGGTTTCATACAATACCTGTGGATTCTAGTAAATTGATCATAGATTTAATTTAGACTTGTCATTAGGTGTGAATTTTAATGATATGAGTTTGATTTCTTAGCTACGAGAATGCGAATTAATTTAGCACTATACTTACGTCAACTTTCTCTTTTAAAATGCATCAATTATTGCAGTTTTATAAAGGGTTTTCGCTTCTTAAGGAGTGAAAGACTCCCCTAACATATCTACTTCTCCAGTCTTAATAGTTACGATCGGTTTGAAGCAAAGCCCCATGTCTCCTTCTCCACTCATCCCTGTCCTGTTCTTTTTAACTCTTTATATACTTCGAAACCCACCCAAAACCGCACATGTCGTCCAGGTATTCTTTCCTTTTTTGTCCTCTGTAGTTTGTCCCCTCGATCATTCCTTCAATTAATTCAAAATCTTGACGCACTATGTAGCCGATCCATCTGACACGTCTTTCTGTAGCTACAAAAATTTTAAGAAATACGATTCTCCTACATTTCGATTACTACACTTTCTACCGTAACCCTGTATTGTACTTTAACTACTTACTAAGGTATAGGTTCCGCAAACTAGTCGCCCTAAAAAATTCGTGAGAGGTGTTAAATATTGCGTTTCATTTCGGTCAACTTCTACCATGAACCTTCTATCGAAACAATCACTGTGGTCTCAGGAATCTAACTAAAAACGCCGAGAGATAGTAATATCTTTTTTCTCTATGGGAAACTCTAAAACAATGCCAGAGTTAGTAGATTTTGAGATTTTCTACCATTCACATAAACACTCCTGTATATATTATCGACTGCATTATCGACAAGATCCTAAAGAAATTAGTGAAAGATGCGACGTGCTTTGATTATTATTCACGCACCGTCCTCTTATCTCTCGAGGCACGTCCTCGCATTGTTTCCTGCCTCGCACCGGTCCCTAGTGTCGTCTCCTTCCTGGAATCTACGAACCACATCGGCCGTTACTGGTTTTTATTTTATTGATTAATTTTAAAATTATTTTAAAGCCACAATTCTGATGTCACGTTCTTGAATCTAAATTAAATTATTTAAAGGAAATAATCCTATTTTAATGCTGATTGATTGTCGAAATACAAATTTCTAATGCTGAACTTGATGCGAAATGATACTGCACGTATATTAGAAAAAAAATTAGAGAGTTGTGTCTATGGCTTTATGGCACTATCATAAAACATATGTTAAATAAAAATGAATCGCCAATATGAATAAAAAAATTACTTACGAAAAATTAGCTTACAATAGCAACGTATTGTACAATTCATTGAATGCTAGCGACACACCTTATAATTTTGCATACAATCCTACTAAAAGCTTTTGGATTTAATTATCACAATCATAGCATTAAAAGTTTATGCCAAATCTATTTGGATTCAGGCACAAACATTTCATCATCTTCTTCCTCTTATTCTAGATCATCGACCTTTTTGCGAAAGGATGCCTTCCTCTTGGGATGTGCAACACCAGCTGCCCTTCTATGTCTTTGACGGTCTTCCTGTCTAACGTTGTCCCACGGGTATATTATGGGCAACAGTGTGGGGTATTCTGCCCTCGTTCATCCTGTCCACGTGGTCTCGTCAGTAACGCCGCTTTTTCCTGCCCCATCTCACAATATCTTCCGTCTGACAGGCCTGTTTAATTCCCGATGTCTTCACCCTGTTTCCGAGAGTCATCCTTGCTATTGCTCATATGCTTCTTAAGTGAGGAATAGCGGAGATAGGACCCACATATCATTATTTTTCATACAAAATTTGTGCTAGGTGGCTTCTATCTTCGCTATTTTTCACCTAAAAATTTGATGAAATCCAGCATTAGTACTCTCTTTCAGACGTTAGAAGCATATTCTTTATCCTAAATGTGTCAGCCCTTGTTTACATGATGTGCCTGGCACATTTTTTATAGATTCAGACTTTGGTATCTGTAAGCATGTTTGTTCCTCCATATCGTGTCTTTTAAGCAACCAGATTTTGCTGCCGCATTATTTGTCAGCTCCCTTACTTCGCTGTACAGATCTCCGCAAGAAGATATGCTAACGAAAATTTCTAACAACTAAAAATATATTATGTAATTCTCGGTATAAATTTATTCGGACAACATTCCTAAGTAAACCTCCAAAGGTCGTCAGGATCGTCTATAGTTTATGATTTAGATGTATTCATATTTCTCGGTAATTAAAAACAGGTTCCGAGACAGGTCACCCCTGTGTTTACATCGACTCGTCATATTTTATTTGCTTTTAATATAAACAAACAAATTTTAATGATGTTCACAAAGTTGGTTTGTGCAAAAAAGCACGTAGGTACGCTACATATCATCACACATTTTAGCAGTCGTGTTAATTTTAACGTTTAAAAGATGAAAATGATAATAAATATGTTTAGATGGATATGCGGTGTCAGAACGCTTCACAGAATCCGAAAATCCTACATTTGTTGGTGTCTAGGTGCCCGCGACATCTCTGGCAAAATCCAGGAAATCAGGTTGCGATGGTATGAACATGCCAGCAGAAGATCACTAGAGTATGTTGACAACAGGGCACGAACACTAAATTCTCCTGGTAGAAGGTCCCGAGGAAGACCCTAGCGCAGGTGGCGTGAGGTTGTCAAACAGGACACTAACCAGAGGTTGCACAATATAGAGCAAAGTGACGGTGAAAAATTAGAAAGGCAGACTGGAATACATACGCAGTCCTGAACTAGACAGTAGGAATAACTAGGCAGTCCTGAAGAATATTTAGAACATATCTATGAAAGAAGCAGTCATTCTATTTTTAAGGGACGCGACATGTAGAAACATAAAAATCTGTCTATCTATCTAAATGTTTTTGTGGTGGCCATAAACAATAATCATTAAGCGATGTTGTAGAAGTAAAATCATTAAAAAAACACCCACAACATTCTTTAACTATTTCGAGTGGATAGATTTCTAATTACAAATCGAAGCATTATTATCATTCATGCATATTCAGAATGCTTTTCCATTTATTTAGTGCATCTATAAGGATATTTGCTTGCGGCTATTATCCATACATCTTGTAGGACAGGTGACACCCAATCAATTATACATTTTTCTGTAACTATTGATTTATCACCTATTCAGTATGTAAGTACAGTAGTCCGAGCTCGTACCCTTGCGGCACTCCAATTAATCATATGAATGTATCATGTGTCGATTTGTGTAATGCACTTCTCTTTCAACTACGTCATTTTGAATATGTATTAACATTACTAGTGGTAGTTACTTCTGCTTTATTAAAGCAGAATGTATTTCTGTAGTGTGTCCTATCCTAACATGTCGACCATGGGAGAACAGAAGACCTGTAGGACGACACCAAAAAAGATGGGTAAATAATATAGTTCTAGTCGCAGGAGCAAAGCTCAAAGTAGAAAAATTTGGAAAATGTTAGAAGAGGACTCTATCCAGCAGTGGAGGGATGGTTGAACAGGAAGAAGAAGAAGAGTGTATCCATCGGGTAGGCAGAGAGGATAGAACGCCAGACCGACCTATCCTTGCTTCTCACACATTCATACAATTTGTAATGCATGCCCTCCAATTTCTTTTACTCAAAACGCGTCCATCTTTGTGGATCTGGTCGATATGGTCGGTCGTCGGTCCAGTTCAGTCTATGTATATATTTTTGATCACCCGTTCTCATTAATTCTCTTCACATGTCCAAACCATCTGAGCCTTTTAACTTTTATTCTAGTCACTACCCTCGTCTTATAGTCATTCATCTCTCTGATAACATCATTCCTTATCCTATCTGTCAGCGTTTTCCCACACATCCTTCTCAACGACTGTATTTCCATTGCATTCAACCCTCATTCGTCCTTCTTCAGCCATGTCCATTGTCCACGTCTCGCTAACGTACATAAGGGTCGGAACCAAGACAGCGTTTTTCTGTAATAATATTCTGATTTTTGAATAAGATTGAACTGGAGTATTCTTTACCATCTCTTTATAATCTATCTAGTTTATAGAAATTATTGTAATGTAATTAATTAGGCATACTCCTAATAGACGTTCGTTGGAACTTTTCATAAACGAGTTGTTAAGATTGTTGAGGCCAAAGTTGTAGCGAATAGATTCTATTGCGCCACAATAGTACATCAAGAGTAACCCAATACGAATCAATTAAGGTATGAATAATTAGATAATTTGATCAAAGTTTTACAAACCTGTGACCCGAAATCATCATTTCATTCATTCATTCAACTTGGATCCCAAATGTTCTGTGAATGAATGACATTGCAACATCTTAATTGCCGTTACTAAAAACTCATTTCTTCTACGACGATCTTCGTTTATGTTTTAATTTAATTAGATATAGAGATATCGCGTTTCACCAGGCGATGGTATTATAATCGTAATTAACTATCTCACCGGCTCGTAAAATCCCCAATGCGTCGGACGGTCGTAAAATTTTATAATTTTTCTTTCGTGGTTAGTTGAAACTTGGAATTATTGGCTACGTGTGTGTCTGTCCCATTAATGACAATATTATTAACGTCAAAGAGACTTTATTTATTTTATTTATTTATTTATTTAATAAAGTTTTATATAAAAAATACAAAACTTAAATATAACTATTATTATTACAACTTAATTGCTACAACTTATTAGTAATTGTTCTAAATAATACCATCAATACCATGTTTTTTCTTGCACAACAGCTGACAGACTTTCATGGATTATTGTCCATATAATAATCTGTCAGCTGTCGCCTAAAGTTCTTTGCAGTGGGTGCATTTCTTACCCCACCAGGTAGTTTTTTTTTTTTTTTTTTTTTTTTTTTTTTTTTTTATATTTATTCAGCTTTGGAATACAAACAGACATCACACATATAAACACAGTACATATAAACACAAAAAAAGTCTAATCATAAGTGATGCCCTACTTATATGTATTCACATTTATGTCAGCAAAATTTTGTCAATTAAGTTGCAATCTATACTACTAATAAAGGAAACTAAGCCTTACCAAAATTAAAATACATAAAAACTAAACTAAATACGTAGTCACAAAATGGTTGTTAAATAGTCTGAGGCCTTTGTATAGTCAAATTTAAAAGAAATGCACCTAGTATCTTATTTTTCCACAAATTCTTCTAGTTGAACTCCTAACCTCTTCTTGTAGTAAAGGGACACCTAAAAATAGGGCGACGCGACGCTTTGACCGTACAACATTTTCAAGTGTAAGGACGTAGAGAGAAAAATCTACCCCAAACTCAATGGTGTCATCAGGG
This sequence comes from Ceraclea dissimilis, assembly GCA_963576895.1. NCBI lineage: Eukaryota > Metazoa > Arthropoda > Insecta > Trichoptera > Leptoceridae > Ceraclea > Ceraclea dissimilis. The sequence continues at coordinate 6,579,734 of OY756379.1, read as the reverse complement.
AATCAGTCTAATTGGTCTTTTGAATGCATTGGAGTTCTCACGATATTAATCTCTCTGCAGGTATTAAAGTGCATCAGGAGACAAATTGTGAGTGTCTTCCATTGTGCTGCGGATCCTGAGTTTTGAAGAAAACTCTATAGTTAACTCTTTGTCTCTCTCTGCCTCTTTTGTCAATTTCTTTCAGTCTCTTCATGCAAGAATTACTCTGTGGTGTGATATTGTCTATGCGTAAGAACAATTTTACCTTAATATCAATCTAATACTGTTGTTATAAACTAAAGAAGAGTGTGGATCACATTTTATAGAAATTTCTTGTAGTATCAAAATGAATGTTTGAGTTCGTCCGCTGTCCGCCCACCGTCTGAAAAATTAGGATGGTAGCTTTTATAAAATATGTTATTCAGCCATTGGAATGCAACGAGTACTTGAGATGAAAATTAGGGAGTAGGTGCATCTACTTACACCGCAGTCGATCTATCGGACACGTGGTCTAAATGGCCGTGCGAGTCGATGACCCAATCGATCAATTTGCGGCCTAAAATAGAGTAAAGAAATTGATCTCTCGCGTGTTTGCTTGAACGCATCCAATTTGGTAGATTATGCCAGTAAGTAATGTGTATGTCTAGGTATTGGATCAATTCAATAAATCATGGTTGGTAGTACTCATTCCGAGAGTATTAATTGTATATCAATGGGCTGAGAAATATTTATAAACAATCTGGTTTCACGATTTGTGATTAATTTCAATTTCGCCTAAAACTGTTGAGTTACTTTTACCATTAGTTTTGTTTTCTAATCTACTTCCCGTTTCGTATTAGTTTAGAGTTTTTAACGAAAATGTGTCAGTTTTTTTTTTGCTTTTACCTTCATCCACCACCTGTTTCTAGTTCTCGCAGTATCTCCCTTTGCAAGTCTTATGTGTCATGGTGTAGTAATTTGCCTATTCCATTTGTATGATAACATTGATGTTTTTTGTACATATTATCTTAAGTGATTGTTGTTTCATTCTATTATATTCTATCCCCTCACGCCGCATCACTTGCGGGATAGACAGATAACGAATCGTCAGATTTTCCTACCCTTACATACATTTCTTGCCTCCGTCACATTCATGCAATTCGTCATACACACTCGATGATTTTCTCAAAACATGTCCGTCCTTGAGAATCTGGTCTACATTGTCAAGCCACGTGATTCTTGGGCGACGGCGTTTTTTTTTTAAAGAAAGGTAAGGGACCACTTATCTCCTGCGTCGCTGCCACCAAAATAGGTCTGTTGTGACATTTTCGAAGTTACATCTCGTCCACAAGGCCGACGTGTGTCATGTAGCTCACGATCTGTCTTGGTGCGAGTAGTCTTGCTTTCTCGGGGTCTAGTAGAGGCCTTTCAAGAACGCGATCTCTTTTGTGGGCGAGTGTGTAACAGCTACAGAGAATATGAATATTCGTTGTCCTCTCAGCAGAATCCACAGACTGGGATGTCTGATTTTGAACATATGTTTCCGCCGAAAGCGACAGTGCTTTCTTGTATTCTTCTCATTTTTGTGAAGAATCATAATGACATAGCCAACAATCTTCATGTGTGGATGACTGTCGCTATGGTAGACAAAAGTGCAACACTCGTAGATACTCTACTAACATTGTATTGCTGCTCAGTATGAGGCGTGGATATATACTCGTAATAATAGCAGCCAACACTACAAGTAATATCAACATTACATATGCACTTTGTAATGATTATCATCACAGCATTCACAGCAGCTAATAATATAATATCTACCTACTACATCCCACCATACGTAATATTAATAATGAGATGCTTCATACATAGAATCTATCCACCTTTATCATTATTATATTCCATCTCTTTGACTGATTGTTATCTGTTATTATTATTCAATTATACATTCGCAAAGTATTTATCTTCTAGTGCCTCATCTTCTGTACGATTCTCAACATTATCTGTATGAATTTGAATTACTTTTTCTACGTAGTCTCTAAGCAAAGTGTATGCCCATCGGTGCTTGCTTTTTGGGGGTTCTCCACTGCGTGTATTTTTCGAAATGTATCCAGTTTGACCAGGGTGAAGTATGTGGATAAAAGTAAGAAAACCCCTTAAAGAACACACAGTTGATTGTTCCATCACGCTGCGAAAGGTTTCTAGAATAATGTATGTCTCTGAGTCTCCCAAAGGGTTTCGGAGTCAATCTACAGGTTTACTTTCTATAGAGATTCGTAAATTAGAAGATTTGAATGATTACTTTATCCAAATGTTTTTGACTACATGATACAAATCAACTATAGTTAAGTAGAATGCAAAGTTTATAAACCTAATTTTTTCGACAGTTCGAGATTTCAGCTAAAAAAGAAAATAAGCATGACAAAAGACAAAGGGAAAGCTTGCTTGGATAACAAAAATGTTCCTCTCTTGACCATTCTTGAAAAACTACCCTTCTCCAACAATTTCTTTCAAATTCGTATGATGTGATTAACAATAATTTAAGTGTGACCTGACTGAGTCAAAGCTCAATATTTCTGAGGTGTTCTACAGGACCAACTTTTGATTGGCTCGACCACCAATTGAATTAATTAGTAGATTTACCGTGTATTGTCTCGTCGGTGTATAAATTAGTGTCACGTCCCCATGATGAAGATTGACCTCTGTGAATGCTGTAAATGATTTTATAACAATAAATCCGCTGATTGTATCAGTCTGTACACACACAGTAACTGGTCAAAGTAGAAATTATATAAACTGCATTAAACCGGCAGCCAGGTTCTATCAAAGTCGTTTTAAATTCCTAGACCAACATCTGAAAGAAACTTTAGTATTAAGATGTCAATTTGGCTTGATAATTTTGGTACTGGTGGAATATGTCAATGGAGTTCTATGATAAATCTGTTTATTTTTGTCAAGCCCCATTATATTCGCCACTCCAATGTGCAGCGACATTTTCAAATCCTCTCTACATTGCATGTCATCTGCATCAATGGGGACGTCAGTAAATCTAAATCGCTTAAGTCTTGCAGCGCTCCACAGTCACAGTTCACATCGTCCCCTCAAGAAAACCCCACCTCTATGGGTATAGTGTATCATCCTTCTTCTTGTTCTTTCTCAGCCGTGCTATGCCTATGCAACCCCTTGAACTTTCTACAGATACCTATCCTGGGCATGCTGCATCCACTTGCTTCCTGCGATTCGCCTCACATTGTCAGACCATCTAGCCTAAGGTCTTCCTACGCTCCTTTTGCTAACATGTAACAAATGGAGACACGAATCTGAAAACTCTTGTCCAACTTGCCGTTTCATGCCGCTCTCCGTATCATTTTTTCAAATGCCAAAACTTCATAACACTATCATGTTTGAGTGGCAGTGTTTCGGAAGGATAATCTTCTGTTCACGTTTCTGAGAAACGCTCGTGTATCGGCACTTGCGGATTCACCACAGGCGCTATTCATCACAACCAATGCCGCTAAACTAATCACACACTATCTATCTGCATCTCTCGTGTATCATCATAACCTATTATCCGCTGTATTTGTATATCTATCTATCTGTCTATCTACGGTCATTATCTGTCTTGTTTATATACGTCAAGAAGTTTGAAGAATATTTTTCGTGATAAAATCAAACGTTTCTATAAATACATTGTTAATCGGTGGTACACGCGAATTAATTGGATATTCTTCTAAAGACGATCGAGCCACGGACAGTGTTCTGCTAAGTACATACTTACTTTCCGTGTCCGGATGCCTCAAATCAGGAATCTCCAATAGTTGGCCACATGTACGGCCCTGTCACTCGCATTTATCAAATCTTCTCGCGCGTTGTCTCCCCAATTTTAGGACAAATCTTTTTTCTGCTAAGTAAGACTGTAGGCAGGAGATGACTAAAATCACAAACTGAGACTCAAGTGTCCTAAAAGTCATATAGGCCGTTCTTATATTCGAGACATTGACCTTAAAGATCCTCTCTGGCGCTTTACCTCTTATCAGGACTCGGGAGTAAATAAGTCTTAATTAATTGTAAATAGAATTGCTTTTCCCCATTTTAACAAACCTGACGCTATCAAAATATAGTGACTCGTCAATTTATTTGTACAAGGATATTTCGCTATAGACTTCTGGTAGTCCTTGTTTCATTCCTGCCAAACGTCGGCTTCTCTTGAAGTCTTTCACGATCCTGGGCCCATTTGGTAACAAATGCCACAACTGCTATTCCCAATAGCCTTAAGTCTCTTGTTATAACTTCCCTCGTCGTTTTTGCTTTCTGGACATTATTGCTAGTTGCCTATAAGTTTGTTTATAGCGTTACTAACAGACATTATCATATATCTATTTGTATTACCCATAATTATTTTTATTATGCATTAAATAATTATATAATAATTATGATATATGTTTTTACGATTGTAAATTGTTCAGCAGGAGTGTTTTTCCAGCTGTACTAGTAATAACTCGTAATGATAATTGGTAATGCAATGGTGTGGTAATGACAAAACTGTAAGTCTGTGAGGACGGTGTTTTCCATTGCATTTACAGGTTTCTACGATCCTTAATTAACCGGAAACGTATCGGGTTATTGAAAACACATTTTACTGTATAATTGCACTCTGGAATTTAAAATATTCTCCTTTTTCTTCGTTTCAGCCCCTTTCCCTCCACTGCTGGGTATAGGCCTCTTCCTGTCTTTTCCACCATTATCTGTTTTGGGTGCTCTGCCTCCACCCATGTCCCACTTATTCGATAATATCATCGGCCCATCTCCTCTGTGGTCTTCCTACACTTCGTTTATTTTCGTAAGGTCTCCAGCTCAGTACTCTGGGGGTCCATCTGCCGTCCTTTTGCCTTGCCACGTGATTGTTACGCAATCATTTCTTCGTCTGCTTCTGCTGTATTTCCTTTAACAGTATTCTGTTTTTTTTTCTAGTTTAATGAATTACGTCTATGGATATTAAATGTTGTCACAATTTACGTAGGTGGGACTGGGGTCTAATTTATTGACAGCCGATTTCATGAGTTGACGTTAATTTATTTAACAAGTTTTAAAATGTTGACCTTTGATTATTTTATCATCAAATTGGTGATAGATCATTCATGAAAGTTTATATTTAACGATTCCACAATACAAGGTTTTGAAGCTTACTGTGAAATGTCAATACGACCATACGAACCATTCTTCTTCTTCTTCCTCAGCCTTCCTCCCTCCACTGCTGGACGTAGGCCTCTTCCATTTCCTTCCACTCATCTCTGTTTCTCCCCCTCCGCATCCAGGTTCTTCCGGCTCGCTGGACTAGGTCATCAGACCACCTTTTGGGAGGTCTTCCAACGCTTCTCCTTTTGTTCCATACGAAGCATTAGCATGTGGATACCAAGTTCTTCTGAATTGAAGGATTCTTTTTTAAATCTTCTGAACCTTCTCACCCTTTCTATTCCTACCCCCTCCCGGTCTTGACATATGCATGTATGCAGTATGCACTGGCTTTTTATTATGTAGTTTTTTTGTATTATTACGTAACTGAGATTAGCCGGCAGAGATCGCAGCACTACGATAAGCCTACCCAAATTTTACTTGTCTAATTTTCCTTTGGCAATCCACTCGAAATCAACTGATAAAAAATGAACAAATATTTTAGGATCTTTTACTTGTTATGTTGACATATTGCTGTATTTTGTTCACTTTGAATGTAAATAAATAAATAAATATTCTCGTATAGAGTTCTTTGTAGTATTCAACATCAGTTTTCTAATATTTGTGGATAGTTTCAGGAAGCTCTTTGTGAATTGTAATCACGTCCAACTCTGCAAACAGACAGCACTGTCATACGGTATAATATTCTTCGTGTGTTGACAACGACAAGATGTTTGATAAATACATTACTATTTTCTACCAGTCGGTAATATCCATTTGCCGCACTTACCATCGGGACCGGTTACTCCATAGTGGCGATGTGTCGCACAATTAGTTTGTTGTTCCTGGTAATTTGGTTGTATTGTCATTGTTTGTTTGAGGAATACTCACATTTTCAACATATTTTCTTACGAAAACATCAACAATAGTTATCAATTTCATTCTATCATAAAATTAAATCAAAGAGCAATGCTGGATTTTACCAACTTGTTAGGCGAGGAATAGCGGAGATAGAAGCCACCTAGCACAAATTTTGTATGAAAAATATTGATAAGTGGGTCCTGTCTCTGTTATTCCTCACTTAAGAAGTTGGTGAAATCCAGCATAAATCTGTTCAGATATGGGGACCTACATAACTGGGATGAACATATTGGATTCACAAAAGTCTTGTATTAAAAGTTGTCATTCATTCTTTTAAATTTCTAAAAAAAAGTCTAACCTCTAAAAGTATGGTACAAAGAATACATTGTTTTTTTTATGAGCCATACTGCTGACCTATGGAGGCATTCATTCACTCAGCTCTCAAACACTTTTCATAAAAAAACTCATAATGTACTAAAATATCGAATTGATCTATAAAACGAAACCAAAATTAAAGTTCGTCATGACAGTCATGCCGGATGAACCGTTCCAATTGTGTGGCCATCACCGGCATTAACATTAAACCTGGAATTATCGAAATATTCTGCAAACCCGTTAAGAATTTAACTATGGCCATATTTGCCGAGGTCTTCGTCAAGGCCGGGTATGGCATTAGAGAGATGTAAGATGTTTTGCTTATCGCCAGTTATATGCAAATCCGTTTATGAGTAATCGTATAATTTTCGATTTATTCCGTACTCACGAGTTCTCGTTATCGATTTACTTAGACGTATAATTAAATAGTGACAAACCGACGGTTTAGAAGTTAATCATACGTCTCTTTATTAATTACATCGGAGATGAGATGTCGATGTTAATAACACCGTGTAATCGCATCATCATCCATCTTAACGAGTCGCGTTTACCCCAGTGAACCACTGCTATGGGCAAACAACATCGACTTCTTTGACATTCGTCCGACATTTGGTTAGTGCAGTACTTATGAGATGTCCGCGTATCGCATCGACATCGATGTTCATTAGATAGCTTTGTAGATTTTCACGGTCCTTGTTAATCTCTTCTCCATTCTTCTCGGGTGTACCGTGTGTGGATTGTCGATGTTGTCGAGCTTTCGGCCTACTTGCTGAGGTCATCTTCAGGACTAATGTAGTAGCTTCTAGTTCATTGATTTCTTCGACCATGTTGTTGTTAGTTAATAGAATATAAAGAACTTGATAATCTTCTTGTTAGTTTAAAGATATATCTTGATATTTTTTGGTCTTCCGCATTGTTAACTTTGAACTTATGTACACTTTCATAAAGATATGTAAATTGACCATCAATGGGTACACTCGTAGGTTTGTTTATTCTCAAACCGCTCGTGCTACGCGTATTTTGAAATACGCTATTAGAGGAAAGGTTTCCTTTTTGCCAGCTTCCAGCACCAATTCGAGGGGATTTTGGGGAAATCCATGTGGTTGACGCCAAGGGCAATAGAATATTTGACTCTCAGATACTCCGTTGAATAGTCGTTCACATGCGAAAGAAGAAGAAGCTACACTAATCTTTCTCATCCTAACTTTTTCATATTTGGTATTTCCCGACGTCCGTGTTCTAAACAGTGCCAGGTTTTCATCAATCCATAATACTTAGTCTTATTACTATTTCGATGTATTTGATTATTTTCGTTTTCTTCCCTAGCCGACGACAATACTTCTTCAGACAGATTCATCCGTCAGACGTTACTACTGGTTTGATGCGATTACAGGGCGTAGCTCGTGAGAACAATTTCATCGGCGAATTATTATTCCAGACAGGTTTCTATGTATATCGTGGATGCTGCGATGATAATCCATACTGGAATCTGTGTCAAATGTCGCGACGTAGCGTCGGTGGATTTATGGAACAAACAAATCCGTAATTTTTTAATTTGGATGAGGGATAAGAACAGAGGGTTTTGTTATTCAGTGACTTTGACTTATCAGAGTGGGGCTTTGAAGTTTCAGATAAGATTACAAAAAGACAAATGTTCCAAGTTTTAGGGGACACGTCTCCTGCCAATTTTAGGCGTCTTTATTTGTGGGACGGTATACTCTGAAGTAGCGTAGGAAGACCTCAGACAAGATGGTCTGACGATGTGAGGCGAATTGCAGAAAGCAAGTGGATGCAGGACGCCCAGGATAGGGATATGTGGAAAGTCAAAGGGCATATGTCCAGCATTGGAATTAAAACGGCTGAGAAAGAAGAAGAAGATAGTATGAAGTTGGATGGATGGATGCTGTTTAAGATATTTGCAAAACTCTGTTTAGAGAATTTCAAACAAATCAAATTTAAACTTTTGGCTCGCCCTCTTTGTCTTCTTCCTCGGCTTTTTACTTATTGAGTTCCAAACATTAGTCATACGTAACCTATTTGCTTCATTCAATTGAATTGTTGATAACGCACGTACAAATACTACAATGTGGGCGTCTCTGCTGTAATATCAACACACCACTCATGTTTTAATCGACGACACATGATTGCACGATACCTAGATTTAGTACATGCAACGCAAGGTATGTAGGCCTATGAGTGAATCATTGCGTCGTCGATTCCATCCAAATCATGCAACTGATATACATTTCTAATATAATCATGCCAGGACTGGTCCATGTCGTGTCCCGCTAGACCAGTATTTGACTCATTCGTTCATTCATGACTTGATCGAGTGGGCTGATGGCTCGACTACTCTATATCGTTTACGGGGGATGTTTACTTGCAGAGTTCTGGGAACTGGGAATAATTATACAATCTGTGTTACAATCCGTGTCTCTACGGTCTACAACCGTATGGTCAGGTGATAGTTTGATTTATGTAGAGTTTGTTCCATTACTGACTGTTTAAGAATATTATGTTCTTGTATCATCAGTTTATCTTTGGAAATCCCGGTGATGGTTTTCTGATTCTGGGCGATTTTAACCTGCCGGATGTCACCTGGAGTTCGGAGGGCACTGGATGCTCTGGTCTCTCCCCGTCTAATTATACATCTTCAATTAGTTCACTTTTTATTAATAACGTCGAGTTCTGTGATCTTGTCCAATATAATCACGTCCCTAATTCTTCGAACAATATTCTGGATCTTGTCTTGTCAAATATTGATGTTGTGGTCGATCCAGTGGTGGACCCACTCGCTCTGCCTGTGGACAAGTTTCATATGCCTATTACTGTGAATTTAAACCTGTCACTTCCTCGGGGCCTTAACGAGAATACAAATGTGCGTCTACTCTTTCATAAGGCCGACTATGCAGATATTAACGATAGATTGGCGCGCACTGATTGGTCTTGTCTCGACACCGCGCTGTCGGTTGATGGAGCCGTTTCGTGTTTTTACAATATTTTAAATGACATAATTAGCGACACGGTCCCAAGGCGAGCTGTGACCAAGATGCATTATCCACCCTGGTATTCGCCAGCTCTCATTAGGGTCATCAAAGAAAAGCACAAATATCACAGACGTTATGTTATCTACAAACGACCGAGCGACTGGGAATCCTTTATTATCCTCAGAAAGAGACAGAAACGTCTGGCGAAGGGGTGTCACGACGACTATGTTCGTAATTCCGAAATCAACATCTCCAAAGATCCAAAAAACTTCTGGTCCTATGTGAAATCTAAAAAGGCGTCGAGCACTATTCCTAGTGTTGTACATTTGAATACTAAGAGAGCGGAATCGGGCCAGGAAATTTGCGACCTGTTTGCTGATTTCTTCCATTCGGTTTACGAGTCTGGCGATGGAAACTCTGAACGCGATACCCCACCTGCTAGATCGCTCGAAGAAATTGGTTCAATATCCTTTACCAACGAACTGACTCTCAAATGCTTACGCTCACTCGATTCCAAAAAGGGGGCGGGTCCGGACGGAATACCCTCAGTCTTTGTCTGTAATTGTGCTGTTAATCTGGCTATTCCACTAACAAAAATATTTCATAGATCCCTCAAGGCTGGCATATTTCCTGCTGAATGGAAAAAAGCCTACATCACCCCTATATTCAAGTCGGGTTCTAGGGGTGAGGTAAATAACTACAGGCCCATATCGAAGCTCCCAGTGTTTTCTAAGGTCTTTGAAACCCTTGTACTTGATCAATTGTTCCCCGTTCTAAAAAAATCAATTACTGAGGTTCAACATGGGTTTTTCCCGGGAAGATCTACAGTCACTAATCTCGGCGTATTTACTAACATACTGTCAAATTATATGGACAATCAAATACAGGTTGACGTTATCTACACTGACTACAGTAAAGCATTTGATAAGATTGACCATAGCATCCTGCGTGATAAATTAGAGGACTGTGGAATACATGGGAACCTATTTCGTTGGCTTTCGTCCTACATAGAAAATAGATCTTTGGCAGTTGCGCTCTCAGGCTATACATCTGTCTGGAAGTCTGTGACCTCTGGTGTTCCTCAGGGATCTATCTTGGGGCCCCTGCTGTTTTCACTTTACATAAATGACATTCCTGCATGCTTCAGAAACTCCCAAATATTATTATTCGCTGACGATATGAAAATCTTTAGACCCATCATTGGCCCGGAGTGTTGCCAGGGGTTGCAGAGCGATTTGAATGCACTCGCTACCTATTGTACGCAGAATAAACTATTTATGAATACGTCCAAATGTCATACCGTCACATTCACTCGCAACCGAAATAAAATTATTTACAATTACAAATTTGATGACACACTAATTACAAGGAAGGATCATATACGCGACCTGGGAGTATTACTGGACAGTAAACTGACATACGAAAAACACGTAGATAATATTGTATCCAAGGCAACTAAGTGCCTCGGCTTCATTCTGAGAACATGTAAATTCTTTAACAATTTCAATACTTTTGTTCTCCTCTACAACTCTTTCGTCCGTCCTCACCTTGAGTATTGTTCTCAGGTGTGGAATCCGCGGTATATCGTGTATGTTAACAGGATTGAGAGGGTACAAGAGAAGTTTATGAACTTTATTAACTTTAGGTCATACTATACATTCAAATCTTACGATGAGATCGAACGACATTTTCACCTGCCAAAGCTTATGAATCGTAGATTAATTGCTGATCAGATGTTCCTGTATAGAATTGTAAATTCCTTAGTCGACTCATCCTACTTACTACGTCAATTAAATTTCCATGTTCCCAGTAGAATTGACAGACACTACACCCTGTTCTATGTCCATGATTCTAACACCAACTCCAATCAAAATGAATTTGTTAACAGGTCTTGTACATATTACAATCGTAAACTCTCGGGAAATATTAATCACGCAGATTTATTTAATGCGTCTCCTTCAACATACAAGAGTTCATTGAGAAGATATTGCACCTAGTGTGTATGTATGTGTGCGTATTTATATAATATGTGTATAATATGTGTATATAAATATATTTTTGCATTGTATTCCATTTCATAACGATAATAATTTGATCTAATATAAACTTGAGTGGAATTGTACCTCACGGGGTATTTCCTCCCCAATCCAATCCCTCTCCTCCTCCTCATTCCATTCCATTCCCATCCTATCCTTTCATATATTCATATATTGTATAATCAGAATATCTATTAGTTAAGTTGTTTTTGCTATGTATGTATAGGTCTAAGTTTGTGTTACTGTGTTTGTGTGTTGCTATTTGTGTACAAATGTAATTGGTCAGGTTTGTCAATACATATTCCTGTTTAATTGTACTGTTGTGACTGTATTTGTACCATAGATAAATAAATAAATGAATAATGTATTTACTTGCTTTCTTTCTCCTTAGTCCTGGTCTCTCCTCTTTTCAAAGCATTTCCATTCTTTTCTGTCACTCGTCTTTTGTCAGCCCATATCTAATTGCTTTGAAATTGTAAAATTCAACATTGCTATATTTTTCTTCCGTACGATACCAATTTTGAAGCCTTGCATGTCGTAGCAGTATTTTCTAAATCTAAACTTTTCATATCCTCGTAGAATCTAAAAACTATCGACGAGGGTGCTCTCTAACGTTTGTCCTGGCATTAATTTGCCCCCATGGCGTATGAGACTTTCACGGGGCGGCTTGCTTCTTTTCCTTTGGTGGTTTTTGCCTGCGTTTTTCGATTCTCTTGAGAATGTCGTCATTGTAATATGATAATTAATAAGAATAATATACGATAAGAAATTTAATCTCGTTGCTTACTTTTCGAGTTCAGGTGCAAATTTCTGTGAATAAACGACTGATTCCTCTTGTATAGCGGAGATAATAATATTATTTTGTAATGATTTATGTATTACCCATAATATAATAAACAATTTACTAAGCAAACCACGATAAATGAGGTGTCCACACTCAATTCATTTAACATAACGGCTCGTCTCACATTTAAGGACCTCAGCACGCTTCCTGTACTTACTAATATGGACGCCATTTCCTATTGGCGTGTACCACGTAATGGCCGCTGTATTTATTATATTATAACGCTAGAATCTATTGTATCTGCGGACAGTTTATTATTACGTAATAATAAAACGATAACCAAATATGCCATCAACACGCGGAGCTAAACGATTTATAATGCCGCTGTTATTAATTGTTACATGCAGTTTCTGAATACTTATCTGTATCGTTGCATTTTATTGTACTGCCTGTTATATTGTTTCTAGGGATTCTAGAATGAATGTAGATGTTACAATTTGGACAATCTTTGTATCTACAATTCTACATAGTAACAAACCCAGAAAGCTGATATCCCTCCCCGTGAACAAAGAATATGGTTTCACTATTAATCCAGTGTAATTAAACTCAATGCAGCTCCTCGATGGAAAGTTGTGGGGTAGTCTAGATTTCTTTAATTCTATATTTATTTAGGGGTGCTGAATCTAAATCCGAGGTTTGCTAACAAAATTTCGTGACGGAACATGGCGAAAAATATGAAGAATAGCGAAATATTCTAATTTTTGTTGAATTTTGGATTAGAACTTGCAACAGAACATGTCCATTGGACATAGTCTAATCGTTTGGTTTGTTTTCAGTCAGTGTAATTCTAAATCTTCTTATTGATGTGCCCTGTCGGGTCCCCCCGACGTAGGCAATCACTCTGGCGAAGGCTTCTCTGTCTTGCAGCCCGGAACAGCTCCTCCACAAGTCTCATTTCGGACTAGTCACTTATATTGCGCAGGCATAGCGTTCGCCTTATTCCTGGACCACGCTGTCCCTCTATCTTCTAAATATCTTGATGCGATCGGTTACATAATTATTGGTATCATAGCTTTAAAATTCTATCAGTACCAATAACCTGTATTTTGTTTGTTAGCAACATTCATCACAGTATCAACATTGTTAATTTATTGTGGTTAAGAAGTATTTGTATATCAATATGAATATTTAATTGAGGTGTGTCTATGTTATGTTATAATATATTAGGTATGATGTTTTGGGCCCACGCAAAATCAGGGACCTTGCAATGCTGTTGTATTCATCATTATATTATTATGCTGAGTATTGTTAATTATAGTAATTAACATTTTATTTTTTTATACGCACTCGGGAGATCCTAATATGTTGCGGAATTAACAATAAAATCCCATTAACCTCTCTTGAGTTCTTAGGCTTAGGTCAAAGCAGTATTAGTATAAATTTCGGCAAAAAATCTTTTTGTAGCCATTGATGTCATGCGATTTACGTATCACAGTAAAGAGCCTCAGTTTAGGCTATATATCATGTCTGGGTAAGTTGGGATTCGTGACGTCATAGATTTTGTTAGGGAACCTGTATAAATGTAGGAAGTCCTAACGGATAAAGCCATAGACAAAAATTGGCCACCGCCAGCATTTCCGCTGGGTATGTGTATTTTTTTCTCGATGTAAAGTACGCTAATTTACCATTTTATTACATACTCGTAGGTTATATTTCAAAGGTAATTTCTACACTGATAATACATAATGAGTCGCAAACATCACTGAAATATCACCAGGATTCATGCAATTGTAGACAACCAACATGAAACGCAATCATATGTTTGCGGCGAAAATGGCGTCCACCATAGATTTGTCATAGATATAGAAGGGGCTCAATGTTGAATAGTTCTACCCACCTTTATATAGGTTCCTTAAATTTTGTTGGTTCCATAGATTTTGTAAAACTAATGGAAGTGTATGGAGGAGCACGTTACTACGAATCGTAGTAGTTTAGAGCGGGAATGAAATAAATACATAAATAGCTTTGTACGAGTACAAGGATTTATTTGGGCCTATAAAAAAATATATAAAAAAAAGTACATAGAAAAAACATAATATAAAGCCTGTATATGTATCTACACGACAGGACAGAGAGGGGGGAAGGAATAGAAAGCGTTAAAAGGGGATTTGGGAGAGAAAATGCTTCCCAAGATGACACTTGAAAGACATTATAGGTTTTGTAAAAGTCCAATTCCAGTGGAATATCATTCCACAAACGAGCACCATGAACTGTGAATGAGCGTCTGAAGAAAGGTGTTGTGTGAGCGGGAATGCTAAGAGGACGTTCCTAGTATTCATATTCTAACACCTTCCCTGTTTCATCCTTACCAGAAAGAGTTACAAATAGATCGATACAAGAGTTCATACAAATTATATGAATACTCTCCCACATAACGTTTCACCCACATATTACCTGTGAATTACGTACAACGACGTGCTAGTATTCAGTACTAAATAGTTTGACCTTATAGGCGCATATTAATATTATTAAATATCGGTAGCCAGTTTCCTAAATTGTCCATCACCTATCTATGTAAATATCTATGTATCTAGATTGATTGGCCCAACACCATATTAATGTTCTTATCTGTCCTATGTTGTAAATTTATTGCATGAACTACATTCTTATTACATTTAAGATTTGTTTAGTACACAGTAAAAATGTTAATATGTATGTCTTTCATGCTTTTCAAGTTAACTTATTCTTCTTATAGTAGGGCATCTTCTTTTTGATCCCAATCGATTCCTCAGTGCTGAGGATACTGACCTTCATATAATAATAATAATAATAATAATCGGACAACTTTAGGCGCCGTTTAGCGATAAAATCGCCCCAAGGGCACCGTACATTTTTCTTTTCACCATATAGGATCGTCACAAACAGTAAAAATGATAATTAAATCACCACATAGGATCATATGGTACTTCCTTCAAGAATTTGACCCGTCCTGGTCTGTCTTCTGCCTTGATTTTAAGAAAATTCATAAAGAGATCTCAAAGGCAGTAGAGGGAGAAATATTGGCGTGGAGCTTCGACTTGACTATCATTTGTACATATAATGGTCGTCTGTATATGACGACAGAAAAATCTGGCTTTGCAAACTTTGGCAGAAAAAGGTTTAGCAATCTGGGCAACGCCGGTTATTTTGCGTAAAATGTTGATCCAAATCCAATTATGCGTTAAGATTGAAGAGATAACTCAATTAATTAGTGGTTTATAATAATTATCTCCTGTGTATATGTATGTTTGTATATATAAAATTATGTTTATCTGTAAACAAATTTGTCTGTACGTACGTAGTGAAAAGTAGTGAAAAAACAACCTGTACATTAGGTATGCAAGTCACATGTGTCGTGCGTGATGGTAAGTGCAGTATGCATCATTAACATCGAAGTTCGGGTGACATGATCCTGCAAACTTTGCAATAGGCTAAATGCCTGTATCTCAAAGTTTGGAATGCATCGGCAGCGCCAGAGTTCGAACCTGGCACCGCCGGGTTCCGTTCCGCACCGTTCGAACCAGAGACTGCCGCCTCAATCAACTGCGCCAACCATGTACTCTGTTGTTGTTGTTCAAAGACTGATTAAAATTGGTTTTAAAAATATCTTCAGTATTTTTATTGTTACACTGGTCCAAATACGCTTGGTTTAATGAGAGAAATGTGATTTTTTTAAGGGATCGACAAATTAATAAATAATATCTTCTTATCAACCTGTTTCTCTCCATCGTTGAGTATAGGCCTCATTCTTAGAGTTCTGCTGTCATTCATGCCCCCCATGTTTCCTGATGTCTTCAAGTACAAATTACCCTATAATATATTTCCTGTGATTTTTGACGGCAACTAGAATGATTTATTTGTCACGTTGTATCAAATATAGATTATTTATTTGACATGTGTCGCCATGTTTGTGTGTTTATTATTATGTAATTTAATGTAAAGCGGTCCTGACATTTTTCTATGCAAATTTTACACACTTTGCTCCTAGTTGGCGCTACAGAAATACATAGGTACTTATATTATCTAGTTCGATTTTGTCATCAAAGTAATATTTCAAATTCTCGCCTGATATTGTTTGGTAAAATTGTTAGAACAAACATATTATGTCATAATTTTTCATTAAAAATGATTTGTTTAATTATCCAATTATTCTTCTAAAAGAAGGGTACGTTATTTGTGCAAGAAACCAGCTGGTAGTATTAATAAAAGCTGTCTCCAATATCGCCCTGTAGGCAACAGACGTCTGGGCAGGCCTGCAATGACCATACAAAGGCTGTACACATCTGAGCTGTGCCAGGCTGGAATGACCTGGGAACAGGCAACGGAGTCGGCCCAGGACTTCTGTCCCAGGACTGCCTGGAAAAACTGGGTGACGGCCACGTGCTCCACATAGGAGCGAACGTGGATATGTATGTATACCTACATCTTATGGGATTCCTTGGCGAAATTAAGTACAAGGGGCGTAAATAAAGTTGACGAACTGTGTACTGCGGCTGACCTTCTCCAAGTTGGTGTGGACTGCGTACACTTACGCTTATTTGAGAATCGCGTTAAAAATAGTGGTGTTTTGTGATAGGTACACATACGCACGCACGTGTTACTGAAGTAGTGAAACTATTAATCATGGTGTACTGTATCGCGTGGTCCGGTTCAGGTCTCCATATAACCAGATCAAACACTATGTTTCATGCGCCTAATATACCAAGTGTAGCAGTACCTACTAATAGTATTTATATGAAACCAGCCTGCCTACTCTCAAGTAAAGACAATGCGTGGTGCTGTGTGGCTGTGGCTGTGGATACTAAATATACTGTCACCATAATTCTTGTATTAGAATTGCATCAAATTATACACCACGTCCATGTTTTCCGACCAAATTTTCGATTTATTTTAAAAGATTTGAAGTAAGTACCTAAATAAATCCGACAGCACTCTATCCAGTGAATTAACCCTGCCGTTGTGTGATTTCTATTGTTATCCAAAGTCTCCATATAAAATTTCGTCTTTCTTATTTCTTTTTTTAGGATTCTTTGTTTGAGCATTCCAAATTTATTAGTTCACTATAATTATAGATAATATTTTTTTTAACCACGCTATTGGACATATAACGCTATCTCACACAATAAACATGCATTTTAGATAATAAAATCACCAACACTTATTAAAATCTTCATTACAGTCCATTTTTCTACCACATTTTATTTCTTTTCTACTTTCTACTATATTTTATTCACAAGTATACAATGACTTACCGTTCGTGTTTCAAATGTAGACGAGATCAGTATGTGGCAGGAACGTAAACTGAGCTAGATTACGTTTTGCCACTACTCATACTACAAATGTGCGGGTTTCGCAATACGGATTTCCCGTATAGATACGTCTCTCGAATTCTCTACTTAGGATTTACGTTCGTATACCCCGTGTCGTGGTGTGTTGTATCAGAATGCAGTTCCGAGTGAGTTTACGTTGTTTATTGTGTAGTGTGTAGTATGCGAGTGGAGTAGAGTATCTAGTACGGGACTTTTGATTGTCATGTCATGTTGGACATAGTGAACTATTAATGAATTATTATAGAAATCAAACTATTCTAAATTGCTCAGGCATGGGCGTCCCAGCCACGGAGCTAGAGGGAGGGCAACAAAAAATTAAGTATTTATATAGCAGGAAATTTTCGATTTTTTTTGGGTGACTCAATGAAGAAGATCAAGGTGTAGTTTGGTTTAAATACAGGAACCTTAGTAAATAGCGCCGCAGGCAATTTTTTTTTTAAAGAAAAGTAGGTGAAGGATTTTTTTTTGTGTCTGCATTTTAATAGGTGGTCGGTAGCCTGATTGGTTACGCGCTCGACTGTTAATCCAGTGGGCACGGGTTCGATCTCCGATGCCGACTTACTCCACTTCACGACACAAGCTTACTGTGAAGTGTACAAAGGTGTATTTGGATTTATTTCGATAAAACCAGATTCATTTTAATAAAAAAAATTATAAAGATTTTCATACTGACAATTTATGATGTGATGGGAAATGTGTGTTTATAATGTTATTTTTTAATAGTTTTTATTATTTAGTATGAAGAAGTATATACCTATTCCTATCTCTAGTGGGGGGGGCTGCTCCCCCCCTGTTCCCCCTTGATGACGCCCATGTGCTCAGGTACTAGACTTCTTGATCTACCCATATTATCTCTACCTACATCATGTCTTAGTACACATTATAACTCCACATATAACTTGTTCTATAACTAACTATTGTACACTACATATTTCTGTGTATTCGTTTACAATAGAAAATCGTCATAACATCGGTCTCACAACGAATGCTGCTGTATGGACTCTTATCAGCTCATTCACTGGGTAGAGTTAGATCACAGCCTGGCGTTAACATAGTATACTTAGTATGTTTTTTAAAGAATCTGGGTTTATCGAAACAAACCCAAATACATATTTGTACTATCAGGATGGTGTAAGTCCATTTTTAAGGTAAAAATGAAAGACTATTGCCCGATCCCACCAACTACCACCTAGGAAGCAGACCCCTAAGGAATTTCCATACAATGCACAGAGATAATTTGAGTGATTTTACAATGATGTACAACAGTTGGAGCAGTAAATCCATACAAAATACAACATGCAGCTCTAGTTAGTTAGGTGGCCAAATATCTCCGCCCAGAATCTCCCTCACTTAAGTAGCTGCATGTTGTATTTTGTATGGATTTACTGCTCCAACTGTTGTACATCATTGTAAAATCACTCAAATTATCTGTGTGCATTGTATGGAAATTCCTTAGGGGTCTGCTTCCTAGGTGGTAGTTGGTGGGATCGGGCATATGTATACCTATAGTTTAAAATCCGCTATGATTACACGCGACTAGTGTTCGACGATGGGACATTAAGTGGATTAGAACTATATAGGTAGTCTTTCATTTTTACATATTTGTACATTTTACAATAAGAAGAGGTACAACGTTATTACAATGTAACGAGTTCCACCTACTAACCCGTGTAATAACTGTCTATTTGTCCACCTATCCCCTCAGGGCATAGAATTCGGGACATTTTATTTCTATGCA
The DNA here is from genome assembly GCA_963576895.1 of Ceraclea dissimilis. Classification (NCBI taxonomy): domain Eukaryota; kingdom Metazoa; phylum Arthropoda; class Insecta; order Trichoptera; family Leptoceridae; genus Ceraclea; species Ceraclea dissimilis. The sequence continues at coordinate 6,560,454 of OY756379.1, read as the reverse complement.
CACATCTCAAACGTTGCACTGAGCATGAAGTGATTACTTAGGCCAGACTTGTAAGCATCGGAACGCTCATTCTGCGTCCTGCCCAAGAGAATTTACATAATGCTGGATTGTGTGAATGTAAATACCTCTTGTTGAAGAGGTGGTCGGTAGCCTGGTTGGTAACGCGCTCGACTGAACCAATGCATTGCAATGGGCGCGGGTTCAATCCCCGACTTACTCCACTTCACAACACAAGCTTTCTATGAAGTGTGAAAATATGTATTTGGGTTTATTTCAATAATTCATTTGAAAAAAAATAGATAAAAAAATATATAAAAATTCAAATTGATGTTGAGGAAAAAACTGTAACGTAGGATTTTTTTATTTTCGCACTATATTCTATTTTGTTGTTGAAGACTATTATAGTCACTAGGTACGTACTCACTGTAGATATTGGAGGTAAGGTAGGTAAGTATGATGCCATGGTGTGGTCCGCACTGTGATGTGATGGCCTTATTATGTTAATGTTGTGGTTCTAGTTAAGTGGATAGTGTCCCTAAATGGGCAGATAATTCACTCTAATTGCGTCTATTGATGAACTAGCAATAATACCCACCAGTTAGTAGTACCTACCTCCTTACTGCTGTAATCTCAGTACAGAGTGTAACATTCTCATACGATGACTAAAAATAAATAATTAAGGCGCCTATGACGTCACGGTCATTTCTCGCGGCGTTAAGGTTCAAAATAGCATGCACAATCGCATGATAAAAATTGCGTTTTTTTTTTGGGTTAATTTCGCTTCATTCAAAAAAACTTTCACCGCGTCATTCGAAACGAGTTTCTGTCTTCCGAAAAAAATATCAGATGTGTTTTTCACTTTTTTTGTGAGAAATTTACATAAGGTATGAAAAATCTTTTACGGTCATTCCCTATATAAAGGTTCAATGTGCCTACCCTATTTTTTCCATAGCATATTTAGTAAGGTTATCGAGATCTAAGGTCTCCCGTTTTTTGAAAATCTTGAAATGTAAATATGCCTACTTTTAAATAAAAAAAATAGATCGTAATGTCTAAAGGACAGTTATGTAATTAGTAGGGACTTACATAGTTCTTGGATTTTATCATTGTTACGGTTTACTTGGTGGAAATGGCGATACACTCGCTTAATTTTTATAGTAATTACAGATTTTAATGCGTACGGTCACTACGAAAGAACCACAGTGGCAACACTTGTAGAATTTGGATGAATGTCATTGTTGCCAGCAAACAAAATCGCATTTAAAAATTGTAGGTGCACGTTCTCAGAATAGTTACACTCTGTATCATTGAAACATTATATTTTTATTCTTCGTTTGTATGTCTGTATAATTATTGATTGTATTATATCCGATCGCATTAAAATACCGTTGTCTATTTATAAATAACTTCTCAATACATATCTACTCAATCTATACATATAAAGTAAAGTTTGATTTTTGTAAGTGTTCGCATAACTCTCGCCCTTTACGATGGATTGCTGTGAAAATTTAGAATAACATTTGCGATAATATAGGCTGTCCTAACGTTGCCGGTTATTCGAGAAAAAGCTTTTCCTAGGAGATGCCATGATGATGAGGGTATCCAAGGATTGCGTAGGGTCGTATGTGGGTTGATTGGCAGAAATCGCCAATAGGCGATAAATCCTCCCTTTGTGTGTATATTTATGTGCAATAAAGTTTTTATTTATTTATTTATTTTATGTGGTATCGTATGAAAGGGCGTTGGAAAAGAAATTCAGATCCCAAGTCACATTTTGTCCAGCTCAAGCCACGTCAAGTTATGGTAGTAGACGCCATCGGAACGGGGGAATCCAAGTGCTCAGATATAAGCAAAGTTCTAAAACGTATTCCAGGTTGGTTTGTCAAATTTTCCGCTGCGAAGCACGGGTAACTCAGCTAGTACCTAATAATTCAGCGTAATTTTATTAACTATCAAAATACTTATATGGATTTTTAATATCGAATAAATACAGGGCGATATATCATTATTATGTGTTTAATTCATTCTTAATTCATATATTATGTGGGTAAGTACTTGCATATAACATTAACTTTACTTGTATGCCCAATGCAATAAATGACCAACAACGCCGGGTTATAAATTTTATTTAACTGTGAAGAAATTTTTGACACTTATTTTTTATCTGGTTTTTTGAGTGTGCTTTGCACGTGCGTGCATGCGTGAATTTTAACCTTAGAACCGTGCAGGCATTTCAATCGTAAAAAATCTGAAATCCATGCGCCCTTTTTTTCCAACCCTGCTATTTATTCCACACATATTATGTATGGAATTATATGGGTGACTCTAGATGTTTTTCACGATTATCTCAATTTAAATTTTTGTCTCGTGCGTGGTTCTGGCTTATGACAGCTAGCAGAGTATTGGGTTAAGGTCTCTGAAGATTTCGTAAAATGATCGATCGATATAAATCTATATAATAATCTGTATTGTAAATCTTCAATCTGCGTGTGAGCGTACGTACTTATTACAACCTAATGACCAGAGATTATATATGCGGGTGTGATGAACTTTTCCTTATATAGCTGATGGGAAATTGCGCAATTATTTTTCTGCGTCAAAATCGATCGCCAAATTGTGTAATTATGAATGTTCTAACTCTAACGGTGTCTTAGAAATATGACCGAATGAACTATGAGAACTCAGTTGGTCCAATTCCCCTTAATTGTCATTACAGTTGTTGTTTTTTACGTTGTTTTTCAGACCTCCTACCTCCACTGCTGGATGTAGACCTCTTCCACTTGTCTCTATTATTACTCTTCGCATCCAGGTTCTGCCGACTTGTTGGACAATGTTTGCCGACTTGTTGGACAGCTTTTGGGAGGCTTTACAACACTTCTGTTTTTCTTCCAGATCGAATTCTGGGTGCCCATCTAGTGTCTTCGTATCTGGCTTTTGTTCGTCGTCTTATATATGCGTATTTATTTCATCCCTAGCCTAGGCTATAGATGCTAGATGCTAGCATCTACCTGCCCATGGCCCGTTGCGTACACTTCAGTTTGCGTGTACTTTTTGCTGTGAGTGTTGTCGTTTGTTGTCGACTGTTCACAAATCCCAAAATACCTTGCCTAATCATTTTTCGTTCGTTTTGTTTTCCAGGTCTCTAAATCCGACGATGAGGATGACGCTAAATGGGATGCGGGCGGCGAACGTGTCTGGCTGTGCCACAAGCAGGGATTCACCGCTGTCAGGCGAATGGGAGCCTCCAATGGCACGGAGTCAGACAGCAGTGGACAAGGAGAAGAGAGAAGGCAAGGGATGAGGACCACAGTTAAATTACTTCACACCGGACAAGATATCGAAGTAGAGGATGATGATTTAGAAAAGGTAAGATTGTTTATAATTTGCTGTGTAATAATTCTACCATCAAATTTTCATATTTTCAGGGTTTAAATTTCGCACTCTTTTTCAGGCTAATCCCCCTCAGTTCAACCTCGTAGAAGACCTGGCTGCCTTGCGATACTTGAACGAGAGTTCGTCCCTGCATGCTCTCAGACAGAGATACGGAAGCAATCTGGTTCACACAGCAGCTGGACACAGTTTGGTGCTCATAAATCCCCCTGCTCCTCTCACAATATACTCGGAGAAGGTAAGAATATTTCCTTCCAGTGCAATATGGAAGCAGACACCTGTATTATTGCGCTTGGATAAATTATTGTGGATTTTTAAATTCCAGGTTGTATCCATGTTCAAAGGGTGCCGTTGGGAAGATGCCCCTCCTCATTTGTACTCCACAGCCAGAGCGGCACACAGAGCAATGCTGTCATCACGACGTGATCAATCGATCATTTTCCTAGGACGTTGCGCATCCGGGAAGAGCGCGTCATTGAGAAGATGCGCGCAATATCTCGCTGCTCAGAGTACAAGCAACGTGTGGACGAATAGAGTGCGTGGCGCTCTCGCAGTCCTCTCTGCTGCCGGGTGTTCTGGAGGAGGTAGATCAGGAATGGCCCAAATGTTGAATCTACATTACGACCAGACTGGAGCATTAGCTGGTGCCATGTTGCAAGCTCATTTGCTGGATACAACCAGAATTCCAACCAAGCAGCGATTGGATGGTGTTTTCGACATATTCAGTGTGTAAGTTCAGTTTCTTTGGATGCACATAATTATTTCGAAAATCTATGACTGCAAGCAAAAAGACTTTTCAACAATTCTTCTCTTCGTGTGTATCAGTTTTCCCCGATGTTGGCGATCACAATGGCGAAAGCATCTCGGTCTCTTGCAATCTGTAACAATTCGCCTACGTTTCATGTTTACCAGTCTTTTCACTAATGTTATAGTCATTCATTAGGCTAAATAATCACAATTGAGTAACAGTTTTCTTACTTTGAAGGCTTTTTCTGAATTTATTTTTATTATCTTCTAGTGTGGTCCACGGCTGTGACGGTGGCGTAAGACGTACACTCCTTTTGGAAGGCGCCAGGGCTGGCGGTGAAGAGGCAGCTGGACTGGCTCGCATCACAGAGGCCTTGACAGATCTTCAGGTTACAGAAAGAGAACGTATGGCTTTATGGAGGATTGTTGCGGCCATATGGCATCTGGCGGGAGCTGGAGCCATCAAAGGTTAGCATTGGAACTATTCTACCCGATTCTTTCCCCGGAACACATTTGGTTGTGTTTTCAACCATGTCCTTAATTTTCCAGTGAGTGGTCGTTACCAGTTTGCTGAGCCCGCAGCAGGTGCAAGAGTGGCTCAACTCTTGGGATGCTGTCCAGAAGAACTTTCTAGAGCTCTATTCAGCGGCGTCGTTAACACCATGGGACAAGCCAGGTTCGTGTTTCGTGTCATATCTTTTCCCTATCAATCATTGTTGGGGATATAGGACGAAAGCTTATTTACCGTGTTTTATTTTAGGACACCTTCACCAACAGACCGTGGCACAGAAAGAGAGATATCTGGACAAGAAGCCCTTGAAGGGTTGGCAATTGGACTCTATCTGGAGTTCTTCAACTGTGTTTTGGCACTGCTCAATAGGTTAGTTTCTTTTTTGGTCATTCTCCTCCAATTCTTGAACCACCTGAAATTTATTAGGTACACAATTATCTAGATGTCTAACTCCAGCTCAGAATTACTTGTCACATGGATCACCGTTGTTACGAGATTTGACGATAGAGTTACTAGGGATATTGTCAAATACCCAACTGCCAAGTTATAAATAACCCATACCGCAAAACTCCGAAATATGTACTTCATGACCGCAAAACTCCGAAATATGTACTTCATGCACACTCTGTTGTCTGTATGATGTAAGAAAAATTGAATAGATGTCGTCCCTCATTGAATTTGTGACCTAGTTTTTTAAATAATTTTGGAAGCCCCGGATGGTTAACTAATTTTTTGTTTGTCCTTCCGATTAATTACGTAGTTATTTTGCCTTCAGCACACTGTTAAAAAACGCAGGCTTTTATGCCAATGTTGATGACCTTTTGGCCATAGTCTGGTATGAAGATGGTATGACAAATTTATCAAAATTAACATTTGGCTACAATTTCAATTTTCAGATGTCTCACGACCAGCGCCAGAACAGTGTCCACACTGTTACTAGTGGATCCTCCGGGATTAGCTGGTGGCAGTGGAGGTGTGGCCGCCGCAGGTCTGCAACAGCTGGCCACCAACTACTTGCAGGAGAGACTACAACTGTTGGCCCATGAGAGAGCGGTGTTGGCACCCAGAGCATTGTGCAGACAGGAGGGGGTACCATTGGATCCTTCAGGGGAGGAAGAAGGTACGTTTATAGAAATAAACAATTTTACTATACTACACCCTTGCGCGGTAGACAGAGAGAAGAGAATGCCACACTGCCCTATCCTTACACACACTTCTTGCTTCCGTCACATTCATAAAACCATCATACACACTCTACGATACCTTTTACTTAAAACACGTCCGTCCTTGAGAATCTGCTCTACATGGTCATGTGACATGATTCTTGGATGGCCTCATTTCTTTAAACCTATTCTTTCTCCCAAGTATATTTCCTTAGTTATCCCTTCATCATTCATATTCTCTACATGTCTCCGCATGTTTCTTTTCTTTCATTCCTTTTAGTCCCTGTACCTCCACTGCTGAATCTATATTCATAGAGGCCTATGCCTCTTCCTGACTTCTATGAAAATCTGTCTTTGTTTGCCTCCACCAATATCTACCAGTTCGACAACGTCATCAGTCCATCTTCTCTGTTGCGCCCTACATTTCGTTTATATTCATTGGTCTCTCTTTCAAGATTTTGGTGGTCCATCTATTGTCGGTTTGGCTTTCCACATAACCTGCCCCCTGCCATTGCAGTCTTACTATTATATGTCTGTAACCTCAAAGGACACAGATTTTTTTTAATTACATAAAATGTCTGAATATTTTTTTTAAATGATACATCTTTGTACACTTCACAGCAAGCTTGATAAGCTTGTGTTGTGAAGTGGAGTAAGTCAGGGATTGAACCCGCACCCACTAGATTAACAGTCGAGCGCGTTACTAACCAGCCTACCGAGCACCTCATATTTTTTTCATTTTGTTTGTGCTTTTAGAATAAAATGAATGTCTTGTTTCTTTCAGACTGGATCACTGAAGTGATGAATCCCGGACCAATGGTGGAACTCCTGGATAAACCTCCTCAGACTACAATGCTGAGAACATCGCAGGCTGATCTCAGAGATGTTGACAGGAAGGGCCTCTTGTGGTGAGTTTCTGTTCAGTATAATATCGTTCAACTAGAGACCTCTATGTGATGAATATATTGTCTTGGTCGAGAGAGACATCTGTGTAAGAAATCATGAATTAATTTCTACAACAGACTGGATGTCGCAATATAACAACAATAAACAGACAATACTGAGTATGTGACTATAGGTTGTGAGTGTAAATCATAGAGGAGGTTTTTTTGAAGGAATTACCTTATGCAATCTTATTGCAGGGCAAGCAGAGATGCCAGAATGCTAGACTCTGTACACATATACCTTATCGTCGAGGATTTATTGAATATTGGTTTTGTTAACAGCTACAGTAACATTGTTTTTTTTTTAAAAAAATAGATCTGGGCTTGCATACACAAACACAAATATTTTCCTGCACACTTTGCACTAGGCTAAAAGCCTGTATCGCAAAGTGTGGAATACATCGCCAGCGCCGGGGTTTGAACCTGGCACCGTTTGTAAGACTACCGCCTCAACCAACTGCGCCAACCTTGTATTCTATATATGTATTTGTTTACTTTCTATGTAAAAGCATGTATGTAGTGGATGAATACATAACTAAATGATGTACCTACAATGTATTGTTCAGGTTGCTGGATGAAGAGTCCATGCATCCAGGAGCCTCAGACAGCAGTCTGGTGGAGAGGGCTGCTGCCATGTGGGGCACAGCGCCACAGCAGTTGATGAAGAGAGCGCCACATCCAATGCACTTCGTCTTGCATCATATGCAGGTTAGTATTTTATTTGGCATTCACCGAGTTTACGACCATTTGATGGTTGGGTTAAATTAAAAATTTCTGTTCTGAAATATTCACCATCTTAATATTTATGTACATATCATCGTCTGGCACGGAATATAACGAAAGTAATGTGTACACAACGCTTCAAGAGAGGGAAAGTACATTGCAAAACCTAGTAGTCTATGTTCTGTTTTGTTTTATAGGTATATTTACGAAATTAAACCATTTTGTTTGGAAAAATTTGTAAAGAACGTTCATGTATTTTTGTATACCGATCGTCAAAATTGACATTTTCACGGTATTGCATGTCGAATGACGATATCTGTGGAAAACAAATCTGACACTTTGAAAATTATTGGCATTTGATTTGATGTGTTTTGTTATAGGGAACTTATCCAGTGATGTACAATGCCAGCGGCTGGCTCAAGGCGAGCAGAGAGAATCCAATCTCCAGAAATGCTGTTGGTCTTCTTCAGGAAAGTACAAAGTATGTCAATTATCATTAGATGTTTTTAATTATGTATTTATGGTTCATCGAGACTGTCGAACATATAGTGGAGAGGTGTCCTGACAAGAAGTTTGTAGAGATTCTTGAGGGAATCCAATGCCAAGGGCAATAGATTACTCGAAAAAAATTGATTCAGAGACTCTTAGATAGCTTGTACAACGGTAGTATACAACGGATACGAAAGAATAGAATAGATTGGTTTATTTTCTCTGTGGGTTCACTTGGTTTGAGAATTGGCGCCCCACTCTTTTTAGGTATTTTTTGAAATCCCCTTAATGAGACAGGTGTTCGTAAACTCCCATGAGACATTTATCGTCTTTTTCCGCAATGAGCTTCGCCGCCCATTCTGAATGTCATATACATGTTGGCGCAAAGAGAATTTGTGTGTTTATACAGCATTCCCTGGTTACCCAATAATTGGACGAACCGTGATAAATTACACGTCAGCAAGACAGCAATTTGTCTTTGCACTGATCTGTAAAACCATCAATACAAAACGATTAGACATGTTAGTTATTCGAAGATTTTTTTGATTCGCAGTGACGACATCTCTCGTCTGTTTGTCTGGAGTCGCGGCCTTTGCGGTTCTGGCCCAGACGCCCAAGCAAGCTTACGCAGAGCATCCAGCATCAGGAGAACTCTCACCACGGGTGCGGTGGTGGTCAACAGACGTTCCATCGTGGCTCAGATACAAGCGGGAGTGGAGTGCGTGCTGGGGGCTCTGAGAAGGACGAGACCCAGGTTCGTCTTCTGTGCTTTGCCGAGGAGGTCTAATCCGTCGCAACAGCTGAATCAGGAGGCTCCATTGGATGTGCCTCTCTTGAGATCACAGGTAAGTTTGAAAATATCTCCCAACTCTTTAAAAGACAGTGGCCGAAAGTGAACCAATAACCTCTACTGACGAGACCAGGGGAAACAAAAGTTCATACATGTTCTATCGTTCTGGCAAAATATCAACAAATTCTGTCCCGGGATAGTCTTTCTATGGTCGTTTTTGTCGCAGATCCCAGGAACAAATAGTAAGATTTTGCATTGAACTTGGTTTATATCAGTTTTTGCCCATTGTTTTTTTAATTTAGTCCTTGATTGAGTTGTGTTCGATAATTCTTTAGACAAGTTTTTGTCTAGAATTTTGTGTATATAAGTGAACAAAATACAGAAATATGTTGAAATTACAAGCATTATTAGGATACCATAATATTAGTTCACTAGGGCGAGCTTATCACAATGCTTTAATCTCCGCCAGCTAACCCCAATTGATGGTAATTGTCACTACTTATTATTGGACTGCATGTTGCTATGAGGTAATTTTCTACCAGCCAATTCGTTTACCAACATCGAGATGACTATGTTAATCAAAGGGGTGTGTAGTAAATGGGGAGATTCGAACCTGTAACATCGTGTGCAAGAGTTATTTGTTTCATTGTTTGTTGTTTATTGTTACAGTTCCGTGGTTTCCAAATACTAGAGGCGGCTAGAATGTACAAACAGGGTTTCCCCGACTCTCTACCATTTGCAGAATTCGCCAGAAGGTAACACATTTTTTTTTATTAAAAGGATCTGAGCTTGCATACACAAACTCAAATACTTTCCTGCACACAATACATCGCCAGCGCCGGGGTTTGAACCTGGCACCTCCCGCCCGAGAGATTGCCGCCTCAAGCAACTGCGCCAACCATGTACTCTTTACTATTTCACTTTAAACTTTGTACAAGTGACGTTTTGGAGAAAGACGTATCGAGGTTGAATCCACTGCAAATGAGATTGTTGAGAAGAATGTGTCGAAAAACATTAAGAGATATGAAATGGATTATTTGAGAGATGAGTGACCGTACGATGGCTGTAGTGACTAGAATAAAAGCGAATGAGCTTAGATGGTTTGGGCACGTTGAGAGAATGAATGATGATCTCTCTTCCTAGTCGGCCCCCCGATTCCGGGGATCGTGACCATCACGCATGTGGATGAAATTTCTCCATCCCTCTCGGTCCTCCGCCACACGTACAGATTCATAGAGTGTGGTTCTTGTGGCTGCTTTTATTTGGTCGGACCACCTCATGGGCAGACGACCTCTACCCTGTCTACCTTCTATCGCCCCAAGCATTATGTGTCTCTCCAATCCATTTGCTCTTACTATATGTCCAAAGAAGCGGAGGGTGCGCTGTTCGTATTGTGTGGACAAGCGTGTGGAGACACCGAGTTCCTGGAGAATCGACTCATTGGTTCTGTGTTCTGACCAGTGAACACGAAGTAGTCGTCTCCAACACCACATTTCAAATGCGTCAATCCTCTCACGTTCCCTGGCTCTCAGAGTCCATGTTTCGGAGGCATAATAGAAGACGCTGAACACCAGCGATCTCACCAGTCTCATCTTGGTAGCCCTTGTAATGTCGCGGCTCTTCCATATTTTGTCGAGACGACTCATTGCACTTTTCGCAAGTTGTATTCGGCGGTTTACTTCTTGGTCGCTCGTGCCACCAACATTAATAAGGGAGCCCAAATATATGAACTCGTTGACCAAATCAATGCCTGTAAGCTGATGCCCAGCCTCCCCCAGTCTGCCCCCTCGGTCGATGATCATGGCCTTGGTCTTGGAGCGGTTGATCTTCAAACCCAACCTTTCACTCTCCATCTCCACGCGGTGAAGCAGTTCATTTAGCTCACCAATACTTGCAGCAATCAGTGTGGTGTCATCGGCGTATCTAAGGTTGCTTAACCTTTGTCCTCCTATGGAGATTCCACCATTCCAGCCATCAAGAGCCTTACGCATGATGTTCTCGCCATAAGCGTTGAAGAGCTTTGGTGACAGAATGCATCCTTGCCGGACACCCCTTTCGGGGTGAAACGGTTCGGACATGGCATCGTCGATTCTTATGCGTTATTTCCCTTCGATATACAAATTTTGTATCAGAAATATTAAATGGTCTGGAACTCCCATCTCCCCAAGTGCTTGGAATAATTTATCCCATGCCACACAATCGAAAGCTTTTGAGTAATCTATGAAGCATATTACCATTGGTGTATTGAATTCGCGGCACTTTTCAATGATTTGGCGCATATTTAATATTTGTTCTCTTGTGCCTCTGCCCGACACAAACCCTGCTTGCTCCTGTGCAATCTGCCAGTCCACGTATCCCGCCAGACGTTTGTTAATAATCTCTAGTAGGATTTTACTAGCGTGAGATATGAGGGATATGGTGCGGTAGTTCTCGCACTTTCGTGTCGAGCCTTTCTTATGTAGAGGGAGAACCAAAGACTCTGCCCAGTCGTCCGGCCATTGTCCAGTCCTCCATACTTTCTGGCATATTGTATGCATGGCACGAACACCGGTGTCCCCTAGGTGTTTTAACATCTCTGCAGAAATACCGTCTCCACCGACTGCTTTACTTTTGAGCCGATTAATAGCATTTACCACTTCGGCCAGCAAGATATCAGGCTCACGTGTCGCAGGTTCCTCTCGTCTGTGTGGCATGTCGTCATTCGTAAAGCTGGAAGCGTCCCTGTAAAGATCCTCACAATGAATGAATGAAGAATGATGATAGGATGAATAAAAAGATACACATCGCGACCGTCCGAGACTGTTCTGTTCTGATCATTTCGACCGGATCCTCAAGGACAGACACGTTTTGAGTAAAAGCAATCGGAGAGAGTGTATGACATATTGTAGGAATGTGACTGAAGCAAGGTGTGTATATAAGGATAAGGCAGTTTGAGGGGATAGAAATATAGACGGACAAGTAACTTTTTTTCATAATAATCCGTGATTTTTTTTATCGTCTCGTTTTGCTCAGCTTTTCAATTTAAAGGGATAAATTATGTTGTTGTTTTGAATTATTTTGATTTACAAATTTATTCTTGTAAAACGTTGGATTTTTCTACATTCCGTAGTATATACAATGTAGTATTTTCTTCGGCTTAGCAATAGATAGGGGGTCTTTAAAAAATACCACCCTCTCCCTTCAACAATAAGAAATGCAACAATACACAGTTAATCAATGTACATGAAATTCGACAACACAGCTGTCACTCTTCGTGGTGTAGTGAATATGATCCCTGCTATGCGAGAATCGAATCCCAGCCAGGGTGAACTGAAATGGCAAATGTTTCTCGAGTGTAAAGAGATCACATAGGCCAGTCGAGGTTGGTCGTTAGCCTGACAATGTTCATCCTTAATTCTTCTACACTGTTGTGGGAATACTACATTATGTTGTTGTGTTTAGGTTTCGCCTCCTAGCAGCCCATCATCAGCAGCAGAGCGACACCCCCCTCCCCTCCCTCACCTCCATGCCCCCAGACGAACAGAGGAGGACCATAGAAGAACTCATCACCACCATAGATCTGGATCCGTCACTCTACAGGATTGGATTGAGTCAGGTAGGAATTTGTCACAACTAATTAAACCTACGTAAATGATGGAATAATTCTCCAATCAAAAGCGAAATCATCCAGTGGTGAACCATCTAAACCAGCGGTCCCCAACCCTCGGCCCGGCATAATTTTATGTGCGGCCCCAAACGCATGAATTATCAGGAATCTGGCATTCTAAATTTCATATATCTTGAGATTTGTTTCGACTTTGACGTACCGAGATAGTTTCACCCGAAGAGGATTGTCATTATGGTCCTTTACCATAGTTGACATAGTTGACCTTTTTTTTTTTGGCCCACACCATAATTACAAACGCGGAGATATAGTATGCAGACCCGGAGACCCGGTCTTTCTATCGGGGAGAGCTTTTCCTTTTTTATTTTTTTTACTCATGACAAAAATTTCTGACCCGGAGATACGCTATGCTAACCCGGAGCCCGGAGAACACCACTCAAACCCGTAGACTCCGGGTCAAACCCGGAGAGGTGGCAGCCCTAATTATAACAGTGTTAAGAAAACAAATATTCACAGTCAAAGAAAAGTTCTGGAACGTTTTGTCATGTAACATTTTGTCTGGATACATTCTCTCGGGAGACATTTTGTCTGTGGACATTATGTCGTGGAACCATATTGTATATCGTACGGCATTTGAGAGGCCTGAGACAGAGATTAAGATGGTGAGAGCTCGGGTATTGAAGTGCCTCAGGAGACAAGTTGTGAATGTCTTCTTGATATTCTCGAATTGTAGGGTGTGTATGACAAATTGCACGAATGTGACAAAGCAAGAAGTGTATGTAAGGATTGGGAAGTCTGGCAGTCTGTTCTCTCTGCCTACCCCACAGTGGACGCCGCTTGAATGCATGAATGTTACGGAAGCAAGTGTGTGTACAGATAACAAAGTCTGGCATTCTGTGCTCTCTGCTAACCCTACAAAGGATGCGGCGTGAAGGGCTAGATAGATTTTTGGTTTAAGTATTTTTTTCCTTTTTCCTTACGCATGGGGGGCTGTTGCCCCCCCCCCCCCTTTAGAGAAACGAATAGGTATTCACATTTACCAAAAAAATTGGCACATGCCATTTTATTCTAGAAATTGACAATCATTTATGACCTGGCTGAAAATGGAACCAGAAACCTTGGGAATGAATGATGAACGTTCTACAGTACGTCATCGCGTCGTGGCTATTTTTTATATAGAAATTTGGAGCAAAGGTTCAGCTAACATTATTTCTACATCATATAGATAGGCAATAGATTCTGGTATCAGTTTAGTAACCACATCACGTACATGAATAAGCCTTAGTGGCGCATCTCTCCGCGCATGTACCTATAATAATTGTTCTTGTGTCATGATCTGTGGTAGACTATACGCCTATCTACTAGGTATGTCAAACATCTCATCTCTGTGACGACGGAACTGAAAATTGGTGCACAGATTTTTGATTGTCTAATATTTTACCGCGTGTAGTTAGACTAAAGGCAGGCCGCTCAAAATGTGACCTATTTTTGGATCAAAATGTGGTTTATATGAAGGGTCAAATAACGCATTAGGATTGCCTATCAAAATCCTGCTGTCCCACCTGCCCCCGAAAAGGTCCCCTTACGCGGTTTTTCGCAGTTTTTAGGAATGTGCTGTACATTTTTTTGATAGGACAAACTCCTGAGCGGTGACTACGAAAATATTAAACCTGTGTAAAAAGTATCATATCGTGTTTGCGCTACTTATTTCATCCAAGTAATAGTTACTTTATCAAATGATGTTGGTGAAATTGTCGTGTTTAGCCACAAGATAGGTGTATTATGTTCATCGTTGAGAGTTGTTGATCATCGATTAAATTACTCACAAAACCAAACCACCACCAGACAGATTACATACTCAATGTACTCCAGTGACGTATATAGAAGGGGAGGGGGGGGGGGGCGAGGGGGTCCGGGCTCCCCCGAAATGTCAAACAATCAATGATGTGCTATCTGCTATAGAAAGATCCCAGGTTCATCACTTCACCCATTTCTCAAAATAATTTATATTACTGTTTTTTTTTACCACGTCTATGTTACAATTTTAATTGCCTTCCTCAGGAGTCCCCCCCCCCGCGAAATGAAAATCTATATACGCCACTGATTCTCTACGTTTCACTTACTGTGGTGTGGTCACAATATAAGTTTTGAACTCATACAATTATTTGGAGCGATCTCGATCATTCCACAATTGCGATTCCCAAATGCCCAAATACACTTTGTACCCTTCACAGTAAGCTTGAAAAGCTTGTGTCTTGTAGTGGAGTAAGTTAGCATCGGGAACGAACCCGCGTCCACTGGATTAAACAGGCTACCGACCACCTCAATGCCCTTGATGTGGCATGCTTTCGTAATTTCAATTTCACTACAGATGTTCTAATATTTAACTGAACTTTGATTTTCCGGGTACACTCACCGCGGCGCTGCAATCGTTTGCAAAAATCATCAGAATTAATGGGTTCGTGTATCTTTTTTTATAAAAATGAATAAATTAATTAGCATATTATTATTTACGTTCAATGCTTAATACATTTTAATCCATTGTTTTTTCTTTGCATTATTTTTAACTACATATTTTTTTCTCCATTCAGTCGACACGTTTGTATTCTCTGGGATTTTCCCGTTACTTAAAAAAATATTATTATAATACCTGGCCAATGATTATAGCATATTATAATTTTTATACTGATTAGCCCGTTGAAAAGAGAATGGTACATTACCTTGCAGATTGAGAAGTTCAAATTCAAATTCAAATTCAAATTTTTTTATTGGGTATAAAATTACAAATTGTAAAGAAAAACAAATGAAATTACAACTCAATATAACACAAAAGAACTACTCTCCAAAATTGAGCAGAGCTCGTGCTTTGGAGAGGAACAAAACATAAGATCTTATAACAATTAGTTTATCTATTTAAAGTATTTCTGATTTTTCGATATGTTAGTCTTGTAGTTCAGAATCCAAGTTTGCGACCTCCCCACCCTTGTGCGTTCACTAGGGCGATCGAAAAACCGACGAAATTCCAGTTGTTTTTCAGTTTAATGAGTATAATTTTTTACATGTGCACTCTGGAGAAAAAAAATGAAGTAAGAGTTATAGAAACTTTTTTCATTAAGTTTTTTCGTAATACTATATTATTAAAAAAGTTATGCATCGTCAAAAATGTCATATTATTTTTGATGATTAAAAAAAATAGTCCCGCTGCTGTGGAGGGTAGGTACTTACGTATATAGTATAGATACTTAGAAGTAATTAAGTTGTATCTGAGTATGATACGTGGATAATATGAATATAATTATAGTCAGGAGGAGTACCCACCATCTATTATATATATATATATAAAATAAAGTCGGATTTTTGTAAGTGTTCGCATAACTCCCGCGTTTTTCGATGGATTGCTGCGATAATTTAGAATAACATTTGCGATAATATAGGTTGTGTCCTAACGTCACCGGTTTTTTGAGAAAAAGCTTTTCCTAGGAGATGCCATGATGATGAGGGGATACAAGGGTTGTGTTGGGTCGAGTGTGGTATCGTATGAAAGGGTCTAGGAAAATAAATTCAGATTTTCAGTTTCATTTTGTCCAGCTCGGTTAAAATTGGGCTTGTTAAATTTTCCGTTGCGGAGCACGGGTAACTCAGCTAGTATAATATAATAGTATGGTATTGAATTGAATGAGTGGGTACTCCTAACTCCAGTACTCCATAATACTAATGCTGAGTGAACAGTGACTACCTTAATGCTTATAATGCTCGCTTCCATATTATAATATCTGTATTTAGAACTTGACTGCTTCTAATTAACGCTTTCCTATGCTCCATCAGTAACAATTTGCCGCGCTCGATTCACCGTAGTAGTAGTAGAGCTAATAGAACAGCGACAAAAATTCAACTTTGTCCGAAGTTTTTACCGCCTTTACCTGAAAAATATAACGATATTATTGTATTATGCGCCTGCAAATATAATGTATGTCTCCGTGTTTTTTTTTTCATTTGTCCGTATTGTTTTTTTCTTATCGCAATGCATTTAGTTTTGCGGCAGATTTAATAGTTTATTACCTAATTATAAAGCACTACGATTTGTTTTTCTCAGCTCATAATAAATAAACAAAACACTGACATATTTAAGAAATGAGCGTGACATATTTAAGAAAGAAGCGTGACATATTTAAGAAAGAAGCGTGACATATTTAAGAAAGAAGCGTGACATATTTAAGAAAGAAGCGTGACATATTTAAGAAAGAAACGTGCCATATTTAAGAAAGAAGAAGCATTGTTTTTTCTTTGGTTATACTTTGTCCAAATATTAAATTTGTATGCCACATACACTCCTAATTGAAGGGTTAACCGGATTTAAATGTTTAATGTTCCTATGTGCATGTGAATGTCTTGTTTATTTTTTATCCGCATTTTTTTAAATAAATAAATAAAAACGTTTATTCATTACAAGCAACACATTCAACGAATGGCTCTGTAACTTTAGCACAACTGCGACGTGTAGGTGCTTGGTCATTTTAAGTTAGTATGAATTTTCCGATTCAATGCATTTTCAATAATTTTTCTCTCTTCAGAATTTCGATTACTTAATTACATTCCGTGTCCGGAACACTATCAAATTTTGTATCTCCAGTGTTCGGCCACCCGGCATTCGCCAATCAGTGTTGACATATATACAGATTTATCTGCATTTATGCAGATTTTAGGCAACGGGAACAGAGAAATACAGATGACAAATTTTACTCTGTTTTATACAGATTTTTGGGATTTTGGAAATTTTCTATGATAAATCAGAAGAATAAACTAAAATGAAAGAGATTCGATCACATTTGTCATTTGATAATAAGTAAATAGATGAGAATCTCATTTGTACAATGAGTAAAAATATATGTACAAAAAGAAATTAGTATATTTTATGTAAACACGAGTACTGTTATTTTCTCAAAAAGGTTAGTTTTTCAATAAACTACCATATTTTGTTTGTTTTAAAATTTTATTTATACAGATTTTTTGCATTTTTATGCCTGTTTATACAGATATTGGCTTATTATAACCTCATACAGATTTCTAGACATTGAAATACAGATTTATATTTTAAAAGTGTGGCAACACTGTCGCCAGTAGTGCGTCCTCGGGCGTGCATGTCACTCCTGTTTGGGGACATGAAAACAGGTGAAACTTCGATTAATAACCATCGGTTAATTTTTAGATTTGGAAAATTAGCATGAAATTTGATGAGCGTTCATTGGTAGGGGTGAAATACTTTTCTATTTATTTTTTCTCAGTTTTCTTTGGCGGTATATTTTGTTCGGCGAATTGACTGAATCATCACGTTTCACAATATAACCGCGTAATTACATGGAGTTACACACGATAATATAATGTTTCATGTATTTTATCAACTTGAGGTATATTATTATATTGTATGCATGTGCACGGCATCTTACAATCTGCGAATAATTAATCTATGTATCTAATATTATGTTTAGCGTACCCTATCTAGATGTGGGTAATAGTAATGTCTATGGGAAAGTAAAGAAAATTACTGAGAAACAACATTATTGTATAGTAGCATGGGCGTCGTCAGGGGGAGGATTGGAATACGTATTTACTTTTTCATACGAAATAATAAAACCTCTCACAAAATCTCATTATAATCACACGTTTTCTCATCATATCATAAATTTTCAAAAAAAAAAAACAGTAAGAAAATCCATTAAAATGCAATTGTTTCATTAAAAAAATTAGTGCCATTTTTTTTGCTTTCTGTAAAAAACATTTTCCATACTTACGTATTATTGTGCAAAGTATTATGTACATTTTCAGATAAACCAAACCACATCACGACCTCCTTCACTATGTCTCTCAAAAAAATTTCGCTATTTACGCGTTTTTTATGCCACGCAATTTAAAAAAAAAAAATGCCATCCCTAGCTCCGAGGCTGGCGACGCCCATGTATAGTAGTGAGACGTGGTGCCTATCTGACAGAGACTGAAAGCTTTTGAGATGTGACCTACAGGAGAATTTTATGTGGGAGTTATGGAGGGATCACATACCGAACGAAGAAGTTCTCAACAAAATCAAAGGAAGAAGACACCTGCTCAGTGCAATAGCAGATAGACGTGCCAGATGGATCGGCCACATAGTTCGTCAAGAGGGTCTCCTATTTGAATTTATTGAAGGAATTAACGAGGGGACAAACTACAGAGGACGACCAAGGAAAGAATACCTGGACGACCTGTGCCAGGATATGGACTTTGACTCATATAAAGAGTTAACAATAACCGCACAGGACAGGGATGAGTGGAGAAAGGGACACGGGGCTTTGCTGCAAACCAATCGTAACGATTGAAACTGGATTCCTATATTCTCTGTCTTCTCTGTAAGGGATGCAGCATTTTATGTCATAAAAGTTTTCTTTTTTCAAAAACTTGAGAATTGACTTCGTCGCGTCAAACATTTCTCCCACCATTGTTTACGTTTTCATATTTTCACTAGGCTGTCGTTCATAAAAGAGGTATCTTCATCATTTGTAGACAAACCGTTCATTCTTAAGAGATGCATACCATTTTTACGCGGTGTCTTCGTTTTATTCGTCAGTTATTTACTCGACGATCTACAATTAATTCCATGTTGGGGAAAAATGAAGTTTCTCATCCGTTCGTTCGAATAGTTCTGTTTTTGAATTTGTCGTGCATGCTCGTGCGCACGCGTCTCTATTCTTTCCTTTTTGCTTTTTATATCGTAAACATCGCGCGGGAAAAGCGACCGGGGAAACTTTCGAATTTAGAACACTGTTCTTTTTTTTTTCCGTTTTCTTCTTTTTTTCTTGTTTTTGTGGCTACCGGTGTATAATTGTATGTAACCTATAATGTTTTCTTGTTATATTTAATGTGTTGTGTTTTGGTTTTAAATTATTTATTTATTTTTAATCAATTGGAGTATTTCAGCGTCATTAGATATAAGTAATGTTATTTTATGGATACAAAGGACACAGGTTTGATTCACGGATCTCGTTTTCTTTAAATTTTACATAGAGGACCTTGTATATTTTTTTGGTTGTTGAATCATTTGAATTTATTATAAGCAGGTAGGTACTCGAATCGTTTTTAAAATCCGAAAAGTGTAACGATTTGAATAGGTTCATTGGATAAACTCGAACATTGTTGCAAAAAACAGATTTGTTCTAATTGAGCAGTTAGATTTTTAGCTCAGTGAGCTTAGTTTCAACAGTGAAAAACTTTTTAAGAGTAGACATATTGACATTTTTAAAATGTCTAAAAACGGGAAACCTTAGATCTCGACAACCGTTACTAAACATGCTTTGCAAAAAATAGAGTAGATACAATGAACCTTTATCTAAGGAATGACTGTAAAAGATTTTTTGTGTCTTGCATAGATTTCTCAAAAAAAAATGTGAAAAACACCTCTGATCTTTTTTCCGAAAGATAGCAACTCGTTTCCCGAAAATCGCGTAGATCTTTTTTATTCATAATATGCATTAAAATCTAGGGAATGACCGTAAAAGTTTTTTGATTGAAGCCAAATTAGCCCCAAAAATTGAAAAAACGCAATTTTTACCGTTTTATCATGAGATTGTTCATGGGATTTTGAACCTTAATGCCTCGGGAGATGACCGTGACGTCATAGTTGGGTCGCGAGCTTTAAATCGATTAATTGAGATAGTTTAATAGATAGATAGATAATTACTCTATTATACATAGAATAAAAGAGTAATAAATTGTTCAGTTATTAATATATCTAATGTGTGTTGATGTCCGCTAATTAGAGTATAGAAATATAATAAATATAAACAAGATGAACACTATATAGCTGTACTTATTGCCTTATTAATTTATTATATATACTAGGCCGCTAGGTGAATTCATTTACTTAATTATATTTTTATTGTGCAGTTAAATTGATAACTCCAATTAGTTAGACATACTCTACATAATTTTTCGTCTCCATCTTTTCTTAAATCTTGTGATCTGTTTGTTCAAGAAAGCCCTCATTCTTGGTAGGCTGAGGTCCAGCTGTCCCTCCATCGTTTTGGCGGTCTTCCGGGGAGCGGGTGACCAGCTGGGATTTCGTTGGCCACTACATATGGGATTCTGGAGTCATCCATCCTATTTGCGTGGTTACTACCTACAATGAGGCATTTGTGGTCTACGAGTATCTCTACTTCCAAATTAGGCATAACATAACTCAGTTGATCTCATCATAGATACACGTATTTCTTAGAAAATTTTGTGAATCGTCACTGTTATCGTGCCTACAGAATTTATATTTATTAATTTATATTATTAACTAAAATAATCCACTCTCCGGCATGACAGCTTTTAGGCCTTTGCGCGTGAAGAATGTATAGACGTGTACAAAAAATATGTGAACATTCAAGTATATCAAATATAGCTATTCGGATGAACATAGATCAACTACCCTCATAATATCTCTCCAACGAGCTGCCCCAGCACTGTTAACAGCGTCGATTCAAAACCCACAATGAGGTACAGTAATTCGGCTTCAGTGGTAATCTGTTGATTTCACAAATCCGCTGTAGTTAACGGCGAAAATGTCGACATGCTGTGACAGCTCGTTGAGACTCAATCATACCAGAAGTCTTGTAATCTGCTTGTGTTCTCACAAGGAACATTGAAAGGTAAAATCCGTTAACTTGTTGGTAATTTTCACATGCTTAGTAGGTAATTTCATAAGGGAAAGGTTGTTATTAGTATATAGATATAGAGGTATGTAGTACGGATATAAAACTTAGGTGAAATTAGTATCGTGAACATGAATCGCGTTTAATAATATTATTCGAGTACCTACTTAGTGTATATAATATTGATATTAGGTACTAGCACTACTATAAATATAATTGTGTTAATTGTAAGGTATATCACCTACTATCTATATATTAAAACGCACGCCGTACGTACGATCTATTGTGAAATATTTCAATAGGTAATAATTAAAAAGTAATTACTAATATATTATGCAGGGACTTACATTTAAACAAGATAGGCCATAAATCCGCCCTTTACATATTTTGTAATTATTATGTGAACGTACTAAAGAGTAGGCATATTGACATTTCAAAAATTTCATTTGTATTGTAATATGCATTTAAATCTTGAAGGACCGTAAAAGTTTTTTTGATTAAAGCGAAATTTATCCCAAAAAATGGATTAAATGCTATTTTTACCATTTTATCATGCGATTTTGAACCCTGATGCCACGAGAAATTACCGTGAAGGCATAGTTGGGTTCCGAGCTTTAAAAGTGTTTATTTTTTAATCATGAGCTTGACCTATTTGGCACGCCGTAACACTGGTGTATTAGTACCAGTAGTACTAGTACATAGCAAATGATTAATTTAAGAGATATTTATTATAAATTAAATCACGACTAACCATTACTAGAGAGAGACTAACTACTCAACACTTTCTTCATGAAGATGATACCACAACAATCAGCTATAACTTGTGACAGGTTTTCATTTCTTTTTTCCCTCCTTATATTCTATTTTGTTATGAATTTTAGAAAGCTAAGTTAATATTTTAACCACGGAATAATTTGCCAAAGTATCTGGATTTTCATTTCTTATCTTATTTTATTTTAATACAAACACAAAACAGACTATTAAACTTCAAGAACGTGAAGACGAAACTATTAGTCCATTCATAATTCAGATGTCACTCACAAGCATGCGCCACAGTTAAATTAAAACATTCCGCTCGTCTAACACTCGGAAGAACCGAAAAAGAAAACCAAAACTCGATCAAGCCCGAAAACTCTAGGTACACGAACATTCTTGTCTACAAAACCTCCACAATTTAATTCTTCTTTTTCTTTTTGTTCAGCCGTCCCTTTACTGCTGGATATAGGCCTCTTCTAACGCTTTCCAATTTCTTCTACTTTGAGCTTTGCTCGACCAGTTTCATCCTGCGACTGGGACTACATCATCTACCCATCTTTTTTGGGGTCGTCCTGCAGGTCTTCTGTTCTCCCATGGTCGCCATGTTAGGATTCTAGGTTCCCATATCTAATTTATTTAGTGGATTTTACACCCCCCACAATTTAATTGATCATTGACATTTTGAGAGTTCGGCGTACTCTCCTGTAATTTGCTAAAACGTCATGATAACAAACATTTGCGAGGTACCAACTTAGAGGTATTAATCTTAACACCTATGTGTCAAATAACCAAATATGTAATTCACATATTAGAATTAAATAGACATTACGGTATTTTACGATAATCTTACACTAATGTAAATGTCATTCTGTTTTATAGGATGTCCTCATAATCCGCCCGCATCATATGCGACGACACACATTCACTACTTAGATAGATTTATTTATTTATTTAGAAAGTTATATTTATTATTATCAGCAGGTTGATTTGTATAATGTGAATATTATCCATCATCCTAGTTGAATTATGTGACATTCGGAATGCGAAGCTATCCTGAATTTGGCAAAAAAATGTTAGGTAAATATTGGAAAAATGGCGAAACAACTTATTACTAATTTTGATACGAGAATCTATTGTGTAAGGATAGGGATGTCTTGCGATCTGTTCGCCCTGTCTACCCCCCAAGGGATGCGGCGTAAAAAATAGAATTATATGTAATTAAAAAACTTCAAAGTTGTTTCACATACAGTTTCCGAAATATTCGTATACTCTAAAAACCTTCAACTCTATTTTTAGGGGAGAAATTCCCAGAAGTCCTTCCTTAGTGGACGGTTTCGTATTGAAACCTTTTTCCCAACTTAACCACATTTCCCAAAAAAAGAATGAACGCTCCACCGCAGTCAACAACTTGGGTTCTGCGTCTGATTTCCTCATTTTGTTATTCTATCGCTGAGGCTCGCACCCAGCATCTATCTTTCCATTGATCGTTTCAAATATTGGCAGCTTTTTTGGGTGATGGACATTGTTTCGTCACAGGCGAACACAGCGCTCATTAACTTTGCGTTTTGCTAATAACAATAGATTGTGAGAGCGTAAACAATAATAGTATAACAATTTGTTTTATATGCAAGAGTAGCCTGCAAGTTTTGTGAATAATTATGTTTCGATTGTTGTCAGTTGATAGGCTCGTTCCACCGTCTTTCGGTTACTGGAACAGCTAACGGTTAGCCGCGGTAACGCGTATATCCACGAGTACACAACACATAAAAATACGTATTATCTTTATCTACCCATAGCACGCACATACTACAAATAACCAGTAACCAATGCAGCAGTACTTGGAATCTGTTCCCGGTGGAAGCTTAGCCATTGACTGACTTAACCAGCTGACTGAAGTTCTGTTATTAAACTCGTATTGTAACTACAAATGATTTCCTCTATCTTGGCCACCGTGCGGACATTAGCTGCAAGTGGAGTTCAAGATTGTACTGTTGGTAGCCCTGATTGTCGAATCTTGTCATAAGAGCTGTCAAAGGTTCGAAATATTCTCACATTGTATATTTTACAAGTAACCTACAATTACGAAAATATTACAGAGTAGCGCTAGAGAAATCATTTTAAAGAAAAGATAGTTTTGTGAGTTGGAAAAAGAAAAAAATACTCCGACAATCCTTTCAAGCCGCCATCACAAGTTCGGAAAATAAATGTTGCCAGTTTTAGTTTATTCTAACAATTCGAAAATTGTCAATTTTTTTTAAACGACAGTTCTAAAGTATAATTTGAAAGTAGCGAAAAAATGTAACCATATCTTATTATCACATCAAGCAACACTAAACCAAGTTTGCACCGGGGGACTTCTAACGCGAAATTCACTGTACATCTTGTATCTCGGCGTAATATATGATTGATATTACTGCTACTTACTACTAAACTACTCAATGAATGTACGGACATTCGTCTTGCAAATGTACATCTTCAACTGTTCCACAGTAACCCGTTTACGTGCAGTTATTATTGCCTATCAGTATCAGATTAACACGAGTAGATTCATTTGGATGTGACCAACTCAATAGTTTAATCGTTGCCTTTGATTGATCAATATGATGCGCGAGTTTTTTAAGCAAATGAATGGATTTCTTATCAAATTTTGTAAAATAAAAACACTGTGTTTTACTTCCACTATTTTATTTGAGTACACACTCCCAAAAATCTTTCAAAGCTTATAGCTTCATCTTCAGTGGCTTTCTATGAACTTCATAATCAAATTTGTTAAAATGTACTTCCATAACGTTAATCTTCCAACAATCACTAAATTTCTTATACTTTTTCACAAAATACGAAAAGACGAACGAAGAAGTACGAACGTCGTCAGGAGAGTAAGCGGAGTAGGGGGAGACAGGGGGTGCCGGTACGACAGGGGTATGACATACAAAAATCGATATTAGTGTCGAATCCATAGTTTTTTGTATGAATGAGGTAAATAGTTCCACTTTTGGACCCGTGTTTGACCGATCTTCCCATTTCATTTTCCACTGAATATTGCATGTTTCTAAATTATAGTGTCTGAAGTCAGTTCAGATGTGTGTAAGGATAGGGCTGTTTGGCGCTCTGTCTTCTCTGCTTACCCTGCAAGGGACGTGGCGTGAGGGTATAGATAGATAGATAGATAGAAGTCAGTTCAGTAACCATTATAGTATACCGATTGCGACGAGTAAAAAAAGTTCAACTACTCTTTGTCATGCTAATCAAATCAATGACCGTGATCTGTAATAAATTACAATAGAAGATTATTTTAATCGACCGTTTCTTACAGTGAATATACAAGTATAAAAACTCTATACCTACATTTGCACTCTACTTCATTATGCATTCACTCGGCGAAGATGCACGCCATCTTGTATTTAGATGATGTACAAACCTATTCAATATTCAGACATCCATCGATACACTGTTCCATATTTGAAAATTATTCGTAATGCTTTTTGATGATGGATTGGTGTTGTGTGTTGCCACATCGCAAACGCACATACTAATGAAAAATTTGGCAATGTTTTAGAGCACCTACGTTCTTTTTTATTTCTCTGGTCGACCTAGTTTTAAATATGCTTATAATTTGTTAAATAAATATGGGTTAATTCATTAAGGAAAACGTGAAAAAGGGTGGGCTTGTTCGCGCAATTTAGTCAACTTATCCAAGATATTTTCAATCGGTTGTTTGAGTTCCTTTTTTTGCCGCTAGGGGCGCAATGACAAATAGGGTCTATTATTGTTAGTCGCATACATGTATCACCACACCACGAATACGATATTTTGGTGGGTGGGGTGTGTGTTTGACATTAGACCATAATGTGAGTGCTGCCACCTACTTTGATTTGCCGGAAACTGCTTGCTTACTTACTGCTAGCCACTTGCGTTCCACTGCTGGACATAGACTTCTTCTAAACTCTTCCACTGTCTTCTATCTTGGGCTATCTGCTGCCAACTACGACCCGTAAGCTGGACAATGTCATCTGTCCACCTTTTCTGTGGTCTTCCTGCGCCGCTTTTGTTCTCCCAGGGCCTCCACTTCAGGATCTTAGGTGTCCATCTGACACTGCCCTGTCTTTGTCTTGAAACTGCTATATTGCGTATATTTTTCGTTTAGAAAAAAGTTGAAGCTGATATGAAGCATAGACACGACTGTGTTAAAAAATAACTGCTATCATAACATAACAGTAACTGTTATTTATTGCCTCTCTCAGTAGATACCTGTTATATAACAGTACGCGTTATTATTTTTTATTTCATAGCCAACTGTCAACTGCCCGCCGGCCGCCCCACGGTGGATAATTTTCTTATTGATTTATTGAATAGTTACAGCGATATAATTAAAAGACAACATCTTTTTAATAGGCAATAATGTTATTTATCTACTCTTTAGTTTACCTTCCGGAATAGAAAGTTCAGTTTACTACAGCGGTGACTAATTTTTAATCACTCGCTTGCTCATTACTAACTGGCACCTTTTTTATTTATGATTGTTTTGACCGAAGGTTCTTGATCGAATTTTTTTGTAATATTATTAAAACGCAGTATTTAGTACATTCCACGGTTATTGATTTTTTTTAGAAAGGCGACCAGTTTACTGGCCTAATCTATTGGCCTGACAAAGGATTCGGAAGAATCCGTCAACTAGTCGCCTATCTTACAAATTCAAAGTCTGTAAAAGGTACTTAATACTGTTTTCATTTTGATAACGCTACTGAATTTCATTTCTTTTAAACACGACGACACAAAACGACAACGTTCTTATTTTAAAAACTTTGATATCACAGTATGCCACTTTTGAATGAAGTTTTAACAAAAAAATAATAAAAAAAACTTTTTGGCATAAAAGTTGCAAGTGTAAATAATACCTAACAACAACGATAACTTGAATGCAGAATTAAATTCAGAAATAATCGTAAAATTGGTAAAACAGTTACATTTACTACGTGTACATAAAAGTTCAGTTCGTGTACTTTTACACACACCTTTGAAACGTTATCTTTGTAGCTTATAATAGACAATTCTTTTTTTTTAATCTTTTGTCTATGGCAAATGAAACTACAAAGTTTGCCGCCCACCGGAGAATTTGATTAATTGGAATCTGCGCTTAGAAAATAATTACATGTTACAGATCTAATTACTTCTTTATTGTATGATATTTTTTAATACGTGCAGAGAAATTGTATCGTAGGTAGAATTATAGCGTTTTTTCTATGTCTTTTCTTGCTGCTCTGTTATTAATTATTATTTTATATCGTACATATAAGAATGGCGAAAGTTGTTCTACCATTTTGTTTATGGATTACATTCTACTTCAATTTATTTATTATGCATCCTTCTTTCATCTATGGTCAACTTTCGATTTCGTCTTTGTGTTTCAATATATCATTAAGTACCTGTTCTTTTTATGCAATCATCTGTGTGTTGTGTGGGACACACCGACAGTAGGCACGCGTTAATATTGCGATGTTATTTCGTAATTGTTATGTTATTTCTTTTATCTGGTATTATGTAATTGTTATTTTTATTTAAATTACCGGCGATGCGGTACGTCTTTAATTTGTCTTGTTTTTGCATTCCATTTTTAAATTTGAATTACGTACTCTTTGCACCAATCATTAATGTTATTTGTGTGAGATTCCCGCGCACTTGCAATATCTTTTTAAATTAATATTATGTTTGTGGCCTGAGGCTCTGGAGAAATTTCGTTTTAATATTGTTGCAAACAGTTTTGAATGGATCACGATGAATTTAATTTATCGTTGCTGTATCATTGCCATTATATTTTAGCAGGGTTGCATAAGTACTAAATCCCCTATGTCCAGGAATCAGTTTTACACGGGAGAACTCTCAGACTACATATTTTGAGTAATGATAGAGCAGAATCCTGCAATCCGCAAAAAAATATCAGAGATGTTTTTCAAATTAGTTTTTGAGAAATCTATACAAGATATACGAAATCTTTTACGGTTATTTCCTAGATAAAGGTTCAATGCATCTACCCTATTTTGTTCCAAAGCATATTTAGTAACGGTTGTCGAGATATAAGGTCTCCCGTTTTTAGAAATTTTTGAATTGTCGGTATGCATACTCTTAATTACAAAACAACATGTACGAGTATGTAATAGCGGTTGGATTAAATCTAAAATCCAGGAACAGACAGGCCCGCTGTGCACAAAAGCTAGTACACTGTTTTTCGCTACTTTACTGCAATATTTCAAAGTTCAGGAAACTTTTTATACCTACAGTATTTGCATCTGTCAATTTATTGTGAAGTGCTTTGGATCAGTGTCTGATATAAAAACTTATTTATAGTTTATGATGACTAAGCATTGTTCCATTTAGGTGTTGTTTTGATATTAATTGTTATAAATAATTCATCATTGTCCTTGTCAACAAGATGCCGAGTTCATTAACGGCCTAAATAATGAATACCGCAACATCATAATCAATATGCATGTATTTATTCATATACGGACATACACATTTGTGCTTTTTTTATCAGAGCTTTCCTCTACTTGTGCTAAAATGCCGATCGAATCTTATTTTAAATCCAGACTAGTTAGAGCTCTGAAACATTCACCAATTGTGTAAACTGGATGACATTACGATTATGTACCACATCGAATCTGCCTTCTACAGAGAAAAAAAGGTGTGAATCATTTGAGGGGATTCAAGGGTCTTGTGGGGGCAACACCTTCTCTTCAATATCCTTCTAGTAGTCTACTGCCCTTTGCGTCACCTTCTGGATTTCCTCAACAACCCTTACAAACTTCTTGTCAGGACACCTCTCCACTATATAGTCAACAGTCTCGATCTGGCCACATTCACAAAGGGGGTGATCTGTCTTGCCCCATTTGTGAATCAAGTAACCGTGTTTACTGTGACAAGTTCGAATCTTATTAAGGTCGACCATACAAGTTCTTCTGTAAGAGCTGTTACACCGTTATGCGCATCACTAGTATCTCTGACTGCATGATGCATCATCTTATATTATCAGTCGGTAATCAAAATATTATTATAATAATAGGCGATTGTATTGTTTGGTATTCAATAGATTGATCACCGCGCAGACTTAGGAATGTCTGGTATTGGATAGTTGTCAATATTTTATATTATTACAAGTAGGTACGTACTTGTACGAGTATTGTTATCGCTTACATATAATTTTATTCAAACATTTTGACAATGAGAGTTTACAGTTATAATATTAACATTGCGAACAATAATACCACAGAGAGTCTGCAGACAATTGTTTGATATCTCCAATAAAAATATCTGCATTCAATGCGTTGCAGAGATGTTTAATCGTTTACGACTGTTATGCTGGATTTCACCCGCCATTTGGCTGATGTCCCACTGGTATATTATGGGTAACGGTGTGGGGTATTTTGCCCTCGTACATCCTGTCCACGTGGTCTCTTCAATATCGTCGCCTTTTCGTACCCCATCTCACGATGTCTTCCGTCTGACAGGTCTCTCTAATTTCCGATTTCCTCACCCTGTCTGCGAGAGTCCTCCTTGCTATTGCTCATATGCTGGATTTCACTAACTACTTAGGTGAGGAATAGCGTAGATAGGAGCTACTTATCATTATCTATCATACAAAATTTGGGCTAGGTGGCTCTTATCTCGGCTATTCCTCACCTAAAGTGTTGGGGAAATCCAGCATTACTGTTTTTACCTAGGTGGCTCTTATCTCCGCTATTCCTCACCTAAAGTGTTGGGGAAATCCAGCATTACTGTTTTTACCTAGGTGGCTCTTATCTCCGCTATTCCTCACCTAAAGTGTTGGGGAAATCCAGCATTACTGTTTTTACCTAGGTGGCTCTTATCTCCGCTATTCCTCACCTAAAGTGTTGGGGAAATCCAGCATTACTGTTTTTACCTAGGTGGCTCTTATCTCCGCTATTCCTCACCTAAAGTGTTGGGGAAATCCAGCATTACTGTTTTTACCTAGGTGGCTCTTATCTCCGCTATTCCTCACCTAAAGTGTTGGGGAAATCCAGCATTACTGTTTTTACCTAGGTGGCTCTTATCTCCGCTATTCCTCACCTAAAGTGTTGGGGAAATCCAGCATTACTGTTTTTACCTAGGTGGCTCTTATCTCCGCTATTCCTCACCTAAAGTGTTGGGGAAATCCAGCATTACTGTTTTTACCTAGGTGGCTCTTATCTCCGCTATTCCTCACCTAAAGTGTTGGGGAAATCCAGCATTACTGTTTTTACCTAGGTGGCTCTTATCTCCGCTATTCCTCACCTAAAGTGTTGGGGAAATCCAGCATTACTGTTTTTACCTAGGTGGCTCTTATCTCCGCTATTCCTCACCTAAAGTGTTGGGGAAATCCAGCATTACTGTTTTTACCTAGGTGGCTCTTATCTCCGCTATTCCTCACCTAAAGTGTTGGGGAAATCCAGCATTACTGTTTTTACACTCTTGTATTTAACTTCACTTGAAGTTGTCTCCAAATCTTGCAATTGAATCTTAGCTTTATTCCAGACTAGCTAGAGCTCTCACCAATTGTGTAAACTAGGTGACATTAAGATTCTGGGCAGATCTCAAAAGAAGATGGGCAGCTTAAAATATAAAAGTTGTGGCTGTACGACATTGGATTAGACAAAAAAATATGTAAAGCGTTTGACTGGATTCAAGAGTTGTATGGGGTCATGTGTGGTATCGTATGAAAGAGCGTTGGAAATGAAATTTAGATCGTAAGTCAGATTTTGTCCGGCTCAAGCCTCGGAAGACACCAAGCGAACGATAGGTTCCAGTCACATCTTTTTACAAATTTTGATTCTGTCTATTTTTGGTGGGAGGCGCCATTGGAATGAAAGAATCCAAGCGCCTTGGAAGGGTGTGTTGGAAGCCCGCGAAAAACAGTTCTAGGATGTAAAGTCATAAAATCGTGTTTTCTAATTATTATTTTTTACGATAAGGTACTTATTTTTTTGGTTGCTTGATTATGTATGTCAATTCAAAGATAACACACTTTCAGCTTTCTTATTTCCTGCGTCCGATTTCACAGTTTTTTCTGGACAATTCTTTTAATAATCTCTGCTGAAGCGATTGTGGAGGTTATAGGTAAACATGGTAAACATAATATGAACAGTTATCAAGTGTGAATGCATTCCCAATGTCTATTTGTACAGAATTGTTTGCTTGCAGATAAGTTTTGTTATCAAGAACTCAATAAATTGACTGTCACAGCCATGATAGGTGTACTGGGTACTGTCACAATATAATATGTATGTATTATAATGTCTATATTATGGAGAATAATGACTCATTTTCCAATAGGTAGTTCTTCTTATGAGATTGAATGACGTCTCCATATATTATAATTTAGAATGTACCGCATCTTCAATAATGTGGAGATAACTAGGTTCAACATACTATGTGCAGGAGACTGAATATTTTAATTTTGTCAGAAATCCAACTTCACGACAGATTAGTCATGTAGTTTATTTTTATTATTGAATAGTGATTTTAAAAACCTGCTCTTTTTTTGAAAAGATTTAAAAAAAAAACAGACGTCAATATTGGCATAATAGCCTGCATTTTTCAATGGTGTCCTGAAGGCAAAATAATTAAGAAATTAATTAATTGAAAGATTTAATGAAAAATTCTATTCTATTCCCTCACGCTGCATCCCTTTAGGGGTAGGCAGAGAGAACAAATCGCCAGATTTTTCCTATCCTTACACACACTTCTTGCTTCCGTCACATTCATGCAATTCGTCATACACACTCTCCGATTTCTTTTACTCAACGAATCCTTTTATTCAAAACACGTCCACCCTTGAGAGTCTGGTGGACACGGTCAAACCACGCGATCCTTGGACGACGGCGCTTCCTTACACCTCTTCTTTCTCCCAGGTATATTTTCTTTGTTATCATTTCAATCCTTTCATCATTCATCCTCTCTACACGTTCCAACCATCTCAACGTGTTCCCTCATAGGTGCTTCATACAAATTTCAAATTTTTCGTTTATCTTCTTCATTTGGGCACAAATATCTAGTCTTTATTTCACAGAATCATTTCTGGAAAATGCAATTTCTAGAACATTCTCTTTCAAGACGTATCGCGTGGTAAACCTAATGAAGTACATATGTATGCAAATTGTTTGAAGTAAGTAGCTTATGATGAGATGACGACAGTGAATGTAGCTACAGACTACAGACATCCATTCATTCACACAATCACGTCTAGATAATAATAAAGAAATAATGACTCTTGATCTTTGACTGAACGTTGAACTCTCTTCCTCTATCTGGCCTCTTTTTATATGAGCTAATGTTGGAATACTGATGCCCGATCCCACCAACTACCACCTAGGAAGCAGACCCCTAAGGAATTTCCATACAATGCACACAGATAATTTGAGTGATTTAGTAATGATGTTAACTTGGGGAGCAATAAATCCATACAAAATTCAACACGTAGCTCTACTTTGTTAGGTGCCCAAATATCTCCGCCCAGAATCTCTCTCACTTAAGTAGCTGCATGTTGTATTTTGTATGGATTTATTGCTCCCCAAGTTAACATTATTACTAAATCACTCAAATTATCTGTGTGCATTGTATGGAAATTCCTTAGGGGTCTGCTTCCTAGGTGGTAGTTGGTGGGATCGGGCACTAATCTGTCATCTCCCAGAGCATTTATAACGTTCCAGATTCTCGTGCGTTTTTGTCCTTGTTTATCTCCATAGTCAACTGATTCAAGCGTTCCGTCTCTTCCTTGGTCATTTCCCTAAAGGATTTGTTGGAACCTTTAGAAGACGTGTTAGAACTTTTATAAAAACTGGGCTCTTTTCTAACAGGACTGCAGCTTATAATGCAATTTTTAATAACTTCCTGACTACTTAGAGACCTGAAACATTGCAACCGTACGTAAACTCGGTGGCAATACCTTTCTGTACCACTTTGGATCAGCCTACTCCAGAGTCCAGAGACAAAAAAGATGTAAGGGGTATCAGGGGATCCAATGATCATATGAGGTCATGTGTGGTATCGTATGAAAGAGCGTTGGAAAATAAATATTTTACCCTTTTCAGAGAACTGTGAAATGTGAATGCGTAGTTTTTAAATAGTTTTTTTAATATTATTTTTTATATGTTCTCTTTTCTCGAACCTTTCATGAGAGATTCGTTAGTCAAATTTCAATGTACTATTATTATCTTGTCTACACTACTGTTTATTACTCAATTCGGCGGGAAATTGTCTATTGTATCAATTGTATGTCTAATTTTAGAACATTAGAGCGGTACTGGTACATGTGTCTAAATACCAGTAACAATTACCCATACCTAGTATACTAGTATGTTATTCTCAGTCTCACACTTCCTTATCTTTCATCACAGTCGGTGTGATTTACCCGCTTTTACTAATTGTTATTATTATTTGTAATGCGGGAAGATTACTTCATTTATATTAGACAACAGTCTCTTGCGGTAATTACATACGTCGTCATGTTTTATATAAGTACTAGTTTAGTGCAATACTGTTATTTTGTATTGTGCGCCGGGTGCTGTGTGAATATTCCTACACCGAAATTAATAAATTTGGGAAATTATTTAAAATGGGGGCCAACGTCATCAGGCTATACATTTCACACATAGACAACATTGAATTGCAGCGTCAACAATAAAATAAATACTTTTCTTCTTCTTCTTAATCTTAATGTAGGCCTGATGGCCTGTTATTTAAGAGGGGTTAGCCTCCTGTGAAGATAGGTATATAGTAAATTTCTAAAATGTGCCCAAATTTTCTCGAGAAGCTTTGTGGAAAGTCATAATTTCATTGTTTTATCATAAAGGCGACTATTTTTGTTAATTTTTTAATATTCATATTTCAATTCGAATCGAACGAACTAAGAATAAATTTGGACTAAAAACATTGTCCTAAAACATTGGACTAAAAACATAAGTCCGCCTTTTGGCACACTGTATTATCTTGTTTTGTTTTTGTTGTTACATATATTTTCTGGCCAATAAAGTTTTATTTATTTATTTATTATTGTTACTGTGATTTGGTTGCTGTGAATTTTTTCTGAACATTTAGAAAAGTTATTTTCATTTGTGTCGATCACCATTTGTGACACAACGCCGGCGCATTTAAATTCACAATTTCGCGTGCAGCTCACAGCTACTAAAACATCTCTAGTGTCACCTTTCTTGCATATTGTCATCATATATACATGTATTTTTTCTATGAGAATTGGTACATTTAAGTGTTCACTACCATCCCATTATCGTAATAGTTTAAAGAGTAACAGGTATTTGACACGTATTGTTATTATTGGTAAGTATACCTGTTACGGTGAGAGAGATACGAGTACTCGCGTATTGTTTTGTTACGGGTGTAATATTATTTTACATACACTTAGCTTTAATGTGTGTACTTGTTACTCGCTATTTATATTATTTTCTCTATATGTATGCACTGTTCCGAGTGTGTTCTCATTATTTAGAGTCAAAGTTTAACAGGTTATACCTATTATTAGGTATTATTAACTTAGTATTGAAATCGCTTCGTCAATGAGAAAATAACAGTGTTCTTGTTTTAGCACAGTTCGGTACAGCACTGTAGATAAAGATGCATAGAATTACTAAAGTATTATTAAGCACTTTAAATTATCAACAACAAACTGGTTGAATACTGGTTGCTAAGGAACCTAAAACCATTTCTATGGTAACTTTTTAAACACGGAGACAAATACCAGCTCACTAACCGTTTTGTAAGCCGTATAGTGAAGCAATTTCCATCTCTCTCTTGTTGACCATTGTTGACTCAAAATAGAAGACAGAAGATATAGTCTGTAGAGTATAGAGTGTCTGATGCCAATTGTTTGTGAATAGTTTATACCCTAGTAACAATTTAGCTCCTAGATTGGTTCTAGAACGGTTCTAGGACTGCTCTAGAAACAATCTAGGAGCTATATTGTTACTAGGGTAACTATGTATTCTTTGACTAATGCTGGATTTCACCAACGTTTTTAAGTGAGGAATAGGGGAGATAGGAGCCGCTTGTCATTATTTTTCATACAAAATTTGTGCTAGGTGGCTCCTATTTCCGCTATTCCTCACCCTAGAAGTTGATGAAATCCAGCATAAGCAAAAAACTTAATTAAAATATCGATATAATTGAAACTAAAAGTAGGAAGCGACTATATGTAATATGCTTTCATCTTGATAGTGTGTGTTACTGTAACTTACACACACGCACACAACTTAGCACACAAGTGCAAGACTTATTAGTATTTTAATAACAGACTAATGTCTAGTGATAATCGATCATTACAGTAATTCTATTATCTATCAAGTCACGCACGTTGGGGTATGAGACTAGTCGAGCGTACAATCAGAGATTGTGTTTGTGTATGAAAGTATTGACTTACTGATAATCTGTAGATAGAAATATAGGAACTACTTAGGTAATAAATTTATTAGAATAGTAATTTTTTTAAAACCAATATTTTATGACTTCACATCCTAGCACTTTCGTGAGATACCAAACACGGAGGTATGCGGTGACTGGATCCTCTCGATGGCTCGGTGTCTTCCAAGGCTTGAGCTGGACAAAATCTTACTTACGATCTTTATTTTCCAAAGCCCTAAAGTAAATAGGTCGCAATTAATGCGCCTGAGCTACCCGGGGATGTGGAGGGCCTTAAGCCCGCGGGATTTTCCTTCAATTTCCTAAGCCCTCTCATGCAATACCACACATGACCCCACACAACCCGTGGATCCCCTTCACACTCTACATCTTTTTTGTCTCTGGAGTAGGCTGGTCCAATAAGTTGGTACATAACTGTATAATTGTCACCAAGTTTACTATGTGTGCAAAGTTTCAGGTCTCTAAGTAGTCGGGAATGGTTTAAAAATCGATCACAAGATTTGGTCACAAACAAAAAAACTCCGCACAGCGAGGTTAAAAAAAATGTAAAAAGAGACTTCATCTAGAATAGAAAGGAAGGAGTGATATTAATAAATAAATTAATATATTTAAATAGAACATTCTAGTTAGATTATATTCATAGGGTCAGGACAGGATACACAAATCAATCTAAACATAATAAGAGGACATTCATATGCCACGCGCGACAATACATACATACAATTCTCTCAAAAGAAAAGATTTCTATAAGTATGTATCAAGTAATATAGGCATGGGCGTCGCCCAGGGGGGGGCAGTTGACCCCCGTAGAGATAGGAATTTTTTCATACTAAATTATAAAACTTCACAAAAAGTCTCATTACTACCACACATTGTTTCATCATATAGATTATTAAACCAAACCCCAAACTGAAGTGACGTGTTTTATCAGTGCTCCACGATTTTACTAAATAGCTCAGTTATTTCTAGAATCTCTTTTTCTGAACCATTAAAAATACATTCTGTACCTCAAGCTGAACATAGGTGATTACGTCAGTTGTAATAAAAATTACGCCGAGAGTGTAAAAATCCAATCAATAATTTTAAATTCAGCTAAATTTCATAAATTTTACATTAATAATGCCAAACCCAATATGTGAGTCGTGCAGTAAAATGATCGCAGGAGATGACGACAAATTCAAATGCGCCGAGTGCAAAGGGCATTTTCATCTAAAGTGTGAAGGAATAGGCAAGAAGGTGTTCCGGAGGCGCAACCAGGAACAACGCGCGCTTACTAGATGCAAGAGATGCACTACACCACCACCACCAGACCACACAGCCCTGCAAACGTTAGGATCAACATCTAAATCTGTAACGACGAGCGAAACATCCAACGACATATTGAATGAATTGAGGAGCATAAAACTCAGTATAAACACTATTTATACTGAGTTCCACGACTTCAGAAACTCCCTAAACTTTCACGCTGGCAGGATGGACGAGCTGGAGAAAAAGATGCATGAATGCCTAGCGAAGGTCAACTCCATCAGCGCACTGGAGGAAAAGGTTTTACGTCTTTGGTCCGGCCACACAGAGCGGGAAACTAAAACCCACGAAGTTGAGCAAAAACTGAAGATGAACAACCTGGAAATTTCCGGAGTTCCCGAAGTCCACAACATATCGCCAACAGAATCATTCATCAACGTGGCCAAAGCAGTTGGAATTAGCGTTGCCTCCACTGACATAGAGTATGCGTCTCGAACGGCGCACAAATCAAACATCGAAGATCGCCCCAAAACAATAATCGTAAAACTAAATAACGTGCTACTTAAGGACAAAATCTTGACAGCCATCAGAAGGAGAAAGGGACTTAAAGCTAATGAAATAGGACATAACACAAACAACAACATTTACATAAATGAGCATTTAACATCACATAATAAGAAGATTCTTCGAAAAACGAAGGAAGCTGCGAAAACAAACAATTTTTTATACGTGTGGACGAGACACTGCAGTATTTGCGTTCGTCGAAACAATCACTCTCCTGTGATGATGATACGAACAGAGGAAGACATACGGAAGATAGTCTGACGACCTACACTACCCCCAGCACACCTCGCACGAAAACAGCCCTTCTCCAGGACATCGCAAATAATCAAACCACTAATCAAGTGAGCATTCCCCATCACCCCACCACCTCCACCCCCCTTACCCTCATTCATATTACTATTAATAACATTAAGACATACATTCTAGCATCACATACTACATTATTACACTATCACAAGTTGCATAGTATTAAAACATTAGGCATTTATTTGTGCGTCGTTAGTATAATAGCGATACGAGTTAAATACACTCCACCTATTACATCAAAACAAATTTATTACTATTATTCTAGAAACCATGTCCCTAAACTGCATTATTATTATTATTACTTTTATTGCAACCAAAACACTTTAGATTTATTTTTTGTATATAATAAACAATCTATCCCAGTCCTCCACTTCTATTATTATTATTATTATTCGACCACCACAGTGTATTCACACGTGGTGTCAATTTGTTTAAATATTTTTTTGTATTCCGTCCTACGCCAGAATCATTCATCATCAAATATCTCATGTTCCACCTTAGTATCAATATCTTTATGTAACTCTATATTATATACTCGTATATTGCGAGTATACATCTTACTCCACTTAAGATCGATCTTTTCTAACTCCGTATCATACTTCTTCCTATTAACTTACATACTGCATTCAAACCTTATGAACAATGTTTTATTATGTAACCTTTCAAAATGAATTCGCTAAACATCTACTATCAAAATGCTCGTGGCCTTCGTACGAAAACTGTTGATTTTTCACAGAATGTTCAAATAAATAATTTCGATATAATTGCAATAAGCGAGACCTGGTTGATTGATGGCATACTAGACTCCGAGTTAGTAGATAATCGCTACAATGTATTCCGACACGACAGGGTACAACCATTGACGGGAAGTATCCGTGGCGGTGGAGCCATGATTGCAATAAACTCAAAGATAAGCGCATATCACAACCCTAACTGGGAATCCGATTCAGAATGCGTCTGGATCACCATTCGACCTTCATCCACCACGGCAAATAAAAATATTCATATCGCATGCGCCTACATTTCATCTAACCAAAACCACAGTTCACTCTTTACGAATTTTACGGATAAGCTCTTTAACATTATCAACTCTCGTCCCGACGATATTTTCATCGTTCTCGGGGACTTCAATCTCCCACACATCTCCTGGAATCCATCACTCCCGAACTGCTTCCTCACACCCAACATAATGGATACTTACACATTAAACCTATACGATAACATTGCACTTACAAACTTAAACCAATACAACCACATACTTAATGATTACAATCGCATACTTGATTTGGTTCTCTCAAATACCGACGTCTCCATATCTCATTCCTCGCAACCCCTGGTGGATGAAGACAGCTACCATCCAGCATTAGAAATATCCCTAGACACAGTAGCAGTCAAATTGTTACGTGAAGCACCGCGACGCGTGTACTTTTTTACGAAAGCAGACTACACTGCAATAAATAGCTCTTTATCGACAATCGACTGGGACGAGACTCTTAATTCGGACAATTTAGATACTGCAGTGAATAACTTTTACAAAACCATCAACGACTCGATAGAAAAATACGTACCGAACAAACTACTCACTAACAATCATCATAAATACCCAAAATGGTTTTCTCCCTCATTAATCAACATAATAAAAGAAAAAAACAGGTTCCACAAACTGTGGAAAAAACACCGGAACGATGCTGATTACCATTCCTTCTCCCTACTACGTGCGCGGCAAAAGAAAGCCTACAAAGACTGTTTCGTAGAATTTATGGAGAGTTCCGAGAACAACATTTGTAACGATCCCAAAAGAATCTGGGGATACCTCAAGAACAGAAGGAAAGCAAACTCGGTACCAAACGAAATTCACTTAAACGGAGAAATCGCGACGAACGGTCAAAGCATTGCCGAAATGTTTTCGGAATATTTTAAGTCCGTTTTTGTTACAGATACTACATCAGAACCCCATCACGATCTATCAGAGAATACCCCACTATACACTGATCACATATCCACTGTAGAAATAGATAAAGATTTAGTTGAAAAATACCTGAAAAAACTAAATATTAACAAAGGACCTGGAAGTGACTTAATTCCACCCATATTTGCCGTCAATTGCTATAAAACTATATCTTACCCGTTATGCAAAATCTTCACACGTTCTATCTCCGGTGGCGTTTTTCCACAAGTCTGGAAAATAGCCAACATTATTCCTATCCACAAAAATGGCCCGAAGACCAATGCGCAAAACTACCGCCCAATATCCATTCTACCAGTTTTTAGCAAAATGTTCGAATTAATCGTTTATGACCAGATTTATTCGACTGTCTGCAAATCGATTCCCTCAGCCCAACACGGATTTCTAAGAAAAAGATCGGTAATATCCAATCTCACCGAATTCACCGATCTCGTTTACAAGGAGATGGAAAGAAGAACTCAAGTGGATGCTATCTATACCGATTATTCGAAAGCTTTTGACAAGGTAAACCATCGGATCTTACTTTTAAAATTACAACATGTCGGCATACATGGCGACCTGTATCGTTGGTTTACATCGTACATAGACAATCGCTGTCAGTCGGTCGTAATAAGCGGTTATAGGTCAGCATCCACTGTCGCATCTTCAGGAGTCCCGCAAGGATCACACCTAGGTCCTCTACTATTCAACATCTATATATATGACATCGGCACATGTTTCGAACACTCCCAATTCTTAGCATATGCCGATGACATGAAAATATTTTTACCCATTAAAAGTTCACCAGATTGCCAGAAACTACAGTCTGACCTTGATAGACTAAGTACATATTGCACCAACAATAAACTATTCTTGAACATAGCCAAATGCTCAAAAATTACATTCACAAGAAATCACCAACCCGTACAATATAACTACACTATAGATAACATAAACATTGAACACACCAACAAAGTCCGCGATCTCGGTGTCATCTTAGACAGCAAGATGCAGCTTGACCACAATATGAACCATATAATTGACAAGGCCAATAGAATGCTCGGTTTCACAATAAGAAATTGCCAACCATTCAAGAAAGTTTCCACAGTAAAAACTGTTTATTTCGCATATGTCAGAAGCATATTAGAATTCGCTTCTACACTATGGTCTCCTCATCAGATTACATACAAAGCAAGACTAGAAAAAATACAAAACAAACTACTGAAATATCTGAACTACAAAGCCCACGTACGATTTCAAAGCCATTCTGAATCTGCAAACTTTCACGGGATACCCAACTTAGAAAAAAGGCGAACCTCAGCCGACATGCGACTTCTTCATGACATAATTCACAACAACATAGACTCACAATACATGAACTCTACAATAAAACTTAGAATCCCTAAAAGAAATACGCGCACACAAGCTCTCTTTCACATAAAAACACATAACACAAACTACATCAGAAACACAGTACTTAACAGAATTTACGAAACATATAACACTTCCTTCAATAATTTAGATATCTTCAATACTAGTAGAAACACATTCATCAGCTCGGTCAATAAAATCTTACACACATAACCCCTATAAAAATAAATAACATAAGACTACCTGCACATAGGATACCTAATATGTAATATTGAAAGAAAATCGTAAATTATTTTTATTTTTTTTTCATATTTTTTATATATTTTATTTTTATTTTTTATAAATATGTTTAGTATATTATAAGAATACATATTATTTTAATTTGTTATAAGAATGAAACCCTTCCTCTCTCCTATCCTCATCCCCTTCCCAATGCTCACTATTGATTATTGATTATTAATCGATATTTACAATTATAAGAATCACTGTAACTAATTATATATATTAAGGTAACACTATAATAGGCTTTAAGTATTTTATTATCTTTGTTTATTATAAATGTCACAAGCTGTTGTGTTATAAAATAAAATAAAAATAAAAATAAAATAAAATATCATAAATTTACTAAAATTAGTATGAAAATCGATAAATTTCATAAAAAATATTACCTACGGCGCTATTTTTACTACTTTTTTTTTTATAAAAGAACCTTTTTTATCCATATTATAGTGATGTAATTTTCAAATAAACAAAACACATCAAGGTCTTCTTCACTATGTCTCACACAAAAAAATTCGCCTGCGGCACTATTTCCGTCTTTTTTATGCTATATCACTTTTCAAAATTTTTGTTGTCCCCCCCTAGCTCCGAGGCTGACGACGCCCATGAATATAATAGGTACACTATGTATTATTATATGTCCGCGTTGTTATTTAAAGAAACTCTCACAGAAACAATATAATAATATGGAATAAATAACTTTAGATTACAAATTCATTTCATCGAGTCTCTCGTTAGGAAATTAATGAAAGATGAAGGGAAATAAGAATAACATTGGCGATAAAATCGAGTTCAGTTTACTCTATAAAAAAGGGACCGAATGTTGAAAAAAATGTCCACCAAAGTCACTGCGTCTTACCTTAAATATTATATCTAACAAACTACGGTAATGATCTCAAGTTTCAGTAAATTTCAGACAACTTTGGAATTATTATTTTTTAATTGAAACAATTTACAATCATCTAATATCTAACCACTAGAATCACTAAAACATATTCTTATTTATCCATGTTTTAAGTCTCAGGATGATATCTGTAGTATCAGTTAAGTAATCTTACTTTTCTCCCCACGCAGTTTTTCACGTGTTGAGTTACAATGCACCCCTTAACAGCTGACACAAAATTTGACAGTTGAATGGATTAATTAACAACAAATGAATGCACCACATTTGTCAAAAAATTATGATGAAAAAAAATGCACCTAACTACAAGCATTATGATAAGTATAATTATTTTTATAGAAAGTTGAGATTTTTTATGCCACATATTAATAAAAAATCACACACAAACATCCAGAGATGCTGTATGTTCAAGTTCGTAGATAAAAAAGAGTGTAGACTAGGTACTTACTGTCTACAATAAAGAAATTATTAATAACAATGATAAGGTAATTAAGTGTGTGAATTTGTTTTTAATTACTGCATGCACCCGAGATGATTCAGTTTACTAGAACTTTCGTGAAATATATTTCAACTATTTATAATCTCTCACTAACAATGTATATTGTTTACAATATAATATGCATTCAGTACCAAATAGTAGGTTTACGACTTGCAATATTCTATTCGTGAGAATATTATACCTATTGTCAAACAATTAATATCATTTTATAGGGCGTGTTGCATTAAACAAATTTTTTTCTCTTAAACATGAAGGTCACGGGTTCAAATTTTGGTGAGATACCTGTGTGTTATGTACATGTATGCCAACACACTTTTCAGTATTATGATGTAGTTCAGTCTACATATTATCATTCATGATTGATATATAAACTCATCAGTCTATTAACGGGTTGGCTGGCAGATATTGCCATTTGGAAATAAGCCCGCCCTTTGTATGTTTCATATATGCAATGAAGATTATTTTATTTTATACTGTGAAACATTCACCTATCCAGATATCATGGAAATCAAAGGATTAAGCTCAGATATGCTGCTTTATATAAAATACAAGCATTGTGCCTTAAAGTTCGGACCTCAACCATGACGTCACGGTCATTTCCCGCGGCACTAAGGTTCCATTCCTCTCCATTCAAAAAACTTTTACGGTCATTTACCAGATTTTAGTTCATATTATCAAACAAAAAAAATCTACGCGACTTTCAGGAAACGAGTTTCTGTCTTTCGTAAAAAATATCAAAGGTGTTTTTCACATTTTTTTTTGAGAAATGTATACAGTCTTACGGGCATTCCCTGGATAAAGGTTCAGTGTGTCTACTATAGTTTTTTCCAAAGCATATTTAGTACGCTTATCGAGATCTAAGGTCTCCCGTTTTTTGAATTCTTTTATATGTCGAGAAAGTATGCTTTGTGCCTATATCTAATTGAAATCAAATATAAAACTCTATAAGGTATATTAGTCTTTCTGTAGGTATGATTAATATTGATGAGTAGATAATATTATATCTAGTTGATATGTAAGTAAAGTAAGTAATATGTAAAAGCTCTAGAATTTCTCCATACTGACGTGACCATAATACTGATACTGTATCATTTATTTATTCAATAAGTTTCCAATGTGAATAGAAACTATCAATATGAAATTGTCTTTACCTATACGTTGACCATCGCATAATAATTATTGTATAAGTGACATGTAGACCTGCAATCTTCTTCTTCTCCTTAGCAATTATTAATCCCACATGATGGTGGGGTATGCTTTTCTTGTGTTTCGCCGCCACTTGGTCTATCTTGCGCATCCTCCGGTAGAACATCACTCTCTCTCATGTCCTGCCTCACCACTTCCACCTGCGCTTGGGTCTTCCTCTGGATCTCCTACTGAGAACATTAAGCGTTTGTACCCTGTTGTCAACATACTCTGGCGGTCTTCTACATGTATACCTACAATATCTATACTAATTTTATGCCTTCAGACAATCCACCCGGAACGGAGTGATCTGTGTATCATAATAATACAACCATGATTTGTAACATGCGTCTTTCATCCATCCATCCATACCATTGTGGCATTTCCCATAACGCGG
This sequence comes from Ceraclea dissimilis, assembly GCA_963576895.1. Lineage (NCBI taxonomy): Eukaryota > Metazoa > Arthropoda > Insecta > Trichoptera > Leptoceridae > Ceraclea > Ceraclea dissimilis. The sequence continues at coordinate 6,516,560 of OY756379.1, read as the reverse complement.
AGGAACTAATGACAGCTACGCGGATATGCCTTCCTCAGCAGGATGTATGATAAAACGGTGTACAAAATGGTGCACTTTTCAACAGCTTAAAAAATATATTCCATTAACTCGCAAAAAGAGTGCCAGTATACATTTTTTACATTGTGAAAATAAAAAACAAAAAATGCTTCTGAAAATATTTTTCAAAGAAAATAACTCCCCTCGCGAAAGTCCCAAAGAATGAATTCTTTCTTGTTATTATTGTACCATAAAACTTTTTTTTAACAAAGTGAAATTGTCCGTCAAAAACGTAAAAAAAAATTCGCATGCACGATTGTTTTAACCTTAGAGACGCGGAAAATATTTCATAAGTTTCTTCCACAATCCACAGTTTGAGAGCACAGTTTTTCACTCTTGTATACTAAGAGAATATATGGAAAACCCATATTACACGTAAAAAACCTCCAGGGCACCCAATGATTATTGTAATTAAACGTAATACGCCACTGGCTGTAAGAAGCTGGTTATTATATAAGGAGATGAAACTTCCGATGCTAAAAATAAATAAACACATAACAATTCTTCATGTTATACTTAATACATTACATACGTGTAATCCGTTGTATTATATTGCATGAAGGTATTATAAAGTTAAATAAAAAAACCTGTTCATTTACTGGTAACAGACGTAACAGTATTATTCCGTTAATAATAACTTCATACTCGTGTATTAATTGATTATTGCTTTGTAAAGGAATGTAAAGCAATCATCGATGACTTTAGACAATCATCGAATTATACGTGTTTTTTTATTTTGATGGATTGTGTTATTGTAAATTCTGCATCGATTTTTAGGGACTACATATTGAAATTCTACGATGCCTGTCCACTGTCCATTGTCCCTAATTCCCGAAGTCGTGGCATCTGGTAGAGATTGTATTAGATAACTTCGTACACGACATCCATTTTTAAAGAAAAAACATATCTACTGCACTCCATTAGTAACTGAATGCATGAACAGGGTGCAGGATTCCACAATTAAAAACAATGACACAAAAGAACTTTATCACATAACATTATAACAATCAATGGATCAAGTTACGATATCTAAATTGGGTTAACTGGAAGAAATCGCAGTTCTGCGATAAGTTTGCCCTAGTGAATAACGATTTATAATCTCTACTGACTAACTCCTTACATTCAGAGATCCGTCTTATCTCCAGCGGGAGCTCGTTAAACCTAGTTTCTCCGAGGTAAGAATAATATTTTAAAGTCGATGTTGTAAATAATCGATTCTATGTGATCGATATTGCACTCTCCATTGAGGTGATACACATATAATTGTTACGTTTTAGTACTCGCATTGTACTATACAGATCAACATTGTAGTGCGATTTCTCTTTTTTATTCACGCACGTGCGTATACTAGAATAGTATATATGAGCGATAAAGCTAAGTACTCTATTATACAAAATAAACTAACTGACCAGTGCATAGTTAGTCTAATCATCAGTGATTGATGTTATAATTGATGAAGTTTATTGGTTTTTAAGTATTATTTGTCTAATGCCTCATCCACATGCTGGCCCTGCTACCACGTTTTTTGTGTGAATGAGTAAAAAGACGTGCGGACGGAATGATTGTCTTGGATTGAATACGTAACCGACGGTTAACGCCTTTTTACTCATGAACACAAAAAACGTGGTAGCTCGGCCAGCGTGTGGATGAGGCATAAGGTAAAATGAAAGACTAAATATTTAAAGTGAAAATCCTCAAAAAATGACATTAGATTACGGGAATAGTGTTCAAGGATTTGCACCCTCATCATCAGACGATTGTGAACAAAGCATCCTCGAACACTAGTCGCGTAATCTAAAGTCATTTTTTGTGGATTCCGAACTAAATATTTAGTCTTTCATTTTACCTTAAAAATGGACTTCCACCATGTACCGGTGGTCAAGATTATTTATTGTCTAGTACGTTCAAATATTAAAACATAGTCAGCTTTTGACTCTTGAAGACTTTTTTTTAGTTTTGGATATTACTCATATTCTATCAATCGTTGTACTATACACAAGGTGTTTGATAGGTAGTCGTTTAGGATCTTTTGAGCCAAACTTAGTCCATAGTGTCGCGGTTTTCGAGATATTCTAGATTTTCACTTTTTATAGAAAATACTCAAACTACTCAAGTTTTACTTAAATATTATCGTAAGGAAAGGTTGGAAAGGAGAGATAGCTTCTCTACCACTACACCAAAAAATCAAATTAAAAGTATTGAAGAAACCAAAAGATTCAACAACCAATAAAATATGCTTAGGTACCTATACTGCTAAAACAGAAACCTCTTTCTCTTACATAATAACGTCTCCTATAAAAACTGATTTATTTATATTAAATCTTTAACTGTTATTTGCTTTTTTATTGTATGTTTTATTCGTACATATATTATAATAGTCACAATTGCATATAAAAATATTCATATAGTAATGTTCATGTTTGTTTAACAATTTGTTACGAGATTATCCGATGCTAATTACATTCTTTATTGCAACGTTTGCAAAAGTGAGAGTTTGCAGTTTATCTATTTATTATTCAGTTATGATAATCGTCCTACTGTTTCATCGTTATGTCATTCGTAATGTTTAAGGGCTTGGCACCAAGAATGACGTCACAGTCATGTCCCACGGCATTAGGGTTCAAAATCGCGTGAACAATCGCATGATATAATGGTAAAAATAGCGATTATTCTATTTTTTTGGGTTAATTTTGCGTCTATCAAAAAACTTTTTCGGTTATTCCCTAGATTTTAATGCATATTATCAGTACACAAAAAAAAAATTACTCCGCGACTTTCGGGAAACGAGTTTCCGTCTTTCGGAATAAAGATCAGAGGTGTTTTTAAATATTTTTTTTTTGAGAAATCTATTCAAGATATAAAAAATCTTTTACGGTTATTCCCTAGATAAAGGTTAAATACATCTACCCTATTTTGTTCCAAAGCATATTTAGTAACGGTCTCCCATTTTTAGAAATTTTTGAAATGTCGGTATGCATACTCTTAATTTCCGAGTCAAATGTGTCCATTTTTAGTTTATTTCCCACAATACTCCAATTAATTTAATATTGTCTCATTTTAAAACAGTGAAATCTACAAGAATAATTTGTTCTCCGCAATTAATTTACCACGCTGTCATTGTTTTGTCTAGTAAGTAATTTGTGTATGAATTATTTTAATCCAACAGTGATAAAATAATGAACTTGTGCGAATCATAATTTATGGATGAGAATGTGTCTATACGTAAACAGTATGTGGTCCGTTTGAATTTATTGTCTCAACAAGTGTTTGTGTTATGATGCCCGAAGTGAAAGTGCAATCTCCGACTTTATGCCCCGGTGTTACGCAGCCAACAGCGAAGGTCCCTCTCAAAGGAATGCAGAAGTTCTATAAAACGTTTAGTGTCAACAACCAAGATACCTCAGTCAATAAAAAGAAGTCTCAAGGTTTGTCGGCGCTCAAGAGCAAAATTGGAAAAAACTCCAATAATGAGAACACACCGATTAAACTGAACCAAAATGCAGTGCAGAAGTTTTTATCTCAAATTAGCGCCGTGCAAGTCGGAGCCAAGGACAAAATTAAGAATTTAAAGAATTATGACAAACACGTTTATGAAAATGTCAAATTAAACAATCATTCCATAACGATTAACGTCGATAAGAATGTAGTGAGAAAGTGTATCAGCTTGGATTCTACAGATAATGTTACTATTATTAAAGTTGAAGATAAGTTGGAGGAGAAAATATCAAATTTGACGAAAGACGCTAAATTGACGAAAGCATTGGAAACGTTTGATAGAATATTATCAGAGTATAGCGCCCAGCAGAAAGCCGCATTCGTTCCACCAAAGTTACTAAAAGCAAAGACTTGCAGTATCATTGAATCGAGGTGCATTCTGAAAAAGGCTGTTTCTGAATCGAAATCTTTAGAAGGTGATATTTCGCCTAATGGGACTCAACAAAGAAAACCTTTGGATAAGACGAAAAGCTTGTGGAATCTGAACGACATGGATGATTTGCAGCAGAATTCTAAAATTCCCATTTTAGTTCCATTCTCGAGCGGTTTGGACTCAAAGATATTTAGTAAGTATAGTACTTATAAAATATCAGGAAAAGAACTGATCAACAAAGTTGAAGTAGCTCCTATTGTAGTGAATGATCAAACTAAACTCGATGTAAAGACAAGGATCTTAAAGAAAACTCTTTCAAATCCTCCATCCGTACCTGTGCCAGTGTTGCCAGTTCTAAAAACAAAGAAAATAGAGAGAAGAATCAGTGATCCGAATAAGAAAGGCAAAAATAAAAGCCAAAATAATTCAAAATCACTCATTAAATCAAAAACTAGTGATCAAATTGAGTATACAAAATCAAAAATGCACAAAGCAAAGAGCACCTATGAAATATCCAAGACTCCGGCTATGAATAAGCCGCTGTCTAAAACGAGATCGAATACCTCTCTCAGTGGGTCTTCTAGTAAGATACCGGTAGTTAGAGGTCAAATTGTGTCTCAAAGCAAATTTTCGTCTGCCAGAGCATTATTCTCTGCCACTCCTGGTGATCTAAAACAAATAGATTGCACAAAGGATAGTGGACGCGATACAAATACTTACACAAAGGCTTATGGCGGAGGAACTTATGAAGTTAGGAAGAGCCCATCTAAAAATGAATCCAAGGCTTCAAGATTAGTCGAAAATATAAGAAATATTAATTTAAGACGAAAAGATTCGAATGAATTCAACGAAATCAACAAAGTAAGGGCTAAGATACAACAAAAGCGTCTGACCAAGTTGACGAATATTCAAGCAGATAACTTGGCTTCTAAAACAGATTTAGTTAAGTCAGAAGTACCTCTCTCCCCCGTCAAAAGAATCATTAACAAAATCGAAATGCACAATGCATGTGAAAATAAAGTAGAACCAGTCCACTTCCAAAGCTGTAAAATTATTCCTCCAGTTCTAAAGCAGACTTGTGTCGCAAATCCAGCAATCCATAATAGTTACAGTGTCATTACGAAGAGACACATTAACGCCGTGGATTCTAAAAAGGATTCAGTCAATGAAATAATACCTGAATTAGAGTCGTATGAAAAGAAAGTTATTAAAAAGTCTGTCAGTTCAGACGAGGGCCACTCGGACTGCAGTGATGATTCAGGACACGTATCAAATGAAAGTGAACCGAATGCTGATGAACAAACGTCCAAAAAAACAAAGTATGTCAGTAAACTCAACATTGAACTTGAAAACGTGAGAAACAAATCTAACGTCACGATATTGAACAAGTCCATTGCCCTGAATAAATTTGGAAGCCGAGAGAATTTGACAAAAGATAAACCTAACATTTTACAACAATCGAATTTCGGTCGCAAGTTTGAAACGATCGACGCAAAAGTATCAAAGTTTGAAAACATTTCCAAATCGGTGGCTGCGTCTACGGGGAAATTGATCGATTCGGATTCTTCGAAGTCGGTTAGTGTTATAAAACCCGATGTTATCCCAGATTTGATGAGTGTTTCTAAATTGGTGGGAGTTAATAAGAACAGTGTCATTAGTCGTGGTTGTGATAAGGATGTGAACATTCCAACACCAGCTGAGAGGAAATTACCGAATAGGAGTCAGGAGCCTAAGGTAATTATCGTTTAGATATGGTTTATTTTAAAATGCAATTACTGCGCCGCATTCCTACGTTTTATTCTGATAATAGTTTTAAGTGCAAGGTTACGTATTATTTTTTGTGGTCGATTATTTAGACCCTGACGAATTATCGTATTTATTTTCAATTTTTTCGTTCATTTTGTAATAAGTTTCTATAGAGTTACTATTTTGTTTTACTAAATACAGGTTTTCACGATTATGGTGAAGAACCAAATCAGACAACTTAACTGATTTACAATAAACTAATTTAATTGTCTGGGAAATAATATTTTGGATAAGAACTCCCCGGCGTTTTCTCGAGTACTAGGTGAAGGTGTCAGACTCGAATGAAAGTTAACAAGCGTAGATGGTTTGGGCGTGTGGAGAAAATCATGAATGAGGACAGGATTAGCAAAAAGATATACATGAGTGATAGAAGAGGTGTGAGGAAACGCGGCAGAAACCGTCCGAGACTGGGGCCTGAGTAAACCACGAATCGTTTTCGTGACGTTTTTTGGTTTGACTCGTGCCCCTTATCTGGACAGAACATGTCGATCAGATCCTCAGGGATGGACGCATTTTGAGTAAAAGAGCATCCATGACAAATTGCGTGAGTGTGTGTAAGAATAGGGCGTCTGGCGTTCTGTTCTCTCTACCTACTCCGCAAGGAGATAGATGTTATGGCATATGTTTGCATTGTTCTGTTAATGTATTGCGATTTGATCGACAAACTACAGTTGAAAAGTCAAAAGTGAATGAATATGATTGATCGCCTTGCAGTAGTTGAGGTCAATGTTCATACACATTACAACGTTGTACTATTTCACTATCACTAACTGACTTCTCATGACTGTTTCTACTTTGCGTACAGTAGCATGTACGTCTGATGTTTGTATACAATATACATTAATCGTAGTGAAATATGCAAACTATTCATTCACTTTCCACTGTGATTGTTATTTTGTACCTATTATTGTTATATGCAAATATAATAATACAAGGAATATTAAATTGTGTAGTATTTGCTGTATCTTGTGTTTGTTTTGCAGATTTATTAAACATCTCATTTCATGTAGTGCTGTTTTATTGATACTGCTAAGTGCTTATTAATTGTCTTTGATTATTGTTATCTACTACCTACCTGTTATTTGTATACCTTGTAAGTATTCTGTTCTTTGTGATTAAGAAACGCTATAATATTAAGTATTCAAGTAAAAAAAACCTCTACCGAAACTTCTACCAACATGGTTTCTCCAGACCCTGTAGATCTATTTTGCTTCTAGCAATGAAGCCTAAGGAATCATATCGCGTGATCACGGGATTTCCGAAGAAGTTCAACTTGAAACTTTAACATATTTGAACTTCTGAATCTCATTTTATCTTAAGTTTTCTCGGATGTGTAGGTACTGGCACAAATCACCCAGCTAGGGTGAACTGCCTAATTAAAAAAACAAAAAAAAGTAATAAAACTATTAAGCAGTATACTTAGGTCACTTGGCATCTTTTGAGCCAAATTAGATTGGTCCAAAGTTTCGGGGTTTTCAGATATTCGAGATTTCAACTTTTTGTTGAAATTGTGTCAATTGCTCAAGTTTTACCCCAATATCACCCTAAGGAAACGTACCTGCTTAGTTCTATCGTTATATCTTATTACTTTGGTAGTGGGTACGTTTCTCCAGATTGAAACTAATGAAAGAAATGGACTCAGCGATGTTTAGTCTATTTGATTTCTTTTTGAGGAAGTGTTACACAATTGGTAGGGAAACATATTAACTCCGTACTTAGAGAGTTCCTAACATTTAAGCCATTCTTAGACATGATCTAAGGTACTGGGTAGTGCCCAATTTCCGGTCACTCCATTTGAAAGAAGCGCTACGATGTGTGGGCACAAATTAAAAGTCGTTACTTTTCAATATTGCACAGTATAATTACTAATTCACAATCTCTTACATGTTTAATATAATAATAGGTACTTTTCACAACGCATACTTGAGACTAACAATGTCATATTGTAAGCACTGTTTCCTATTGTTTCTAAATGTTCACGGTTCACTACTAGTGACACACGCCTTTATACAAGCACGCTACAGTACAAAACATTTAATAGAATCTTAAAATAATTATTACATATCACCGTTTCTTCGTGTTAACGTTTTCAAGGGATTAGTGCCATCAAAGTCCGGAAGGTATCATATTTGGGTCATGTGCTCAAGGGAGAAAAATATGAATTACTCCACCTGATCATTATGGGCAAAAAAAGAGGGTCGTAGAGGGGTTGGAAGAAGGCAGATTTCTTGGCTCCGCAATTACGAGACTGGATTGGAATAAGGAGTGCTGAAGAGCTGTTTCGAGCTGCCCAGGAATGGAGCACTTTCTCTCGAGTGATAGTTAACATTGGGGGGACCTAACACGACACCGGAAGAAGAAGAAGCGCCATTTATTGATTAGTGCCCCATAGCCTATATTTGGCCATAGTGCGTAAACTGCCAGTCCTATAAAAAAATGTGGAGACCATTTTTGCAGTGAATTTAGTAAGGATTATTTTTGTCATTGACCACTTTCACCTATCTCTTACCATATCTTTAAAAAATGGGAAAACCGCGTAGAGGGACCTATTTGTGAAACTAGGGGATGGCTCGGAAAGGTTTTGTTGGGCGACCCAGTGACGATGTATGACTTTTAAATAGGTTTTAGACTTTCTTTTCAACAGGTCCTCTCTTTCTTGTTCTTGGATTTTAAGCTATATTTTGTGATATTATTCATGCATGCTTGCCAAGGTTCTTTTGCCCTCTGTCTTGATCATTTCACAGAAGTAGTTTTCTAGACCTGATGATATCCCCAACTTAAGCTGGTTCTTTGGATCTGTTATCGCTGGTGATTATTACTTTCCCATCTCATTAAAAACTATTAAAACACATGAACTTATGTAACATTTGTCGCACATAAGGCACAGCCTACTGTAAGAATAGTATTTTATCTACTTATATATCTACAATGCTAATTTCTCTCTGTATTATTCTCTTGGTATGGTGCCATAAGTTAGTTTGACAATCAATTTTATTGTCATTCTTCTTGTATATTGTATTAGACATCAATAAGATAATATTATGTTGGTCTTATGGAATTTCCCGTCATTCCGATTCTTCGCCTGTCAAATCGTCTGTGTATTTTGTAATTTGTTGAGTAATATCTCAGGCTTCTGTTATTTTGTAGAGTTTCGGCATCGTAAATTTTTTTTGGTTCACATCGACAATTGTACAGATATTTTTTTAATAGCCTATTAATTCTTCTTTTTCTTATCAGCCCCTTTCCCTCCACTGCTGGATATAGGCCTCTTCGTGTGTCTTCCACAATCCTCTGTTTTGGGCGCTCTGCCTCCACCCATGTTTCAGCGACTCGATGATATCATCGGCCCATCTCCTTTGTGGTCTCCCTACACTTCGTTTACTTTCGTAGGGTCTCCAGCTTAGTACTCTGGGGGTCCATCTGCCGTTCTTTTGCCTATTAATGAATTAGTTATAAAGATTTCGTCTTCTATTACTTTTTCTCCTTCTCAAGTCCTACTGTTGTCATCTCTGCATATAGTGTTCTTCTCGTCTCTTTGTGTATCTCGTAATAGTAGGTTCTCTAAAACCCAATTTATTGTCTCGACAAGTGTTTATGGTTACGATTCCCGAAGTGAAGATCTAGACGCCGAATCCATACCCCGAGGTCTTTTTCCTGGGATCTGCTGGGAAGAGCCTTTCTCATTGTATATTATACATGGTTGGCGCAGTTGGTTGAGGTGGCTGTCTCTCAAGCGGGAGGTGCCAGGTTCAAACCCCGGCTCTGACGATGTATTCCACACTTTGCGATACAGGCCTTTAACCTAGTGCAAGGTGTGCAGGAAAGCATCAGGATTTGTGTATGCAAGTCCAGATCCATTTTACAAAAAAAAATATATATATATATATATATATTTTGTAAAATGGATCTGGATATATATGAAAACAGTACTGATAGATGTTGTAAATGTTTACTTACTAAAATTCTATGTCATTAAAATGAAAACGAAAACAGACTATAATTTAGTTTAAATCTAATCTACTGTTATTAGAGACTTAACTGAGCCTTTAGGCTACGAAGTAAATTGTTCAAATTATCAAATATTAAATTAAAATCACATATCTATCTGTCTGTATGACCTTTTCACGTTGTTCAACCGCACTCACTTTCACACCAAACTTTTGATTTAAAAAAATACGCAGCTCTGTACATCAAAGAAATAAATCTTATCATTTGACATGCCAACAACGATAAAGTAATAAAACATGACGTATTTGAAATCATCTTCTGAAATTTTTAAACAACAATCGAGTATTATGGAAAATTCTCATAATAACGATAATAATAGAATACACTTGAGTTATGTATGGAGAGAAATCATGAATATATGAGATAAAATATTAAATACCAATTAGAAAATAGTAAAAAGCAGTAAGTAGACAAGCTATTGTAGTCGTAAAGAGACGTAAAAGCGATGAGTTAAAAGCTACAGCATAAAGTTGGCACATGTGTACAATAGTAACATTATGACTGTATTATAAATTATAACGATAATGTTCACTTGTGAACGAAGTCTTGTGAAAGTTGATAGTAATTTCTTTACTGCAAAGCGATGGATGAGAGAAGTCGTCGGTGATGGGAATCCGTCAAACAAATGATTAATTGACGTGAACTATAATAATAAAATTAAATCAAAGGAGAATAAATATAGATTTATTCGAATATAGCTTGCTTGCGAAATTTATCATTGCCCAATGCCCAACCTTCAAACTTTTTCCTTTGAGGGATGTGATACACTTCTTTTGACCATACGATAACAATAAATTAATTTTATTTATTTATCGTTTGGCAACCTCGAAGTAGGTTGTCACATCGTTAAAGTCTGACATCCAGCGCCTCCAGCCACTGGAGGAACTCAGGGGACAGGCTGGCAGCACTGTCAATGGGACCGGGGTAAGCACGTATGGGGCAATCACGCAAGATGTGCTGCATGGTTTGCTTCGGGTGTCCACGAAGGATAGACAAACTCCGCGCGCTGTGCCTGGTTAACACCAAAAGTCTATCCATTTGGCGGAAGGACAGTCCATGTCCTCCGGTCCACGTCGAACGTCACATACGAATACGAAATAAATTAATAAAAATATCTTAATTATCTTTAATTAATTATCTAATAGTACGGATAGAAAATGAATAAGAAATGCAATAAAAACACAAGACACTTAAAAACAACTTCCTATAAGAAGAGAAACAATCTCATACACGCAGAATTAGAATAAAAATAGTATTTCCATATAATGAAAACAGTTAGTAATAAAAAACACATTTCCTCCTATGTAGATAATTTACTATACGATACTATTGCTAGTTCCCAGACCTATATTACTCAGAAGAGAGCACAATGCGTACTGATTGCATCACAGTATCTAATGATAATAATATGTTACATCTGCTAATTAAAATATTACATTAGATGTATGTAAAAGGAACTATTCATTAAATGAATAAGATACTTGGCGTTACAGCGTCTTCCTGGTGACCTACTAAACAATCTTGTAAGCACTACAGAAAACCTATTGAACGCATATTCGCGGATTTACACTGATTTGTAGTTTGTTTTGTATTTATGTTGTTTCGTGAAATTGTACCTAACTGTTAAATAAATGTTTACATTCTTAATAACTGCAAGATGAGGAGTGTGATTGTGAATAATTTGAGATGGTTTGCACATGTTGCAAGAATGTTGGTTGGGAAGAAAATATTATGTAGGTTGTCGTACAAAATCACCTGACAGAAATCACAAAAAAATCTATCGAATAAAATTTACTACAGAATCTACGTAGATCGATCAGATTTATTAGGACGTGCGCGTACTTTTGCTCTCTGTGAACAGCTCAAGGAACGCAAAAGTGGAAGAAACAATTATGTTTCCTAAGAACAGCGACGTAATGCCCTATTTGCGCCTAATGTATATGCAACAACTGTTGCGTACATGTAATGACGTATATATTGCTTGCTGTAGCGGTAGGCGCTACCCCGCGATCACTTGAACTTGTTGTTTGGTTTGAATTACTTTGATGGTTCATATTGTATCTGCAAGATTCATTTTTCCATGTGGACTTGGACAAGGATATTCATATTGAACCTACATTGCTTAGTTCAAATGAACCGGATCCGATTCAACGAATCTTCCATTGACGGACAACCTGTCAATTTTTGTTTCTCTCTGTTTCAGGTCCTCTTACGAGCCGGAGCCCTCGCTTCATTGGAGACTCGCCGCGATTCGCTACTCCGCGAGCGTATCGTCTCCCTCCAGGCGGTATGTCGCGGCGTGTTGGCTCGAAGGGCTGCGGCCAGGAAGCGGGTACAGCACGTCGCTGCCAGATGTATCCAGAGGAATGTACGAGCCTTCTTGGATGTGAGGGATTGGCCCTGGTGGCGACTGCTCGTGAGAGTGGCACCTCTGCTCGCTGTCAACAGAACCGAGGATCAGCTCAAACTGAAGACGGTATGATTTTTGATTTGATTTATATTTAGGAATACATTTTTGTATTTTATAATATTTCAATAGAACTGTACACAACGGCATCTCTGGGAATTAGGAGAAAATCTCCATATCCAAACCATCTAGCCGACGACTCCACAGCCATTTTTGCCAGTTTTAAATACTACCTGCAAATCCTTTCAAGATGGTTTTCGATGTGGGCGCTCCGTGTAGAATTTTGGCAGCCGTTATGGCAACATTCCCAGCATTTTAAGAGAAATGTCATTGTGGCAAGCACATAAAATTGTAACTCCAAATTAGTCTTTTTTGACAGACTTATACCTTATTTTATTCTTTCCCAGTGATACCTATTTACTTAATGTATCAGCTGGGTCAAATGTAAGAACATTGGACTAGGCCAACCCAACCCATTCATTGGCCCTATAAAGATCCACCTTAATTGCCAGACAAGGAGGTGTTCGTCATCTTGGATCTCTCCACAGCATCAGGAGATCCTCATCCTTTTTTATGCCACACCTATGTAGGTTCTTTTTCATTGTCTGACATCTACTTTGCAAATCCTTTTATCAACGAGAAAGCTCTCAGTGGTGCTGGAGTGTACCGATCTATAAATTACCTACCATCAAAAATGCATGGAATATGATTCCGTTTTTAAAACAATGAAAACTACGGACAACATTTTTGACAATTATTCTGACATGCCCTAATTTGGCCTACAATGCTTGTGCTAATTTTGGTATTTAACTTGTTGCAGGAGGAACTTGAAGCATTGAAAATCAAAGCAGAGAAGTTGGATCAGGAGAGAGGGGCCCTTAAGCATGAGAATGACAAGCTGGAGAATAAGGTGAGATCTCTTTTCTTAACGAAAATATAATTGCTGAAATTTGTGCAAAATTGTTTAACTGTAAGATCATTTGATAGCACACGCGGGATTCTCCTGCCTGTGACTGCGGAAAGCCAGTGCAAATCATTCAGCACATTGTCGAAGACTGTCCTATGAGAGCCCTTGAATGGCTTAGTAGCCTGGATGTTGCTCTGTAGGGTACATGTCTCATATAGCATAATTCTTTTATCTTCTGACGTTGCCGCCCAACGATGGCAGAAGCCGTACGAAAAAATAATAATTTGATCAATCGGCAAGTATTATGGGAAAATTTTTGGCTTTGTTTATCGTTTTTCTATTAACTTTGAAAATAAACTCTGACCATTGACGTGTTTTATACTGGGCATTAAAATCATTACAAACATTTCCGAAGTGGCTACGGTTCTCAAAATCTATTCGTCAATCTTTTTACATCACTTCTCTTGTGAGATAGGCAGAGATGACTAAACGTCAGATTGTCCCATCTTTGAACACACGCTTCTCGCATATGAAGAATCTCTCAAATTTATTCTCCTATTTTTTTATAGCCTATAAATATTTTATTCAAAGAATTTGCGGAATTCATCTCCTAGCTCACTCCTGTTAAAATAAGATGATCAGTTTGTGAATCCCCCTTTTTATTTGCAAGATCTTCCGCAAGATCCGGATTGCCTGTGTGATATTGATTTTGCAATAAGTCCGCCCTTTAGCACACTATGATTGTTTGCGATCATTTTTGGCTAATAAAGATTTATTTATTCATCTTCGCGTAGACAATTATTTTGTCTTTTTTTAGTAGTTATTAGATTATTCGTACACTTATCCCGTCTGTTTTGCGATCGCACTCTTTATCTATCTTATGTTGATCCAATGATCACTGCATCAAATGATTAACGTCATCGCTTATTAGTTCAACACAATATATCACTATGATCGTCAATAGGTGTGTGTGTGGATCAATGATCGAAATAGAATATCTTGTAATTTGTATATTAGCATCAGTAGTAACAAACGGCTCCTAGAGTCTGTCCCTTCCTTGTAATCAGGTCGGCCAAATGATCTGATACATATGTATCTATATTGTATAGTAGTTCGATTTTTCCTTCCGGATTCGCTTCAACTGCGTCCCCATTGGCTCGTCCAGTTCAATTTACGCTTGTTGACATATCCGCGCCGGATAAGCAGAAAGCGTAACGCATATCCTCATTTCGTACCCAATCTTAAATTCGTGACGAGTTTTCTGGAGATGTTGTTATTGTGTTCACTGATTGATAAATGATGAGATATTTTTATTTAATTTCCATTTTTTTGCTGATTGTTGGCCCATTTCCTCTTTAAAACTTTTTTTGACTTCTGAATCCTCGTTATCGAATCTTTTTATTTTCTACGCAATCGAGAACCGAATCAAGGATCGAGTTTATTGGTGGAACCTTCTTCTCTAGCCTTTCCCTCTTCACTGTTGGATATAGGACTCTTCCAACATCTTTCACTCGTCTCTACTTTGACTCCTCCGCATCCAGATTCCTCCAGCGATTTTGAAAATGTCATCAGTCCATATTTTTATCAAATTGGTATTGCGTAAATTTCCAAAAGTCTGTATTGTCTGCGATATTTTCACTTAGCAGTACAATTGATTTGCTTTTAACTTTATTGCAGTTGGGTTCTGTTATTTTACCGTCTGTTCGACATTGCATTGCTTCCAGTATACCGCGATCGATTTCTCTGTTATTTGTTGTTTTGGACGCATCAATTCCGACTGACACATTCGCTGGACTGTTTTCGCTGTGTGTCCATCAAAGCGCTCTATGTTGACTTACTGGACGTGTAGCTGTCGACACAACGGCGACATGTGTGGGTTTCATTTCCGTGTTTGTTATTAGAACTGAGCCAGATTATAGACAACTTGTTTTCGCGACATTGACCCGAGGAAAATGATCCACGAAAAAAAAACTAACTAATTGAGTTCATAAATTTCAGTCAGTTGTGGATTATTTTTAATGATTTATTTTCTTTTCCGAAAGAATTTTAACTTGTAGTTTCATAGCTAATATTAATTTAAACAGCAGAATGATACCAGTGGGCGCGGGTTCAATCCCTTCACTCCACTTCACAACACAAGCTTTGAAGCTTTCTGTGAAGTGTACAAATATGTGTTTAAGTTTATTTCGACAAACCAAGATACATTAAAATAATGGTAGAGGGCAGTAATGTGAGAGGTCGCCCAAGAAGCAGTTCTATGGACCAGATTATTATTGAAAGCGTGCTCTGTAGCACCTACACAGAAGTGAAGAGATTGGCGAGTGTCAGGACGGCGTGGAAAGAATGGACGAAAATGCTTGGTTCAAACCAATCTGCAAGATTGTAGCCACACCTTCATCAATGATTTGAAGACATATTTACTTTCTTTTTCGTTTGATGTTTTGTATTTTTTATCAGTTGGGAAAGTTTTGCCCTAAATGACGAAATCAAATAACGAGACAGGCGTTCATAAATCTTACAAATTAAACTGTAAAGTCGTTAGATTTTTTCCAGTTCTTTTGGCACTTGTTCGTCGCTTTGTTGTCAACTGCTAACTAGTAACCATTTGTTATGGTTTGTCAAAGTGAAATAATTAGCTCTAGATGCGTTGCGTTATAATATAGTCACGTTTCTGGATGTCCAAAGCCATCTGCCAAATTCGCTGCACACTTTTACACTATGTATAATAACTACAACACGACCAACGACGGGTTTATTAACGGTGTATACATCTCAGTTAACTTGCCGTAACAAATTACTAAAATGTATATCGTTGGCCCGTTTTCCCAGCACTATCTACATAGTGTTGTATAGATTGTATAGATTCTCTAAACATCAGCCAATTTCGTAATTTCTCTTAATTTTCGTCACTCGTTCTTTTGTAAGTAGCTTCTGTTTCCCTCTAAACATTGGGGTCTGTTTTTTACCCAATATGCCATTTTAGCAACTTGTCCATGAATTTAGGTACTGAACTTTAACCATGTTTTCTGATCGCTATTTTTTATTCCCTTCTTTTCAAGATGCATTTTTTTAACACCCTGCATTTTGATCAACTTTATTTCTTCAGTCACATATGTATTTGATCATGCAAGGTTCTACCCAGTTCATTCATCCAAGTTTTCTCCGTTATTTCAATTGGGTCACAAGGTCAAAAGACGTAGTAGACGATCCATCACCTAACACGTTATTTTTAATTAAACTTATCCAACTCCAGTATTGGTCTGACGTACGAGATAAATATTTAAGTACTTAGTCTAAACGTCGCTCAGAGTTCCCCTTAGTGATGACTACGAAATTGGCACCACACTTGTTGTTTTCACTCGCGTTACCCGTTGGACGATTAGTCCCGAAACTTTTCTTTAGAGTTTAAACACAGACGGCATAAGATCGCGTGGACGCCCGTCCGTCCGTCCGTCCATCACAGGCCGTCCAGTGTTGGCAATCGTCGCCGGTTACCGGGCGCTACGTAACCAATTGATAACAACAGTGCTAATAAATGCCGTGATTTGATTGCAATTCGATTTAAGTATTGATAATGGGCAATCAGTCGATTGTTTTGTGAATAATAGTGCGTGCGATATTTAGCACGAGAACTATCTGGTTTACGGTGGTTACATTTTTATCGATTCTATTAGAATATGTGGAAAATTTGTGCATTGACGAAATCGTTGATAGAGAAGATTGATTATTACTATTGTTGTCCACAAAATTTAATTGATTATGAATGATGAGTTTATTTAATTGATCGATCGATTTTTAGAACAATTTGTAATCAGTTTATTTGACAATGTGTCAGTTTCTTCGTAAATCATTGATTTTGTTCTAACCACTTGTTCTGTATGTAGAACAGCATTTGTCGTCTTTTGCCGTTTGTTTGCGTATTCTTATCTTTGTCATCCTATCTATTAACAAGTGTTATTGAAGTTTACCTTCATGACTCTTCTTCTTCTCCAGTTTCAATCGTTACAATTGGTTTGCAGCAGAGCCCCATGTCTCATTCTCCACTCATCCCTGTCCTGTGTGCGGTTCTTTTAACTCTTTATATGAGTCGAAGCCCATTTTCTGGCACAGGTTGTCCAGGTATTCTTTCCTTGGTCGTCCTCTGTAGTTTGTCCCCTCGTTCATTCCTTCAATTAAATCAAATAAGAGCCCCCTTGACGCACTATCTGGCCGATCCATCTGGCACGTCTTTTTGCTATTTCACTGAGCAGGTGTCTTCCTTCTTTAATTTTGTTATTTTTTATGGCTGCCTATCTTAATTTTTCAATCAGTCCTTTTTTCTCTGTACCTATATCTTGAGAAACCAGTACATCCAATCGTATCCAATGTTTATATTATGCTTTGATGGTGTTTCGATTCTTATCTGATCTCTTACTAACTCTGTTATCTTGTATTATAGATTTATTATCAGTTGCAAAACTGGAATCGTTCAGATGAAATCGATAACCACCATAATATTTCCACTTTTCTTTACCGCGTATCCAAGAAGGGAGTGGAAATTGCATTTATGACATCCAAAGACGAGATGCAATAAAATTTAACAGCACGATTGAGAGATTGTGCAGCAGTCGTAGTAATAATAAAATGATTTGCATATTAAATTGCCAGCGATTCATGTTTTCTCGCATACCTACGAGTCGTTAATTTATTATTGAAATTACAAGTCGTTATTTTATTAATTGACTATTGAAATTAGTATTTTCTCGCTGAGATGGATTAACGTCCGGAGTTTTTTTTTTTCTGTTTGATATTCTCATCGTTAATGTTTTCTTTAATTTTTGATTCTTCGAATTTATTTGGTCAATTAGTTTTTATCGAATTTCGTACTTATATCGAAGCAGCACCTGAAGGATTTGATTAGAGATTACAAAAACGAGAACACTAATAGTTGAAAAGATGTCGAAAAAGAGAAACGAACAACAAATTAAAAAGCAACATCACCAAAAATGACCCACAAAATCCAAACGATTATGAAATTTCACAATAAAAATTAGCTCTTCAGCAGATGGCGTTAGCATCTGAAAAATTGGGTCAATGTGAAATAAGTTCCAGCAGTAGAAAAAATACAACTTTCAAAAATTACACAATTAACAGCAGGATGTGGTGGAATGGGTGAACGTTGCCCTGGGCATAATGTGTTCACTTAAGCCAGCCAAAGCCGACTCGTAAGCGTCGGAACACCCATCCTGCTTTCTCCTCAAGGGAAAGTTCACATAACGCTGCATTATGTGAATGAAGATGCCTGTCGTCTCTGTTTAGGAAAAACTGTAATATATTTACGTCTGTGCAACTCAGATGAATTCCGGTTCCATTGAGGTGGTCGGTGGCCTGGTTGGTAACGCGCTCGACTGTTAATCCAGTGGGTGCGGGTTCGATCCCCGGCTCACTCCACTTCAGAACACAAGCTTTTAAGCTTTCTGTGAAGTGTACAAAGATGTATTTGGGTTTATTTCGATAAACCCTGATGATTAAAAAATATATTTGGTATGTCTCAAATCAGATTATGAAATCGTTTAGTGAAGAAATTAAGGAGTATTTAATCGAATCCCGAAACAAAGTAGCAGTTGTATTATTTATTTATTTATTTATACATTGTGTGAGAACAATAATAATATTATTATCATAAAATGATGTCGGCTATTTTCATCTCGTCAACTCGCCGCAGCTAAGTGCTCTGTGGGCTGTATGCGTATCGTATAGGCGTATAGTAGTGTGTAGTGTATTCCCTAACGTCGGGTCAGCTGATTATAAATACTACAATGATACGTTTTATTTTATATCATCGTAAAATAAACAGACATTGTTCGTACATTAGTCAGATTACGTGAGAAAACCACTGTTGTGTGTTTACAACTCCCCAAATTAAACACAATTTTAAAGATACTATAGCTTTTGCAATAACTGGCAACTAATTGGTCGTATGAAAGAATGCACGGAATTTTGAACGAATATCATACAATAATATACATACATACATCTTCTTCCCTTTCTATCCTTGGTTGGGTCGGGGACTCAAAGCGTCTTTGTATCTTCGCCAGAGGCCCCTGTCACTTGCAGTTTCCAGGACCTCTGGCCACTCCAACCACAGTCTCTCCTCGCACAGCTTTGTCACCTGCTTCTGCCAGCTATTTCTGGGGCGGCCCACCGGTCACAATGATGTGAATCAGGGAATCTTATAGCTCAGCAGAAGTCGCATTGGTTTCTTCGTAAATAATTACTGTATGCACCAACAAATTTTTCCTTAAAACTTATGTTTATTTGCAATAAAATTTGGTATAGTATTGCAGGTTTACTCTTACTTACTTTACTTTACTTTTCGTATGGCATTTCGGCGTTGTCCTTTGCCCGTGTAGGCTGCGTCGACATAGGTATTTTTCAAAGCCTCGGCTCCAGTGCTGCCAGCCAGACCACCGCTTCCGGTCTTGCCTCGTGGATGTCCTGGAGGCTACCCGGAAATTTTCTTCCCTCGCGGTCCCGGACCAAGTGTCTGATTGTCTGAACAGCACCACATTCACACTCGGGATTATCCCTCTTTCCCCACCTCCATAAATAAGTACTGTAGTTAGCAACATTTTGCTCCTTAAAACTTCTGAAACAGAATTTGATAAAGTATCGCAGTTTTACTCTAAGATCTGCCGTCATTGTTGAAGAATTGTTATTTAGGCGAGTTGTCACTTTCTTACTATGGACGGCGGAGAGTTCATTGTAGTCTTCTTCTTCATCATCATCTTGTTCTAGATCATCTGATAAGAACGGATGCCTTCCTTTTGGGATGTGGAACACCAACGATGTGGGGTATTCTGCCCTCATCCATCCTGTCCACGTGGTCTCTCCAATATCGTCGCCTTTTCCTACCCCATCTCACAATATCTTCCGTCTAACATGTCTCTCTTGTTTCTGTATTCCTCACCCTGTCTCTGAGAGTTCTCCCTGTTATTGCTCTCAGAACTCTCATTTCAGATGTAGTCAATGTTTGAAATTGTTGCAAGGCATTGGAAAACGGTGGAAAAATCGTCGGATAAACAGTTATCCCCTTTCAAAAGATTGATAAAACGATACTGATTTACGATAATCTCAGCATATTTATCACGCAATCGTAACTGTATGATTTTTTTCGATCCCTCTGTGGTCTATTTCGAGGCATCCTCGACTTTCAAGTGGACTCGTGTTAGTCAATAGTTTTAGAGTATTCTATTCATATTCATGTAGTCATTTTTTTCATTTATTGACGTCAATATGCGATTCGTCTAGTGCCATTCATCAGTGTAGATCTTGTTTTATGAGTGACGATTCACCACGTGATATCTTTTTTGCTTGAAATGTTATCCCTTCTTTTGGCTCATCTTTATCAGCTTTATCTGACTTAGGATTGCTGATTTAAGTCGAAACCGCTCTATTATTTTGTTTAGACTAAAAGTGACTTACTATCATTTCGCTGCCATTTGAACCGACATTGGTTCCACATACTCTGAAATTTTTGGATCTACACTTACATACTCCAAACAAATTTGAAAATTGAGAATTTGAGAATTTTCCTCAACGAAGGCGGGAGATATCAACATTCACATAAGGTTATTATGTGAACTCCCTTGGTGAGGGAGCAGGACGGATGTTCCGACGCTTACGAGTCGGCTTTGGCTGGCTTAAGTGATCACTGTATGCTCAGAGCAACGTTCACTCATTCCACCACATCCTGCTGCCAAAGTGAAATTTTCTGGATGGTGTGGTGCTGCGAGATGCAGACAAATCCAGTAACACCTAAATGATTTAGGTATATCCCTCTCAAATTTGAAAATGTTTGGCTGTTGTGTCTAATCCTGCCAATGCATTTCTTGTACTGTATTCTATATCACTCGTCATCTAATGTCGCTTGATCCCAACAGTTCGGGGCCTTTTGTTCCAGAACCCTAGATTCCGTGAGCTCAAACCGTCAAGCCAATAAATTCCATCTCTCGAACTAGAATATAATAAATAATTTTTATTATTAATTAAAAATTCGACTCATATTCAAAACAAAATTAATATGATGTCAGAAAAATAAGTTTGATTAATGGACATTTGTATTTTGTTATTTTTCCAACATTTATTTCAGTATTATTTTTAGTTTGCTTGTATCATGTACGATTCCCGGAGAAAATCCCATAGGAATATTGCTCAACAGGAATAAATTCCAAAAAAGACAAAAGCCCTTCAGAAATATCCTCAACGGTTAAAAGTCCAAATTTTCTAGTTGGATTCCAGTAGATTAATTATTTATAAAATGTTGACTTTTTACTATCCTTTTTCTAGTCTATACTAGTTTCTAACACACTTGAAGAAATCGTTTAACAATTAATTTTATTTTCAAAACCCCAATTAGATTTGAGCTTGATCATATTTTTAAGGGCGTTTGTATTTTTTGGGATTTATTCATGTTGAGCGATATTCATATAGGTTTTTGTCCAGTCCCGATCATTTACAGATCGTTTAATTCCGGAACGGTCTATAATTTATTTAGTGTGTAGTGTGTTTATTATTTCTGCCAGTCAACCGGACATAAGCCGTCACATATGTAATATTCTGCGTTGCTGATATATTCCCATTTTACGATTTCAGTTGTTTATCTTCCAGCACTGTAAAGCGCTCCGCGTATTTTCTGGAGGTCGCTAAATAATATTCATTTTACCTACGCGTCTAATTTGCGTTTCATAGTTTGCCTCTGCGGAATGAACCTTGACTATTTGTATTATGATTTAAGGGCTTGGCACCAGGAATGACGTCATAGTCTTTTTCCACGGCATTAAGGTTCAAAATCGCGTGAACAATTGCATAATAAAGTGGTGAAAATAGCGTTTTTTCCCTATTTTAGAGTTAATTTTGCGTCTATCAAAAATCTTTTACGGTTATTCCCTAGATTTTAATGCATATTATCAGTAAATAAAAATTTTTACTCCGCGACTTTCGGGAAACGAGTTTCCGTCTTACGGAAGAAAAAATCAGAGGTGTTTTTAAATTTTTTTTTTGAGAAATCTATACAAGATATAAAAAATCTTTTACGGTTATTCCCTAGATAAAGGTTCAATGCATCTACCCTATTTTGTTCCAAAGCATATTTAGTAACGGTTGTCGAGATAGACGGTCTCCCGTTTTTAGAAAATTTTGAAATGTCGGTATGCACACTCTTAATGCAGATTTGAATTCTGCATCAATAGGTGTTTTTCGTATTATAGTATTTGGAAAGCCATTATCGTTGACTCTGCAATCTGCATTAGTTGAGTTTGAACCTTAAGATTTGAGTGGCCATATTTCAGTTATTCGTGACCTTTGCTACTTCCATCTATGGCTTTAGGTCTCCCTCGTGTTTCTTCACCATCTCGGATTTCTTCTTTCAGTGTCTATTTGAGTTTATCATTCTTCAATGTTGTTTACGTTCAAGCATCTACGGATCGCCTCTAAAGCGTTTCCCGACCCATGCATGTATGGCTGGACAGCGATTCGTCGCTCTTAATGTAATTGATAATTCATTATCAAAATACAGTATAAATATTGTTTTTAGATTTTCTAAACTGCAATACCTTCTATCGCCATTCACTATTCAATTTGTTCATCTGGGTCAAAAGCCCACGAAGTATTTTAATTGTTGGTCGTTAAATACAATTTGTGCAATATAATATGACAAAGTTTCATTTTCGCTTCCAAATCGTCGATTGATGTATAATTTCTGCCATGAGTGTGTTTACAAAATGGCATGTCTTTTTCTTTATTATTTTCTTCAGTGATTTGTTACCATCTTATTCTTCCGTTGATAAGACGTACTCCAAGTTTATTTCATGTTTATGTTATGTATTGTATACTTAGGTCAGTATAAATTGTGGGAAATTTTTGATTTTTTCATCTTATTACTTTTCAATCGATCGATCAATTACTATTATTATCAATCATAATCATACTAATGTATAATGTAGTATTACCAATGCGCTATTATAATGATGTTGTGTACTTATCATCGATCAATTATACACTCAACGAACAGTTCTGAATTGACAGGAGTGATAACGAAAACGAACGACAATATTGTTAATCAAAAATGTAGAGGATCCAGCGTGCAATCTTGAATGTCTGAGATCTTTTTCTCACTGAAAAATGCCTCTGGGACCATCGCTCTTGGCCAACGGCCACTGCGTTCAGCCATTCCCAAATCAAATGCCTATCAATCTCAGTCGCTCGCCTTCCATATCTGAACATTCGAATTCACCCAGCCCTCTTCCAGTACAGAATGGCCGGTCGCCAACGCATAGACCAATACTTCCCCTCAAGAAATCAAATACATCTCCGCTGAATTTACCCAGCGACACTAGAACTGGTAGACTTCCTCCTCTTCCGGCCGGAAGGTATAATGGATTTTACACGAAACCGTTGAGAGAAGTGCACACCGTAACACGTCTCCAACCGACTTACGATGGCAGAGCGCTGGTGTCTAGATCGCCGAGTCCTGGTTACAGAAGAAATAGTTCGTTTTCTAGTGTCGAATCAGGTAGGATCAATGACTTACCCGGAAGAAAAAACTCTTTCACTCCATCAATCTTATCGAGATCCCCAACTCCAATGTCATGCCTCAGCAGCATCAGAAGTACCACGAGTAACTATTCAACATGCCACTCCACCCCTCACAGAGCGGTGAGTGTTTGTTCTACTGTAGTTTCCAAGTCTCCTACTCCAAGAAGAATATTTCCACAAATATGTGAGGCGGACATCGGTATGGATGTGGATGAATTCCACTCCAAAGAACAAGCGCCTGTGGTATTCGATGCAAACTTGACATTTGTTTTGGGATGTGAAAATCAAAAAGTAAGACAAAACTTCAGACCGACACCGGCACATTTAGACGAAACTACAGCGTCGAACTATCTCAGCGCAAAGATCGAAGACTTCCTCAAAAGGACGGACCATGTAATGGAAGAATGGAGAAACTTGGGGCACAAGGACGACGAAATGGACCTGGGGTTGACTGGAGCTAATGGCAGAAGATTGGGTAGATCTAAAAGTGCGGCAAATATCATGATCAAAGGATACCAACTTTTCAGCAAATCGGGGAGTGTCTGCAGGTCCAGTAGAACCAGAGATATTTCCGAAGATCGAACGACCATCTCTGAAGTAGACGAAGAGGTAATATTGATAAAAATTTCCATTTCTATTGATTATTACTATAATATTTTGAGAGAGTTTTCGACCTTTGCCTTTGAGCGTTTTGCATGATCGTAACACTTGCAAAATACTGTAATTTGGCTCAATAACAACAAAATGTATAAATTGTCCACTAACACGATGGGAAAATCCACTGATCGCGCAATTTGACATGCTATTTAGTGGCGATAGCGATGAACCCATTACTTTAAAATTTATTATTCGCGTTCATTTGCCACTAATGGTGGTTGTGTAAGAAATTGGGAGTATTGTTTTTCAAATTAAGTCAGTTTACAAATTCTGGCGAACATGGACGACACATCAGCTTTTCTTCGAAAACATTCACTTTCCTCGTAATTTTAAAGAATCCTTTTGTTTCAACATGTACCATTGCTTGCACGATTACCGTTAGTGCAAAACGAGCATGTATAATAGACGGGTATGATGTATCTTTAGCGCCAGTAATACTCGTCGACAAAATATAATTTTCCTGTGTATCTTTAATGTTACTATTATGTGGGTCGCGTACTGAATTCTGTTATCTAGGTTGGTTACAATTCATTTTCTTGTTCATGTGTTTCGATCAGTTTTAATATTATTAATGTTTGTCTGGATCTGATCTCTTTGAACTGGATTAACGATTATTATATTATCGATGCCTTGCGATTAATCTGCGTTAATCTGATTTGAATGTTGAGTGTATAAAAGAGAAATTTGTGTAGTAATTGAGTTCGATTCAATGAGTTGTTTGTTTCTCCCTTTTTGCCGTTGGAGGCGCACTGACAAACAGGGTATATTGTCAAATTTAATGTGATAATATAATTCATAACCTCAACGTTCATACTCTTCTTCTTCGCCCTCGCCTTTATCCCATTTACTTGGGGTCGGCTCTCCAAGTGCTTCCGTCCCCCGCATCCTCTGCACGAAACCTCGCCTTCTGTAAGTCTCTTGCTATTGTGGACATCGTGGACATCCACGTAGCCAGGGGTCTGCCCGGTCTTTTGGGCCCTATTTCTATGTCCATTGTCCTTTTGATCATGTTGTCCCTCCTTAACGTTCATACTAAAGCGCAAGCGCAAGTCTGTGTTTTTATATTTGAGCTACTACTAATTCTGTCTGTCATAGTCTACGAGTACGTGTGCTTATTGACAATAGACCCTTAAACATGTGCTGCCGCCTGGTGGGCATTGTTGAAGTTGCTCAGAAAACAACTCATTTAAACGATCCAATTCCTCGCTATCAAGCGCCACTTTTATGGATCCATAGACCGATTCTTTTGATGGGACATGAATCGAAACACTTTCATCTCCAACAACAAGCGATGCTTTCTTTTTTACACACTACCTATTTATTATATCTGTAACGTCCTTCATTATTTTTTCTTTTAATTACTTTTGCTTTATTACTTTTGTTACGAGGTTTATTTGATTTAGTACTCACATTAATGGAGCAATTTAGATTTTCGCATGAAGTACAAAATGCCGTACATATTTATTTTATTTCCTGGCACGCTAACACACATCAAAATGTTCTGGGTTTTTGTCCAAGAGATAGATTTGTCGATATGTATCTATTCTATCCCCTCACGCTGCATCCCTTGCATGGTAGGCAGAGGAACTTTTCTATCCTTACACACACTTCGTGCCTCGGTCACATTCACGCAATTAGTTATAGACATTCTACGGTTCCTTTTAGTCAAAACACGTCCATCCTTAACAATCGGGTCAACATGGTGATTGGTCAAGTCACGTGATTCTTGGACTGCCGCGCTTCCCCTTACACATCTCCTTTCACGCAGATATATTTTCTTCGTCATCCTTTCATCATTCATCCTCTTTACATGTCCCAACCATCTCGACTTGTTCACTTTCATTCTATTCACATTAGCCGTTTAACATTCACTCACCTCTCTGATCACGTCATTTCTTATCCTATCTTTCAACATTTTTCCACACATTCTTTTCAGCAATCTCATCTCAACAGCATTTATTCTTGATTCGTCCTTATTCAGCCATCTTCATGTCTTGTCGACATCGACGTCTTAAAGTTTAAAATATATTGGTTTAACATTATTATGGATATGTAATATTGATTCGTTTTGTAAACATCTTATTATTGATAATAAGCAGACCCCAATTCGTAGGAGACATTCGCATAATGTTGGTGTGAATCGACATATTGCTATTTGATTTCAAGCTTGTGTAGTTGGTGACAGTATGATTATAAAATATTATTTATCATCTTTGTATTATGTTTGCTAGTGATGTTTGTTTCTCCGTTACATTATGTAGGTAGCTATTTAGTTATCCGCGGCTCTTTTGGACATTCTCCAACTTCAGCGACACATTCTTCAGTGTTTTTTGTAGTTTGGTGCGATTGTGCAATCGCTGGATATTTACTTGAACATTTATTTCAATTTGCATCAACAATGTAAGACTTTTCTGGATTTCACCGACTTCTTAGGTTAGGAATAGCGGATATAGGAGCCACCTAGCACTATCTATCTATACCCTCACGCCACGTCCCTTGCAGGGTAGGCAGAGAGGATAGCGCCAGACAGCCCTATCCTTACACACACTCCTAGCTTCCGTCACATACATGCAATTTGTCATACACGCTCTCCGATTCCTTTTACTCAAAACGCGTTCATCCTTGAGGATCTGGTCGACATGATCGGTCAACATGCCCAAACCATCTTAGTTTATTCACTTTCATTCTTGTCACAACACCAGTTTTGCAGTCAATCTTTCGTATTTCCGATTATCTGCTTTAGTGATTTTAAAAGACAGTTTCATATCATGCAAGGGAGAGATTTTACGTGTGTTTTCATGAAAATAGATGATAATTTTGTAAATTTGCATAAAAACAAACAATTTTGCTGAAGGCTAGTTTTATGCTCTTCGGCATGAATTTTATTTGGGCTTACGGAAGGTGATGGCCATACATGAATCGCTGCCTTGCTTCAGCTGGCAAAAAATATCAGGTCTGTGACTATTTCTCCAGAAACCCTGTTCAAAAATCCTTGCAGCTATGCGAAAAATATTAAATAATATTCGGCTAAGACTCTAGAGCCATAGTTTGAAAACTTTGGTTTGCCTTCCGGTCAAAAAATTCATGAATTGCTTTTGACATCTCAACATATTTTCATTAGAATAATTCCCCTTTTTTTCATGTTTTGCGTCCTCACCAATGACTCATGGCGAGTGATATAATGGAGACATGATAGAACTCTCTATTAGATTAGGTGATCAGTTCGGATGACGCT
Source organism: Ceraclea dissimilis (assembly GCA_963576895.1). Taxonomy (NCBI): domain Eukaryota; kingdom Metazoa; phylum Arthropoda; class Insecta; order Trichoptera; family Leptoceridae; genus Ceraclea; species Ceraclea dissimilis. Next base: position 6,489,040 of record OY756379.1, on the reverse strand, counting down.
TTAATTTATTTATTTAACTTCATTTGGCGTTGTTGTTGTCTCCAACATCTTTTTATTATTATTTGTTATTGGGTAGGCAGGTTTTGCTGTTTTGACCCAAGTCCCAGTTAAGTTGTGTTTATATTATCTAGTCTTTTCTTGAAGGTGTTGGTGGTAGTAGCAAGTACCACTGACTCTGGCAACTGATTCAAAGCACTGACAGCTCTATTGGTCAAGAAGTGTTTCCGTGGGTTGGATGTGAATCTTGTTGTTGTCAGTCTTCTTGTCAATGAATTTTAACTTATTTCTAGACTAGCTAGAGCTCTGAAATTTCACAAGCTGTGTAAACTATTTGACAATACGATTCTGTACCACATTGGATCAGTCTTCTCAAGAGACAGGAAAATATGTAAAGCGTTTGAGGGGATCCAAGGGTTGTGTGGAGTTCTGTGCTGTTCGAGCTTTGAAAAATAAATTCAGATCGAAAGTCAGTTTTCAGTCAGGTTAATCCATAGGAGACAGCGAGCGTTCGAGAGGATCCAGCCACCGCATATCGCCGTATTTGGTGCCTTATCAAGAAAGTGCTTCACGAGTAGAATTCAGACAAAAAACAATCGCCTGATGAGGGTGCAAATCCTCGAACACCAGTCGCGTAATCTAAAGCCATTTTTGTGGATTTTATTCCAAATATTTAGTTTTACATTTTACCTTAAAAATGGACTTCCATCACCATGTACCGACAATCAAAAACATCGAGATTATATTAAATACCTATAATATTTCTATTGTATTTGTGTATTAAGTAGTAAATTCTCTAGGCGTTGATGTATTTAAGAGTGAAGCACTTATGATTCCAGGTTATCAGGTTAGGTCCAGATTCTCTGACGCACCTTCATTAGTCACCATTTCCGTCTCCAGTCAACTCCAGCGCCTATTTGTGGATTCGTTTAACCTTGCCCTTTTCAATTTCATTAGTACGTTCTCTAATTCTCTTCCGTCTTTTTTTAAATCTTGTCTTTACATTCCCGTTACATGATTGTAGTTACGTTATTTACTACTACTGTTCTTGTATGTCAGCGTGTAGATATGAACCCAGTTGGCAATGTTCCACATCCGTTACTTTCAAGAGACTTTACTTTCTTCTCTATGTAATTATTTTAAGTAGATGCGTGTTATTGTGTGTATAATTTTGTTTGATACTTTCACATCCGTTTTGACTTCCTGGCCACAACATGTAGGCATTTTTTAAGTGATACAGTGGAGATCAGGTCAACCTGTCGGAAAGTTTGGGTCCGGAACATTAACTCCCGTTTTCACCAACTTTTACCTAAGAAGGAGACCCCTAAGAAATTTCCATACAAAAACAGAGATAATATTCTATTTATTGACACGCAGGCCTACCAACCACACCCTAATTCCATACAAAATGCAACACGCAACTCACCTAGCCTGGGCAGAGATATTTGGGCACCTAACGTAGGTGAGTTGCGTGTTGCATTTTGTATGGAATCAGGGTGTGGTTGGTAGGCCTGCGTGTCAAAAAATAGAATATTATCTCTGTTTTTGTATGGAAATTTCTTAGGGGTCTCCTTCTTAGGTAAAAGTTGGTGAAAATGGGGGTATCTGTCCTACCTAACATGGAAGACACTCAATAGATTACGTGTAGGTGTCACCAGGTGTAGGGAGAACATGCGCAGGTGGGGTATATGGGCGAAGGAGGATGTCTTCTGCGATTGCGGCGAGACCCAGACTGACGAGCACCTCCTCGTATGTCGAGACATGCCAGTGAGGTGCGATGCGAGGGACCTGATGATGGTCACTGACAATGCCGTTACGGCTGCTAATTTCTCGAGTGGGGTGGCCTAGTGTAGTCGGGGTTGGAGCCTGGCACCTCCCGCTCGAGAGACTGCCGCCTTAACCAACTGCGCCAACCATGTACTCTGTTTATTATAATTAGGTATTATTAATTATTTGGATTCTTCTTCTTCAGTCTTCATCTCTTCACCGCTGGATATAGGCCTCTCACAATTTTCTCTATTACTTGCCATTCTTATCCATTTATTCGCATCGATCCATCTCTTCTGTGGCCTTTTTTTGGCGACACCTCTTTTTTCATCCTTAGTCTCCCTTTAATAAACCTGGATATCCACATTTCGTTTTGCTATGTGTCCTGACCATTACTAATTTAATCTTGGCACCAAATCGCCCATTGAATCTATTATGGGACCTGTTTATCCATATTTAAAAAAAAAACTCCTTTTCAACAGCTAAGCGCCAGATTGCGTCGGGGAATGTGAAGATCACTCTCCTTATAAGCGCACATTACATACCCCATAAGGGTTTTATGGTAATAATCGTGTGTCTAATATGTAGGTAGGTGCTATTTAAAAAAAAGCGAATAACATTTTTTACCCTAGTAGGTAGCGGGTAAGTATTTATAAGGTTGAGTTGTACAAGGTGGGTCAAAACTAATGTCATCATTTTAATTGACTTATTTAGTTAGAAATGAATTAAAAAAAAGAAATACGCTCTGATGTTTTCACGGAGAGTTTATTTAAAAGTGTAAAAGTTGAAAGAACAGTATCAGTCAAATGATCACTTGCTGAGGTGATGCACATATGTGCTCGGTTTACGGCATTTGAATTGTTGCTCGCAAAACATTTGACTCCAAATTGTTGATGTTTTCTTCAAATTTGACTTTCATGACTTGCAAGGTTAGGGTTTATTGTGGTACGTGCAACATTTAAAAAAGCCTGTAAGGAAAAAGTCTAACGCAGTCAAATCAGCTCAAATCGCCAAAACGGCCAGGAAATTGGTGGCTCAAAATCTCCGTTAAAAATCAGCGTTCTTGAGGTGTGTGTTGTTCCATTGCTTTTTGCTTGTTTTCAACTAATTGTCCATAACATAAATGTAAAAATACATTGACATTTGACTCCATTTTCAACAATTAAGACACATTTATATTATGGCATTACTTTTGCAGCACCATGTACAACACTTGCTAATGATCTTGTAAATATAAGGTTGAATATGTTACTGCAATATTACTTACGTATAATGTAATATATTATGTGTCAATTGGTATGGAATTGATTAATCATTATGCCTCATCCACATGCTGTCCGACCTTCCACGAGTCCCGCGCGAATGAGTAAAAAGGCGTTAACCGTCGGTTACGTATACAGTTCAAGACATTCACCTCGTCCGTACGTCCTTTTACTCATTCACACAAAACTCGTGGAGGGTCGCCGAGCGTGAAGCGGCCGCATTACAACATTATCTGGAGGCAATGCTTAAGTTAATAATTATGAAATGTCTTCTGTAACGCACTTGTCCCGTCAAAAGTTACATCTTAAATTAAATTACAGATGCATTGGCATAGTACATATCAGAGCCGGATTTACACTTTTCACGCGAGTAGGCCCTGACGAATTTTTTTTTAGTGCATTTTTTTATTTTAGCGCTCTCATAAATTTAAAACTGTTGACCTTGGGCAACAAAATATTGTCGACGGGGATGGTCCCTAGGATAAGCTGCAAAGACTAAAAGTGTTGACCTCCTTGAGCATTGAAGGAAAATCCCGTGGGCTTAAGGCCCTCCACATCCCCGGGTAGCTCAGGCGCATTAATAGCGACCTCTTTGCCCGCACTTCTAGGCAAATCTATGTTAAGAAGTGGGCCCCCGGCAAACCCCACCCCTAAATTACGTTCCTTCAGTGTCCTTATCCAAGGAGGTTACAATTCATTCTTGAGCAAGAAAAAGAAGAGCTGCGCCAGTCTGAAAAGTTTGGAAAGACTGGGTGACGACCACATGCTCCACATAGGGAGCGGACGGGGATATATTATTCATTCAATCTGGACAATGTGACATATCATGGGTGGGATGGATGGGTGTACGTTGTACAAGATTAGTGTTGTGCGTCGAGCATCCATCGTTTTTAACGGGTCGCGCTAATCAGTCGATAAATAGTTACAAACAAATTAGTATGTAGGTACAAGTTATATTAATTAAATAAACATTACCTGTGAATGGCAGAAATACACACACCTAATCAGTTGTACTATGGCTTTACATAGTTGACACATGGCTGCTCCGAGTCGTCCAGTTTGTTTACTCTCGCGATAAGTTAAGCCTGACTTTTTTTCTTATCATAATTTATTGGTCCAATGTGATGTGTATTAAAAAACAATGTTTTAGTTGTGTTTTGTAAGTATTCACGAGTGAGTTGTGATTTTTTTGGAAGTGCCTTTAATTTTTCAAAAGTTGATGAGTATAGTGGAAAATGATTACGGCTCCCTGGAACACACTTTGTCCAGTGCGAAGGATTGATGTAAATGCTCATGTAATATTATTTTGAAATTAAGTTATGTGTATTTAAGGCTCGCGACCCAACTATGACGTCACGGTCATTTCCCAGGGCATTAAAGTTCAAAATCGCGTGATGGTAAAAAAAATAGTTTTTTTCCATTTTTTGGGGTTAATTTCGCTTCAATCCAAAAACTTTTACGGTTATTCCCTAGATTTTAATCAAAAAAAAATCAATCAATCAATACAAAAAAAAATCTACGCGACTTTCGGGAAACACGTTTTTGTCTTTCGGAAAAAAGATCAGAGGTGTTTTTCACATTTTTTTTGGGAAATCTATACAAGATATAAAAAATCTTTTAAGGTCATTCCCTAAATAAAGTTTCAATGTATCTGAATGTAACGGAATGTGACGAAGCATGCATAAATGTGATGGAGGCTAGGAGTGTGTGTAAGGATAGGGCTGTCTGGCGCTCTGGCCTCTCTACCTACCCTGCAAGGGATGTAGCGTGAGGGTATAGATAGATAGATAGTGATTATAGGACGTATTTAAGTAAAAGAATCGTAGAGTGTATGACAAATTGCATGAATGTGACGGAAGCAAGAAGTGTGTTTAGGGAGAGGGACGTCTGGCTATCTCTGCCTACCCCGCAAGGAACGCGCCGTGAGGGGATAGAATCTAATAAAATATGTAGAACAAGACAATAGTAGTGTGGCAAAGGGTGGACTTATTGCCAAAGCAATATCTTACAGTCAACCCAGCGAAATAATTTTATTCAGTTTGTTGGTACTATTTATTTTATTTACGAGTGCATCAACAATTAGGTGATTTAATTACTTGAATATAAAATTAATGGATTCACTATTAGCAACAATTACTTAATTTTTCATATCCATAGGTAATTAGGTATGTACATTGTTATTACAAATTGTAAATTATGTCTTGACTAGCAGTAGCCCGTCAAGAATTACGTATGTTGTGTTTTTCATCATTTGATTCGCGGTCTTTGTGATTGCTCCTTGGACAAATGTCATTGTTGTTGTTTGCTTTTTGATCTGTCGTGAGTGATTTTTTTTTCTCTTATTCTCTTTCTTATGTATAGTATAGGTACTTTATGTGTTTAATTATTATGTGAAATGTAAAAGCAACTATGTTGCGTGGAACATAAATAAATCAATCTTTTCTATAAGTCTCCATGAAAAATAAACCCCGTTCTATGTCACTCTTCGATGAGTGATCTATGAAATGTAAACTTAGTCACTGAATATTTCTAGGTAGCGACTTATTACAAGTAACGGACTCTTTTTATGTGGTTACCTATAATACGGTTCAGATAAAAACACAACAGCCCCTTGATGGAAAGGCGTGGGGTAGTCTAGATTTCTTTCATTCCATTTGTTTTTTGGGGTGCTGAATCCGAATCTGAAGTCTGCCAACAAAATTTCCTGACGGAACCTATCGAAAATTGAGTAAAATGGCTGAATGTTCTTTTTCTGGCGATTATAACTTAAAAACTGACAACTTTTTAAGGTTATCTTTCCATGCAAAACGAAAGTAGGTCCGGAAATTTTTTCTACAAATTTGAGGTATAAAATTCGCCTGAAATAGAAAATATTCTCTATTTTTCGCCATGTTCTTTCAAGAAATTTTCACAGACTTCTCAGAACATGCAAATTTTGTCCAATACGTAGGATTTCCACTGGACATACTTAGTGAAATGTTACGTACACTTTTCTGACTGTGCCGCGTGAAAATTATGTTATTAATTGTTTTAATTGTTTCTTAATTAATTAATGTATTTATTAAGGCACCTGCTTATGTACTAATATGTATGCTCACCTTCCATTCTGATCACAGCTGTAGGTAGACTGGCAGCCTTGTTCGTCATTGCAATATTGTTTAATTTGTGCAATGTCTTTGAAATTGTTGAACATTTTCTACGATCGCATCACGACGGTAAGATCGGGTTAGCTGGAAGGAGTTGCGATTTGGGGAAATTACACATCGGGGGAAAATGTATCGATAGACGAATTTTGAGATGGTCGGTAGCTAGGGTGGTAACGCACTCGGCCGTTAATCCAGTGGTCGCGGGTTCGAACCCCGATGCTGACTTAGTCACTTCACAACACAAGCTTTTCAAGCTCACAGCGCAGTTTATTTCGACAAACCCAGATTATTATTTTTTTTAAAAAGGGGAAGAGATTAGGTGACTGCAATGATTTCGCCCAAGTGCTATTTTATTATTAAAATTTTCGTTAAAACGTCCGCAGTCTGTATTTGGTTAATGCTCGGATGTCATCGTTTTTACTCTACCACTTAAAAACCACGTCAAAGAGACGGTGCGTGGTAAAAGACGACCCTTATTCTTTATCAGCCTGATTATGTTTAACCGTACTAAATTATGTATTGTGTTTATTGTTTCCAGTTATCAGAGATGACCGCAGAACTGGCTGTGGAGCAGTCCGCCAGTTCCCTGGCTGCAGAAAGGCTCAGCGCAGAAACGTCTGAGAGACTTCGACTGGAGAGGGACATCCATACCCTCAAGCAATCTAATACCACACTACAACAGGTACGTACAGCAGTACTTTGAGACCTCTTCTATTCACTGCTGGATACAGGCCTCTTTCAACGTCTTCCACTCGCCTCTGTTTTAAGCCCTCCACATCCATATCAGATTCCACCAGGATTTGGACGATGTCATCAGTCCATATCTGCCAGCCTTCCGACACTCCTTCTATCTGTCCAATTCCTCCACTTTAATATTCGTGGCGCCCATCATCTGGTGTTACTCTGCCTAGCCAAATGTCCTGCCCATTGCCACTTAAGTTTTGACACACGGTTCATGATATCAGCAACATTGGTTCTCCAACCAATTTCTTCATTTCTTAATCTATCCCGAATACTACCTAACGCCATCAAGCATCTACCGTTCCATGAACCCTTGCGGACATGGACACTCTGTTGTCTCTAGTCCGTAAGTTATCATTGGTAGTATGCTTGTATCTATTGTATGGTCTATTGAATGAAAAATTCGTATTCAAGAGTTGGATAAACAATTGTTTCTTATCTCCAGACTGCAGAACGTCTCGAGACTGAACTAATGTTCTCCCGTGCCGAGACCGCATCAGGCGGTAGCGGAGAGGCTGGATCCGACGACGAAGGTTCCGTGGAGAGCGGCAGTGGCAGCAAATACAAGAGGAGGCTACAGGCGGCACTCAGGGAGCTGGACGCCGCTAGAAGACAGTTGAGGCAACAGCACGAAGATGATCTGGAGCAGTTGGTCACAATCAAGAAACAACTGGAGAAGAAGGTAAGAGTCCATCATTAATTCCAGTAATACACTGTTGGCCTAGCTGATCGGAGTGCAGACTTCCATCTGGGAATGCCGGGTTCGAATCTTGGTGCTGACGATGTATTCTGCACTTCACGACACAATCTTTTTGCTTACTGTGAAATGTCTGGGAAAAAGTATTTGGAGTAAAAATCCAGCCATTGGAAAAATCTGTCAATTTTCCGGTAATATAAATAATGATAAAAACAAGAGTATTCGTAGTGCGCCATTTTTTGGATTTACTCCACCTCAAGGGCGCCTCCTAAAAATCAACATGAATACATTCCGGATCCGTTTTTTGACGTTGACAGATGTTTCTGGCGCGCTCTATACTTTTTAATTTATTTTGTATCGAATTCGAACAGTAAATTCATTATTATTGTACAATTACACGGGCATTCAATGATCACATCGATTTTGTAATATGTATTGTAGCTGAAATCACTGAGTTGAAGTTATTGCAGCGAGTGTACGATAACGCTTGTAGTTTGTTCACTGTGAGGAAGGACAATATAGATATAATATAATCCTAATAGTGTCACTGATTGCAAACAAAGATGAACGTAAGTGAAAAGGATGGACTCTCACCCTATCAAGCTTATGATAACAGACCGGTGACACGTTCGACCGCAAGAAAGGTAAGCAACGAGTCCGTAAACATTGCCGGCCATTTTATCAACCAAGACGGCGTCGGCCATATTGTTGAGCCTTGTCAACATGCCAACCTGACGGACGCGGAAGGCGCATGCGCGATGTTGCCTGCAATCATAGACAATAACACGCAAATCAACCATAGACAATATCCGTTGGGTGTTGACAACGAACTGGCCGCATACATTGATCAACGGGTCGAACGTTATTTTAGCCAAATATCAAACAAGATAGATGACTTTATAAAGACGCAAGACCGAAGACACGATGAGTTGATTACCTCATTTGGCACATTCACAAAAAGGTTCGAAGAGTTTGACGCGAGGATTAGAAGCATGGAAACTTTCATCACCGATGTTATCTCTGTTAAGCTATCTGCAATCAATGATGTCGAAATTAAAAATAAGGAAATGGGAGAAAAAATTTTGAGGATCGAAAATGACCTTGGGACCCTAAAATCCAGTGTCGGTGCCTTACCAATTCCTGATACTGCCAGCTTTATGCAGGAAATCGAGGAAAGATGCAGACGTAAGAAAAATATAATTATTTGCAATCTTGAAGAGACTCACTTAACTACCAGGGAAGACGATACGAGGGGTGACACAGCCAGGGTTGCCAGCTTGCTGAAGGAGGTCGATCCAACGGTGGAAGTGTCCAAATTGAAGTGTTTCCGTCTTGGAAAGCCTACTGACAGGGCTAGACCGATTAAGGTGATACTGAGCACTGAGGAGCAGGCAAGAAACATTGTGAGAGGCAAGCTCCAACTGCCCGGGACATTGAAGATCTTCGAGGACCAGACCCTGATGCAGCGTAACGATTACAAAAAACTAAAGGAGGAGCTCATTGAGAGGAGGAGCAAGGGAGAATCGAACTTGATAATTAGGTACACAAATGGCGTCCCCAGGATCGTTATGTCACGTGACGCAAAAAACTAATGTGCATATATCAAAATGTCCGAGGCGTCAAGACGAAACTAAAAAAATTGAGGATGAGTGCTGCATCTTCTGTCCATGACGTGATTCTACTTGCTGAAACTTGGCTTAATTCATCTGTAAAAACATCTGAACTTGGTTATTTGGGCTATAATGTATTTAGATATGATAGAAATACTAAGACTAGTCTTAAGTCGGAGGGGGGTGGTGTCCTGATAGCGATTTCTGGTGCACTGTCCGCCAGGAGATTGGGAGTGAAGCATAGTAACGTGGAGCATTTGTTTGTTATGGTAAAACTAGATTTTGAGAACGTAATTTTTGGTTGTGTATATATTCCTTCCGATTCAGATAAACAGGCCTATATAGACCACTGCGACGAGATTGATGCTATCAGGTCCAAATACCCAAAAGCACGTTTAGTGCTGGCAGGTGATTACAACCTGCCAGGTATTGTGTGGAGAAATGGTGGTGAGGAAGATGAAGTCGACGTCGTCCCGGACGTGGACCTCTCTTGCGAGAGGTCCATTGCTCTGGTCGACATGTTGAATTTTAGTCAACTTCACCAGCATAACCTGGTACCAAATAAGAATGGTCGGATATTGGATCTCGTCTTCGCCAGCGACGTCAACATTGGGGTTTCGCGCGCCTGCACAGAGGTACTTCCTATCGATGGACACCATCCCCCCTTAGATATTATTGTGTATTGTCATGCAGTTAATCTCCACCGTGACTCATTTTCCTTTAGAGATTTTAAGCGAGCTGATTATACGAGTATTATTAAATATTTATCGAGTGTGGATTGGTCATATATGTATGGGGCTGGGGGGCTGAATGAGTCAGTGGATTATTTTTATAATATTATGAATGTATGTGTGGACCTTTTTGTACCAATGCTACATATTAAGCCTTCAAATTTTCCTGGTTGGTTCAGCACTGAGCTAAGGCAGCTGGTGGTGGCTAAGAAGTTGGCACATAGAAAGTATAAGGGGACCTTAAACAGGGATGATTATAATTATTTTTCAGAGCTGAGGCGAAGGTGCTCGATCTTGTCCAAGGAGTGCTACGATAATTACATCGACGGTATTGAGGCTGACTTACCAAAAAACACAAATAATTTATGGAAATTTGTAAGCACTATGAGGGCGGATGCGCACAGTATTACCGATCGGATGTCCTACGGTGGCTCTCGCTCTGACACACTCCAGGGATCCGTTCGCCTGTTTGCAGAGTTTTTTCAGAGCGTATATGCCAATGACACCTATTCGCCCTATGCATCACGCGCGCCTCCTCCATCTGATGGAATCATTGAATTGCCCAGTCTATTTGTGAGCGTCGACGATGTTATTAGGGCGATACGTTCGCTGGACGTCACAAAATCACCGGGTCCCGACAATTTGCCCAATATTTTTCTTGTTGAGTGTTCTGCTGTGATCTCTGTGTTGTTACAATTCCTATTCAACAAATCATTGTTTTCGGGCTCCTTTCCCACCGCTTGGAAATCCGGATTTTTAACCCCAATCCTAAAAAAAGGCGACAATACAATGGTGGAGAATTATAGACCAATTTGTATTCTTTCGGCTATCCCCAAGATGTTCGAATCTATTGTTCTGTCAAAAATTATTCATGCAATAAACAATGTAATAACTCCTAAACAACATGGCTTTATACCGGCTAGGTCAACCCAGACTAACTTAATTCTGTACCAACACTACATCACTGAGACAATTTCGGGAAGACGTCAGGTTGATGCCGTGTACACAGATTTCGCGAAAGCCTTTGATAGGGTGCCACACGACGTGCTCTTGCAGAAGCTGCGCGGATATGGAGTCGAGGGTGTGTTTCTGTCTTGGCTGTCGAGTTATTTACGTCATCGAACGCTGTTTGTGAGGGTCTCTGGCTGTGTCTCTGATCCGATATTTGCTACCAGCGGCATCCCACAGGGCTCACACCTGGGTCCTGTTTTGTTCAATGTTTTTATCAACGACATAGTCCGGATCTTCTATGATGTTAATGTTTTGCTTTTCGCTGACGACCTAAAGATTTATTCCGCTATAAATGATCCCAGTGACTGCCAAACTCTTCAAAATAGTCTTAATCGCTTGACTGAATGGTGTATTCAGAACAAGTTATTTCTGAACGTCGAAAAATGCCAGGTCATACATTTTCATAAGACAAGGAACGTTATAAAATACCAGTACAGACTTGACGGAAGGAATCTAAATGTGGTCAACCAGATCAGAGACCTCGGTGTTACATTCACAGAGAACTTCTCATTTAACCAACACATTGGCGAGATAGTGAGTAAGGCGTTTAGAACGTTGGGTTTCGTGCTGCGCTTGGGGGGGATCTCCGGGATCTCAATTCGTTCGGAACGCTTTACACGGCACTGATTCGTCCGTAACTTGAGTACGCCACCGTGGTTTGGTCACCCAATTATGCGGTCCATTCCACAGCTATTGAAAAGGTTCAACGCAGGTTCCTACGTTTCGTTAATTACAAGAAGGGAATAAGAATTGAGGATATAGATTATGAGGGCCTGATGCGGGAGTTCCGTTTGACTAGTCTCTCTGATCGTCGCGTAATGATGGATTTATCTTTTCTTCATAAAGTTGTAAATGGCGCGGTGGACTGTGCGGAGCTGGTGGAGTTGATCCACTATCATGTTCCAGTTAGAAACACCCGCCAGTCGGTGTTGTTTGCCGAAATAGTTGCAACTACGAACTATCATTTTCACTCCCCTCTCCCCAGGCTACACAGACTGGGCAATTTGCATGGTGCTAGTGCTGATATATTTTATCTCAGCCTGCCCCTGTTTAAGAAAGCGGTACTAGAGTCAACCTGATTCATAATACTTGCTTTTTTTTTTTTTGTCATATCTATGTCGAGTGGGTGCTGTGCTGTATATATCTATACATGTATTTGTTTTATTTGTCTTATTGCTATACTGCTATGTTTTTCATTAAGTTTTTCATTATTCTGCTCATAGTTTCTGTATGTGTTGAGCTCTATCATGCTTTATGCACTCATATATATTGTATATTTTTAATCTATTGCTGCATGTGCATTCATATATGTAACTTTATTTTGCTTATGCTTTCATATATCTATCTTTGTTTTGCAATTATGTATGTGTGTGTGAGTGTGATATGTATGAACGAGTTGTTGAATGTTTGTTTTTTTACCATACTTTTTTTTTTTCATGTGTTCATTTAATATTTTCATCTGTTAACATTATGTATTAATGGCCTTGCGCCGTGTGTTCTTTAAAATAAAAAATAAAAATAAATAAAATAGCCTAACCTAGTTATATGATCAGACAGATCGAGAGACTGTGTCTCACGCACTTGTTCAGGAAGATCGTTCCACACAGATGATCCAGCAGAGCTGAAGGCTCGGAAGGAGTACTTTGGTCTTCCTCTTACACTGATTTTACGTCAATTTGACACTAGTGTCAGTGCTTGATGGGAGAGTAGTTTGCCTTTGGTTTGGGACGTGCTTTTTACAGTATGTGGATGTTGTGAAATGTTTTAAATAAATTCCTTTCATTTCCAGGTGGCCGATGCTTACGAAGAAGCCAACGAACAACGTCAGGTCGCCGCTCAGTGGAAGAGGAAGGCTCAGAAGGCAGCGAGCGATGCCAATGATCTGCGACTCTTGTTGGATGAGCAGGGAGCCAAACTTGCCTTGCTGGAGAAGAGACAGAGGAGGGCTGATGGGGAGACGCAGACACTGCAGGAGGAAGCGAGAAGAGAGAGGCAACAGAGGGAGAGGGCGCAGAGGGAGGTGGAACAGTTGCAGCAAGAGAAGCACATTGTTGAACAACAGTTGGCTGTGAGTTGACAATGTTCTCTTTGTCTTTCTATACATGGTATTTGAGAATGATGTCTTAAGTTACTGTTGTTTCCTCGAATCTATCTATCCATACACTCAAGCCGCTTCTTGCGGGATAGGCATTGAGCTGCCCTATCTTTACACGCACCCTAGCCTCCTTCACATTCATACAATTTGTCATTCTCCGATTTCTTTTACTCAAAACGCGTCTGTCTTTGAGAATCGTCATGATCGGTCGAGGTCAGTCTCAAGCGGCTGCCCTTCAATATTTCTATAGTCATCCTGTCGTCACTTAACTCTCTCTACATGCCCAAACCTTCTTAGTTTACTCGCTTTCATTCTAGACACCCGTCTTGCAGTCACTCATTTCTATAATCCTTTTCTCTATTTGGCTTTCTTCATATTTTTTCCAGGATACCCGTTTGGAGTTAGAACTGAAAGAGGAGCGTTTCAACTCTGCGCAAAGGGAACTTCAGGAGATGGCTTATGGAGGAAATGGTGGCGAAGAAGTCGGTGTGCTGAGACGAGCCAAGCACGAGCTGGAAGCCAAATGCAAGGATCAGGAGGAGGAATTGGATGAAATGGCAGGACAGCTACAGGTGAGCTGAACCTTTTGTTTTCTGTTATTTAAGTATATACGAAAGTGCCTGACTAGCCGACTGACTGACATACTCACTCATCAACGCAGAGCTCAAACAGGTAATCCTAGAGATGTGAAATTTTGAAGATGGGTGGATTTTAATTCAAAACCTTCAACTAAGAAGAGATTTTTGGAAATTCAATTATAAGGGAGTGAAAAACAGGGTTCAAAGTTTTTTTAGAGTATATGAATATCTCGGAAACCAGACATGATACGAACTTGAGATATGGCTCTTAGATTCTCCTATAAAAATTGATAATTCAGAAATAATCAGTGTCTTTAAGGTATTATAAGGTTCTTAATTGTGGTTAAATAAGTCTAATTTGAGTTCATGGTTGGCGCAGTTGGTTGAGGCGGCAGTCTCTCGAGCGGGAGGTGCCAGGTTCAAACCCTGGCACTGGCGATGTATTCCACTATTTGCGATACAGGCTTTTAGCCCAGTATTAGGGTTTGTGTATGCAAGCCCAAATCCTTTTTTTTAAAGCAAAAAAAAAACAATGTGGTAGCAGTATGAATGTTTGGAGTTGTTTTGTTAAAGCATTTGATGATATTTTAGCTCCTGGAAAGTCACAAGGTGCGTTTGGAGATGTCTCTTGAACAGCAGAGGAAGGCTGCCAGGCTGGAGGCTGCACAGAGGGACGAAGAACTCGAGGAGGTCAGAGCACAAGCCACCAAGAAGGTCAAAGGTAAAATACTGAATTTTGAACTTGGGTCGTGAATTTTTAGATAGGATAAGGAATTAAGTGATCAAAGTGTTGAGTGAATGTTAAACGGATGTTGTGACTAGAATGAAAGTGAACGAGTTGAGATGGTTGGGACATGTACAGAGGATGAATGATGAAAAGATGACAAAGAAAATCTGGGAGAAAGAAGAGGTGTAAGGAAGCACGGCCGTCCATGAACCACATGACTTGACCATGTAGACCACATTTTCTCAAGGACGGGTGTGTTTGAGTTAAAGGAATCGTAGAGCATGTGTGAGGAATTGCATGAATGTGACAGAAGCAAGAAGTGTGTATGGATGGGAAAGTCTGGCGATCTGTTCTTGTTATTTGTTATGCAGGAATATTAAATGTTTTTTTTTTGTAGCCCTGGAATCACAGCTGGAAACAGAACACAGTGAGCGCACTCTGTTGACCAGAGAGCGTCACGAGTTGGAGCGACGGCTCGTATCATTGGAGGAGAGCGCTCGGGCCGACGCTCAAGAGAGAGACGCGCGGGAACAGAGGACCAAGAAGGACTTGCGCAGGGCGAGGGCTCTAGCCAGGGACGCTCAGGCTGTGCTGGAGAGGCGAGAGAAAGAGGCACCTAACAAGCAGCAACTCAGACAACTCAGGGATAAGTGAGTAATGATTTTTTCTTCATCTATCTCCCCTATTCTACTCTGGTCTCTCAAGATCAAGATGTTTCTTCTAATGGACTGTAAAAGGATGAAATGAAAATTTATTTGGTGATGATCTTATGCTGGATTTCACCAACTTTCAGGTCAGGAATAGCGAAGATAGGATCCACCTAGCACAAATTTTGTATGAAAAATAATGATAAGTGGCTCCTATCTCCGCTATTCCTCACCTAAGAAGTTAGTGAAATCCAGCATTAGACTATTAAGAGCAGAGACAGTATACGGGAAACCTCACATGACCCACAATTTCATTCGCTTTATTGACATTCCTGGCGAGACACTAGGTTTGAACCCTGGCGCTCACTGATGATGATGGTGTTTTTTGACATTTTTGTTGTTTCTTAGTGTTTGCCAGCATTGATTTTTTTAACGTTGCATTTCTGTTTCAGACTGGACGACATGGAAGTATCGCTGCGTGCCGCCGTCAAGGCTCGTCAGGCAGCTGAATCCGAGGCCTCTGAAACCACCTCAGCCCTGGAAGAGTGTGTGAGGGGCAGGAGAGAAGCTGAGGCCAGGGCTGCACAGGCCCAGAGAGATGCGACGGCTGCGCAGGCACAGTTGGAAGAAGCTGAAGAAGAAGCAGCTGAGGTATTACGATTTTCAAAAAAGAATGGACCAATTAATCTTACATTAGTAGCGCTATGGTCTTCTCCCTGTACCTTTCGTTTTTTGCCTTTGTGTTTCTAGAATTCATTTTTTTTCCCATTACTCACCTTTTTTGGCAAGACCAACACAGGTTTAATGGACTTATTTGTGTTGCAGGTGATGAAGAAATACCGTGCCTGTGTCCAGACCTTGGGTGAAGAACAGAGAGCTTCTCGAGAAGCCAGCGCCAGGGCCGCCACACTGGAGGAGGAAGTGAGACTAGCCAAGGAGAAGGTGGCAGAACTTCAGACCAGATTGGCTAGTGTTGATATGGCCAACAGTGCTGGACAAGCATTACAACATGATAAGTATGTCAATTAATTATGACAAAATCCCCATAGTTCCATCTATATCCTCATGCCGCATTTCTTGCGGAGTAGGCAGAGAGAACAGACTGCCCTATTCTTACACACACTCCTAGCCTCTGTCACATTTGTGCAATTTGTCATACACCCTTCCCAATTTCTTTTACTCAAAACGTGTCCATCCTTGAAGATCTGTTCGACATGATCGGTCCAGGTTAGTCTTGGGTCTGTCGTCGTTCATTCTCTCAACATGCCCAAACCATTTATTCACTTTCTAGTCACATCACCCGTCTTACAGTCACTCATTTAATATCTAACAACCTTATTCTTAATCCAGTGTTTTCCCACACATTCTTCTTAACGACCTCGTTTCCACTGAATTCAACCCTGATTTGTCCTGCTAACTACCATACTTACTTTGTTCCATTTTATACCTTTGAATTAGGTTAAACATTCTCTGCTTATTGGTTAACTATCGTCTCTTCAGATACGATCAGCTAATCCCATTTTTCTTTGCAGGTTGGAATTGAGAAGTAAGGAACTTGAAGCTAGGCTAGAGTTGGAACAGACCGCTCGCTCAAGACTCGAGACTCAAGCAGCAAGGGCGAGAGAGGCGGCCAATACGAGCGCTCAGGCGGCCGGAGCAGCCCAGGCCCGAGAGGCTCAGCAAATGGAGGAGATCAGGAAGATGCAGAGACAGATAAGGTAACTAAATATTTTTAAGAGACATGTTCTTTGAATTTTCTTTACTCGACCTTTGGGCATTGAACACAAGCTGTTCAAACTTACTGTGAAGCATACAAAGAGATATTTGGGTTCATTTTTGATAAAATTGTCGAAAACTTAACTAAAAGACAGTGACCTGGCTTAAGTGAGTAAGAAGGCAAAAATGCCGACTAATCGGACATTTGAGTGTCGATTAGTCAGCTAGTGGGCCAAATCCATAGTTGGCCCATCACTAATAATATTGTCTGTTTTTATTCCAGGGATCTTCGAGAGGAACTCTGCACGGCAACATCAAAGATGGAAGAGGCTATGAGGGCACGAGGGGAGGCTGACAACAGACTGGAAGCCGAGAGAGCAGAGGGAGCCTCCACCAGGGGGGAGCTGCGGGAGGCCAGGGCCAGAATAGCCCTCCTCCAGCAGGCTATCTCCGACGAGCTTAGTCCCGACAATAACACTGATAGGTAACAATTTATTCAACGACTTTATGGTTATGTCTTCTTAGGTGACGGTAATAAATGTGACCAAACATCATTGGAGATGGTATAATTTCGGAATAACTGTTTCCTAAATTTGAATAAAAGAAATTTCAACAGGAAAAAAAAATTAACCAGTAATACCTGAACTCTCACCATCGTAATCTCTGACTCTGGTATCTTCAGTGCCGTACAATATATGATACAAGTCAATTTTGGAATGCAACTATGGATGAAACTGCAGTTCAATGGGGGCGTATTTTTTACCACTCACTAGATGGCGCTGCAGTAAATGGAGGTCTTAACAACTGTCATAACAAAACATACCATTTGTTTATTATCCATAGAATAATATATAGTACCTGCCGTATCTATGTGGACCTCCATTTACTGCAGCGCACTCTGGTGGTGAAAAAATTCGAAGACGCCCTCATTGAAATGCGGGCTTTTTTAAACCTGAACCATGAAATACTTACTAATGATTTTGAACCTATAATTTCCACAGTGATTAACACGCACACACACATTTTATAATATATACTTACACTACACGTACGCATACTACTATATAATCGTATTGTAACTAACCGTATTAACGTTGCACGTTTTATTTGTTAACTTGTTACAGTGATAATGACAGTTACAGCTCAGACGAGTCCATAGACACCTTCCTGGCCAATCACAAAATATCCGGCATCAATATCACGGGGAACCATTCACCAAAGTAAGTATAAATGTATTAGTACAGTATTTTAAGGTGGTCCGTAGTTGGTAACACTGTTAATCCCGTGAGCGTGGTTCCCCTTATTTATTATATTAAAAAAATGTTAATGTTTACTACCAGTGTAGAGGAAGAAGTCCCGCGACTGAAATGATGCTATTATGAGAATAGTTTTAGTAATTTGAGTACATGGTAACATAACTACGCCAAGTTGGTTGAGGCGGCATTCTCTCGAGCGGAAGGTGCCAGGTTCAAACCCCAGCGTTAGTGTGGTATTCCACACTTTGCGATACAGGCTTTTAGCCTAATGCAGAGTGTGCAGGAAAGTATTTGGGTTTGTGTATACAAGCCCAGATCCTTTTTTAAAAAAGTTTTGAGTAAAAGGAATCGTAGAGTGAGCGTGACGAGCATGAATGTGACGGAAGCGAGATATGTGTTAGGATAGGGAAATCTGTCTATTATTATTATTGGGTGCTTTGTTATTTAGAAGAGAAAGAAAGAGAAGTCTGGCATTCTGTTTTCTCTGCTTGCCATGCAGTGGATACGGTGTGACACTCTTCTTTCTTTCTGAACATTAAAAAAACTCGATATTTTTTTGACAATATATTCTCAGCAGTTTGTTTATATTATAACTCCGAAAGAATTAGAATAATAATGTTTTTGCTTCGTGATTAACTTATGTATTATTTATTTATTCAGGTCATCAGACGGTAGACAGAGTCGATCCAGTGTCTCGTCGTCCAAGCAATTGAGCCCAACCAAAGAATCATTTGCGTGAGAATCAAGCAACGGGGCTGAACCGTCCCCCTCGTCACCTACGACCGCCGTGGACAGTGCGGAGACGGGAACCCCAAACGTAATTGCAGTGCCGGGTGGGAGACATGCCCTGGTGTCAACCGTTGCTTACCTCTGCTGTTACAGACTGACATAGAATGTCATTTGTTCAAATGATTGACAGTTAAAACTACTTCAACTTGTTCCCAATGACTGAGTTGTTTGTTTCCCTGTTTTGCCACCAGGAGGTGCACTGGCAAATAGGGTCTATTGTCAAATTCAATGTCGAAATAGAATTCATAACCTCAATTAGGAGGACAAGATGTCCTACGTACACTTACTGCCCTTCTACCATGAAAAGAAGTAGATAAATGAAATAATTTGTGTACAGGTACGAGTATGTGATATTAAATGTATCGACTTGTATTGATACAGTTGAATAATGATATATCAATGTCAAATGGAATTAAAATGTTTTTTGAGTTGGCCAGTAGAAATTGCCATTAGGCAATAAGCCCGCCTTTTGTATTCTTATTTGTGCAATAAAGAGTATTTTATTTTATTTTCATTTTATTAAAGTCTATGGGTAATAGTGTTATAAGTCGCATAGATAGAGCTTCTAGTGACACTATCAAGTACCCAACTGCAATAGTCTATGTGTGATTTTTGACAATAGACCCTTACACGCGTGCTGCCATCTGGTGGTGATTCTCAGAAGCTCCTCTGTAAGCAACCCATTGAACTAACAGATAATATACAGTGATTGTAATTTCAATGATGAGTTATATTTGTTTCCATTCAATCCTGAAGAAAAAAAAATACTCTAAAACGAAATGCAAATAAAATTGTAAAATTTAGCCATGTTTTGATGGATTTTCTTATTAGAAAATTCACCCAATTGTGCATTTGACATTAAAATTTGTCCAATTAAATTTTATTCAATGTAAATTCATATGGTTAGCAATGATATATGTTGAAATATACGGAGTTGGTCTGTTTCAGCTTGCAAACTGTTTAGTAAAACAATTAAAATATTTAAATCATACTTATATAAACATATAGACTTGCTTAGAATTAACTGTATTTACAAACTAATATATAACTTCTTTATAAACACAGACAAAAATAATAGAAAGTAATGAAATTTTCGGAAGAGTTTTGACTATCAATTTGTGACTTTAAAATGACATATTGATGTAACAACCGATGCGGGTGCATTCCGTATTATGTTTTAAGGCATACAATGTTAAGGAATAGAATTGAATATTCTCGCTACGGTTGTTACGTCATTCTTCGTATATATCGATGGGTTAGTGCATGGCTTTGCCTCGCCTTTCATCTAGCGAAGTTGATTGTGAACTGTCTTCTTCGGCTTAGCAATAATAGATGGCGGTGTGTATAAAAAATACCACCCTCTCCCTTCAACAGGAAGAATGGCAACAATGTATACGGAATTCGACAACACAGCCGTCACTCTTCATGGTGTAGTGGATATGATCCCTACTATGCGTGACGAAGGTCTGGGTTCGAGTCCCAGCCGGGGAGAACTGAAATGGAGAATGTTTCTCGAGAGTAAAGTGATCACTTAAGCCAGCCGAGATCGGTCGTAAGCCCAACAGTGTTCATCCTTAATTCTTGTACACTGTTGTACGAATACTGAAAAAATAACTTATTTGGACAAACATAATAAAGATATGGTGCAGATTATAAATCATTTTCATCAAAAATTGGACATGCAACATCTGTGCACTAACTCATCGAATTTTTTTTGTTAAATCTCTTCCGTGGTGAATGTAAAACGAACTGGACTACAGTGTGCCTATGATATTTTGCACTTTTATACAATGTCGATAACTCTACATATAAATTTAAAAAATATTGATAATCAAAGTAACATTTAGTGAAGGTATTAGTAAAAATATACATAAGCCTACAAAATAACAAACAATTCTTCGTCCTTCTCGTAATGATTCAATATTGAATGTACTATTGTAAATTTATTGTTGCATGTTAAATGATTGTTTGATGTAAATGTTGTGATTTGTTCGTAGTTCTTCCTCTTATAACATATCTTCAGTTCAGTGGTGTGTTTAGACTTTTACGTATATCGTGAAAGTCCGTTTTGACGAAATGTAGTTATCTTAAAACAGTTTGCTCTATTCTGCATTAAACTTTAGAACACGCTAACCCAAATACTTTCTCGCACACTTTACAGCAAGTGAAAATAAAGACAGTAAGCTATTTCGACCGGCCATTGCGGGTAAACTGCTAGTCCTATGAAAAAACGTATAAGCATTTCTGGTAGAGAATTTAGCAAGGATTATTTTTGTCTTTGACTACTTTGTCATATTTCTTACTGTATCCCCAAAAAATGTGAAAAACCCAGTAAGTATAAACTTTCTTTTAAATCACATTTCGTTAAAAAACAGACAGGTCATATTTGTGCGGTCGGATCTTAGGTTATCAGTTATTTCTTGCCTGATATATCGGACTTGTTAAAAAACACACCACTGTTTGAATAACTATCAAAAGTAATAATACGTATACGTGTTCAAAACATTGTGATAAATATCGCAAACGGGATGTGCGTACATTCAAACTATTAATCCCGTATCCTATTTCATGTGTGATTGTATTATTTTGAAATGATTATATGACATTGTTGTTGTTGGAATTGTTTTGTATGTGGATTGCATTGTTGTTGTTATTATTGTTTAATAATACGAAAAGAATGTCTGGTTGTTCTGTTCCATGGACAGGACTATCTCAGACATTCATTGTGAACCTAAATTGTGAATGTTGAGATTTCTTTCAATTTTTTCCTTCAAACATTTTCAAATTGAATTCCTGCATTTTTTATGCACACTCTGTCGAGAAAGACATGGTTTTCAATGGAAAGCTTTTTGGGAATCACGAAATTCGGGCTGGGAATTTAAAGTCTAAAGCGGTCCACCACATTTACAACAATATTTATAGTTTTCAGTAAATAAAAAAATAAAGAATTGAAGTTGGTTTTTGATGTATTGACTGTTTCATTGTAAGGTTTTATGAGACTGTTAATGTTTTTTATAATATCATGAATATATTTCTCCTAGATAACCTTGCGTGTTTGTTGGATTTTTTATACTTAGGCAGATACTTCTGGCGTCAAATGACAAAACATTGTAACTTGTTCAAAGTCGCAAAATGCTGCAACTATAACAAATATACTAGATTTTGTGCCTGGCTGGTCTGTGCCTAGATTTTAGGTTTGATGCAACCACTATTGCATACATGTTGTCATTTTTCTCTTTACCCGTAAGAGGTATTTGGTTTTTAATAGCCCATGTCCTAGCCAGGATTCTGCTCTATCGTTATTCAAAATATGTAGTCTGGGAGTTCTCCCGTGTAAAACTGATTCCTGGACATAGGTGATGTAGTACCTATGCAAACTTACTAAAATATTACAGTGATTATTTGTTAGTTAGTGTTGCCGTTTGACGTCAGACGTAAGTTTAATATAATTATTAATTGGATAGTTGTGATGTGTCGTGTTGTGGAAAAAATAAAAGTTCATAATTTTATATTTGTAGGTCTTATTGAAAAGGAGAATACTACAGAATAAACAGGCCCAACGCAAACGAAATGTATCTCAAATGATAGGGAAAAATGAGTAATTAAACACTGCATAGGCGGCATCATTGAAATCAATGGCTTGAATAGAACTCTGTCGATATGATTCCGAATCATGTATTTGTTTTTGTATTAGAAAATTTATTCCATATTCTAATATGTATTAATATAATATCTAGTATTCTTAATGTTATATACTTAGGCCTAATGTATTTAATTAAATTTATCGTAACTTTACACATTTCGGGCTTGGAATTACTGAAACAGTAACTGAACATTTTTTGTTTACTGCATTTTGTACGAGAAAACAAAACAACACAACAGCCAAAGTGAGAATATTCAATTCTATTCCTTACGCTTTAATACAATAAGACGTATAATGGGATGCAGTCGCTTTGGCGGTTGTGTCAAATTGTAATTTCTTCAACATGTATGCGCTGTCTTAAAATTTTGACAATCATTTCAATATTCTGAGCCCTTTTTTACATTTTCTTTTCATTTATTTATTACGCATTTACTTTTTTCTTTCAATTATTTCACTCCTGTATGTTTAAATGGAGATTTACTGTACAATTTACCATTGTTTTTTTGTGCAGTAAATGTACATTTAATTAATTGCAAACAAAATAATCACTAGATTTGTCGTAAATGTTTCATTTAGTGAACATTTATTATTACTGTAAATTTACATATTTTTCAATGAAGCAAAATCAGAAGTGATTCATTTATGAAAAGGTGTAGTAAACTTGCAACGTTTTTTTACTGTAAATTTACATTTACTGGACTGTAAACCAACATTTATTATTAGTACTATGTTAGTAATTGTGTATTATTTATTTATTGAATTGTTTAGGGTAACAACTCCCACTTGTAATTTTTCTTTGTAAATAAGCATTTTTCATTTGTAATTTAAGATGTATTCTTACTGATGTATTTAGTTGATAATACATACAAATAGTATTGATGATTTTGTAATATATTGTTGTTATTTTAAATATTTTATTTACATTTAGTTTATTATTATTATTATTAGTAGTTATTGAATTTTTAGGAAATGTATTTTTTAATATTTTTAGGTTACCTTTAATGTTTTTTTTCTCCCTTTTGATATTGTTACTGAATTGGAATTTGTACATATTATTTGTCAGGGAGAATATTGTAGTTATACATTTTATCGTCCTTAATCAAAAGGTAACTCGACGGGAATAATATTTTTGGATACCTTCGCTCCTGATACTTAATCAGATAAGTTTATCGTGTGTTCCATCAGTTCCCAACCGTTTTTAGCTCACGCTAAATTATTGTATTTCATGAAAATTGTTTAATGGTCAGAAATATGAAGACAGAGTCAGTGACTAAATCTGTTTTTTTTTTTCAAGAAATTGTGTATTTTTTTATGCAAATCATTTATTTCTACATGTCAGCCATAACCAATTTTTTGCGATTTTCTACCATCAGTTTGGGGACCGCCGGTCTAACCCAAGTTTGAGAACCATTTCACATTAAGTTGCTACATTCTGTTAATTGTTTCTATACAGTAACAATATCGAGAGGAAATGTCGACAGTTTGCGTAATACAATCAATCCTAATTGTCATTTTTAACACTCATGAAACCATTCAGTAAAAAAAAGTTGTTACGAAAGAATTGAACGAAGCCGAAATCAGAGGAATTTGTAGCTTGTGTTCTATTTTACAGTCCGTCAAGAAAGATATGGTTTTTAACGAGGGCGCTACTATTATCTTTTGGCAACCATAGTGGCAACACTTGTAGAATTTCAATAGAAATGTCATTGTTGCCAGCACATAAAATCATAGTTCTCAATTAATTTGGGACCATCTATTTCTTGACAGACGGTATATTATGGTGTACAGTCTCTCACGAAACATTTGATCTCGGATATACAATTATATTTGCTGGCAACAATTATTATGTGTTGCAGCTATGGTGGCTAAAAGAAACGTACACGTAGTGCCCTCTGTACAATGAATCTTAAAGCTTTGCAGAGTTGACATTTTGTCTGATTGTTTTACGAGACTGTTGAGTATTTTTTGTATTATTATATTATACTTAGTACTGCTGCCAAAATAATATCACAGAATGACATAATATAATACATAGTAGGTAATCATATACTAGTTGTGGTTAACCCTGTAATAGTAAATAGTATTGTTTTATTTATATAATCCTTCTGTATAGCAAGTTATCCACTTTATTATACCTAAACACTTATTCTATATTATCTTTATTATATATTACCTTATAATATAATAATAAATCAAATGTTTTTATCTAACACATGTCTTTTATTTTGTCTATGTTTATACAGGGTGTTTGATAGATGGATGTATATATTTTTAGGGGTGATAGTAAAGGTCATTTGGGATCTTTTGAGTCAAACTTAGCTTAGTCCAAAGTCGCTTGGTTCTCGAGTTATTCGAGATTTTAACTTTTTATCGAAAAACCCCGAATTACTCAAGATTTACCCCAATAGTTTCGTAAGTATAGGTACCTACTCAGTTCTGTAATTATTTTTTATTTCTTGAATATGTGTTTGGTCTGTTAAACTCATTAGTTTCAATCTAAATAAACAATAATGATAAAAAATTTCGGATTAAAGTTTCGACAAATAGTTATTTCGAAAACGAGTCACGACTTTAGACGAGATTTTCCTTAAGAAGAAAATTGCCAAAAGATTCAGAAATTTGGAAAAAACTTCTCTGATTTATGCTCTTTCAAATGATGTACAAAACATAACAATAAAACATTGGTTTCATAAAGATATGATACAATAACTTCATGAGATCACTACTAATTCACGAGAATTTCCATACAAGTTTGAAAACAAGAAATCGAAAGGAATGTATTGTTCACTATGCAACCTGTTCCTATGGTAAATATGTATGGAAGTTTGCTTAAATTTGTAGTGATCTCTTGAAGTTATTATATCATATCTTTATGAAACTAATATTTTATTATTATGTTTTGTACATCATTTGAAAGAGCATAAATCAGAGAAGTTTTTTCCAAATTTCTGAATCTTTAGGCAATTTTCTTCTTAAGGAAAATCTCGTCTAAAGTCGTGACTCGTTTTTGGACTAACTATTTATCGAAACTTTAATCCGAAATTTTTTATCATTATTGTTTATTTAGATTGAAACTAATGAGCATGATAGATCAAACACATATTCAAGAAATAAAAAATAATTACATAACTGAGTAGGTACCTATACTTACGAAACTATTGGGGTAAATCTTGAGTAATTCGGGGTTTTTCGATAAAAAGTTAAAATCTCGAATAACTCGAGAACCGTGCGACTTCCCAACTAGCAAAATTCGGTCGCGAGAACGTCGCAAGTGAAGTCGTATAAGCGTCGTGAATACCTTCTATACGACGCGAAAAGGGCCCAGATTATACGACTATTCAGTCGGATAACCGTCGTATTAACGTGATGCTTGGAACTTTTCAGTCGGATAGCTGTTGGGTAATGGTGACACGAGACCGCTTAAATTGATTGAGTAAGCGTCGTATAAACGTGCTTTACGGTTCAGTTTAGTTGGAATATGGTGTTCATACACACTTTTATTCAACCAACTCTGTCCTCGCAAGCAGCGTTAGTGACTTAGTGAGGTTATCAAAACAATGGAGATTTTAATATAATTTATTTCGTTACAAGACTAAGAATTTATTGGCTTCAATTTTCATCAGCTCATGTGTTGTGTCTAAATTATCATAACTGCCCCTGATTTCTCTTGAGAATTTAATTTTATCGTCAAGTATGTGCATATTTTTAACAAAACTTTGATACCCCTTTTAAATTTGTTAGAATTTAAGAATGTGAAATTAAAAATTATGAGGGTTTATGAAGAGAATTCCGCCATCTTTTCCATGTGGTGCAGGCGACTTTTACCCAACCAAAATCTAATTTCAGATCGTATAAAAGTGGTCTGCTCCACTTGATTATTACGCCATTTTAGTGGTTCCATACAGGGTTGTCAATTTTTTTACAAGATACTTTATAGTTATATTAAGATTTTGTTTCGCAGAGAATAAACATAGCAGTACCGAAAAACACATATTAATCTACCAGATTTGATACGCTTACGATAGTAATTATTGGATGAATTAAATTTACGTTAACGAATTAAATTTCCATTCTACAAAATACTTTATCTTTAAATCGTATTTTTTTATTTCTTGGATACTTACATGTTTTGTTCTTTGTTTTTCTTTTTTGTGTTTATTATATAGCAGGTAAAATATGGAATCTTTGTTGGTCTGTTTATAGGTGATATGTTTATTTATATTATTTGTTGTTGTGACTGTATGATTCCGATAAGAAAATAAAATAAAATAAAAATAAAATAAAATATCATATAATTTTTACTTAGTAGCTTGCGTGGCGCACCGCATTGCTTGGGTTGCAAAATACAGGTTTTCCGCACGATTATTTAAATTCATAATTTTAATTAGATTCAATTAAGCTTTCTGAATCATTTTCAACACTCGTTACAATATTTTTTGAATAAATATCCATTGGGTTGTCATTTTCAATACAATTTGTCTTTTCCGATACGCCACCTGAAAATAATCATAATAATGAGTGACGATACTGACTTTTGCATTCGGATTTTTTTATAAAAAATATTGGCAACCCTAATCGTTTTGAACTTGTCCGCATCCACTTCACACTGTTAAGCTGCGTGCGCACTTTTAAAAATGGCGATTTTGGTTATATGTAAGTTGCAAAATCACCTTTATACGACATTCGTCGGATAAAAGTCGTGGAAATCTCAATTATGTTGTATAAACGTGGCGTGTCATGACTATTATACGACCAAATTGGAATGGTCGGAATATGGTGGTCTTCGAACCTTTTTCACGATCATAGTTCGGATAAGAGTCGCACAAATAACGTTTTTACGACTATTAAGTAGACTTGGCGACGTCAATCCGACTGAAACGATTACCGGACAAAAAAGGTTATGTCTGATAAGAGGTTTTTCTAGCACCATTATACGATAGTCGTATAAATGAGTTGAATAAACGTTTACTCGACTTTTTTATCCGACTTTTTAGGGTTTGTGACTAAATTGTCGCAAGAGTTACTTTTATACGACATGGTGGTAACTGAATTACTTCTATACGACGTTTATACGACTGATTAGTCGAATAAGAGGCTCGACTTACGACTATTTTGCTAGTTGGGTTTGGACTAAGCTAAGTTTGGCTCAAAAGATCCCAAATGACCTCTACTATCACCCCTGAAGATATATACATTAGGGTGCATCACCGGATGTATGAAAAAAATTTTTTTTTCGAATCTCGAAGAGCCCTAGTGCGGAAAAGTTGCAGTTTACTAAGAGTGTTAACCACACCAAATATTAGATTCCTAGGACTCCATCTTAAGGTTCCGCAACGACCTTGAAGTTTTGAAAAAAATGAAAATTTTCCATAAATTTCTAATGTATGCAAGGTCTTATAAAAAGCATTTTGTCTAAAGTTTTCAATAATATTTTTACTTAGGAATGCTTACAATACTAAAACAGCAATAAATTCATTATAAACATTTGCTTTAGAATAATAATCTATATTGAAAACATACTAAAAAACATGCCTACAAAATAAGTAACAACATTTTATAAAGAAACACTTACGGAGTAAATGGGGCGAGTGAAAACGTTTTAGCGATTGTTTCTGGTTTAAGTTTGTGCACATTATTATAAAATTGTCCAAATTATTCTGTTTTGAACATATCAAGTAGGTATTTTGGTGTGTATAGTTAAGTCCAAATATTGTACTGCAATTAAAATACTCCACATCGATTTTCTGAAAAAGTGTACATATTAATCGTTGCAATCGCGAAGTGATGAACCAATTGAACTTAAAAATTCACAGGGTTCAGTTATTTCACCATTTAACTAAATATATAAGTGCCTTAGTTTCCATGTACTAGACAAATTAAATCATCGAACAAATCACCCTACTTATTTTTCTATATAGCAAAATAATCCCTCCTATTCAAGCGCATCACAATCAATAACTGTTAGATGTTGTAGAGATATATTTTCAGTTTCTAAATTTTGTTCGATAGCCCACCTATAATTATATCTAGTGCAAATCCAGTTTCAGGTGTAATATGTGTTATATTATCACTCCCAGGTTTGCGAATCAATGAAAAATGTTCCTCGATTAATGCATTTTGTAGAATTTTCCAACGTTTATTTGATTATTTAATTCGGCTAATTATTAATTTTATTCGACCATCAAAAAATAATTCATAAATCTGAATGTTTCGTGGGTGTTTATACCATAGATTTATAAGGTAGGTACTAAGATACTTAGTATAAAAGTCTATGGTTTATACCGAAGAGCTCAGGGCAACGTGCTTTTGTATCACACAACATAACAGACAAAAACCAACTCTATCAGAAACTTTATATACCTATCACGATTAATGATTAATTCTGGTGTGTAATAAAAGCGTTATCCTGTCGAAATTATTTGAATAGTTTTCTGTTTGTGGTAGAAAATATCATATTAGGTGTTTTACGATCAGATGAATCTAATAATAAATTGCTGTAAGTAAATACCATCCAGGTGTCCTTCTTTCTATTTTCTTATCTTCATTCTTGTCACCATTGACTATTATCATTTTCATAGGACCCCTTTGGTCTTATAAGAATAGTTTTCCTTTTAATGACACGTTTAAATCTTTGGAGCACAGGCATGTGATCCTGCATTTACATAAAGCTTCATCGAAAAGTTAAGAGCTATATTAATGAAATTTATTCACCCTATGCTAGAAGCTCTCAGATGTTTATCGGCTTTAAAAAGAGTTTATCCTATTTTTATACTTCAAATGAAAATTATTGATCATTGATCAAACTCTTGTTTCAAAGAGAGTTAGTGGTGAAGCATTCTTCCGTATATATAAAAAAATACTGTCACCAAGTATGTATTTGGGGGTCCTGGGCTCCAAATAGAGGATTATGGGTTCCATGTATTGATTTCCAAGTTATTATTTAATACTCATAACACTTTAATACGTGATCATACGTAGGTAACACATTTTCTTTGAAAATTTCAAATGTTCCTATTATTGGGCACTTAGCTGTCGAGTATACATATTATTATTTTTTTATTCTAAAAAAACAATATTTAAACGCTAATTATGCACTTTGGGTATCTACTGCTACCTACTATCAAAGAAATGTATAAATGTTTCACCTCCGCTAAAATAAAAAAAGTACGAATTTTCAACAATTTTGTGGTCAATATTTTTTCAGAGAAATAAATATTTTTGCGGGAAAAACTATAAAAAAGAGTACATACACTATTTTTATTTGTTCGTAACTCAAAAAAATCATAAAAAAATTCCAAGCAGTATTTAAAAAATAATTTTTAAAAAAGGGCGTTTTCATCATTTTTTCCCAACATAAATGCGCGTTGCGGAACCTCAGGACATTTTTTTTTTAATTTTTAAAGCTGATTTTTATTCATTTGAGACCCAAATGCAACCTTTTGGAACTAGGGAAGATCGAATTTCCCAAGAAAAGGAAAACGGCCCACCCTAATGTACATCCATCTATCAAACACCCTGTATATATTTCTAGGCCGGCGCCATATTGTTCATACAGGCCGGGTCCAACTGACATTTGACGATGATGACGCCATTAAAATGTATAGGAAAAAATATTCCGTAGTTCAAGTGTTTGTCACTGATACAGATACAATAGCGATACAAGGTGACGTCACCAATCATGGTGGTGATGGAATTCGTGTGTGTAGGCGCGTATACTATTGCTGGCTTCGTATATTTCGAATACTCTCGATCACTCAGTCTCGCAATTAATATCTGACTTTCTTGTCCAACGTCCTTTCATACAAAAACGCACATCCTTTGAAACCCCTCAAACGTTTTACATATTTTCTATCTCTGGAGAAGTCTGATCCAATGTCATACAGAATCGTAATGTCATCTAGTTTACACAATTGCCAAAAGTTTCAGAGCTCTAGCTAGTCTGAAAATATGTTAAAATTCGATTGCATGATTTGGAGGCAACAACACCAAAAGAAGGTAAAGAAAAATGAGTAATGGGTGGAGTAGAAAAAAAGATCATGGTTTTTAAAATACATTTATTAATAACACAATATTAAAAAGATCTGAGATATACCTGAGTTATTTTAGGTATTGAACCGGATTTATCTGCATTCCACAGACAGAAATACATATAAGTTTTTTTCTCAACAGAGACGAGAGGCATCTTCATTCACATAAGTTTTATTTTTACGCTCGTAAATAACACGCAAGCATTGAAACCATGGTAGCGTTTTTTACAAACTCACGTGACTGATTACATAGTCCAATAAACTCAGTTTTTTTCAAAATGTCGAAATACAGTCACATAGTTAATCCCGAAAACATCAGTGAAATAGTTCACATAAGGCTACATTATGTGAATGAAGATGCCTCTCGTCTCTGTCGAGGAAAAAACTGTAATTATAATATTAAAAGCTAAATATTAATTTACTAAGTAGACAACAGTTATGATAATTAATATTGTTCCCAGCCATCTTTCACATTAAGATGAGCGAGTCTCTCTCCGATTGTAATATCATCGTGTCGGCACATTCTCTTATAGTCTGTATGTTTCTGGATGAATTTCTCGTGTTTATTCAGCGCTTTGGCATGACCGTGACATTGTTCCTGCAAAAATAAAACAGTCATTACATTTAGATTAGTTTAAAATTAGGTTTGTAATCTAATTAATAATTAAGCTAGAAGCGGTTTTAATCTCTTTATTAGCATGTAAAAATATGTTTTTTGAAGTTTGCACTAATTTTTCGCTTGTGCTATAATATTGGGTGTCCGAAAAACCTATTTTTTCGCTCGGGTAGGGCGAGTGTGCAGAAATTTAGAATGTGTTTTTTTTAACAGTTCAGTAAAATTCACAATGTTTAGGCAAAAATTGTATTTTTTTCGCTCGGATGCGGGTGAGTCTGGGTGCTAAAACGGGTCGTCTGTAGTATATGGTCGCTTCATGCCATGTTCAAACCATGTTTTATTATCATATTATATAATAAATCTTGTTTTTTTATGTAAAATTTCATCATCATGATTTCGGGGCGAGTAAACACCGTTTTTTATACCAAAATAATAAAAAAAGATCGTGTTGACGCGTGGATTCCTCAGCCAAATACAACGAGGCGAGTATGCTACAGTCAAGCCGCTAAAACAAAATGAGCTTGACAAAAAGTGGGGCCGCAATCAATAGTGCAATATTTCCCAGAAAGCCTCAGAAATCAGTCGACAGAAGATGTGAAATTGTCTCTTTTTACATCTCACACTTGTTTCAATAAGTTTTATTAACATGGCATAACATAATCATACCTCAGACAAGTATGGATGCCTCAGCAAAAGCATATTTCTCTCCTCCATCTCCATGCACCATAATTTGTTTCTGAGGATCGGCATTGTAACTTCCCTCACAAACCTGTCTTTCCCAGACCAAATATGACCGTGGGGCATGAGGTTTCTTCTTAACAACGTTAATGTAAGACGCATCGTGAATTAAACTTATTCAATACTGTTATTTTCAATAATTCCCTCAATAACAGGACACTTCTGACACTTCCCCCTTCAATGCAATTTTTCTAACATAACCTTAAAAATGTTTGTTCTTTTTGACAGTTTAGTGCTGTCAAAATAATGATGCCTACGATAAAAAAAAAGTGTGCAGCATTTTGGCAACACCAAGTTTTTTGACATATGAGAAAAAATGAGTAAAATTTGACATTTCAATTTGATTTGTTTTCAAAATTTCTTCTGCGTTTTGTAAGTTTTGTTACACAATAATTACGAATTTTGGCCGAACGAGTTTAATAAAACTATTTTTGATAAATATTAATTCAAAAGGATTGTCGTTTCGTAATATCGCAAAGTGAAAGTGATTTCAATCGTTACAAAATTATTCTTATAATTATAACCTTAAAATATTTTGTTTAAATAGTTTTATCATTTTAGAAAACAAACAAGATAAAAAGTCATTTGATAAAGTCTAAATATATTATTTTGTGTACATTGTGGTGCAGATTGCGTCGTTTTGAATAAATACTATAATTTTATGCATTCGTTTTAAGAAAATGATATTTTAAACATAGGTTGCAATGTTTTTTCCTACCGCTTTACGTTGCAACTTAATTAAGACAGCGTTTTGTGGTGTGTTTGCTCCTGTAAAGGAGAATACAAATAATATAATTAGAATAAGTGTAAGAAACTTTGTCACAATTAGTAATAATTCGTTTAAAAATAAGTTTTGTTTTCCTATGAGTTCTGTGAATAAAGATTGTTGGAATATAAGATGTCATGTAACTACGACGACACCCAATGATCCATTTTACAATAAGAGATCTCACAAGAAGAGATATGCTCCCGACATTGATCCGGAGAACTTTGAAGAAGGACGATATAATGTGGTTGCATTTTCCACAGCTAACGAATATAATTTGATTAAGTTGAAGAATGGATTGATTGAGCAGAATTTATATAATCCACAAAAGTAAGTTACATATTATTGTAGCGGTATATGTTTTTATTTAATCGGACACTGCAAAATTATCTGCACTTTTTTTCACATAAATCATGTTTATTAACAAAATCTTCACTAAATTCTAAATCAGAACCCACAAATTAGTATCTTAATCGAAAGCCAAAATTGTTTACTACGATTTGTGGTTTGTTTTGTCAAAATCGAGTCAGTAGTTTGATAGATATTGTCAAAAAACCTAAATGAGAAATTTTCATACTCCTCAATTTTCAAAAGGCCATATCTCCAAAATTGATAATTTTTGGATATGCATCTTCTTACCTTTTTTTCATATTTTTTCATTCTCTATCACCTAGCTCCAAATATCTGAACAACGGAACCAATCACCCTGTATTGCGTACACGTTGTTTCGTAATAAAGTCATTTTTCTCTTTAACCGTAAGAGGTATTAGATTTTTATAGGATTCTGCTCTATCGCTACTCGACATATGTAGTCTGAGAGTTCTCCCGTGTAAAACTGATTCCTGGACAAAGGAGATTTAGTACCTATGCAACCTTACTAAAATACTATAGTCATGATTTTGTTTAGAGTTGCAGATCTTGATTTAACCGATGTTGTCATCACTGCTGCCAACTACAGTGTGGGACTTGAGCCGCGTCACATGTTTTTCTTTCGAGAAGGCTCCGTGGTGTTGTGGAATTGTTCGGAACTAGAAATAAGTAATGTTCTCTCATTCTTGAAACAGTTTGAAGAAGGTTCTTACGCGGAAAGACTTGTTTTGAGAGAAAAGGAATATATGTCCTACAAATATCAAACACCTGGGTAATTATTAATGGTTCGACATTTATTTTGTGGAACTGTATTATTAATTTAAAGAAATACTTCAATTTTTTCTTTTAAAATGAATCAGGGTTTATCGAAATAAACACAAATACATCTTTGTACACTTCACAGAAAGCTGAAAAGCTTGTGTTGTGAAGTGGAGTAAGTCAGTGATTGAACCTGCACCCACCGGATTAACAGTCGAGCGTGTTACCAACCGGGCTACCACCCACCAAATGTGTGTAAGATCTACGGTAAACATTGACAGATAGTATAAGAAATGGAGTGATTAGAGAGTTGAGTGACTGTAAAACGGATGTTGTGACTAGAATGAAAGTGAACAAGTTGAGATGGTTGCGATATGTAGAGGGAATGAATGATGAAAGGATAACAAAGAATATATACCTGGGAGAAAGAAAAGGTATAAGGAAGGGCAGCCGTCCAAGATTCTCATGGTTTGATCATGTAGACAAGTTTCTCAATAATGGGCGCGTTCTGAGTAAAGGGATCTTAGAGTGTGTAAGATGAATTGCATGAATGTGACGGAAGCATGAAGTGTGTGTAAGGATAGGAAATTCTGTTCTCTCTGCCAATAGTCATGTGATAGATAAATAAATCTTTATTAGCCAAAAATCAAGGAGAGTTACAAAACAAGACAATAGTAGTATGTTTACTTATAGCAAAAGCAATATCTTACAGTCAACTCTGATAAGCTCGTCCTAGTGAATAAAATAGTATCTATTATACATGTAATGTAACATATTTGTGTATTTTGTTCACTAAAATGTAAATAAATGAGTTTTATGGTAATTTAACATTTAAGGAAGAAATGCCAATTACACGCTTCAACATATCTGCTGGGACCTGAGCCGGAGAATATTCTGGAGAAATACACATTCAGCAATGCAATGGCACAGTCTGTCAAGCTGGGAATATGGGAAGCCAGTTTAGATGATTATGCTGACTCCATTGTCAACCTGACCAGTGATCTTCAGAAGGGCGTACCTATCAGTATATCCAGGAGTGAGGTAACATTATCATTACAAGATTATTTTGAAAAACACTAAGTATTTATATTTTGTGAAAACATTGGATTTCCTTCATGTATTGTAATATTTCCAGGTATTGAGAAAGACTGGCACCTTGTATGCTTTAAGACACAATATAAACCTGGAATCTGATCTCTTGGATACACCGGACTTCTACTGGGAGAGAGCTGAATTGGAAAGGCTGTATATTGATACTGTGGGATACTTTAGCATCAGCAGGAGGACAAGGGTGAGTATTATCCATTATCACATGTCCTCTCTGTCATCACATGGAACCCTGTCCATTATCACACGTAATTCCATCCATTATAACATGTAATTCCAACCATTATCACATGTAATTCCAACCATTATCACATGTAATTCCAACCATTATCACATGTAATTCCAACCATTATAACATGTAATTCCAACCATTATCACATGTAATTCCAACCATTATCACACATAATTCCATTCATTATCACATGTAACTCTCTAGAGTAATAGGAATGCTTAATTATTTCAGATATTAAATGAGAAACTCTCCCACTGTTTGGAACTCTTGGAGTTGGTCTCCTCGCAGCTCAGTGACAGACACCACATCCGACTGGAATGGATGATCATTATACTCATCATGGTGGAGGTCGGCTTCGAAATGCTGCATTTTGCGGAAAGATTTTTATTATAGTAATACAGTAACCTAACCTAAACATGTTAACTAACCTAACCTCACCAGGAGTGAGGCTACAGTTAACGTATTCTTTCAATTGATATCCAGACTTTTTAACGTCTACATTATGTATATTTGTATCCCAATAGATGGAGTACAGTGTGTCGAGGAAGACATGGTTTTTAATGAGGGCGCTACTTGTAGCTTTTTTAAATTTGAATAGAAATGTCATTGTTGCCAGCAGACAAAATTGTAGTTCAGAATTAATCTGAGACCATCTCTTTCTTGACAGACTGTAGTTTAGATGGAGTAATTATGTCATTTAAAAAAGCACCCTGATTGTTTTTGGTGCTAATTTTAGAAATTTGTATATTATTTTAATGCCATATATTTTATAATAAATAAAGTTATTAAAATGCCAAAGAAATTGTGCGAGTTTAATTATATTCCTTTTATTCATTACTAGCTTTACCCTGCGCTCCGCCTGCATAGGTGGCATCATCGAAATCAATGTTTAATAAGTATAAAGGTAGCCCATCTTCTTCTTCATCATCAGCCTTGGTCCCTCCTCTGCTAGATGGAACTAAGAAATAATAATTTTTAAAAGATCGTTGCAACATACGCACTCCTGAATTTATACAATCTGTGTCTCCTGAATTTCGAATAGGTATTTCACACATTGAGGCATTGATTTCGATGATGCCTCCTACGCAGTATTTACTCATTTTTACCTATCATTTGAGTTATATTTCGTTTGCGGCAGACCTGGTTTTTTAGAGCATTCTCCTTTGTCACTTTTGTTACAATGAGAACACCCCAGGTTTTGAATAATGGGAACAACACATATTTGGGGCAATGTGCAAACCCACTTAGGGAATAATTTTGGGAGGGTAGTAAAATAATAAGCATTAGTTTAAATCACTTGTATATTTTCAAAATTTACATTTGGTAGGTACTTATTACATAATTACTTAATTACACATGCAGGTTGCAAGTCTTAATAAAAAATATATAAATGTTACTTCATTCAGTACATTACAGATAAACATTGTATTATTGTGTGTCCAGATTCACTACATCGCAAACAATTTTAATATTTCATACAACTCCTAAATATTTTGCAATCTCTCAGAGAAATCACGAAGCTTTATCTATCAGAACAGTTTTCTATTCATCGTACAGTCTCTCAAGAAAGACATGGTCTCAAACGGAGAACTATAATTTCGTTTGCTGGCAACAATGACTGAGCGTTGCTACTACGGTTAGTGAAAAGCTACAAGTAGCGCCCTCATCGAAAACCATCTCATTCTTGACAGACTGTACGTATTGTGTCTTCCCAGGACATTCGTGACTCTGTGATCTCTCTACAGTGATACATGGACCATTTTTGGATATCTCATTTCAAACATAATTTGTAATTAATCATTTGATAATTTCGTCATGCAGGTCTCGCCATTATTTGTCCATAATATCAATATCACATATTTACACATGTACAGGGTTAGTGCGGTAGTTTGGAGCACCTGTCTCCTAAGCTGTTAGTGCTGAGTTTGAATCCCAATGTTGACAATGTATTCTTCCACCGCCACCTTGACATTCCTCTCTTTCTCTAGCCATGATGTAGGATTAATACATTCAATGTTATAGGCGAGGTTGCCATCACCGTCGCTAAGGAAATGTATGGAATAACAGTTCCTTAACAAAAAGTATGACAGACATATATTGTTACGAGATTTGACAGGAGTAGTTGTCCTATGCAATATTGCCAATCCTACAGCATGGCTAGAGAAAGAGCCGAGGCGGAGCCGATTCTACACCTAACGATACAGGTTTTTTTTTTAATAAGTCTGGGTTTATCGAAATAAACCCAAATACACATTTGTACAATTCACAGTAAGCTTGTATCGTGAAGTGAAGTAAGTCGCCATCAGGGATCGAACAATGGAGCGAGTTACCAACCAGGCTACCGACCACCTCAAAATCGAGAGGTATGTATTTGAGTTTGTGAATACAAGCTCAGATCCTTAAAAAGAAAAACCAAATACATTGCACAACTCGGTATAGATGATTTGGTCTATGGCATCTCCAACTCCATGTCACTCCATACAGCTTCCGTCTCGCTCTCCTCCTGGCCATTGCTTGCGTCACTGGGAACATTGGGCTCCGCCACCAAGTCATATGTGTTGTCAGTCTCCTCTACACCTAAAATGAAAATATATCTTTATAATAGAGATGTACCGACTAATCGGGAAAGTCGACTATCTGGTCAATAATGCCGTCTATTATAGTCGGCCAAGTAATCGGTCATTTGAGTGCCGTCTAGTTGTCGGCCATCGATAGTATTTTTTTATTGATTCAGTCTTTTATTTAGAACAAGGATCAAATTTCCCACAAATAACGTTTTGAGTTTGTTTTTTGCTCTCCTGCAAAACTGATAATTCGACAATGAGCTTGTTTTAGCCGTGTACCCTTCAATTGAATAAATTTACGTCTTTCATTGTTTTGTCAAAAAAATTGTTTATGCTTTCACTCAACCTGAAATTAACACATTCACTGCTACAGGAAATACCTAATGATGTTGAACTGAGTTGTAGAAATTTTAACATCCTCAAGAAACCCCAAAAAGTACGACTTTTGCATGTGCTACATTCCTTTTAGTATATTTCGTAGTACGCTACAACAAAATAGGCCGAGGAACATTGAACAGTATCATGTTGCATATTTGCACCAAAAGTACTGCGTGAAAGTATACTATGACGCGAATCCGCATCATTAGCATGCAACGTGTTAATATGATACTTTACCGGCATGTGGTGTCGTGTTAGGTTGTCCATGCGAGGGAGCTCTGTCTAACTGTGCTAGAGCCTCCAGGACTTGTCTACTCCCTGGTTCCAGGGCCAGGGCTGCTACGTAATGTTGCAACGCTCTCTCAGCACCTCCCGTGCCACCTCGTCGGGCCCACGCCTCGCCTAATGCCTGGTGGAGGCTAGCCGATGGAGATACTGACACCTGAAATTAAAAAAAAAAAGAATATACAGGTGTCCCGTAAGTCAACGATATCCCATGGATGGGTGATAGACCAACTCATAGAGGACCAGAAAATCGAAATATGACCTTAGTAAAAAATTCGCGCATTCTCGAGATATCAGCACTTTTTTATTTTTCATGAAATTCGACACCTTCGTTCATTTTTTCGAACGCCGCGGTCACAAAATTCAATATTCTAGGATTCAAACTTTTGTAATCCTGAATAATCCAGCTTTTTGGTTGTAGTCCAAAATAAAACTTATTATTTCACAATTTTGGAAAAAAGAGCATTGTTTCCGGCTCTCGAGTTTTTTGTTTTTTATTAGCAAATTTCGTTCCTTTACACTGTAAAAAAATTGTATGACATTAAGCTGGAAAATTATATTAAAAACTTCCACATATGCTAACCTGTTTCTCGAGTAAATCTATTGAGGCCTGTGAGTCGTCATCAGTATCCAGCACTCTGGCCAGTGCCAGGGCGGCGGGGAGATGTGTCTCATCCTGTATGAGAGCCTTCTCCAGGATTACTTTAGCTTTACTCATACTACCACTACCTCCCTCCTTGATCAGGGCATTAGCATACAACTGTAACAAATCAAAACATGCGTTACAATTAGTATTATTGAATTTTTTAAATCATTGGAGGTGGTCAGTAGCCTAGTTGGTAACGCAGTCGACTGTTAATCCGGCGGGCGCTGGTTCAATCCCCAATGCCGACTTACTCCACTTTACGACACAAGCTTTTCAAGCTTGCTGTGAAGTGTACAAAGATGTATGTATTTGGGTTTATTTCGATAAACCCAGATTCATTTTCTATAAAAAAATATATATATATTGTGAGAACATCGGATCTCCTATAAGTCGTAGTTGATCACAGTAAACCAGTCGTCATAAATCTGGTGCAAAGTCCATCCTTTGCTGTATATCTGTTGAGATAACCACTTAATCACTAGGTTTTGTGCCCTTCCCCTTTAACCATAATAAGGTATATTCTCCCGTGTAAAACTGATTCCTGGACATAGGCGATTTAGTAACTATGCAACCTTACCTAAAATTTTTGGTCATTAGAATGTTTAAAAACTTTGCATTTTTACCGTCAGTGCTCTGGGACAGTTGGGAAGGGCTTTATAACAGTTAGCCGCCACGGCTGTAGCGTCTCTGGGTCGTCTGAGGGCGATGTGACATTCAGCTAGTCCCATGTACGCCTCAAACCTTCCCGGAGCAGATTGTAGGGCTTCCCTAAAGTGGGCCAGAGCCTCGGGATATTTCTTCATAGCGAGTAGAATGCTGCCTGAAACATAAAAGAGAGAAATTAATTTGAGTCCTAGACATGGCTCTAGACAGGATGCAGCATTACGTGAACTCTCTTGGGGAAAAAACAGGATGGGTGTTTCGAGTCTGCATCGGCTGGCTTAAGTGGTCACTTTATGTCAGGGCAACGTACACCCTTTTAACCACATTCTTCTGTGAAAACTTCTTTTTCATTCTAGGTTGTTCACATCCATCCATTCATATCTATTTATATATTCATTCACAAAAATAATACACTCTCTGGCATGACGGCTTTTGCGCCGAAGAATGTGCAGATATGAACAAAAAATATATAAACACTCAAATGTATCAAATATACCTTTTCTAATGAACATACATCAACCACCCTCATATCTCTCCAACGAGCTGCCCCAGCACTGTTAACTACTATCGTCTACTGATACTACAACATATAATATAATCATACCTTTTAATAACAATGGCTCAGGATCTCTGGGGTCCATCATACACGCCTTCTGTGCAAAGTACGCAGCTCTAGGCAAGCGTTGGGCGTCTCTATGTGCATAGCCCAACACAATCCAGTGCTCCCTGCCATACTCGTTTGCAGGCAACGTTGAAGGAACCAGGCGTGGAGTCCGTTCCCGGAGTAATCCTTCGTGACTGAGGCATGCCGCATAGTGTCCCAAACCTCGTCGCATCAAAGGATCCGTACTGTGAGCCTAGAGAAGATAATATAACAACTGTTTCTGAAGACTAAATAAATACGTAAATTTACAGACCTAGAGGTGACCTTATCCAGACATGTAAGATTATGAATGGCTATCTGGATATCAGCTACATCTACACCCTTAATACCAATACTCATTTAAGAGGACATTCTATGAAGCTCACCAAGGGACGGTTTTACAGTAATCCGAGAAAGAAATTTATTATTGCAATAGAGTCGTGAATATGTGAAACCGTTTATCCGAAAATGTGATACAAGCGCCATCAGTGAACGTTTTTGAGAACAGATTGGATGACTTTCTCAGAACTTAAGAACAAGATTTGGGCCTCATCAGCCTAGGTTGCTTGCACAAAATTAATAATAATAATGAATAATGATGTACTTACTCTTTGGAATGTGACTACAGCTGATTTAGTGCAGCCGGCGTAATATTGAGCTTCTCCTAGTGCTGTGAGGAGGAGGGGACATCCTCTCATAGGGATGCTGTGTTGGTCCAAGGCCTTGAAGGATCGGATGCTAGCGGCCCAGTCCCTGTTGTGGAACTGTGCCCGAGCACTCAACCACGCTATTATCATACCACCATCAGGACCGGAGGCAGCTGAGAAAAAAACAATTAGACACGTTATAAAAATGGTTGGTTAAATGGAAGGTCAAATGCATCAGGTTTAAAGTTATTATGTGTTAGTGTGTATTATGTGTTTGTCCTTTTGTTTTTAGTGATGAAATACTGTCTTATATATTGTATAGCTAATTGGTATTTACCATTAATAGGGCAAGATGTGAACAATACAGAATTGTTTAGAGATATATAATGTAACATACACACCTTCCTGTAGGTGAATCTTTGTGTAAATAAATAAAATAAAAAAGTTCAAATGAGTGACAGAAATACTTTGTCGATAGCAAAATTTGAATTCAGACCTCTTACACGGAAGACTGTAGTAGTTGAACCAACTGAGAGAAAGATAAATAAATAAATCTTTATTGGCCAAGAAAAATACGCATAGTCACAGAAACAAGATAATTGTAGTGTGCCAAAAGGCGGACTTATTGCAAAAGGAATATCTTACAGTCAACCCGAATTTATGATGTACTACTGCACTACAAAGCCAAGAAAACCTTAATTTTATTTTATTTTATTAATCTTTCGAGTACAAACAGTTTTTCATCAACAAATACACCAGCGAAGACTCAAGGATTACCAAATTATCTGAGTTTCAAAAGCAATTCATTACTAAAAGATGTATGTGATACCGCATGAAGGTCACGATCCTCAGCGTTGAGGGACCGATCTGGAAGAAGAAGAATTATTCTTACCTTCACTGACCATGGCGAGAACCTCGGCTGGTTTGACCATTAGCTTGAGGAGACTGTCTGCGGCTTCGAGTGCCAAGGGAC
This sequence comes from Ceraclea dissimilis, assembly GCA_963576895.1. NCBI lineage: Eukaryota > Metazoa > Arthropoda > Insecta > Trichoptera > Leptoceridae > Ceraclea > Ceraclea dissimilis. The sequence goes on along the minus strand of OY756379.1, from coordinate 6,447,214 downwards.
ACACACGCAGCGCCTCCCTGTAAGCTGTGGCGGCTGGTCTCACAAGTCCTGCACGCTCGTACGCTTGTCCTAAACACATGTTTATTTTTGGTGTGCGCTGCTTGGCTGAAAACATATTACAAATAATAAATAGAGAAAGAGTCGTACATTAACGCAATTGACAAGTAAATGTTGTCGGTGAACAAAAAGACACATTTGCCTTGCTCAAACATGTATAAGGCGCTCAGAATAGTAGCGAACCTTATTGTAGAAGAAGTCGTAAAATGTTTTATGCATTGCAAAAGATGGACTGTATTTTAAAAAGGTATAACTTTGAAACCATTCATGTTAAATGAGTGATTCTTTCACTGTATGGTAACTGATGAATGTAAGTTTTGTTTGATGCACACTACAATGCAATAGCGCATGTGCAGACTAACTGCACCGCCGACAAAGCCAATTATTTAAATACACCACTTTATTGTTACCTTAAGAAATTATAAATTTTGCTTACTCGTAACAATGTTAATATGATGTTTGAGAACTATGCCCAATATAAAACAAAACCATAATCCCATAAGTCACATATGCTCCATTTGTCATCCTATCGTCATTCATTCTTTGAACATGTCCAATCCATCTCAATTTACCTACCGGTAATGCTTTGAAGAATGTCAATAGAAGACTGTGTCTGTTTCATGTTAATATAACAAATATGCATTTTGTATTTTATTTCCGTGTCGGGCTGAAACTCTTTACTGTTCCCTCCGCTGTCTTGCAGTTTGGAGCTGCCACGACTCTTCAGTAAGGACTTACGCAGTTGCAGAGCCCTAGAATTTCACCACGCAATACGAATTATTAATTTTACAAATATCTGACTTGCATAACATCTGAATTTTATAAACGTCATAGTTGAATATAACAAGCAATATATTTTTTTTAAATGAATCTGGGTTTATCGAAATAAACCCAAATACATCTTTGTACACTTCACAGAGAGCTTAAAACCTTGTGTTGTGAAGTGGAGTAAGTCGGGGTTGAACCCGCGCCCACTGGATTAACAGTCGAGTGCGTTACCAACCAGGCTACCGACCACCTCATAATTGTCTCAACAGATGTACAGCAAAGGATGGACTTTCAGGTTTATGACTGATTGTCGGCTGGCTTAATGTGATCACTTTACACTTAAGTAACATTCACTTGTTATTTCAACTACGACATGTGGAAAAATCCAATGTTTCTCACAAGTATAAAAATTGTGATATTTAAAATAGGATAAATGAAGTTACCTTCGGTACAAAGTCTCTGCTTTTCTATATTGCTGGAGATGGAAGAGGGAGTCTCCGTGATAGCAGTACACCTGGAAGGTCTCCTGAGGTGTGATGTAGTCTCCAAAACTATTCTCTCCAATTGTAATTACCATAGTAGCCTACAACACAAATCACTCTATAATGTGTCGCGTAATATAAAACTTAGGAAATTTTATTAATAATTGATCCCCCGCTAGTCGAAAATACAGCATGAACTATTGTATTTACTGAACAAGAATTAGAAACGAAATAAAAAAGATATTTCAACAAGGGTTATGCTTCCTTACTTACCAACGATGCACAATTTGAATAGAGCTCTTGCTCGTATAAATTTTTCACTTGTTTTACGAGACAAGCCATTTTTTTAGTTTATATTGAATTTTAAAAGATCCTGTTATTTCAATTTTCAATAATTACATCAATTTTAATTCACTTCAACAAAAATACGGCAATATGACAGTTGACCATTTTCGTATTTTTCATTTTGACAGCTTGTAAAATCCATAGAGATCGCAAAGAGTCATAGACAATCAGAGAGATTCTCAAATTATAGAAGGTAGAATCGATAGAAACAGTTTTACCAAAAATAAATGGGCTAATCTTTGAATGAATATCTGGAGCGCGGACTTCCGATCAGGAGGTGCCGGGTTCGAATCTTGGTGCTGAGGATGTATTCTACACTTCACAACACAAGCTTTTCGCTTACTGTGAAATGCGCTGGGAGATATTTTTGTGATTGTATAATCTGCATAACCGAGATCCTTTAAAAAAGTATTGACATTATAATATAATATGCTCGCCTAAGATAGTATTTAAGTAGTAAGTACAAAGAAACATGTAGTTAAATAAAGAAAAACATCTTCCTCTTCTTCTGCAGCCACTTAGGTCCATTCTTGGATATAGGCCTCCTCTTTGGTCCTCCACAGCTCCCTGTCTTGGGCACACTGCATCCATCCACCACAGGTACATTTCCTGATATCGTCGGACCACCTTGCCTGGGGTCTACCGACGCTTATTTCCGGTTATTCTTGGTCCCCATTCCCCTATCCTTTTTGGTCCATCGTCTTGGCACCTGACAAAATGCCCAGCCCAGCTCTAGTTAAGGCTATAGCGACCCTTTCCGCCGTATCGGTTACTGTGCTTAAGAAAAACATAATAGTACCTATACATAAATTGAAACTCCCACTACAATACCATCACCATATCTTAATAAAATAAAACTATAGAAATAATAACTAAAGATTGAAATTAAGTATTTTATTTTCAAGTACTTAACAAAGTAATTATATGATTTTATATTCAAGTACATATTTACTAATTACTATTATGAATTCGTCGATTATGTTTTCTCAATGCCGATATGTTACTAAATATCTTCACACAAATATTACACTCAAGAGCTTTGGCGTCAGTGTGAACTAGTAAATGTGCAGTTAAATATTGCGCCCGACTGAATGTCTTCTTGCAAATCTCACACTCGAAAGGCTTTTCGTCTGCATGAATTTGTTTATGCCTAACTAAAGCTGATGTCTGATTGAACGTCCTCATACATATATCACACTTAAAAGGTTTATCCTCGGTGTGAACTCTACTGTGCCTTTTTAAAGCTGATTTTACACTAAATGTCTTCGTACAAATATTACACTTAAAAGGTTTTTCGCCAGTATGAATTCGTTTGTGTGTAATTAATGAAGTCATCTGACTGAATGTCTTCATACAAATGCTACACTCAAAAGGTCTCTCACCCGTGTGAATCCGTTTATGAGCATTTAAATTAGACGGCTGAGTAAATTTCTTCGTACAAATATTACATTTATAAGGTTTGTCGTCAGGGTGATTGACACTCTCATTTAGTTTTGGCCGTTTAGAAAGTATAACCTTTTTGTCACGTTTGTGAGATGAACAACTGCTGGACGCTGAAATTAAATTTGTATCTCCGCTAGCTCTATCGCATCCAGATTTACTTTCAATACCTCCATAATTAGTAGTAGGATCAATCTCCTCGTTGATTTTATCTTCAGCAGATTCTCGTTTCACATTGGTGCTCGCTTTGTATTCAATTTCAAGCTCATCTGTAATAATATCCTCAGTGTGAACTCGACTGTGCCTTTTTAAAGCTGCCTTTACAATGAACGTCTTCATACAAATGTTACACTTAAAAGGTTTTTCGCCAGTATGAATTCGTTTGTGCGTAATTAATGCCGTCGCCTGACTGAATGTCTTCATACAAATGTTACACTTAAAAGGTTTTTCGCCCGTGTGAATCCGTTTATGCGCATTTAAATTAGACGACTGAGTGAATGTCTTCATGCAAACATTACACTTGTAAGGTTTTTCGTCAGTGTGATTGATATGGTCCTTCGTTTTTGTCTGTTTAGAAAGTATAACCTTTCTGTCACATTTGAGAGATGAACTGGCCCCTGAAGTTAAATCTCTATTAGCTCTATCGCATCCAGATTTGGTATCAAGTTCATCAATATTACTTTCTTTATCCTCGGCAGGCTCTCGTTTCACATTGGCATCAGTTTTGTATTCAATTTCAAGCTCATATTTATTAATATCTCTATAACTGGTCGTGGGTTCTATATCACCGTCGTCCTCAGTGGCTTCTTGTTTCACAACGATATTAGTTTTGTAATCAATTTCAAGCTCATCTCTATTAATATCCCCATAACTAATGGCCTGTTTAATGTCATTTTCGCTTTGGTCTTCATTAGGTTCTTGTTTCACGTTGAGATTCATTTTGTATTCAATTTAACAATGTCTTTTTAAACTATTTTGACATTATTTTCATTAGGTACACAATCACTAGGTAATTTAGTACGTATACTTTTTGATATTTTTAATGATAACTCAAAATCAACATATATCTCCCATCAAGAATCTTATAAAGAGCTCACGCATGCGCAGTAGTAACATGTGGTTTTCGCGCGTAAAACAAAATGTTGATGGGTATATTATTTATAGGTACTCTGCTTTCGGTGCTCATATTGTCAGATGCAAGAAATTTTATATTCAGTGAACATAATATAATACTGCTCACTCGCTTGTGTGTTTGTGTATATACCTTCACGTATTCCTACAGATGAAATAAATTAATTTTTTTAGCCACAAATCAAGAAGGAAATGTTAAAAAATAAGTATAGTATGTAGGTATGCTAAAGGGAGGACTTATTGCAAAAGCAATAGGTATCGTACTATCAAGATAGATTAATATCTGTCATTAATTTATAGTTTAACATTTTGTGTTATATGAAACATGACTCGTGTGTGGCTTTGTTATTATTTAAGCTACATATGTACATATTTGATTGAAATTAATGTTACCTACCTATACTAACAATGTGGGCATTTTCATGCTGTATCTTCTATTTTGTCGGGGGGCTCCCTTCTGGCTATCTTCTTCTATCTATATGTATCTTCTATAGGTTAGGCAGATTCCCACACACTTCCATTGTAGTGAGCTGCGGAGATCTAAAGGGGAAGCCTATATCTAACACTGAATGCAGGAAGGCTGAGATGATATTTTGTAACGAGTATACATGTATTCTACCAAATGCAGAGTCAAGATAGGAGGAGAGCTCACAGACGAATTTACTGTCTCTCAAGGTCTCAAACAAGGTGACGGACTAGCCCCAACACTTTTCAACTTAGCTTTGGAATATATCATAAGGAAGACTTATCATAATAACCCCAATATATACTTCCAAAGCAGCCAGATCTGTACATGTGTTCTGCGTTTCTAACATTTAATGTATTTATTTTGATCAATAAAGTAATCTGAATAAGAAGGTAACCAGCAAATGGTGTATGCGTTCAAAACCACAAGCAATATAATCTTTTTATAATACCTACTTAAATAATTAATACGATAAAATTTATTTGTTGAAAATGAAACAGATTTACATTCTTGATATTGTTATTTGTTACTTTTTTGGTTCCACTTAGGTTTCTAATCCACCATCTTATGGGTCCATCTGCTGACCCGGTATTAAAGCATGTGGCAGGTAGAATAACATATCACCGAGTAATCTTAGCTTACATATAGTGGGAGCTTACCTTATCTAGTGTGAGTTAGTTTCTTCATCTGAAACTGCACACTGTGATGATACAGAACAGGGCTTAACAGAACCTTAAGATATCCGAAAGCTGTGTTGAAGAAAAATAATAATGTGGGGTCTGGGTGTAATAAAACTGTTTAATCCTTGTTATTTTCATAGCCTTTCAGTGGCTGGTACCAAACGATAATAATATTATTATGCATAGACAACTTTTGAAAACTATTTCCAAGTGCAAGAATTACCTACTGGTAGGCCGCAGAGAAAAATGAGGCTGTAGTTTGAGAAGCCCCTGTATAGAAACATATACTGGCGAAATTACCTTGATAGACAAGAAATAATTTTAATATTTTTATAAACCAAAAAAAGGAAAATTAAAGTAAAAAGGTAAGTAGTAAAAGAAAAACAAAAATGAGTTTCAGATATCAATGTTTATTAAATTAATATATTACGCAGTATGATCTAAATAATAAAATTAATATGTAACAAGCACACAAAATAAATACATATCTTAAGCAATAATATGTAATATGCACAGAAATAGCGTCAACTAATGTTGAATAATTAGTAAGTACCAGGGGCGAAGAGTGGATTTCTCCAGAAGGGAAGCCGGGGCTAACATTTATTATCGGATTGTGTTAGACTAGACACTATTATACCTATCATTTAATCGAAAAGGTAACTCAATGGGAATCCTGTTCTTAGGTAGCTTCGCCCCTGGTAAGTACATATATAATACTTGTCAAGTAAAAAGGTGCATAAGGACAGGGCGTGTGGCATTCTTTTCTCTGTGGCTACCCCACAAAGGGCACTGTGCGAGTGTATAGTATTATGTAATTATGTATTAGTAATAGCACATAAAAGAAATATTATTAACAAATATATGCAAACAATGTGTAACAGCATGTGTAATATAACTGACAACTTACTCATGTTTTTCATCGTTGAGGATAATTATCAAAAAAAAAAAGTAATGTAGGGTAGAGGAAACAGAATTAAGCGCTGCATGAGAAATTTCATGCTATCTTCCTTTAACTGCTACTAAAAATACTTTACGAAAAATAGACAAAAAGATTATTTAAGATTGTAGTTTTGCAATAAACTTGGGTGTATCTCTAGGAATGTGAAGTGAATGGAATCCCATGACTGGATTGATAGTCTAAGGGTGGGTCTGTGACATGCTAATAGTTTCATTGGCAGGTTATGTTATCTTTTCTTTTTTTCTTTCTTTGTGGAAAAAAGTTTAACCTGCTTGTTAATGTTGCGTTTACATTAACAGGAATTTTGGAGGGTGGGTCTGTGACATGCTAATAGTAGTTTCATTGGCAGGTTATGTTATCTTTTCTTTTTTCTTTCTTTGTGGAAAAAAGTTTAACCCGCTTGTTAATGTTGCGTTTACATTAACAGTAATTTTGGAGGGTGGGTCTGTGACATGCTAATAGTAGTTTCATTGGCAGGTTATGTTATCTTTTCTTTTTTCTTTCTTTGTGGAAAAAAGTTTAACCCGCTTGTTAATGTTGCGTTTACATTAACAGTAATTTCGGAGGGTGGGTTTGTGACATGCTAATAGTTTCATTGGCAGGTTATGTTATCTTTTCTTTTTTTCTTTCTTTGTGGAAAAAAGTTTAACCCGCTTGTTAATGTTGCGTTTACATTAACAGGAATTTTGGAGGGTGATTTAAGCTTAGGCTCATTATTGACTATAATTATGATCAAAACCACTGTGAATGTTGAGTGTCTCTGATGAAACATTTTCGAGGGCCTGTGAGATGCTAATCGTTTCACTAACACTCGGTTTAGGCAGGTTATTTTTTTTCTTTTTTGCTTTCTTTGTTGAAAAAAGTCTCACCTGTCTGTCGATATTGCTTCTTTCATTAACATGGTTTGTGGTTGTAAATTTGACATCAGGATCGTTAATTGTTTTTATTAATTGATCATAATATTTATTGCACAATCTAACTTGTTCCGTGTTCAAATTTGAGTTACTAATCATAGTAACTAATTGTTGAGCCTTTAATAAAAGTAATTCACTGCCCGAAGACTTTGATACGCCACTAGCTCTCACAATGTGTTCAATTTCTTTGTCTGCATTAAGCACAGAAATTGAACAGCTTGGTTCAGGAATTGTACAGTTAGGCTCTTGATAGTTCAATAACAAACAAGCATGTATATGTTTACATATATTGTATCTAATTACATTATCCAAGCAGGTACACGTAAAACTGTGTATGCAAATGTTGCATTCTACACACTTCAAGAGGCAGTCAGTATCAGAACACGCAAGGAGTCTTCTTACGTGATACTCTTTCAATGGATTTCGCATTGACGTCACAGCCCACTCCTTATCATTATCCAAAACTTTTATGTTTGTGGCACTTATATTTTTTCCCATTTGATGACTCTGCCGAATTCGGGATACACGTTGTGGACAGCGATTTTTCATTAACTTTATAACCCTATTAAAAAGTGTATCACGTGCTATTTTCATGACAGCACATAACGTCTTATCGAGACGTTTCACATTTTTCCCCTCCAAATAAAAATATTTTAATGTTCTATGCATTGATTCCAAATACATATTTGTGTTAATGCCCAGATGCTGTCTGTGGCAATAGGCCCACACTTCTGTACGATTGGCGTACGTTCTCACAAAATACTCGCCGTAAGCAACCGTATCAGCATCGGCAAGTAAATCGGTAACAAAATTGGACAACGCATTATTGAATTCATCAATTTGTAAAATTTCTAATAAAACTCTCAATGTTTTATAAACTAAAACTTTTTTTTCGTCTTTGGCAATTTTCGCCAAATTATTCCGCCAGTTCTTGTCCACATGCCATGTGCAAAGCAGTCGGTGTGTAACACTGCACATTACTAGCTCCCATGCATTATAAAATGCTGGAGCATCATCCGACATAAATATCTGACTTTTCACTAGACCCACCTCTTGTTTTATATATTTAAAAAACACCTGAAAAATAAATTGGTCTTGTCTATTTGAGAAACAGAATGCCACCGGACACCCATTCGCATATTCATCTATAACAATAAGTGTGTATAAATAAAAATCATAGGCATTGGTGCCATGAGTACCATCAATACATATCTTATCTCCTCCGAATTTTTGCAGCTGTTCCTTCTGGAATGGTGTCATCAATATTAGAAGAAAATCATTCTTAGACAATGAGTCAATGTCTTCTTCTTTCCCCTGCTCCTTATATTTGATAACAGGGCTATCATCACCAAGTGCCTGCATTTCTTCAACCCACAATCTTACGCTAATTGCATCATCCGAGTGTCTCTTGGTCGAATATGAGATATTAAAATCTCTGACGATGTTATGCAGGTCTTTTCTTTCCAGGAGGTGTATTCTTCGTAGGCTATCTTCTTTCGTGCCAGAGCCTCTAATTTCATCGATTATGTGTTGGAATGACACTCCTTGTTGTAGTTTAACTGTAACAAATGAGTGAAAAGATTAAATTATATTATCAATTAGTAAATCTTCCACATCTTTTTCAGCCACAAATGTTGTGTGTGGTTTTATATGACACTTGCTGTACATTCACTGGTTACCCTAGGCACTGTCGGAATATACATATCATGATGCGATGGTATAGTGGTAGTAAAATTATTGGGTTAAGTAAACTGGTGATCCATCGCATGGCTATGGATCTTCATGTTTCAAATATAATTTATTATGATTATTAGACAGTTACCAGGATGAACGGTGTACCTCATTGTAAGTAAAAGCAAAGGTAGGTAGTAATGCACTATGCTCTCCGTGCGACACTGTGGCATGGCTCAAGGGCAAATAAGGGGTTGAATGCAATTTAAATTAGATCATGTTATATGAGTTGAATAGACAACAATCATTTATACTACACAAACAACACATTGTGTACACTTATAAATCGTTGTACATGTAATAAGTAAATACATGTAATAAGTGATATTCATATTAAATTATTGTCTTCTGTTATCTACTACAGTCAAGCAGCGCTCAAAGCTCTCGACTTCTGTAAAATAAATTCATCTACAGTACAAGATTGCACTATACTATAGCGCTACACAAACTGACAGTAGAGAACAACAAGGGAAGACCTCTAACAGCCAATACATTCACAATCGACTATTCTCATATAAGTGAAGAAAGCACTAGGGGGAAAAAAAACCTTCTCAAACTGTCATAAACTCATGAATTACTTGGAAGATGACGCGGGAGAGGTTGTGGCTTTCTGGGAGCGGAGGGGAATCTGACCGACATGATAAGAAGACAATACATTGACTTACTCTACTTACTCATTATGTGGTCGTATCATACAAGTCACATGATCTCGTAGACAAGTGTATTTTATGACTTAAAAGTGAAGAAATAAAATAAAAAATCATTTAAATGTTACTAAGCTATAAGCTTATACGGTTTAAAATCTGAACCAGATCGAGTTATTTTCAGAATAATAAACAGCCAATACGAATGTAGAAATTTCAAAATCAGTTCCGGAATTCTGAGATTCCGGAACTAAATTCGATAAATTTGAAAACCCTGTGATATTGCATGCCCCAATACAGATAAAGACTGGAATATTTGTAAGAAAATCAGATAATTGTGAATATGTGGGTAAATATTCCGAGATCGAGTTATTTTCAGAATAATAAACAGCCAATACGAATGTAGAAATTTCAGAATCAGTTCCGGAATTCTGAGATTCCGGAACTAAATTCGATAAATTTGAAAACCCTGTGATATTGCATGCCCTAATACAGATAAAGACTGGAATATTTGTAAGAAAATCAGATAATTGTGAATATGTGAGTAAATATTCCGAGGTAAAGGATACAGAATAGGCCCAGGTTATTAGTGAGATGAAGCAATGGAAAGAGAGGTGTGTTAAGGAAATAGATATACAATGCACGGTTGTGAATCCTTTGGTAACGTGAGCGGTGAGCGCACACTCATCACTTTTGGAGATATATGTAAACATATGTAAACAAAACAAAAGGGCCCTCAGAACACAATTCCTATTGAGTTACCTTTTTGATCTAGGATGATAAAAAAGAAAAAAAGGTCTAATCTGACATTATGCAATTAGTCCTGTCTTACTCTCCGCCACTGATAGACAGATAAACAAAAATACAAACCTGCAATCTGTGTCCTTTCTGTTTTGCTTAGCAAAGTATGTTGCACTCCCACCTTGCAAGCATTGGCGTGCGTTTTCCAAAAATCCACATTTATGGTATTTAGAGTTTTGTTAACAATTATTGTGGATGGACATGCTACTCCAATTTTTATGGATCCTGTACTCTTCAGGGTGCGGATGCCTTTTCCTTGTCTTCGATACTGATAAGAGCAATGGCAATAATAATATGTTTTAACAGAATTTGCCATCGGAATTGGGGATGATTGTAAGATGTATGACGTTCCACTAAATCTTTCATAATTTTCTTTCCACTGCTGGAATTCTGTAAAATACAAGAGTACACGCTTATTATTAATTTTATTAACACAAATGTCTACGAAAACGAAAGTACTAGTGCACAATGTTGTTTTGGTGATAACCCTAATGTATGATAGTGAGACTTGGACGTGGCTGAAGAAGGACCAATCAGGGTTGAATGCAGTGGAAATGAGGTTGTTAAGAAGAATGTGTGGGAAAACGTTGAGAGATAAGATAAGGAATAAGGTTATTGGGGAAATGAGTGACTGCAAGACTGGTGTTGTGATGAGAATGAAAGTGAATATACTAAGATGGTTTGGGCATGTTGAGAGAATGAAGGATGACAAAAAAGATATATAACGTATAATATATAGATATAAACGCGGTCGCCCGAGACTGACCTGGTCTGATCATGTCGACCAGATTCTCAAGGATGGGCGCGTTTTGAGTAATAGAAATTGGAGAGGGTGTGACAAATTGCATGAATGTGACGGAGGCTAGGAGTGTGTGTAAGGATAGGGCTGTCCGGCGCTCTGTACTCTCTGCCTACCCTGCAAGGGACGTGGCGCGAGGGTATAGATAGATGCGTCTGTAATTGATTTTCTGGTTAACTTGAAAGTCAATATCATTACTTAGAAGAAATACAATGTGTCAAAACCCAATTATAGGTATTGTGGAAGTGAAACCAGTAGATTACCCTAAATAATATTTAACCAAATAAAGAACTTACCCGATTCTGAGCCAAAGGACAATTCTTCTTTGGATATATTGTAATTATGAGTATTTGTTAGATGTTCTCTCAACATTTTATATCGCGTAAATGATTCTTTGCATCCATCTTCTGGACATATTATCCTTGATTGTACCTTCTCTGAAATATTATGAATAGTACTACGATGTCGCCTCAAACTTACTGCTGTCGTGAACTTTGAGTGACAGACATTACATGTTTCAGTCTTGTTTGGATTGGATGCAAGAATAATTTTTTTCTGTTCTGATAGTTCTGATCCAGTTATCTTATGCTTCAGTTGCAAATGTCGGTACAAGTTTTGTTTCCTAGTAAAGTTTTTTTTACAGATTGAGCATGTATTATCAGCCATATTGCTATCTGCTTGTTTTAAAAACACAAAATACAGGGTTCCATATAACAATATTAATAAACTGAGTCACAATACGAGCATATAAACCACGAGACCACTGCGCGCACAGAACTTGAATACTTTTGAATACTTCGAGAATCGAGAGCACTTTGCTATTTTGTGCGCGAAAACCATACCACGTGTTTGCTTGTCGTGCGCATGCGCGGTGAATATTTTTTTTTTTTACCTACTGCGCATGCGTGAGCTCTTTATAAGATTATTATTGAGAGATAAATGTCAAAATCAATATACCTATTCGTATATAGGTAGGTAAACAAAACGAAAGTTGACATTTCCAACAATTTTCATAGAAAACGACGCCAGCGCTCCAACCATAGATATCCAACGAAAACCAACTGAAACACATCTCGAAAGTATGGCGCCACATTTAAAATTAGCTTGCAAGTGAAACGGAACCAATTTTATGCAATTTACTACAGACTATTATTTATTTATTTATTTTTATTATTTTTTTGTTTTTTTTTTTGAAAACAATACAGATCTTGAGTTATTCAAGAATTTGGATTAAAACAGTAAAAAAGTCTTCTTATTTGTATGTACTTACCAAAAAAATTATCGATCTGGAACTTTTTTATTTAGGACTACTGTTTTGATCATAACATAAACTCTTATCAGTATGATTAGGAAATAAAACAATGGTTTAGTGTTTTAGATGTTTAATTAAATTAATAATTATGATTCAGCATTTTCTAATTCCTAGCAACAATGACTACTGTAATAATATTAAAACCTACTCAGACATATTGTTAAAATCACTTTTTATTTATCTGTAAACTAGCTGAGTTACCGGTGTTTCAACCATCCGTTAGCCAAAATAGAAAGTTTTAGCGGCTCTATACCACACACGACGCCACACAACCCTTGGATCCCCTCATCATCATGGCATCTCCCAATGGCTTGAGCTGGACAAAGTGTGACTTAAGATCTGAACTACTTTTCCAACACCCTTTCATACGATACCACACGTGACCATGAAAAAATTCTTTCTTGTGTCCTCTTTTTCTTGAAACAATAATTGCTCACCTTAACATGGTACCATGACGTCTAACAAAGTTGCTTATCCTGGCTAATCAAGATTGGTGGGATTGTCTAATTAAGATAGTTAGTGAAACACCTGTGGGGCATTACAGATTATGGCTAGGTCGTGTTTAATCAATTATTCGAATGGAAGCCAAAATCAAGACAAGATAAAAGTAATCATAATAGGGTGGAGTGCTCTTGAACGGGAAAAAATAAAGTTTGCTATATTGATTAAGCGGGGTACGCAATTGAAGCTGTGTCGTAATAGAATATAGCATGTAAAATATTTTAAAAAATATTGACATGAGTGCCACCCCAAGGCAATTGAACTTTTTAACGATATGCGAATATACTGCCTTATTCACATATATTTCTTAAATATTCATTAAAGTTTGCCCTTTAGCACACTACATTTGTCTTGTTTTGTAACATTTTAATTTGTGGCTGGTAAATATTTATCTATTTATCTCGTTGGAGTGGTGCTTAACGTCTTATATCTTATACATATAATAAAAATGAATGTATGTGGGTATGTATGTTTGTTCCACCATAACTCTGGAACGCATGGAGCAATTCAACCAAACTTGCTTTCTGGAAACAAATACTGTGTGGTAGAAACTTCTGGAAAACCGGAACCTTCTGAGAAATTTTGCTGACGAGGGGATCCAAGTGTTGTGTATGGTATCGTATGAAAGGGCATTGGACAAGAAATTCAGATCGCAAGTTATATTTTGTCCAGCTCAAGCCATCAGGAGACACCAAGTGATTAAGAGGATCCGGTCATCGCATACCACCGTGTTTAGTCTCTCATGAAAGATCTCATAGAGCATCTTTTCCGCACCATACACATTTCAGTCCACCCTAACAAATAATCAAATGATTACAAGATAAGTAACAATGTAAGTAAGTATATATTTAGCATGAATTTGCAAACAAGATTATTATTCTGAAAGTAAGTAAAGTGTAACATGATGGTGGGATACAAGACTATTGTAGTGTTGTTATTACTAGGATGTGTCTCGTATTCGCTCTGTGTAGAGGTAGCTTCGTGTAAGTCACTCATAAAATCATATAGCTAATACCAACTAATGCTGTAGTTTTTGCTCTTTTTTATTGAGCGCAGACAAACAATTAGGTCCTATATGCTGTCATCCGGCTTCGGTGCTCTGAATTGTTCTCAGCCAATACTGAGAGCATCATCTTGAAACTGAAGACAGTGGTAGATGAAAGTATGGACTACAGATTGACTGTTTTGAAATTACAATATTTGGAAATTCCTTGAAAAAAAATATTCCGAAAGTACCAGACATCTTCACTTGTACACTTTCATTCTATAGTCACAACATCCGTTTTACGTTGTAATTTTTTTTTGTACTTTATATATCAATGAAATAGTGCCTTATGTTGTTATTTCTTTGTAGGTCCGGATAGGCCCAGACCCAAATGGGTCTCAGTTGAAGGATGTGATGAAGAACCATGCACACTTTACAATGGCGTTGGCGGGAATTTTAATATTACGTTTGAAAGCTGTGAGTTTTATTTATTTATTCTAAAAATTCATAAAGAATAGAAACATTGTATCTACATTAAAAATTGTTAGGAATTAATTGTAAAGTAACTGAAATTGCAAAAAATTGTACCTGGAAAAAGCATATTAGCCTTTTTTTATTTATAACTAAGCGGCCCACCCTAACTGGGTGATCTGTGATATATCAGCCCTTAAATTGGCAAGTACCTACATATTTAATTTTTTAATTAAGAGCAGGCATAACGACATTAAAAAAGAGATTGTTCTAACCTGAAATCTCGACAACTTTACTAAATATGCTTTGCAAAAAAAAAATAGAGTAAATACACTGAACCTTTCTCTAGTGAATGACCATAAGAGATCTTTCATATCTTGTACAGGTTTCTCAAAAACAATTGTCTAAAATACTTCTTAAAAAAAGCAAGAAAAAAATCTTGTGGTAGATTTTTTTTTAATGACAGCTAAAGTTTCCTTAAAGAGTTGAAAAAAAAAATGCTACTTTTAACAAGTAGTTAATCTCAACAGTTATACACCAAAGAATGGACTTTTCATCAGACTTATAATTGCTGGTTTAATGTGATCACTTTACACTTAAGTAACATTAACACGGAAACATTTCTTGACCAATAGAGCTGTCAGTGCTTGGAATCAGTTGCCAGAGTCAGTGGTACTTTCTCCTACCACCAACACTTTCAAGAATAGACTAGATAATAATATAAACACAACTTAACTGGGACTTGGGTCAAAACAGCGAAAGCTGCCTACCCAATAACAAATAATAATAATTCGCCAATCGTCCATCCATCTGCAGCGGTCGGGGAAATCCCACAATTGTGTCCCTTTAAAAACCTGTGCTTTCTATCAAAATTTCAGTAACAAATACATACACGTTAAAGCCTGCAGTTGGTGTAATGTTGGGAAATGCGGCAATTCCTTATCCCTTGCCTCCCGAGCTACAGGACGCCTGCAAGTTCCTTCTGAATGGATACTGCCCAATAGAGAAGGGAGAAATACTGGTGTATAACTTAAAGATGCCTATCGACTATCCTACGGTAAGCCCCAATGATTACTTGAGATTTCTTTAAACTACAGGCATAATGGAGAATAAGGAACATACGAGGTCGTTGGTAGTGCACTCAGCCGTAAATCCGGCGGGCGAGGGTTCAACTCCCAATGCCGACTTACTTACTACAACACAAACTTTTCAAGCTTACTGCGAAGTTTTTTTTTATTTAAAAAAAACAATGAATTTGGGTTTATTTCAATAATTTCAAATACACCTTTGTACACTTCACAGTAAGCTTGAAAAGCTTGTGTCGTGAAGCGGAGTATGTCGGCATCGGAGATCGAACCCGCCCCCACTGGATTAACAGTTCAGCGCGTTACCAACCAGGCTTGCATGTTGCATTTCATATGGATTTAGGCTTCGCTGGCACTGGTGGCTGATGTTCTTTATTCAATAAATGTAATATTATCTCTGTTTTTGTATGGAAATTACTTAGGTCTCTCCTTCCTAGGTCGAAGTTGGTGGGATTGGGCACAAAGGAATGTAAGTTAGGGGTGGGGTTTGTCGAGGGGGCTCCCTTCTGGCTAACCCTGAGCCCACCTCTTTAAAAGAATTTGCCAAGAAGTGCAGGTAAAGAGGACGCTATATGCGCCTGTGCTACCCGGGGATGCGGAGGGCCTTAAGCCCGTGGGATTCCTTCAATGTTATACATGACTGCCATCTGTGTGACAATGTCATAATCATCTCACCAACATACAATCCTAACTATGACAACATTAATTAATTACCAGTTAGCGGAGTTTCAAACCTAAGATACTTATTGATCACAGATGTATGTATACCAATACACTACAATCCTTATGAAATGTTTCAGGTACCAGTCCGTCTCCAGTTCGCTCTTGTGGGTGACAATGACTTTGTGTATTCCTGCTTCAGATTAAGGATAGTTGTTAGCAACCTGCCGGACACAAAGTAAACCGGAACATCAACGAAGCTAGAATAATAATGTAATATATACAATGCTAGTCTGAAAGGGTTCAATTTATAAAACTTTGGTGTTTACCAAGTTCAGAGCGATTACAAAGAAATATATAAATAAATAAACACTGTTGTATTTTCACTGTTGTGTAAGGGCCTATACAGGGTGATTGATTCCGTAAGTAAGATATTTGGAGAGGTGATAGAGGATGAAAAAACATGAAAAAAAGTTAAGGGGATGCATATCCAAAAATCAACCATTTTGGAGATATGGCCTTTTGAAAATTGAGGAGCATGAAAATTTCTCATTTAGGTTTTTTGCCAATATTTATCAAACTACTGACTCGATTTAGACAAAACAAACCACAAATCATTGTAAAACAATTTTGGCTTTCGATTAAGATGCCAATTTGTGGGTTTTGATTTAGAATGTAGTGAAAATTTTCTTAATAAATATGATTTTTGGGAAAAAATTAGGAAATTTTTCTAATAAATAGCAAATTTCTTTAAAAAATGGCCCATAATGTGTTCATTTTTACATTCTAGAATGAAGCCTTAATGAGTTTTCAATAATTTGGGTTAGAAAAAACTCGATAAATCTCGACGATGGCACCACAGCATCCGATAATTAACAATAATAATAATACAGACGCAATAATTAGCGCCGCGCTATTTTACTTTATTAAACAATTGTAATTCAATGGATTCTCCGAACAATTTCAGAAAATTCATGATTTTCATTAATTATTTATTTTATTTTATTAATTTTAAAGAGTGTATACAGTTACTACATATAATATAAACAATCACAATATCATCTAAAAATAAACCAGTGAAGACTCAAATATTACTTAATTACAAATCCCGGGTAGACAAAAGCAACACACAACATTTAAAAATCAAATACAAAATTAAAAAATCAAAAAATTAGAAACAGAGAAAGAGAAAATTATGTACATAGAATTCATAAAATGCTGTGATAACAAAACAATGTGTTAATATTTTGATATTTGTGAAGTTTTATCATTATATTTTTATTATTTCCGTAAGAACTGACTCTCTGAACAAAATAATTTTTTACTAATAACTTTAATTACAAATCCGGTACCTCGAAAACGCTGTGCACAAAATACGACAGTCTTATAACATACGATATTATACTACTCACAATTTATGAAGACAGCACTGGGGTCTAGCAGCTCGTTGCATATTCATCCGAGATACAAAACTATATGACTGAGTAGTACAGCTAAACAACCTGTGTATTTCGACAACAGTTCCATCACTAATCTATTCAATAACTTAACGGATCATACGATTAGTAATCCTATCTATACCATCATAGCTTTTCCCGTTAATTTTGATTGTAATCCACCAATTGTGTTTAACACCTGTTCTTTTAGACTATGAAACACACCTGTTGGTGTGATACACACCTGGTTGTATGATAGTAATACCAAACATATGTTCATACTCAGGGCCGGATTTAGGGGAAGGCAACCGGGGCTACTGCCCGGGGCCCCCACAAAAGAGGAGGCCCCACAATAGAGATTTCGGAAAAAAAAAACAGATTTAGACTAGTAAACAACTTTTCCTTTGATATTTGTTTTTCGAGTTTGTGATCACAGTCACAAATCATTATTGTTTGGTTCCCATTATATTTATATGTTTGTTAAATAATAAAATAATCTATACTTGGTTTTACAATATGTATATTATTTATTGGAGAATTCGACTGAAGAAATTGACCATTTTATTTGGAAAATAATTTGGGGCCAGGGGGCCTCCACTCCTTTGTTGCCCCGGGGCCCCCACACCTCTAAATCCGGCCTTGTTCATACCTAATTACAACTATGAGTAATAACCAGTCATTGAAAAACAGAGGTAAATTACAAATGAATACAAATAAAATACAAATGAAATTCATTGGAATAACGAGAACTTGATATCACCATAATATTTTAATACGCTGGCCAAACATCTTAAGCAATGTCGATCTATGGCGGACCATGAACCAGAGGCAGGTCGCTGAAGACATCCGGAAGAGAATGTGGAGGTGGATCGGTCACACCCTGAGACGACACGAGGGAAACATCCCGAAGCAAGCATTGGACTGGGAGCCCTCAGGAAGGCGCCGACGGGATCGCCCAAATACTACTTGGCGACGCTCCATGCTTGCTTGCAGTTGAGGGGAGCCGATCTACAATGCTTGGATGTCAAGACCATGGCCCAGGACAGAGACGAATGGAGAGAAGTTGTAGCTGCCCTATGCTCCCCCACGAGTTAGAGAAACAAAAGAAGAAGAAGGTTGCATAGGTCTATGTCGCCTATGTCCAGGAATCTGTCAGAGTTTTACACGGGAGAACTCTCAGACTATATATTCTGAGTAACGATAGAGCAGAATCAGTGTTACGGTTAAAGAGAAAAACAACTTTAATCGCAACACAACATGAAAGTAATAAGGCTATAAACATAGATGGAAGAGGCCTATATCCAGCGGTGGAGAGATACAGTCTAGCGAAGAAGCTAAAATGTTCGCAGACCCCTGATAATATACGTAATTGTAAAATCAAAGTACAAAAATAAGTGAAGAACACCATGAAATACATTGTAAACAACATCTGGCCCTCCAAATAGATTATCTAACCATTCTA
Source organism: Ceraclea dissimilis (assembly GCA_963576895.1). Classification (NCBI taxonomy): domain Eukaryota; kingdom Metazoa; phylum Arthropoda; class Insecta; order Trichoptera; family Leptoceridae; genus Ceraclea; species Ceraclea dissimilis. The sequence goes on along the minus strand of OY756379.1, from coordinate 6,428,086 downwards.
AACCGACACTTGTTAAGATAAAAATGACTTTATCTAATTCAGTACTAGATTAGAACGTGACTAAATATATATAAGTGTAATTTAACGGGAATTTGTTAATAAGTTGTTAACATTTACTGACTATTATAAAGCAGTGGATCACTATGGCAGACTACAAAGCTTTCGTTCTTACATTGTTATTCGGATTCATCTCATATTCGTCATGCACAGACGTCTCTCCATGTAAGTCACAGACTGCCATTTTTTCTGTATCTCTATATTGCTACAAAACGGACACAGAATCGCATATGATTTTCGTTAAAAAACGGATCAAAAAGTTGGGACCTTCTGCAGAAAACAATATAGTATTTTTATTAGACTACTTAGTTCACTGTTTTGGTACTTGATGCGTATGTCTATGCATAGCAAAATTAAAAGCATTTTGATTTCATAAGTATAATTTTACGGACACTCATTTCACTATCGAAAATGTGTTTTTTATGTGTAATAAATTAACATATTTAAAAGACGTGTGATTATTTTCATGAAAAAAGATTTATTTAGTCATAAACAATGAATTCAAAGTCAATGGAGACACAGAAAAAATGGCAATGTCAGAAGCTACACTTGGTTCTACATAAATGTAATAAAAAGTAACATTCAAATCATGTGATCATATGTTTTAACTCTTACAGGTCCCGGATTGCCCGAACCTAAATTTGTCGCAATTGATGGGTGTGATAAAGAACCTTGTACGATTTACAATGGTGTGGGAGTCACCATGAATATTACATTTCAAAGCTGTAAGTTATAAGTTATTATTTTTGGACTTACTGTAACCCGTCAAAAACGATACGATTTACATGGTAGGCAGATTGCCAGACTTCCCTATCCTTACACGCTATTGTACGAACATTCTTATGGAAAATGTCTTTTTTTTATTTCGCATAGTATTTTCTATTCGACTTAACAATGTTTGTACATTTAATAATTCACTTTATAAAACAAAATGTACAAATTTGATATAAAGTAGTTCAATGTTTACCCGGTAATTTTATAATTAATTAAAGTCGCAATTTCTAAGTGAAAAAGGCAGTGATGTTTGGATTTCTAATAAAACGAAACGCCAGCAAATTTTTTTAGAAAAACGGGTGAAGTGATGACCCGGGGTGCCATCCATTCGATCTATTCGACCAATTCCCCTGGTCGGGTCTCTGACAACCCGTTTGCTATGTCGATGCCACCCTCTCACGTGCGCCCTAGGCAATCGCGTACATGGTTGGCGCAATTGGTCGAGGCAGCAGTCTCTCAAGCGGGAGGTGCCAGGCTCAAACCCCGGCGCTGGCGATGTATTCCACACTTTGCGATACAGGCTTTTAGCCTAGTGCAAGATGTGCAGAAAAGTATCTGGGTTTGCGTATGCAAGCTCAGAACCTATTTAAAAAAAATTGTCTAGTTCGCCTACATAGACAGGCCAGCCCTGAGTTGATGATATGTATTGATTTCAGTAACCAATACATACACACTGAGGCCCAGAGTACGAGCTACAGTAGGCGGTATTACTATTCCATATCCTCTGCCTGGTGATCTTCAAGATGGCTGTAAATATATTCTAAATGGATATTGTCCAATAGAAAGAGGAGAAATCTTGATCTACACCTTAAGTATGCCTCTAAATTATCCAACGGTAAGTGTGATACAACTGTATATAAGAATGGATAGTATATTCTGCCGTCCTAAGAAGTCCCGCGGAATGCGGGGGTTGAAAAATAGGGGTTGTGTATGGAAACTCAGACTTTTTATGATTGAAATAGATGGATCTAAGGTTGAAATACCCATTTCCATGCAATACAATGGTACGAGGTCCACCATAAATCGTAATTAGAAATAACGCTATGAAATCTGTTTTTGTCAATTATATTAGTAGTCATTATAAAAAAAAAACTATAAATATGCATTTTCGTAATGTTGTTTTTTCGCGATACACTCACAGTTAGCTACATAATAAGTGCACTTTACATTTACGCAACAAACTAGCGTAAAATGTTTATCCAAATCATAATAAATTAATTTAAGGGCATGGCACCAGGAATGACGTCACAGTCTTTTCCCACGGCATTAAGGTTCAAAATTGCGTGGCAATCGCACGATAAAATGGTAAAAATAGCGTTTTTTCCATTTTTTGGGGTTAATTTTGCGTCTATCAAAAAACTTTTACGGTTATTCCCTAGATTTTAATGCATATTATCAGTACAAGAAAAAAAATTTACTCCACGACTTTCGGGAAACGAGTTTCCGTCTTTCGGAAAAAAGGTCAGAGGTGTTTTTAAATATTTTTTTTGCAAAATCTATACAAGATTAAAAAAATCTATTACGGTTATTCCCTAGATAAAGGTTCAATGCATCTACCCTATTTTGTTCGAAAGCATATTTAGTAACGGTTGTCGAGATAGAAGGTCTCCCGTTTTTAGAAATTTTTGAAATGTCGGTATGCACACTCTTAATATTCAATAGGTAAATGTACTAAATCACTAATCCTGCATACTATTTACTTCACCACAAGATGTGTTCAAATGTCACAGAGTCCCGTTCTCCTTCAGTTACTATATTCATGTTGTTCGTGTTATAATGCTTTCAGATATCGCTTCGGCTCGAGTTTTCGCTATTGGGTGACCAGAGCGAAGTCTACCAATGCTTCAGAGTGCAAGTGACCGTCAGTAATCCTGAACAAACGATACATACATAGTATTTAGACAGACAGTATGGAATACACAGTGCTAGGCAACTAGCGCAAACCACTAGTGATCTGGAGATTGTAGGTACCTGAATCAAATACAATATACTTAAAAATTATATCATTTAAATGGTTAGCTGTAAATAAAACATGTGAAAAATATGATATCGTAAGTTATTTTCGACACATTTGATTAATCTTTCTATTCCAATCCCTTTCAAAGTCGTAACTCATTTTTAAAATAACTTATTTATCGAAATTTTAATCTGATATTTTTTATCATTACTGATTCTTCAGATTGAAACTGACGAGTTAAATAGACTAAACACATACTCAAGTAACAAAAATGAATGATAGAACTAAGTAGGTACCTTTACTTATGATGATATTAGAACAAAACTTGAGTAATTCGAGTATTTTCTACAGAGTGTGAAAATCTCGAATATCTCGAAAACCGCGAGACTTTTGACTAAGTTAAGTTTGGCTCAAAGCATCCCAAATGACCTCTACTATCACCTCTGAAGAAAAGACTGTTAGATAGTAGATATTTTTATTTTAAATTAATCTGGGTTATTTTGAAAAACATAATTTATGATTTTTATGAGAACATCGGAATGGAACGGAAAGTGATCACATCAAACCAGCCGACGATCAGTCATAAGCCTGATGGAAAGTCCCTCCTTTGCTGTATGAGATTACTACTTGTTTTATGAATTATTTAGATAAACCCAAATACACCTTTGTACACTTCACAGTAAGCTTGAAAAGCCTGTGTCGTGAAGTGGAGTAAGTCGGCATCGGGGATCGAACCTGCGTCCACTGGATTAATAGTCGACTGCGTTACCAACCAGGCTACCGATCACCTCAATCCGTCTGTCAAACAACCTATATAAATAATAACCACTTTGTCCATGGCTTTGCGATATAACAAAGTACAACCTCATGTAAGAAACATAGCTGTGTTTTCATTTGATGTTGTTGTGTTGCTTCCTCTCGTGCCTGAGAGCGTTGGAGCGATGAGCAAACGTAACGTCACAATAGGAACACGTGAAGTCCTTCACTTTACTGTGGACAATCACGTGACGTGTGAGTGTCTTCTTATCCTTAAATCTTCTGCCGCAAATATCACAACTGAAATTCCTTACATCTGAAACGACAAATTTATTTAATTATTACTATTTGTTATTGGGTAGGCAGCTTTCGCTGTTTTGACCCAAGTCCCAGTTAAGTTGTGTTTATATTATTATCTAGTCTATTCTTGAAGGTGTTGGTGGTAGGAGCAAGTACCACTGACTCTGGCAACTGATACCAAGCACTGACAGCTCTATTGGTCAAGAAGTGTTTCCGTGGGTTGGATGTGAATCTTGTTGTTGTCAGTTTCAGCTGGTGTCCTCTCAGATGCACATTAGAGTTCATGGTAAACATAGCCAGTAGAATCTGACAGGAATAATGGTTATGCAACACTTTGTATGATTCAATAAGATCTCCCCATACATACAACTAACAAATAGTACGTAACTATGACGTTTTGGGCATATTGAGAGAACAAATGACGACAGAGTGACTAAAAATATGTATTTAGGTGAGCGAAGAGGTGTGAGGAAGCACAACGGATCATGTCGATCAGATCTTCAAGGATGGGCGCGTTTGGAATAAAAGATCATAGAGCGTGTATGACGAATTGCATGAATGTGACAGAGGCAAGGAGTGTGTGTAAGGATAGCAGAGTCTGACGTTATGTTCTTTTCGTTCACGCTGCAAGGGATGTGGCGTGAGGGGATAAATAGAACCATGCTTGATATGTACATTTATTTACCACATAATTCAATATGATAATTATCTTACTTAAAAAAATTATCAATAAACACGTAACCATTAATTGAGAGCAGGGAGCGGTAGAGGGGGTGGGGATGGAGAGAGCGGTGTCGTAGGGTGCTGGATTACTGGATGTGTCGATGTACTGAAGTGCCGGATTAGCGAGACTCTACAGAATATGAAATAAGATAAACATGAATAAAAAAGTAGAAATACGTACCACTGTGACTATTCATATGTAGCTTCAACTCAACTTGCGTGCCGAATCCACGACTACATTCTTTACAGACGAAATCTTTTATATTCAGGTGAATCTTCTTGTAATGTAACTTGTGCTCGGATTGCGAGAAGAACGATTTATCACATAAATGGCACGCGAATTTCTTACAGGCGACACCGTGCTTATCAAACATGTGTTTTTTTCTCGTTCTATAGTTGACAAACTTCTCAGGGCATTTGTGACATTTGTACTTTTGAATGTAAATATTTTCGTGATGTTTTTTGACGTGATCTCTCAGAACGGACGAAGCTTTGTATACTTTATCGCATTGCTTACAAGCGTACCTCTTGTTGTTGTGCATGTTTAAATGAATTCTGTAATGTCCTTTCGAGTTCATACCTCGTCCACATATGTGACACATGAATTTAGGGAAGTGCGTCATGTAGTGTTTTTTCAACGTTTCGTGAGTCACTTCTTCCGAGGAACACAACGGACAAACTGTGATTCCATCTTCTAACGCGGGAGGTTCCTGTTTATTCACATTCTTTTCTTCTTGATCCGATAATACAACATTATCGACAACTGAAAAAAATTGAGTAGATTTTTATGAGGACCTAATTTCTGAATAACTAAATTATGTTCTGCGTTAAAAGACACATGGATTACTATGGATATAAGACTTTCCAAGAGAGCGTTTACTAATACAAACAAGTACCCAACCGATAACTGACAATAAATGGTCTGTACCTATCTATACCCTCACGCCACATCCCTTGCAGGGTAGGCAGAGAGGAGCGCCAGACAGCCCTATCCTTACACACACTCCTAACCTCCGTCACATTCATGCAATTTGTCATACACGCTCTCCGATTCCTCTTACTCAAAACGCATCCATCCTTGAGGATCTGATCGACATCATCGGACCAGGTCAGTCTTGGGCGGCTGCATTTTCTCACACTACTTTGTTCGGTCAAATATATCTTTCTTGTCATCCTTCATTCTTTCAACGTGCCCAAACCATCTTAGTTTACTCACTTTCATTGTAGTTACAACAACATTATTGTCACTCATTTCCCTAATGACCTCATTCCTTATCTTATCTCTCAGCATTTTCCCACACATCTCCCTCATTTCCACTGCATATTAGACCAGATAAGGCAGACAATAAATTGAAACTAAATATACTAACCTTTATCACAATCCAATACTTGTAATGTCACTGCTGTATTTATATTATCATCCTCTACTGTAGACTCCTTGATTGCATCATATGCATCTAACATATCTTCTTTTCCAATGGTATCGTCTGCAAGTAATACAATAAAAAAGGTTATAAGGAATGAGGTTATTAGGGAAATGAGTGATTGCAAGACTGGTGTTGTGACAAGAATAAAAGAAAATAAACTAAGATGGTTTGGGCATGTTGAGAGAATGAAAGATGACAGGTAGACAAAAAAGATATACTTGAGTGAGCGAAGAGGGGTGCGGAAGCGCAGCCACCCGAGATTGTCCTGGTCCGATCATGTCGACCAGATCCTCAAGGATGGACGCGTTTTGAGTAAAAGGAATCTGAGTGTGTATGACAAATTGCATGAATATGACGGAGGCTAGGAGTGTGTGCAAGGATAGGGCTGTCTGGCGCTCTGTCCTCTCAGCCTACCCTGCAAGGGACGTGGCGTGAGGGTATACATAGATAGATAGATGTTCAGCATCACAGAAAACAATGTAATGTATTATGAGAATATTAAGTCACCTTGCGTTTCATGGCTACGAAGTTCAACTGCTTCCACAAGCTTTCTAAATGACAGAGCATCTCTCAGCTGACATAAACAGTTTACACAAATTTCCCCAATTTTATCAACGTCAACAAACTAGAACATAAAAAGACAATTTTTACCTAAGGATGAGATCCGGAACTATTATCGTAGCACAGCCCCACTTTTTGTGATTTTTTTTTCATCAAAAAAGTACTGAAAACGATATTATTTCACTCGGCTCGACTGCGGGCAGGGCCGGACGAGGACACAGAACGTCAGAATGTGTTTTTTTAAACGAATTTAGTGAATTTACGATGTTTTGGACTTGAAATGTCACTCCCGTCATAAGTTTATCGTATTTTAGCGCTTTTCTTTTCAAAGAAAACAAGCTTCACTTTGAATGGGGCCGCGCTTCGACAATAGTTCCTGGTATCCTGCCAAGGAGTTGGATTATATTTTATTATTTATTAGTAAAGTATTTAATCTAGATTAATTCTTACATCAATATCATAGCATTGGTTAAACATTGAGATGCATCTTTCTGTTTCACCACTGATATTATGTTCATAATGGATGTTGATACGATCCTCTTCGAAAGTATTACACACGAAACATATCCCGGAATGTACAGCACTGGATATTTCAATTATTTTCATTATTCACTTTTTAATTAATTCTACAATAAGGCATCGCAAAAATACGGGAAAGTTGGGAAAAGAAAAGTAAACAAAACTGAAATGTCAAAAATTGACAGTTATTAGGTCATAGACAATGAAAACATTGAAATCTGTACACAATAGCGCATCCGTGGAGGTTTTGGAGGACCCCAAAGGGTTAAAAAAAACGCTGGAAAAAACCATGAAAAAACCAAAACCTAATAGAAAACAGCTGTCAAATTGACTTTCGATATTTGATTTGTGCTGATTTTTGGTAAAATAAAAACAAAGCAAAAAACGAAAGATTTTAACTGGAATAACTCATGTGCAATGGATTGTAATTTACTTTTTATGATTTGAATGGTTTCTTTATTAATTTATGTCATTACTAGGTGTATATTTCGGTACATTTTGATGATTTTACATTAAGTTTTTTCATCCAACTAATGACGATCTCAACATTATAAAATGGCAAAGAAAAGTCTTATGAAGATGGAAAATGAAAAATTTTGCATTGTTTGCAATGGATGTAGTGGCTTGAGGAATCTTTGGGAAAATTTTTCACATATGGGAGTTGTGGAAAACTATTGTGCCATGTTAGAGAAATGCTTCAATATCATGGTTAGTACCTATATTTACTTCAATTTCGATTCCAATAGTATGAGAAACAAAATTGACTAATGCTTGATAATTTTAACATATTCAGTTCCCTTCTAAACTAGTGTTTATAATAAGTAGTTATATCTCAACAGATACACAGCAAAGGATGGACCTTCCATCAGGCTTATGACTGATCGTATGGACTGGAATTGGTGAATGTTACTTAAGTTTAAAGTGATCACATTAAGCCAGCCGACGATCAGTCATATGCCTGATGGAAGTCCATCCTTTGCTGTGTATCTGTTGAGATATAACTACTTGTTATATTCAACTACGACATGTAGAAAATTCCGATGGTCTCACAAAAATATAAAATTGTGATTTTCAAAATATGTGTTTATAATGATATCTTGTAGTTTTCAGTTCCTAAACATGACACTGTTAATGCTATATGTGTTACATGTACATGTCGCCTACGACAATGTTTAGAATTTAGGAAAGAAGTTGAACTAGCTCATACGCGATTCACGTTGCATTTGAAGAATGGAAAACGACGGGCTTTAACAAGGACATTAGATAATACGCCTCCTACGACAAAGATAATATCACCGAGAATACATCTTTGTGAGTATAATTTAATATAAATTGAAAAAAGTATTATTCCTGAAAAAGCCATACAATCTTCCACAGCCCAATAGAAAAAATAATGTACGTTCTTGATTCCTTTGTTTGTAAATTTTTCAGTGAACAACATGAAGCAGGAATTTTACGAAGAATCACAGAACGAAACGAATGATTCTGATAGTGACGCAAATACAAAACAGACAGATTATTTGAGCGATGCTAGTAACGAAATTGTGGAACTTTCTATTGAGGATTGTAAGAGTGTTAGCGAATGGTCTGTCTCGTCTGATGAAATCGATCGAGCCACGAAACTTACACCAAATCGTACAAAAGAAACAAATTCTTTACCTAATTTAGACAAAAATATGGATGAATGTCCTGTTTGTTTAACGAAGATATCAGACTGGAAAGAACTGTCTGCACATTACAAAAATCATTCCCCGAAATCACTATGTTATATTTGCGGTTTCAACAGTACAAATAGGGACATATCGGCGCATTTTCAATCACACAGCACCGTCAGATATTCGTGTACGTTGTGTGAGAGAACGTACAGTCTCAAAAATTCCCTCAAGCAGCATGTGAGAACATTCCACCAGAAACAGAAATTGAATAGATGTAGCGAGTGCAATAAGAGATTCGGCGATAGTCGAGCAAGACGTAATCATATGATGAAAGAACACGGTTCGAAGTTTCAAATGTTGGAATGTACGTACTGTGATAGGAAATTCTTTTCGCAGTACTATCTCAAACTGCACATAGACAATATACATCTCAGAAAGAAGAGAGTTTTTTGTTCTCTCTGTTGTCACGGATTCTTTACAAATAGTGAACTTAGAGCACATCTTCTCACGCATACAGGTAAACTAGTATTGCAAAATGTGAAGTTCGTTCATCATGGTTGTTTTTTGCTGAACGTTTCGCTCAATTTTTCATGGTTCTATTGTTCTCCGTTTTGTCGTCAGTGTGAATCACACCGTTGTTTCAAACAAAGTGTTCTATATAAATAATATACACGGTTGATTCGCTCGAAGGCAGCGATTAATAGTACCTAAGAAATTCGCTTGCCATAGACAATACAGTGGTATACATTAATATATCATGTCGCTGGGTATACATGTGAATATATTATTAAGGCAGATCTCAATGTTTTATTAAATTATTAATTTTTGAGATTGTCGTATAATTTTCTTGCCTGATGTTTTTTAAATGGGAAATTAAAAAAAAATCTTAGAGATAAGTACCTGGCGAGAGGTCTCAGATATGATATACCATGCCCTTCATAAGAAAATTACACTCAGAAAAAATGCTCTAATGCCCTCTATAGTGAAATTATTTTAAACTGTCGAACGCAGTCTTAAAAGTGTGACTGAGAAGGGACGACTTCCTGCTTTATTCACACTTATGCCAGAGTCATTAGTGTGAATAAAGCAGGTAGTCGTCCCTGCGTTCGACAGTTTAAAATAATGTCATTATAGTACCGTGTGAAAAATATCGGGTGAAACGTTCAGCGAATAACAACCGTGAAGAACGTAACCCTATATAGCTAGACTTCTTTTTTTATGTACCAACTTGTTATTTATGTTTTCAGGTGTGAAAGAGCACGCGTGCGAATACTGCGGTAAATGTTTTAGAAAGAAATATCATCTAACTATGCATATGAAGATTCATCTCAACATAAAGAATTACAAATGCGATCATTGCGACAAAGCATTCGTACAGAAGTGTGCCCTCCAGGGACATCTAAAAACACATGGACTGTAATTTTTTTATTTTTTTTATTTATTTAGTAATATAATACAAGTACAGTTGTAATTTTTCAGCAGATAGGTACAAGATTTACATAGTTTAATGTTGTCCTTCTCTCTCAATAAGTAAATAAATACTTGAGTAGAGAGAGGAGTGTTTACAATGAGTGCATACTATTCATGATTATTAACATTAGTATATATCATTAGCATTACACAGGGCTTCTATACAATATACGTCACAACTATATACTATATATGTAGACACTTATAGATATTACAAAGTATACACGTGCAGTGTGCAGGAACCTATATTATATCAATACATACAGCTTCAGTGAATCCACTATTATACATTATGTCTCCAAGTATACAACAATATTGTAACAATAAACACAAACCTACAACTGTTTAATATCCACATAATATAGTTATAATACAACTAATCCATATACAAAATATCTATATAAACAATATTATTGACATCTATAATTTAATTAGTAGTAGGCCGCACCAGAGGCCGAACACTGTAAGTTATATTTTTGAAACGCTTTTTTATAAAATTGCAAGTAATATTTTTGTAATGTTTTTTAATATGTGTTTTGAGCTTGTCGTAATTAACTTCTTTCCTTATTTCCAAAGGCAGTTGATTAAAATATTTTTCTCCCAGGTAACTGTAATGATGTTGAGCGAAAGTAGTTCTTTTTTTTGGCTGTAAATATACAAATTTGTGTCGCGTTCTGTTTTCTATTATGTAAGTGTGGGATTCTGGTTCTTTAATTATTTGAAGTATCGCTTTTTTTTGGAATACAAAGTGAAATTTCGGGACTGTGAACTCCTGAAACAATAGTTGAGTCGGTAAAATAAATAAATAAATACAATATTTTACAGTTGTTTTTATGAACGAAAACCCTTTGTCTCGTCCTTTAAGTTCCTTGCTTTAGATACATGCAGAATTGATGATCTCAGTTTGTGTCCAATTAAATTTACGGTCAGTATAAAAAGAAATAGTTTTCAATGAGGGTGCTACGCATTTTGGCAACCGTACCGGCAACACTAGTAGAATTTTAACGGAAATGTCGATGTTGCCAGCAAATAAAATCATAGTTTCGAAACAGTCCGAGACCATCTGACTGTATAAAGGATACAATATTAAAGAGATAAATAAATCTTTATTAGCAGAACATCAAGAGTGTTACAAAACCAGACAATAGTAGTATGCTAAAGGGCGCGCTTATTGCAAAAGCCATATCTTACAGTCAACCTGAAGTTTATTTGTACCTACAAGTCTGGGAAAAGAGCCCTTTTAGCGAAAACCATATCTTAATTGTCAGACTGTATTGATAAATTTAAGTAGGTATTAGGAAAACTGATGTAGAATAATGGTTAGGTATTGTTATCTTAAAAACGCACAGGAGGCTATCAATTTTTCAAGGAAGAAGAAGAAAAAGTTTACATTATCTATGACTGCAGAATTTTTTGTCTATAGCCGAACTGTCAAACTTGACACATTCGGCATCGAGCCATTTTTGTTGGCTTGGGGTGGTTAACGATGTTTTTTATTTCGGTCCTATTTCATGAAAAATATCTTATTCAGTACAGTAGTGTGTATATTAAACAGGCGAATTAACTATTTGCATCTTTAAGAAGTTACTTTGAATCAAACAACATGCCTAAGGATACAAAGAAACCTGTCAAAGGTAGAAGTAGTGAGAAGAAAAATAAGGTGTTATATTTTGATGCAACTGACGAAAGCGGCTCTGTAGACGTTAAACCTTCGTTTGTCGACAAAGTTTGCATAATATGTAATGGAGCATTACAATTAAGGAGTGTGAGAAATGACTATTTTTACTTTGGGGCCGTAGAAAATTACGTCCAAATGATGGAAACATGTTATGGAATCAAGGTTAGTTTTACTGATTCTATTACTTGTATTACAGCGTCATTTGAGTACCTGATTGCCCTCTTTCTTCTTCCTCTTGAGCCGTCTTTATCCCAGTGCTGGACATAGGACTTCCCTTTGACTTTCCACAGATCCCTATCCACATATTATTTTACGTTTGAATTGATTAAACGGAGTAATTTATTCATTTTTTGTGCAGTTTTCAGTGGCTGAGAACGACAAGGTGGATGCCATATGTTCAGGTTGTGTTGACCGTCTCCGGCAAGCTGTAGAATTCCGCAAGGAGGTGGAACAAGCCCACCAGAGATACACTGTCTATTTGTCTAAGAATAAGCCTCCGCCACCGAAACAAAAAACTCCCAACAGACCTACAAAACCCAACGCTCCTAAACCCATCAGCGCATCATTATGTAAGTATCACTTGTACATAGGGTTGCCAGATGTTCGTTTCGGACCATACAGTCCGCTTTTTATGACATATGTCCGGTCGAAAAAATCTTGGAAAACCAGACAAAGGGCTGTCCGGTTTTTTCGATCGGGCATCAATAAGTTCAACACGATCAATCTTATAGACCTATCAATTACTTACATTAATTACAGTTTTTCATAAAATTATTCAAAGGAATACAATCTTGATTATTTTCACCATGTTCTTATTTTTCGTACGTAGTAGATACCTACATTACTTAGTAAACACTGTTTTGAACTAAGTGCTTCGAGGTATAAAAATCGGATATATATCGTGATATGTATCAACGATATATATCGCAGAACTCTGTTATTAATAATATCTTGTATTTTTTCATGCAGTGAAAAACTTAAAGGCGCAACAAGTCAATCTGCAGCAGATGAAAAACAATGTCACTCTTTCTAGCAAAAAAATGTTAGCCAACAAACCTAAAGATTTGGTTATTACAAAGAAAATAGTCAAGAAGGATGGAATGAAAGAGGAAGTGATTGTGTTAGACGATTCGGATGACGGAATAAAGAATCGTAGTTTCCATGACTACGGGGACGATAACATGGACCATAATTACGACAGTGACGATAACTGGTCCGTGTCGTCTAAAGAAATAGATCGAGCGACGGGACATCCGCAGAAAATTGTCCAGCACAAATTCGTCATACCCGACTTGGATTTGTCGTTAACGCAATGTCCCGTTTGTAACATACAATATTTAGACTACGCCGCTTTAGCGTCGCATTACTACAAACACTACCCGCAATCTCTCTGCCACATATGCGGATATAGAAGTATGAATTCATCTATCAACTCGCATTTAGAATCTCACAGTAACGTCAGGTATCCGTGCACAATGTGCGACAGAACGTTTAAAGCGAGTCATTCGATGACCCAACACATCAAATCGTTCCACAATAAAGACAAGTTGTACAAATGCACGAAATGCGACGAGAAATTCTCCAGTTCGCTTCCGAGGCGCAGACACATGATGACGGAGCACGGTCTTAAGTTCAACATGTTGCAATGCTCCGCGTGCGAGAAGACGTTCTTCGCACAATTCCAATTGAAGAAGCACTTTGATTCGTTCCATTTGAAGAAGAAGAACGTGTTTTGTTCGTATTGCGGCGATGGTTTCTATAGCAATTCCAGTCTGAAAAATCACATTCTTAAACATACAGGTAGGAACAACGATAACAACCAATATTATACAAATATGTAATAATAAGGCGGATTCCCGCAGATCCCTGTATAATATGTCTTGTTGCAACCTTTTAGTTTTATAAGATACTTTTTATATTAAGACTAGATTTTGAGGTGGTCGGTAGCCCGGTTGGTAACGCGCTCGACTGTTAATCCAGTAGGCGCGGGTTCAATCCCCGACTTACTCCACTTCATAACACAAGCTTTTAAGCTTTCTGTGAAGTGTACAAAGATGTATTTGGGTTTATTTCGATAAACCCAGATTCATTTTATAAAAAAAAAAAAATACCATAGCTATTAATAATTGTAAGATATCAATCTCGTTTAGTATTTTGTACATATGATTACACTTCTTGACAAATATTTGTATTAACCTATGTAATGTGCGACTACCGGTTTTGACACTTAGCTGCGCCGTTGACGAGAAAAAACATTGTTGCCAGCAAACAAAATTGTGATTTCAGCTTTATATGCGAGACCATCTCCTTCTTGGCAGACTGTAGTTCTTTATAACATAGAGTATATCATATATATAAACAATATAAGATTGTTTTAATCGTAAGATGTGATTGATTTTAGTCATTATTTTAATGAAAATTTACTTGATTACTGAATCCCAATTATGGGGTAACCAGCGAATGCTGCATGTGTATAAAAACACTCTTATTTGCACAAAACCAAGAGAATATATTGCTATTTTTAAATGAGAAAACATGTTTCTAAAATCAGAAAGTATGAATATTTAAGATTAAAATTTCGGTGCAATTCCTTAAAAGTCGGAAAATTAGTAAAATCAGGTTATGTCTGTTTAGATGATGGATGATGAAAATTTGTCGACATTCAATGAAGCTCACCAAGGAACGGTTTCACAGTAATCCGAGAAAGAACTTTATTTGCAATAGAGTGGTGAATATGTGGAACCGTTTACCCGAAAATGTGATACAAGCACCATCAGTGAACGCTTTTAAGAACAGACTGGATGACTTTCTCAGAACGACAGATGGCACAGACATTGATTTGGGCCCATCAGCCTAGGCTGCTTGCCCAAAATTAATAATAATAATAATTATTATTATTCCTGTCCCCTGCGGTAGTTGACTCAAGTCAATTCGCAAATGTATTTCATACGACCGCTTACATTTCAAGGATACCGCAGTCCAATAGTTAGCTTATACATAGTGCCATGTATATAGTGATGTAGTAATTATGTAGTGTGTATGTCTGTGTGCATAAGATGTGTGTGTAGTTATTTTTCAGTGTCATGTAACAATATTATTTGATTTCCAGGTGAGAGCACTCAGAAATGTGAATTTTGTGGTAAATCGTTTGTAAGAAAAAAATCCCTGAGGGAGCATGTCAAGATACATCTGAACATAAAGAACTATAGGTGCGAACATTGCGACAAGGCTTTCGTACAGAAGTGCGCACTCAAGGGACATCTTAAGACACACGGATTAGATTATTAAACACCTTTTTGTATTTCACTCACTTGCTCGCTCTTGTAAAGAAATGCTTACACAGCGACACAATTCTATTTCACGTTCGTATTAAATACATAAACGACTTATTAAACAGTTTCGCTCAAAACCCTTTTTTTCCGAGTAGCAATAAAATATTTTTAATCAAAGTAAAACTAGGAATTTAAACGTTCGTTCCTGTCAAATTACAATCCCTAACCTAATGAGTGTCAATGGTCATTTGTCGCTGTGAAAGTGTTAATCTTTTTTCGTTCATTTCTACTAACACAGACAGTCCCAATCTATCGTATTTTCACGAGTGCCATATGCAAAATAATGTCCTATTCGAAACGCGAGTCTTGTAAGATGTGCCCCGTTTGAATGTCCAGATGTATCTACCACTAAATTTGATTAAAAATACCGCTGTTTGTATATTAAGGGCATCTGTTCTCTTTGTGTACAGAGCAGACATATGGTACCATAGTGTAATTAATAGATTAGTACTGTCCTTGTGGTTTTAATTTGGTTTATTTCAATAAAGATGTGTACTCATTACTGTGAAAACCAAATGGTACAAGTCTTTTGTAGCAACGTACAACTAGTGCCAGCTAGTGGTAATTCAAGGTACTAGAATAACACCGCCTGTATTTGAATGGATTAATCTTCTTCTCCTTAGCAATTATTAATCCCACATGGTGGTGGGGTCTGCTTTTCTTATGTTTCGCCGCCACTTTGCTCTATCTTGCGCATCCTCCGGTAGAACATCACTCTCTCTCTCCTGCCTCACCACTTCCCTCCACATGAGCTTGGGTCTTCCTCTGGATCTCCTACCGGGAACATTGAGTGATTGTGCCCTGTTGCCAACATACTCTAGCGGTCTTCTGCTGACATGCCCGTACCATCGCAGTCTGCTCTCCTGAATTTTGTCAGAGATGTCGCGTACACCTAAACTCCCACGAATGTAGGAGTTTCGGATTCTGTCAAGCCTTGTGACGCCGCACATCCATCTCAACATCTTCACTTCAGCCGTCTGTACGGCCCGGACATGCCTTAAGGAGGTGTTCCAGGTTTCTGACCCATATGTGAGCACAGGTCTAATGACGCTTTTGTAAATGAGGCCCTTGAGTTTAACTGGCATCTTCTTATCAGTGACTTCACACCAGTGACTTCTCGCCATTTCAAACATGCTGAGGATATTCGGTGCTGAATGTTTGTGTCCAAGTCTCCAGATGAGTGGATCATTGTTCCCAAATAGTACCTTTAGTTACCACTAGTCGGAGTTAGTGGTGCGTTGCTCATTGAGACTTGTACCACCCAAACTATGATAAATAATGTGGATACTGTTGTTTTGAAAGCGGTATAGTTTACAATCTTTGCATTGCTTATTCATTTTTTCTCCATTGATTCATGTTACTATTATTTTCAGTAATTAGTCTTGTTACTACATTTATAAAATGTAAGTTTTTAGTTTGTAAATATCTAAAACTATTTTTTTAGTATCCTGTGAATTTATTTTGTTAATAGTCGATTATTTTTATGGATAGTATGCAATACTTAGGTATATTTGACTAAATATCCCAGAGATTTAATGATGTAGAGCGAATGATGCTGTAGTTTCATGTGTTATATCAATACAAGCTATATGACAAAAAGTCAAGTTAACAGGAGATATTTTTATATGATCTGCAATGAAAAACGCTTATTGTGATTGCATGAAACTCAGGATTTTGGTTAGTCTGTCAAGAAATATGGTTTTCAATGAGGGCGCTACTTGTAGCTTCTTGGCAACCATAAGGGCAACACTTGTAGAATTTCAATAGAAATGTCATTGTTGCCAGTAAACAAAATTGTAGTTCCAAATTAACTCCTTTTTGACAAGACTGTATGTTTTGGTATGTCTTCGTATTTAAATCATATTTCGCAGAAAAAACCAAACAATATTGCCATTTCACGACGGCACGCAAAGATGTGATAATTACAGTCCGCCAAGAAAGAAACGGTCTTGGATCAATTAGGAACCACAATTTAGTTCGCTGGCAATGACGACATTTTATTGGAATTCTACAATTAGCTTCTTCATCGAAAACCATATTTTTCTTAACAGACTACAAGATGATGGTTTAATTTTTGTTTTGCAGATACAATGTGAATTTATAAAGCATAATTTTTTTTTTATTGTACATACATATTATGTGATTAATGTAGCTATACATATAATGTTGTAATTTTAGTTTAAGGTATTCCTAAATCCATATTAGAATAAATATTGCATTATCTACAAAATTATGCATTATTTTTTACCCTAAAATCACCGCCATCTTGACATTTCTCTCTTTCTCTAGCCATGATGTAGGATTAATACGTTCAATATTATAGGTGAGGTTGCCTGTTGCCAACTATTACAGCACGTCTAGAGTACCTACTCTAGGAGGCGTTGCCAGAATACAATTCAATATACATAATTTGCCAGGCATCTATTCAACATTGGTAAGCAGTATTTTCAAAAAAATTTTTTTTTTTAAGGATCTGGGCTTGCATACACAAACCCAAATACTTTCCTGCGCACCTTGCACTAGGCTAAAAGCCTGTATGGCAAAGTGTGAAATACATCGACAGCTCCGGGGTTTGAACCTGCCACCTCCCGCTTGAGAGACCGCCGCTTCAACCATGTACTCAACATGTATTTCACTATGTCCTTTGAAAGCGTTTAAGTTTTGGTTAGTAATTGTTTTTGTGCTACGTTTTGATAGGTAAAGATATAATAAAAAAAACAACTTAACATTATGTATAGAATTATCAAAACGATAACATTTATATTATAAAAAAATATACAATAACATAAAATTATTATAAACTAGTTTAGTGCCCAGCGGGCCAGCACCTGGATTTTACATTTGGCGCAACCAGTATTGCATACAAGTTATGTAATCACTTTTCCCTTGAACCGTAAGAGGTATTTGATTTTTTAATAGTCTATGTCCTAGTCAGGATTCTGCTCTATCGTTACTAAAAATATGTAGTCTGAGAGTTCTCCCGTGTAAAACTGATTCCTGGACATAGGTGATGTAGTACTTATGCAACCTTACTCAAATATGTGTTTAATGCTTAAATTAACTACTCGTTCATTATATATTTTTTATAAGTAATGCAGGAACCACGGAGCCTTTGGGGAGAGTGGGTCCCTTGACAGAAGAACTTGGTAGTTCTAGTAAAATTTGCGCCCCGACTAAGCTTGTTAAACGGCTGCTTATCTGGAATAAAAAAAAATAGTATTGTCGCATGTTTGTTATAACAATTGAGTTCTTATGAACTGTTAGGCGTACAATATTAGTATGTTTTAATACGCATGTAACTACCTGATTTCCTGTGATCGACGCCACAGGTAACATACGACCACTCTCCAATGTAAACATAGCTCTGGCATATTCAGGTCTCGGATCCAATTTGACGTCCTCTCTCAATTCCACGTTAATTCTCGGCCAGTTAAATTGTTTCATCCCCATAAGAGACTTCAACGCCGGTATAACGAACAAATTACAAGTAACATAAGCTGATACAGGATTTCCCGGCAATCCGAAGACAGACTTTCTTACGGAATCGATAAATCCACTCGCAAACGTCGTTGGTTTTCCAGGCTTCATATTCACGCGACCGAATAATATTTCAAATGATAATTCGTTTGTTAAGACGTGTTTCAGAAGGTCTTTCTCTCCCATTGATACGCCACCCGAGGTTATAATGATGTCGCATTTCTTATCGACGAATGCTGTATGAAGAGTTTTGTATAGGAGATCTCGATCATCAGTTACCACACCAAGATCCACACAGTCTGCGTAATCACTGCAATAAAACAATATAATCTTTAAACCGTAATAACCATACTAATTATTCGATCTCTAACAATATTCTTGTACGCTTTGGCAGCATAACAAATCCATCAATGTACGTTTTTTAGGAGTTTTTCCCTGCATCCATTTTTATTCAAATTGTTCTAGCTTTCCGGTAATTGCTGAAACCATCTTAAGTGTGTAATTCGTGTTGTTTGTTTAGTATTTTAGTCATTAGCTGTCATAGCGTGAGCGTGTCTGCATGTCTTCGTTGATCGTATCTGAAAAACTCCTAAAAAACATACATCCGATGTATTTGATCTCTCTCTTTATGGCAAATTTTTACCTTAGTAAACCAATCAACATTGGCCTATTAGAATCTCTAATACAACCAGCTTCCAAATTAGTCTCATTCACATCTCTCACTTCATTCCCGGTTGAGAGAACCCCGACACGGATTCTCCTAACTCCACGAATACAATGAATACCGAATGAACGCAAGAGTCCAAATTCCGCAGGTCCGACGTACGCATTTTTACGAAGAATAACTTCGCCTTTGCCTATATCTGAACCGATTTGTCTTATATCTTGACCTGGCTGTGGAGTTTTCATGATTTCAATTTCGTACTCGATGTTACCATCCTCAGAAAATTTTAATAATTTCGTGTCTTCAACCTGAAAATGCACACAGATTTCTTAATGCAACATTTAATTAAGTAGTTATATCAACTGATATATAGCAAAAGATGGATTTTCGAGCAGCCTCATAACTGTAGTCAGCTGGTTTAATATGATCACTTTAAGTAACATTCACCGTGAAAATTTCAGTCGAACTCCGATAAGACCAGCCCATCACCAGCTTCAGGAGCAAGCTGAAAACCAATAGTTTTAAGACCAGCTTCCCGCGCCCTTGAGATGGAACACATTAAACGGCGCCAAAAAGTCATCCATCATCATCACCATCCAATCCATTAATTTGCCGCAGCCGGATATCGAACCCACATTAAACCAGCGACAATCAGTCATAAGCCTGATGAAAAGTCCATCCTTTGCTGTGTATCTGCTGAGGTAACTAATTGTTATTTCAACTACGACATGTAGAAAATCCGATGTTTTTTAGAATTGTGATAAATTTAAAAAAAGTTAATATTGATTTGGTGTGCAATGCAAATAAAAAGGATTGTGAACCTGAACAACGCAATCAGCCCCTGATGGTATAGGGGCTCCTGTACTAATTCTGACGCATTCTCCTTCCACCAGATCAACGTCATTATATTCGCCTGCCGTAACACCATCCCTCACTTTTCTAACTCCTTTTCCGTCGGAACTGAGACAGGCATAACCATCCTTAATCGACGCTCTAAATGGCGGATATGGTTCGGGAGCTGTAATATCTTCCATACAAATTTGACCGACACGAACTGGAATCGATTCAATCTCTATACTATTCTTCAAACATTGAACAACCATCTCTAAAGCACGGTCTACATCAATCATGGGATATATTGATTCTCTTTGTCTGTAGGCAACACCGTCGCGATTAGAAGTTTTGTGTGAACAGCAGTGCGATTCCTTTTTTGAATCTTTCATTTGGTCGTGTGTCGCCTTAACTTGACAACTTTCACCTTTAATTTGATTAATCGCATGCGGCAATACTTTTTCAATGATCTGGTAACACTCTTTAACAGCTTTTAAACTCCCAGGCAGATTGACGATTAACGTTCTATTGTTGATTCCACAGACTGATCGTGACAACATTGCCATGTCGGTTATTTGTAAACTTTTGACGCACATTGCCGTGGTTATTCCCGGAGCGTGTTTTTGTATAACTCGTAGCGTCGCCTCTGGCGTGACATCTCTTTTAGTGAATCCAGTACCTCCGGTTGTAATTATCAAATCTGAAGACAGCTTATCTGTCCTGGGAACAGAGAATTGTAAGAGTGTGTTTTGTATCAAATCGATATCGTCAGGTATTACGAGATGGTTTACATTTACGTCAGCGAATGTCTTCTTAACAGCATCCACTAAATAAGGTCCAGAAGTGTCGACATTTTCACCCGAACTACATGTGTCACTGACTGTTATGATTGTAGCACTTAATTTGGACATTTTGTGAGGTCTTCCCTAAAATATAATAAAATAAATAAGGAAAAGTTATGCCGATTTTGTTTATTGAAAAGAGTATTATTAGAAAGGGTACAACAAAATGCCGACAAATCTCTTTGTTTTTTAATTCTTCAAATTTATAAAGTCACTTTTCATCACAATTGATAATACATATTAATGTAAACAGTGATAAGAGAATAGTTATATTGACCTGATTTACATGCGAATGAAATGTTATTAAAACGCAAAGAAATAAATTAAGGTTTCCAATTAATACAACAAACCTTAATTTAACTAAAATGCAAGGTTTAAATAAATTATTTCAATTTATTACAAAATAAAAGTTATAAAATCCCACAAACTTGGCTCTTCACCAGTTCCCAGTTTGACATTAATAATCGTACAGCCAGCGCCATCTAGATAACATTTATTAAACCATTCGTCAATGGTGTTTCCACCTTTTAAATTTAATTTTCCCTATTTTAGGTTGATTTTTCTCCTTGACCAATTTTCTCTTTTTTTTCTTTTTAAATTACAATCGTGTTAGCGTTCTTGTTAGGCCATGAGGAGATAAGATACAAGAGAATATTAGTTTTCCGCCCTGTTTTTTTCTGGTCGACAAGATCGATCCAGAACATTTCTGGATAGCCACGCTTCCTCACGTCTCTGCTTTCACTAATTGCTTTATTTTTTCAACGTGCCCAAACCATCTAGTAGCTCGAAAAAATCGAAAATAAAATCGCCTGCGGCGCTATTAACGCGTTCTTTATGCTATATTATTTTTTATAATTCTTGTTGCCCCCTAGCTCCGAGGCTGGCGACGACCATGGCGACGCACAGGAGTGCGAGGTACACTTTTGAGTCAAGATCAGTCAGGAATTCATTTCGGGCGAGGTGTCGAGCGCAATTTTATTGGCGAGGCCGTAGGCCAGGGGTTCCCAACCCCGTACCCGCGGGCACCATGGCGCCCGCGGAACGATTCGTATGTGCTCGTCACTATTCGACAGAGACAGATTTTTTTCATAATCATTGATTAAAAATGTGAATTATTTTAAACTTTTTGTTAGAGTTTTAATTTCTTTGAGTGCCTAGGTTTATTAAATACGTTTTTTGGTATGATGTTAGTGTCGGGTCTATAATGTTATGTTAAAAAATAAGACCTTCTAGGGGTGCTGCGCTCCGATTGGTAGCGAAAAAAACAATTATGGGAAAATAAATCTTGAGAAATGAGAAGTTATGGAAGGAGTTTGTCGATTAAAAATAGGTGGTGCCCGTCACCCTACCTATATTTTAGAAAGTGCTCTAGAGTACAAAAAGGTTTGGAACCCCTGCCGTAGGCGGTGGCCCACGTCGCCTACGCCTTGCGCCGTCGCTGGTTGTCGAGTTACGCGTTGTATACCAACGATGTCTAATTTTCCCTTTTTATGGGGAATTTTTCCTCAATGTGGCAACACTGGTCGATGACGTGATCGAAATGTCAAAAAACGAGTTGTCAAAATTTATTGTCGGATCGGCGATCGGCGGAGGCCCGTCTCCGTTATTTTAGTTATAATTTCACAACATAGTGGTAAAGTTAGTTTTGTTCGTAATTATAACGATTATTGTGATGTTTGAATTGTTATGTATCCAGAATTACTCTGAAATTAAACATCGGTTGCCATGGATTCAACTAATTTGATGACGCTAGTCTACTGCAATAGTGTCATCATCAACTTTGCTAATCGTAACCTTCATTAGTTTACAGTTAGCAAATAACTTCGAAGAAGTTTGTTTTGGTGCATAATTCAGTGTAATTCGTTATTTTCTCTTGAAATATTTCGAATATTTGCGGGACAGGTATGTTCCAGAAAGACTCGATACTTTTGTTCTTTCTGGTACATACCTAAATTATTTATTCATATTTATATCACTCATATTTTTAGATAAGAATTGCTCCAGCAATAAGTAATTTTAAAAATAGGTATAAAAACAAGAGAATCACGTTTGTGAATCATCTACTTACCTTAGGCCTGTTGGTTTCTATGTAAAATATTAAATTTGATATTGGGTAGGCAGATCTGACCCGAATCCTAGTAAATATGTTTTTATACGCAGTTATCCAGTCTATTCTTGAAGGAGTTGGTGGTGGGAGCAAGTACAACTGACTCCAAATCAATAAGTGTTTTTGGGAGTTGTGCCTATCTGAATCTTGTTGTCTGTAGTCAATTGATGTCCTCTTACGGTGAACGTAGATGGCAGGATCTCGCAAGAGTGGTGTTGTAACACTCTGTGTATGAATCACCTAATATATTATGTAGCTGGTATGAATACGCAGTACAGCAGAGCCTCTATAATCCGAACATCGAAAATTTATACACTTTTTGAATGTACGAAGTGTTCGGATTATAGTATGTAGATATTTCGAAAGGCATTTTTCGAAATAAAACAAAAATATTTTACATTGAGCAAACGGGTGAATGATTTCTATCCAGGTTGCTGACTATGAGTTTTCCAATTCAACTGTGGATGAAATGCTTACTTTTAGGTTACTACCTTTTAATTAGCGTCACTAAATATGCTTACTAATGTTACGAACCCCTATATTTTGTGTCACTATTTTATTGTATACTCGTAAGTTCATATATAATACGTAAGGCAAAAGAACAGAACGGTATTTAAACAATACAATAGAACAGTGTCGTTGTGGCTTGTAGTTGTGTTATACTAGTGGCGGGAAATTAAGAGCCTCTTTTGCAGTGTGCTACAGCGTAACTACACGCAAGTCCGTACACTCAGTTATAGTAGTATTAGTGAGCGTACAATGCACACAGATGCATTTATTGTTCAAGGCAGGTATATCCGTCCTTTCACGAACATTACAAAAATGGCTCTTATATTGGCGCAAGAAGTTTACATGGAGCAGAAACGTTGAGAACTTTACCTGTTGATTTCTTCCAGGACTATAACATTATTTACTAAGATACTTAGGTTTATAGATTTTTTTGCTCTGTTTTTTACACATAAAAAACAAAGCAAAAGAATTAAGTACATCATTCGATTAACTAAAATATTCGCCTATCATAGAGATATATTCACCATCAGCCGAAACTGCATTTGTCAAATCATTAATAAATAAAATAATAAATAAATAAATCTTTATTGACCAAAATGATTACAATGATTACAAAAAATAAGACAATCTTGTGTGCCAAAAGGCGGACTTATTGCTAACGCAATATCTTACAGTCAACCCGAGATAAGAAAAAGATTTTGAAGAAACAGCTTTCAGGGTGAAGTTATTAAAAATATATGTGCTGCTAGAACTTATGCGACAATATGGATATCTTGTGCACATGCAATACAGTATAGTATGTTTATATTTATTTCAGTATACAGAAATTTGGTATAAGAGACATGTTTATTCTTCAGGCTGCAGTCATCTCTCATCTATTCCCGATCATAGACTTCCTTCATCCTGTAGCGTGGCACTGTTCACGACACCATGAGCTGGGGTTAAATTCATTAGTACAGCAAATTTTACACTCAAAAGGAGATGTGTTGTTTAAGGCCCAATTCCACTGAACGACATGTAGCGTTCTGCTTGTTTCACAGTGTATTCAGTTTACAGGCGTCAATTAAATCATGTCAAAAGGTAAAGCAGTTGTCTGGAAAATAACGTTCAACTTGTTAGGTTTCCTTTCAAGAAAAGACTGCGACGCACGCTACATGTCGCCTTAGCGGAATTGGGCCTTCAGGGAACTGAAAATTAAGTGTCTGGCATCTCCGGAACTTATTTATCATACTCCAGAATCTTCCATGTTATGCTGAGGTAAGACATTGTAGGAATGAGGATGAAGAGTACCCTACAAGCATTTCCTGAATTTCTTATCAAGCTTTCATTTTCAGACCTTTTTGGGAAAAAAGCAAGGAATTAGAAGAAAATTAAAATAAAATGCAATTTTTAATTTACTTATGTGTTTTATTTATGAAGTGAGAATATAATGTATGTGAAAATTAATTAATAATCTATGCTAACCATTCACCCTACATGCTTTGGCGGTAGACAGAGAGAACTGAGCGCCGGACCTCTGCATCCTTCAGTCGCATTCATGCAGTTCGTCATACCCATTCTATGATTCATCTTGCTCAAATACATAATTTCCTTGTCTTCCTTTCGTCCTCTCCAGATATCTCAACCTGGTCGCATTCATTCTAGTTAAAAGCAGGGGACCGCACAGCCGCTCATCTATCTATGCGGTTTTTCCATAAGTTCTTCTCAGTTACCTATGTCCTCATTATGTCTTTCAGTGTGAATTGTGGATAATAACTTATTAACCTATGCCGCTAGCAATTAAACCATAGCTATGTCGAAAGGAATAAAATAAGTGAGACAAAATAAATTTATATTCAATACCTGTCAGGAGTGTTCCGCCTCAAACTATCGATTCTGTATCTGCCTGGCGACCTGATTGGATTAAAAACTTAAAACAATTACCTGTGTTGCTAATTGGCGTTTCATATTTTCCACTTTGTCATACGATGGAGACGAAAGGAAATTAGGAGTGGGATGTCTAAAAAAAAAGAATACTGGAACAGCGCGTCACCAGAGGGGCAGAGGTCAAATTTCAAGGTGACACTGACAGATCGCGCGCCACGTCTTTCTTTCCGAAGATTATAATATTGTGAACTTAAAGCAGACGGCGCAGTAAATTTTCACAAGTATTTTGATGACGTCGGACTAAATGCTAAATCGAAGATCGCGACTGTAAACTATAAGAAAGTAAACTAATTGATTACGTATGACTACGAAGTACAATTTCCGTCATTCAACCAGAGTCGTGAAACGGAGGAAAACCGAGATCAGGGTAGGTACTTTATAAACCCACATTCTTTACGTTTTCAAATTTTATTCGTCTCGATCTCATCTCGTTTCAAAAATAATTCGTACTGTCTAATCGATCGAATTTCAAACGTGTTTCAAAAGATTGCTATATTCGCAGTCCTCTTTGGAAATATTTTTATATTGTGTGGTTGGTATTATCGTTTGCGCAGACTAACGAAATGTCGATCAACCACTACAGCTGCGCACGCCATGCGCGCGCTATTCATGTTGGTGAATCGCCAACATGTCGCTGACGTGTTTGTTGACATAATTAATTGTTTGTGGCAGTATAATATTTTTCATTACATGTAAGTACGTTTGACTTTCCTCAATCTATCTTATCCTAGAAGAAAAAAAAACATCTTCTTCATATAGTTTGGAGTCATTATGTTGATATGTGTGTATTGTCAAGGAAATATTACTCTTTTTCGCGCCGACTTTTTGTCGAGCTTATTTTGCTTAAGAAAATCGCCTTATACGTCATTTTTTCACTCGGATCGACTGCGGGTGGACCTAGGCCTTCTCCAGACCCACCTTCAGCCGAGCCTAGCGAAAAATTACAGTTTTTTAACGACTTTAAAACGCCACAAACAAATGACATTTCAAGGCCAAAACATGTGTAAGATTACGTACACAAACTTTTAATAAAAATTAATTAAGTTATTAGCTTTGTTATTCGCATTTTGTAATGTTATTACTATAAAACACTTTTTCTAGAAAAAGAATGGAATCTTCTTCAGCAAGGGTGGCAGGGCAACCAAGAAGCAGATAAGTCTGCTAGTGGAAGAGATGGCTTCACAGCAGTGATTGAAAGCATTGTACGGCTATGGAAATATGACACATGATCTACAAAAGTCTAATATTAGAGGGAATTTCTCCAGGGCATACTTACACCTCATTGCTCCACTTCCAATTGTAAGTAATCATACCAGGCACATATATTATACCTCATAATAATATTGCACGTACATAGAACGTTTTTCCAAACATTCTTCTCAGTGATCTCTTTACTCACAGTTCGTTCTTATCAAATTACTTTCAAAGATTGTTACTTTCGTCTTATGGACATACATCCTTAACCCATTCCTTTCTCAGCTGTTGTGCACACAGGATATAATTTTCTGTTATCGCAGAGAAGAATGTGTGGAAAAACATTGAGAGATAGGATAAGAAATGAAGTGATTAGGGAGTGAATGTAGAACGGATGTTGTGACTAGATTGAAGGTGAACAAGTTGAGATGGTTGGGAGATGTAGAGAAAATGAATGATGAAAGTTTAACAAAGGAAATACACCTGGGAGAAAGAAGAAGCGTAAGGAAGCGCGGCCGTCCATGAACCGCATGGCCTTACCATGACCAGACTCCAGGATGCAAGCGTTCTGAGTAAAAAGAATCGTAGAGTGTGTATGAGGAATAGCATGAATGTGTAGGAAGCCTGAAGTGTGTGTAAGGATAGAAAGAAGAAAAATAAAGAGTATTTAATCAATTGATTATATTTCAATTTGTTTATTTACTTTTTCATTCATTTTTTTCTTGAATGAACCCACTCTTACATAGGTACATTAATTGCAATTTTTTTGTATATTATTTTAATTATTGAATACCTATTCTTTGTTACAGGTGTACAGATTCCAAAAATCTTCATTGATACTGATACTGAAGGGACGATAACACATTCTTCATCAGCTGAAAACCAAAAACATTTCATTATTATGAGCGCTAAGATCAACGCCACCTGTGAAACTGTAGCGTAAATTTTAGTAATAGATATAAGCGCTGATAAGAGTATTTAAGGAAATATCGATTAAGATTTATTATTTATACAGAAGCATAATAAATATTTCTTGTGACTTTAAAATTTTGTCAGTGGTTATAATAAATAAAATTCACATTGTTATTAATAATATTAAGGTCTTTTTATTTTAGTTATGCAAAGTATAGTTAGTTGACACTATCAAATAAGTAATATTGATTCTTTTCAAGTAGTTATATCAACCAATACACAGCGATAGATGGGCTTTCCATCAGACTATGACTGATTGATTCTTACCTCTTATATAGTATTCTTTTTCTGCACCGAGGTATCCTTACTGTTGAGAGTCGTGGTCCTCTTTCCTTGTCCTTAATACATTTTGGATTATTGTCCTTCACGATGTACCTGTAGCAGCCTTGTTTGGTTAGTCCATCTAGCAGGGGATCTTCGTCTCTTCTGGGAATGTGCTCTAAAGAACTCGCTTCAAACACATGGAAGACAGCCCGTCATCTACATCGTTCCTTTGGGATGGGAATGTTTCTCTTATGTCAGATAGTAAGTGGGTACCGACATATTCAATTCAAAACTATGACATAACTTTGTAGATGGAGAGTATGTTTGTTGTCAAAAAGTTCAAGTGCTCTCTACACTAATATCTCTTTAGCCTGTGAAGGGTTTTGTCGTTCTGCAATAAACAAATCAATTACTAATATTTACACGACACACTTGGTAGATTGAATAAATTTATTATCATCACATAACCTAATTTAAACAATCAACATGTTTCATCAGTATTAAGATTCAATTAATTGATTTTTTGAACACAGAAACATACTTTTATCACTGTAAAAGTCCAGGCAAAATGATAAACATAACCTATTTTACAAAACTTGTTTTCATTGTAATAACACATTATAATGACTATTCATTGTTTTTAATAAATTAATAAAGGTTTTACTAACCTATTTATGCAAAATTACGTCACAATATGTTGTATTTATGTCATAATTAGGTAATTAATTTTCCATAAATAAACACGATTCTAATACACCTGCCCAAGAGGTGGCGGGATTACTTCTGTCAAAATACGATTCAAAACACGCAGATAAAAGTTACGGAGTACGGTTTTACATAGATTTGCGAGTTTCAAAACGTCATTCATAGTAAAAATATTTGAAAAACGTGTTCGATAGTAACAGCGGCTTTTCGACGAAATATCGTCATTAGACATTACGAAATCAATCAAATCTGACGTTTGATAGCGTGATATCGGCGAGAAATTGACGCAAATCGTTAGAAAGTACCACCCCAGATCGTCACAACTCGCTTCACGATGGTGGGCGATTCCATTTGAATATGCACTGGGGGGTGGGCGATATTTCTCGAAATGAGATATGGGAGAAATAGTTTTTAAACGTTATTATTTATTAATGTTCGTACCTAAAATTTCTAAGAAATCAACTCAATATGGCTGTAATATTATGATGAAATATTGAACTAATTCATATTCTGTAATAGGTCAAAGTGCGTAATTGGTTCCGCAAACTTGGACTCTTCCTAAGAAAATTGTAACCACCGGAGTCAACCAAGTTGTCCTTTAATCCGTTTGTGATTTGCGCTTTAGTCGGATTGGAATTTGGGGTCAAGGTGTCGTTAAATACGCACGAGAGAAACGATTAGTTTGTAAAAAAACGCGTTTATTACCCGACTTGACTTATAAAGTGTTTAAATTGTGAGCAGAAGAAATAATATTACATAACTAAGACTCTACATACGTAACGTCAAATATGTCGCCCGGTTAAATAACTTTGTTCTTCAAATCCGAGGTTTGTCTTATCCACCATTTTGATTAAGCATAAAAAATTAGCATAAAACTTAGACCCATAAAAATGTAATATTAAAATAAGCATAGGAACTTCATTGTTTTGCTCTTGTAGTAATTTGTAACACAATAGGATTCTCACAATATGATGTATCCGTATGTAATGTAATGTAAAGTTGCATTGTTACATAGCCGACGCGTAACTCGATTGTTTCAAATGCGAAATAATTTGTTTGTACTATCACTATCTTGTTTCGAATGACGCGACGCTTAAATTGTAATACATAATATGTATTTTTGTTTTTGCTTGCGTAACTAATTTTGTTTTTGTTAAAATTAGACCCAACGTTAAATTGTGCATTTGTGTCTTTCAAGCATTCTAATTTAAACTCGCGTTTTAATTAATAGATATGAAGAAAAAGTATAAAATACGGCTTTAAATAGGACGAAACATCTCATTGTTTCAATACTCAATAGTAAGATGTTGTTAAATTTTGTGTTATTACGAGAACCAACATCGTATTACAATGCGATGATTGAAATTATTCAATACCTATGGCTAGACTATGGCGGCGGACAGTATGCAACGATATCTCAGATGCAACGTATGCAATTAAAATAATAATTGTACATATATATACATACACGTAAAGTACATAATATTATGCACGGTATATAGATAGATTTTTAGATCGATGTGAAGTTATCCGCGTAATAGTCTGCATCGCGAATGGAGCGCTTCCATAACACGTCGGCTAGCATCTGAACTATACATATTCCCTCCATTTATCGCTGGGCGCGTCTCTGCGGCATGAGTTTCTATGAACATGGCCAGCATAACCTTGCAATAGAATGCAGTCAACGTTCGTGCTTCGCCAGTTGAATCGAGCTGTATTGTTGTAAAGGTTGCCCCAATTTCTTTTGTTAAGTGTTTTCCATGTATCGCGGATTTAGTAATAGGTACAGTGTTAACAATAATTACCATGAATATGTCAGACTTTGTGATAAGTAGATTTGATATAACATCGCAATATCATTGTTCTAATAGTGCGTGGAACGGGGAATATAGAGTGTAACAAAGCAGCGCGTGGTGCGAATGTAAAATGGCTGCCGTTAAAATTCTTGAATAGTTGTGATGAGCAAGTTGTTTATTATTTGTTTTAAAATTTCATTTGTTTTTATGTATATAAGTATAAGTTGTCGCGAATCTGGGATGGTAGTAGGGATTCAGAATATTTTGAACTAAATAGCTTAGCATTAAATCCCACGGTTTTCGACGTAGGTAATCAAGACTTTGTTTTAGCGAAATAGCATGAATTTTAATTATTTATTTATTATTTAAGTGAAGGTGATTAATATTACAATAAAAGAGGCATAGACAATGAAATAAACAATTTATTATGGCGAACTTATTGCAATGCTGCGGTTTCTTCCAGTTAGCCCATCCACTAGCGGATTTAGGGGGTGGGCTAGGGGGCTGAAGCCCCCCCCAAAACAATGAGTGACAGTACTTTATATACAACAAATCTAGGGGTTTCGGCCCCTTAGCCCCCCCCCCAAAACATTGAGTGACAGTACTTTTTACCATGTGACGACGTTCAGCCCCCCCCCCCCCCAAATTGAATCCTGGATCCGCCACTGAGCCCATCCTATTTCACATTTTTTTACAGTTTTGTCCTAATTAATGGATGGTTACCGCTAGGGCATGTATTCCGGAATCCTGGAAAGATTTTTCGTATATATATTACAATACCGGAATTGAGAAGCAATCTACCGGAATTCAGATAAGTACTGAATAATTAGGTCCGATTCTATTACTCTTCGAACTAAAACAAGTGTGTTTTAAAATTAATTTACTAAATTACCTAAAAACTATGAAATAATTGAAATAAGAACATCTTATTTTAGTTAGGTACCATAGAGATAGGAACCTCTTTCTACCTGCAGGAGTGGAATCGTGAAAGGAAAGTAGAATCATGTATAATTTGTGTATAGGTACGAGTATGTGATATAAAAAGACTAATTCACAGTAATGATGCCTTTACTAGGTTAAAGTTATTTATTCTTTGAGTGAACGAATTATATACGTATGAAAACGGACATTATTGGACATATGGAATTATTGTCCGATTATGTTCGAAATGATTAAATGACCGTTGTTATTACAAAACTTATTTATTCGTCATTGAAGAGAAGACTCGTTTAAATGGGTATTCTTTGTATTAAAATGGACTGGAAATATTTTGACGACACGAATTTCGGAATCAGTTCCGGAATTCTGGTATTGAGTCTCCAGTATCGAACTTAGTTCCGGAATTGAAAACCTCCCGATATTGCATGCCCTAGTTACGGCTAAGCTATTGTTAGTTTAGTATCTGCCTACGTATGCGCTTAATTTCATTAAATACGTTATTTAATAATTAACATTACCAAAGATGGTGTTACAATTACAACAAGAAAACCAATATGGACCTTTTCTTCTCCAAGAATTTTGAAATAAAAATACAGGACCCGTATGGTTCTACATTTTGTTATGCTGTTTGCAGTGACGCGTTCCTTATACAGGGTGATTGGTTCATCATAACTCAAATATTTGGAGATCTAGATGATAATAAAAATGAAGAAAAGTTTAAGAAATGCATTATGACAAAAAAATCAACCGTTTTGGATGTATAGCTTTCTGACAAAAGAAGAGTTAGAAATTTTCTCACAAATTACGTTTTTTGACAATGTCTCACAAACTACTGACTAGATTTTGGCACAACAAACCAAATATTATAGTTAACATTTTAGGCCTTCGGTTGAGATCTCAATTTGTGACTTGCATCAGAATGTAGTGAAAAATTTGTCGATAAACACGTTTTTTGTGAAAATAAAAATGAACATTTTCCAATAAATATAAAAATGTTAAAAATAGCCACAAACATGCGTCAATTTTTACGTTTTACAATGATGCCTTAATGAGTTCTCAGTAATGTGAGTTGTAAGGAAACACGATGTTTCCCGACGAAAGGGCCATATCATATGATCCAGTAATGTTACAGCGTAATTCGCGAAAAGATTTAGTTCACCCATCCATTGGATACTGTGACTGCTGTACCCGATCACTCAATAATATTATTTAAAACTTATCGACGAGACTGTAAAATGGCTGCCAATCAGATTCGTAAATTGAGCAAGATAAATCGTGTTTCCACTTTTTGAAATCCGCCCCCCCCCCCGCTCTACGAGTTTTTTTTTCGACCAAGGTCAACAGTCGGAGCGATAAAGTAAAAAAAATGCTTTTTTTTCGACGAGTGGGGGGGGGGGAATGACAAATCTAAAATTTTACGAACCGCTAATACGTTCCTTTGTTTTCTACGTACCTAGTTCCTTACTTTGCCATCATTTCCGAAAACCGTGACATTTAGGCGTCCCGAAAGGTTTGTTCGGAACACGAGGCGTAAAACCGGTTACGGTGCCGGTAAACCGGGACGTCTGGCAACCCTACTTGTACAATAATATCTGTCTATTAGTAAAATAAATATTGAATTAATTATATTAATATAACTTCTGTAATTTGATAGTATATCTGAAATACATCCAATACCCATAGTTTAACAAAAATGTGTTTAGGTTACTTGGAAGAGATCGTTGTATAGCCACAAGCTCGCCCTAGTGAGCTTTACTTATTATAGATGTGTATTATCTTGTTTATATTTTTTATGTAATGTTAATTCAATTATTTTCAATTATTGTTAGGTAAAGGTACCCTTTGGTACTAAATTTTTATTAGCTATGTTTCACTTTGGTTTCTGTCATGGGTTGGCTGGCAGAAATTGCCATTTGGCAATAAGCCCGCCCTTTGTATGTCTATGTACAATAAAGATTATTTTATTTATTTATTTAATTGCTAAGTACCTAATTAGTTATTTATTTATTTTATTTTAAAGGTTTGTAGATAGATGCTCGATTGTTTTAAATATTCGCTGCTAGCATTAAACTAGGTACTACGATATTCCAGATAATTAGAACATAAGCAAAAATGGATCCAGACACTATAATTTACAACAAGAAGTTGGGAGAGTTGAAGAAATATCTTCCGTTCTTACAAGACATGGAAAGTCGACTCAAGTCCGTCCCTGGAGACAAGAATGGAGTTCAATTGTCGAAAATACAAGGACTCAAGAATTTGATTAAGGGAGACAAAAGGTGAATAAAATAATTTTACCTCTTTGTGATATAATTTTGTTTGTTGCACTTTTTGTGTAGTTATACAAACTTATGTTAGAATAATGAGATGTCTATAGGAGCTGGAGACAATAAGCCCGCCTTTTGACATATTACTTGTTCAATAAAGACTTAAGAGTAGGTATTTTATTTTCTTTAAGGAATGTAGTTTTTCCGAAATTTTGGAGGTCTTAAAACATAGTTTTTTTTTGTTTAATGGAAAATAATAAACAATAGATTTTTTCGAAGTGATTTCTGTGTCTATTTGTGTACATATAGTATGATTTATTAATTATTTAAAATGATGTATGTAGGTACCTAGGTCTTTCTCTGATTCCATTATAGTCTGTAAAGAAAGATATGGTATCTGGTGAGGGCGCTACTTGTAGCTTTGTGGCAATCATTGTGGCTATACTTGTAGCATTTCAATTGAAATGTCATTGTTGCCAGCAAACAAAATTGTAATTTATACTTTTAAAAACATATAGTTAATAATAATTATATTCAATTGTTAAGAAATACCGATATTTATAACGATTAAATTGAACTTTAATCAATGTTTAACTTACCTGTAGCTGTTGTCTGTTTTATGATTTTATGTGTAATATTTTTTTAGTTTTATTTATTTAACATACACAATACACTTTACAATAATGATATACATAGTAGGCATATGACTACAGCAATGTCCGTGTTACTCCCCGGATATGAGTATGTTACTCGTGTTCCGAGGAGGATCAAAACAGCAACGTAAAACATATAATTTAAGTTAAAATAATATATAACTAGCTGAGCTACCCGGCGATGCCCGGGTTAATTTCTTTATTCTAAAATTATTGTTGTTGTTTTTACATTCAGTCTTTAGCGACACTGATATATGAATCACACTGCTTAAAATAATAATAACACAGCATATCAATTAAGTAAAATGTTGTTATTTTTATGTTTATCTAATGTGACAGGGGTAAACCCTCATATTTATTTCATTGTGGTCATAATGTGGTCACTGGCATATTAACATCAGTGCCATAGCAGATAGGAGAGGATGAATGGCGAGTCTCCGGCGCCAAAAAACCGGAACCCCCCAGCTAAGGGATGGAAACCCCAACAGAAAATCCTGGCCCTCCTGGTAGGCCAACAATCTCACCTCGAAGTATTTCTATATTTCAGGATGAAGATGCAGAATTTAATCAAATGCGAACAAGTTTTGACAAAATTGTACAAAAAGACTACAGAGGTGAGTTACTTATATAGTAAATATTTCATACTTAGCTCAGTATATATGACTTATAACTTTACTATCTTATGTACCTATAGTTGTCTTATAATTTTTATGCGGCTCTCGAAGAATCCTCGTTGGCTAATGCAACCCAGAATGTCCAAAAGGTTCGACTCTCATTAAGTACCTACTTAATTTCGATTCGTATTGCACTCTTCCGTTATTTTTATTAACTTATTTTTTGTTCATAGAGAATTGCGTCTTCAGACTGCAGCGTTCCTGTAAATGAGACTGAAAAAGCAGTTCCCGCTGTAGATGAGGTTACTACCGCTTTAAAAGAGACAACGCTTACTGTGAAAGAGGTTGTAAAGGAGGATATACCACCTGTAGAGAAGAACATTACACCTGTAAAGGAAACTATTGCAGACATCACCGGTGAAGAGGAAGAAGCGAGACCAAAGTTGAGTTTAAATTTTTATAAAGAACAAAGTAATGAAGATATTGAAGAAAAATCAACTTCTAAAGACGATATTATATCTATAGAAAGTGATTCCAGTGTTAGTGTGATAAGTGAACTAAAAACTACTGAAGAAATTGCCGTACCAAATTCTAGTCTAAATATTCCAACTAATCCCCCTTCATCAATAGTTCCCGTTGATGTTCCAGTCGAAGCACCAATTCTTATTTTAAGTTCACCTGAAGCTAGCGCGCATAAAACTGATAAAGAACGTTCAAAAATTAAAATAAATCTATCCCTCAATAAAAGTGTTAGAAAGGAAGGAAATAGCAGTAATACTGACGCAGGAATTAAGTCCGTTCAAAGCACAAATAATTCAACTGTTACGACCGAAAATAGTGCCAGTAGTGAAGTTAAAAATAATGTCATTCCAAACACCAATAAACCGTATGTTCCACCAAAGTTAATACCGAGTGGAGAACAAATTAAAACCATATTGAGTACGCGAATGATTAAGCCACTTGCAAACAATAATGTATCAAAGCCATCTGCTGAATCTACGTCAGACCTTGACATGAGAACGCCGTTCAGTGATGTGGACTTGCGCTTCAATAAAGTGTTCATGAGCAAGCCATCGGGTAGTCCTAACTTGATTGTATGCAATGACAATTTAGGCAAAGACACCTCCTTAGTTCTAAGTGAATCATCTTTGAAATCGGATACAACAAGAATAAAAGACACTTCGGCGAAGTTTAATAGCATTCCTGTAATATTAAATAGATGTAACAATAGTGAAGTAAAGACACCGGATACAAGCGTTCCTGTGGTGGTGGAAACATTTTCTTCGGAAAACATTGTTCCTGGATTTGTATCCGATTCAGATTTCAGAATGATAAAGACGAGTTATACTGATCCCACCGATATTCAAAATTTAACGGACTTTAATATACCTTCTTTAAACGAAGTAAGAACTGATGATATCTTTACAACTCAAACACACATTCCTAATGTAGACCCTGCACATATTGGATGTGAATTCCAGGTGTTTGATAGTGTTCGTTCGAAATTAAAATCAGTTATATCTAAAGATCAAATCAACCCTATGATGCCATTCAATAGTGCCGTAGATCCCGTGACAGTTAAGTCAATAGTTACCAAAGATATAACCGGTTCTAGTTATTCTACTAAAGCATTTTTGGATGAAATAGAAAAAAAGATTTTAGGCACAGAGGATAAAAGGAAATCTCCCGTGAACACACCTAGAAAGTATACCAGAGTACTGATGTCACCGGTGAGGAATTATGGACCTGATTACCGGTCGAGTGAACGTGGCTCACATAGACGTTACAGTCGATCACCAAGTCCGCGGAGAAAACGAAGCAAATCCCGAGAGAGATCTTCAAAGTATAGTAGCGATTTGCATAAAAAAACTCGCAGTCCACGATCTGGCCATAAATATGACGATTCGTCTAAGGAAAGATACAAGAAAAAAGAAAAAAGTCCCAGAAGAAGACGGTCTCCCGAGAAGAGTGATCATAGATCTTCGCGTCGATCGAGATCTAAAGATAGAGGATCTCGTAAAAAATATAAAGAAAAAGAAATTCCTGCCGACAAGTCTAGAGAAATTGAACTCCTCGGCAAAAAGATCACAGAAATTATAGAGTTAAATGAACTGAGGAGAAAGCGCGAAAAGATTGTACAAGAATTACAGGAAGAATCATTTTTAAACCCCGAGAAAAGCCCAGAGTCTGAGACAAAGTGTGGACCTAATAAAGGGGATAGAGAAGATGGAGAATTAGGTGAAAGCGATGAAGAAGTCGATATGTTATACAGTGATCTTTCTGAGGATCATGCAAATAAAAATAAGGATGGAAAAATGATACGAACATCCACCAAAAATATTGACGATAAAAAAGAAAAGATGGCTGAAAGCTTAATTAAACTAAATATGATTCTTAAGGATAACTCTTTTAAAAATACTCAAGAAAATAAGTCGAAAAAAGCAGAGCCGTCTGCAACCACCTCCGTTGAAACGATGCCAGCGTTTAACGAAACAAATGTTTTGGGAGGCCAGCTTTTGAAAGAATCTCCAAAATCATCCAGAGAAGGACTTATTAAGAAGATGGTCGACATTATCACCAAAGAGATTTTACCAGCAAAGGAGAAAAAACAGGAAGTTGAAGTGGAAAAGCAAGCTGAAAAACAAATTCCTATATCAGTAGTCCCTTCGGCAGACAGTGAAGACGAACAAGATTTCGCTGAATATTCTCATATAGACGATGTATCGAATCCGAAGAAACTTTTATCAGGAACTTCTGATACGGCAGTTGAACCTTTATCGGATGCTACCGACGTGCTGGAAGAACCGCGTCAAGTAGAAGAAGAAGATATAGCAAAGTCGAGTAATTCCCTAAAAGATGACATTCTGAAGGCCTTGGCTAGTGATACAGGAACAAGTGTAGTTTCAGATATTCTTCCCAATAAGAAAGATGAAAATGTTAAGGAAATCGCAAGTAAGCCAGTACCGGATATTAATTTGTCTTGCCTTAAAGCGAGAAGAATAAGTTTAGAGACATATAAAGAAAAGCATACGAATTCTCCGAAATGTGATGACTTGATCTTGAAAAGTCGAAAAAATTTCCAAGATATGGTAAAAAGTGTGTTTACCCCCAAAGAGTTGGCTAGATTTGATCCAATTTTACAACCTGCTATGGAACAGTCTCCAAAACTCACGTCTCTCTCTAATACTCCAGTGAGACCAAACACTCCAGTTGTACATAACACCACAGTGCAGGCAACCACTTTGAATAGTATTGGTCTACAAAATGCAAACACTAGAACGAGTATTCCCGGACTTGGCGAATCACTAATTGAAAATAAAAACGATAGTCTTGATAAAGCTCGTCAATTGTTTTCACAAGCTTCACAAAATACACCTGTACCACCATGGGCTACTCCAGTTAATAGAAACTTCGATGTTCAAGTAAAGAAACATGTTTATGCAAGTCCATTTGGTTTTACACCAAACAGTTTGCTAAGTCCAGAACCAGAAGACAGAAGAAATAAAGACCTTGGTTTTCCTCGCCAGCAAAACTCTACAGAATTACGAGGCAGTGGAAACTTTTCTAATTCCTCATTTAACTCAGGATTACCACGTGAGATGTCACACAACCAAGGGCTGTTTTCTCCTAGAAGTGGTTTTGAAACTCCCGATAGGCTATTTAATTCAAACAATTCTCTGGGGCGTCCTAATTTTCCCTCGGCCCCACCAAGAGACCCTTTTGCATCACCGAGGGAAACTAGTGTACCTCGAACACCTCAGCATGATACCAACTATGCGTATTATGGTCAAGGAAGCGATTCATTTGCATATCGGGGAGGGAATGAACCGAATGCGTCAAAACCATATTATGAACAAAACCAAAGATACAATGCACAGAACGTACTGCTACAAGAAACCCAGCGAAGATCTGATCCTAGAGATGCTAGGTGTTCGAACAATTTTAATAGGCAGTACATGAATAACCGCGAACAAGATTTTAATCAGGTGGATAATTATGGATCCCGCACACCGATGTATGAAGCAAACTATGAAGACGATTTAATGGACAATAGATCCATGACGAGGAATATGCCGGGTAATTGTACTCCTGTAATCGATTCATGGTCCACTTCTGAAGTCTGGGGACGTTCGACATCCCAACATCGCGATTACGACCCAAGAAGGAACTTTGAAAGAGAAAGAAGCGTCGGACGAAGAGGTACACCGTCAAGAGATTATGATGGCCGCAACTCGTGGATGGGTGATAGAGTGTCTATGACACGTGATGTTGATTACGCACGTGACACAAGTGTTGGGAGACAATCTTGGCAAACTAATAGAGATGTGAATTGTGACGACCGATTCCGTCGCGATCAAAGTATAGGAAGATCGGACGATTTTCAAGTGTCAAGAAAAAGTTTGCAACCACTTGATAATTTTCAAAGAGGACGCAGTGTTGGACGATCTCAATACGAGCCTAATGATACAATGGCCTCAGAACACAATTTTGGTTATAATGAATTATCGAGAGATAATAATTCCTTTGAGGCTAGGAACAAATTTGATAGATCTCGAAGTGTGGGAAGAGTCCTTCATGATCCTAAACCAAACTCTAGAGCTAAGTCAGTAGGTCCTCGATCATGTTTAGATAAGGATTCAATGTTTCCAGCGTACAAAGGAAACACAACAACCAGATTCGATAAAAGGTTTGAAGCATTGTTTAGTAACAGGCCGAAACCGGATTTCAACAGATCCCGAAGTCTTGCTAGAGAATCAAGTGTGGGTCGTACTTATCGTCAAGAAAGTAGGACTGAAAATATTTATGACGATGGTAAAAGGGGTTCTTCAATAACGAAACCAATGCAAAAAGCAATAGAACTTATAGAAAAATCCAAACAAACGTTGCATTCGAGAGATCCCAGATTAAATAAACTTTCAGATAAGCCAGACCATACTCAAGTTACTAAACGCGATTATGGATTACATCGAGATCCGAGACTTAATAAATCTGATTCAAAAAGTCAGCCATCTGAAAAAAGTAAAAGTGATTCGAGGATAAGATCAAGCAAAAATGAAGTCGATAGTAAGGATCGAGGTCGTAAAAGTGATTCACGAACATATAGAGATACTAAAAGAAGCGAAAAGGAGAAGGACTCAAATAAAAATCGCGATGATAGTGAACACAAAGCAAAAGGTCGAGAAGCGGATTCTAAAAGAGATTCCAGGAGAACTTATGAAGATGGGAAACATAGAAGCAAAGACAGTCGATCCAGTTCTTCACGTGACAGCAAAAGCAGATCAGCGCCTTCTAAAAGTGATTCTAAGAACATCAAAGATCATGATAAAGAGAAACTGTCTAAAGATGATGTGTCGAAATCAAGAATTAGAAAAAACAGCAACGATAGTGATAAAGAAAAACATTCAAGGGATGCTGAAGTACCAAAATCATCTATTAGAATCGAGCATTGCAACCAAAGGGAAAAAATATCACATTTTAAAATACCGAAGCTTAAAAAAGTTGATAGCGACGATTCTTGTGATAATAATAGTGTTGAAAAAGTTCCTTCGAATGCTGACGTTTCTACCAATGCAGAGAAATCAGATTCGCAAATTTCAGGTGATAAGAAGTGTTCCGAAAGTGTTGATGGATCAAATTCAATGGAAATTCAGAATTCCGAATCTGTGAATGTAACATCCGCGATCAATACGAATAAAGCAAAACAACAAGACAAACAAGTTGGCTCTATTGAAAAAGTAGACAATTCCAAAAAGAAGCGAAAGAAAAAAGCCAATAAAAAGAAGAACGATAGTCTGGTTCCAAATTCGGCCAATATGGAAAAGATCGGACCTTATAGTATATCTGAAATAGAGGATGAAAGTTCGGGTGTCGAACCTCTGTTTAAGTATCGTACATCTGGCAAATCTAATAAATCCCGCCCATTGATATTTGATGATTCATCCGATGATAATGATTTTGGTGACGAACCATTAAATTCATCAATTAAATCTGATAAAAAACAAAAGAGTTTATCTGAACTAAATGAGATGCTATTTGATAAATTAATCGGTGTTGAGACAGTTGATGATAAATCTGATGCTTGTAAATCAGATTCTGCAAGTGTAAGAGAAACGCGAAATAGAAGAAAATCGGTGTCTTCGTTGATCTCAACAGAAAGTAATGAAGAATTTATTCAGAAACCTCAAACGTCAGCCAGAAAGAGCGTTCGAGCTAAACGCGCTAGTAACACTGAGGAATTGCGACAGAGTGAAATTTCAGATTTAGGAGAATCCGATAGTTCATTACTTGAAATTGTTAAAATGACTAAGAAGAAGATAAACAAATCTAAATTGACAAAGTGTAATAAGGTAGATAATAAAAAGATTCAAAAAGATGCGTCCTTTAATGAAGACGATTGTAATAAGGAATTAGTAGTTGAAGCAGATAATACGGTTGTATCTGGTACAGAAACTGTGATTGGTGACGATATTACTAATAAAGTTATAGATTCAAATACAGATCTCGATACTTCTAATAAGGATAAAGAGCTCGGAAAGGGTGAATCGGAATCAGAAAATAGTGTCATAGAATCGCCGCTAAAAAGTCGTTTAAGAAGAAGTGTTAGACAAACAACAAAAATTCTTGAATCCCCAAAAATTACTAAAGTCAAGAAATCTGTTGCCAAAACTACGAAAAATCTTTCGGACCAGATGTGTGTTGAAAGTGATAGCAATTCAGAAAAAGTGAAAGTTGATTCGCAACAGTGTGACGCAAAATCGTCTGTTGATGACAAATTAGATGTCGGTAGTACTACTTCGACAGACTTGGATGTTTCAAATAGCGAAAACGAAAATCTTCCAAGTAGCGATGTTGCCGAAAAAGCCATTCCCGAAAGTGAATTAGCGGTTGATTCTTCTAAAATGACGATTTCGACAAAAACGGCAGAAATCCACGAAGATTCTTGTCAGAGTAATGTTGTGGATTCTTCTAATGTCGATGAGGCAAGTAAAGCAGAATCTCGTGAATGTACTGTCAAATCAGATAACACAGGAACTGAAGATCCGAACACCAGCAATAAGAAAGAGAATCAGGCAGAAATAAATAGTCTGGTTGAAATATTAAAGAATAAAGAGAAAATGTTACAAATACTAGCAATGCTGAATGATACAGGGGAAGGAATTTCAGAAAAAGTGAAGAAAAGATTAGAAAAATTAACAGAAATTGAATCTGATGATGAAGAAGATGATAAGAAAACGGAAAGTAAAAATGAAAGCATGACACAAGATAAAGATAAGGTACCTGCAGTTGATGTAACAGACACACCCAGAGTTGATTCAGTTTCGGATAAAGTAGAGATTCCGCAAAGTAGTGAAACTAATAATACAGTCCAAGACGCTGAAACTACTGATCCATCTGCCAGTCGCGATCTAGTGAATCCAAATGTCCCACAAAGTTCAGTGGAAACAGATAAAGAAAACAGTGATCTATCAGGAGATGGAGTTAAGATTAGGGAACAAAATGAAGTTATACCTGATGATGGGACTAGTATTGTCGAAAGCAACAAACGGGGTGACAATAATAATGCAGTAGAAGATACAGTTGTAAAGCAAAAAGAGAGTATTGCTACAGCAGCTGGTGATGGCGGTGAATCTAATGTGGATAACGCCGACAAGGCAACAGACAAGTCTGCAGTAAATGAATCTAAAAGTGTCAATTGTAAAACTCCCGAAGATGAAATGGCCAAAGGCGATACGGACACTGCTCAAAATAAGGGTAAAAAGAAATATGGGAAAGGGATAAGGGAGTTACAGATGTTGCACGAATATAACTTTGACATGTTCATCAGTGATGATGTCTTAAAGGCCACAGGTGTCAGGAGTTGTACAATTGCACATTTAGAGAACACACCAACCAATGCAGCCTCAAAGTCCCTAACTACATCTCCTGCAGCTAAAGAAAGTAAAGCAGTCGAAACTAAACAACCTAAATCTAAGAAGTCAAATATACTTGAAGTAAGCAAAGCTTCTAAGATCAAGAAAGCAAAAAATATCACCGGTGTTACCAAGAAAAAGAAAGTTGTGATGAAAGCCAATAGGGAACTAATGAACAATCAACCTCGTGTTCTTGTGATGAAGACAAATTTAGGCCCTGTTTCCTACCCCAAGGATGTGTACGAATATTCTGATGATAGCAGTGTAGTGGAAGATTATCAACTGATTAAACAAAAACCATGTCCCAAGTCAAAGAAATTGACAGTTAATACTAATTCCAATCAGTCAGATTCCTTGGTCCAATTAAACCAAAGCAATGACGGTAGTCCAGTAAGACCTTCTGGTAAAAAGTTAAAATCAAGTAAAAAGGCTAAAAAGAAGCGAAATTCGTGGCAATCAGGCATAATAAAGCAATCAAAGAAAAAACGGTTGAAAATTAGGAATGATGTTGATTATTGTGACAAGAGTTACAACTTCAATGAAAATGTTAAAGAATTTAAATGCAAAATATGTTACTATTCTGGTAACAACATAGTGAAACATTACAAGTTACGACATCCGCATTCAGAAGTCATGATCTCTAGATTAAACCCTGAGCAAGCTAAGCTGGCGTGCGAGGAAGTTGTCAGCGAAAAGAAAAGCAAATTACAGCATATCAAAATGTATCGTTGCAGATTTTGTATGAAGTTGTTCAGAGTGAGGAATTTGAGAATGATATTTGATCATATTGTGTATTCCCACACGGGAGAGTACA
Organism: Ceraclea dissimilis; assembly: GCA_963576895.1. Taxonomy (NCBI): domain Eukaryota; kingdom Metazoa; phylum Arthropoda; class Insecta; order Trichoptera; family Leptoceridae; genus Ceraclea; species Ceraclea dissimilis. The sequence continues at coordinate 6,384,392 of OY756379.1, read as the reverse complement.
AAAAAGAATGCAGTATGTGCTCCACCAAAACTGTAAAAAAATGTGTAAGCGTTTGCAACAAATCAAGCACTCTACCCCCTGCCGATGATTTTATTGATTCTGTCACGGGATACATGTGTGGTCTGTGCAATTATACACAACTGTCTCACGAGAATTTAAAAACACACATTTGGCTGAGACATTTTCACGAGGAATGTGAACTAAAAGAGATTAACTTGACTCTACAGAACGCGAGGAGAAGAATGTTAAAATCTGGTTTAGAAGTTGCCAAAACAGAAGATACTAAAGTGAGAATCAAAAAGAAATCTAGGAAACCCGTAGACAATATTTTAACAACACGATTAAGAACTGAAATGACAACGAAGAAAACAATTAACATTCAAAAAGGAAAAGTTGCACAAAACAAAAAAGATGTTGTGACCATAGCAAAAAAACCTGCTGCTGACATTGAAAAATCTGTTGACGATGACAATAGTAAAAAGACTCAAGAACCTGGTGTTGTAAGTGATGACAGACATATGGATATTGAGACTGATACTAGTCAACCTGCTTTATCTGCCAATCCTGTCTTGACACCTCAGTTATCTACCGCCTCCGCAGATATTGCTTTGCGGCGTTCAACTGCATCCCCTAAAAGTGCATCCTCTACCCCTCAGCTACCAAATGAAGGACGGAGTATGGATAGTGGTAGACCCTCTTCTACCCAGCAATCTGATGTGTCTACTGATTCCAATGTGTTCCATGTTACAGCAAATCTGAATGTCATTCCCGATATAAATATCAAGCAAGAAATCCACGAAGAACAATTTTTAGAAGAAGATACAGCTCCGGATGTCAATGTGAAGTTGGAACATTCACCTTCTCAAGATGCCAGTGGAGTACAAACATCTAAAAGTATTATTAAAATAGGTTCAATTCAGATGAAACAAACAAGCAGTAAACCCGAATACTATTGTTTCATCAATGATTGTACATTTAATAGCAATTATTTACTGATTTTCATGAGTCACATTGTATCGCACGACTCTGATTGGAACGGTTATTGTGACGAATGCAATCGTAAAATCTTACCGACTTTAGGAGAAAGCAGTAACTTTAAATATAACAAAGCTCTAGAACATTTGTTGTCGGTTCATTCAAATAATACAGCGAGCGATCGGCGAGAGTCACCGGTTAAAATTAAACGTGAAGTTGTTGAAGAACCAATAGAAAAACAAGACAATTTATTAACTGAGAAAAACAAAACAGTGACTAGTCAGAAATCGCAGGAACCTGTTGCAAGTCAGTCATTGCTATTAAGCCGTAATTCTACTGAGAGTCCTGTTCCAGTATCACCTGCTCCACCAAGTAGAGTGACTACTCCTAAAATTAATGTACGATCAATAAAAGATCTGATGAGTGCAAGTCCTAATATTACAACAACTAATAACGCAGACAATTCAGGAGTATGTCAGTTGAGAATTGAAAGTGTTGTTAGTCTAAATCCCAATGTTGATAAACCATCGAGTACAACTCCTGAACCAGTCATTGTGAGTAGCAATACATTGAATGTCCAAACGACTAACACGGAACAGATAAGTGATAAGGAATCCAGTGTATCTCCTACTAAAGAGAAAGTTTTCATATCAAAACTCAATGTGAAGACAGGAACAACAGCCAACAAGACTATAATGCCATACATACCAACTTCACATGAATTGTTCAAATGTCTTAAGTGTATTTTCGCCAGCAATGATATGAGGGAATTCGTCAAACATTTCACAGGTCATACTGCCTCAGTTTATAGATGCATATATTGTATATTTCAAACCCCCGATGCTCAAAAGTTGGGTGAACATATTTTGGATGAACACGGTGCGAGCAGATTCCGATGTCTGCTGTGTGATTATCGTGCGTCTGTACCTCTGTTGGTTTCAACGCACGCTCTAGCGTTCCACAAAGTAAGAATGATGACCGTAGGTGAAGTGTCTGCTCATGCAAGTGTAAAGGAAGGCGGGTTGATTAAAGGATTGCTTCCCAAGCGGCGGTGTGTTCTGCCGTACGTCTGTCCAGTCTGCCTGCCTGTGAATAGTAAGTTTACTTATTTTACAACACATTATTACAGTGTTCAACATATAAATGTTATCCTTTGAAATTCTACCAATTTGTTATATTTTCTTTTCAGACGCATCGGGTGAGATACATTTCTACTCGGCCGATGCATTTGAGAATCACCTCACAAGCCACAGATCCGTACCTCTAAAATGTGTCATTTGTAAAAATGCATATCCAAAATCATTTAGTATCAAAAATTTAATACTTCACATGAAAGCGAAACATAATTACAAGTTGTTAGTGTGTCCGTATTGTACTGTGACGTGTGAGACGAAAGCTGAGGCTCTAGGACATCTTATGGTACATCATTCTGGACGGAGACCTCTTCTATACCTGAGACTTAATACAGGGACCAAGGTAAGTTATAGAACGAACATGGGATCGTACTGTACGAGTATTTATCATTCACTGCACATTTTGTTAATCCACTATTGAATTGTTTTTAGGGAAGTACGAACGGGGACAAAGTAGTGTTGTTGAATTTAGATAAAGGAGAATATTATCGTAACACATTGAACTTCACAGGGATACCAAAGGATCATGCGATTAAAACCAATCCTTGTCAACTCACCAAAAGCGAACTCGATATGATAGTCGCTGCTGAGAACGATAAAGGACAGATTGCAATGACAACCTTGTCAGGATCTGTACTTGAATCGGGTTTGAGTAATAAATTAGCACCAAGTAAAACGTCAACTGTGACGTCAGAATCTAATGTGGAGTCTAGTATGGATACATCAAGTAATGCAGCACCCAATCCAGTAAGTTGTAGCACTCCAACTAAAGATATTGACGCTGTGCAGGCAACTACAATACCAGACCGAGAGGCAGATGATGTAATAGTTGTTGAGAGTGATGATGAAAGTTCTCATCGAGGTTCCATTACAAACACTAACAGAAAGTCACAGGATGATACCTTCTCCATCACAAGTACAGATATAGACGAGGAAGCACCAGAAAAGACTACAAGCGAAAAAGTTACACAGAAACACAGCACTCAGTTAGAAAAAGCATTTAGTGCATATTCCAGTGAGGCTTTGAATATATTAATGAAGTGGACAGGGATTGCTAATGAACAACTGTTTAGATGTGGTAACGCTACGTGCAAGTATTCCACGTTGACTTCAAATGATTTAAAAGATCATTTGGTAATCTGCGAACATGCCAAAGAATTTGATATGCTCTCTTGTTATCACTGTTCTAAAGAGTTTCGTAATGCGTACAGACTGTTGGATCATATAAGAACGCACGGCATTCATCGGTATCAATGCAACGAATGTTATCTTTGTTTCTACGGCAATGCGTCCGCCACACAACACATGCGTAAAAGTCACAAAATTATGAACACCATTACTATTCCATTGAGACCATTCAAGAGTGATGCTGATGCGGATTACTTTGTTGTCAAATCTGCTACCGACAAGTCCAGCGTAATCCAAAAACGAAAACCAGGACCCAAGTCTAAAGTGCAATGCACAGTTCCACAAAGTCCTCCACCACTTGCAATAATACCTAGTAGCGTTCCAGTTAAGAAAAATACTTTTGGACCTGACGAGATTAGTCAGTTACCTTTGAATCCAATATTAACTGAAGAAATATATTGTAAAGTATGTAACTTCGCTACTAAAGTGCGCTCCAATCTTCTCAGACATCTACAGATGCACGCTAATGAGATAGCAGTGCCTTCCGTAGCACCTATCAATCCAGTACCGCATCTAGAATCAAATGAAATGCATTTTGACAAAATGACTAACTTGGCATTGAGTTCCAATATGAACAAACCCGCCGCCCCCAAGAAGAAGGAAGTTAATAACAAAGTTGATGGCAAAAACTATCCAAAGTTTGTTCCAGACAAGGAAAGATTTGTCTGTGGCTCCATTGGCTGCAAATATATCTCTGTGGATGAAATGATGCTTCGCTTTCATTGGGAAACTCTGCATTTCGAAGAGAGCGTTTATCACTGTGTACATTGTGGAGAAGACGTTGTCGAAGGGAACCGTTATCTCTCCACTGGCAACATAGCAGCACATCTACGGTTGCACGAAGAGACACTCTATGGATGTGATAAATGCACATTTATACATCCTTTGCAACGCAATGTAGAGAAACATTGTATTGAAGCTCACGGTAAAGACTTCTCAGTCTGTCTACGCACACTTAAGCAACCTACAGCTAATGAAACACAACCTGAATCCGATTCAGAACCCAAAGTTTGGCAGTGTACAATGTGTCAAACAAAAACGAAAAACAAATTGATGATACTGGCTCATTGTAAGTCAATCCATAAAGTTAAATATCAATACAAATGTTCTAAGTGCTCTTACAGTCAACCAGCCAAAGCGTTATTCGGCGATCACTTTCTAAAGAAGCACTTATTAACTACTCCAGATATAGTGTGTGTGTATAATAGAATAGATGATAGGGAAGAACCTACTAGTGTTGATAATTCACCACTGTGGTGGAAACAAAGAAAGCGAGCGTCAATATTCAGTGAAGAAGGTGCAAGTGCATCGCAAGTAACTGATAATCAAACAACAGATCAACCCTCACCAGCCAAGATTCCTAAAACTGCGTCAAGTAATCCACCTGCAGTGGAAGCTCCTAAACTAACAAGTAATTTTGATATAAATAAAGGAGTTCTTCCCAGTTACACATCAGTCAAGACAGAAGGAAACAATTACAAATGTCCTTTCTGTGTTAAGTTCATGTCAGAATCGCGAACAGACATGCAAACGCATCTTTTTGAAGAACTAAATTACAGATGGTACGTACATATTCATTATTGTATAAAGAGTTTATGTATTGTTACGCAATTTATACAATATGTTTTGTTTTATTTCAGTTGGTCCTGCCTCACGTGCAGTTACAAGTCCTTTTCCTCCGACAAAATATTGGAGCACGCTAGACAGAATCACGGCACAGGGCTGACTAAATATTTGAAAGGTAATCCAGGCGTAGAGAGATGGGTAAATGGATTGTTATCTATGCAAAATAAAGCGATCGCAGCGTATCAACAAAGTCTAGACAAACAGAGTAAAGCTTTGGAAGAGACTGATTTAGTAATTGATGAGACGGTACAAGAAATGACAAAGAATAAAAAACTTTCATTGGAGAAAAACCCTGCCGCAGTAAAATGTCCGCATTGTGATTTTGTTTCGGTGAATGGAATGAAGATGCACATTAAACGTCATTGGAAAATCAAACCATTGGGTTGTGGCTATTGTGATTCTGGATTCATCAGGAAGATAGAGTTGAAATCTCATATAGCGAGTGCCCATCCCGGACGTGAATATTTATGTAAAGTGAACGAAATGCCATCCACTCCTGAAATCATTCCTTTACAACGAGGCAAGAGGATGTTGCCTCCTGAAGAAATTATTCCTAGTACGGAAGAAGTCAGCGCTCTTAAAGTTTTCAAACCAATGTACACGAATAAAACTCACATGTGTATTAAATGCGAACATCATCTGAATGAAGACGAATTTACTAATCATAAAATTACTTGCAACGGAGGGAGGAAGTATCCAATCGTAAAGAAAAAAACAATCGTTCTCAAATGTTCCATTTGCATGCAACTAACCATAGATATTGAAGGACTGTACGAACACTTTGGCGAAGAACATCCCGGTATGGAGATTAATTACGTCATGCATTCAGTGGGGAAACCCAAAACTAAACGAATCCTTAAACCAAACGTAACAGAAACTATAACGTCTAACATTGATAACTTTAGTCACTACACTTGCGTTTATTGTAATGAGAAATTTAACAATTATGCGACGTGTATATCACATCATAATGTGGCTCATAACGGGAAACTAATTAGAATTGTTCCCATGTCATTGTGTCAACTGAATGAATCTGAAGAAGTGAGAACTGTGTTGATAACAAACTCCGAGTGCTGTATAGTGGGATGTTTATACAAAGCACCCAACATAACCTGCCTACTCAGTCACATCAGATCACATTACATAACCTACAAATGTCATTTTTGCAATACTGGCTTTTCGTTGTACAAGTTCTACAAAGATCATACACTCTCACACGCCGGAATGGTTTGTAAGGATCGAGAGGAATTCACGGGAAATACAGTGGCTCAAGACAGACTGATTAAGATATTCAATATGTTTAAAAGTAAGAACTTGTTTTCTGTTCACGCTAACGAGCGCTCGTATATATTTGAAGATGACATGCAATTTGTACCACCAGCGACTACCAAGACGAAACAAGTTGCTCGCAAATCTACAACGTATTTGGGACAATATACTTGTGACGATTCATCTATGGATAGTACTAAATTCGTTGATGAATATTCATATTACGGTGTTAGACCTGATCCAATCGATTTGAAAAAGATTACAATTAGTGTAGCGTTCTTCGGAACGCAGAAAACTATTGCAGTGGAACAACTCAAAGCCATCGAAAACTTGTTTCCTAAAGTCTTAATTGACGATCTTAAAAACAAGGAGTGATTTCTTATAATAATTGCTACTTATTGAAGAGTTGTACGGAAGTCAGTGAACTGTATGTGGCTTTTTTTTTTTTATTTTCTTGACTATAATGTGTGTCGTTATTAATTTTCATGTATTTTCGTACGTGGTTGGCAAAATATGCAAAAATCATTTTTTTTGTAACAATAATTTTCAATACAACGAACGTTCAATTGTGTTTATGTAAAATTCCAAATCGTACCTACCGTAAAAGGTGAGAATATTGAATTCTTGAATTGAGTTGAATTCTTTTTAGTTTTATGAATACTCTTATTTAAATTGTGGCTTTAATTATATGTCATATTTTTGATTGCGGAAAGCCTAATTCCAACACCATTTATTAAATTACTGACGCACGGTATCATCCTTTACCAACGGATGTTAGGTTAGGTTAGTGTACAAAAGAACCTAACCTGCTAGCTTTGGTTGCGGACGGCATTATCAAACTACATATTCATGGCATCCATCGGTAGAGGTGCTGTGTGTCAAATATTTAAAAAACTAGGTTTTAAAGACTAGGTTATCCATTGATTGCATTTATTATAAAGTATTTCTACCAATTAATATTGCTCATTATTGATTGATTCAGGTTCATCCATCATTTTCTTTAGTTTACTCATATTGTGACAAATGTATTTTTAAAATTGAACTCAAATGTTGTAGTTTTGGACAGTGTGTTTAAAATTCACTACTACTTAATAACAATTTCTGATTGTATTTTAATAATAAAATACATTTGTATTTCTTAAATGTCAATGGGGTCAATGTATGATTTTATAATTTCTATTTATGTTTTTCTTATTTGGAAGAGTAACAAGACAAATAAGTTAGTCACATGTTTTTTCTCCAATTATTACTTCACTGTCACATCATTCCTAGCTTACTGTGTACAAACCCGTATTTAGGTTTATTTCCATAATCCTCATTTTGGAGCCACATCTTCTACGAAATAATTAGTATTAGTATTGTCACACAGTCACGTGGCATAAAATGATTTCACGCGACAATACTTTTTATCCCAATTCAATACATTTTTTTTTGTTGCGTTCTATCGACAAAAGAAGATTGCATTTTTTTTTTATATTCATGCTTCATTTGTTTTATATATACTTTTTGTTTTCAATGGTTGTAATATCTGAATTTAATTATAACATAGCATTTCACTATATTTTTTGTAGTATTGCAATGCTACATGTATTTGGCTGTTAAAAACTAAAAACTTTTGGCCTTGTTGCTCTTCGTAATTTGTTTTATAAAATATGTTCCTGTAATGTTATAATGCGCTTTAATTTTAATTTCTAATACTTAAAAGTAAATAAAAACAGTTATTTCCGACTGCCATTTTCCATTAATTTATATTTGTTCAGATATTGTTTCAGTTTGTGTGTGAGAATAGTATTGTCACATTAGATGTACGAAAATTGTCGCAACTTGTAACAATAATTTTGTCCTATTATTTATTGGAGAACATTTCTTCTACACCAGTCGTACCACTTTATATTGGTTTTGTTGTTTGCATCTATACCTTAATTTATGTATTACTATAGTGAAATTATATTAAACTGTAGAACGCAGTCATAAAAGTGTGATCAAGAAGGGATGACTACCTGCTTTATCGACAGAGCCATAAGTGTGAATAAAGCAGGTAGTCGTTCCTTCTCAGTCACACTTTTATGACTGTTCGACAGTTTAAAGTAATTTCACTATAGTGGACAGCAGTTTCAGATTATTACGCCCATTTTTCATGTTTTAAGCGTCGTTAATCTGGTTAACTGAACTGCCAATTAAAACTGTATTCGAATTTGAGCTATATTTCAATGTAACTTATGTGTTAAATTTGTTCGCCACAAACATGATAAGATTAATTTGATGATACAATTTCTTATTTTGAATAGTATTTGCTTATTATCAGATAACAAAAAATATTTTGTTTTTCGTTTATAAGCGAGGTGTCGTATTAGTGTCATCGAAAAACAATGCCATTATTTTATAAAAGTATAACGTTGAACCTTTTTATGTTAAATTATTTTTTCACTGTGTGGTAACCGGTTAGCGCAAGTTTTGTTTGATGCACGACAAAATGACATTTCTATGCATTGACTATTTAAAATCCAGGCATTCTTCTTCGATTACCTTATATTTAAAAAAAGAATACATTATTAAAAACGAAACGGGACAACATATAAAAATATTGTAACACAAACGTACTTCTGTAAAAAAAATAAGACTATACATTGTTGTGCTATATTATTGTTACATATTTGAGTGTAGGGAACGCATTACAAATTAATGTATAGTCAAGTATGAAACGTCGTGCGTTCTGACTGTATATAACATTATTGTCGTATGTTTGTACTGATAGCAATAACTTACGCATTAGTTTATTCTATAATGGATCAGCGTAACAGAAATGTTACTGCGTCAAATGTTTTTAGCGAGAATAACAATTCATTACACGGCAACACCATTACGACACTTTTTATATTTGTTTTGTAATTTTTGTACGATATAACATCTCTCTTTGCGGTGTTGCCCGCATCTGAAAATGTGAACGAAACGTTTTTGAGGTTATCTCGCTGTAGACATCAGACGCATTGTTATCGTAATCTCATTGGTTACGATTTACAACATAGTTGTAGTTTTGTGAGAATCTATGAATCCACGTGATATTAATTTTAGAGCTATCCTTACGTAATTAAAGTATTTTTTTAATAAACGCTTTGTATTTTTTATTTTTCAACAATTCTGTTGTCTATTGATGCGGTGGCTTGATGAGGTGGTTGCAGACTGTCGAGCACTGGGTGAGAGAAATTGGAAAGTGGCAGCAATGGACAGAGGGAGATGGCGACGGCTCTTGGAGGCAGCTAAGACCCACACAGAGTTGTACCGCTGAAGATGATATGTTGTCTATGGATCTACATCTACAATTCCTATTGGTCATGTATGGCTTTGAATTCTGGTGCATGACACTCAAAGACCAGCAATGTCTGCAAACTTTTGAGAATTGGATTTTGAGGTCCAAGCTGGGAATAGCCACAGGAATCTGCAGACCAATTACCAGTGATAATATTTGCTCTCATGCGGTGCGACTAGTGACTGGCGACGTTAAGTTCAGAAAAATTGTCTTGATACAGGACATGTCATCAGTTGGAGGCAGACAAACTGCAAAAAGCATCAGCAAAGTAGTAAGCAGAAGACCGCTGGGAAGACTGAAGCATTTGATTGCCAGGAGTGATTAGGAATTTAACACTTAAGAGAATAGGGCTTGGAGATACGTTGTTCAACAATCAGAAGTAAGTAAGTAATGTCAATGGTAATTTTGAAATGACGAGCCTTCTGATCGCAAGATGAGAACTGAACTGGTATAACGTGGTTTCTGATGCAATTCTTGTCCTGAATTCAGTCAATTTTGTTGGATTTCGATCTCAAAAAACCTTCATTATTCACTTTTGAAAACCATTTCAAAACCGTGGAAATATGAAGACATCTAATTTTAAAAAGAAGATAACAAAAAAGTTACATTAAACCAGCCGACCATCAGTCAAGTCTGATGGAAAGTCCATCCTTCGTTGTATGTCTGTTGAGATAACCACTTGTTAAAAAAAGTGTTTGTAGTCGTAAATACACATTACGTAAAGTAGATTGCTTGAACTCGGGACTGATTGTCAAAGCAAAGGTGGTGCTTTGACTAACTGAGCGAAATTGATGTACGAACAAGAAATCTACACAGTGGCATCAGCAAAAATTATGAACGAGAGTCAATTTGATACTGTGAGAGTCATTGGGTGCTAACATCCATTACCTGGTTTAGTAAATGTGTGCCTTCTTTAAATGACTACTTAAAAAATTCTATAGATGTAATTTTAATTGGATAAAAAAAATTTGAGCGCTAAAATACAAAACACATAAAAAAAAAACTAAAAACTAAATCCGTCCCTGCTTCACAGCAAATGAAAAGCTTGTGTTGTGAAGTACAGAATACCTCGTCAACTCAATGATTTGAACACAGCACCTCCTGGTTAGAAGTCCGTGCTCCAACTAACTGCACTAATCTTGAAAACATCTGTTTTTCGAGTTTACTAATGGGAGACTAAACCAACATAATTGGAGTTAGCTGGCAGTGTTGCGATAAGCTCGCCCTAGTGAATAATGTTATGATTGATATTCGTAATTTTGTTCACCAAAATTGTAAAAAAAATATTGAAAATAAAATATTAAGTTTCTTTTGGAATGGGCGAACATTGCCCTGGATATAAAGTGATCACTTAAGCCAGCCAAAACCGACCCGTAAGCGTCAGAACACCCATCCTGCTTCCTCCCCAAGGGAGTTCGCATAAAACTGCATTATGTGAATGAAGATGCCTCTCGTCTCTGTCTGTGAAAAAAAAAACTTAAAAAAAAGAATATAAAATAAATAAATCAAGCGGATAATTTAATATATTTATTTATAAAATTGTATAAAATAACTTAAAACTACAAAAGTAAATTAAAATATATAATTTTTAGATACAATAATTTATAAATAATAGCAATACAGATTTGGTTACTTAATTTATTGATAAATTGTTTATAAAACATTGGGAATGTCGTCTGTCATCGTCTGATATATAAAAAGGTCTTTTTTAAAGATTCACAATGAAAAGTTATCACAAACGTACGCTAAGCCCTTATTACTAATGTACACAAAACTGTACAAATTGTTAAAAATTGAATACAAAAACTACCATTCGTTTGTCTTTGACAGAGAACGCAGGCGACAATACTTTACGTAAAAGAAAAAACAAATAGATTTCATATTTATCACATGACATAAAATAAATACAATCTAACTAATATCTTCGTACATAATATTGTCAATACTCGAGATTTGAGTCTAGAACGCCTTCTAGACGAGACCTACGAGAATAACGACCTTGACACTGAAAACAAAATGGTGGAAATCCACCACAAATCTTATTAGAAATAACCAAAGACATTATATATTAAATACCTAGACAGCGTGCTCAATGCTAGTAGTGTAAGTAAACTGGTGCCCACAAACTCAAATCGTATGGAGAATTTTGACAGTTAGTTGGTATAGTTTTGGAGAGTTTGCTCTCATAGTTAAAAACTGTATTAGTTTTAACGGTTTTTAGGAATAAAGCGTTAGTTTTAAGGATGTTTTAGGTTTTATAATTGATATCTCGTTAATAGTGTGAGTTTTGCGACTCTAAAATACCAAAAAGTGCGTGAAATTACATCACTTCCGTTGTTTTGGAAATAGATGGAGTCAGACGTCTAGGGTACTTAATATGTATATAATGTCTTTGTGTCTAGAACATCCTTAGCGTCTCCACACACGGCCCGATGTTCAGTTAACGGAATCGACCGTTTGCAAAAAAGTTCCGACTAAAACCTCTCTCTGAATTCAGCGTCACCCCGATTTTGAATTCAGAAAGAGGTTTTGGTCGGAACTTTTTTGCAAACGGTCGATTCCATTAACTGAACTTCGGGACGTATGTGGAGACGCTTAGAGGTATCACAATAATACATAGAAGTTAGGTTACATCCCAAATATTTTAGAGGAATGTGTGATGAGTAATTCTAATACATAGATTTCTTGTGTGAGGTCAGTACACTGGACTGGCACGGCCATTAGAGTTGGAGCAAATACTGTACTCAGGTTCTGTGCTGTCATCTTGTTCATATTATTCAATAATGACACTCTGCAAAATAATACAAAATAGGTTATTAGAGAAATACAAGTACATGGTTGGCGCAGTTGGTTGAGGCGGCAGTCTCTCAAGCGGGAGGTGCCAGGTTCAAACCCCGACGCTGGCGATGTATTCCACACTTTGCGATACAGGCTTTTAGCCTAGCGCAAGGTGTGCAGAAAAGTATTTGGGTTTGTTTGATGCAAGCCCAGATTCATTTAAAAAAAAAATGAGTGATTGCAAGGCGGGCGTTGTGACTAAAATGAAAGTGAACAAACTAGTAAGATGATTTGGGCATGTTGAGAGAATGAATGATGAGAGGATGACCAAAAAGATATATTTGGGTGAGCGAAGAGGTATAAGGAAGTGCCAACGCCCGAGTCTCACCTGGACCGATCATGTCGATCAGATCTTCAAGGATGGATAATAAATAAATAAATAAATCTTTATTGGCCAGAGAAAATATGCATGTTTACAAAAACAAGACAATTATAGTGTGCCATAGACGGAACATTTTAAAAAGGATCTGGGTTTGCATACACAAACCCAAATACTTTTCCTACACACTTTGCACTAGGCTAAAACCTGTATCGCAAAGTGTGGAATACATCGCCAGTGCCAAGGTTTGAACCTGGCACCTCCTGCTCGAGAGACTGCCGCCTCAACCAACTGTGCCAACCATGTACTCATTGCAAAAGCAATATCTTACAGTCAACCTGAATGGATGCGTTTTGAGTAAATGGAATTGGAGAGCGTGAATGAATATCGGAATACCTGTTGAGATGTTGTATCATGTACTGCAGAGTATTGTAGTGAGCTGGGGGAAGGAATGTTAGAGCTTCTCTGATGGACGATATCTGCTCTGCCGTGTTCTTCAGGCCTAAAGAACAAAACATCAATAAAACAACTGTATCTTTCAACTTCATCTAAAGTCACTTTTGTCAGCCATGTCGAGGATCACTTACACTATTGACAATGTTTGTGTGGGAATATTCCTACTGGGTTATGACAATGCCGTTCCCCTTAAATTTCAGTTGCCCATCACTAAACTATGACAGTCTACTCAGCTGTCATCGTGAGTGTTATGGCCAGCGACATAATATATTAAGTACTACCTAGACAGAGTACTCAATGCTAGAAGTGTAACAAAACTGATGCCCACAAACTGTCAAATCGTATGGAAAATTTTGACAGTTTGTGGGCAACGGATTCGAAATTTTGCTCTCATAGTTAAAAACGGTATTAGTTTCAACGTTATTTTGGACTAAAACGACAGTTTTAAATTTATTGTATTATGTTGTTTTGATTGTTTTTAAGAACAATTGTTTTTGTTAAGTTTTCAAATGTGTATTATTGTGTTTGTGGTGTTTATGTACGTCAGTTATCCGTGTATTAGCATGTAAGTACCTGCCACTTTGTTAAGATAACCTGTAACTGGACTGGCATTAAGGCGACAATAGTTGTTGCTAAGCTGGTCCAGTTCATTTTTATACATTAATAAATAAATAAATATCTCCCAGTTAGCCGTAATGTACTTACAGGCAGCTGAGACGAGTTTAGGATGTAGTTGATGTGTGATGAGTGGTACAGGGAGTAATCGCAAGTAGAGCTTCAGGCAGCCAGCCACCACGTTAATGTTGCTGTATTCAGACAAGTTGGCAGCCTCACCGTCTGAAACATAAACAATAAACAAACTGTACTGGGGTTCATTCTGGGTCCGTTAAATTTCACTCAGTGATTCGCTCGATTGTTTATGGTTCCATTGTTCTCCGTTCTATCATCGGTGCGAGTTAACCGGTTGTGCGATTCGACCTGTTCTATGTGCATAGTTGACACGCTCGGTTGTTGCGAATAAAACCCAAATATTTGGTTGGGTGACATTCGCTCGCCATAGATAATAGAGTGGTCCGAACGTTCTGTTCACTCACTCTTATTGACACGCAATATGACTATCCCTTTCTACCAAAGAAGAGTGTTGTGATATCGCTATGATATACAGTAAAAAATAAAACAAATCATGAAGCATTGTTTACTAAGGCGAACTTATCCCAAAGCAGCGATTACTTCCAGTGAACTCCAACTGTATACTTACACACTTTTAATTTAAAAAACGGTGACGGCCTAATTTCACAAATGTTCCTACGTCATTCACTAGTCAACAAAAATTACAAAGTGTATGTCACCTTTGTCGAGCGCCATCTTCAAGGCTTCTATTTCGTCTGCGAATCCAGATATTCTGTAGATCCCCTCCTGCTCCATCCCCCTGCGTTCTATTTCATTGACGCACATCCTGACAACAAACGGCAGCGTACTTGAATGTGCGTTGAGAAGAGTGGTGAGATCTATACCAAATACACCGCGTAATTTCTTCAGATCTGGCATACAGTGACTGGGCACATGTATGGAGCACTTGGAGTGAGCTATGAAACCACAATCTGCAATAACCAAAACACAAAATATATATTTTTACTTTTTTTTTTTATACAGCGTTGCATGGGCGTTTGGAGCTAGGAGGGGGCAACAAAAAAAACATGGCATAAAAGATGCGTAATAACGCCATAGCCCAGCGGTAGAATACTGGCTTGTCAGGTTGGAGGTCTGGGTTCGTTTCCCGGCCGCGGCAAACGGACGGACCGGAATTGGTGAATGTTACTTAAGTGTAAAGTGATCACATTAAGCCAGCCGACCATCAGTCATAAGCATGATGAAGCTCCATCCTATGCTGTATATCTGTTGAGATATAACCACTTGTTATATATAGGATGATTGATTTTTTACTTACCTTCACATTTAACTCCTTGCGCCGTGAATCCCCATAAGAAATTAGCACAGAATTCACACCAATTCAGTCCCTTGAACGTGTGAACTTTGAACTTGTGATCTTTGCTATATTTCTCTACCAGAATTCCAGATAATACTTCGTTATTGGAACTGTCTTTAGGAGAGGAGACATCTTCCACAGACAACTGAATGAGAGGAGCCTCTAGATCTTCTGTCGTATTGTTCAGTTTATTATCGTCACTAATACTATTTTTACTGTCTTTTACTCTGAAAACAAACATTTATAAATTACGGTGGAATAGTTATTGAACATAGGAAAAATTGCGTCAGGAAAAGTAAGATTACTCGGCTAATACTAGAGATATCATCCTAAGACTTTAAACATATATGTTTTAGTCACTCTAGTGGTTAGAAATATGATATTTAGTAATGCTAATTAATCTTGCTATGTCATTGGTCACCAGTCAACAGGCGCTACTGTTGACCGCTGACCAATGACATCGCGAGATTAATAACAGTACCTAGTCGTTCATTTTTCTGTTGATATTAATGTTACTGTTGAGGGGCTAATACGCACGGGAATTTTGCTAAGTTTTTTTTCCGTGCCTTTGGTTGGAATATTTTCATACTCACTCTGGTATTGGCTTGGGAGACGTTAGCAGACAATATACTTTTACGTCAACAGTGTTGACGTGTTAAATAAGAACAACTGTTGAAGATTAACTGTTGACCATTATTGACACAGCTTTATTACATACACAGAGGTTTTTTTTACGGAATGTTTATTTTATTTACTTTTCAATAAATGGACTGTCAACAGGTTAACAATAATAAAATATTATTATAAACAAACAATTTAAAAAAAAACCCAATAACAGACAGACACAAACGCAATACAAACATACATGCAAATGAAGAGGTTATGTACCTATTCCTCTAATTCACATCACTATTATTTTAATTCAATTTTTTATGTTTTTTTATTATATTTTCACTCCCTTTTATACGCACACAGATGCACTCACAAATATCTCTCGGTGTTGGGGTGATATGGGAAGGGAGAGGGGATGGGAAGGGGTATTTGTGAACGGATAGAGATGTCAGAGACGGTCGGAGAAGGCATCCCACCACAATCACACATCGACGATGAGCCTAATTCTGCATTTGTACACATTTTTTTTAGTTTGAAATAAAATAAGATGAATCTTACTTTGCAGACAATGCTCTAAGTTTCCTCCTATTGAGTGTAACATAGGGGCTCTCTTGGTAGGCTGCTGTAGCATGCATGAGTTGTGTGATGTGTGCAGCATGCAGGTCCATGTGGAGAGTCACCAGTCCATCAGCTGTGAGTTCCTGCATACACTCATACTTCTTATCCTTCACATAATACTTGCCGTCGTAATATAACTTGTAGTGGTGGATTTTGTTGTTGAATCTGAAATCATTACATGACAATATTTAGGGGCTTATATGCACTGAGCAAAAATCGTTCTATTTTCCCTTCAACTTTTTCAAATTTCGTATGAGAATGTTAGTGCGGAATAAGAATAACGTACGCGACAAAGTGAATTATACCTTTTTAAAAGAAACCTGGGAAGAAATTTAAAAATCTAAAACAGTCAATTTGTTAAGATTATAAATACCAGTATTTTGGCTAAATTATACTTTTATATCTGAAAAACTGAACGGAAAATCCTCAGATCCCGTAAATTTCAGGGGTATTTTTTAATTATTTTTTTATTCAAGGAATTTCTTAATATTGCAATTCTAAAACAGCCGATCTGTAGTCCATACCTTCATCTATCACTGTTTTCAGTTTCAAGATGATTCTCTCAGTATTGGCTGAGAACAATTCAGGGTGCAGCATATAGAACCTTAAAGATGAGATCGCTAAGAAGAATGTGTGGAAAAACATTGAGAGATAGTACACTGGATTGCCTGTAAAATATTGCTTTTGCAATAAGTCCCCCCTTTAGCACACTACTATTGTCTCGTTTTGTAACACTCATAATTTTTGGCTGATAAAGATTTATTAATTTATAAGGAAAGAAGTGATCAGAGAGCTGAGCGACTGTGAGACAGATGTTGAAACTATATTTAATTTGAACAAGCTGAGATGGTTGAGACATGTAGAGAGGACAAATGATGGAAGGATAACAAAGAAAATAAACTGTAGTTTCATAAAAACGCAATACCTCCACGATAAAGTGTAGAAGTCATTAGTCTCTATTCCCTTCCTGACAAGATAGGATCCATTGGGCTTATTCTCCAACAGCTGAGCTGCGTCCTTGTGTGACATCACTCCATGGTACTCCAACCCAAAGTGCGAGGGCCTCTCTGCCAACCCCTCGCAGGGGATCACCTTGGGAGTGGGCGCCTCCAGTTGTATCTTATACACTACAATTTAAAAATAAAAAACATCAAAGTATATTTGGAGTTATTGTCGAAGCGCGGCCCCATTAGTTTACAAGCTAATTAGGTTTTAAAAAAGGGCTAAAAACGGTATTATTTCGCTCAGCTCGACTGCAGGTGGTGCCGGACGGGGGGCACAGAAAGTCATAATGTGTTTTTTTTAAAACGAATTCAGTAAATCTACGATGCTTTGAAGTTGAAATGTCACTTCTGTCAAAATTTCATAATGTTTTAAAGGGTGCTAAAAATGGTATTTTTTCGCAAAAAACAAAATAATGGAGCCGCAGCACTCCAATAATACCGAAGTACCTACTTAATGGTTTATAGTTATGTTTAGGAGCTGTGTAATCAGACTCAACAAATTTACTTTTTACCAGGTAAATAAATTTTCCAAGTTGAACACAAAATTACGGACTGAATTCACGATATTTTGGTAAGTGCAGTCAAAACTATGATACAGGTTATCTAACTGAGAAATATTGTTAAATTTTTACGTATTCAGAGTCCCGTTTGAGTAATTATTAGCTTACAAACAATTATACAAAGGCTAATTGGCAGAGGAAAAACTTACACTCGGGCTTCCACATCATACGGGCTCTATTGTCAGCCATAAGCGCGGAAATTTTATAACTTCTTGTCACATCATTTTATATTTCATTATTTCATAATAAACCGTTTGAAAATCTATAAACTAATAAACAATTGAGCAAATAAATACACTGCCATCATTTCACTTTTGTTATGGAATAACCACGGAATAACAAAATGTCAAATGAAACGTCAAAATTAGTTTTGTCTATGGTCTGCGACAACCATAAACAAAAAAATATTTTTGATTGAGTGCCAAGCACTGTCGCTAGGGTCGCATTGCTTCATTTTTGTCTTATTTTTGAATTTGTTAGGTAATGAAAATTCCTCAGTGCAGTTCAATGTATGTATTTGAATAAATAAGGCAGAAATTTAATTAGATCGCACTTAGATTATGGTAGAATTACTGTTGCCCTAGGATTGATTCCCATATTTATAGATGTCTATTTTGGTTCGTTATGTTTACAACATAGAGATTACATATTAAGTACTTAGTATATTATGTCGCTGGTTTACACAGAACGTGATTTCAATATACTGTAGTCGTATGCTCTAGTACGAAAATAATGTGAAATTAGTCACACAGATTTGAAACATTTTTTGCCAGCGAATTTAGCATCCGCTTCCTGAATAAGAGGTTCTTCTTTATGACAGCACTGTAACCGTGTGATACTTAGAATATGTAAGTATTCCCAGTAGATGGCGCTAGGGTAGGTATTTAGGAATGACAATTAAATACACAAAGTTATAAGAAAAATAATTTATTTTACGTTTTAAAATATCTTTACAAAATTCGTTCACAATATACTTTAATATAATTGCAAATAAATATAATAATTATTAGATTATACATAATATTATTGGTACCAATACTAGTCACTAGGTGTCACTAGCTGTCATAAGGTTGGATCAATTTACACTGAACAACCCGATAAATAAATAAAAAAGTTATGCACTTTGATAAAACAGAAAAAAACAAGATGTACAGTCCGTCAAGAAAGAGAATTTGGAACTACAATTTTGTTTGCTGGCAGGCAACAATGACATTTCAATTGAAATAAATGTTGCCAAAAAGCTACAAGTAGCGCCCTCATTGAAAGCCATCTCTTTTTTGACAGACTATTAAAGTGTTGCTAGTATTAGAATTATAATAAAAATAATATAGTTACTAATGCTTAAACGTCGACATTTAAACGTCAAACAACTTGTCAAACATTCGATAACACGAAAGAATAGTAACATTTTCTAAAATTCTGTATCTCTCGATGATGTCAAAAATATGTGTAGTATACAGTAATAAATATTCAATAGGATAAACCCTGCTCTACTAATTACAATTACTAAACAGCACTATTATAAATCGTCTTACTCATAAACATAAAACTAAATATATTAAAATGTAATATCATTTCTAAAATAGTTGACAGGTTTACATAATATCTTCATGACAGTTACAGAGAATTCAATTGTTTTAGTTCAAACATAAGACTAAAACTATAAAATATATTCTAAAATCAAAATTAAATTTAGAATATGGAACAATAGTTTCAAAATTTGAACATCTTTTTTTTCTTGTAAAGCTGGTTAGTATTTTTTTTATGAGGAAGACTGTGTTTAGACAAAATGTAGTTTTTATAAAATAAACTGTATATTAATATAAATGCAGTAGAAATTGTTCATCGTTTTGCTATAAGGTACATAAAAAAATATAAATTTATTTAAAAATCAACTGTTGTGTATCGAAAATACAATCAATATCAAAAAAATTTTGAACAAAGAAAAAACAACTAAATTATGTTCTATTCTATATTTGAAAAAAAGTGTCAAAAATCTATGCATAAGAATTCTGGTTATAAAAATAATGTATGTTCAGAATTATAATTCGCATGGATTACCATGAGAGATACTACTAATATGATCAAAACTGTCAAATTATAATAAACAAATAAAAAAGGTCACAGATTTTAAGATCTGGGGTCACTGAAGTAAGGGTTGATCTTGGATAAACTTGATTTTGTTTTCTGGCAACAATGACATTTCCATTGAAATACTACGAGTGTTGCCAAAAAGGCTTCAAGTATCGCCCTCATCGAAAACCAATTCTTTCACAACAGATTGTAACAATAATTAGCATTCATGTGTCATTCAAGTACATATTATTTTGTCCAGTTTATTTAAATGCAATGGATTCTGTATTTATGTTCGTGAAAACAAATAATTTCTATTCTGCATTAAAGACGATAATTATTTATAAATGACGTGCAATTACAACATAAATAACGTTATATTACATACCTAAATAAGTATAAAGTTAACATATTTATTTCATTAGGATATTATATAGTAAATTAATTAGTGAAAAATTCAGTTTGCCATAGATAACATTGTCACAGCACCATAGTTATTAAATTGTTTGTGTTGTTCGTTTCCCTTTTTTGCCACTAGGAGCGCACTGACAAGTAGGGTCTATTGTCAAATTTAATGACAAAATGAATTAGTAAGTGATTTTACAATAGAGTGTCAAGTTGTATGACAATCAAGTATCCAACTACCATGGAATATGTGTGATTTTTAACAATAGACCCTTACACGCGTGCTGCCACCTAGTGTTGATTCCTGGAAGCTGCTTAGGAAACAACCCATTCTTTTGTAATAATTTATTTTAAAGGAATAAACCAAATGAAAATATGTTAGAATTTTGGACAACACGTAATATCTTTGGTAAAACTATAAGTAAGTTAAACAAAGATTTTTTCACAAACCTAATATTACTATGCTGTATTTTAAATAGTACACATTCAGACAATCCGTAAAAGAATTTGACTGGCTAGAAGAATCGCTGATACGAAATGATCAGCCTAAAAATTAAAATAACGTAAAATATATAAACAGTGGTAAAAGGAACATTCTAGTACACATCGCTGACAATCTGTCAAATTAGTTTTTAGACAAGAAAAATGGTAACACGACGAAACTAAAAAAGCGATAGTTTATTTAACGGTTTTAACTTTTTGACAAAAAAAACTCGCTAGTAATTTTGTCTATAAGAAGCGCTGTTCTATTTTTAAAACTATACATTTATAAGTTTGCAATACATGGTATGTTGAGAATTGTAGTTTTTTGTTGAATCATTATTTTTCTTGAAAATATACAATTTTTTCTGGTTATTTACTCAAAAATCTTGTATATTATTTGGAGAATGAGAGTATTTTTGAATTTAGGCATACAAATGTTGCAAAATCATTGACGTTGACAAAATTAACAGTTCATATATAAAAGTGTCTTTACAATATATTTCCATCTCCCTCGCTCTAATTAGTACAATGAGACAAAAATATAACTGTTCAAAACAATGAAATGTTTACCATCTCTTTTCATCACATTCCCAATCAACATAAGTTAGAAAGAGATATGTATATATTTGTTTAACGATATTACATTAGGATTAACATTGCCGCGCCGATTTTAAACACTGATTTCTTTCACACAAAATGCAGTGAACTTAATTTCCTAAATAGACAATAATAATATATATAAGGAGCACCTAAATGCGAAAATCTTGAGCAAAACAAACATACTTACTTAAAACAAAAATAAAAATTAATTGCATATATAGTCTAACATATATTTTTTTCATTTGTACCTACATCAAACTCACACACACACAAAATCAGTTAATATTTGTTAACCTTAACCGGCAAATTTAATACCGATTAAGATTACGTTGTATCGATGTATTAACTTTGTTTCGTCAACCGATTTGTTAAATCTGAACCAACCGAAATACGCATTCTAATATTTCACTACATTATGTAGATTTTTAAATGATATTTAATGTTAAAACCAAACAGTATTGCCTTAAATGCAAAATATTGTTTTTTGCAATCACAATGGCACACTTAATCGGTATTTAAAACTACAGTTTAAAAATAAACGTTTGTGTACATAACCTCAAAAGTATGACAGTTACAAAGGAAAGTCGTTACGACAATTTTATTTTTATTTAAATTTATTACCTAGCGACATCCCTGTATTTTCATAAGAAACGTACAAGGTATTAGTTGAATTGAAAGATTTGTTTTCTAATCGATTGTCGCAACCGAACTGCTACATTTCAAAATAAATGCTAGCTGTACACTTGTCAAAAAAAAAAAATGGCTGAAAGTAACTGAAAGATGAAACAAAGAAATAAAGTTAATGTTTTTAATGTGGCAGTTATGGCCATTCTATATATTTATATGAATCATACTTTTAAGGTACAACATACATTTATTTATATTTTATTCATTAAATAACATAAAAAAGCAACCTTTGATTTGTTAATCAATTCACTAATCAAGACATTCCACGCCTAATATTTTTGTAATCAAGTAATTTTTCTCATTGAATTTCACCATTGCCCCCCCCGAAATGAAAACTTATATGCCGTGTATTATTGGCTTGACTAAAAATGTTGCAGGGTTATATTCCATAGATGTTTTTGACATAGAATGTCTTGAATTACCAACATGACCATTGGTGTTTAACAATTACTACTATATTCATTTCACTATAGTTCTTTCTATGGTAGAACGACGGATCATTCTTGTTGTATAAAGGACACTTTATACAGTTCCTGGTTTCTTGGCGGCCCAGTCTGGGAATGAGGCCATCTCTGGGTAAATGACAAGACCCCATGTTGGGAAAGAGGCCCAAGTGATAATGGCAGTGATGATTGTTGGTGCAATACCGGCGACAGCCTGAAAAAGAACAAATATTATAATGTATTTATTTATGCATTAATTCTTAAGAGTACTTTTTCACTAGGGCGAACTTATTGCAATGCTGCGATTTTTTCCAACTAACCCTACTACTACACCATGGTTCCATATTCAAATAATGAGGTAACCAGTGAATGTTGTGTGTATATAAAAATACACAAAGCATTCTTCAAAAAGGGGGACGAACGTCAGATGTGTAAAAGATGACAAATATCTTATAGGAGTTTTACGATCACCCGATTCTAACGGGTCACATAAAAAAATATCTAAAAAGATAATAATAATTCATTTAGGCTAAACCGGAAACGATACAACTTATAATTTCGGGTTATTCGAAACTTGCACAAACTGAATATACATATAGACATAATCATGCGGCGAAAATAATCCCCCAAAATTTAGCAAATTTAGATTAACTGGACAGCCTGTATGACAAATTGTGTATGAATGTGACAGAAGCTAGGAGTGTGTGTACGGATAGCTCAGTCTGGCATTCTGTCCTTTCTGTTTACCCTGTAGAGGACGCGGTGGAAGGATATTCATAGGATTTTATGTATTTAACGTTTCGCCACCAAATTAAAATTCCAAGATGTAAATTGACAAGAAGAAACTTACCATAGAGCTGGTCCTGATGTTGACAACACCGGCGACAATGGCATTAGGCGGCGTGCCAACTGGCATGTGGAATGCCATGGAGCATGCAATGGTGGCTGGCAGCATCATGTACAGAGGATGGATCTTCATGAGGACACACTGAAATAAATTACAATCATAAAATATAGTCAATCGCAATATAGCAACTTTTACAAGTTGTTTGAATATATACGGAATTTAAAACTCGATCGTGATAAAATGCAAATATTATTAAGTAGAATAGAAAATACTTTGCAAACCACGTCACTTTTTATAGGTTACAACCATAGACTTTTATATTAAGTACCTAGATGGCATAGTCAATGCTAGTAGTGAAGTCGAGGCCGTCGCCATATTGTTCACGGAGGCCGGGGCCAACTGACATTTGACGATGATGACGTCACCAATAGTGGGAGAAAATGTATGGGAAAAAATATTCCGTAGTTCAAGTGTTTGTTGTTTGTCACCGATACAAGGTGACGTCACCGATAATGGCGAAGATGGAATCCGAGGATGTAGGCTTGTACTCTACTATCGCAGGCTTCGGTGAAGTAAACTGGTGCCCACAATCTGTCAAATCGTATGGAGAATTTTGACATTTCGTGGGCAACGTTTTCGAAACTTTGTTCTCATAATTAAAAACTATATTAGTTATAATGTTATTTAGGAATTTAGCGATAGTTTTAATGATGTTTTAGTTTTCATTATTGATACATATCTTGTTAATAGTGTGAGTTTTGCGACTTTAAAGTACCAAAAAGTACCGAGCATGAAATTGCGTCACTTCATTTCTGTTGAAAATACACGGAGTCAGAAGTTTAGTGTACTTAATATATATAAAAGTCTATGGTTACAACTAGTACGAGGCCATCGCCATATTGTTCATGGAGGCCGGGCCCAACTGACATTTGACTATGATCACACCATCAAAATTGTATGGGAAAAAATATTCCGTATTTCAAGTGTTTTGTCACCGATACAAGGTGACGTCACCACTCGTGGCGGTGATGGAATTCGAGGATGTAGGCTTGTACTCTACTATGGCAGGCTTCGACTAGTAAATAAATAAAGTCTTACCATCTCAGCCAATACGGGCAGGATGATGTTGGCGATGGCAACATTGGATGTGAATTCCGTGAGTAGTTCACAAATGATGACAATAATGAGAAGAATCAGGTACGGGGGCAACACACTGAGGCCGTTGAGGGACTCTCCAATCATTGAGGACATTCCCGACTGCTTGCTGCCGTCTGCGAGGGCAAAGCCACCACCTGGGAGACAAATGGAACATAAGTTGAATATACATTTTTATTTAAACACATTTTTCATTTAACAGGAATACTGAACAGACATTTTCAATACCTTAATAGAAATACTGTACAAACATTTTTCATTTTACACACATACTGAACATTTGTTTTGCAGTTAATAGACATTTGAACAGACATTTTTCATTTAAGAGATATACTGAACAGACATTTTTTCATTTACCAGATGTAGACATTCATCAATCAAGAGATATATTTTCTCTTTTAACAGACATTTTTTGTTTATTTAACATTTTATTGGAGAATAAATTTAGATTAAAAAACTTGTGTTATAAATTGTGGGTTCAATCCCCGATGCCGACATACTCCACTTTACGACACAAGCTTTTTAAGCATACTGTGAAGTATACAAATATGTATTTGGGTTTATTACGATAACCCAAGATTCTATTAAAAAAAATTCTTACCCAACAAGAAGAGAAGACCCCATGGAATTTTGTCCTTCAATAACTTCCAGGTGACGATACCAGGGCTGGGCTTAGTGGGCAAAGTTGGAACTGAAACACACACCAATGCACTGTTAATAAATGTACAAAATAAGAACAAATCCATAGCTAGAATGAAGGGGCATAGCTACATAATATAGAAAAACATTACGATAAGTAATTTTTGTAACAAATATGTTTTTGAACGGGGGAAAATGGAGGTGGTCGGTAGCCTGGTTGGTAACGCTCTCGACTGTTAATCCAGTGGGCGCAGGTTCGATCCCCGATACCGACTTACTCCACTTCACGACACAAGCTTTCAAGCTTACTGTGAAGTGTAAGAAGGTGTATTTGGGTTTATTTAAACCCAGATACATTTTTTATTTAAATAAATAAATAAAAAATACCAGTTAAATATATAAAAAGTAATGATCAAATATAAATTATTCAGTGTTTAAAACAGTAAAACAAATAATTTTAGCAATCTAACATCGCTAAAAAATTAGTCTTACATATTATTAGGGGGATTAGATATTTTGTCTAAAATTTAGTCTAAAACAGTTTTAGTCAATTAATACTAAGAATCTACTTGGGATTAAAAAGTTAATACGAAGCTTCATGTTTAATTTATTAATTCATGTAGTCGGATGTTAATTTGGAAAAAAAAACGTTTTAATTATTGTCATTTTGTTGGGTTAGGTAAGTTTTAAAATTAAGCGGGGGTAAAACTTATAAACAAAATAGCAAGCAAAACACACACATACACACAAAAAACAAAAGCACTAGCACTAAAACAAACACATTAGCATTTTCAAATAAAGATTCTATTATAACGAAATAAAATTCAAATATGGTAACTAATGTTGATGGATTTGTACATGATAGAAGTTTCACACTCTTTAAATCTGTCCAATAATAATTAATTAAGAGATGGCCACTGATTAATTTGGAACTACAATTTTGTTTGCTGGCAACATTTCAAATAAAATTCTACAAGTGTCGCCACTATGGTTGCCAAAAAGCTACACGTAGCGCCATCTTATGAAAACACATCTTTTTTGACAGACTGTACTTAATTGTTATTGGTTAGATATTGATATTTTGAAAATGAAATTTTCAATATGATCAATAGTAACAGATGAATTTGAATTATGTTCTGTAAAAATTCTTAACATGGTGCCTACAATTATGTCAAAAGTAGAATATTTATTTATTTTATTTGTACATGCTTAACAACTTAAAAAAATATATAAATACATTTAAATATTTATAAGAAATCATAGAATGAAATAAAAAACCAATAAACATGTAATTACAAACAATAATGACAGTTCATATCTACAATTGAGCGGCCATTTTGCATTCAAAATGGTGGAATGAATAAAATGGAGAATGGACAACACAAAATGAAACAATATAAATGTATAAATAAAATAATTACAAATGATAAACTGAAAGAAATATGCTTTGGAATGAAGAAAACATATTCATGATATTGTAAATGGAGACCTTACAATAATGATATAGATATAATATTATCACTGACGAAATGGCATGCTGTCATCTTTGGAGGTCTGCCTTTTCGCCAACGATACATGGATGAGAATGAAATTTAAAACAATGCTTCCCAAGGCGAAATGATGGCAGTAGCTGATCCCAAAATAAACAAATGAAATTATACAAAAAAAAAACGCATGGGGCCTGAAATATTTTTGAACACTCACTAGATGGTGTTTCAGTAAATGGAAGTCTTCATATCTGTCAATACTGTCATAATAAAACAAATCATTTGTTTAATATCCATAGAAGAATAATATATAATATCTGCCGTATCTATGTGGACCTCCATTTACTGCAGTGCACTCTGGTGGCGAAAAAAATTGAAGACAACCTAATGATGTTTTTCTTCTCGTTTTCTATGGCCAATGGCCTCATTAGTCCGCCATTTTGAATTAAGTGTCAAATTCATAATATTGCTTGAGTTAGGAGATTATTATGGGTTGGGAATTTGTTAATTTTTACAGAATATATTACAATTGTCATACATAACTTAAATTAAAATCATTATATGTACAAAAATAATTGATATTTTCCAATTGACTTTTTTCATTATACATCTCGCAAATGATATAAAATAAAAAATGTAGCGATAGACGGTAGTTCAGAATTTAAAAATCCAGTAAAGCGTTATTCAGAGCAGAATTACCGTAGTTTTTAACTGGCAACATATTTGAAATAAATATATTTAGAATTAGAACATATACACGTTTTGACAAAGCCTTGACCAGGATTCAAACACAGTAGAAAAATTTGGAAGAATCGTAGAAAAATAAAGATACAAATTTGACAGATGCGAAAAAAATAGTTTACACAAAACTCACAGACCTTTCACCACAAGAATTTGGGAAAAACACTTAATAAATTGACAATAAATAATAAAAAAATGCATGGACAAATATGTAAATAATAAATGAAGAATGGCATAACAAATACACTGGGACATTGCAGAAAATATTACACAGTTTTTTATTAAGTGTATGCAGGGGTCTAGTATTATTCACACACGTAAGTAGTATAGACTAACAATAAGAAAAACGTCAGGTATTGAAGTTAGCAGCGAGTGGTAGGAATATAAAATACTTTCTGATCTTTAAGTTGGCAAACTGGCAATACAGTAATGTCATTTTCCCTCCTCTAAATTTACTGTGACACACCAAAAATCACACATGACTGGTAAAGTTTTTTTTTGTCTCTTTCCCATAAAGTATTTTTAGTAACAGTTAAAAGAAGATAGCAAGCACTAGCGTCCTCTCGCCGATTATTTAAAGCAAGAGATGTTGACCGTGTGTCGGTCTCGTAAAGAAAGGAAGGTTTAGTTTTCTACCTGAAGTTAGCAACAATTGATCCGGTAGTCCATCTATGGAGAAATATTGCAACTATTTATTTTGTCACAGTTAATACGGTATTCTAATATATGTCATGTCTATACTACTCATCTCTGATATTATTATTGTGTGCTAATGTTAAAACGATAACTCGATTTGACAGTATATAATATTTCTGCAAAGTCGTCGTATTGAAACAAAAAAGTAATAAAAATGTATACAAGCTACCGCTGAAATGAAATCAAGACATCACTGAAAATGCAAAGAAAATATATAATGGACGAAACGATCAATCGAAACAGTCACCAGAAACATTCAACAAGAGATGTCTTCACCACGGATACCTTTCATTTGCGGCGGCTCCGCCATGAGCGTGCTGGCCTCGGGGATACCATTATCAATAGCCTCTTGTTTCTCCGTTCCGGCCAGTCTTGACGAAGTTTTCTGCGCTTCAGTTACGGGCACTATAAACCATCGATGTTTTGTTTGTTTGTTTTTTTTTTACATATAATCAACTAACAGTTTTAAACATTGTACGATGACAAACGTAACTTATGATTATTTACTAAAAAATGCATAGAGGCACCGCTTCCTAGAGTAGGTACTCTAGCCATGCTGTAACAGTTGGCAACATAGCAAAATGATCAAATCGGACCACCACTCCTGTCAAATCTCCTAACAATATAATATGTGGTCCGTCATACTCGTTGTTAAGGAACTGTTATTCCATACATTTCCTTAGCGATGGGGAGGCAACGCTGCTTAAAACAAAGTGTCCTCAAATTTCTACAGCATGGCTAGAGAAAGAGTGTCTAGGTGGCAGTGATAGAGGACATGTGATGTGAACGGTGAAAAAGTTAGGCAACGTTCAAAATAACCTTCTGTACATAAAAAACATGTATGTATATCGTTGCTTGTAGAAAAAAAGCTGAACAATGAACGAATCATGCAAAAAAACATTTGCAGTAAAATTTACAGCAAAAATGATTTTAAAAAGAATCCATACTCGATTATGTTCATGTCTCACACTAAATGTATGTTTTGGGGTGTTGCAAACACTGCCAGCAATAAGATTCAAATTCGGTCATCGATTTTACGAGACCGTTTAACGTTATTTGAAGCAAAAAAGATTTATTTTCAAAATACATGCAACACTCTTGCGAAAACGTTCGACTCAGCTTAAAAACTCTAAATTACACTATAGTTAAACTATCAAAACATGTTTATCGTTTAAAGATATATTGTTAGGTGAACGGGATTTTTTTAAATAGATAATTAGGTACCTGGTTTGTATATGAAGTATTGTAAGAAGTCGAGATTTGCAGGAATGACGAACATGAGAATGACGATAAACATGGCCGTCACTGCATCCTTGACTTGACTGAAATGAAATAAAATAATTTTGGTCATAAACAAAGTCACAAACTATGTTCCAATTTGACCCAAATCCCAGTTAAGGGAACGAACCCATACTCCGTGACCCATTTTTTACCCCTCTCCCCCTCTATTTTTCAAATAGTATAGGACGTTGTGGCATAATTTTTTTAAGTCACTATGGTAGTGACAGCATTGGCTTGGCGAGGGCCTTTGGCCATTTGCATCAGTGTTGCCATGAGTTTAAAAAGCACTAAATGCTACGCGTGTCATATTTGAATGTATCTCGAAAAAATGTGAGTATTTCCTTAGAGGATATTGACTACGTGACAAAAATCTAAGCCCCCTCCCCCGCCCCTGTGACCAAGCGTGGTATTTTGAAGACCCCCCCCCCCCCCTCTCCCCTGAACGGGTCACGTAGTATGGGTACGTTCCCTAAGTTGTGTTTATATGTAATCATCCAGTATGTATATTCTTGAATGAATTAGTGGTCAGAGCGAGCACAACTGATTTAATTTCTGCAAATATAAAAATATACTTACGTATCGGTGAGGATGTCAGCCCATCCCTTGATGAAGCCAGGACTTCTCAGGAAGAACAGGAACACAGCCAAGATGAAGAGGAGACCGGCAGACTGAAATATACAAACAAGAGTCGTGAATAATATCTCACATACTTCAGGAATGAGATTGACTGTCCATTCATTATGTAAACTTACGGTTTCATGCCATGTCATTGGTCCCAATCCCTCATATTGTTCATCCACAACCTTCTTGGCAACTTGAGCACCCCTGACTCCGAGGTTGCTCTTCTTAGCATCTTCGCTGTTTGGTCTACAAAGAAAATAAACATATTGAGCAACTATTCTTCAATAAATGTTTTTACTAAACTGAGAGAGTTACAGTAGGCTAATAATTATGTCAAGTAGCAACTACTTTAGTAACTAAACATTTCTGAACAGACAAAATTTAGACAAGTAGTACAAGCCATTTAGTCGAGTCAATTAATTTTTAGTCGAGTAGTGCCCCACCCACATTCCACCGTTTGAATTTAAATAGTCCGCTTCATTAACAATACACACTCACCAATGTGCTACGGATACTCGACAGCAATGTGAACATTTCTTGGATAGTTATTAGCTACTCGACTAAATTATTAGCTACTTGACTAAATTATTAGCTACTTGACTAAATTATTAGCTACCCGACTAAATTATTAGCTACTTGGCTAAATTAATAGCCTAGCATAATAAATCGGGCAATAAAGATGTTCTAAGACTGGATGAAAGAGAATTTTGAGTTCAGAAAAGGCGTAGAAAAAAAAGTAGAAATTTTTGAATATTTGTTACCGACAACATTTTGAAATCTTGCCAATGGTACTTATTTTTTTCTTCTCACTCTCTTCATTTTTCTTTACCTCCTCTATTTCAGTGTATTCTTTAATTTCTTCACTTTCATCTACCTTAATATCTTTGTCTTCCTTGTCTAAGTCAACGTCTAAAAAATAAGCTCTTCTGTAAGCTTCACTCTTCGGTCTGAATAATGGAACGGAAAGGAAAGGAAGGAGTTAAATGGAATTTTAGATGTTCAAATTTAAAGTGAAAAGGAACAAATGGATGTATGGATGGAAAGTGTAAATTGACATGGACGTACAGATGGAAAGTGTAAATTGACATGGATATTCGAATAGAAAGTGTAAACTAACATGGGTGTATAAACGGAACATATAAATTGACATGGATGTACGGATGGAAAGTGTAAAATGACATGGATGTAAAGACAAAAAGCATAAACTGAAATGGGTGTATAGACGGAATGTGTAAATTGACATGGATGTATGGATGGATGACATGGATGTGTGGACGGAAAGTGTAAATTGATATGGATGTTCGGATGGAATGTGTAAAAGATACATAAGTGAAGACCCACATGAAGAAAGTATTAACTGACGACGTCTAAAAACAAAATAAAAATAATAGTTTACCTGAACATTCCCATGAAGAGCACTTGGAGGGAGACCCAGATGAGGAATGTCTGCAGCAGCATGGGGGGGACTTGGTACAGCATGAACTTGGGGAAATTAATCTGGGGGGCGTTGGGGAAATATCTGGGAACAAAAACAAATAATGTTAAAGACTCCTCTCTCCTCTTAAATGGGTTTCAAAATGTATCACTTTAGTTCTCAATTAACACAGATTACAAATTATATTTCATTTATAAAAAATGGTTAATTATGGAGAATCTTACCCTTCGAAGATACCCTTGAAGGTCATGTTGGTAGCTGTGCCTACCAGAGTGCCAGTGCCACCTAGATAAATTAAAAAAAAATGATATTTCAAAAAGTGTTGCCAATACGGCCAATGCAGTTTGAACTATGAACAAACTTTAATTCAGTATGTGAATAGGAAGGATATTGCCATTTACCAATTGACGAAGCGTAGGCAATGAGCAGGAAGTAACAGATTGTTGTCTTGCTGGGTTCTGGAGGCCTGTAAAACGATACAAACTTTTTTACAAAAATGTTTATTTTGTTGCGAGAAGAAATTCAAGTTTACTCATTTATTGTCTCTATGAAATTGAGATAGAATTGGTTGACAACGATAACGCTCGATTTCACCAACTTCTTAGGTGAGGAATAGCGGAGACAGGAGCCATTTATCATTATTTTTCATACAAAATTTTTGCTAGGTGGCTCCTATCTCCGCTATTCCTCACCTACAAAGTTGGTGAAATCCAGCATAAGTCTTCTAATTCTGAATGTGTAGAAAAGTGGTATAAATAAAATACTATATCGATAATTAGAATTTAAGGTATTTTATGTGGATTTAAACATTCACAGACAAATAGTATAGATACTCATATAATGAAAGATGAGAGATGATTGGTACTTCCAAGTAATAGATGAAATATGAGAGTGCCTAAACATTTGCTACTTCAACACAGTATCATAACCTAACCATAAAATCTACATGCAGGCATTCGGGATATACAGAAGAGAATTTAACCCTTAGCACTCAGATGTCGGGTGACAGCCAACACAGTTGCACACACATTTATGTGTTGCGCATTTTGAGTAACTTTAGACAAATTATGTAATTAGTGTTACTTCATCATGAAATACATATTTTCCTTAATTTTTAGGTAGAAAATAATTATATTATTAATTAAAGTAATTTTTTTTGCCTATATAAAATGGTGTCTATACCTAATACCATGCTGAACATGGTGCTACTCGGTCCAGGAAAACTTTATGGTACAATGTCGTACATAAAAAAATAAATACTAGATAGAAGACTATATTGTATGCTAGGTTGATCCGAAAATTGCGCTATCTGGAGCAGTCAGAGTGCTCGTGGAAGACATTGAGACAGCTTCCAGAAAACCTGGTCTCCATTCCCATGTGTATTCCAAAAATATCATATTGAGGTTAAATATAAATATCGTTTAAATTTCTGGGTTGTTTGTTTTTTATTTGAAGAAATTTGGAGCATAAATAACTATTCTGTGTTATTTTTAACAAATTAATTTGTAAGCAAAAAATATTTGAGTGCAAGGGGTTAAAACGTGCCTTTGTAAAGGGTTATGCTAGATGAACAAATAAAATCAGGTTATTATATAGGTTTACTAGGTTTACCCAAGAAAAAGGCTTGGGTAATCCAAAGTATAGACAAATCACTCGACAACGGGTGCATTGCCGTAAAAAAATAGAATCCTAAGTATAGATTATTGATGGTTATTTCAAGCCACGTGCATTAAAATGTGAACTAATACAAAATACATAGTAGTTCTACTGTAGTCTACTAAATGGTCCTTGTACGTACGAAGCTCTGTTCCAAAAATATTGCATGAAAAAAACCAGTCATAATATTTAGTTGTAATTTGTACGGCAACACTACCTTAAGTTAGGGAACCTTTATAAATGTAGGAAGACTTAACGGATAAAGCCATAGACAAAACTTGACCGCCGTCATTTTCGCTACCAGCATTTCCGCTAGACATACACCATTTTATTCTCGATGTAAAGTACACTAATTTGCCGTTTAATTACATAGGTTATATTCCAAAGGTAATTTCCACACTGATTATACATAATGAGTTATTGCAGAAATATCACCAGGTTTCATGCAATTGTGGACAGCCAATGTGACACGCAATCATATGTTTGTAGCTCGAATGGTATCCAACATAGATTTGTCACAGATAATAGAAGGGGCTCAATGTTCAATAGTTCTTCCCACCTTTATATAGGTTCCTTACCTTAAGTAATCATATATTTGTAATTAATAAGACGAATTGTCACAGATTAATTTAGACAGAATAATTTACAGATTTCATGACTCACTCTTCGTCTTCCGCAGGCGGTTGCGTTTCCTCCCCTTCCTGTGTTTTCCCATTCTGCCCCTCCACGTCCTTCTTCTTTCTGATGTACATGTCGCCCAGTCCTTGCTGTAACGTGAAACACAGTAAATATACATATGCTGTATCGTAAAGGAATCGAAGGGCGTGTATGACAGATTGCATGAATGTGACGGAAGCTAGCAGTGCGTGTAAGGATAGGGCTGTCTGGCGCTCTGTCCTCTCTGCCTACCCTGCAAGCAGAGGTGGGCACCGTTTATCAAAAAGTTAACTTCGTTAGTCGATAATCCGTTAACTTGTGTTGTTGGTGTAAGCAGTCTAGACTGACAGACACCAATGGGCGATCGCTAACTGTCCTTCATGTGAATGTAAATTCCCTACACAAATATTGGAATGAGCTACTACTTCGCCTGCAGAATGTCCTTGTGGATGTGGAGGTCCTGATCTTCACCGAGACGGCCTTAAGAGAGGACAATGTATCACTCTATACCCTCCCAGGATTCAACTCTTACAGTTTCTGTAGGAAGAGGAAGAAGTGTGGTGGAATAATTGTGTATATAAAAGATTATATTACTTTTGAGGAAAATCCCTCACTAGATACTAAATATTTTGAATGTGTATGTGGTTGTTTGAATCTCAAAGGTGTTTATAAAATTTACATTGTTGCTATTTACAGGCCTCCTAAAACAAGTAAAAGTGAATTTATAAAGGAATTAAATGCAATACTTTCGCATAAATTTAATTTAAACGATAGTTTGCTCCTTATTGGTGACACTAATATCGATATTTTGTGTGAGGAGGAAAATACTGTAAAAGAATATGAACATGTAATGTCTGATCATTATTTGTCGAAGTGTATACATGATATTACAAGAGAGGCCGTGGTGGCTGGTAGAATAACAAGGTCGTGTATAGATCATATCTATTATAGATGTGGTAGGTGCATATCTACTGTACCCGCCCCCGACTTGCACTCTTGTGTATGGAGGGTGGCGGTGGCTGATCACTTTGGCGTCTCGCTTTCTATTAACTTCTCTTTACCAAATAGTTTCAATAACAATAATGACAAATCGTCACACGAGAGCAATGCAGTTCTATCGCAAAAAAAGTTTAATTCTCAACTGAAATTCGTTGATTGGTCTTCCCTATTAATTTTAGATGATTGTAATGATGTGTATAACCGGATGAGGGAAGTTTTTCAGTGTCTGTACAATTCTTGTAATGTGTATAATAAGACCTTAGGTAAAAAAAGAAACTCCCCTTGCAATAAATGGATGAATGTTGAACTGTTGGATAAAGTTAAGCATAGAGACTTTTTATTTAGGAAATGGAAAAGTTGCCCAACAAATAAAAACTATGAAAGAGAATACAAATGTTTTAGAAACTCTGTTAGCAAGTTAATTATGAGAAAAAAATCAATTTTTTATGCAAACATGTTTACCAATAATTTAAATAATGTAAAAAAGACTTGGGATTGTATTAATTCAATTTTAGGACGCAAAACAAAAAGTAATTGCGACCAAATTATTTTGAAGTATTTTGCCAAGGATTATAATGTGGAAGAAATTTCCGAAATGTTTGTCACTTACTTTTCTGATAGCGTTTCGCAGATGCTGCATCATTGCAATATGACTGCGATTAACATTAGCCCACCGATTGCGTTAGGAAGTATGTACTTGCCTGACATACAGGTGGCTGACGTTGTAGATATTGTTGCAAAACTCAAAACATCGTCGGCGGGGGTCGACAACATTCGAATTAAAGACATTAAGCAGAATGTTGACTTACTTGCTCCTTTGTTAACTCACTTAATAAATCTCATTATAAAACAGTCTACAGTACCTGACATTTTAAAATGTAGTATTGTACGCCCAATATACAAAAACGACAAACATAATGTTTTAAAAAATTATAGACCTATAAGCATATTACCTGCAATTGAAAAAATACTGGAAAAATATTTATTAAAGAACCTTACTGCTTATCTCCGAAAATTTAATCTCATGGACCCATCTCAACATGGCTTTCAAAAAGAAAAGAGTACTGAAACACTTTTGGTTGAATTTTCTGATTATGTGAATACTGAATTAAATAACAGAAATCATGTTCTGGTCTTATTTATTGATAATTCGAAAGCATTTGATACCATCAACCATAGTAAGCTACTGTTCATGCTGGAATGTATTGGTGTCCGTGGTCATGTGCTTCAACTTTTTAGGAATTACTTAATAAATCGTAAAATTTGTGTTAGGATCTCAGATCATTGCAGTAGTAGTAGAGAAATTCGGGCAGGGGTAGCTCAGGGCTCCATTTTAGGCCCTACCCTGTATTTAATATTTGTTTCTGTAATGAAAACCCTTTTTCTAAATGTTAAACACTATGTATATGCAGATGATACTGCCTTAGTTATTGCTCATAGTAATGTTGAGGTAGCGGCTAAACTTTTACAACGGGATTTTAATAAATTATTGCAGTGGTCCCATGATTTTGGGCTTCTGATAAATGCTAAGAAAACTAAGTTGATGCACATTAGAACACCACACACTATTTGTAATATGTCACCTTCAATTGTATCACATGACCATGAGTGCATTCATAAAAATGTTGAGCTTCCCGCTTTATGTTCCTGTCAGTGTATTGACTTGGTGAATGATTTTGTATACCTAGGTGTTTGTATAGACGATAGATTTAAGTGGGATGCTCACGTGAATAAAGTATGTAAGAGGTTACGCTCAATTGCTGGGCAAATTTACAAAATAAAATATTTCGTGCCCAACCACGCTCTGTTGACTGTTTACAAGTCTTTGGCTGAATCAGTGATTAGATATGGGATCAGTAGCTGGGGTAATTGCACTAATACTAATTTGAAAAGGGTAATGTTGGCACAGAAATCTATATTGAGGCTGATAACAAGAAAAAACACCCGCGATGATATTTCTGTTTATTTTAAAAAATTGAATGTTTTGACAGCCAAAGGATTGTTTTGGAATAAAATTATCGTAGACCAGTTTCAAAATGATGAATACAAAATAGTACCGCAACATGAGCACAGCACTAGATTTAGAGTGAATGATGGGTATTGTATACCCAAATGTAATAACAAATATGGTAAACGTACCCTGAGCTATAATGTCCCCAAATTGTTAAACATGTTGCCGACTACCATTAAGAACTGTAAGAGTAAACGTATGGTAAAGAAACTCATAAAAGAATGGTTGCAAAAATGTAACTTTATTTATACATAATCATTTCTCATTGTTTTCCTATATATGTTATACCTATGAGTATTTTTGTGGTGTGCAATGTTGATGTAATGAGTACGCGCCGACAAACCTGGATAAGGTTTGGCGTGACTCTGTATATCAACATGCATACTGTACACTGCTTGATGTAATTGGTAAATATTTCACAGTTGTTACTATGTATGTGTATGTTAATATTGTTGCAATAAATAGTTATAGAGATAAAAAAAAAAAAAAAAAAAAAAAAAACTAAAAAGTTAACTTCGTTAATTATTACATTTTGAAAAATGTAACGGAAGTTAACGTTAATCCGTTAAACGGTTGAAGCGTTAATGTAAAAAATCGCTGTTAAATGGCACGAAATAGAACTACATTAGTACAACTACTATCACATTTACACTATCGCAATGTATCTCAACAAAGTGAAATTTCTTTTCCAATTCCCAACCCACATACGATACCACACATAATCCCATACAACCCTTGGATTACCTAATGCCAGCGCTGCCAGTGGATGATGTTTATGCAAACAATCAAATATTAACAGACTTAATTAACGGAAGTAAAATGTAGCGGAATTAAATAATCCGTTAACAATTTTTGGAGGGGAGAAAAGCGTTAAATCGTTAATCAAAATGTTAAATTCGTTACTTAACGATTAACGCTTATCTGCCCAGCTTTGCCTGCAAGGGATGTGGCGTGAGGGTATAGATAGATAGAATATACAGCATGGGCCGGTGGGGAGAATGTCCGAGTACAGAATGATAAAGAAAATATCATCACAATAGGATGTGGTTATGATAAATCATGTAATCAAGGTGTAATATGGTTTAGTTAGAGTATATGGTATATATGTATAAGTTTCGCAAAGTTTTTCTGTCTCACTAGG
The DNA here is from genome assembly GCA_963576895.1 of Ceraclea dissimilis. Classification (NCBI taxonomy): domain Eukaryota; kingdom Metazoa; phylum Arthropoda; class Insecta; order Trichoptera; family Leptoceridae; genus Ceraclea; species Ceraclea dissimilis. The sequence continues at coordinate 6,346,443 of OY756379.1, read as the reverse complement.
GCGAGTTTATCTCACGATCTTCCGAGGAGTGTTGGATTCCTGAGAGTTTGAGTATTGGCATGCAATTGTCAGCTAATTTTGCTATCGATATAGATTCATAAAGGACTATTAAAATCTGAATACGATAAGTAAAAATTACGGCGAGCCTACCTGTTCCAATACTTCTAAGACAGCCTCTGTAATGGGAACCATCATGGTCGTGGCGGCAGCATTGGATATCCACATAGATATGAACATAGTCACAAATGCAAGACCAAACGTTAACCTAAAACAAAAACAACATAAAATTATACATAACAAGTTATAACAGTTTTTCCTCACAATGAGAGGTATCTACATTCACACAGTGCAGTATTATGCGAGCTCCCCTGGGGAGGATGCAGGATGGGCGTTCCAATGCTTACAAGTCGGAGTTTATTTATTTATGTACTCTTCAAGTGAACATTTGATAAAAACAATTAATAAATTAACCGTGAATAAATGCAATAAATAAATAAATAATTGTATGTGGTAAAAGAACGCTCACTTAGATAAACTAATCACTAATCTTTTCCATTTAACCCAATTATTAGCTGGCTTAAGCGATCACTTTATGCCCACTGAGAGGTATCCTTCATTCATACATTTACACAATGCAGCATTATGCGAGCTCCCCTGGGGAGGATGCGGGATGGGTATTCTGATGCTTATAATTTGGAGCTTATTTATTTATTTATTCAGAAGTGTGGCCATTTGTTCTCTCTGCCTTCCCCACAAGGAATGCGGCGTGAGGGGATAGAATAGAATAGACAAACAGACAGACATACCTTCGATGCGAACATCCGACAATCTGTATAGTCTTGAGCGCCACTCTTTTATGTAGCTTGGAGTGCTGCAATCCGGCCGCTATCATGAGCCCTCCTATGAACATCATGTTGGTGCCCTTCATGTAGGCCTTGCAGGTGGCCTCGGAGCCCAGGATGCCCATGGTGGGGAAGAGGACCACGGGGATCATGGACGTCACGGGCAGAGGCAGAGCTTCAGTCACCCAATACACAGCCATGAGTAATACTACGTATAGACATTTGAATTCCTGGAACACAATTTCAATTCAATTTCAAAAGTCTTTTTATTTTTCTTCAATATTTTACACATACAAATATGGTTCGTCAAAGCTAAACGTGTTTCGAGATACCTCCCCAATAGAGACAAGTCTCGTGTGTGGGGAGGGAGTGGACAATGGACAAATCAATGCATTATAGATAGGGTTGCCACCTCTCCGGGTTTGACCCGGAGTCTACGGGTTTGAGCGGTGTTCTCCGGGCTCCGGGTTAGCATAGTGTATCTCCAGGTCTGAAATTTTTGTCAGGACTAAAAAAAAAAAACGGATAATACTCGGGGTGAAAAAAAAGGTGAACTATGGTCACAAATTCGTTTTTTCCGAATCTCTGGGTCTACGCTCTTATAGAGGTGGCAACCCTAATTATAGACCATTATCTTGAAAAGTGGTTAAACCCTATGATTTAAGGAGCCATGTGCTGTGAAATACCTACGTCTCATAAATTTTAATAGTAATTGTTAAAATTTGGTTAAATCTTAGACATTTATATTATATTAAGTACCTAGACGTCTGACTCCATGTATTTTAGTGTCGCAAAACTCACACTATTAACAAGATATCAATAATAAAAACTAAAACATCTTTAAAATTATCGCTTAATTCCTAAATAACTTTATAACTAATACAGTTTTTAACTATAAGAACAAAATTTCGAAAACGTTGCCCACGAAATGTCAAAATTCTCCATACGATTTGACAGTTTGTGGGCACCAGTTTACTTCACTACTAGCATTGAGTACGCCATCTATGTTCTTAATATAAAAGTCTATGGGTTAAATAAATCTATCCGATATACTTTTGATTCTCACAATTTAAAATAATGTGAAGATTTGGCCAGTTTTTGGAGCTACACAGCTCTGCTAGTATTCGCTTTAGAGAAAAATGTTATGCGGCAAATTTGTAGGAAATTTTATGGACTTTCATTTTACGTTTATGTTTTATGATAACAGTATGAAAGTGGTACTTACCGGTTCATTTTTAATGATGGGTAGAGGTAGGAGAATGAAGGGAGTCACCGTAACGAGTATAGACTTCCAGTAAACTCCACAGAACATCCGCAGTCTCTTGCCAAAGGGTATCGGATGCCCTCTGGAAATAAAATTACATTATGTAGATATCTCAACTGATGTACATTGAAAGAAAATCCTGCGGGCTAAAGGCCTTCCGCATCCCTGTGTAGCTCAGGCGCGTTAATAGCGACCTCTTTACCCGCACTTCTAGGCAAATCTTATTAAGAGGTGGGCCCGGGGTTAGCCTTAAGGGAGCCCCCGGCAATCTCCACGTGTACAGTGTAAGATGGGCATCCGCTGGACTTGCAACCAGCCATCAGTCGGTTTATGTGATCACTTTACTCTCGAGAGACGTTCACCATAGTAATTGCGTGCGTTTCTTGCACTTTTCTGGAGTATACTTTACTCTGAAAACATTGTTCCTTGGGTGGGATTCGAACCCAGGGCCTTTGGCTGTAAAGCAATGATTTTCACTACTTTACACTATCAATTAGTCGAGAGTCCAGGACCCTTTAATAAAAAAAAAACAGTGGAGACCTTATTTGAATAGGGTTTAAAAATAAATAAGCACTACAATTGAAGGAACTATTATACTATTGCGGCCCCACTCAAAGTCAAGTTTATTTTGTTTTAAAAAGTGCTGACAACTATATTTTTGTAATAATATAGTACCTAGTGGCATAATATCATGTTAGGTTTCATTTTGGTAGATCGATTTCAAAAGGATCTAATAAATTGTTGAAAAGATCCTTTCAGACTACTTAGTGACCATTACATCAAAATTAACTTTTGATGTTTGATAATTAAGGGGTAGATTTTGCACAAATTGAAAAGCCATGTAGGCGTCATGTAGGTATGTAGTGCAACATGGACAAATAATAGATTCTGCCTCAAAGTCTTGATTTAATTGTTAAATTTAAATGAAATACTCACTGCGACACCACAACTTGCGCTCCTTGCGTAGCCATATCGTTCAATTATTCCAAACACACACAAAAAACAATTTAAAGTGTATATTTTCCTCGTTATCTTGACATGGGTGAGGTTAAAATAGGGCTCCTTCTTCTAAAACAAGTCCCAGTAATCTGAAACAAACAGAAATAAATGCTATGATAACGATTGTGCAACTTTTAATTCATGTCATTGGATGAAGGCATTGTAAATATTTAACTATTTATTATACTATGATAAATGAAATACCTAAACACGATAATTAACTATGAGTTTTTCGTAAAACACGCAGGAAGCACGTCTGACGTCAACTTACACCTTTGCCTTTGATTAATTCGATAACAATGTTGCCATGGTGAATCAAATTTCGTTAGTATTATGAAAAGTATCTAAATTTGTATAAAAATACCTATTTAAGGTATTCATTTAAGTAAATACTGCCAAATTAAACCATTGAGTAGTTTTAGATATTTTTATTGAAGAAAGGCTATCTATTTAAGAAAAAACAACATAATATTATCTTGTCACTAACTTAGAATCTAAATTTTAGATAGATCTCTAATGTAATGATACCTGTACCTAATCAGTAATAAGAACTAGGTAGGTACTTCTTCACCTTCGACTTGCACAGAGTAAAATCAATATTATAGGTAAAAAATGTAGGAAACAAATACGTGTGAAATAGTAGGAAGGCAAATAGGTAGTATGCAAGTAGTACAGCCTTGGATATCAAGATAATTTTCCATTTAAATTAAATTTTCACGTAAAAACAGTTGGTGACAGTCGAATACCTAGTACCTAGGTGAGGTACCTATTTATATTATTATGCTTTTTATGGTCCATTAAAATGTCAATGAAGGTATTACTAAGGGCATAACTTTACCTTTAGTTTGTAAGACATAAAAATAAGTTTAGCATTGCAATTAAGGTTCATACCTATTGTAGGTACCTACCTACATTTATGTACGTAATAAAATTGCACAAATTTATTTAGCACAAAATGTTAGCAAGTTGCAACACTGATGAAAAGTTGACATTTGACGTGAGCTGTCAAAATAGAATCGATTGATTTCAGATTTGAATTTTTAGTAAATTTGTTTAAGTTTGTGCCGGCTTTCCGCGTAAAGATGATAGTTTATTCGCGAAAATTCAATAGAATTTAACGATACAGAAAACTATTTACAATATTAATAAAGAAACCGTGTTTGCTTCGATAGGAAAATGTCCACTGAAGAAGATCAAGAGGCTTCCGATACTTACGAGAATAAATACGGTAAGTGTTGTTGTTATAATTAATTGCATGTCATTAATTAATATTACATTACTATACACTGCTTCTGCATTATAATAATTAGCACACGTACCGCTGTTTAATAATGTATTATGTACATTAATAAAATAATTAAGTACTGAGAGTAATTAACTTGTTTGTACTCATTAAAGAATAAGTTCTAGAGCTGTAGGTGATTTTATTATTAAACAATGGAGTACATAGCTATATCTCACTACGTATTGTTTATTTGCGAGGTTATTAATAAGTGCATATTGTAAATGCCTTGCGAGATTGCAGATTCATAATGTGTAGTACCTAATAGATATAGGGTAGTGTGGCATTACGTTCTCCTTGCTCAATCTGCAAGGGATGCAGCATAAATGCGCCATTATATGGTTATCTGAGTTGAAGTGGAAATAAATTATCAGACAGGCGGCTATGGTGATATGTCTGATCTCGTAACAGTATTCACTCATTCAGTCTGTCAAGTCCATTGTTTAAATAAATTCACACTCTGTGCAACAACAAGCTCCATACCATCCTCCATACATACACAACTCTATTCGATAAGAAATACTTCCATACATTCTGCTTGAAACTGTTTATTTATTTTCTAATCATGACCTCTTAAATTAGTGTTTTGGTTGAGGCAGAACATCAGCTTCAGTTCAGGGCAGTGTCGGTTTTTAATGTTTTATAAGTTTCTATTGTATGGATGCGAAACATGGACAACAAGCAACAGAGAATGCGAACGTCTTTCAGCTTTTGAGATGTGGTGCTACTGACGCATGCTCAAGATTCACTGGACAGACCACATCACAAACAGCGAGGTGTTGAGTAAGGCCGGAGGGACAAGACAAATCTTAATAAGATTGCCTAACAGAGAGCGCGATGGATAGGCCATAACATCAGGCATCCCGGCCTGCTCATCACCATAGCAGAAGGAATGGTAGAGGGCAGTAATGTGAGAGGTCCCCCAAGAAGCAGTTGGACCAGATTATTGAGAGAGTGCATTGTAGCACCTACACGGAAAGGGAAGAGATTGGCGAGTGACAGGGCGGCGTGGAAAGAAAGAACAAAAATACTTGGTACAAACCAATCTACAATTTTTTTTTCATAAAAGGATCTGGGCTTGCATACACAAACCCAAATACTTTCCTGCACACTTTGCACTAGGCTAAAAGCCTGTATCACAAAGTGTGGAATACATCGCCAGCGCCGGGGTTTGAACCTGGCATCTCTCATTTGAGAGACTGCTGCTTTAACCAACTGCGCCAACCATGTTCTCATGTATTGGCTTATTGTAACCACATTATCATGAGATCCCTTCTCGTTCTCTGATCCTCGAGATTGCTGGGAGAAGTGAATAAGGAGATAACATCACAATATATCACTATGTGAGTTGAATGTTGTGACATTATTGTTATATAAATAAATGTAAACATCCTCATTCCTCGTGACAACACACAACAGGCCAGCTCACTGATGCCAGCCACTCATTATTGTCAATTTAAAGTGAATTGATTTGTATACTTTATTGTCATATAAGTGGAAATGTTTACACGCAACATGAACACAATGCAGACATCATATTGTGTTTGTTTCTTGGGATTTGTCGCATATTATGAAATTAATATTTGCAAGAATTGTAGGCGTCGGACATTCAGTGTATTTCGTTTTCTTTTTTTCATATGCTTACGACCATTGTACGAATTATTCAGGAGTCATAGCTCCGCGTCAGTATTGTTCAAGTAATCTATTGTACCTTGTGGATTTCTTCAAAAACCCCTGCAAACTTCTACAGAACCCGTTCTGTTTGCCTACCCCTCGGATAACGTCGACCAGATCCTCAACGATGAATGCATTTTGAGTAAATGAAATTCGAGAGCGAATTGCAGGAATGTGACAGAAGTAAGGAGTGTAAATGTAAGTTTAGGGCAGTCTGGAGTTCTGTTTTCTTTGCCTACCCTGCAAAACGCAGTATGAGGAGATGAACTAAATATTGACTATATTGCCCTGAGAGCACATTCAGACAAGATATGGCTCGCAGTCTGGCTCTCCGCTCCACAATCGCACTCGGGAGAATCCAGCCATCCACATTTAAAAAAGAAATCGGCACATCTGCCACGGCCAGTGCGGATTCTGTTTAGTGCTGCACATATTGTACAGTGAAGTACCGTATAACAATGTTATGTATAAAAAACATTGCGTTTAATCACAGATGTGTAGATGCAGATAGATGCGACATTATGCAATAATAAATTATCGTGAAGGATGATAGCGTGTATCAAATTACTACAGTGAGATAAATAAATGCAAAGTAATAACGCTCAACTGATTGTCATTAGAGAAATACAGATGCCATTGTAATGCAACTTCATTATGTTATGTTATATGTGGAAAAATGTTAAATTATTCCTTCAACTAGTTTATATTTGCAGTGGCAATGAGTGGATTTCTGAAGCGGGGGACACGGGGCTAACATTTTGATTCCTTTATTCCATCTATACTATTAATAAGGAGGATAGTAATTTATTTTTCTGCACAATCAATACATGAACCAGGCGGTAGTTCAATTATATCATGTTATATATCATGGTTTGGGCATGTTAAGAGAATGAAAGATGACAGTATGACAAAAAAGATATATTTGAGTGAGCAAAGAGGGGTGAGGAAACGCGGCCACCCGAGACTGACCTGGTCCGATCATGTCGACCAGATCTTCAAGGATGGACACGTTTTGAGTAAAAGGAATCGGAGAGTGTGTATGACAAATTGCATGAATGTGTGTAAGGATAAGGTTCATCCTTGACAATCTGGTCGACATGGTCGATTCAAGTGGTTCTTGGATGGCTGTGTTTCCGTACACCTCTTCTTTCTACGTATTTTTTTTTGTTATCCTATCATCATTCATTCTACCTACCTGTCCCAACCATCTCAGCTTGTTCACTTTCATTCTAGTTACAACATCCGTCTTACAGTCACTCATCTCTCTAATTATTTCATTTATTCTGTTATTGATACAATTCTGATACAATTCTGTATTGTTGAGTTTCGACTCTGTTATCTTACTATGTCACAAGGAAATACATATTATTACATAGTAATGTTTTCACATTGTATCTTAAATAGATAAAACTAGTATTATATATCATGTGACGTACATTATATCAAAATATTTTCCATGTAAACTTGCGGTACTATCTGTTTATCAAAGTAATATTATACCTATTTGTTATTTTATCATGTTTTGAGAATGCCAGATGATAGAGTTTGTCCAGATATTTGAGAGGATTCTCTTCCATTCAAAATTTCGTAGATGATCATTCTCTTATAAAAAAAAATCACCCAGATGATGTACACTCGATGAGGGTTTGAAGTATCTTCTGTAATTTTTTTCGTAGCGTTCTATGGACTGGTGTGTTGAATTTTCTCTTGAAAAAATGGTGGTCGCCTGAGACTGACCTGCTCCGATCTTGTCGACCAGATCCTCAAGGATGGACGCATTTTGAGTAAAAGTAATCGGAGAGCATGTGCGACGAATTGCATGAATGTGACATAGGCTAAGAGTGTGTGTAATGATAGGGCTGTCTGGCGCTCTGTCATCTCTGTCTACCCTGCAAGGTATAGATAGAAAAATGGCTACTTTGCGATGTTAAAATTACATAATAGTTATTCTATTTTTTCTCTGTCAGTAAAATAGCATTGAAATTGAAGTGATAAATATTCAGGGTCAGAAGTATACTAAGTATTATTATTATATAATACAATTCTTTTTATAGTCTTGTCTATGAATTTTAAATACATTTTACTATTATTATTTTCAGCAATATGTTTCATTTATTATTATTAACTTACTTGTACTATTGCCCGACATTTAGAATCCATTTCTCAACACTCCTGACGTCAAAACAATAAAATCCAATATATTATTTTCTCTCACATTTCATAGTTATTGCAAGATTTTGTTTAACTTCACTGTGTTGGTTTCTTTTTATCTGTGCGCAAATCGTGTACTCGGTTTTTCAACAACTTCCTGACTACTTGGAGAGCTGAAACTTTGCAAACGTACGCAAACTCGGTGACAATACGATTCGGTGCAAAAATCGATCAGCATTCTCCAGAGACAAAAAAGATGTAAAGCGTTTTAAATCCAAGGGTCATGTGTGGTTAGGGTTGCCAGATTTCTCGCAAGTCAAACCGGGACATCTCCCCCCCCCCGTCGACGAAAAAGTTTTTTGATGGATTTTTTATTTTAACGCTCTAATTCTTTTATCAAATTAAAATCATTTTTCGTCGACAACTAAAACTTAGACCGATACTTTGGCCATGAAAAATTTCGTCGAGCGGGGGGAGGGTGACGTCTACGATTTTTTTCTTGGCCAAGGTAAACGGTTTTCGTCGAATTGCTTTGAGCGCTATAATAAAAAATGCTATCTTTGTTTTATACGTAGTTACTCACTTTATACATAAACTGCCAAAAATACCATAAAATGATAAAAACCGTAAGAATATACCAACACTTCCGAAAACCGGGACATTTAGGCGTCCCGAAAGGTTTGTTCGGGACACCGGGACACGAGGCGTAAAACCGGTGACAGTCCCGGTAAACCGGGACGTCTGGCAACCCTGTGTGTGGTATCGTATGAAAGGGCGTTCGAAAAGAAATCCAGATCGCTAGTCAGATTTTGGTCTTGAAAGACACCGAGCGATCGAGAGGAACCAATCACCACATACTGCCGTATTTGGTATCACACGAAAGTGCTTCACGAGTAGAACTCATATCTTTTTACAAATTTTGATTTTGTCTAATTATTGTCTTGGTGGGAGGCGCCATTGGAATGAAGGAATCCAAGCGGAAGGGCGTGTTTGGTAGACATAGTTTGGAAGACCGGGAAAAACAGTTCAACATAGGATGTAGGAGTACATGGTTGGCGCGGTTGGTTGAGGCGGCAGTCTCTCAAGCGGGAGGTGCCAGGTTCAAACCTCGACGCTGGCGATGTATTTTACACTTTGCGATACAGGCTTTTAGCCTAGTGTAAGGTGTGCAGGAAAGTATTTGGGTTTGTGTATGCAAGCTTTATATAAAATTTTTATATAAAAAAATAAATAAATGTGAAGTCATAAAATCTTTTAAAAAAAACTTATTTCCATTTGTTTTTTCCATTTACCGAACGTGAAGTCAATCATAACATAAACAATGTACTTATAATATTGTATCATAATGTAATTAAACATCCCATACTTAATAATATTTTACATCCACGTGTAATTATTTAATATGGAATTATTTAACCACATTGTTGTAGGTATTTAATAACATATATCAGAGATTCCCAAATATTATCAACAATTATAGTTTCATCAGTTTGAACGACGCTTCCACGAGTTTCAATTATAATAAATAAATAAATATGTTGAAAAAGATAATATTGTGTTTTTTCGTACACATACAGCATTCATTGGTTACCCCATTATTAGGAATTGCAGGAATTGAAATATATCGCGATGTTTGCAGAAGTAGTATAAAATTTCATTCATATATTCTATATCACTTTAGTTTTTTTTCCGGTGTTTTGATTTTTGCACTTTGACTTTCTAATGTTTTGTTAGGTAGGTACTTCATATTTTTATTCTATCCTCTGACCTGTTTTTCTGACTTTTTGAATTTCGAATATAAAATGTGCCCAAATGTCTATGGGTGTCAGTGTTGTCACCAGTGAAAAAATGATTGGGAAGCAACAGATTACAGTACAGATTACAGATAATATTGTTGTAGGAAGACCGCTAATGTTTGACCTTCACGCCTTTAGATGCGTGTGTGGGATCATGAATAATTTCAAATGTATTTTAGAACGAATTATTTGCATTATTAATGTTGTCTGTTGTCTATGAATCTAATTCAATTTTTCTTTTTTTTTTGAAAATGGAATCGTTTCGAATATTTTAAATTTAAGTTTGTTGTCAAGTAAGCTGCAATTTCGAACAAATTTTTAAAATATGTAGATTATAGATTCGTGTAGGTACGACGTACATACATGCAGCGCCCTCGTCGAAAACCGTTTTTTTCTTGTTAGCTGTATATTTCTTTCAAAGTAAGTACCTACATTGTTGATCTATGTTTTTCCGGGATTTCTGTGGGTAGGTCAGCGTATTTTTTCAGACAATTTTCCTTCGTTTAGAGTTTGCTATGTACAAGAAATTACACTTAACACCCTGTATAACAAAAACTGCAGTACGTACTATGGTTTTCAGTAAAATGTTTCACACCTTCTTCAGTCTGTAGCCGTCTACTTCTGAACGTAGGCCTCCATCCCCTTCTATTCATCAACGTTGTTCCGGCATGCTTCGCAATATTTTCCCTTCATGGGGGTCGCACAGTAGTCCTAGGACGCCAGTACAAGGGCATTTCGTCAGCCCAACATCAACTTGGATATCACATTGTTATGTAACACGAATAGACACGATTTTTTTTTAAAAACAACACAAATGTCGTGTTTTTTACGTGAGTTTTCCTTCAATTTTCCTCATTTTTCAGCTCAAGGTGAGTTCGTGTGGTAATAACAAATAAAAATACTCATTAGAGATGTACCGACTAGTCGGGAAAGCCGACTATCCGGCCAAAGATGCCGACTATTATAGTCGGCGACTAGTCGGCAAAAGAAGCCGACTATAGTCGGTACCTAACAGTGGCGAAGGGTGGCTTTCTGCAGAAGGGAAGCCGGGGCTAACATTTCTTATGGGATTACATCAGATTCAACACTATTATACCTATCATTTTTTCCAAAAGGTAACTCGATGGGAATCGTGTTCTTAGGTAGCTTCGCGCCTGGTACCTAATAACTAAGAAATTAAAATAAAATAAATCGTTAGTATTTACAATACGTTTACCATTGGTAAAATGAAAGACTAATCACTTAGTTTAAAATCCACAAAAATATTTTAGTTTTCCATAGGTCTACAGAAAATATGTTCATCACAAAAATAAAGTAGATTAAATTTACCACAGTTTGGGGTCAAAATGCATTCCGTAGCTCAAATTATAAGTGAGATACAGTTTATCAAAAAGTTTTATTTTTAAAAATTGTTCAAAAAATTTACATGTCTTTCCAGTTCTTCTTAAATAACGAGGAATTGAATTATCAATTGAATTTAAAGATTATTAAATTATCTGTATTTTAAGCCTAAGGAGACATATGTATGAGTAATAGTAAAAAAGTATTTCTTGATTAAAGTTGATTTTCTAAATAAAATAAATATATAGTGATTATTGTCGGCTGTCTGTACCTGCATATTAGTCTTTACAAACCATCTCTCATGTACTTTTGATCTCATATTTATGTTTTTTTGTCAATGTTTCAGATGTACCTTAACTTACTTATTTTTTTTGTTGCTTATATTGTACTAGTTATTATTATTATTCATGTTAAAGGCTTGCGCCGTGAATAAATCAATAAATAAATATACTTAAATAAAATCTTTATAGAATTTTTTTTCGAAATGGTTGGTTTATTGCTGTAGGAAATGTCTGCCAATCAACCACTTTAAATGTAATAACCACATCATGTAATATATTTTTTAGATTTTCTATCTATGCAGTCGGCTAGTCGGTCACATCCATAGTCGGCCCATCACTAATACTCATAGTCATGCTGCGTACTACAGTAATATCAATACAACTTATAGTATGTAATATCGTGTGTAGTATTTAGTAGTATAGTCTTCATATATTATGTACGTAGTAGGGGTGTGTGCATCGATTTTTCTATTTCGGTATACGCACCTTCACTTTTTAGCGTTTTGACCTTAAACATGTGGCTATCCGATTCGTAGTAGTAAAATTATCAAGGGTGAATTAGATCGATACGTTTTAATTTATTTATTACGTAACCACACAGAACAATAGGGAATAAGGAAAATGTAAGCAAAAAAAGTATCGTCTGGCATTGGAAAGACCAGAGTCTCCGAGAATAAGATCTCGAGAGCTCAGGTATTGAAGTGCCTTAGATGACAAGTTGTGAATGTCTTCCATTGTGCCGCTGAACCTAGTGAACTGACATTCCTCGACAATGTGGTTTATGGACTCCACCCCACCACAGGGTCAGTTGGGGTTATCCCGCTTGTCCCAGTTGTGGAGGAGAAGGCTGCTCCTTCCATGTTATTAGTTCTGAAGAAAGACATTAATCAAAATGGCTGGCTGAAAAATAGACGGGAAATGAACCAAGAGCCTGTTAACTAGAAGACCCCGAACAACAAATATAAGTGCAGGACGACCACAATTAAGATGGAAAGACGACTTAGTCCGACGTGTCACTGTGACCTGGATGCAGTCTGCACACAGCAGGGCGACGCGAAGGTAAATGGAGGAGGCCTTTGTCCAGGAGTGGGCGGAGATGGGCTGACGAAGAAAATGAAGAAGAAAGACTCTAGTGGAGTGATGATCGATTCCTTGTGTTATCCTTCTTCTTTCTCAGCCGTTTTAATTCCATTGCTGGACATAGGCCTCCCCTTTGAATTTCCACAGATCCCTATCCTGGGCATGCTGCATCCACTTGCTTCCTGCAATTCGCCTCACATCGTCAGACCATCTTGCCTGAGATGAACTTACTCGATTCAAATTTTCTATCGCTTTGTAGGCGTTCTACAATTCAGAATAAAGAATCCGATCTTCCATTCCATTAATTGGATAGTTAGAACAGGACACAAAAGGCATATTGTGGTTCCTGAGTTCAGGACGACCCAATGCTATCAAAGGGTCATATTATAATAGCGAGAAAAATAATGAGATTGAAGACTTATTGAAAGCCTAACCGAGTCTTTAGGTACGGCTTCATTTGATTAATATTGTACAAAAATAGAATACGTATCGCTTGATGATGTAGTCGGATGAAACGCGTGGATGTTGGCACGTGGTTCGTGAAAATACGACGCGTTACAATCGCGTGACAGCGTCTTTTGACTTATTTTGGCGGCGCCCATTTTGAGATCGTTGCAGCCATGTTGTTAAAAAAAACTTGAATTATTTTCGGTTTACAAATTATTCTTGTAAAGCGTTGGATTTCTACATTCCGTAGTATACACAATGCAGTATTCCTACAACAGTGTAGAAGAATTAAGGATGAACATTGTCGGTTGGCTTTGCCGAGGTCGGTCGTAAGCCCGACAATGTTCATCCTTAATTCTTCTACACTGTTGTAGGAATACTGCATTAAAAAAAACTTTAAATGTAATAAGAGTGAATTCTTCTACATGAAAAGTATTCCATATTTTAAATTTGAATTTATTTAGTAACCACGTTTCATTTTATTTTACTCCCACATTAGAATATTGTTTCTTTTTCTCTCATTTTTTTGTTTTCCATTCATTTCTGATACACGCTAAATGTGTAAAATACTAAATTTTTCTACGCAAAAGGTTCTTTATTTTGAATTCAAATCATGTTATTCGTTAGCGACCACGTTCTGTTCTCTTTTTAAATTAGTTTCTTTTTTAGTTTTCCATTCATTCTTGATAGTTCAGGGAAATGGCGCTAGTTGTTTAATGAGTATTATGCGTATCATCGTATCCAGGTGCGTCATCAGTCACATGTTCGTTCTGGCTTATTATACAACAGAGTAAGTTCGTGTTGGACTGGAGCCAAATCCATATTTCTGATGGAATTTCTATCGTCTCATTCAACATTTTTCTTTAGATTTAGGTTATTATAATAGTAGCGTAGTAGTTCATATTTCATCCGTCATTCATCGAGTATTTGTATTGTTTATGTATTGTAATTTCAGTGGTGTAAAATACTATTAGATACTAAATTAATGTTGTTATAAGATTTTTTATGGATTAAGACCAAATGGGTTGAATTAAAACGTGGTCTTCTTTGTCATCGAAAATTGAGAGTTTAAAAGAACTTGGGTTTGGAGAGTTATTTTGTCAGGGTTTAAACCAGACACGTCTTAACGCAGACTCGATCCAGTAATCCTGGTAAGAACTTGTGCACAGAATGCAGCGACAAATCTCAGAATAATATTTTAATATAGAAAATCCTACATGGTTAGTTTTTTTAGTTGGAGTACTCAAAGATGGTGTTCCCATGATACAAGCTATTGTTATCTTTACTACGTAGCGTGCAGAGAAGTCTTCAGAGTGTTTTCGACTCCAGATATTTATGTTGTTTTTAATGCCGTACCTATTCTTCGTATATATTTTTATTGATCTAATGCTAAAATAATTGTCTTTAGTCAGATTGGTTGTCAAACATCTAGGACGGAAAATTTTAGATGCTAAGAGCTTTCGAGACTCGCTCAAAATTTCAGACATTTAAAATCGTCTGTATTGCATAAGTAATGTGTGTTTAATCACATGTGATTATTGTACTCAACAAATTTAAATGTTTTTTTATCTGATGACACTTTGAAACTAAGCAGCTTAACCTTGATAGCTTATCAATAAAAATTACGCTGTAAATATTCTGATAAGAACCAGTAAGGTCGGTGCAAAGATAAATTTAAGAAGTACGTAATATTTTTCAGCAAGATCATGAAAACATTTGGACGCTTCCGTATCTTTTATAGGGCAATAAAAAGTAAAACGTATTAACGACATCTGTATAATTTTTTAAATACTAAAACACATGTTATTTTCAGGGTACTAACATTTTTAAATCTCGTGTGTAAAAATTACGTAATTATGTAGAAAGAGAGTTTTTTGGATGGAGGAAATTGGAAGACAGAACTGAGTTCTGTTTTGAACGGTGTGAAAATCTCAGAAGGAACTTGTTTGTTATCCAGTGACTGGAAATCAGAATGGCGACTCAAAGCAGTTTCGCTGATTACTTTAAAAGTGATGGCTCAATATACGTAAGTTAAAACGAGGGCTGAATTCGTCAGAGCATGTGTCAATAATTATTTAAGTCCACATCTTTAGACGGAACTTTGCTAGTCTCAAACTCAGATGGTTGGAAAAAGGGCATACATAACACACAGGAGAGAGAAGAGAAAAGGCAGGATAGGGAACAAGGGACTGCTCGCTGTGAACAGTTGGACCTGAGGTCGACGACACAGAAGAGGAAGCCGATAAGATCATCCTACGAAATGAGTACAGGAAGGATGCTGATATTATTGCAATTAGGGACTTGAGGAATACTCTACATTCCAGAATATAAGAACAGTGATAATCCTTGGAGCAGATCAGGATTCACTTCCACAGGTAGCCGCTGTTGAGCCAGTGGTGATGGTTAGTAGGGAAGTCGGAATAAATATACTCCACACATGCAACATTGTTATATTATAAGTATTATTTGTTTGTCTTAGGAGTAACAGTAATTAGTTGATTTAGTTCATTAATGTAATCTTTTAATTACTACGTCAGTCATGATAGCTTTCTTCAGTTTGCTTACGTCTTTAGTTTTATGATCTGTATATTGATGTTATTTACTTATAAAATGTCGACATATAATAATTGTTATCTGTGGGAGAGTATTAAGGGCTTGGTACCAAGAAAGACGTCACAGTCATTTCCAACGGCATTAAGGCTCAAAACCGCGTTAACAATCGCATGATAAAAATAGCGTTTTTTCCATTTTTTGGGGTTAATTTTGCGTCTATCAAAAAACTTTTACGGTTATTCCCTAGATTTTAATGCATATTATCAGTACAAAAAAAAATTACTCTGCGACTTTCGGTAAACGAGTTTCCGTCTTTCGGAAAAAAGATCAGAGGTTTTTTTCACATTTTTTAAATGAGAAATCTATACAAGATATAAAAAATCTTTTACGGTTATTCCCTAGATAAATGTTCAATGCATCTACTCTATTTTGTTCCAAAGCATATTTAGTAAGGTTGTCGAGATATAAGGTCTCCCGTTTTTAGAAATTTTTGAAATGTCGGTTTGGATACTCGTAAGTGAATCATTTCAATTAAATGATGATTACATTGTGTTTGTGAATCATTTAGGTTTTCGCATGATATCCGCAGTAATGTTGGGTAATGCGTATCACTTACAATTTGATATCACCCTTAGGATTACTTCTCTCAAATTACGTTTTATTAGAGAAGCTACATATTTTGATGGACACAATAATTGAGAGTTTCTCATTTTTATAAGTTTAAACGGCGCTTTTCACAATCATCCAAGATCATCATCATCATCATAACTTTTTCTTTTTTTGCATTTCCAACATTTACCATGCCCTCTTTTTGCCAATCTTAAGACAAACAGTTCATTACTGCATAAAGTTGGTGATATGTGTCAGAGTGGCTCAAAGGTGTTTTACACTATAAATAAATAAATCTTTATTAGCATAAAGATTACCAGTGGTTTCAAAGCAAGACAATAGTAGTATGCTAAAAGGCGGACTTATTGCAAAAGCAATATCTTACACTCAACCCACTGTAATGCCAAACAATGTTATTACTACTATCAAAATAAATAAATACTACCTCTGAGACCCGATTGAATGAAAATATGCTTGGTTTTTATTTAACGTATGTTATCTAAGAATATGTAAAGATTCTGCAGTTCATTGAAATGTGAAGAATTGGTCTATGGTATAACAATCTATCGAGGCCCGCGTAATATTATCATGGAGGTCCGGAACAAGTGACATTTGGCGATGATGACCCCATGAAAATGTATGAGAAAAAATGTTCCGTAGTTCAAGTGTTAGTCACCGAGACAAGCTGTTTGTCACCGATACAAGATGACGTCACGATCATGGTGGTCATGTTATTCGTGGGTGTAGGCTTGTATACTATCGCTGGCTTCGATCTCTAACAAAGTATATAGCAAAAAAAACGAGAAAAAACTAACCATAGATTACAAACCATAGACATTATTATTTACATAATCAGATGATAATGAGGATATGTGTGTCAATGTCAAATCTGAATCAACAGACAATGACCGTCAATCCACCACCGATGCTAATTAATTGAATAAAGTTTTAAGAACATAAATAATTGTCCATTAATGAACGGACATTACTTAAATGCAATAATTTAATATTAAAATTGGTTAAAGCGGATGGGAAACAAAAATCACAGTTTGTAAAAAAATAGCAGATTTAATTAATAGAAGAACGATTATCAGAATTAACCGACCTCGAAAACAAACAAAGCTTTTAAATGTTAATTAGCAGAAGGATTCTTTTGAAAAATACTAGACCTCGACAAAAAGTTGTGAAGAGATATTTCGTACCATTGACTGACTCCCTCCATGTCCTAGACTTCGTACGACTTATGGAACTAAGAGGACTGCTCTAGATAGATCTGGATGGTCACCAGACCAGAGTGGGAGGAGTACAATGGATCTTATACGTCATGGAAATAAAAAAATATACGTAACGATCTTGGTCAACCATCAACAATAGCGAAAAGTACCATAAACGGTATTTTTCTTATTAGATCGGAGGTTTCGAATGAATTAGTTAACAGCATTAGTTAGTTTTTATTCTAATATTCATAAAACCATTAAAGAAAGTCATTTGAAGGATAGGTGCCATGATGCAATAATTGTAAAATCTTCTTCTCCAGTTTCAATCGTTACGATTGGATTGGTTTGCATCAAACCCCCACGTCTCCTTCTCCACTCATCCCTGTCATGTGTTCTTTTTAACTCTTTATATATGAGTTGAAGCCCATATCCTGGCACATGCCGTCCAGGTATTCTTTCCTTGGTCGTCCCCTGTAGTTTGTCCCCTCGTTCATTCCTTCAATTAATTCAAATAGGAGACCCTCTTGACGTACTATGTGGCCGATCCATCTGGCACGTCTTTCTGCTATTGCACTGAGCAGGTGTCTTCCTCCTTTGATTTTTTTGAGAACTCCTTCGTTCGATATGTGATCAAAATAAATAGTTCTTAATATATGAGAGTGGCCGTGAAAATCTACCATCTCTGTAAATTTTGGTCTTTATTGAAGTTTTCATCTGTTTATACAACGTGGTAAGTAATGTTTTGACATGGCAGTATTATCAGTAATACATAATATTATTATGTTACGAAGAACACACGCAACAATGCCTACTAATTACAATGCAAACAATATTAGTTGCAAGAACTGGGGAGGTGGCGTTAGTGTCGCATGTCATCATAACGAGCGCATTGTTTACTCATTTAATAAAATTATGGTAGCTGCGCAAATCCTCGGTAAGTCTGTTCCACCTGACACTGAAAGCTCTCACATAAAAGCTGGACTTATTAGCCCTGCTTAAAGCTAGAAGCTTAACTATGACGTCACGGTCATTTACCAAAATCTAGCCTACTTTTAACACTATATTTCGAACAAACACTTCTCAGTTTTTGTACAAATATTATGAGCAGTGTAGAATTGAATAAGATTGTTTCTGGGTCTCTAGTTTTATCAGGAAATTCCAGAAATTTGATAATATTGTTACAACATGATAAGGCTTATCAACAGTACCTGCTGATTTCAAATCTACGCAACTCTGATAATAAGTTTTCGGTGTGTAAACATTTTGATTTGAATTCTTATTACTAGTATGAACATTGAGGTTATGAGTTATATTTTGACAATAGACCCTATTGGTCAGTGCGCCCCTAGCGGCAAAAGGGGAAAACAAACAACCTATTACCCTTAGGTGAAAACGAAACTGTAGTAAAATGTTTGCCAGATTGCGTCAACACCGTCTATTATTCACAATGGTGTTTGTTATTGATAATAAATACATTAATGTTTCTATCTATCGCTTTAGTTTTGCGTTTATGTATTATAACCTAACCTCAATACAGCTGATACGAATTCCCCTTTGACCCGTGAATAATGATGATTGGTAGAAGATATTATTGATGTGTTGCTGTGTTCAAGTACCTATGTGTTTGTAGACGATCTGTTTTATTCGCTTTTCAGCAGAATTGCTGGTTCTGATAAGTGATCTTATGCTTCACGCATTTCCCCAAAATCTCCCTCGAACTTCTGAGAATGTGATTTTTCGGAACTATTATTAAGACAATAAAAAAGCTGACGCTAGCGCATTGTTTCTCACACAATACTAATACAATGTCATCCAAGGTGACCACAGATATCGATAGCATATTAAGTCATCTCAAATATCATTAACAATGTATTGGTCAGTCATGTCAGACGTCCGGACCATATCGAGTGCAGAAAAACACTGAACGATTAGTTGCTAATCACTTATTCATAACTAGCAATAATTGTTACAATGTTTCAATGGTATTCTGGTGTTGTCATTTGATAATGAATTAAAATATTTATATTATTCAACTCAATCAGACACCAACATCGCCGCAAATTAAAACTCAACCGTGTATCCGCTTTACGGTTTGATTTCTGATAAAGGACAACGACGGTAATATGATGACTACCGACAGGAAGTACCATTTGGTCAGATTATTTTAATTTGTTGTACATTTCTCGTAGCTTTTTGGTAATAGATTTTTGGTTTCGCTAAAGTTTGAAGTTTCGATTTTTTGAAGACGCCTTCGGAAGCGTCGGAAAAGATGGTGTAGTAGTAAATTCTCTTCATTCATTTGACTTGAACATGGGAGAGTCTCATGGGAGAGAGACATGGGAGAGATTGTGGCTTTCTGGTAGCAGATGGGAGCCTAGTGAGTGCTGACCGACTCGATAGATAAAAGAAGTTGGTAGGTTGCGAAATTTTTAATTGAAGACATCTTAGTGAGAATTTTTCGGACTATCAGGCTGGGGCCTATTGATATTTTGTTTACCCGTTTCTGCAGGTTTAAAATGACATTAAGGTAAACAAAATCTCAAGAGAAGACGGCTTCATAACCCGGGAACGCTCACACTTTGGACACCGGCCGTGAAAGCCTACGCTCTTGTATGATATCAGCTTGCTCCAAGAATGGAGTTTGCAGTAGAATCTGTTTAAAAATTGATGAAAAGAAATGAAAAGAGGTCGTTTCGAGAAGTCTTTACGAGGCAGTGTGCTAGCCCATGCGTAACTCCACACTTGCCAGTTATCAATATTTTTGTTTTCACGACATTGTTTCATACATATGCGATTACAATGTTATGTTTTGATATGGTGTTTTAATGTATATGTTCATTGTTTTCTAATACCACGCCGTGTTTATATTTTTCTTTTGGTTTAGTATAACATGATGTTTTACAAAGATGCATTGGATTGTTGCAATGCGTTGAACATAATATGTAATGTGCACTAAGAACGTTACATTCTTACGCCCCGTATGTCTATGGACTTACAGATCAGTTTGTCATTATAATTAATTCCAAATCCTGGAAAAAAAAATTATCAATAGATATATGAGTCTTTTAAAATTTTGATCCATGTTTTCTCACAATGGTATTAGCTTTTCTTTGATATCTTTGTTCCTTTTATTTATTTATTTCGGCCTTTGAGTTTCAAGACGAATTATAATGGAGTAATTTTTCTATTCTATTCCCTCATGCCGCATCAGTTGTGGAGTAGGCAGTGAGAACAGAACGCCAGATTTCCCTATCCATTCACATACTCCGTTCTTCCGCCACATTTATGCAATTTTATTCATTTTACTCAAAATGGGTCCCTCCTTGAGCATCTGGTTGACAATGTCGAAATATATATTATCTATGATGTCGAGTAAATAGCCGCGTTTTCTTACACTTCTTCTTATACCCATGTCTTTCTTTTCATCATTCATCCTTTTTATATGTCATAACCATATCAACTTATTCACTTTCATTCTACTTACAGTCAGTCAGCAGTCAGTAGTGATTGAATTACTTTTAAAATTGACAATATTTTTTTACCACTCTCTTTACTTCATAGTACATTCGCTTGCCTTAATGTTCGATAAAGTTGGAGTGAAATCAAAGAGTTCAGTACCCTCAGTCCACAATAATATTTTTTATTGAATATTACTGTAACTGTACGCGTTTTGTTTATTATTTTGATTTGTCACGGTAACTGCTAATTTCTGTTATAAATATAGTTTTATTATGTTACTGTGTTATGTCAACAAGTACTTTATAGTTGCAATTATTGTGAAAGGTGCATTGTTCGTTTAATTGTGCACGGTATGTTAACAACTAATAGGGCTTACGAAAAGTTAAAAGAAGTTAGTAAGAAAAAAAAAGTTAGTAGAAATTATTGTCACAAAACTTGTTTTTATCGGGAGCGTTGGTCCTACGGGAGATTTCTAAGAATTTCGTGGAGGGATCGCATAACTAACGAAGAAGTTCTCAACAAAATGAAAGGAAGAAGGTACCTACTCAATGCAATACCTATCAGAAAGGCGTGCTAAATGGATCGGGCACATAGTGCGTCAAGACTGTCAAGATGGTCTCTTACATGAATTAATCGACGGAATGAACGAGGCGACAAACTACAGAGGACGACTAAGAAAATAATACCTGCACAACTTGTGCCAGGATATGGGCTTCGACTCATATTAAGAGTTAAAAAGAACGGCACGGGACAGGGATGAGTGTAGAAGGAGACATGGGGCTTTTTTGCAAACCAACGGTGAAGATTGAAATTGGAGACAGAGAGGAAAGACTTGAAACGGGGTAATTACGAGATCCACAAACGTGGCTGCAGATAATAGGTGCTAACCAGTTATGAATTCACGTGTTTGCTAAGTGGTCCTCGGCTTGTCAATTTTGATAAAAACGTAATAAATTACCGTTATGCGTACGTATGTCTCGTATCAATTTGTAACGTATGATTCGGGTATGAGATTCTTTAAGAAAAATATGTGACCAATTATGGTAATTTGTCATAATTATAGTGAGTCCGGTGCCGTGGCAAATGTCGACAATAATAATTTAGTGGACTTTGCGCTGGTGTCGATGGAAAATGTACTTCACATTATGTCACTGAGTAGAAGATTTACGTAGTTTTGCATTATAGATTTAGTCTAAAAATACGGCAGCTGGCCTTAAACGGATATGCGGCGAAATAAAAACCCTCACGCCGCCTCCCATGCAGGGTAGGCAGAGATGACAGAGCGCCAGACTTCCCTATCCTTACACACACTCCTGGCCTTCTCCACATTCATGGATTCATCAATAAAATGAGTCAACTTTCCAGTTAAAGCGTTTGAAGAGAATATTGTATATGATGTAAAGATATTGAGACATTTCGTCATTAAATTCGAATCTTATCGACTTTATTGCTAATTAAGTTCTGATAAGATCTGTGTTAAATTTCTTGATAACTCTCAGCTTTATCATTGCAGGTTTTTTACGATGAGTAATATTTCCATAACGTCGAAGAATGACGCTATACTAGATTTCAATCCTGAACTCCCAGGACCTTAATCTCTGACTCTGGCCTTTCCAATGGTCATGCGATATACAATATTGCAAACAACTACGACGTTAAGAACATCAAATTCTTGTAACTCATATTAAAACTTGTCCCTACAGTCCGTGTAATGCTTTGTTTCAAAGACTTTCAGTTTCTACTCCATTTTTTATCTTTACCGTCGCTTATCAATTTAGTTTAATACTTACTTACTTTCCGTGTCCAGATGCCTCAAATCAAGAACCTCCAATAGTTGGCCACATGTACGGCCCTGTCACTTGCATTTATAAGATCTTCTCGCGCGCATGTCTCCCCGATTTTAGGACATACTAGTAGGTGTTGGTTGTCCTGTATGTCTCCGCACTCACAGGTGTCGTCCTCCGTGTATCCCCATTTTTTGAGGTTACTGTTGCAGCACGACACCCCAGTTCTTAATCTATTTAGTGCTCTCCAAGTTGGGTATGGCAGATTGTATCCAGGGGCCATCTCCTCCTTCGGCTTGACATGCACGCGATCAGAGAGGCTCGCTTGCCATAGTTCAATCCGGCGTGCCTCCGGCGGGCCGGGAAGCGGTGTTGTTGTTTCAGCGAAGCCTTTTCTTGACTTTAGCCGGGGTTGTCTGGCTTCACGGCCGTACATGGGATGTCTGTGATCGGATAGTTGTTTTTGTCGCTCTGTCTCAGCCGCAACCTGTCTTCTGACAGTGGGAGGGGCGATACCCACAATTGGATAGATGTCCCTCACTGGCGTCGGCTTAAGGCATCCAGACACAGTGCGGACTGTCTCGTTTATGGCCACATCAACATGCCTTGCGTGTACTGAACCATACCACACAGGTGCTGCGTATTCAGCCGCAGAGAGACACAGTGCCAGGGCCGAGACTCGAAGAACATGAGGTTGTGATCCCCATCTGGCATTCGTCAGTTTTCTTATGATGCCGTTTCTTGTGCTAACCTTCTTTCCCACCTCCTGACAGTGTTGCCGGAAGGTCAGGGAACGGTCCAAGCGGACACCTAGATATTTTGGGGAGTCACAGTGCTCTAGCATTTGGTCCCGCCAGGTCACCTTCAGCTTCCTCTTTGCATCCTTATTTCTGAGATGGTAGGCGCATACCTGTGTCTTAGAGGGATTTGGCTTTAGATGGTTCTTGGCATAATATTCTGACAGGTCCTCGAGAGCAGTCGACAGTTTTCTCTCCACCTCTTCAAAGGATGTGCCCTGGGCTGCTACAGCTGTGTCATCTGCATATATAAACTGTTTGGTGTGAGGGTTTATAGGCTGGTCATTGGTATAGATGTTATAGAGCACCGGGGCAAGCACGCTGCCCTGGGGAAGTCCATTCTTTTGGTTTCTCCAACGGCTCTTTCTGGACTGAAGAGAAACACAGTAGCGCCTGTTCTGAAGAAAACATTCCACAAGCCTGGTCAGTCGGAGGTCCCCCGTGATGTTGTACAGCTTGCGCAGAAGAATTCGGTGGTTGACGGTGTCATAAGCCGCGGACAGATCTATGAAAGCAACACCTGTTATTTGCTTTCCCTCATAACCATCCTCGATGTATTGGGTGAGGTTGAGGACCTGGCCACAGCACGACTTTCCGGGCATGAACCCTGCCTGTTCAGGGATGATCTTACTCTCCACCCTGCTAAAGGTTCGATTGAGTACCACTCTCTCCATCACCTTAAATAGGTGGCACAGCAGGGAGATAGGTCTAAAACTCTTAGGATCTGCCGGGTCTTTTCCTGGTTTAAGGAGGGCGATGATCTTGGACTTTCTCCACATTTTTGGGATCTGATTAGTGGTGACGCACCTGTTTATCATCTGAGTGATCCAATCTAGGGTAATTTGTCCAAATCTTTTGATCTGCTCAGTGCGGATATCATCTAAGCCTGCCGCTTTTTATTTAGTTTAATAAATGGTAGCGTTGTACAATACTAGACTAACTATTGTTTATACAAATATCATTGCGAAACTAATATGTTGTTGTTGTTCTTATCGCTGGTTTGTGTGATAGCGATTAATTCGTAAACATTGTGTATGGGGCGTTGATGGTTGTCAAATGACAATTATTTGCTGACAATCACATGAAATATGATATAAAATACATTATAACACTTGTCTGCTTATTATTCATAGAATACGTGGGTTTTACAACACGTTCCTGCTGTTAATGGTGTCTTAATACGATCCAATTGAGAAAACATAGTGTTGTGTTATTATTATGGTACGTGGCCTAGTCTAGGACCTTGAGGGACTCCCGACGGTGTTATTATGTAACGTATAGTATTAAATTTCCGGGTGAATTTAGCGCACGAAAATAAAAATAACAGAATTATGTAATACTCTTCGTATTTCTGCACCGTACTGATACTCTCAAGTTTCAATGTACTAACCATTGGACAATGATTTCACGTTTTTTTTCGAGATCTCTTCTTCTTCATTAGCCATCTTCCCTCCACTGCTGGATATAGGCCTCTTCCAACTGTTTACACTCGTCTCTGCTCTGACCCTTCCGCATCCAGGTTCCCCCAGCGATTTGGACAATGTCGTCGGTCCATCTCTTTGGTGGCCTTCCGACGCTCCTTCTATCTGTCCAAGGCCTCCACTTTAATATTCGTGGCGCCCATCTGGCTATAAAATTCATTTGGCTTACTAGCCCATCAACACGAGCTTAAATTTCCAACCTACCCTCTCGGAGTACAATATACCTAAAATGCGGTTCTATTTACATGAAACTTTGCACTGTATGACTACTGCTAAAGCTGAATATTGTTATACAAAATTTAATTCAGAATCTGAAAACAGATGTGTTTTAATTCAAGACCTTCAGTAAACTGTATTTAATTTTGTTTTTCATGCACATAAGTTATCAAGGTGATCGATTAATTCAAAGTTTATTTTCGGGGCGTTGGCCTTGCCATTGATCTCTTTATTGTTTTCAATTAGTATAGCTTATTGATAAACACTGTTTAATCTGTATCAAGTATTTATCATTGCCGTTGATACGGTTTTATTTGTTTTAGTTATCTCTTTAATTTTATCCTTGTATCCATTGGAACTTAGGACTTTAATATATTTTAATGATTTGTTTCTATCTTCGTATATTCTGTGGGTATCTAATATTGGTAGAATAATATCTGCCCAAAATCCTAACATTTGGATTCACGTGTACCAAGTCAGTTCTGCTTCATATTTCGGATCAAAACATTCAAAGTTCATCAAATAACTGACGCATTTTATATGATGTTTTGTATTATTTACAGTCTATAGAATTCTACGTATTTTTAGCCTCTATTATGTATGTAAACTTCGTCTCAATAAAAGAAAAAGGTCGTACATAGGTTGTGTTTGATCAGATGTTTGAAATCATGGTCGTGTTTGGTTTGATATCATAATACAACATAACATTGTCAGGTGATGCATAAATATGTTACCAGGTTACCTATTCATACTCGTTTTATTTGTGCCTGTTACGAGTGATCTTGTTGGTGTCTATGGACATTAGTAATGCAGAACTGATTAACAGGCTCAAGGAATTCGGACTTATATAAGTTATATGAATCATATTTGTTGATTCTATATAAGTCACGATTTTAGATTTTGGCTCTGCGTCTTCTTTTTTTTCCCGCCCTTCTGTCCCGGTTCATCCAGGGTCGGACCTCCTCGTGCGTAGGCGCCAGGATCTTCTGTCCTGGGTTGTCACTATTTTTTTGGCTCTGTGTGTTTGGAGTTTTTAACGTATCGCGAACATTGTTTTTTTTTGTTCAATCATTTGAAGATATTTTATGCGTGAATTGGAATCAAAAGCATTGGTTAATTGGGAACCAAGGTAGAGGCGCCTAATCCAATATTAGAAAATTTGACAGGGCACAAAGATATTAAGTATATTACCGTTTTTATGTCAGTTCATTTGTATGAAACTTAAACACAAAAATGACATTATGGGGCCCATGACGGATCCCTGTGGTAAACCTTCTTTCGACTAACTTATTGTTAAATGAAAAAAGTGAAATAGTAAGCAAAATTTCTGATTAAAACACAGCGAAATTAATAATACTAGTAATACAAATGACAATAATTAAACCAAGAGAACAGCGATAAGCTGTTGATTAGAATACTGTAACTAAAGTAACTGACATATGCGTACATATGTCTGGAATAAACTAATAAGTACCCGTGTTTATTGGATGTATGATTCGTACTTTGAACGGTGGCCGGTCAAATGAATTTACAATGAACGTGGGTACCACTCGATGTAATTATCTAATCGTCATTTTTATTAATATGTAATTATGTATATTTGTATTACAATTGTATTTATGTAACGGAATATCATGGACTGCATTTATTTGTCAATTCATTGACTGGATTTATTAGTCAATAACTATCTGAAAATCTCTTCCATTTTATGTACTCTACAGAAAGTTGTGAATTTCTCGCTCGAAAGGTGAAAGGCATAATTTACTAGCAATATGACTAGTCGCATCATTGATTCTACTTCTCTGGCACATTGTCACTGTTCTTCTTCTTCTTCGTCAGCCTTGGTCCCTCCACTGCTGGATGTAGGCCTCTTCCATTCGTTTCCAGTCCTTTCGATCCCTCGCCTTTCTGACCCACTGTCTACCCGCTACCGAGGTCACGTCGTCCGCCCATCTTTTCTGGGGCCTTCCGACACCTCTTCTGTTTTCCCATGGCCTCCACTAATTTACGAGTCTGGGAGTCCATCTATTCTCGTCTTGTCTTGCTATGTGCCCTGCCCATTGCCATTTGAGTCTTGCTGTACGATCCATGACGTCGACAACTTGGGTTCTTCGTCACTGTTAATTGTTCAAAATTCTTTTTGATTGTTATAACTATGTAAATTTGACGAGTCCAAGTGACCGAAATTAGGGCCTAGGGACGATAATGAACAATAAACAATCAAGGGGGAAAATATCTGAAAAGGTCAAATGCCACAGAGAACTTTTGCGAGAACAACATCCAGTGCATCAGTAAGTCCACAATATGCCGTTTTGCTTGTTACGTCGGCGTCAAGGATATCTTTGTATTTTATTTAAAAAAATCCACGGCGTGTTAAAGGCGGCGTCGTCATTTAGACCGAGCATTCCAAGAGGCGTTAATTTATATTATCACACTTATTCATTTTGTGTAAACATGAGATTACTTATCCTAAAACGGGAATTTCCCAGTGCGAAAGTAGTCATATTATAATTGATGCGCATATTTTCAGTATTGCGCAACTAATTGCGTCATTTTTCATATGCATTTTGCATCATATGAGTGTACAATCTTCAAATGTACCTAGGTTTGTTGACACTGCATTAAAAAAAACTCGTTTTACCACCGATGACTTTATTGTGCCCAATCAGCTGTGCTGACGATTGTCACGTAAGCAAACTGCAGATAAAGTACCGTATTTAAATATTGCAGTATTAATTGTGTAAGCCATTTCGGAGCATTCCGTAAGATGTTGACCTATTAAATCAAAGAAAGAATGTCAAAATAAGTCTTGTGCAAAAATCCACATTCAATTGCACTGAACTCGACAATTTTTCAAGTGAGTTTGTTTGCGGTTTTAAATTTGATTCGTTTTTTCGAAGGAATGGGTTGCTTTGAGCAGCTTCCAGCAATGCACACCAGGCGGCAGCACACGTGTAAGGGTCTGTTGTCAAATATTACACATAAATTATGACAGTTGGGTGCTTGATTGCTGTATAATGTGGCACTCGGGTTCTTGACAGTATTTCTAGGTCTATTGTAAATACATTGACATTGAAGGACTCCCATGGGCCTAAAGCCCTCCGCATCCCCGGGTAGCACACGCACTTCTTGGCAAAATATTTTTAAGAAGTGGGCCCAGGGTTCAGCTCCATTGTAAAATCACGTATCCATAGTGATCCATACAAAAAATATGAACAAACAGTATGAACGTTGAGGTTATGAATTATATTTTGACATTAAATCTGACAATAGACCCTATTTGTCATTGCGCCTCTAGCGGCGAAAAAGGAAACAAACATCTCCTTAAGGTTGTTTTGAATTTGCACCCTACCGTGAGTTTTCAAGGTTGGCTAGATAGGTCTATCATTACTATTAAATTAAGATGTTTTTAGTCAATATAGTACGATAATCGTGAAGTGCGTTTATAATACGGTGCCATTAGATTTCTCGATGGAAAGTTGTGGGGTAGTCTGTTTTTCTTTCATTCTATACGTATTTTGGGGTGCTGAATCCGAATCCGAGGTTTGCCAACAAAATTTCGTGACGGAACATGGCGAAAAATTGGTAAAATGGCGAAAATATTCCTTTTCTGGCGATTTCTTTATAAGAACTCGAAAATTGACAACTTTTTAAAGTAATTTTTAAACGCAAAATTAAAGTACGTAAAATTTACTACAAAATTGCAATATAAACATTTTCTCTAAAATAACTAGCAGCGGAGATGTCAAGCTCCAAAAATTGGCCAAATTTTCTCGTTATTTTAAATTGTGAGAATGGAAAATGTATGGAGAATAGGTCACCTTGTTAGAATTATCACCAAATTTTGACAATTATTCTTCAGATTTATGATACATATTTTACCTCGTTGGAAGCAGTAAACATGGAGAAAGGTTTCAGGATAAATTTTATTTAAAAATATAGTCGAATTGTTTACGCTAAAAAGGTTTAAACATTTTTAGCCTAAACAAATTACTATATTTTTAAATAAAATTATTTAAACATGTCTAGCTCAAATATTTCACGGTGTTTTTAAATAAAAATTTCGTTAGTAGCTTTGTTTGTGTTTTCTGATTCCAACGAGGTAAAATATGACTCATGAATTTAAAGAATAATTGTTGAAATTTGCTTATGAAGGCAACAAGGTGAACTATTTCAATACATTTTCGATTCTCGTAATGTAAAACAATAAGAAAATTTGGCCATTTTTTGGACCTTGACAGCTCCGTTGCTATTTATTTTAGAGAAAAATTTTATATGGCAATTTTGTAGTAAATTTTACGTACTTTAATTTTGCGTAGAAAAATAACTTACGAAAGTTGTCAGTTTTCGAGTTCTTATAAAGAAATCGCCAGAAAAGGAATATTTTCGCCATTTTACCAATTTTTCGCCATGTTCCGTCACGAAATTTTGTTGGCAAACCTCGGATTCGGATTCAGCACCCCAAAATACGGATAGAATGAAAGAAAAACAGACTACCCCACAACTTTCCATCGAGGAACTGTTTTGTGTTTAATTTCACCGGATTATTAGAATACATGTACACTTGGAATATGTCCAAATTGAAAAGGGGGTCAATGCTAGGTTACCAGTTTCAATCACTGCACGAATTATTATTGATAATGCCACTTCACTCACCGCCGACGTTTCATAGGAATTGCCGTGAGAAGTTAGTTTGGTTTTGAAGGACCTTCATCAGTTACTGTTCCAGTCTGGATTGCTTACCTGAAACGGAAATGAAACACAAGTTAAGAACGTCATGACTAATATTTCGATTAAAATTTATAAAACTACACTGATATTTCAAGTACAATGCTCGTATTTTAGGCCCCACGCATCCGAGCCTAACCCTTTAATATCTGAATAGGTGAAATTTTCCAGTAAAATCAATTTGAAATGTTTCAATCATGAATGATAATGTGTAGACTTTTCTGGCTGATAACACTGAGATTCGTGTTGGCAAGTCGTGCTTCAGCGAATTATTTACATGCGACTGGTGTTTCATGACTTTCGACCCTTTTTTTATAATACGGCAATATTCCCCTTTGGAACAATTTATGGACCTTCGATGATAATCATCAAATCATCAGGGGATCCAAAATAAAGTTAACAAGAATACATTAAGAATAGACCCACCTCCACCCCTGAGTGTTTCAGAAGCGTTAGCTCCTGTGTCATCCAAAATTCGATCAATAACTTTTTTTTTTCTGGGAGGGCTCAGGGTTTACCACAAGGGTTTCTGGACGGACCCCTTTTTCAAAATACTGTTACTACTCCTACTTTTAAATGCTCCTTGGAGGACATTAGTTCAAAGGTTAGATTAAGTAATATACTAGCATTTGTAATTTTGATAATAGAGTGTAACTTAGGAATCAAAGTAAATCACAAAAAACAATGAATGAGGCGGCTCCTATAAATGAAGATCTGAAAAAAATGAAGAAAGATATGGAGAAATATGTGAGAGGCTTGTATCTGGAAATGGAAATTGCAGGGCTTTGCGAAGAAGAAGAGAAAGTATGAAAAGCCTATGATTAGGTTACAATACTAAATGCATTTATTGGTAAATAACTGTCTTTGTGGGCTGACTTATTTTATTGCACTTTCTCCAGTCATCGCTTTCAGAAAACCACATAAAACTCATTGCACGCACATAAAAATCACTCAATTTCTTACGTGCATGAAAAATTATTAGATTTTTTTTGCTATTTCTTACGCGTAGACCGCGAAGAGACGTTTCAATTGAATTATTTCTGGTTGTTATGGATGACTCCAGTGACAATAATTGTGTGTTTTTCACTACCTAATATAATAGTCCGAGATCCGGTCGCTAAAATGTGACTAAGCTGTTTTTTGATCGAAACGTGGTCTAAACTAAAGGATAGCTTGCACTAGTGTAAAATCTTGCTGCAACCTCCCTGCCCCCTCCCCCAAAGGTGCCCTTTCGCGGTTTTTCGCATTTTTAGGAATATGGTAAGAGATAGTTGAAAGTGGTCCATGACAAAAATATTCCTTACTGAATTCTCTATAAAAAATGTTTTTGCATTTTTTCGTAGAAGTAGCAGTTTACCCGCAAAAATGATTGCAAAATTGTATGAATCTGATTTCAATGGTCATATTTTAGCGACCGCCTAAGATTTATAACTTTATTGCTTTTTCTAAATTTGACAATTATTACGGTTGTTGGTCACCGGAAAGGATGTGCGACGGAATAAATATTGTTTTAATGTCATTAAAATTTAATTGTCGGAATCCTTTTAATTGATGTCATGTAGCTAGTTCAAGACCACAGCTCTGTGATTTGGAACATTAGTATTAATTACACGTCGCTCTGATCCCGTGATCTCTGACTCTTTAGATGTTTTGGGCTACAATGTTCCTACTGAAACTACAGCACAATTAACTATCCCGGTAAACCAGCTTGTTTCGTCAAGTCATAGGGCGGCCTCACACACCCTGATGTTCAGTTAACTGAATCGACCGTTTACAAAAAAGCTCCTACCAAAACCTGATTTTGTTAACTGAACAGTTAGAACAGGATCAGTTAACTGAACATCAGTGCGAGTGTAGCCGCCTATAGGGTATCAATGCAGAGAATTTAATTGTTACGAAAGTGTTTCTATCCCATAATGCCAATGTCCAATTTCTAAAAGAAATTTTCTAAAAAATCCGATGTTCTCACAAAAAATACGTAAATAATTAATAATTATTAATAGTCGTTTAGGAAGTGGATATATTTATTACCTAACCTTTTATTTTTACTTTATAATGAAGATGTTTTTTATTTGACTAAGTAGTCATTTAACAAAATGACGCCATATTTATGCAAATTGCTTGCGTTAGGTTAAATTTAACTGTTTTGCAGTTGTTGTTGACGTCAATACAGAACGTTATACCGAGGAAATGTGATAAATAATTCATAAATACTCGTGGAGTGGATAGTCCGATCTCATGTTCACTGTTACAATACGATATTTGCATGTTGAATTTATGAGTTGCCACTTTGCCAATGTGCAAACATGCATAATTCGTGTAGATTTGTTTTTCGGGTTTTTGAAGGAAAATCCCGCAGGCTTAAGGCCCTCCACATCCCCGACTAGCTCAGGCGCATTAATAGCGAACTCTTTACCCGCTCTTCTAGCAAAATATTATTAAGAGGTGGGCCTAGGGTTAGCCTTAAGGGAGCCCCCCGGCAAACCCCACCCCTGAATTAAGTTCCTTCAATATCCTTGTCCAAGGAGGTTACATTTTTTTTTGGTTTTCCAAAATTGTTTTTCGGGTTTATCGAGCAGTGAACAGATGTTCCATCGTTTCGGCGAACCTACTGCCGCCTTTCGCACAATCCGTGACCAAGGCGGCAGTAGATTCGCCGAAACGTCGGAACATCTGTTCACTACACGATAAATCCGAAAAATAAATCTACATATTATGGATCATCGTGAAAACCTTCAACAACTGTTGGCCAAAATGTCCGGGCATCATAGGTTTCAAAGGGTATGGGGATCTTGCAAAAAATCCCGAGTCATTGAAACTTTGGGATGTTGTTTATGAATGCCCTCTGCCCAGTGGTGTTACACTCAATTTATCCAACAAAATGTTCTTGTACTAATGTGGGGAGGGCCAAAAAACTGCTAAATATTAGCGCTTTTTTTAAGTTTTTTGCTTATGTCTTCGAAACCACACGTTTATTGTATAGCACATCTAATGATAAAGTTGCAGAGCAACGGCCTCAGCTGCTCGAAAAAGTGGTTGAAAATTGGACTCGGACGTTCGAAATATGAAAATGGTGGGCAAGGAATGGGCGAAGTTTGGCGGCTTCCCTGTGTTCTACAAGGAACATCGAAGAACCAAATATCAGACTTTATAGTTACATAGTGAATACATTGGGTAGATATTTTGCAATGACCTCTGATTCTGATTGCTCCCCATGGAATCGTCAGTTCATCGTATCAATATAAATATTTTATCATCCATACATTGGTTGGTACATTAAACAGTACTAACTCTTATTACGTTAGGTTATGTCGGATGTGAAGTCATATAAATCATATTATATGTCATGTCTGCAAGCGTCCGATAAGGTGATCATATTATTTCCAATCAGTGCGTTATTATTCTTATTGCCATGTTGCGTTGTGTCATGTTATTTTCAATTTATGAAAATAAATTTAGTAGCTCGCGTCGGAGATAACAATATTACGAGACAAGTATGAAATTTGAAAGTATAGGTACTTGAAGCAGATTGGCTCTTAAGATCTGAACAAACAACACAAAACAAACTGCCACAATAAAATAATTAAAAAATAGGTAATCGTTAAAAAAAATAAAACAAGATTTTATAACTTTACATCCTAGAACTGTTTTTTGCGGTCTTCCAAACGATACCAAACACGCCATTCCGAGGCGCTTGTATCCCTTATCATTCCAATAGCGTCTCCTACACCAAGAATAGATAGTATCAAAAGAGATACCAAACACGGCGGTATCTTACGAGGCTTGAGCTGGACAAAATCTGACTTAGTGTCCGGATTTCTTTTCCAACGCATTTTCATACGATACCACACATGACCCCACACAACCCTTGGATACCCTCGAACGCTTTACATATTATTGTCTCGGGAGAAGGCTGATCCATGTGGTGTACAATCGTACTGACATCCAGTGTACAGGGTCGATGAAAGTTTCAAGGTTCCAGCTAGTCTGGAAATGGGTTAAATTTCGATTACTACATTCGGAGACAACTAATAGTCAACAACTATCTCACCAGAAGCGTGTGGGTTTGTTGTTACGTATGTTGCACTCGACTCCATACAAATTGAGTACGGAGCGAACGGTTTGTACTCAATTTGTATGGATTTTAGTGCAATGTTCACTGATTTCCAGCAAAACTTTGATAACTATAAATAAAACATCTTTTAATTGAATTTGTTATCTGTTATCAGTAACTATTGTGATTTTATCAAAATAGTTACTGATAACACTTCATAGAAATAGAAATCAACATGTGCGTAGTATTTATCAACCTCCCCGTGGGGACCTCCTACTTTCAATTGCCCCCTCACTCTTTTCTGATATTTTTTGGGTGTCCTGCAAAAGTCAGGTGTGCGTATTCACATTCTCTAACAACGAAGTTCGTTACCCATTATATGTATGTATAATGGCAACACTTGTATAATTTCCATACAAGCGTCCTCATTGCCAGCAAACAAAATTGTAGTTCCAATTTAATCCGACACCAACTCCTTTTTGACATTTAAAAAACTCTTACGGTCATTACCTAGTTTTAATGCATTTTATCAATACAAAAACAAATCGCGACTTTCGGGGAACGAGTTTCTGTCTTTCGGAAAAAAGGTCAGTGGTGTTTTTCACAATTTATTTATTTTGAGAAATCTACACAAGATATAAAAAATCTTTTACGGTTATTTCCTAGATAGAGGTTCAATGTATCTACTCTATTTTTTCCAAAGTATATTTAGGAACGGTTGTCGAGATCTAAGGTCTCCCGTTTTTAGAAATTTTTGAAATATCAACATGCCTTCTCTTAATCATGATTGGCAAAATTGTATATCTGATTTCAAAAAGATGACCAACAGTGGCAATGAACTTGAAGAATTTTATAATTGTCAGCCTGGTGCATGATTTGTGTAACGTACTCTTGGTAATTACTGTACTGCATTTACTGAGAATTCCCCTTCATAATTACTGCAATTATTACAAAAATGCGAGATTGTCGATTGACCAACTTTGGAGTTCGTTGGTATGTGGCTTCCTCTGGTAAAACCTTGATTTTGAGTAGAATATGCCAAACAAAATATAGGTACATAACTTATATATTTCATTATTGAAATTTTGTGTTGTGTGACTTTAACGGGTGTTGTGTTAGCTTAGATGGTTTGGGGACGTTGAGAGAATGAATGACTAAATATAATTACGTATGTTATAGTGTGAGGAAGCGCAGTCATCCTAGACTGACCTGGATCGATCACGTCCACCATATCTTCAAAGACGGACGTATTTTGAGTAAAAGGAATCGGAGAGGGTGTATGACAAATTGCCTGAATCTGACGGAAGCAAAGAGTGTGTTTATAGTAGGAATAGGGCAGTCTGGCTATGGTCTGGCTGTCCTCAGAGACGAAGTTTTGCTACAAAATTGGTTCTTGTTCACTATTAAAAGTCAAACTATGTAATTGTATAGGCAAAGCAGCCATAGGGAACAGACATTGCCTTTTATTATAATGGCTTCATTTTATTTACACAATCAGTAGTGGATATTAGTACATATTAGAGAGACAGAGGATTGTAGGGATTAAGTGATAAGCAGGCATGCTTGACAGATTGATAAGGTTCAGTGTTCAGTCAAGTACAGTACTGCTTCTGGATGAGGGGCGAAGTCCTGAATTCAGTACCCGCTTATCTCAGTTAAATAATACCTCTGAACATGGGCGTCGCCAGCCTCGGAGATAGGGGGGGGGGGGGCAGCAATTTTTTTTAAAAAAGATGTAGCATTAAAAACGCGTAGTTAGCGCCGCAGCCGAATTTTTTAAGTAATAGTGAAGAGGGTCGTGATGTAGTTTGTTTATTTTAAATTGTAAATTGCCGAACAGTATGAATGAAAAAAATGTTATATTTTATAAAAATGTAATAAAAAAATAGCGCCGCAGGCACCTGAAACTGATGTATTTTCAATATTTTCATATTAATTTTAGAAAATTTATGATACGATGAAAAAATGTGTGGTAGTAATGTATATTTTGTGAGGTTTTATCATTTAGTATGAAAAAAATATATACCTATTCCAATCTCTTAGGGGGGGCTGCCCCCCCTTAGCGACGCCCAAGCCTTTAATCATGATGGAGGTAGATGCCAGGTATTATACATTTTAATTTTCTTATTTGTATTTTTTATCAGGCGATGGGTATTTGATGTACCGAGTCGATCAAAGGTTGCATCAATCATTTCTACGATAAACTTCAATCAATCAAAATATGAAATGTCTTCTAAATTCATTTATGGAAATACATATTATTCTACCTTGTGTTTATCTACAACTACATACGTCTGATGAAACAGGAGAACCCAACAATTTATTCACAGCGACTTTCAACAAAATTAGTTTATATATAAGTAGGCATATTTTTTTGTTTTCCAAAAAGTAATTGCGGGCAAATTGCTAGCCCTGTGAAAAAAAATGTATAGAACGATTTTGTAGACAATTAACGTAGTAAGGATTATTTAAAATAGAGTGGATACATTTAACCTTTATCTAGGTGAATAACCGTAAAAGATTTTTAGGTAGATTTCCAAAAGGAACTCTACCTATTCGTTTTTCCCGTGATGTCGCAGAATTGAAAAATTTCTACTCAGTATCACTAATTAGAACCAGGAGAACCCGAATCCGACCTTGGTTTAAAAGTTTATATATATAAGCCATATATATATATGTCCCTTTTCTTGTGCGCACGTTTGCAGCCAAACTATGCGTCGCAGAAACGTGAAACTTGGGTGGTAGATTTTTGGTAAGTGGTAGATGAACTGATAGGAGATTGGGTGAAATCCATTAAGAGGAAGGTTCACTTTTTAAGGCTTTAAATTCAAAAACAATCATTCTTAGGGGATCCAATGATTGTGAGGGTCTGTGTCTGGTATCGTATGAAAGGTTATTAAATAAGGAATACAGATCAAAAGTCAGATTTTGTCTAGCTCAATTCCTCGGACTACACTGATCGATCGAAAGATCTAGTTAAGTAGTTACCGCATAGGTACTTGCGTGTTTGTTGTTTTAGAAATGTGCTTCACGATACGAGAAGAACTCACATCGTTTTTTCAAATTTTTAGTGCTTAGGTACCGGTACCAATCCATATTATGTGTGGAATGAAAATAATTTGATTATTGGATTAGGTACTTCCTTTGATTATTGAAGTACTTAATCAAATATTTTTTCGTCATACGGTACTTCGATAATCAAAGAATAAACTACATCCATACTACTTCATCACTTCGCTGGTTTATTTGCTGATGATATTGTGATTGTTTTTATTGTACAGATGTACTCTTAAAATTAATAAAATTAATAAATCACTTGAAATCTACCTATGCCTGTGGCGTGCCAAAGGAATTTTTTATATCTTGTATAGATCTCTAAAAAAAATGTGAAAAACACCCCTGATCTTTTTTCCGAAAGACGGAAACTCGTTTCCCGAAAGTCGCGAGGATTATTTTTTGTATATACTTAAGCGAAATTAACCCCAAAAAATTGAATAAAAGCTATTTTTAACATTTTATTATGCGATTGTTTTTGCAATTTTGAACCTTAATGCCCTTGACGTCATGGTTGGGTCACGAGCCTTAAGTTTTGAATTCATACGTATTTTAAGGCAGCCCATAAAAAAGGATAATTACATATGACGGAATGCCTGTATGGATGGATGGCTTTAAAGGAACCGGTTAGATAGCATCAAATATTTGGGCAAAAAAATAAGTTACAATCATAACATGAAAAAATGTTTAAAATAGCGTTCTTTTTAACTTTTTGGGGATAATTTAGCTCCATTTAAAAAACTTTTACGGTCGTTTTTTAGATTTAAATGCATTTTATCAAAACGAAAAAAAAGTCGCGTCCTTCGGGAAACGAGTTGCTGTCTATATGGAAAAAATATCAGATGTGTTTTTCGCATTTTTTATTGAGAAACCTATAGAGGATGTAAACAATATTTTACGGTTATTCCCTAGATAACGGTTCAATGTATCTGCTATATTTTTTTTTCAAAGCATATTTAGTAAGGTTTTTGAGATCTAAGGTCTCCCGTTTTGTGATTTTTTTTAAATGTCGATATGCCTATAGTCTTAATACGTACTTGTAATGATTACATAGGTAATATGTACACAATGAATATGTGAACTGAATAAATACATATTTATTAAGGATATTGACCTTTTGTAAATGCCCTAGTATCTAATATTGATTTATATACCTTCTATATGTAGATATATCATGATCAAACTTATGTATTACTTAGGTGCATTTCTTTATATTATGTATTTTAGTTATCTTGGTTAAATACTGTGTATTGATAAGTTTACATAGAAGTTTACATACATTTTTGTTACTACGTGCATTACCTGAGACTTAAAATACTTAGGTAGTTATCTATCACTACATAAGCTTTTCCTGTTTACATTTCAAGTGAATGTACTAAAAGTGTTTTTGATTTAATTTTAACCAGTTTAATTTATACCTCTTTAAAAGTAGGCATATTGACATTTCAAAAAAAAATCTAAAAACGGGAGACCTTAGATCTCGACAACCTTACTAAATATGCTTTAGGAAAAAATAATTCAAATTCAAATAAATTTATTAGTAACTAATATCTTACATTTCTAGTACATACATATAACACTTATTACAATATTTACTTGTTCCATACTACCCTCCAATATGAGGAGACCTCGTGTATTGGGTAGATACATTGAACCTTTTTCTAGGTAATGACCGTAAAAGATTTTTTATAGCTTGCATAGATTTCTCACAAAAAAATACCTGTGTGAAAAACACCTCTGATATTTTCTCCGATTTTCCGTTTCCCGAAAGTCGCCGAGAAAAATATTTTTTTATATTGATAATATGCATTAAAATCTAGGGAATGACCGTAAAAGTTTTTTGATTGAAATAGGTATAATTACAGTTCTCAATTAACACGAGACCACCTCTTTCTTGACAGAGTGTACAGACATTTTAAAATACTTATTTATTAATTTGAAACGTGTTTTCCTTTACATAATACAATAACGTAGTTTATATAAAATTATCTAATAATACACGTAATATTATTTCTGCTACAAAAACCTTGAGATTTGAACATAGACTTTATTATTTAGATAAAATAACAACGTACTACTGTCCTGCCTGTCACATATCTTATTTGTCACTTTTCTATATCACCTATATAATCTACTGTACTGTTATATGTTTTCAAATTATTTTTCACAAATCGATCTACTTTCGGGTTGGGTTTTGGCGAATTTCGGGCTCAACTAGAAAAAAAAAGATACAACATCATCTAGTAAGTAGTTTATTGATAAAGCTCCTTTAACACACATTTATTTAGCTTCCCTTGGCGTTGTTGTTGTCTCCAAACGTTGTAATAGAATTTTATTGTATTATTTTTGAAAATCACAACCTATGTTTTGTGAGAACATCGGTATTTTCTACATGTCGTAGTTGAATATATATAACAAGTAGTTATCTCAATAGATACACAGCAAAGGATGGACTTTCCATCAAGCGTACGTTTCTTCTCGACTCAACTACCAACCATCATAGCATAGCGGTAGAACACCGGCTTGGCAGGTTGGAGGTCTAACTTCGATTCCCGGCCGCGACAGATGGATAGAGTGGAATTGGTGAATGTTACTTACATAAGTGTAAAGTGATCACATTAAACCAGCCGATGATCAGTCGTAAGCCTGATGGAAAGTCCATCCTTTGCTGTATATCTGTTGAGAATTTTATCTCATTTTTAGACTAGCAACAGCTCTGAAACTTTCAACAATTAGACCAACACCACTAAATTACGATTCTGTACCACATTTGATCAGCCTTCTCTAGCGACAAAAAAATATATATGTCGTGGTCCCATCGTAGAATTGGTCACATTGTGATGTGTCCAGTCATTTCACGAAATGGTGGCATTTCATGAAATGAAACATTGCTGGTTGGCCACATCGTGATGTGCCCAGATGTCCCCTGGGCAGATCGATGAATAGTTATTGTTTGTCGATATTCCTAACTAAACGCTTGGTCACTTCATGATATGACCAAAATTCGACTAGCCATATCGTATAAGCATAGTTGCAGAATTTACCGCTGTGGCGCTGGCAGCGCTTCGCTTTGTTTTTGTTTACATCTCGTTGCAATGGTTGCAATGTCGGTCGAAAACAATATCAATGTGACGGTTTTACCATGGTTTTACAAACGAATAGTCAGTCAGTTGAAGAGGAAAATACAGTAAAATTTAATTATACATGTTTTATTTTTTAAATAAAAGAACAATGAAAAAAAATCTAAGTAATTCAAATTATATTTTTATTACATCTGTTATGGAGACCCTACACAACGATATGGCCAAACGTCAGATGTCAAATCATCAAACGTTGTGTGTTGGACGATATGCCCGATATCGGTTGGTCATTTCATGAAATGGTGGCATTTCATGAAATGACTGGGCACATCATGATGTGACCAATTCTACGATGGGACCACGACATATATAAAGCGATTGAGGGTATTTCAGCGATGTGTGCGGTCATGTGTGGTATCGTATGAAAGGGCATTGGAAAATAAATTCAGATTTTGTTAAGCTCAAGTCATAAAAAGACACCGAGCGATCGAGAGGATCCAGTCACCGCATACTGCTGTGTTTGGTGTCTTATGAAAGTGTTTCACGAGTAGAACTCAGATCTTTTATTTATAAAACTTAACTGGGGTTGATTGGAAGAAATCGCAGTTCTGCGATTGCCCTAGTGAACAGCGATTAATAATCAGTACTACGTCCATTTTACAATGATTATATGTATTTCTTGTTCACGTAAATAATAAATTAATAAAAAAACTGACTAGTTAAAAAAAAATCAATAGTTTCGGCAAATCGATATGAATATCGGTCACGATTGAGACCGAAACTTGAACATATTTATGAATGTTACGTATGTAATATAATTTTGTTGTTTTACATAATATCTTGTTGTTATTTTAACGTTTCAAGGTTAAGATTGAAAATATGTGTAACACTAGGAAATACGTTTAAGAGTATGCATACCGACATTTTACAAAATAGACCTTCTATCTCGGCAACCGTTACTAAATATGCTTTCGAACAAAATAGGAATATGCATTGAATATTTATCTAGGGAATAACCGTAAAAGATTTTTTATATCTTGTATGGATTTCTCAAAGAAAAAGGTGTAAAACACCTCTGATCTTTTTTCCAAAAGACAGAAATTCGTTCCCCGAATGTCGAGGATAGTTTTTTTGGTGATCAAAATCTAGTAAATGACCGTAATTTTTTTTTGAATGGAGTGATATTAACCCCAAAAAGTTAAAAATAACGCTATTTTTAACATTTTTTCATGCGATATTTAACATTAATGCTGCGGAAAATGACCGTGACGTCATAGTTGGAGTCCTAGCTTTTTCAAAGGATACACTACACACGTCTTGCCGCACCCTTAATTAAATAATATTTAGTTAGAATTGTGTGGTAATAATAAAATTAGTAAAATGATATTTTGTCTGTATGTATATTTGTTTTTCCGGGCTATGCCGGGCATAAAACTTAACGTAATATCAGTTCATGTTCGTAAGTTTTCACGTGGGGAAATTCGTGGGTAGTTGAGGTGCCTGGGGTCGAGTAATGCTTTTGGGGGTTGAAGAAGTTGAAGGTCAAACATAGGGTAAATAAGGTAAGAACATGACTCACCTTATATGCAGTATTCGATATCCTTATAAAAATGCTCAGCAAGCAAAAAAGCACAAAATTGTTTA
This sequence comes from Ceraclea dissimilis, assembly GCA_963576895.1. Classification (NCBI taxonomy): domain Eukaryota; kingdom Metazoa; phylum Arthropoda; class Insecta; order Trichoptera; family Leptoceridae; genus Ceraclea; species Ceraclea dissimilis. Next base: position 6,304,610 of record OY756379.1, on the reverse strand, counting down.
AAAATTAACACGTGTTTATGAGGACACTATTAAGCACATTTGTATTTTTGTGTACAGGAAAAACAACCTTATTAAAATAGTTAACATAAATAATAATCACACTTTAAAAATCACTGTTTTTTTTTAGTCTTTTAACACTTTTTATCTGTTATTATGGAGTAACAAAATATTTTTGTATAACGCGGTTACAGCGCACGCGTCACACCCGGCCGACCGCTACGAACCAAATGAAACGTCGAAGCGAAGCGCTCCCCACACAATGTTTGGACTTTGACTTTGATATTCGTATTGAAAATGAAACTAGGAAAATATGTATTCTCGTCGTGATGGGACTTTCACAGGAGTAACTGTGAATTATCTGTGATTTAATAACTGTGATTTGTAGCAGTGTTTAGAGGCCATAGTAATTGAACAATGAACATGCAAAAATTTGCGTCGGAATAGGGAAGATTACTCAGTTACTACTTACTAAAGATTAGATTCTTAGACTTAGAACACGGATAAATATATAAATAAATAAATAACCTTTATTGCATTTAAGAAACATACAAAGGGCGGGCCTATTGGCAAATAGAACTTCTGCCAGCTAGTAGTAAGTAAACCAGTAAACACAATGAGACAAAACTAGAGTTACTGAAACAGTATCATTATTATCGGTACTAAGTTCATGGAATGAACCTATAAAATGTTACCTATGAAATTTACTGAAACATGAGATTATTATTCTCATAGTCTGTTAGATATAATGTTGAAATTTGGTTGATAAAATGTTTTTAAGGTAAGACGTCTTGAATATAGTACATAATTTTGGATATTCGATCCCCTTTCTGTACAATAGGCCAAAATATTGTGAAAGTTTGAACTGCGTATGCGCACTCAATTTGAATGTAGTTCGTTACAAGTTTTGGGATGCATGTATATGTGTTGCGTTTTGATTACAGTGTTATTGTTTATTAAAATAAATAAATAAATAGAATCCTTTTTGTCTCTTGTGTTCGTCTTATTTTGCGCTTACACTCTTACGCGCTTACGGAGGAGCGAATTATTAAAATTCGTAAAGTTTACAGGGTCACACATACGACTCATACGAGTACCTACATTGTTGTGTTGACCTGTGTGCGGCGCACACACAACTCTGTGCGGACTGTAGAGAGTTATCATTTTCGTGGTTTTAGCTTGCACCTCATACAAATTAATGCGAGAGCGTTTGCATGATCAAAGGAGTAATATGTTTTAAACTAAAATCTTTGGGGGGCGCTGTACCCAGTGCTCCCGTGGAAGAACCACTGTTAGCACCTTGTCATTAACCATCATACGTTGTCTTTTACATTTTCTCTACGTGATACTGCCACAGAAAATAACTTGGAAAACGCTGTTATTCCTAGTCCTATATTGCTATTTCCACTGTTGTTACTTTTGTTAACAGTTGTTATTTTCAGTTTCCCGTTAGGACATCACTATCGAATGAATATTCAGTACTTGTAACGTAATTATGTGTTATACAATTCTAATACCTACTAATAATCAGATATTAAGATACATGTTTATCATATTATGTATGCACATATTTAATATGTAGCACTTATTAGTAAAATACGATATATACCTATCCAATATCCATACATATTTGTTTCTTAAATGTACTAGGTATATTAAATTCTGATAGTAGTATTTTGTAAGTTGCAAATACTACACAGTTAAGAAGCTTTTTAGAAAAATATCTTTAAATAGTAACGTATCTACCAACACTATATCTAGCGCCGCAGGCGAATATTTTGTTATAAAACAAAAGGAGATGCCTGCTTTGAATGCGGTCGTGGATAAATCCAGTTTATTTTGATTGAAATAAAAATATTCATAAACAATACGATTTGAGATATAAATAGCTAAATTATTTAAGGTATTGAACTGGTTTTATCTGCATTGTGCAGACGGAAATACATTACAGTTTTTTCCTCAATAGAAAATAGAGGTATCTTCATTCACATAACTCCCTCCAGTCAGCTGGATCTTTAAAGCCATCCTTTACGGTGAAATTGATTATTTTCGTCTTGGCATTAATTAAATATGTAAATAAATAAACGAAAATGTTTTAGTAGCTTAAGAATTAGCACGCTACTATTTTCTGGTCTTATTAAGAAAGGACCAATATCTTACAGTCAACCCAAAAGTATTACTCGTACAAGTAATCCTATAAGTCAAAAGCATTATATTATGACATTGTTTTATGATTCCACGTCGAAATGAAATGCAGCCGATGTCAAAGGTTGACGTGCGACCACATGTAGTTTACTTTTGGTAAGTAAGTATAGTATTGGATGTCTATTTTATATATGTACTCGTAGTAATCTAATATTGTTACATACTAACAAAGGTCGATGGCATATAGCTATATCATTATTGTCCCTAACACTGTCGTCTGGTCGACTCCTTAATCGATCGGAATCCCAATTTTCATCCATCCATACACATTAGGACATATGGCAAGGCAGGGTGACACCCGATGAGCGCCACGAATATTGAAGTGGAGGCCTTAGACAGATAGAAGGAGCGTCGGAAGGCCACCAAAGAGATGGGCCGACGCCATTGTCCAAATCGCTGGAGAAACCTGGATGCGGTAGGGTCAAAACAGAGACGAGTGGAAACAGTTGGAAGAGGCCTATATCCAGCAGTGGAGGGAAGAAGGCTAATGAAGAAGAATAAGAAGATACTCATTATGTGAGGAACCAGTGGATGATATGCTGGAGTGCATTGTGTATAACCAAATCTTACTATTTTCTCACACAAAAAAGAGTATTCAATGGAAAAGAAGACACATTGAATAGAAAGAAGGCAAACGGATAAAATCTTGACAGTCAACAACGAGCATCCAAACACACAAACAAACTACAAACAGCACAGCAACAAGCATTAAATCACACCTACAAACTTTCACACTAAAAGGCTCTGTAATAATAGTCTTTCAACATTCAACAGCACCCAAGTCAATAACACCATTTTATTCAATCGTAATAATTCAGAACGAAAATTCTCAAAAGATGTTTTTTCGGATGTGATTTCGTCCTAAATATCTAGAAAATTCGAAATCAGATTGTGCTCAAATCAATCGGGTTATTAAAAACGGTTTAGTTTCTCGCAATATCTTAGTTTTATTTTAATGCATACATAACCGCATCCCATAGCTTGAAGCGTAACCGTAGGCAATTTTAATTTGACATTGACAGTTGTTAAGTAGACTGACGTTGGAAAGGGGTTTGTCTTTGATCTCTTATCTGTTTTATTGTTAAAAAACATTAGTTTGTAGTTAAATTTGTATTATTTTGTTCGTGTTTTATGTAATATGTTTATTATACGTGTAAATTTAAATGTGGAAACGTAGTTTGGTTTGTAATCGGTAGGAAAAACCGGCCCTTCTACATTGAGTTGTGCATTAGAAAAACCTGCAGTAAAATGTCTGGTAAGCTTGTTTCATATTCTCTGAAATTATTTGTACAATGTTTACGAATTCCCCGGGAATAATTCATGCCAAATGTCGTCTTGTAATTTGAATGAAAAATTCAATTGTTAACCTCCAAAGCTTTTGACGTTTGGACTGTCCGATGACATTTCACCACTAGAGGCGCTGCTGTCGTTTCGTGATATCAAACTTTTGCGTCATGTTTCCCTCCATTAATTCAAATTCACATCGAATCGTGAGTTAATGGAAAATGTTTTTAGCGTAAAACAATGATTTCTTTTACTTGTTTATGACCACAGATATTGGTATTTGATTGGGAACTATTGCAGTAGCGCGGCCCCATTTTATGTGAAAAACTTTTTTCTCCAAAAACGATATTATTTCGCTCGGATCGACTTCGGGTGGGGTTGGACGAGGGCACAGAAAGTCAGAATGTGTTTTTTTTTTTATCAACTTTTGTAAATTTACGATGTTTTGGACTTGAAATGTCACTCCTGTCAAAAGATTATCGTGTTTTAAAAATGTCCTAAAAACGGTATTTTTTGTAAATAATACCGTTTTAGCGCTTTTTAAAACAAAATAAGCTTGATTTTGAATGGGGCCGCGCTACTGCAATAGTTCCTTTGATTGTTCTGAAGTATTTGATACAATAGATATGATATCGATTTTCCGACCCTTCACTTTGGCTTACCGCCGATTCTGAATGTCTCTATTACAGGTAGTTCTGCTGTGCAGTGGTTACCTCTTTCTGCGGTATAGAATGAAAGAATAGAAACGGAAGATTTCATGTTCTTCTCTTCACTCCTTTCTATCCATCATAGGTTTAATTAACGTAATGGTGGGTGTACCTACTTGGTTTGTGGTCCCTAAAGTTTGACGTCACTCCTCAAGTGAGACGTCAGTGCGTTGCGTGATTAATGGGAGATTAAACAAACATCAGCTCTCGTGTACGATTTCAATTCTGCTCCATCAATTCATCTAATCTAAGAATAGTTGTATGCCAAATTTATTATTATTGTCTACGCCACGCTATGCCATCTTGTATCTTGTTCAAACCGCTTTAATGACAGGCAGATAGTGCGTAAGTGTTTGGACTAGTCTATTTATTATCTATCTATACCCTCACGCCACGTCGCTTGTAGGGTAGGCAGAGAGGACAGAGCGCACGAGACAGCCCTACCCTTACACACATTCCTAGCCTCCGTCACATTCATGCATGCAGTCATACACGTTCTTCGATTCCTTTTACTCAAAACGCGTCCATCCTCGAGGATCTGGTCGACATGATCGGACCAAGTCAGTCTCGGGCGGCCGCGCTTCCTCACCCCTCTTCGATCACTCAAATACGATTTTCCATAGGTTCTGCATCATTTTAAATTCCGTTCAGCTATCTGTATCTGGGTCTGTTGGTCAAATTCTAGTCTGCCCTAGAGTTTTGCATTAACTATACTCTCAGGTATTATTTCTCTTAATCTATTCTTGCTACATACCATGTCCACCTCTGCTTATCTTTTTCCAGGTGCTTAATTCGTTTTTCACTTCATAGATTATTTGGACCTCTTCTTAGTTGAATCGTATTTGGCACACCTTGTTCTCTATACAGTTTTTTTTACTAACGCACCAAAATCAGACATTTTACCAACTATCCACTGATCTATACAGTCCACACACTATATTCAGTTCACTAAGATGGAATTGCTTCTGGTGTTTCGTGTACTTTTTAAAATTGCGTGAATTCTGTGCGTCATCTTGCAATTAAGGTTAATGAGATTGATTATTAATTAATTATATTAATTCATTCTCTTTTAATTAATCGAATGGCATAATAAATGTTTCCACCGCGCGATTTTATGTCAGTAGGTCTTCATCTTCAATTATTTTTTCTTTGATTGGTATAAATTGATCCTACATCTTTCTTCTCGCCAACTTGTCATCGATGACTGATAGTCCAAGAGCCCGCTGCTTAATTTATGACGTATCTGTTTTTTGATCGAAATGTGGTATAAATGATAGCTTACCAATAGGGTATTACATCGCACTAGGGTTGCCTATCAAAATCTTGCCGCAACCCCCCTTGCCCCCCCCGAAAAGGTCCCTTTTCGCGGTTTTTCGCATTTTATAGGAATATGGTAAGAGATAGGAGAAAGTCGTCAATGACTAAAATAATCCTTGCTAAATTCTCTACAAAAAATATGAAATCAATTTTTTCGTAGAACTAGCAGTTTACCCGCAATCGCCGGTCCAAAACCGAAATTGATTTAAAATACAAAAAAAAAGTATTTAAACTAAATTGGTTGAAAATTGATAAGAGCTACAGGAAAATAGTCAGAGAACGAATTAATTACCATAGTCTTAGCTACAAAACGAGCTATAACTTATTTTCATACATCTAATAATTTCGGAGTTATTACAATAAAACTCAGTGACGAAAATTCTTAAAATTTAGTTTTTCATAAAATAACCAGTGATATAGCGCCGCAGGCCAAAATTTATTTTCCATAAAATGTAAGTAATAATGGGTGGAAGAATGTGAAAAAAAAAATCAAACTTTTTTTTTTTTTTTTTCAAAAAAAACCCTGTTTTTTGACCGGCCATTACGGGTAAACTACTAGTCCTATGAAAAAATTGACTTGACGTTTTTTGTAGAGAATTTAGCAAGGATTACTTTTGTCATTGACGACTTTCTCCTATCTCTTACCATATTCCTATAAAATGCGAAAAACCGCGAAGAGGGACCTTTTCGGGGGGGGGGGCAGGGGGGGTTGCGGCAAGATTTTGATAGGCAACCCTAGTGCGATGTAATACCCTATTGGTAAGCTATCGTTTATACCACATTTCGATCAAAAAACAGATACGTCATAAATTAAGCAGCGGGCTCTCGGACTATGAGAAACAAACAAACCTTAGCAAACTGAAAAAAATAATTATGTCGATATGATTTACTTTGAAAACCACTGCTTTCGATTGATAGACCGATCTGAATAAAAATGAACAATGTTTAGAATTTAGAATCTTTTTGAATTTAGAATTGGAGAAGAGAAGATTTTCGAATTAAGAAGTAATTTAATGAAGGATGCGTTCTTTATTGTTGGGTTTGTCGGCGGTTTTGAATGACGATTGGAAAGTGACCATAGTTTCAAATCCATTTTTATTTTCAATAATACCTAGTTTCACCTTAAATTTATTGTAGATCGAAAGAGATCTAGATTGTAATAATGAATTGTAACCTCCTTGGACAAGGACACTGAAGGAACGTAATTTGGGGATGGGGTTTGCCGGGGGGCTCCCTTAAGGCTAACACTGGGCCCACCTCGTAATAAGATTTGCCTAGAAGTGCGAGTAAAGAGGTCGCTATTAATGAGCCTGAGCTACCCGGGGATGTGGAGGGTCTTAAGCCCGCGGGATTTTCCTTCAATGTAGATCGAAAGAATAATACCCATGATTAATCACGCAGACGTCAGACAATTATTATTGGGTTCAAATATATTGTGTCAATAAAATGGTTCGTTATGATTTGATGTCATTAAACTGGCACCAGATGAAACTGGTAACTGTGATTAGCAGTTCTATGCTAATTGTATTTTATATGGTGTTAGTAATTTTCTATGACTTAATTGTTTACCCAGTAATAGTCAAAGAAATGTTTTCTAAAGGAAAGATTTACCGATAACTAGCTTTTCAGGAAATATTCTTGTATAAGTCCTGATCCTGAAGAAGGGAACATTGTTCCCGAAACATGTTGACTCTGGTCAAAATAAAAGTGGTGTAAACAAATTCATATTGTTTTAATTATAAATATGCAATGATTTTGTTGAGGTAGTGAACAAAATGATGAAGTTTATTTTCTGAGAAAATATACAATTATTTATCACAATCTAACAACTAAGGTGTACACTGTACAGGGTGTTTGAAGGATGGATACAGACCTCTTACATAATCACGCAGGTTTTTCCCCAAAATTATTGTAAGGAAAGGTACCTCACAAGGTTTTATTATTTTCTTCCGTTACTTGAGTATGACCTGAAAGGAACCTCGAAGCTTTCGAGAGGAAAATCATCCGCGGGATATTTGGGCCCACCAAAGATGGGCTGCAATTGGATTTGGAAAGTGGCAGCAATGGACAGAGGGAGATGGCGACAGCTCTTGGCGGCAGCTAAGACCGACACAGGGTTGTATCGCTGAAGATGATGATGACTTGAGTATGACATACTCCACTTCACGACACAAGCTTATAGTTTATTGTTAAGTGTCCAGAGACGTACCAGTTGAGTCTACTCCGGTAAGCCTCGAATAAGAAAAATACATCTTTCAAGAAGGGCTTTCTTTTGAGGAAAATAGAGCCGAAATTGATCTGGAGTAGTTTCTAGAAAACGGGCTCTTTCTTGAACAATTTTATTCTCTCTCGTTAAATAAAATAAACGTACGTTTTTTCTAGCGTTAGACTAGCCATTATTCATCTCGCTAAATGATAATATCATTGCGCCATACTGCAACATTGCGCCAATTTTTTTTTATTCTAGTTAGCGTAGGCGTTGAATATTTTGCAAAAAATGTAAACATACTCGTTTATTATTTTATTCAATTCTAAAAGAGATAGTTAGATTTTACAGATTATTGTAGGTAATTATATTAGTCATAATTTAATTGTTTCAATACAAGTCGATAAAAATTCAACATGAAGCCAATTTATAAGCAAAACGCTGTCAAAATCGACAGATTTTAATATGTCTCATTTCACCAGTTGATCTTAATTTTTATATTTGTGATTTGAGATATACCTAAATCATTTTAGGTATGGAACCGGAATTTATTACATTACACAGACGGAAATACATACAAAAACAATAACAAAAACATACAAAAAAGTTAGTTGCAAATGTTGCATCAACTCCTCAGCAGATGGCGTTAGCAGCTGAAACATTGGGTCAACGTAAAATAAGTTTCAGCAGTAGCATATTTACAACTTTCAAAAATTACACAATTGAGTTCAGGATGTAGTGGAATGGATGAACGTTGCCCTGAGCATAAAGTGATCATTAAGCCAGCCAAAGCCGACTCGTAAGCGTCGGAACGCTCATCCTGCTTCCTCCCCAAGGGAGTTCACATAACGCTATATTATGTGAATGAAGATGCCTCTCGTCAATGTTATAAATAAATAACACCTTTAACACCCATTTAAGACGATATTATTATCTTTTCTTTTAATCACACATACTCGTACATATACACAAATTATTTCATACTTCTATTTTTTTTCGTGGTTCACCTCCAGTTACGAGGGCGGTAAGTGTGGGTAGGCCCTCAAAGAAAATAGAATTAAGTGGGAGAAGTTTTGAAAATTCGTTCCATATTCAGTTTCCTTGTGGGTAGCTACTTGCCCACTGTGCTCGTGACGTCACAGTTTGGTGCCCTACATTATTTGAGCGTGTCCTAGTTGTTGCAGCCTTCTGCCCTACTGGGGTAGGTAGGTACCTCCTCCATCCTTGTATCGATTCTATTTTTAGGACGGGACAATGTCAAACAAGGGCAAAGTGGAATCGATTTTCCTAAATTCCCCTTTCAACATACTTTGGTATCCGACAAGGACGTTTCCAAGTGTATTCAAGTCTTGTGACTTTAAAATTTCTTTGATTGTGTTAGTTGCAAATAAAAGTTAAACAAATGAATGAATAGTAGTTCCGTACTTACCCTATTCATATACGGTTTTATTATTTTGTAGTATTGGTAATTACTAACACCATCAACCAAATTTTAAAGTCAGAAGATGAATACTTACTCGTATATTATGTAAAGTTGATTTAAATGGGCGCGGATTCGACTTTTTAAAATTTTATTTAAAACTAAATTTTATGACTTCACATCCTAGAACTGTTTTTCGCAGTCTTCCAAACAATACCAAACACGCCCTTCCGAGGCGCTTGGATTCCTTCATTGCCTCCCACCAAGAATTGACAGAATCAAAATTTGTAAAAACATATGAGTTCTACTCGTGAAGCATTTTCGTGGTATACCAAACACGGCGGCATGCGGTGACTGGATCGTCTCGATCGCTCGGTGTCTTCCGAGTCTTGAGCTGGACAAAATCTGACTCACAATGACGTAAAAATATGCAATGGGTTCAGTATTGTCGTCTTCTCAAACTCTACGTGTGTATGACCATGGGCCTCTTTTCCTTGATTTTTAGTACTCTTCTGCCCAATCCCACCAACTTCAACCTAGGAAGCAGACCCCGAAACGATGTTAAAGTAGGGAGCAATAAATCCATACAAAATACAACATGCAGCTCTCCTTTGTTAGGTGCCCAAATATCTCCACCCAGAATCTCCCTAACTTAAGTGGCTCCATGTTGTATTTTGTATGGATTTATTGCTCCCTCTGTTGTACATCATTATTTAATCACTGAAATTATCTGTGTTTTTGTATGGAAATTCCTTAGGGGTCTGCTTCCTAGGTTGATGTTGGTGGGATTGGGCATTCATGTTCTACTATTTGGATTTGGAATTATGTGGCATTCCTAATTCTATGGCTGACGTCTTCATTCAAAAATGGAATACAGGTAGGTACCCTCACCAACGCGAAATTTAGGTGGGTACCTACTTACATAAATATTAAGAAAAAAAAGGGAGACATGGAGAAATTGTACTTTGAACGTTTGGCAACACGTGTTGTATTTCTTCCGTACGTGGGTGTTGGTAGACCGTTCTGTGTGTGCGTGCGGGGGTGTGCGTGTGTGTGTGTGTGTTAGTGATACTTTTCCATTATTTACAGCAAGATTCATAAGACAGGTTGAGTTTTCTTTTCTGAGATCGCGCCAAACGAAAACTTTCGGTGTCTACTGCGTCTGCGCATAGACAATTATGATTATTTTTAGAAATGGAACGAAAAAGACAAATAATATTTATCCATACAATCCCGGCGTGGGGGTAATCAGTGACAGACGTGAATTAATTATTTTTACTTATATACTTATTACCTATGTTTTCAAAAGGTTGCACGGCACATGTATTTCTTTTCTTCCTCAAAATACTCCTATTTTTATTTTGTCAATGAGATAAAGAAAACGTGGTGTAGCCCACAAAAATACCTAAGTATAAAAATACATTTAAAAAACCCCCAAAAGGTATAAGGCATTATTTTGTTTAATGTATTGCTTCATGTATCGTATATTATTTTACTATATTGTTATAAATAAATGAAAAAATCTCCCAATATTACGTTTTATGAAGTAGAAATGTTGTATCCCACATATCCGGTCCTAGGCCCATCAAGAAAAAGCATTGCTTTTACTTACTTTTAATTAAGTAAGTACTTTTTATTTATAAAAATGAATCTGTCTAAATACATCTTTGTACACTTCACACTAAGCTTGAAAAGCTTGTGTCGTAAAGTGGAGTAAGTCGGCATCAAGGATCGAACCCGCGCAGTCGAACAAAACAGTCGAGCGCCTTACCAACTAGGTTACCGACCATCAATTTATCCGATTATGTTTTTTATCTCATTTCTACTTGCATGTGGCTTACTCCACTTTTGCTCCCACAGCCTCATTTTTGAATTGCGACCTCATGTTTCATGGAATCGTTGATTCCTTCACCTTGATTCAAATATTTCCCCAGGCTATTTTTAGTAGCCAGTCTACACTCGATTAGTTATCACGATGTGACAGACTATGCGCGGTTGTGTGAATGGGCCTTTAGTAGTCCGCTTCTAAATATTATTATGTAGTCTATTTTTAGAAGGTCACTCTTCCCCCACTTCTGAATGTCACGTCATTGGGGGCCTGTCTTGTGACTTAATATATTTTTATACTGTTTTTTCAGTCCAACGTATCGTAACATTGTTAATGTCTCTCATTTTTTTACTTTTATATTCACAATTCGCTGTAAGGAAACGTGACCGTCTAAGAACTACTTGACACACGTCGACCAAATGTTAAAAAATGGTCGTGCTTTTAGTGAAATGAATCTTATTAGATTCGGCTCAAAGTGAGAGTAGATTTGTAGATCGTCAGCTTAAAGATGGCACTTAACAGAGAGGTTTTCAACTACCATATTTGTGAAAATTGGAAGAGAAGTGGCGAAAGAATTCCCCCTTGGGGAACACCTTCGCTCAGCGACAGCCACTTAGAAAATTAATTATTTCGACTTTTTGACTTTCTGTCTGTCAGTTAGATAGGATGTGAACCAAGAGAGAGCATTATGGTGGAGGTTAAGATGTTTGAGTCTTGGAAAAGTATTTGTTCTCCTCTTCTTCGCCCTCGTCTTTGTTCCATTTACTTGGGGTCGGCTCTCCTAGTCCTCATCCTCCAAGTCCTTCTGTCCCCCGCATCCTCCGCAAGTCTCTTGCCATTGTGGACATCCACGTAGTCAGGGGTCTGCCCGGTCTTCTGGGCCCCACTTCTATGTCCATTGTCCTTTTGATCATGTTGATCATGTACCATCGTAGTCTATTTTTGGTCACCTTTTCTTCAATGGGAGCGACTTTGAAACTGCAACGGACATGGACATTTTTCACCCTGTCCAGACTTTATCGAAAAAAAAAATTAACATTTTTTTGTATTTTGTTCGCTTAAATAAATACGTAATTATGACTTATTCATTTGCAGTTTTCATTGCAAAATTATTGCATCGCCTTATTTGTTGTATATCGCTGTTACGTATTGCATTGCTAGGTGAACAGGTGAATGCATCATGGTCCGCCCACTAGAATCTATGACTAGGACTAGGTGACTGGTCAAAGACTTGCGGCTCGCTAGATCGAGAGATTGTAATGCATTGGAACCTTGATCCAAATACTAATGACAAGTGTTGCTAATGAACTTTGCAAATGTCTTTTGCAGAGGGCGTTATGAAATGAACTAGATCATGCCGCGGGCTCTCGTGCCTGTACTCTTCGTTTGCTTAATAATATAATTTTCTATGGATTGTATTACGACATCAGGAAGGCACAATTTGTAGCAGTTTTTCTTTAAAACTAATTGATTTTCACGGTGAAATTATCTATAACTCGTATAATATTAGTTATGAGAATTTTGAGGCTAAAATGAACCATAACGAAATCATCATGATGTACGACTAACGAGTATAATAGTGGCAAGAAATTCAGTATGGAAAAAATACTCAATTTTGGCTACTTTTTGGAATTTGATATGCTATTTATTTTAAGGGAATATTTTACACATATAGTAAACTTGTAGGAAATTTTATGATTTACAAATCGTCGATAAATATAAAAGATGCGAGGGGGCGGGGTAGTAAAATTGTGCCAAATTCGATTCTTCACTACCTTTTCGACCTATGTAACGTATCAAAAATTCACGACTTCTCGATGTAATGTAGTCAAAATCTATAATGTTTACAGGACTATCTTACCTTCTTGAATTGAAATAATAATATATTTTTCTCTTTTATTTACAGAATCTTACAGGATGTACGCCAGCCTCTCTTTCGTGGGAGTCCTGATCATCATCGGAGTACCTCTCTGGTGGAAGACCACAGAAGTCTACAGGTAATCTGTATTACATACATACATCTTCTTTCTCTAATCCTTGGTTGGGTCGGGACTCAAAGCATCTATGTATCTTCGACAGAGGCCCCTGTATCTCGCAGTTTCCAAGTCTTCTGACCATTTTTTTAAAGGATCTTGCACATACACAAACCCAAATACATACTTTGCAATACAGGCTTTTAGCCTAGTGCAAGATGTGCAGCAAAGTGTGGAATACATCGCCAGCGCCGGGGTTTGAACCTGGCACCTCCCCCTTGAGAGACTGCCGCCTCAACCAACTGCGCCAACCATGTACTCATTGTACTCATAGTTTCTTTTCACACATCTTTATCACGAAACCTGACTCTTGGATAAAATACAACTAAAAACACTTATTGGTATATTTAACGAGTAATTTTAGTGTTTGTTTTTGAGTACAATAAATAAAAATAAAATAAAGAATCTTTTAGGACTCTCGAAAAGATACCAGAAAAGAGTGGGAGTCTAATTTTGCAATCAGGGATTAACGAAACTAATCCAAATACACAGTTTCTCGAACGGGTTGCGTTTTTTGTTGAAGTCTGCAAAGCTTTTTTCTAAAAACCTTTTGGAGACGAGACTTTCGAGACGAGCCTCTTGATGTAAGCGTCCCTCAGCAGTCTCTCCCTCTTCTCGGCAGTCTTGGCCCTCTTCACCGCTCTCTTGGCCTCGTGCTGAATTCTCTTGAGGATGTTGGACACTATTTTGTAAATAGACTTTGGCTCATGTTCTAACTCTTCAAATTCCTCGTCATCGTCATCCCGAAGCTCGTCTAGAGCTGCTCGGAGAGTTTCGTCATCCGGGTTGTCATCGTCAGGTGGTATTCTGAAAAATATTATATATTCTGTGAACAACAATTGATAGAACATAGATAGAAAGAGCATTAGGGGTGCGAGTGAAGGATTAGCCTTTGATGTGGAAGCATTCCGGAATTTCTGTAATCAATTGTGCTTTATTTCGATTTTTTCGGTATTCAGTTCCGGAAATAAGAGACCCAAATTACAGAATATCGTATTTCGTATGGAATGGAATATAGAATTTCAATATCGTATTAACTCCCCAAAACCTCGTGTAATTATGAAATGTATGCTGACTGACTTCGTAAGTTCACAAAGTCGTATCATACGAGTCGTGCGATTTTGTACATAAGTTTTTCTTTTCATATACCTATATAAATATATGATAAAAAAATACAAATATAATTAAAATAATAGTGAAACAATTGAATGAAATGAATTATAGGAACAGGTACATAAGCTCTTCATTAGCATGTATGTTTGAATTGCGTTTGTGTCTATCTGTTATTGGGTTTTTTTGAATTTGTTTATTTGTAATCATATTTAACATTGTTAACCTGTTGGCAGTCCATCTATAGAAAAGTAAAATAAAATAAATAAATAAAAAAAAATGTTAGGCACTTAGGCATAAGCTCAAACGATCAAAATCTGATTCATCTAGATCTAAGTCGATTAAAAGACAGATGTTACATGACCCTTTCTATTCGTTAGTGTAGTTTCGTTTAAAAAGAATAAAAAAAACAGCTATTGCGACTGTAAAATTCCGGATCCAGTTCCGGAATATCGGAATTGAAAACCCTGTGATATTGCATGCCCTATGACTATGACATGCCCTATGACTAGGGCTGCCACCTCTCCGGGTTTGACCCGGAGTCTACGGGTTTGAGTGGTGTTCTCCGGGCTCCGGGTTAGCATAGTAAATCTCCGGGCTTGGAATTATACTGTGGACCAAAAAAAAAAAAAGGTCAACAATTAATACTCGGGGTCCCGGTCCCCCCCCCCCCATAGAAAAACTGGGTCTCCGGATCTGCATAGTAAATCTCCGGGTTTGGAATTATGGTGACTACCAAAAAAAAAAGGTCTACAACTAATACTCGGGGTCCCGGTCCCCCCCATAGAAAAACTGGGTCTCCGGGTCTGCATAGTAAATCTCCGGGTTTGGAATTATGGTGAGGAGCAAAAAAAAAAAAAAAAAAAAGGACAGCTATTCACTCTACAAATTCATTTTTTCCGAATCTCCGGGTCTACGCTCTTACCAAGGTGGCAGCCCTACCTATGACTAGTCTATTGAAATTTTTCATATTGCTTCTTATTTTGCTAGACTTATTTGAGTTGCCACTTACGGTTCATTCACCATGGCATCTTCATTCACCGCGGCATCCTCATCCACTATCTGTATCTTGTTTTCATCGCAGTTCTGTACTATAACAGCTATCGGGAAGCGTCTCTTCAGTCTGTTTCTGCAGATCCTGTCGCATCCCAGCACATAATTCTATAACAGTAATACAAACAATAATAATAATAATGCCAAGAGCTCGTTGCCGAGCATGTCTTTACCTCAGAAGAATCGCTGCCACGTTGTTATTGGTCCTGCCGATGATACCATTGGAGGTGACTATGGAGGCCAATTCTGGACATGCACACTCTGTCACACTTTGGACAATAACATTATAGTAATTGATTGTACAGAGTATGAAGTAGCCTTGGATATTAATTATTATTCATTCGTTGCAAGTTCATATCCACGGCCAATGTTTTTACGTGATGACTCCGTCGCAATGACCGTGGATCTTAATATCCCGTACACCTAGCACTATTGTCTCTGGAGTTCGCAGGTTATTGCGAAACATACCGTAACAGCGTAGATGCAAATAGCCATAGGTGGTTTGGCATGGAAGGAATTGAGGAGGTCTGAGTTCAGGAGGACTTTTCCTTTGTTTTGAATGTTACGCATGTTTTATCAAGTATATAAAATAACATTCATAACTCTATCTATATGATATCAATTGTTTATTTGAAAATTTATCATATGAATAATCATGTTTTCAAACTTACCGTTTTATTTGTCAACAAAATCGTAACACAAAAATATACAATCAATAACTTGGGAACGTAATTTTTCATTTTTGATAAAAATCACTAAAACTTAAGCGATGTAATTTTGAAATAAAATAAAATACTTTTTTATATTTTGGTTGTCTACATTGCGAAATAATTATTTGTAATTAAAAAAAACACTAGATTGCTATTAAACGTTCGGTTGTCAATGAAACGTTAAACAATGCACCAAAAACAGATATTTTTTCGTGTGTTTTGTTATATTTTACCTTGAAAATCTGCAGCACAAGCCATTTGTTCTTGCTTCGCTAATTTGAGTTGCTTTATGTATCGAATTGTGTTGTTATATTTCCTTATTTACGACGCATTCTTTTTGTTTGTGAACATTTTTCATTACCTATGCATTTTGAAGGCGTTAAAACTATTTCCTAGTTTTCTTTTTCGTATCGTGTGCATGGGCATAGCTGGGGGGGGGGGGGGGGGTTTGGGTGCTCGAACCCCTTCCGAAATTTCTCAGCCAACACACCATCAAATTCGCCTGCGGCGCTAATCTAATTAGACTGAGAGTTTGTTCACGAAAAATGAACTGGGCTTTCAAAGAATTATTTTTTATCTGCCTTCTTATGTTTTATGACAAATTTCGTCTGCGGCGCTAGTCCTTTATCATGTTGTAGCCCATTTTGAAAAAAAAATCTTCATATAAAAATTTTAGTTGTCCCCCCTGGCTTCGAAGCTGGCGACGCCCATGCTACTTATTGTCTCTGGTGACTGCTCTAGAGCTCGAACCCCCCCCAAAATGAATTCCTGGCTACGCCCCTGATCGTGTGCAATTATTCTCAATCGATGTACAGAGAAAGATGGGCTTTCTCTTGACTAGGTGAACATTTTATACCCTAGAAATGTACATACACGTATGTCTGTGTCTTCTTCAAAGATCTTCACCCAGGAAGGACAATGTTTTAACTGAAATCTTGAGAGAAATGAGTTCAAGAATGAAAGTAAGCAAGTTGAGATGGTTGGACATGTAGAGAGGATGAATGATGAAAATGTAACAAAGAAAATATGCATGGGCGATAGACGAGGTATAAGGAAGCGCGGCCGTCCGAAAACCACATTGCTTGACCATGTAAGCCAGATTCTCAAATATCGGCGTGTTTTGAGTAAAAGTAATCGTAGAGTTTGTACGATGAATCACATGAATGTGACGGAAGCACAAAGTGTATATAATGGTAGGAAAGTCTGGCGATCTGTTCTCTCTGCTTACCCCGCAAGGGATGCGGCGTGAGAGGATAGAATAGAATATAATAGGAAAAAAAAAACGGATATTAAGAATGTTGAGAAAACTTAGTTCAAAGTTTCAAACACTCATATCTTTTACACAGATGGAACCTTATTAGTTTCGTTATTTACAAAATTGCCCAACTTTGGGTAGTTTTTGTTAATTGTGGGTACTCATTTTATGTCGACTAGAAACATTTTCACACAAAAAATCAAAATATCAAAATTTGCTAGTAAGCACCTTGCTTATTCTGAAATGACAAAATAAATGTAAACCTGATTTAATCTGAATTTGTAATTTTAACTGATTCCATTTTTGTTCCAGGGTGTCCCTTCCATATGGCAAGATTGCTGAGTTGGATAAGTTCCCCTTCAAGATGGCTATGACTGTCCATTTAGCCGTGGTGGACCAGGCCAAGGGAGCTCTAATAAGGAAGGATTTGGAGGGACGCTTTAAGAATTCAGGTTGGGAATTTGAGGACTGTTTTTGGTTCTATTTAGTCACCACTTTTGCTGGGTGTATGATGTAAATATGGATTAGTTCCTACAATGAGCCACTGTACACTTATCATTGATTTAGACTTCACGAATCAAATATCGCACTGATTACTATTGCACGATCAACTTTATATTGAAAGGTGCAGTAGATGAATAGCGCCGACTGGCTTTGTCGACCGCGCAGTTAGTCTGCACATGCGCTATGCGCTATCGCACAAACGAAACTTACATTCGTCAGTTACCATATGGTCATGAAGAATGTCAGTTCACTAGGTTCAGCGGCACAATGGAAGACATCCATAACTTGTCTCCTGAGGCACTTCAATACCTGAGCTCTCACGAGATTAATCTCTGACTCTGGTCTCTCTAACGCCATACAATATACATATCATACAGTGAAAGAATCACCCATTTTCTATGAATGGTTTCAAAGTTATACCTTTTTAAAATAGGGTTCATCTTTTTTTGATGATAATATTTTTTTGGTGCTTTCAGATAATTTTGATCTCACCGTCAGCGTGATTCCCCGTCCCTCCAAGTTCTCCCCGTCTCCAGAGGTGTTGGAGAAGATGGACCGAGGTCCAGGCAGCCTGGTGCTGGTGGAGTGGCCCCTGCAGGATGAGGATGTTAGGGTCACATTGCATAGAGTTATATTATATTCACCTACAGTTTGTGAGTTGACTTGTGGAATATTTTTAAAGTTGGCATTCATATACATAATCGAGGTTAGCTGGCAGAGATTGCAGCATTGCGATATGCTCGTCCTAGTGAACTAATGTCATTATATATTATATATTTCATGATTTTGAAAAAGAGAGATGGTGTACGATAAGGGTTTGTTTCTTTGGCTTGTATCTTTTTGGCAGCCATAGTGGCAACATGTCTAAAATTTCAATAGAAATGTCATTCTTGCCAGTAAATAAAATTGTAGTTCTGAATCCGGAATCAAGAGAGAAGTTTTTATCACAACTTTTTTATAAACAACCAATTTCAGACTAACAATTTCATAATGTACGTGGTCAGCGGTAAACTTGAGGAATCCAGATTTATTTTTTTACTACAAAAAAAAGAAGTCGAAATTATTTCCAGCATTCATTAATAAAAATGCGGAAATGACGAAATGAAACGAGTTTTGTAATTCCAGCCCCCAACTCTGTATTCCATGTTCTGTCCGATTGGATCTTCTCCGTGTCCACGCTTCGAGACGCTCTCAGGGCCTCCAGCTACTCCCGGCACGATGCTGCCACCAGGCGGAGGACCCCGCCCGCCAAGGCGTTTGACGTCACGCTGACAGTCGCAGCTCCCAGCCCCGATAACATTCACGTGGAGTGGAGCCCTAAGGAAGCTATGGAAGGTATATCATTTTTTTACTGTTACACCCGAAGCCATTGTGAATCTAAGCCGTAACATTCAAATTGAGTACATGGTTGGCGCAGATGGTTGAGGGGGCAGTCTCTCAAGCGGGAGGTGCCAGGTTCAAGCCCCGGCGGTGGCGATGTATTCCACACTTTGCGATAGCTTGGTTAGTATTGCTTGATGTGATAATAAGATATAATACATTTTTTTGCTACTTTCAAATTATATTTCAGAACTGTTGTTTAAAAATAACAGTCAATTTTTGGGTTGTTAGAATAAACTGGCAACATTGTTTTTCTGTGATGGCGTTTCAAAGGGGTTATTGCAGTATTTTTTTGTTTTCCAACTTGTAAAACGATCTTGCCGTTAAGATGATTTCTCTAGCGCCGCTCTGAAATATTTTCGACATTGTAGGTTACTATTGCAGACCTTTGACAGCTCTTATGACAAGTTTTCTAAGATCAGGGGTACCAACAATATAATCTTACAACTCCACTTGCAGCTAACATCCGCTGGCGGCCAAGATATAATAAACCCACTCTGATAGCTCCATTGTCTGAAATGACTATTCCATGGTGATTCTTGCAACTTATCGCTATTTTGTTATTTTTCAGATTATTTGGAGTCGTTTATATCAGAGCTGAGCATCATACACAACTTCACTCTCAAATCTCAGTGGCTTTATTTCCTGCAGTTGGATTTCAATCCCAGACAGGTATGTATACAAAATGGTAACTATTACTCTTTTGGGGCCTCACCCTTTTTTAAAAAAAGTTTAATTATGTATTTTTTGTTTTGGAAGAGTGCTAAAAATTGTAGGCTCTGCTGCTACTACATGTGTTATTTGAAGAGAATTTAGCACACTAAATAATCTTGTAGGCTTTGGCAGCGTGTTGAATCCATATTCGACGGATTTTTTTACATATAAAATTACTTCATCCTGAAGATGGCAGTAGTATCGCTGCCGAAAGTTCGGTCATTCAACCACTCTACACGCAGTAAGGAAACCCGAAGAACTAACAATCAAAATCTCTTAGATGTTTTAGCCTCGAAATGTCATTCTTTTCAAGAGTTTAATGTGTTTTAGAAAAGCGCTAGAAATGGGGTTCTTTCATTCTGTTCGGCTGTGAATGGGTCTGTGTGCGCTTGATAGAAAATGTAGTGTAATAGTTTCACAAAATGTTTATACTAGCGACATCTAGTGGTGAGGAGGAAAAGCTAAAAATGGAGGGAAACTTTACTGCAATATTAAATTTACAAAGTTTTGTGTAACTTGACATAGATGGCTCTTTATACAAACTCATGTCAAAATTCTAAATGGTGTTTCTTTTTGTAGGTTAGGGATGATTCCCCCATGAAGCGCCACTACGTCCTTCCCGAGGAGACCCTCCCCCATCTCATCACCCCGCTGGAGAAAAGGCTCGGCTCCCACATCTCCAAGAATCCCTGTCTGAACCTGGTGCTGTATACTCCAGGGTGTGATCAGTCGCCAATACACATCTACAATAAAAAAGGTAGAGAATGGTTCATTAAGTTCTTATTAGGAACATAAGAAGGCAATCATACCTTTTCCTTTTGCCATTCAGAGCAATTCGTCATACACACTCTGCAATTCCTTTTTTTGTTTATTAGTTTTTTTTTTATATAAATGGATCTGGGCTAGCATCGAACACACCCAAATACTTTTCTGCACACCTTGCACTAGGCTAAAAGCCTGTATTGCAAAGCATGGAATACATTGCCACCGCCGGGGTTTGAACCTGGTACCTCCCGCTTGAGAGGCTGCCTCCTCAGCCAACCATAAACTCATTCTATGGGAAACAAGTACCAATGCGAACAAAAATGAAGCTAGTCTATGGAATGGGTTTATGGTTGTCTACTTCTGTCTGTATCTGAGAATCTGGTCGACATGAGGTATATTCACCCTTTCATCATTCATACTCTCTACATGTGCCAACCATCTCAACTTGTTCACTTTCATTCTAGTAGCAACATTTGTCTCACTCTTCACGTTCACGTCTCACGTTCACTCAACTCTCTAATTGCTTAATTTCTTATCCTATCTTATGACGTTTTCCCACACATTCTTCTTAATGATATCATTTCAACTGCATTCAGACATTATAGGTTCTTCTTCAGCCATGTCCATGTCTCACTAGCATACATTAATGTCGGCACCAGTAACTTTGTTCCTGTGTAAAAATATCTTACGAATCTTACCTCTTTTGACAATTATGTGATATCGTTTTGTCTCAGGTGAACGTGTAAATGGCAAGATGGACGCCTTCATATCGCCTCGCTGGGGCGGGATCGTCATAGGAAATCCCCCCGCCAGTGTGTGCACTCCATACCTGGAAGACCCAGAGGGACCACTTCCAGTCTATCAGCCTCCCACATCAGTCATCATGGGATACTTCTTGGCTCAGCTCAGATTACTACTTGGCATGCCAGAGCAGGTTGAATTATAGCATATTATTATTATACTTATCAAAAATTAATATTATGTCAACTTACTTACTTACTTACTTATCCAGCCATCTCCGTCCACTGCTGAACATAGGTCTCCCCGTACTCCTCCATATATCTCTATCCTGCGCCCTCTGCATCCAATCACAAGCAACTCGTTTTATGTCGTCTGACCATCGCGTGGGGGGACTCCCTCTACTTCTTTTATCTACGCGAGGTCTCCATTCCACTACCCTCTTTGTCCATCTTTGGTCCTGGAGTCTCGCAACATGTCCCGCAAAAGACCACTTGAGCTTAGCCACTCTTTCGACTACATCTGTTACTCCTGACCTTCTGCGTATTTCAGTATTTCTGATTCGGTCCAACAGTCTTATGTGTAGCATGGCTCTTTCGTGCTTCCTTTGTGCTACGCCTATGTCAAACAGTAAGGTAAATAACCATTGTCGTGCCTTATGTAACAAGGGGTTAAAAACTTCTTCAGTCTACCTTGGTACGAGAGATGGTTGGGACATGTGGAGAGAATGAATGGTGAAAGGATAACAAATAAAATATACCTGAAAGAAAAAAAGCTGTAAAAAAATGCGGCTGTCCAAACATCACATGGCTCGACCATGTAGACCAGATTATCAAGGACGGACGTGTTCTGATTAAAAGGAATCTTAGGATGTGTGTGACAAATTGCATGAATGTGACGGAATTAAGAAGTGTGTGTAAAGCTATGAAAATATGGCATCTTTTCTCTCTGCGTACCCCGCAACGGATGCGGCGTGAGGGAATAGAATAGAACATAATGTGTCCTTGTTTATACTTCCAGGATCGTATATTCGGAGCCAGCTTGGATCCTCTGACCACATCGTCTCCTAGGAGATGGGAACTGGATGCTCTCATGAGGATCAGAACTGTGGAGCAGGTCGTGTCTGCTAAGCTAACTCTCAAGTCTTTAGCTCAGCTACTAGGTATAAACATTATTCATTCTCCATCACTTATTCTTTCAACATGTCCTGTACATCTAAGTTTGTTTCGTCCTAGTTACAACACCCATATTACAGTCACTTATTTCTCTGATATACATTCTTCTTACCTGTATCATTTCCACTACTTTCAACGTTGATTCATCCTTCTTCATCCTCGTTCCAAGTCTCACTAGCATACACAAGGGTCAGAACCAAGTCAGCAACATTTCTTAATCTATCCGCTGTTAAACAATGCAGGAAAATAGATTGGTATTACTGAGTTTGGTGTTGCTAGATGTAAATATAAAATATGATTACATTTTTTCGCTACTTTTGAATTATATTTTAGGAATATTGTTTGAAAAAAATTGCCAATTTTTGCATTGTCAGATGAAACTGGCAACATCATTTGTCAAACCTGTAATGGCAGAAGTATGCGATACAACTTTGTTATGGTTGCAATCTCACAAATACTTGTCCAACTTATTTTTAAACACATTAACACTTGGAGCACTGATCACAAGGCAGTCTGTTCCATGCTTCAACAACACGGTTTGGAAGAAAATGTTTGGCCAGATTGGAGTTAATTGTTATTTTCGTTTATTTCAGGCGAGATATCAAACATAGTGATTAATGATGATGTGGGTGCGTCAATATACAAAGCTGTGGAGAATGTGGAGAGGACGGATGAGTTGATGAAGAAGGGGAGACTCCTCGAGGCCCTGGAGAGCTCTAGGGATGCATTCCTTGCTGCGGAAGCTGCCTTCACGGATCCCACTTTGCTCTCGTTGCTGTACTTTCCTGATGATCAGAAGTATGTATATCAATTGAATATTGAAATTTTATTTATTTAGGTACTTTTTCTATCTATCTATCTATACCCTCACGCAATGTCCCTTGCTGGGTAGGCAAGAGGACAGAGCGCCTGACAGCCCTCTCCTTACATACACTCCTAGCCTCCGTCACATTCATGCAATTTGTCATGCACGCTCTCCGATTTCTTTTGCTCAAAACGCGTCCATCCTTGAGGATCTGGTCGACATGATCGGACCAGGTCATTTTTTTCCATAGCATATTTATGAGGTTATGTATTTTTGTCTTCAGATATGCAGTTTACATGCCGCTGTTTCTCCCCATCATGATACCTGTCATCATGTCACTGAAGCACATCTGGGCGTGGATGAAGTTGCCGCAATCCAAAGACAAGACTGAATAGTATTAATATTAAATTAATTCAATATAGTTTATTGCACATGGCAACACAAAACAAAATTAATTTTTCGAAAATCACAGTTTATGTTTTGTGAGAACATCGGAATTTTCTACATGTCGTAGTTTAATATAACAAGTAGTTATCTCAACAGATACACAGCATAAGATGGACCTTCCATCAGGTTTATGACTGATTGTCAGCTGGCTTAATGTGATTTACACTTATGTGACATTCACCAATTCCAGTCCATCCGTTTGCCGCGGCCGGGAATCGAACCCAGATCTCCAACCTGACAAGCCGGTACTCTACCGCTGTGCTACGAAGGCTGGTAGTTAACAATAAGCTTGATGGAATGTCCATCCTTTGCTGTGTATCTGTTGAGATAACTACAACACAATATAGTTTTACCATAACACTGTCCTGGCTAAGCAAGTTTATAGATCAACCAAAGTATGTATCACATTTGACCATAGCCTCGAACTGTTTTCGAGCGTCGTTTCCATTTTCTTTTTCTTCTTGTCTTTACTGAATGATTTAATGTGATGTAAATGCTCAATATTAACATCGATATTGAATACCATAGATACCATTTTTTTAACATGTTGTGTTGTATTGGTAAAAAAAAGGATTAATTATATAAATAAATAAATTTGTATAATGTAACTCATTAACTTAATACGCTGCCGCTAAAATTATTTATAATTAATTTCATTATATATATTAAATGATTTACATAAAACGATTATCATTTCGTAATTTATGATATTCCAGAAATTCAAGCTGTCTAAATGTCGATCATATAATAATATATTATCCTGCTTAAAAACAATAATTTCGCCCACCCAAGACAACATTGAAGGTAATAAAAATATACTTCACATGCCCAAATGTCGTGTGGAAATGCAGATTACGCTAGAAAATGTAAATATATCTTTTCTCCTTCGTTAATATCATTATTAATTTATACGTAAAAAATATTGGAAATCGCTTATAATTCATAAAATCCCGTGTGCGTACTTAAAATATCGATGGTTCGATGTGTGATTCGATGATGATATCACGTGCCTATGGCAGATATAATTTAATAAAAATATATTATTTGCGATTTTATTTTAAGCGTAAAAATAAGTCAAATCATTAAATAAGCCTTACTTGTCGCATTTTTAGTCGAAATGTGCATAAATTAACAATGATATCAACCAAAATACGGAAGCTTACCGATAGAAAGATACATTACAATTTGAGGCTAAATATATAACCACAGTCCGAAAAACCACGTTAGGGGATAATAAAATGTTTTTTTTAATTAAAATGCATCCTTAGATGAGCGAAACAATTGTATATTAACGTTAAAATATCTAATTACAATCACATTTTGACACTGTGAAAATCGTAAACGTCAAATATCAACAAAAGAATACTTATTGAATTTCATGAAAAGGAAGAAATGACTTCACACACATTTTCATAGTGTTGTATTGAAACAAATGCTTTACAACCGATCTAGTCACTATGACGAAATATATTTGATTAAGTACTTCAATAATCAAAGTATTTGACATTAAAAAAACATTTCTCATCTTCTGATGAAAATATTTTATTCCAATTCTAGGATAAGATGTTTTATAAGGATAATAAATTTGATTTTATGAATACTTTTGGTTTATTTTTAATACCTAAATAGGTTTTTATTATGGCTCTGCAAGTAAGTGAACGCCATATGTACCCATGGTACCCAGGCCATGGAGAGAGTGATGCTTGGCATTACTCTCAGAGACAAGAAAACAAACAAATAAGGAATAAGACTAGACTTGCGGATGTTGTACAACGCATCGCAGGGCTGAAGCACAGTCGGATTTACACTTTTCACGGGAGTAGACCTTGACATTTTCGCCGCCACCCCCCACCCGTCGACAATTTTTTTTAATGCATTTTTTATTTTGGTTATCGATTTTTTTTTTACATCTAATAGAAATTCTTATAAAAACTAAATTTGTTGACCTTCGGCCCAAGAGAATTCCATAAAAAAACTTTTGTTTTGTTGTTCTAAGCGAGCGAATTCCGCCCCCCGAGGGCTGCCGCCCATAGTCCCCTGCCTACTCGACCTATTGGCAAATCCGGTCCTGGGCTGAAGTGGGACTATGCAGGTCATGTGGCGAGAGCAACCGATGGCAAATGGAGTAACAAGCTCCTGTTCTGGCGTCTGTGGCTCGGCAAACGCCCTACTAGAGGCCGCCCACAGATGCGTTGGACAGACGACCTGAAGTTGACAGCTGACCTCAAATCTGAGGCAAAATCCAGAGAGAGATGGAGACGAATGAGGGAGGCCTACATCCAGAAACGGAAGCTGCAGGGCTCGTGAAGAAGAAGAAGAAAAAGAAGAGGTACCCATAATTAAATTGCGCAACACATTTTAGGAAACATTGTATTCGTATTCAAAAGCTTTTCTATAAATTTAATGTTTGTAGGCTACTCTTATTACAAGAGGAAATTCAAGAAAACCTTTCTAAAGAAAATTAAGTAAAATACAATACATACTGAGTACCTACTAACATCTGGTAGGGCCCAGGGCTTATACAATGTAACATGATACAGGCTTCAAGACTTTACAGAAAGAAATTAACACTAATTCCATGTTATGTTATTTGTTTACAATACTCGTAGAATTACAAAGTTACATAACATCGAGAATAAAATTATTAAGCATAGCAGTCAGAATTAAAAGGTATAAGCATGGGCGTCACTAGCCTCGGAGCTAAGGGGAAGCAACAAAAATTTAAAAAATTGATATAGTATGAAAAACGCGTAAATACAGTAGTGTGCGAATTAATGTGAACACAGGCAGATTTTTCATAAAATTTATTTAAATTTATTTATTTATTTATAATTCCACAGCAAAAACAATGACGATTGAAGCAGTAATATAGGTGTGTTTTTGAGATAACCAAATGAAAGAAAATTGTAAAAAAATAAATGACTATGCCAAAACGAATAAAAGCCTAATTCATGTCAAAGGAGGACACATCTCCTATCGAATACCACTTAAATGTTAAGTAAATTAGTACTCTATGTATATTTTTATAACATTAAACTATATTTAATATATTTTTATAACAATAAACTATATTTAATATAGTTTATTGTTATAAAAATATACATAGAGTACTAATTTACTTAACATTTAAGTGGTATTCGATAGGAGATGTGTCCTCCTTTGACATGAATTAGGCTTTTATTCGTTTTGGCATAGTCATTTATTTTTTTACAATTTTCTTTCATTTGGTTATCTCAAAAACACACCAAAATTACTTGTTCAATCGTCTTTGTTTTTGCTGTGCAATCCATTTTAAGCAATCTAGCCTTGCAAATCGACCACAAATCCTCAGTAGGACTAATATCTGATGAATTTCCAGACCAATCTACAACAGTCACCTTCTTATTCCTGAAATATATCAACATTTTCATGGAAACATGACATGGTCCTGAATCTTGTTGAAATATAATAATCACATTAATTCGCACACTACTGTAGCGGCGCAGGCGAATTTTGTTGTAAGACATAGTGAAGAAGATCGTGACGTGGTTCGGTTTATTTAAAAATGTATAGGGGAGAGTGGGGGAACCGTGCGCACCTAAGCCAAAATTGATGCTACGTCGAAACCTTTTTAGATCAGAAAGTAAAACATTGATATGTGGAAGCCTCATATGTCTTCTATCGAACTGAATACTGCTATTTACTTTAATTAGTCGCAGAACTGAACTACAAAGCATTAAATGAGACAAGTCATTTGCGCACCATTCACCATACCGCGGGGTAATGGTGCGCATGGGTAGGGTAATTGTGCGCATTCAAGGTGAAGTTAAACGACCAAATTTATTTGCTTTGAGTTAAATAACCAACATTATTTTATTAATGAGACAATTGTCATTGTTTTAAATTACAATTATTATTGTTGACAGTGAGAAAAAGCACTAAAAATGGAAAAGAAGTCCAATTGAAGATATCACATATTTAACTCGTCAAAAAAATGCGTTTATTCTGTGATTTTGTCACAGAAGATTTTTCAGCTCCCAGCATAAAGAAAAATGGTTGGAAGATATTCCTTTCAAACATTTTCACAGTGTTGACTCGGGCAGATATGCTAATTCTTTACCATCAGCTCAGAGTTTCCTTTATTTTTAGTATCGCATATAGTTTTCTGGAATACCTAGCTAGTCTAACTATTTATGTTGGTTTTTCTATCATATTTTAGGCACTCGGATTAATTGAAACATTTTTTTTTATAATTAGGTGCCTATTACGTAATTAATATCGATTTTTATTTAAATTGTGAAAAAAATATTCCTTGCCATTTAGTTTCATGAGGGGTAATCATGCGCATTCATAAAAAAGTATGCACTCGTATGCGCACAATTACCCCTCACGTGGAATTCAGCATCTATCAAAATATTATAAAAAAACTATTCTACAAATAGCACCAAACTATTTTATATTGGTCAAAGGAGATAGTTAACTACCGAACTAATCATAAAGCATTGAAAAATTATTGTCATTATGCGCTCACCATCTTATTTAAGTCAGTAAAAAATTATAACAAAATACTAGTTTTCAATAAAATGGCATAAACTCGGCAACTTCTTCATCGATTGAGCTGAATCTTACTAAAAACGTTCGCCTTGTCGGCGGCTACAAAACTGCATTACCAGCGATATTATTTGAGGACGGGATCTTGCTAAATCTCACTGCGCATAATTACCCACTGCGCACGGTTCCCCCACTTTCCCCTACTTATAATAGTTTGCACAATAATAGGTACTTATGTTTGAAAAATGTTTTGTATAAAAAGTAATAAAAAAACTAGCGCCGCAGGCAATTTATTTATGAAACGATTGTATTTTGATAGGTTGCTTACTAATTTTAGAAAATTTATGACGTGATGAGAAAGTGTGTGGTAATAATGTGATTTTTTGTGAGGTTTTATCATTTAGTTCGAAAAAATATATACCTATTTCAATCTCTAGTAGGGGGGAGGGGGGGGGGGGGGCAGCTGCCCCTTTACCCCCCTTGACGACGACCATGGGTATAAGCATACCTATAATAGAGTAGATCGAGATTCTGAATAAGCTGGTTTGGGCATGTTGAGAGGATGAATGGTGATAGAATGATTAATGACTTAGAAGGTAACAGTGCCGCAGTCAAATTAGCCGCCCAACTTATTTAAGCATATTTTATTTTAAGGTACATGATATAGTCATATTCAACAATACAAAGATAAAGTTCAATATAATTAATTTTTTCGAGTTTTTAATGAAACTAATATGATTTGATAGATTTTTGAAATATTTCCTAAAAAGTGCCGCCCGGCGTTTTGGGTAAAAGGAATGTGAGACGAATTGCGGAATGTGACAGAAGCAAGGAGTGTATGTTGGGATAGAGAGTCTCGCGTTCTGTCCTCTCTGCCTACTCCGCAATGGACGCAGCGTGAGGGGGTAGAATAGATGTAAGTAGTAGAAAAGTATAAATGTGGTATTATCTCGATGTTTTTGACCGTTGGTACGTGGTGGAAGTCCATTTTTAAGGAAAAAATGAAAAACTAAATATTTAGATTAAAATCCACAAAAAATGACTTTATATTACGCGACTAGTAGACTAGTATTCGAGGATTTGCACCATAATCTGTCTTAATTTTTTGCAGAAAATCCTCGGATACTAGTCGCGAAATCTAAAGTCATTTTTTTGTGGATTTTAATCTAAATACATATTTAGTTTTTCATTTTTGCTTAGAGGTGGTATTGTTTGAGAAAATTCTAAAATTAAAACACATAACGATATTATTTTCCCAGTTTTAGAGCGGAAACGTTCGTAAATTGTATTTCCGGTAGACTTTCATAACCGGAAGTCTACTTTAGCTTGTAATTAACTTCGTAATTAGCGCACTACACTATGCGGTGGAAACCTACGGAATATAATTATTTAAAAGTGGTTACGAAAAGCGCACGGCAAACAAACTTTGATTGTCCTATACTACGAGTATGTTATATGGACTACACTACGTTATAAGTACGAGTTTATTCGTTCAACATTTTGTACCGCCAATTGGGTTTATTTTCATTGAATCGTTCGAAAAGGCACTCCACAATAATACATGAAATAATTGCTGAATATTCCCAAATGTGATGACATAAATGCATGAGATACAATATTATAAACCAAATGGTATCGATCGTTTCCAACGTATGTGCAATGAATATCCTATATGAAAGAGTACTACGAAATACATATCTGATCAGGTACAATTGGGATTGTTGACTTAAAGCTCGCGCGACCCAGCTATTACGTCACGGTCATTTCCCACGGCACTATGGTTCAAAATCGCGTGAACAATCGCACGATAAAATGGTGAAAATAGCGTTTTTTTTCATTTTTTGGGGTTAATTTTGCGTCTATCAAAAAACTTTTATGGTTATCCCCAGAT
This sequence comes from Ceraclea dissimilis, assembly GCA_963576895.1. Taxonomy (NCBI): domain Eukaryota; kingdom Metazoa; phylum Arthropoda; class Insecta; order Trichoptera; family Leptoceridae; genus Ceraclea; species Ceraclea dissimilis. The sequence goes on along the minus strand of OY756379.1, from coordinate 6,274,536 downwards.
TTTAAGGGCTTGGCACCAGGAATGACGTCACAGTCTTTTCCCACGGCATTATGGTTCAAAATCGCGTGAACAATCGCATGATAAAATGGTAAAAATAGCGTTTTTTTTTCATTTTTTGGGGTTAATTTTGCGTCTATCAAAAAACTTTTATGGTTATCCCCAGATTTTAATGCATATTATCAGTAAAAAATAAAATATTTTACTCCGCGACTTTCGGGAAACGAGTTTCCGTCTTCCGAAAAAAAGATCAGAGGTGTTTTACAAATATTTTTTTGGGAAATCTATACAAGATAAAAAAATCTTTTACGCTTATTCCCTAGATAAAGGTTCAATGCATCTACTCTATTTTGTTCCAAAGCATATTTAGTAACGGTTGTCGAGATATAAGGTCTCCCGTTTTTAGAAATTTTGTAAATGTCTGTATGCATACTCGTAAGTAGCACATACTAGTATAACAAGCAAGCGGCCTATTTTGTATTCGGTGAAAAATATGTATCATATTTTTTAAAATTTATTTTTATATGTGAAATGAATCTGGGTTTATCAAAATAAACCCAAATACACCTTTTTAAGCTTTGCAGTAAGCATGAAAAGCTTGTGTCGTGAAGTGGAGTAGGTCGGCATCGAGGATCGAACCCGCGTCCACTGGATTAACAGTCGAACGTGTTACCGACCAGGCTACCGACCACCTTTCGTTTAGACTATAATACATTGGAAATAGATAAATAGTACTAATAATATTACTGGAAGCATTTAGCATAGCCTCCCCAGTTAGTAGTAACTCAATAGTTTTAAATAATTTAAACCCGTCTAGGTACATTATTGCAACCCATGTCAACCCAACTTACCTACTTTATTCAATGTAAAACATTTACAATTCTCAACCAAACTATAGTCTGTTATTCATAATATGGTAGATAGGACGAGTTTTTATCCAGATTTTATTTAACTGCACTCCTCGTTTTATTTGCAGATCCAGGATTCAATTTTGGGGGGAGGGGGGGGGGGGGGGGGGCTGAATGTCATCACATGGTATTAGTGTCTCTACTTTTTTTATTCATCACCTAAAAAAATTGTTGTCGACCTTTTTGTTTTTTTTTGGCCATCCCCAAATTTTTGTGAGATAGGGGGGGGGGGTCCCTAGGATATGTTGCGAGTTGTTGTCGACCTTTTTTTTTGGTCATCAGAAACTATAATAAAAATAAACTGTCACTCAACGTTTTTTGGGGGGGGGGGGGGGCTTAGGGGCTGAAACCCCTAGATTTGTTGTATATAAAGTACTGTCACTCATGGTTTTGGAAGGGCTTCAGCCCCCTAGCCCCCTCCCCTGGATCCGCTAGTGATTGGGAGCCTCTGATCTAGTTGTATTTTGTTGTCCTAGATTGTACAGGCTCTAGAACTTGTAATAGAAAATGTCTGGATTATAAGGCTTACGTACTAACAAAGGTAACCTCCATTGGGCAAAACATCAATAAACAAGAACTAAAATATTATATTTTGTATGAAAACATTTATTAAACTCTGACGAATTCTCTCCAAATACATTCATACTTAATAATTGTAATGTTACAAAAGTAACATTGTATTTATAAACAAAAAAATAAACTGTATTTCTTTCCTGCTCCTGTATTTTAGGCTTGATGCAACCACTATTGTATACATGTTGTTTTAAATAAAGTCATTTTTCTCTTTAACTGTAAGAGGTGTGTGAGTTTTTAATAGCCTATGTCCTAGCCAGGATTCTGCTCTTTCGTTACTCAAAATATGTAGTCTGAGAGTTCTCCCATGTAAAACTGATTCTTGGACATAGGCGATTTAGTACCTATGCAACTTTATTAAAATATGATCCAAATGAGTAATTGTGTCATAACAAAGTTCTAACGTAAGAAGTAAGAAGCCACAACATTTTATCTCTATTTTCGTCTAATGATTTTTTTTTAGAATGTAGACCTTTTTCAAAAGAAAATTTCTGCTATTTCTAAAAAAATTCAATGGACTCAAAACCTGAAAGTTGAAGTCTTGATCGAAAGCTTGACATATATATTTTCCATCTTATTTACTGGAGCGAGGATAAATTCTAAAATTATAAATACTGCGGTGATATATTCTTAAAATGGATTATTTTATCCGGATAAATAAATACTCTCATAAATACTTATTTTGAATATTAATCCGGATAGATAAATAGATACGAGAACAGCTAATCAAGTTTTTTACCCATCACCGATCGTAATCCTTTTGAATTAAAAAAAAAAAACGAGAAATTCCTATATAAAGTAAAATGGTAAAACTCTTATTTTAAAAAGGTCGCAACTCTATTTTAAAAAAAGGGGGTAAGTCTAAAACTTACTTGTTGACATATCACCAATTTGCTGTACGGAAGACAACAAAGTTATTCATAGCTACGAGTATAAGTACTTAAGAGCTTTTGGCTCAAAGTACGTGACAATAAAATACATGAATTACGTAGGCCTAGATATGATGTCATATAATATCTAGGGATTATTATAGATATATGACCCTAGCCCTAGACAAAGGACATGACAATATGATGACCCTGTTTTTGTATCAAAGGGCCTTGCTTTGACACATCAGAGGCGAAACAAGGGAATGCATCCCTTTACCATTATTACATACTTCTGGTACAGCCTCAGGCTGATTTTTTTTAGCATAAAACGAAATTGTGACATAGCAATTATTTTTTTGTCACAAATATTTGGTGGTAGGGAATAAATTGCATTAAAAACAGCTATCAAGGCTGCCTCTTTATATGTACAGGTTGATCGTAAAAGATGGACCATATTTTAAAAACGGTATAATTTTGGAACCATTCATGTTAAATGAGTGATTCTTTCACTGTATGGTAACTGATGAATGTAAGTTTTGTTTGATGCACTAATACAATGCAATAGCGCATGTGCAGACTAACTGCGCCGATGACAAAGCCAATCGGCGCTATTCATCCACCACTAGTATGAAATTATTTTAAACTGGCGAACGTAGTCATGAGAAGAACCGAGTATCTTCTTTATTCGCACTCATGGCTCTGGCCTAAGTGCGAATAAAGAAGGTAGTCTTTCCTTCTCATGACTACGTTCGCCAGTTTAAAATAATTTCATACTAGTACCACCTATTGCAAACAAAACTTACATTCATCAGTTACCATATACTAGTGAAATAATAACTTTTTTGCAAGATTTGGAGACAATAACAACGCCAAGTGAAGCCAAATAAAAGCGTGCATAAAATAGGTTGGTAGTAAAATACATAATATACTCGTAGGTACCAGTGGCGAAGAGTGGATTTCTGCAGAAGAGAAGCCGGGACTAACATCTCTTATGCGGGATTACGTCAGATTAGACACTATTATACCTATCATTTTTTCCAAAAGGTAACTCAATGGAAATCGTGTTCTTAGGTAGCTTCGCGCCTGGTAGGTACATCAGATGAAATTCCTGCAAATGACAAATGTATTAAACAATAAAAATAAAATTCCCAAATTGAATAATATAATATAAACATGTCCACTGCATTCTGCATTACTGGGATTTATTCCCAGTGGTGTTTCAGCTATTGGATGTTTAAATAATCCTCGTAATTTACACTCACTGAGTTATACGGGCGGGAATATTACATTTGGAAAAATATAAGATAATAAAATAGGCGTTGTGATATAAACCTACGATAAATTTCAAATAACTAGTTTTAATCCGACAAAAATTACGGACTGTTATATTCTCTTTATGAAATGTGAAATCAAATCTGGAAATAGGTACCTTTTGTTGAAAAACATTGATTAGGTTAAGTAAAAATCTAACTAGACGCACTATTTACGAGGTGGTCGTTAGCCTGGTTGGTAACGCGCTTGGTTGGTAATCCAATGGTTATAATCCAGTGGGCGCGGGTTCAATCCCCGATGCCGACCTACTCCACACAAGCTTTTCAAGCTTACTGTGAAGTGTACAAAGGTGTATTTGTTCATTATGTAGATTCATTAAAAAAAGTAGGTATTCTCCACACATTTTCAAATCTCAGAATGTAAAATAGTACGAAAGATTGGCCAGTTTTTGGAGCTTGACAGCTCGGCTGCTACTTATTTTAGAGTAAAACTTTACTTGCTAAATTTGTAGCAAATAGTCTGTATGTATTTTCATTTGGAATAGGAAAGTTACATGTTGATAGTTTTCGAGTTCTAAAAATAAACTGTCATAAAATTAGACATCTTAATTTTAATTATTTTTTTCAATGTTCCATCACTTAATTTCACTGTCAAACCTCAGATTCTGATTCTTACTTACATACTTACTGCTAGCTACTTGCGTTCCACTGCTGGACATAGGCCTCTTCTAAACTCGTCCACTGTCTTCTATTTTGGACTATCTGCTGCCATCTACGACCCATAAGCTGGAAAATGTCATTTGCCCACCTTTTCTGTGGTCTTCATATGCCTCCTTTGTTCTCCCAGGGCCTCCAGTTTAGGATTTTAGGAGCCCATCTGACACTGTCCTGTCTTGCCACGTGTCCCGCCCACTGCCATTTTAGCTTTGCTGTTCTTTCCGCGATGTCGGCAACTTTTGTTCGACGTCTGATTCTGATTCGGCACCCCAAAAAACATACTAACATGTTAAGGGCATGGCACCAGGAATGACATCACAGACATTTCCCACGGGATTAACGTTCAAAATCGCGTGACAATCGCATGATAAAATGGTAAAAATAGCATTTTTTCCATTTTTTGGGGTTAATTTTGCGTCTATCAAAAAACTTTTACGGTTATTCCCTAGATTTTGATGCATATTATCAGTACAAAAAAAAATTTCACTCCGCGACTTTCGGGAAACGAGTTTCCGTCTTTCGGAAAAAAGATCAGAGGTGTTTTTAAATATTTTTTTGAGAAATCTATGCAATATATAAAAAATCTTTTACGGTTATTCCCTAGTTAAAGGTTCAATGCATCTACCCTATTTCGTTCCAAAGGATATTTAGTAACGGTTGTCGAGATATAAGGTCTCCCGTTTTTAGAAATTTTTGAAATGTTGGTATGCACACTCTTAACAATAAGAACTAACCCACAATTTGCTCAGACAAATCATAAATTATGTGTCTGATTGTTCCAATGATGTTTTTGAATTTGTTCATTAATTCCATTTTTAAAAGTAGTCAATGATAATAATTTGTTTGTCTGTGGTGTGTTTTTTTATAGCGTGCGTTAATTCGCTTTATTGTTTATCGATAAATTTGTTTTTTACACACCATATCAGCTATTGGTCGTAAATTATTCGGTAGCAGGGGTGAAAATTATCAAGATTTTATTAATTGTTAATTATCCCGATATACAAAATGAAAGGATGGACCTTCCACCAGGCTTATGACTGATCTAATGGTTTATGGCTGGTTTAATGTGATCACTTTACACTTAAGTAACATTGAGTCTCGTTCGATTCCCGGCCGCGGCAGATAGATGGACTGGAATTTGTTACTTAAGTGTAAAGTGATCACATTAAACCAACCGACGATCAGTCTGATTGAAGGTCCGTCATAAGCCTGATGGAAAGTCCATCCTTTGCTGTATATCCGTTGAGATAACTACTTGTTTTTCTCATGATAATGTTATCAATGTAATCAATTTTGTCCAAAAAATTATAATATCAGAGGTGTGCATTTGCGACGTGTGGGTGTGTGAGCGAGATTGAGTGTGAAGGTGTGAGGCGACCGTAATGAACGTATGCGTTTTAATTTAGTGACAACTGAATTATGAATTGTCTAGGTAATTGTTTTACCTTTATATTCTTTCTAATACTATAGTTGTTGTCTGTTTTGTGCTCATCTTTTTCTTCTACATGTGCCCTGTCGGGTCCCCCCAACGTTGGCAATCATTTATTGTTTTTATTGTTTTATTGTTCTCTATCGTCCGTAGGCCCATTCGGGCACCTGGACTCGTCAATTTTTTACAATATCATTTCATCACAGCATAAAGTATCGTAAACAATATCGTTATCAGATCAATGCCAATCAGAGTGTAAAGGGCTCTGATTGACATTTCGTCATACATCAAATCAATTTTTCAACATATCACTTGGGCGAACTTGGCCATTGCGGGTAAACTGCTAGTTCTACGAAAAAATTGATTTTATATTTTTTGTAGAAAATTTAGCAAGGATTATTTTTGTCATTGACTACTTTCTCCTATCTCTTACCATATTCCTATAAAATGCGAAAAACCGCGAAGAGGGACCTTTTCGGGGGGGGGGGGGGGGCAGGGGGGGTTGCGGCAAGATTTTGATAGGCAACCCTAGTGCGATGTAATACCCTATTGGTAAGCTATCGTTTATACCACATTTCGATCAAAAAACAGATACGTCATAAATTAAGCAGCGGGCTCTTGGACTATACACTACGGATGCCGGTCCATTCCCTTACATTTGTGTAAGGGAATGGTATCGTGGATGATAATTGTCTTGATAACTATCGGGACAGTTATAATTATCATTTGCAACCCTGTCCACTCCAGTCCTATCTACCCCAGTATCTGTCTGAGTTCTATACAATAGGTATGTAGAGGTATGTAATTACACATGTTCGGACCATTTACATCCGAAACACCTGGCTTTCCCCCATTTTTTTTTCAGAGATTTCCCCTTCGATTGGAAAAACAATCGCAGATAATAATGTTGTGAATAAAATACTTTAATATACCTAGACACTCGTACTTTTATGTATTTCTGTTTGAATTATTTTTGGTTTTACATTCTTACAGGTAAAACGTTGGATTTTTTCTACATTCCGTAGTACCTAGATACAATGCAGTATTCCTACAACAGTGTATAGAAGAATTAAGGATGAACATTGTCGGGCTTACAACCTACCTCGGCTGGCTTAAGTTCTTAAGATTGATTTGTAATGTACCTACCATGCGTGCATGCTGTGGACACTCTTAATTGGTAGGTTAACGTGAATTATATATTTTGTGTATGTAATTATGTATGTTTGTTAACTCTCTGTGTCCCCCCCCCCCCCAATAAATAAATAAATAAATCACTTTACACTCGAGATACATTCGCCCTTTCATTTCACCCCGGCTGGGATTCGAACCCAGACCTTCGTCTTGCATAGTAGGGGTTGTGGATACGATCCCTACTATGCGAGACGAAGGTTGACACTTAACCCGGCTATTAAATCTGCCGCAGGCAAAAATTTTCGTGAAGGTGAGTGACAAGGGTCGAGTTTTGGTGTTTGAAGGTAAATATTGTGGTGAACAAAAACTACAAAAAAAAAGAATGGCGCCGCGGTTTTTTTTTTGAAAAATGTGCGAAGTGCTGCTACCTGGCTGTCTTTCTAAATGTTTTAAATAACGTTTTTTATACAATTGTTTTACATTTCGGGGTGAGGCCCGGGCATCTCGCCCCCCCTCTCCCTATATACGCCCTTGTTCAATCGGCATGAATGGGTGTTTAGGACTTTTAAAAATGACAATTGTAACATAAAATTTATTTTATTTATTTTCGCTTTACCGTTGAACGAATAATAAAACGTATAATTTGAATATTGATTACGGAAATCAAACTAGCTATAAAAGTTGTTATTACGAATCTTTCAACATTATGGTTAAAAAATTGCTTTATATCATAAACAAATAAACGCTTTTATGATCAGATCATAACCGTTATAACGAAGTGTTATTTTTATTTAACAGCCGTTTAAAAAAATAAAAACTTTTTTATCACTTCACTATTAAACTCATATAATTCTTTTGTAACAGGATTTTCATGATCTTCCAGTTTCATGTGATTGTGTGCTAACCTACAGAATTTTTTATTTATATATTTTCTAGTTTTTGTGCACGGTAGGCCAGCGTATGAATTTCAGGTTTAACGCAACCATCTTTTTTTTTTTAAATTATTTTTGGTTTACAAATTATCCTTGGAAAGCGTTGGATGTCTACAATCCGTAGTGTATACAATGCAGTATTCCTACTGTTGTAGAAGAATTAAGGATGAACATTGTCGGGCTTACGACCCTTCCCTTCAACAGTAAGAAATGCAACAATACATATGTACTTAATGTACATGAAATTGGACAACACAGCCGTCGCTCCTCGTGGTGTAGTGGATATGATCCCTACTATGCGAGACGAAGGTCTGGGTTCTCGAATCCCAGCCGGGGTGAACTGAAATGGCGAATGTTTCTCGAGTGTAAAGTGATCACTTAAGCCAGCTGAGGTCGGTCGTAAGCCCGACAATGTTCATCCTTAATTCTTGTACACTGTTGTAGGAATACTGCAACCATCTTTTATTTATTTTTTATTTATTTATCATCCGTAGGCCCATCCGGATACCTGGATTCGTCATTTCAACATATTTTGTTGGCGGCGATGAGTTGCGATTTTGTCAATAGTAGGTTACCCTTTTGACAGTTGAGATTTTGTCACTTGAGATTTTGACATGGAACCAAAATTCTCCATACGATTTGACAGTTTGTGGGCACCAGTTTACTTACACTACTATATAGCATTGAGTACATCGTCTATGCCAAAAATCTAAATGTAGCGCTCTAGTTGAAAACAATCTCTTTTGCAGAATGTATATCCAATACGTATTTACATATTAATTTAATTGTATTTTTATACATTTCTTATTTTACGATGTAAGCAAATCTTTTATTCAATCAAATTACATTGGGTATTGATAATAAATCGAACTTTACGATTCCGATTAGCGTTTGTGCTCACCTAATAATAAGTTTTTACTACTTTTTATAACTTAAAAATTACAACTCAATAAAAAAATATCTTTTGTATTCAGAGTTTTATTGCCTACCGTATATATATTTACTGGCGAAGCTATTCTTCTTGGTGTACCTAGTCGTTCAATCTATACCAGGAGTCAAGAAAGATATGGATTTTGAAGGTTTGAATATACTTACCTAATACACGATCGCCTGAAAATACATGGAAAATACTTAAAAATTATTGTATGACATTCTTTACTGAAAGAGTAAATAAATAAAATAAAGCTGTCACCGAAAACAACTATGTACACAAAATTTCAAGGTGCTGGGGCATTGGGAAGTTATTAAAATTTGAATTGGAAAATGTCGACGCAGGAATCGGGACACGACGTGTGAAACGGAAAATGAGTTTTAGAATAGGTATCTACTCTAATTGAAATACCCGCGCTTGCTAAATAAAAAAAATACAAAAGGCTTTCAGGGTGTACCTTGTTATAATTCACTCATACATTGTAGTTAATTCAATTGACTGTTGCGCCCTCGCGTTATTGTTCCGTGTACTAAAAGCACCGCACGTACGTTCAGTGGGTAGAGGAAAGATTCCTTATGGCTCCCATCAAACATTTAACGATCCAGGAAATTGACATTACGTACATTTATGTTCTAGGTACGTAGACAGACAATATAATGTGCATAGCAGCAGGATCTACATATTCAATAAATATAAATTAGCACTCAGAACTTCGGTCTGTGGCTAAATTCACAGCGGATGTCTAAGTACCGCCCACCGGTCATGCTTGAGAGTGCGATTTCAATTCATTGTCGATATTATAATACATTGTATTCATGCGCGCGGTGGTGGTCCTGGGAACTAAAAACTCCATAGTGAAACAAAAAGATGACATCACAAAATATGGGCGAAAATGAATACAAAATTTTAGTTCTCAACTCTGAGACAATGTCTTTTTTGACAGACTATAGAAATCATTGATATCTTATACTATACTAGAACTTGGTGAATAACTCGACTCTCTTTCCAACATTTTACGCAGTCTGACGCATTTGTTCCCATCTGACAGTTCCAATTATGCAAAATGTATGGAATTTGACATTTACTGTTAGGCAAACTCCAAACATTTTTTTTCTCTCGGCTGGCGATTTGTTGCTAAGATAGTTATCTAGTTACTATAGTTAAAATTTCTATGTTAAAACTTGAAAATGGACAGCGACATAATATATTAAGTAACTAGAAGTGTAACAAAACTGATGCCCACAAACTGTCAAATCGAATGGAAAATTTTTGACAGTTTGTGGGCAACGGTTTCGAAATTTTGCTCTCATAGTTAAAAAACTGTATTAGTTTTAACGTTATTTAGGACTAAAACGAAAGTTTTAAGGATGTCTTAGTTTTTATTATTGATATCTTGTTATCAGTGAGCTTTGCGACTCTAAAATACCAAAAAGTGCCGTGCGTGAAATTGCGTCACTTCCGTTCTATTGAAAATACATAGAATCAGACCTCTAGTACTTAATGTAAAATCTCTTTGAAAATGGAGCAACTAAACACAGAAAAATGAAAATGATCGAACAAACCATAGACAACATACGTCGTTAGAATCGAATGAAAATGGCGGGAGCTTTTCCAGATCGAAATAATATCACTCTGACATTTAGAACATATTTACATAATATTTCCTGAATCTTGGGTTGTTTCAACTTGATTTACAGACAGGGACGTCTCAAGGGAAAACTTTTTTAAAATATTTATATACAATAAAATAACTGGCAGTAAAATATTACACTATGGCAATTATTTCGTGTGTTATGAATCTTATGAGTTTTTCCCCTGCTTTCCCTTCCTTTTTTTTTCTAATAATAAGAGGAAAATTTACTAAATTGAGCTGAAATATCATTAGGGCTAAACTAAACACGATTAATCATTTAATTTTTTTAAAAATTTCTATTTAATTTGACATTGTATCTGTATTTATTCGATCAAACTTTACATCTATTGTGTAATTTTATATTTTTATCCGTGAATGTTTTTTTTTTAATTGTTTGAATTTTTGCATTCACCAATTTGCTGGTTTTTTATCATATCGTTTCATTGAGTTTGTAATTATTTGAAGTATTTATATTGACCAAAATTGATTTTATGTATATGTCAAAGGCTTCTGGCCGTTTATGATTAAATAAATAAATAAATTAAAATTAAATTGAGTAATGTTCAGTAGGTAGAGTTATTGAAGAGATAATTTTCCATTCGACCTGACGTCGGCCCCGCATTTCTACTACAAACTTCGTTCTCTCGTGAGCGATATAATTTTTGGTACGAAAATAGCTTTTCACTTGAGAATGTTTCTGTGTCGACACTGTTTGTGTATAACTAATAATAATATAAATATTATAAATACCACGGACTCATATAGAAATACAATACAATAAAACAAAACGAGAAATAAAATAAAACATAAGTTTAAAAGTGATCGCTTAAGATTTTCGGGAAGCCGTGTGTTCTTGCATGTTATCGATGGTGTAATTTTCTTCAGATTTGTTCAAAATGACACCAGCAAAACTTTCGAAACGTTGATTAAATAAAACAATTCAGTTTACCCGAAAATCAGATGCGATCGTGTCAAGTTTTCACGTGAAAATCTTCAAAAAGCACTGAATTTTACATAGAAAAGTTCTGCTTTATCTTAGCGAAAAACTTAACAACGAATCTACAATTAAGAAAACGATTATCGTGTGTTCTAAATAATATTTTTTACAAAATCAGTAAAGATTTTGTTCAGTGAATTTTAAGTGTATTTTAAAAACAATTCTGTGACATTTTTGTGTAGAGTTCATTTGCCTAAGGGGCGTTTCTATCAGTGAAAATGTGAAACATGTTATGTGATTTTTACTGAATATACCTAATGTGTTTACAGGTGGTTTCAAATGTTTTTTCATTCATTTTATATTCACGAATTTACATTCCCTAGATTTTTAATCTCGCGATCCAACTATGGCGTCACACTCATTTCCCATGGCATTAAGGTTCAAAATCGCGTGATTAATCGTATGATAAAATGGTAAAAATAGCGTTTTTTCATTTTTTGGGGATAATTTTGCTTTAATCAAAAAACTTTTACGGTTATTCCCTAGATTTTAATGAATATAATCAGTACACAAAAAAAATTCTTCTCGACTTTCGAGAAACGAGTTTCGGTCTTTCGGAAAAAAGATCAGAGGTGTTTTTCACGTTTTCTTATGAGAAATTTATACAACATATAAAAAATCTTTTACGGTCATTCCATAGATAAAGCGGTTCAATGTATCTACTCAATTTTTTTCCAAAGCATCTTAAGTAAGGTTGTCGAGATCTAAGGTCTCCCGTTTTTAGAAATTTTTGATATGTCAATATGCCTAATCGTAATTGGTATATATTAGAAATGTAGGTATTTTAATTATGAATCTCAAGTTATCGAAATAAATAAATTTAAAAGTGAAATAAAGTATTACATATTTGTTCGTTGTGCATTGAATAGTGACCTCTTTACCCGCACTACGCAAATCTTATTAAAAGGTGGGCCCAGGGTTAGCCTTAAGGGGGCCCCCCGGTAAACCCCACCCCTAAATTACGTTCCTTCAGTGTCCTTATCCAAGGAGGTTACAATTCATTACTTACAAATACTAATTACATTGTTCATTGTGCAGTGAGTAAGATTGTGTATAAAAATAAATAAACAAACAACCGCCAAGATGTCACGATCCAGACAACCACAGAATCAGCAGCAGCTGATGATAGCTGATGATCAGGCGTATGAGTCAAGTCCTCCAAGTAAATGTGCCAAGTTCCTATATTACACATGGAAGTTCTGCACTTGTGTCTTCAGTCATATTATGCTGGTGTCTATGGTGGTGTCTTATTGCATTCTTGGAGCATTTACTTTTGAGCATTTGGAAGCTGAGAATGAAAGAAAGGTGAGAACCAACACTTCATTTAAATTATTATAACAAAATTTTACTTAATTCACTCCGTTGTTTAATTAAGAGTGCCACAGTAGTGAATTCAAGATCAGTTCCGGGCGGAGCGTGAAAATTAGGGCTGGCTATCTCCCCTGCCCCACTTCCACAATATTGATATATATGCACTTGTAGAGTTAGGAGTCAGTAACCGGTGGAGTGCGCCGCAATTCCTACAAAGAATTTCAGGGGATCCAAGGGTCGTGTGGAGTCATGTGTGGTATCGTATGAAAGGGCGTTGGAAAATAAATCCAGATTGTAATTCAGATTTTGTTCAGCTTAAGCCTCGGAAGACACCGAGCGATCGAGAGAATCCAGTCACCGAATATCGCCGTGTTTGGTATCTCACGAAAGTGCTTCACGAGTAGAACTCGTATCTTTTTAAAATTTTAATTCTGTCTATATTGGTGGAAGGCGCCATTGGAATGATGGAATCCAAGAGCCCCGAAAGGGGTGTTTGATATCGTTTGGAAGACCGCGAAAAACAGTCTTAGGATGTGGAGTCATAAAATATGGTTTTGTTTTTTTTTACGATTTTTTTTGACTAATAATTGCCCTAAGGACGTTTAGGTTTTCCGATAATTCGATAAATTACGTAAATTATTCGTTCTTCTCCTCCACAGAAGGCATGTACTCCAAGTCTATGCTGAATTTCACCAACTTCATAGGTGGGGAATAGCGGAGATAGGAGCCATCTAGCACAAATTTTCCATACAAATTTTGAAATAAAAACCACTAGCCCAGGAAAACGAGCTTTGTAACATTATTTGATAAATAGACCGGCGAAGAAACAATAAAAAAGGGGGTATAGCGTAGATAATTATCCGAAAGCTGGAAACTGTTTTTATCTCTTCATTAACATGCAAGGAAGGTTTCTTGAAGTTTTCACCAATTTTCCGCTTATGGTAAGTACAGGATGTCCCAAAAACCGAAAAATTTTAGCACTTTTTTCAGTTTTTCTCTAATAACTCCTAAACGAAGCATTCTAGGGGGAAAAAATCTCCTATAGCATCTGTTATATATATTGTCTGTGATATATATCGTTATATATATTTCTCATATCCACGACTTCATCAGATGATTAATCTCAACACTTCGATCAAACATATAAAGTTTAGACACATTTCAACATAACGTCATAATATCACGCATGTTCCCACTTTGACGGCGCAAAGTTTACAAGTTCTCTAGAGGCCGGTCTAGACGCTATGTTTTGTACAATCTTTTGTCTGCATAGTTCAAAACGTTGCGTGTAGACTGGAAAACTGCGCAGTTTTGAATCCCGCGCCAAGACTGTACTGCTGGCGCCACATGTTCGACGAGTCTCAGCGTCTGTTCACGAGCACCAATCATTCACGGATGCTCGGTAAATTTGGAAAACCATCCACACGCTCCCGACCGCGCTTGTATATTATGGATAAGCGAGTATGACGGACGTCTGGATTATGTCGGCTATAACTTTCAGCATAGCGTATCTTTATTGTAAAAATAAAAATAAAATGAAAAGAAAACGAAAAATACGGCGAAAGAGATGGTGGATGTTAAAAATTCATAGAAACCGTACCAGTTTAATATTTAATTATTATATTATTATAACTTCATTCATGTAATATGATTTTTATGTAGTTTCATGTGTGTATTTAATATTTTTATTATTTTTTCGTTTTATAATTAAAATTCGATAATAATCATAAAATACCTTCTTACCTTTATATACCTATATATTTTTACTTTTGTTCTGTTATTTTCTCTCTGCGTGTGTGATATGCATTGTGTAAATGCTTTATGTGGGTACTTATACTTACATATATACTTCTTTTAGTTTTCTTATTCTTTTACTATGACGCTAATTGTATACTTTTAATCCAGTCAAATTAAACTCAATGCAGTTTCTCGATGGAGAGTTGTGGGGTAGTCTGGATTTCTTTCATGGTATACGTTTTTTGGGGTGCTGAATGCCACCAAAAGGAGAATGCTCATTTTGTATGGGAAAAAACCCAGGCCCGGCGCAAACGAAATGTACCTCAAATGATAGGTAACAATTAGTAATTAAATACTGCATAGGGGGCATCATCGAAATCAATGGCTTAATGGGTGAAATACCTATTCGAAGTTTCACATTGGTCACACGAATATATAAGAAAAGGAGCATTAAACAGTTACAATTGCGATTCAAAAGTATATAATATGACAAGTGTAAGGTAGCCTGGCTGATTTTTCTTCTTCTTCAGCAGCCTTGATCCCTCCACTGCCGGATGTAGGCCTTAAAGTAAATGCTCATGAATTATGTAAAAAATAAACATGTCCGGCGCAAACGCAATGTGACTAAAATGATAGGTAAAAATGAGTAATTAAATACTGCATAGGTGGCATCATTGAAATCAATGGCTAAATATGTGAAATACCTTTTCAAAGTTTCCCCTATACAACTTCGAATAGGTATTTCACACATTTAGCCATCGATTTCGATGATTCCTATTATACAGTACTTAATTACTCATTTTTACCTATCATTTGAGTTAGGTTTCGTTTGCGCCGGACCTGATTTTTTTTTACATATTTCATGAGCATCTTCCTTTCGGCTTATATCGAGCTGTGGAGGGACCAAGGCTGATGAAGAAGAAGACGAAGAGGACGGGCTACCTTATACTCATCATATTATACCCTTTTAGACCGCAATTGTAACTGTCTAAGGCTCCTTTTCTTATATATTCGTGTGTCCAATATAAAACTTCGAATAGGTATTTCACCCATTAAGCCATTGATTTCGATGATGCCACCCATGCAGTATTTAATTACTTATTTTTACCTATCATTTGAGTTACATTTCGTTTGCGCCGGGCCTGGGTTTTTTTTTAGCATTCTCCTTTCTTGACGGAACGTGGCAAATAATAGGAAAAATGGCGAAAATTTCCATATTCTGGCGAATTCTGCATATGAACTTGACAACTATCAACTTTTTGTAGGTTATCTTTTTAGCAGAATGAAAGTACATAAAATTTCCTACAAAGGCATATTAAATTTTTCTCTAAAATAAATGGGAACGGAGCTGTCAAAGTCCAAAAAACATATTTTTGTGTTGTTTTACTCGTACATTACGAGAATCGAAAATGCATTGAGAAAGTTCACCTTGTTTCATTCACAACCAAATTTAAACAATTATTCTTTAAATTTATGAGTCACACTCTACCTTGCTGGAATCAGTAAACATAACGAATGTTTTCAACAAAAAAAAAAAACATTTAAAAACACCGTGAAGTATTTAAGCTAGAAATGTTTAAATAACTTTGTTTAAAATTTAGTGAATTGTTTAGGCTGAAAATGGTTACACCTTTTTGTTTAAATATTTCACTACCTATATTTTTAAATAAAATTTACCCTGAAAACTCTCTTCATATTTACTGATAACAGCGAGGTAAAATGCAGCTATTTCTATTACAACAATAATACGAGACGTCCGTCTTTCCCCTGCTAATGCACAAACGCTACTAAGTTCGTACGAACGTGTGGACGCTTCGCAAGTTTTTTGCCGCAAGCTTCCTTTGATCTTTGAAGTACCGTGAACACTCAGTCGAAGTGTTCACGTTCCTTCACGAGACAAGGCAAACGCCCATCCACACGCTCGGAGGTTGTGAACAGTCGTGGAAACTTGGCAAGCATGTAGCGCCAGCATACAGTTGCAGCGATAACTGAGCAAAAGAGCATAGATATCTGTGACATTCTGTGACCTGTTCAGACGAGTAGGCGCATGTGGACGGTAGCGCCGTTTTCCGATTCATTTTGTTCCTCAGTTTCAATTCGTCGGGCCAAAATTGACCACAGCAGTACCTTCTCCATGACGGTATCCACAAAACTGAGCGAAATATACAGACATCACTGCACCGTGTGGACGCTCTATCAATTGCACCGTTTTCATTCCGTTTTAAGACTGCGCAGACAAAAGGTTGTACAAAACATAGCGTCTGGACCGGCTTTAGGACGCGGTGACAGCAAGTAGGTAGATGTAGATCAGGCAGTTAGCAGTTAGAAGTAAAGCTCCCTCAAAGCTCCAAGTCTTACTAAATAATTTAACTGATAGCTACTTTACACTCATGTTATAAACAGGATGTAAATAACAAGTCTGTCATGTGGAATTTCCAACATGATTACAAGTTTAGTATAGGAGTGCGTTCTTTATGGTTGTTTTGCGCCGAGCGATTCGCTTTAGACGATTGTAACACTGTGCTAGAATGCGTCGTGTCTATGGGTGTAATTTTTATGAATGAGGCCTCCAGCCAGCTAGCCATTTCTGTATGTTATCGTTTTTTCTTATTTTATTTAAAAAAAAACATCAGAAATTATACGATAATTAACAAATTGTAAAAATAAATAACACTATAAAACGTCGAAACTTCAATTAATACTTGGGTTAGCGGGAAGAGATTTCTGTATAGCGATAAGCTCGCCCAAGTGAGCATTAATTGTTATTGTGGATGTGTATTATGCTGTTTATTTTTTATATTTTTCATATACTTAATGTTTACTTTTATGAAAATAAACGTACGTATTGTGAATGGCGAAAGAGTTTCCCACAACAAATTTATAAGGTTGTTTATTTTTTCTGTCCGCAAATCTTGCAAATGATTTTCTTAGCACTTCTTAACTATTTAGAGACCTGAAACTTGCCTAACGTATGTACCACTTTGAATCAGCCTTCTCCATAGACAAAAAAAATGAAGAGGGTTTCAGGGGGATCCAAGGGTCGTATGAAGTCAAATATTTTTGAGCGAGTCAACCGTGTATATAGAACACGTCGTTTGAAACAACCGGTGCGATTCAAACCTATGATAGAACGAAGAACAATATAACCATAAACAACAGATTTAACAAAGCGATAACTGTCGCTGCATATTGAAGTGGCAAAGTCTGAAGTCCGTTCCCGTGAAGTAAGTAACAATCGAGCGAATCGCTCGGCGTAAAACAACTATAAAGAACGTGCTCCAGGCAGTAGATGGTACACCGAGACAACTTGATGCGATTTGAAGCTCTAGAAAATTATCTAAGTGTAGAATGAGAAACGTGCCTATGCAAATACGGGGTGAGAGTTTTCCTAATCACACGCAGACCCTCAACATTTTTGGAGTTGCCTGTTTAGGCACCCTAGTAAGATGTCACTAACAGTTCCCTCAACAGATACACAGCGAAAGATGGACTTGTCAGCTCCGCTTCTATTTATTTTAGAGCAAAACTTTGTATGCCAAGTTAATAGAAAATTTTGTAGGTACTTTTATTTGCAATAGAATGTTACTTATAATAAGTTGGTTGTTTTCGAGAAACAGTGAGTTTTTTAATGTTATTTTTGCATTTTTTTTTCAATGTTTCGTCACGTAATTTTGTTGGCAATGTATCATAGCAAAAATCAAAACCACCCCACAAAGCAGAATGCTCATTAAGTATGAAAAAAAACAGGTATTTCACATATTTAGCCATTGATTTCGATGATGCCCCCATGCCGCATACAGTATTTGATTACTCATTTTTATCTATAATTTGAGTTACATTGCATTTGCGCCCGGCCTGGGTTTTTGTGTGTTTTTTTCTCCTCTCCTTCCATTTTTAAAACACAGTTGGCCTGGACTATATTGTGTCTTCTTCTTTAGTCTTGTCCTCTTCAAGGTCTTTGTTTTACAACAACTCGTTTTACAAGAGATCACGCATCGTATGTTGACGCCTAAATCTCTTTGCAAACACCCCTTATTTGTTTTGCCTTAGGGATGTTTACATATCAAACTTTACGCAAATTAAATATCAGGTACTTTATGTAATTAGCCTTCTGAAGGGAAAATAATACGATGTTATTATGTTTGAAAACAATGTCTTTAAAATAAGGTAAACAGTAAAAACATTTCGTAATACATTTTCTTAAAAAAGTGTGTTTTCAATGTGGGATTACATATTTAATGGTTTAAATTAAAGAATATATAATCTTATTTAAAATCCACGTAAAGACTTTTTATTAAATGGGACTGGTGTTCAACGATTCTCATCTTCATTTTGAGGTGTAAATAAGGTTTAAATAAGAAAAAGAAAAGATAAAAAGTTTAATTTTATCTTTTTCAGGTCAAATCCAGCATATCACACATCCGAGGAAACTATACTGAAGACATATGGAAACTTACCAAGAACAATTGGGTCTTGCATAAAGAAAACTGGACCAATACTGTCTTCTTGAAGTTAGGGGTAAGAATGAACTGCATTTTATTAAAGTAAATAGTTACTAATGCTAAAAATACCTTGGACCGACATGTAACCAACACTGAAGTTTTACGTAGAGCAAATACCAATAGACAATTGTCCAACACAATAAAGCTCCGTAAAACATCATATTTTGGCCATATCCTTAGAGGAGAAAAATACTCCATTCTCCAGATCGTTATGAAGGGGAAGGTAGAGGGCCGTAAAGGGAACGGAAGGAAGCGGCTATCCTGGCTTCGCAACATTCGGCAGTGGACCGGAATCAGAACTGTGGAGGAGCTGTTTCGCACTGCCCAGGACAGAGAGGCGTTCTCCCAAGTGGTCGTCAACGTCGGGAGGACCCGACAGGATACATAGAGAAGAAGAAATAGTTATTGTGTTCTTGAAGTTGAGGTTAAGAATGTACTGTAATAATGAAGTTAAGGGCAAAAGAATCGTAAGAATATACCTATTTGCTGTGTTCTTGAAATTGAAGAGAGGTGTATTTTAATTCATGGGTGTAAATTATCGGGTTGACTGTAAGATATTGCGTTAGCAATAAGTCCGCCTTTTGGCACATAAGATTGTCTTATTTTTTTTGTAATCATTGTAATCATTTTGGTCAATAAAGATTTATTTATTTTATTTATTTATTAAATATTAATAATTTATATGACCTAGACCAGGGGTGGCCAACTTGATTAGATCCAAGATCTACTGTTTACTGAGGAAGCCCTGTGCGATCAACCAATTACATACTTCTTGAAATTTTAAATGAAACAGCATAGTTCAGTACACAATTAAGTAGTATTTTTTTATTTTATTAAGAGGGAAAACATATTACTGAAAATTATTCTTAGTAACTACTTACGTATATTATAGTCCAAGAGCCCGCTGCTTAATTTATGACGTATCTGTTTTTTGATCGAAATGTGGTACAAATGATAGCTTACCAATAGGGTATTACATCGCACTAGGGTTGCCTATCAAAATCTTGCCGCAACCCCCCCTGCCCCCCCCGAAAAGGTCCCTCTTCGCGGTTTTTCGCATTTTATAGGAATATGGTAAGAGATAGGAGAAAGTAGTCAATGACAAAAATAATCCTTGCTAAATTCTCTACAAAAAATGTTAAGGCAATTTTTTCGTAGAACTAGCAGTTTACCCGCAATGGCCGGTCCAAAACCGAAATTCATTTAGAATACTAAAAAAATGTATTTAAACTAAATTGGTTGAAAATTGATAAGAGCTACAGGAAAATAGTCAGAAAACGAATTAATTACCATAGTCTTAGCTACAAAACAAGCTATAACTTATGTTCATACATCTAATAATTTCGGAGTTATTACAATAAAACTCAGTGACGAAAATTCTTAAAATTTAGTTTTTCATAAAATAACCAAAGATATAGCGCCGCAGGCCAAAATTTTTTTTCCATAAAATGTTAGTAATTATGGGTGGAAGAATGTGAAAGAAAAAAAATCAAACTTTTTTTTTTATTTTTTCAAAAAATATCCCGTTTTTTGACCGGCCATTACGGGTAAACTACTAGTCCTATGAAAAAAATAATGCAATGTTTTTTGTAGAGAATTTAGCAAGGATCATTTTTGTAATTGGCTACTTTCTCCTATCTCTTACCATATTCCTATAAAATGCGAAAAACCGCGAAGAGGGACCTTTTCGGGGGGGGGCAGGGGGGGTTGCGGCAAGATTTTGATAGGCAACCCTAGTGCGATGTAATACCCTATTGGTAAGCTATCGTTTATACCACATTACGATAAAAAAACAGATACGTCATAAATTAAGCAGCGGGCTCTCGGACTATTAGTGTGAGCAGCAGTTAGTTACGAGTATTACGTTGCGCAGGCTATTCTACGCGATCAATCGGTTGGCCACCTCTGGCCTAGACATTTTACTAATAATTTTATTATAAGAATGAACATGTTACACTCGAAGACGTTTATCCCTGGAGCAATTTTATCTCCTAGAATTTAAGAAACTAATTCACGTAAAAAATTAATTACTGAGAATTCCTCTTTCCAGGATTTCGAGAAAGCCATTCTCTCCGCTATGAAGGAGAAAGGTTGGGACGGAGATGAGACCGACGAAGTCACCCAGTGGACCTTCGTAGGAGCCCTGTTCTTCTCCATCATCGTCATCACAACCATTGGTGAGTTTTTATTTTTCATTCATGTAAACATGATGAGTTTAAGTGTCTCACTCGTGTATACTTGACGAGTACCCGATTCGTGTCAACTTGACGAATTCAAGTTTTGATATTATCTCAACTTGACGAGTCTAAGTGTCTTACTCATGTGAACTTGACGAGTCCAAGTGTCTCACTCGTATAAACTTCACGAGTCCAAGTATTGGATTCATGTAAACTTGACGAATCTAAGTACGCGATTCATGTCAACTTGACGAGTTCAGGTGGCTAATTCATTGAAACTTGACGAATGAATCTTCAAGGATGGAATATAAACGGTAAGCAATTTTGTGGTAAAATAAAAAACAAATCATAATTTTCTTATAAAAAAATGGTACATTTTATTTCCAAAAATAAATACATAAAATTATTGTACATCATTCAAATACAACGGTTTTTTTATTAGAAAAAAAAAAACTGTCTTATAAAAATAAAATAAAAAATAGGATTCTACTATTCCCCAAAATGGTTCATTATTGTTGCATGTCGTCTATAGTGATTGAGAATTTTTGTAGTGAAAAAGTGGGTAAAAAATGACGCGGATATTATAAAAAAGGGAATTTTATAATTTTTTTCGCGAACTTTATAAATAGTTACGCAAACTTTGTAAAATATTACGCGAACTTTATAAATAATACGCGAATTTAGTAAAATTTATACTCTGCTCATAAGATACATTAAGTTATGTTGAAGATGTGTTAAAATTAAAAAAATATGTACATATTATTATATTTTATGAGTGAAGGTTTCATTAAAATAAAATCTACTTTCTAAATGGTAACATAAAACTATGAAGATTTCTGCTTCTTCGGATCTTTGGTCGCTGATCTTTCAAATCCCCCTCCGTACCCCCCGCCGTAGCCACCCCCGTAATTTTGGGGGTTTCCGTTGTTGATGTTACCCGTGTAAGGCCCACCGTAGGGCTTGCTGAAGAGGTTTCCAGCCACCGAACCTGCAAGGATAAATAAATAAATTAATAAAAATATAAAATAATGAAAAAAACCATCCACCGTAAATAATAATCACCACCTATTTATTTACAATGAATGCTCTACACAAGTACATAAATTAAAATTTTATGACTCATCCACATGCTGGCCGAGCTGTCACATTTTTTGTGTGAATGAGTAAAAAGGCGTTACGTATACAATCCAAGACAATCACCCCGTCCGTACGACTTTTTACTCATTCACACAAAAACGTGACAGCTCGGCCAGCATGTGGATGAGGCATTAAAAATTACAAGTTTATATTATACACGATCTATTTCGATTGACCGCAGACGCAGTTGGTTCCGACACGGATCTTCCAAGCTGGGTTCGAATCCTAGAGCTGACGGTGTATTTGAACTTTACAGCAAAAGATTTTAGCTTCCTGTGAAGTGTATTTGTATTTGCTTTCTGAATTTTAGTGTTCGACAGCAGAAATACAGAAATTTTGGTCACATGTATTTGTATGTGTGTGTGTTGTGTGAATGTCACAAAGTAGAGTAAATACCAATCGTGGCGCACTATAAAAACCGGGTGTTTAAAACTGCTTCGGTCTACCTTGATCCTGGCTCATGTTCAGTTAGGTATAAATAACATTTTATGCAATGTTATTCTAAAACTTTGTATATCATATAATTAAAAAAATCCCTGAATCACTCGCAGACGAGTAGAGAGTTTGGCGAATGACAAAAAAAATGAAATGTAATTAAATGCTTTGTACCAAAAACTTAACCCTTTAAACGCGAGATTTTTTTATGATAGTCTCTCCCAGACGCTGTGTGACGTACGAGTATATGTGGATGGGTAGAGAGTTAACCGTTTCGTTGCTATGTTAGTTTGCCGTTCAATATATTGCACGTCATGCAAAGTAGTGTCTAGTCCGCAGGATATAAAACTCTAATGGAAAACCTCATAACTATAAAATACGCGATATATTTTTATCATTTATTCATTCAGATGTTTCCAATACCACTAATTTAAATTAATCTCATTGTGCAATAGAAACAAAACATTAGTGTTTCGAGCAAAAATAAATCACGCTTAACACTCGTAATTCGTATGTATTCTAGGTCCAATTCTATAACTAATTAAGTGCTTGCTAACTAAAACAAGACGTTCTCTTTTCAGTCATTTCATAGAAAAATAAATTTAAGACACACTTCTAAAAATACAGAATTGGACCTTCTATGCGCAGCTCAAAATGAGTTCGCCTATATGTATAATGCACAAATATGTATTATGATCATTATTGTACGTAATGTTCGGTTAAAAAAAATATGTAATAATGTATATTTTAGAGAGTTTTTGATAACTTGACGACCAGATTTCACTAATAAATGAATTGATTGTAGAAGATTATAAGAAAAAAACATTAATAGGACAATTTTCAGTGATTGAAAAATGCTGAGGATTTAAATTCTACTTTATTTATTTGAAAGCGAGATCAAATAAAATAAAATAACATATGTTAATACTGCAAAAAGTACAAATTATGTGTCATATCCATAAGGAGTTAAAAAACATAAACAAAATTTACAAGTAAAAAGGCGTTAAAGCACAGTTATGATGTTTTACAAGTAAGTGTTATGTTGTAACAATAATACAAGTTATTTACGCCTTCGGTAAGGTATTAGAATATATTTTCCAGTAATTAAACTCCACACGCGAGTTCACCGCAGCACTACCGCCATCTATCCGCAGGGACAGAAATGAATGACAGTGATAAATTATGCAATACTCATTCTATATGAAACTATGTAGATGGTTCGTTCGTACATCTATTATATCTATAAAGTAAAGTCTGATTTTTGTTAGTGTTCGTAAAACTCGCGTGTTTTACGATGGATTGCTGTAAAAAACTCACAAAAATTTTCCTACCGATCTGCTCTAGGTTTTAACGTCTCCATTTTTGAAAAATAAAGCTTTTTTCAAGAGATATTATGTTGTAAAATCTAAATATGAAGAACACTAAAACAAGGCGGCCATCTTGGAATCCATATTGAAATTCATTTTCTAACCATAGATTATTATTAGTAAACAGGTGATGCCCGATGTCACAGACTGTAGATTGTAATTGGAACCTTATTAATACAAGCTGTGTCCTAACGTCGCCGGTTTTTGGAGAAAAATGACATATTTTTTTCCTAAGAGATGCCATGGTGATGAGGGGATCCAAGGGTTGTGTGGGGTCATGTGTGGTATCACATTAAAGGGCGTTGGTAAAGATAATCAGATCGTAAATCATATTTTGTCCATCTCAAATCATCGGGTGACACCGTGCCGTCGCGAAGCACGGGTAACTCAGCTAGTACAATATAATGCGATGCAATGCGAGGAATCTCTAAATAATTATGGTGCTGTGCAAGCGAAACATGCATAATCTACATTGTTACTTGACAATTATAACTGTCTTATGTACTAAACGTGATAGATTACGTTACTACACATTCACATTAAGGCTAGGCATATCGACATTTAAAAAAAATAAAAAATAAAACAGGAGATCATAGATCTCGACAACCTTACTAAATATGCTTTGAAAAAATAGGGTAGACGCATTGAACCTTTACTTAAGAAATGACCGTAAGAAAATTATATCTTGCACAGATTTCTCAAAAAAAAAGTGAAAATCGTCTCTGATCTTTTTTCCGAAAGACAGAAAGTCGTTTTCTGAAAGTCGCGGAGGTTTTTTTTTATTATTGATGAAATGCATTAAAATCTACGGAATGACCGAAAAAATTTTTTGTATGGATCGAAATTAACCCCAAAAAGTAAAAAAGAAAAACGATGGTTTTAACATTTTTTCATGCGATTGTTCACGCGATTTTGAACCTTAATGCCGCGGGTAATGACCGCGACGTCATAGTTGGGTCCCATTTTCTTGTTGAATTTATTACAATACTACGATCTCTTCCAGCTAACACCATTTTCCAATATCTCTAATAATAAACGAAAGTGCCTGACTGAATGAATGACTGAATGACTGACTGAATGACTGACTGACATACTCACTCATCAACGCAGAGCCGAATTGGCTAATCCTAGAGAAGTGAAATTTTGAAGGCAGATAGGTTTTAATACAAAAGCTTCCACTAAGAAGCGATTTTTGGAAATTCCGCCCCTAAGGGGGTGAAAAATAGGGTTGAAAGTTTTTCAGAGTATGCGAATATCTCGGAAACCAGACATTGTACTAAGTTGAAATTTGGCACATAGATTCTACTATTAAAATTAGTAATAGGCTGTTTCGCCGTTTTTTTTTAATTTTTATTTAAAGGGATGAAAAAGGACATAAAGAAAAGGGGTGATTTTTAAATGCCTCTTAATACGGTAAAAAATAATTTTATAGGAATTTCCAAAAAATGGATTCCTAAGAAAGGGTCAAAATATGATATTCTGTCCAGAAAAAGAGTCAATCCTTAAGGGTTAGGGCGTGGGATTAAATTTGCTTTGATAGTAACGTATCTCGGTAAACACTGAAGCTACAAAGCTGTAGTTAAACAGTTGCATACTTCTTTTAAAATGAAAAAAATTCGTCTTACATTGTTTAATCAAAAATTGAGGATAAGGGCATGAAAAGGGTACTTTTATAGTTGTTAGTTGATATAAGTACTCTCCTGTATACGTGAATATATACACGTTTTTATAGGTGGTGAAATAAGTGTATTGTTATGCGCTCAGTGAAGCATGGACTCTGAGTAAAAAAATATTTGCAATTTCGTTAATTGTATTTTTTTCATAAGCCGTACTAACTGTATTGCCCAGCATTGCCCGTCTAGCCAAGTTCTACTTGTGAAGCTCTTTTATGAGACACCAAACAATGTGGTATGTGGTGACTGGATTCTCTCGATCACTCTGTGTCTCCCGATGGTCTGAGGACGCATAAAAATGACTTTCTGAAGATTTGAATTTCTTTTCTAACGCCCTTTCATACCATACCACACATGCTCCACACAACCTTTGAATCCCCTCATCAAAAAAATTTCACAGAAGGTTCTCAATTTCCAGAAGTTTCTACCACACAGTATTGGTTTCCATATAGCAAGGCATTTGCGAATATTTAACGCAAATATTAAGTAGTAGTTGTTATTTTGCTGGACTGACTATACTATATTTTACCGTACTACACACGTCTATACTTATGTACACAGGTGGGCACACAGTCATCAGTCTGTTTTTACATACATAATATATTGCATAGTGTGTTTTATCGATTGTGAAATACATATTATTAACCCCGCCCGTTGGAACACCAACGGCGCGAAATTTAAATTGCAAAATATAAACTTTTAAGTAAAATAATATTCGTAATTTTGTTAATTTGTTAATTTCAGAAAAAAATGTAGGTATATAAATTTTGATGATACGTATTAATTAATTCAGACAATTTAGATGACAGATTGTGATGATTCCCAATAATAAATATTTTAGTTCGTACCTATGGTATATACCTAACATTTTTCACCTTCTCCTTTATAGACACCTAAACCGTTCATCCGATTGAGATGAAACTTTGGAAAATTATTGTGCTTGCCCCAGGGAATGTTCTTATTGTGGTAGGGGGTACGAGGAGGGGGACACTAAGGGGGCACGAAGGGGGGGGGAATCCACACAATTTTTCCGTAGCGAAGCACGGGTAATACAGCTAGTATATTATAAAAGAACAACATTTTCCTGGAACGCATCGTTTAGAAGTTATCAGTGAAAAACTGAAAAAGGCACAACTTTTTTCGGTTTTATGGTCACCTGTACTTAGCACAAACGGAAAATTGGTGCAAACTGAAAGAAACTCTTTTTATATGCTACTGAAGAGATTGAAACCGTTTCCAGCTTTCCGAGAATTATTTACGCTACAAACCGTATTTTTTTGGACTATTATAAATTTAATTCATTTTTAAAATTTTGTTAGCATTAATTTGTTTTTGAAATACAACGCGAATAAATAATATCTAATTAACATTTTGTTGAGTGTAGGTAGGTGTCAGTTGAAATTGAGATTATTTAAATAATTATTAATTAGGTGTTATTATTATTATTATTATTATTACTAAAATGAAAGCGCTGCCGCTGTAAGTGAATCTGACACCTAGAAATTAAACACGTCGTTGTTGTTTAATTACATTTTGGTAGGTGAGGAGTATGATCAACTTATATAAATGTGGTGGAAATCGCGTAATAATGTAACGTAGGACCGTTTAGTTACTAACTAGGACCTTGGGCCTAAGCACCGCCTCCTAGAGTAGGTACTCTAGCCATGCTGTAACAGTTGGCAACATAGCATAATGATCAAACAGGACCACCACTCCTGTCAAATTTCGTATTTTTCCATAGTGTAAAACGTGAAACGTAGCGTAAAACGCTGACGTTTCCGACATATTTCGTGTTTTGACTGGACTGAACACTGTTGAATGCGGAAACATATGTTCAAAATTGAAAAATAAAACACCCCAGTCTGTAGATTCTGCTCAGAGGACAACAAAACACCCATACACATCCTCTGTAACTGTGACGCACTCGCTCACAAAAGAAATCACGTTTTGGAGCAAGACTATTTTAATGTACCAAGACAGATCGTGAGCTACATGACACACGCTGGCCTTGAGGACGAAACGTTACATTGAAGGATGTCACGATATATCTATTTTGGTTTCAGTGACGCAGGGAATAAGTGGTTCCCTGACATTTTAAGAAAAATAATCTATCGTCTGTTATAAATCTATACTGTATAATAGATCTATTCTCCCTACCTACCCCGCAACCGCGTCATTATTGACGGGTTACAGCTAGTTTTTAATATTGTTGCTCTCTAGATTGTGTGTATTGTTATTTTGGCAACATTAAATTTTTCGAAGCGGGCCGAATGGTTTACGGGTGTAAAATAAAATTTCACATGTGATGTGAAGTGAAGATAGTTTTTTTTTATGGATCGTTATGTGGGCACCATACCCTTGGCAAGCGTAGGACCGAGCGGGTGTTCATGAGTAAAAAGGCGGTGGATGGGGTGTTTGTCTTGGTTCGTGTAGACAACCGACCGTTCTCATGAACACTCGCTAGTTTAGAGGCTTGCGGCCGCCCCTTCGATCGGCCGCTTGCGTGCCCTGCACACCTGCACATAGGGCTGTGCCGGCACTGCTTTCACTGATCCCAAGCAGGATTTGAAAGAGAAACGATATGGGCCCGCTACACGCTCGCGAGTCACCGCGACCTTTTGGTGTTCATGAGTAAAAAGGGGTGCGGATGGAACGCTTGTCTTGACGTGTACGTAACCGACCGTTGTCGCCTTATTACTCACGAACACCACTCGGACGCGACCCATGACGATCATGTGGCGTCAGCAATAGACTTTCCCGCATGAAGCCTCGAAAATTTACTGCTAAATGAATACAAATTCATTATTTCTGGTATAATAATATTGATAAATGATTATAAATTTGATTAGTATTGAAATATTTGAGAAATTCATTTGAATATACAAAGAGGAGAATTCCTAAATTAGAATTATTATTGTAACTCTGTAGCAATGCGAATATTATCGGAATTTTCTCAATAACGAATTTAATAACTTATCAATATAAATTATATTGTATTCTGCCATTGCTACGATCATTTCACTCGTCTGTTTCCAAATTGTACATAAATTCAACCACTCGATTAACTTTGAATAAAATTATTCAAACAGTATGATGATTTTATTTTATTTTATTTGTTTCAAGGTACAGATACAGTATGATATACAACAATACAAAGATAAGGGTAAAAATTATTAACGAAGCAGACCAATTATTATATTATTTATAAGCTCTTTGAAATGTCATTGGCCGATATTAAGAAGAGCGGCCGGGGTCCCCAGAAGAAAATGCGATAAGAAAATTAAAATGTATTGACGTTTTTATGACCTTTTAAATTAAGTCCCAAATCGATCAGGGTGTGCCTCCCCGCCACAGAGAAACGAAGGAGTATTCTATGTACATTTACATACTTACAATGTGATAAAGTATCACATTATTGACCAATTTTTTTCTCGAAATTTCGCCTGCGGCGCCATTTTTTAGTGATGTTTTTATAATGCAACAATTTTAATAGTACCTATTATTGTAGAACGTTTTTACAATATAAAAAAACATCACGCCCCTCTTCATTCAGGCGCACAAAAAAAATCGACTGCGGCGCTATTAACTTACCGTTTTTACGCCACATCTTTACTTTATAATATCAATATTTTCGTGATTTAGAAAATAGCGGGCCCAATGTAACAACGGAGTTAATGAAAAACAAAACAGCGGGCCGTCTTGCAACACTTGCATTCAAATTTCAAACATAATAATTGTTCTAGAAATTTCACACTAATACCTATACGTCACTCCAAAATATGTATTAATATTGCAAACAGGAACTATTAAAATTATAATTACTTTAGTTTTAGTATTAACGAATACAATGAAATTGCAGTTTTGTCACGAAAGGTTAAGGCTCCCGACCCAACTATGACGTCACGGTCATTTCCCACGGCATTAAGGTTCAAAATCGCACGATAAAATGGTAAAAATAGCGTTTTATACATTTTTTGGGGTTAATTTCCGTTCAATCAAAAAACTTTTACGGTTATTCCCTAGATTAAAATACGTACTGTCAATTATAAAAAACATTTACTCCGCGACTTTCGGAAAACGAGTTTCCGTCTTTCGGAAAAAAGATCAGAGATATTTTTCATATATATTTTTTTAAGAAATCTATACAAGTTATAAAAAATCTTTTACGGTTATTCCCTAGATAAATGTTCAATGCATCTAACCAATTTTGTTCCAAAGCATATTTAGTAACGGTTGTCGAGATATAAGGTCTCCCGTTTTTAGAAATTTTTGAAATGTCGGTATGCATACTCTTCACGAATATAATGAAATTGCAGTTTCGTCACGAACGGTTAAATACAACAATATTGTTGAGGTGTTCCAGAAAACAGTTTGTGCAAGAATTAGGAAAACACTGAAGGTGCAAAACACAACACATGTTTGTGATATTAAACACAGATTAATGTTTAAACACACATATTTAATTTTGGGTGCAGTTAAACAAAGAAAGTGAAATAAATTACGTAAGCAAAGTGCAAACATTGCATGATGTTATGTCTGAAATTAATCTTAGGGAACGTACCCATACTATATGACCCATTTTTTACCATTTTTCAGCCCCCTCCCCCCCTCGGTGACCACCTGTAACATATGCCAAGTCCCCCTCCCCCCTAGTTTTCACGTAGTATAGTAATCCATAAATATGGTTTAAATATTTTTTTGGAAACAGAAAGTCGAATAAAATAATCTGTCTTTATTAATAATTAGAGGATATTGACTACGTGACGAAAACCTAAGCCCCCTCTCCCGCCCCTATGACCAAGAGTGGTATTTTTGGACGGGTCACGTAGTATGGGTACGTTCCCTTACGTAGTTATGGGTGTCCGGGATAGGTTAAGAAACGAAGAAATTAGACGGAGAACCAAAGTTGTCGATATCATGAGCCGTGTGTCAAAACTCAAGTGGCAATGTGCAGGACATGTGGCCAGGCAGGGTGACACCAGATGGGCGCCACGAGTATTGAAGTGGAGGCCTTGGACAGATAGAAGGAGCGTCGGAAGGGTACCAAAGAGATGGACGGACGACATTGTCCAAATCGCTGGAGGAATCTGGATGCGGAAGGGTCAGAACGGAAACGAGTGGAAACAGTTGGAAGAGGCCTATATCCAGCAGTGGAGGGAAGAAGGCTAATGAAGAAGAAGTTATTGTGAGATGTGAGCCGGACGGTCTGGAAAAAAGTGTGTTTGCTCAGAATCCACATAAACATTTCCTAAGTATCATAGTTGTGCTTGAACGCTTGGAACAGAATGACCCCGGATCAAGTTGTTGCTGAGAGTGTAAATCGATTTTAGAATGGACTGACGGATTGCTGAGATGTCACACATTCATGGACTCAAGCATATCAGCTTTATGCTGTCTGCTTGACTGCACAAATAGTAATAAAAAATATTAGGGTCTGGTCAAGTTAGCGGCAAACTAGGTCACGGGAGAATGGACATAAATCTCTGACTAGGTGAATGAGTCTACAGGGACGGCGTTTGCAGAGCCAGTCGAATAAATTTGTTGGTCGTTCGGATTCATGAATTAACAAATTGATGGCCCAAGTTAAAAATGAAGTGCAGAATTGTTTCCAGTGCGTCAATGATAAAAAAATGGTAAAGGTGTATGAATTGCATCATTGGATGCAATCACCAGATATTTTGAAAAAAAAAAAACCGCAGGTGTTCTGATCCCTCGAGACAAGAGGTCTAAAATAATGATAATGATCAGCGACCATGTTCCAATGATGAAAATTAAGATGATTTAATAAAATTAGCGGATAAACTTTTGACCAAATTACAACACAACACACTGAATGAACCCACACACACACAAAAAAAGAAAAGAAATGGCAAAAAACCTGGAAAACCATATCTATACGTTGGTCCAGCTAGAATCCCATTGTGGGCAATCAGTCCCATTTTATAAAGCGTATCTTTACTGAGGCCATGACCCAAAACGTCGAATAGCTTATTTTTCAATTCAGGTCCGACTAAAACCCCAGCTTTATGGAGAAGGTCCATAGGATTCCCATATCCATTATCGAATTTACTGGGTCCTTTCAAAATTCCACTTAGCGTTGAAAATGGTTGATCAAAATGATCGACTGTAACTGGATATTTGGGACCTTTCAGTATTCCAAATTGTGTAAGTCCCTTATTGTATATCGCAGCTAATGTCGAATGGGCAAGTGAAGGTTTTGTGATGGTTATTCCAGCGATTGTACTGAGTGTTGATCCAGGTCCAACTAGTATTCCATTCGCCAAATTTGGTGCACCAGTGATTTTTTCGCCTGTTGCAAAAAAATGTTATTATAAGAATGTGAATTTGTCAGTATTTTAGACTTTTCTGCCTTACAATATATACTGAGAATATAAAAGAGACTGGAAGCTTTTGAGATGTGATCCTACAGAACAATTTTAGGAATTTCTTGGAGAGATCGTATAACGAACGAAGAAGTTTTCAACAAAATCAAAGGTGCTCACACACCTGCTCAGTGCAATAGCAGAAAGACGTGCCAAATGGATCGGTCACAGAGTGCGTCAAGAGGGTCTTTTATTTTTATCAGTTGAAGGAATGAACGAGTGGAGGAATTACCAATGAAATAATATCTGGACGACCTGTGCCAGGATATGGGGTTCGACTCATATGAAGAGTTAAAAAAAGAACCGCACAGGACAGAGAAGAGTGGAGAAGGAGACTTTGAAGCTTTGCTGCAAACTAATCGTAACGATTGAAACTGGAGAAGAAGAATACAGAGAAGCGTGTTGGCCAATCCTGCCTCTGCGTTAAAAATACAATAAAGACCGTGGAGAGAACATGATCAAATGGATGAAATAACCATATTAATAGATATTACGTTTAAAAGATATTTTCACGTAATAATTGCCCCGTAAATCCTTTGTTAATATAATTTCAAAGTGCCATTAAATTAATTTATTCTCTTTAAGACTTGGCCACATTCTTTCAATTAAAGAGAAATTATTGGAAATTTATTTATACGCAATTGCGTCTCGACCACTAAATACCATATTGAACCCAATCAAATTAGATTACGAACAATTTGTAGTACATTGAAATTAAATCAAAGCAATTCGTTTTGAAAGGGAAAATGCGTCATTGAAAAGTGTTTTTGATTGAAATGTAACCTTTCTCTTGTCAAAGTGTTGGATTATGTTTTTCGAAATTTATCAAACTAATTATTTGAAAAGGTTTATCATTGAAACTAATATTTGAATTGTGTAAATTATTTCTCGGCAGACTCTATTTCAATGTCTGTATTTTTTTTATCAACTTCATGAAACTCCAGGTATTTTTGAATTACAAAGTTTTAATTGCTTATTTATTTATTTTATTTTATTAATTTTATGAGTTCAAGCAGTTTTTTAATAAATATAAACAATTCAACATTTATTTAAAGTTATTTTTAAAGAGATACTGACAGAGGGTTAACAAAATATTCACAAACGCTACATTTAAAATAAAAATCTGGTTTACCCTCCAGCCAAAAATGTCTACAGCGTACACATATTAACTACCTATTTTAAAAAAGTACAATGAGAGAAAAAAGATCCGGACTCATCGTGTGGATGGCTTGAGCGATCACTTTTTGTAGAGAAACTACCAAGTTCATCAAATCAATATTGTTCCAACAGTTCTCAAGTAAAAAGTGATCAGTTAAACCAACTAGGGATTGTTCGAAAGGTTAGTGGTATACATCAGTTGGTATAGGTATATCAGAAACCCAGGAATGGACTTCCTGTAGACATCGGACGGGCACAAACGTTAACGGGGTTCAAAGGCTTATTAAAAACATATTTATTTAAGAAATCTTTCCCAATAACGTAGGGAGTAGGGATACAGAGCGCCCTTGAGGTGGGAATACCAACAAAACGGCGCTATATAAATAATCAAATTATTATTATTTTTCAATTCGAAATTAAATACATAGGTCAGCAGTTCTTTTATTCATAAAGATGCCGCTTAGGTACTTACCCGAGCCCAAACAGGCAGGCCGTAGTAGGCCGTATTCTAAAATTGAGATATCATGCCTTATTATCAGAAATAGTATAGTCCATCAAGATAGAGATGGCATCTGATGAGGTCGCTGCATGTAGCTTTTTTGTAATCATAGTGGCAACACTTGTAGAATTACAATAGAAATTTCATTGTTGCCAGCACATAAAATTGTGTTTCCATATTATTCCGAGACCATCTCTTTCTTGAGAGACTATAATAGTATATAATATTATTAGTACAAATACATACCTTTCAAACAAATACTCCAACAAAATTTGAACAAGATCGAAAGGGAAAATTACAAAAAGATACGAAATATTCTATTGTCATTAAAGAATCACACGGTTTTATAAATGAAACTTTTTTACTTAGATGCTCCTTTTTAAGTTCTCACATTTTGGTGGTGTATTTGTCTGACCGCTTGCTTGTTCAAAACTTACCTATCGGATTATAAAAAAAGCATTTTGTAGGAAAAAATAAGAAAAGAAATTGAAAATTGTGATAATTAGTGATTTCAAAAAGGATTCTTTCGGTGCCATTTCGAATAAAATATGTTACAAGTAACTGTATTACACAAAATCTCTTATGGCACCTTTTTAAACCTTTATTTTTAGCGTGCATTAAAAAAAAATAAGTGGTGCAAGAAATTAAGCGTGTGAGACACTACTAACTGATTAATCTTAAAAATAACTTGAACACGTTGCTCATTCCACTCAACCAGCTCCCTTGGTTAGTATTCACATATTCAGCATCACTTATCGTCCTGTAGCCATTTTGACTATTTGCATTATACCTAATGTTGCCGTTAGCACTCTGGTATTTCGGGGGGCCATGCTTCATTCTCAGGATTCGAAAGGCCACAGGTTTTCCAACACTTCCATTCGAATAAACTGGCTGACCTATCACACTGTTTGATATATTTGATGGTCCGTTAATCTTTACTTGAAGATTCACTTGTTTAGAGGGAGTAAATGGTGACGGAGAGACAGAATTGGGCTTCGGCTGAAAGCCAGACGATGGTTTCCATCCGTTTTGATTTGGAGTCGATGAGACAAATCCTGTGTTAGTGCTTACTCCAATTCCCACGTTATTAGTTGTTAGTACGTTGTTAGGATTAATTTGATTAGTGGAAGGGTTATTGTTAAAATTTAATCCAGGCACAAAGCCGCTATTGGTTGCAGTAATTCCAGTATTGAAATTCGTATTAATTGTACTAACACTGGGTGTTACAGGCGGGATGTTGAAATTTGTACCAACAACTGGTTTGAAGTCGTTATTATTCGTCGTAAGTGGTGGTATCAAACTATTTGTATTGATGCCAAATCCAATATTACCAATTCCGTTTCCAAGGGGAGAAATTGTACCTTGAACGCTGTTAATTGAAGACACTCCGAACGTATTTAAAACACTTGGAGTTAATGTGTTAATATTGTGATTATTATGAAATGAATTTCCTCCCGCAAAACCCGTATTGATCGTGGTGCTGACACCTAAACCGTTAGTATTAATAATATTGTTATTTGGTCTGTTTATTAAATTTTCGTTGAAAGTTTGTATATCATTATTAGTATTATGATTGTTTGATGTGGGATTACTGTACGTTGCTTGGAGCGCATTGTTTGTGGAAAACGTATTGAAATTGGATACTTGCGAAGGTACTGATGTAGGAACACTGGCAACATTAGGATTATTTAGATTGATTCTGCTACCATAAAGGGTATTAATATTGCCATGTGTCACGTGGAAATTATTGTTCAAATTGTTATTATGTGTCAAAGCTGCATTATTATTTGTCGAAGATTGCGGGGATCCATAAAATTGTGATGGTGAAATTTGTTGATTGTTCATCAAATTCGCAGGATTTCCATATGTGTTTTGGATTGTACTGATTGCTGCTGGATTTCTAAAACCATTGTACGTGGTAAAACTTTCATGAGGTAAAGAATATAAATCGCTGATTGTATTAGGAAATCTGATCAGATTAGGATACAGATAACTGTTGTCTAAATTCTTTTCTGGTTTTGGATACGAATAACCAGCGTTGTTGTTTTGGATCTTTTCTGGTTCGGAATAAGAATATCCAATGGTTTGGATACTTTGAACAACTTGTGGTTTTTCATAGTTGTAACCTTCGTTGAAAGCTTTAATCGGTTCAGGATAGGAATACCCTGGAGAATTTTCTTGAACTTTCTCTGGTTTTTGATATGTGTATCCCTGATTGACTTGTGGACTATTGTAAGTTGTTGAAGGTTTTGGGTACAGATAACCACCATTGTTGCCTCCTTGGTTTGTGTTGACAGGTGTCACGAATGAAACGTCTCCATCATTTCTGCAGCTGAGGACTTTCTGTGGATTAGTATTGAATTGGTAATTATTATTGTTAGTGATTTGGTTGAATCCTTCACCGATGCAGTTATTGTTGCATGTTTGGCAAAGGCCTCTAGCGATGTCATTTCTTTTACTGATTGCGTGCGTTTGATAAGCATTAGTGCTAACATCTCTAATTCTACGTTTACGACCTGGATGTGCATCGAATGGACCGCCTGGTCCGATGAGAACGCCGTTTGGTGGGTGATTGGTTGGTCTTCCACCGCCGGGGACAGGACGTTTGGAGCAGCAGTAGGCTTTTCCTGGAGCACATTGGCCCTGGAAATAAAACGTAATATCTTATAAAATTTACAAGGCTATGGTGGGAAGACGAGGTCAGGAAGGACGCAGCAAAACTACTCCAGGAAACAGATTGGAAGGTCGCAGCAGGGGACAGGAGAGGTAAGGGGAGAAGTCTCATGGAGGCCAAGGGTCGATATGAGTCGTAGAGCCATCGAAGAAGAAGAAAATCTTATACAATCTTGTAGGGATTCGCAGCATGATGAATTCGTTGGTTGAGCGTTCCGTCAGGTTTTCTTACCGTGTTCGTTTTTTCGATTGACTGATCGAGCTATGGCTGGTACCATCTACAGGATAAAGTGTGAACGGTATCAAAAGCTCGATTAAAGCGAAATCAGACTCCCAGTTTGAGTTTGCGATTTCTTTTGAGTTAAGTCCTTCAAAATTTTCAAAGAGGATTTAAGATATTTACCCCAAGGATTGAATTTCCTCCGCATTGGTACTTGTCAATGCATGAGCACTTTCCTCCAGGCCCCGGAGAGTAATATGGAGAATCTATGGGTCCGTTTGGTCCTATGGGTCCTAGTGGTCCGTTTGGGCCTTCTGGTCTGAACTGTGGGTATGGTGGATAACCAGGTCTGGAAATAAAATATTTTTTTAGTTGAATCTCAAATTATTATAGAAATTACGTTGTGTGTTGATTATAATAGACAGAACTATTGTTTATAGACAATTTGTTGACATAAATTCAATGTTTTCACTTAATATTGATAATAGTCAACCAATATGTACATATTTAGACCTATATACATGACGTTATACATGATATACAGCACAATGTACATATTCGTAATTACATATCTACATTCTAAATGCAGCTGGGTTGTGAGCTGACAAGGAATTACATGGACAAAACTATTAGAATTTTACCAATCCGCAAAATGCTCCGCTGAAGATACATGTATTATACTTGTACAATATCTTTCTATTTCCTCACGCACATCTCTTTCGGGGTAGACAGAGACTACGGACATTCATTGCTTCCGTCACATTCGTGCAATCAGTCAAAAAATATCTTCAATTTCTTTTACTCAAAACGCGTCCATCTTTAAGGATCTTGTCGACATAATCGGTCTCGGACAGCCACGCTTTCTCTCGTGCATATAATATTTTGGTCATATTTTCATCATTAATTCTCTCAACATGTGCAAATTGTATAAGCTTGTTCACTTTCATTCTGGTCACTTCTTTCTACTTTTGGAACCATTCATCTCTCATACAATATCTGCTACTAATTTGGTTTACCTTATTGGTGGCAGTGGTCCAAAAATATCCCCTTCAAAGCCCCCTGGATTTGGGTAACGATCCCCGGGTCCAAATTGTCCGGGGATTGGGTACCTATTACCGTCAGGTCTGAAACCATCACCTGGGAACCTTTGATCGTAAGGATATCTGTTACCGCCCACTAATCCAGGATATCTGTTCGGGTAAACTCCTTGATTTGGTCTATTTGGGAATCTGTCAAAACCACCGTCGACTGGATATCTTTCTCCGCCCGGAAAACCGCCTTCTTGCGGGTAGTAATTGACTGCTACTGGATAGCGGTTTCCTGCGGGGTTTCCAGCTGGAAAACGATTTCCTGGATTAGGAGGTGGGAACCTATTTGGGTCGATTGGGTATCTATCGCCTCCTGAATATAAAGGGCGATCAAAGTTTTGCGGTGCGGGTCTGTTGTCGCTTTCTCCGAAGAATCCGTCATCATAGTTTCCGTAGGGATCGTCAGAACTGGAAATAAATGTCCATATTTACATAATTACAGAATAATATTAGATAGTAGGAGTATGTAACAGACAGGACCGTAACAAGGTATTTGGCATATGCCCTCCAATTTACACTATTATTTAAAGTAACTCTGACCAGTTAAAACAAGAAAGAACGTTTGTTCAAAGAGTACATGGTTGGCGCAGTAGCTTGAGATCGCAGTTTCTCAAGCGGGAGGTGCCAGGTTCAAGCCCCGGTGCTGGCGATGTATTCCACACTTTGCGTTTGTGAATGCAAGCCCAGATTATTTTATTTAAAGTTTTTTCCCATACTGTTTTAAAATTGTGTCACATAATACCCCAATGTTCAGAAATCGGTGCGCCGTTAAAAACTAATGCCGCGATCCCTACAAACAAATAATTATGTATGATTAGCCTGACTCTTTCGGGGCACAAAAATTTAGATTTACGGGTAATGTTAGATGGATGGGTGATACTAGGTTTACCCGGGCTTACAATGTTTATTAAGGAAAAAAAACTTGGGTAAATCTAGGGTTGCCAATCTAGCATTACCCGTAACATACACAATACAAAATTACGACTATTCACACTTAACCCTACGATTGCAAAATTTGTAATGGCACCCCTCGAATATTTCACTTGTGTCTCTGTAGAGTTTATAATCCCTGAACCCGGCTCTGGTTACACAATAATTATTTACAGAGTCAACTTTTACATTTAATTTAGTAAATTACAGAGTATTTAAAATTCCCGACTTGGGACAATTTATTAAAAGCCCCAAGGGTGTTCTTTTTTAATAGCGAATAATTAAAAAATTAATACCAACTTGAATTGAAGTAAGGACGGCTAGAAAATTATACCGAATTTTCGGCGGTCCAGGTTTCGGGCACGCTGGTCAAAGTTTTACAAATAAAATTCACCAAATATAGCGGTTTTTAATATCAATTTTGTTTCGCTATGTTTTGGGGAAATTTAACTAACAAAATCATTTACACTAAGCACACACATTTTGCTCTTTGAATTATGCAAAAGATTTAGATCGATCGCTTAAACCGTGTGCTTCATAATATTTTACAGGAGATGTCAAAGTATTTACATTTTTAAAAAATATCTTTGCTTTAAGTATAAAATTTACAATTAAAAAATTAGGCATATTTAAAAGTATACATTCACATTATAACATAATGTACTTATATGAAATAGTAAGTAAATAGTAACAAATAAATAACTAAAATATTTATTGAGTGAATATTTTTTCTTAAATGGTGGGTTTATTGCCCTTGGCAATGTCTGCCAACCAACCATTTGGACATTACAATTATATTAAGATATATGTATTTTATACATGTTCACACAGAGTATGTTAAGAAGACATACAGGGACATAAACGAAATAATGTAAACATATGCACAAAAAAAAGAAATATATACTCAAAAAAATAGGCGATGATGGATGGGATGAAAAGGAAGGAATTAAGGGATTTGAGAGATGGAGCGATTATTCATGGAAAGGTAATGATGCTTCAGTTTGTTCATTCACAATGTACACCAGACCAAACGTACGAAAGTTCACATTACCTACCTATCTCTCCTAAAATTTAAAAAATAAAAGTTAGTGTACACATTTTGATTGGCAAAACAATTGAATGTACAAATATGTACAAATATTATTCTCCCTTTTTATCCTTTCAATTTCTTCCCTTTTCTCAATCTAATTGGGATTGGCCGGAAGAGATCGGAATAGTCCGATTAGCTCGCCCTAGTGAACATTTTTTTTAGCATTTATTCCTGTTTAAAAAAAAACTTTTTGAGTGTCGATGAACTTTTCGGTCCAGCCGGCGGTCAAACATTTTACCAAAAGTCCTGCAATTTTCGGTAAACGTGTAGTTCGGTCTAAATAAAAATTATTTAGTACGGTAAGTGATATTTTTTTAATATAGCGATAAAAACAAGTATCATATTTAACGAGTTAAGCAGTAAAAATTATGAATGGAAATTAAAAAAATATATATATATCAAGTGGCGTTTATTTAAGTTAGAAAAAAAATGTTAGAAAGAATACTGAGAAGCAATTAAAACAAGTTTCAAACTTTACAAATTTTTCATTTCAAATGATTCTGTTCATTTTGAGATTATTTATTCAGTTTTTAATTTTCGTTTCACTTTGAGAAGACTGTAATTGGAATAAAAAAATGAACAAAAGTGATCTCAGCATTCACAAAGATTCGCTCCATGAATAAAAGATGCATTTTTTGAAGTGGATTCGTGGCTTTATACCATTGAATTCTAGTTTTTAAAGGTCTGCTGAAACATGCAAAAATATGAGATGAAAAGCCAGAAAATTGTCAAGGAGTGCGTTCTGGGTCCGTTAAATTTCACCCGGACATTCGCTCGATTGTTTATGGTTCTATTGTTCACCGTTCTCACAAGGTGTGCAGAAAAGTATTTGGGTTTGTGTAATGTGTATGCAAGCCCAGATCCTTTTTGTAAAAAAAATCTATACCTGGGTCTTTTTACTGCCGGAACCTTCTGAGTATATTTATCAAATGTAGATGTAGACGATGTGTAATCTCCGAGTTTTATCTTGATCTGATCCACGGATGCGCTGTTTGTAGTGACAGTGTCTGAATCTGATCCAGATCTTCGATTATCGCTCCATGTCCACTTCTTGTCTTCGGCGCTTATAAGACTCAAGCTGACCAACAGAATTCCAAAATCTGAAACAAGAAGATAATTAATCGTATTACAAGTCTGTCTGGTTATAGGAAAGAGTTTTCCTATAAAAGGGTGACATAAATGGTATAATAGGGTTGCGTGTCTGGTTGATTTTATTAATGAATTTAAATTAAGTTTTACAAATGCTTATATATTAAGGGGTCTATATGCACTGAGCAAAAATGGTTCTATTTTTGCTTCAACTTTTTCAAATTTTGTATGAGAATGTTAGCGCGAAATAAGAATAACGTAAGCGACAAAGTGAATTATACTTTTTAAAAGAAACCTGGGAATAAATTAAAAAATCTAAAACAGAAAATTTGTTAATTGTAATTACTAGTATTTTGGCTAAATTATACTTTTATATCTGAAAAACTAAACGGAAAATCCTCAGATCCCGTAAATTTCAGTGGCGCTTTCGGAATATTTTTTTATTCAAGGAATTTACAAGTATTGTAATTTAAAAACAGCCAATCTGTAGTCCATACTTTCATCTATCACTGTCTTCAGTTTCAAGACGATTCTTTCAGTATTGGCTGAGAACAATTTAGGGCACCGAAGCCAAATGGCAGCATATACGAGTACGGACCTTAAAATATTTATATTAGTGCCGTGAGCAAACAGTTGATAAAATTTCTTATAGATTGCTGATAATGAGGTTCCCACTGGACGATCAGGTGTAACTGAGTGAGACGGCTCTATTTCAGTTACAAAGTAAATATGCTTACTACTGTGGGACAGGTGTATGCCTTGATCTTTCATGAAAACTAAAACGTTCCATTTTCTACGTACGAGTTGAATCACTAAATGGTTTCACTGTCTACCACATAGGGTATGCCACATGAGATGATGATGTGATGATATTTATTTATTTATTTATTTATCTATGGTACAAATACAGTCACAACAGTACAATGAAACAGGAATATGTATTGACAAACCTGACCAATTACATTTGTACACAAATAGCAACACACAAACACAATAACACAAACTTAGACCTATACATACATAGCGAAAACAACTTAACTAAAAGATATTATGGTAATACAATATATGAAAGGATAGGATGGAAATGGAACGAGGAGAAGGAGAGGGAGGGAAAGGAGTAGGAATTGGATTGGGGAGAAATTATCTCGTGAGGTACAATCCCACTCATGCTTAAACTAGATCAAATAAGTGCTATAAAATGGAATACAATGCAAATATATATATATATATATATACATATACATATATACACTCACACTAGGTGCAATATCTCCTTAATGAACTTTGATATGATGGTAATGTTATATATGTAAGTTTTTCCGAAGAAGCGTTCCCCCATAATGTATTTTGTGACTATTGTGAGGACACCTAACAAACGAATTCTTGAACAATTATTTGTTAATTAACTTGTAAAATACGATAAAATGTAGGTATCTTGATTTTGTTAACATAGTGTCATAGTACAAACATATCAAGATTGTGTTTGAAAAATCGTAACTCTCTCTCACTTCTCCAGACCATATTCATTTAGGGTCGGCGGCTCAGATCCTCTCTAACCATTTGCCCCGATCGAGGCAGTCTTCTGGAATAAGATCCAGGTGTTCCATGTCCCCCCTGATGGTCCCCACTATTCACTCCTTCAAAAATAAACTGAAGCACCTCTATCTTTCTCAAAACAATTCCCATCAATAACTCCTTCTTTTCCTATTATCCCATCCCTTCCACTATCCCCATACCTTTTTATATGTATATATTATATGTATTTTTATATGTTTACTGTATTTATTTATTTATTTTTAGTTTTTGCATATATATTTCTTTGATATGTTGTAAATATTATTATAACTATTTAATTTTAGACATTTCAGGTACATTTTTGTACGCACATTATGTTTTTTATTATTTTGTCAAGTGGTTGGTTGGCAGATATTGCCCATGGCAATAAACCCGCCATTTGTTTAATGCATGTCATTACTTTAAAGTTTTTATTTATTTATTTATTTATGGTCTCCTCAACGAATTCTTTGGACGTTCTATCGTTCTTAAAAATCTTAACTGTCTACTAAAAGTCATGAAATGAATCACTCTGGCCCCCGACAGTTCATTCTCCAACGGCTCATCTGTCGATAGTTTAACCTTCAACCCCAAACGTAAACTGTAATTTTCACCAACGAATTCCGCTTATCTTCAAATAATTTTCTTTTTGACTAGCACTGTTTTCGCTATCGAACATTCAATTATTATGTTTCGCAATTATTATGTTTTGCAATTATTGCTTGAAAGCATACAGCGACAGAATGTAGCTACAATTTCATTATAATATGTATGAATGTTTTTGATTATTTTGCGGAAACTTAAATGAGCTCACAGACATTCTCTCTTATTAAAATTGTGTACGACAACAACTTAAGTTTTCTTTGATATTTTGTAATATTTACTCTATAATGTTCGTCTGCTATGTGATG
This sequence comes from Ceraclea dissimilis, assembly GCA_963576895.1. Classification (NCBI taxonomy): domain Eukaryota; kingdom Metazoa; phylum Arthropoda; class Insecta; order Trichoptera; family Leptoceridae; genus Ceraclea; species Ceraclea dissimilis. Next base: position 6,231,214 of record OY756379.1, on the reverse strand, counting down.
TTTCTGGAAAAACTTGTAAATTTACTTTTTCGTTCGATTCGAGATTGGTTAGAGCCCCACCTCTGCTTAAAACTGCCTGTCTTGAAAGGAGAACAAAAACCCAAGTCCGGCGCAAACGAAGTATAACTCAAATGATAGGTAAAAATGAGTGGATTGTATAAATTCAGCAATGAGTATGTTGCAACGACCTTTTAAAGATTATTATTTCTTAATTCCTTCCAGCAGTGGAGAGACCAAGGCTGGTGAAGAAGAAGACGGGCTACCTTATATTTATCATATTATAAGCTTTTAAACCGCAATTGTAACTGTTTAATGCTCCTTTTACTAATACATTCATGTGACCCCTGCAAACTTCGAACAGGCATCTCACACATTAAGCTATTGTTTTCGATGACACCCCCTATGCAGTATTTTTAAACACTCATTTTTACCTATCATTTGAGTTTCAATTCGCATGCGCCGGGCAAGGGTTTTGTTTTGAGCATTTTCTTTTTTTACCACTTTCTATGTGTTCTGTGAGTCTCTACCACTTTTGCACCAAAAAAAGTGTAGGACACTCTGCATACCTGTTGTCCAGTCTACTTTATGTTTGTCTGAGGTTTGACATAAGATTTTACCTCTACCTTAAAGATGTCTGTAATCCCTTAGAAGAGATTGTTAAAAATATAACGAGATCAGTGTAATTTATTGCTCAGACTTAGACCACCTGACTCTTTAGGTCTACAACTAGAAAGATTTATTGCAAAACATCTTCATTATAAATTAATCTATACACCCTTCTGAAAAAACATACCCTTAATAAGGGGAGGGAAGAAGACGGACCTGACAGTGGCGGATCCAGGATTCAATTTTGGGAGGGGGGGCTGAATGTCGTCACATGGTTTGGGGGGGGGCTAAGGGTTTGAAACCCCTAGATTTGTTGTATATAAAGTACTGTCACTCATGGTTTGGGGGGGGGGCTTCAGCCTCCTAGCCCCCCTAGATCCGCTAGTGGGACCTGATACAAATTTATAAACAATGATTGCATTTTTTCTTTCACGATAGAAAAATAAGAAATCGTACAACAAAAATCAAAACAATATTTCGTGACTTCACATCCTAGAACAGTTTTTCACGGTCTTCCAAACAATACCAAGCACGCCGTTCCGAGATGCTTGGGTTCTTTCATTCCAATGGCGCCTCCCACCAAGAATAGACAGAATCAAAATTTGTAAATAGATATGTGAGTTCTACTCGTGAAGCACTTTCGTGAGATAAAGAAGTATAAAAATAAAAAAAAATGGAAGTGTTGGGATGGTATAGATACGTTGAGAGAATGAGTGATTACAGAACGACAAAAAATTATGCATTGATGGCATCCTAATCAAATCAGCCAGATTCTCAAGGACGGTATTAAACATAAGATGAGTATGTCTTCATTGCTGAAATTTATGTAATTTTTCTCATGCTTTTCTCTCACCCACTATACTTGATTGTACTGTACGTGGTTGGCGCAGTTGGTTGAGGCGGCAGTCTCTCATGTGGGAGGTGCTAGGTTCAAACCCCAACGCTGGCGATGTATTCCACACTTTGCGATACAGGCTTTTAGCCTAGTGCAAGGTGTGCAGGAAAGTATTTGGCTTTTTGTATATGCAAGCCCAGAACCTTTTTTTATAAAAAAATGCATAAATGTGGATAGAGTATTCTGACTTGATGATTTGGGTCCTCAAAAATGCAAATCATGGATGTTTTTTCGAAGCATCACATTTTTGTAATGGTGTTTTACGCATTGATTTATAGCGCAACTTGTAAAAGTTCAGATTTATAAATAATGTAACATCGCTTGACTTTAAGTGGGTTCGGATCTCGCCCTAGGGTCGCAGGTTGACGACCCCTGCATATGGGGGCAATTAATTTCCGTGTTTCTGTATTTTTATAATGCTCTTGTGTGCGAAGGCAGGGATGATAAATCGGTTTTCTCAAAAAGTTTTTACAAGGCCTATTTAGTGGTATGATGGTAGTTTAGAAAACAAGTGTCTTATAGGAGGATGAACGGAAGGTGGGGCTTCAGGTGAAACTTCAGGCCTTGTCGCAGCAGAAAATACTTCGATACATATGCTCGCCCTAGTGAACAATTTCCTTAAATGATTTGAGATATACCTATATTATTTTAGTTATTAAACCGCATTTATCCGCATTGCACAGACGGAAATACATTACAGTTTTTTCCTCAATAGAGACAAGAGGCATCTTCATTGACTAATGCAGCGTTATGTGAACTCCCTTGCGGAAGAAGCAGAATGGGTGTTCCGACGCTTACGCTAACACCCATCCCGCTTCCTCCCCAAGGGAATTCACATAACGCTACTTTATGTGAATGAAGATTCCTATCGTCTCTGTTGAGGAAAAAACTGCAATGTATTTCCTTAAAATTGTCGTTTTGTGTGTAAGGTTTTTTAAAGGATCTGGGCACAATAAGTTAAAAGTTTGTGTCGTGAAGTGCACCTTTAAGAGAGATTTGAACCCGACACCTCAAGATTAGAAGTCTGTACTCCAAGCAACTGCGCCAACCAAGAACTCATTGATAATTTTAATTTATAGTGTACCTGTGTAAAATATAAGCATTTGATTATTTTTGGATTATAATATCGTCGCTCGGCGTTCAATACCGCGAATTCGACATTTTGGCGAAAAAGTTTTTTTTGAAGATATTGGTACAGAATGTTAAAATACGCGATTGTGTAAACAAAACGTTCCACAAATATCGTCCAAACTGCTCAAATGCCGTATGGAACAAAACCGCGAATGTGCATTCGGCGCTAACTTCATGCAGAAGCGCGAATGTGTCAGTTCAGCCATAGTGGCGTGTGAGTGAGTACTTGTTTGTTGTTTCGGGTGAGTATTTTTTATATTATAATCGTTTATTTAACTTAAAAATATGTAGATACTGTATTATATTAACTATATTGCAATATAATCTTGTTTTTGTAATAAATACTTGTTTAGAAATTTAGATAAAATTAGTTTAAAACTTATTTACACATTCGCGGTTTTGATATGAACATAAAAACTTTTTACACGTTACGTTCGCGGTTTTGATGATATGTTTTTATTATTGTCGTAGGATATTTTACCATGGATTTTTTTGAAAGTTCTTCGGATGAAGATATACCGAGCGTGAATGAGATCATTAGGCAGATGGGATTTGGTGATAAATTTTTAAAAAAAGTAACAAATAAATCACCAATTATTAACCAACAAAATCATAATGTCACAGTATGGTCCCCTACAGCAGAAGCAACTGAATCAAATACACCACCACTTTTAGCATCATCTCCCAACTCAATATCGTCACTGGAAGAACAAGTCGTTGAACAAGAACAAAATTTTTCATCAATTCTAGCATCGTCACTGGATATAAATGAACTTAACATGGAACCGACTGAACAAAGTACTTTTTCAGATGTTACAAATAAATCACAATATACCCGCAAACGTGATGCAGAACAGAAAAAAAGAATGTCGGGAAAACCGTACTGCGGATTCCAAAAGAATGGAAATAAATGGGTCCAAGATATAGAAAGAAGTGAACGAAAAATTGGACCTCGATGCTCATTGACAGGTTGTTTCAAAGCAGGACTCCGATGCAATGATGTATCAGATGAAGAAAGGCAAAAAATATTCAAATACTTCTGGGATGGCATGGATTGGAATGCGAAGAAAGTTTATATGAAATCACTTATTGACATTAAGCCACCAAAACGGAGAAGAAAAGAAAATTCGACATCAAATTCTAGAAAAAAGTTAACTAAAACATATAATTTGAAAGTAAATGATGATCGAGTACGGGTCTGTCGTATATTTTTTTTAAATACTTTAGGAATAAAAGAATGGACCGTACGGTATTGGCTGGATGAAAAAAATATAAATATCTCAGATCCTTCACCACCTAAGCCAAAAAAGAATCTAAAACATGAAAATGTTATTAGATTTATTAATTCCTTACCTAAAATACCATCCCACTACCGTAGAAAATCTACAAAAAAACTTTATCTTGAACCCATAGTACAAAACGTCAACCATTTGTATTCGATTTATAACGAAAACATGCAGGAGCAAAGGCAAATTAGTGTCAGCAGGAAGACATTTAACAAAGCCTTTAAAAATATGAGGATTGGGATTTTTCAGCCCAAAAAAGACCTTTGTGACACCTGTAGTCAATACAATGTTGGAAATTTAGAACAACATCTCTATGATACGCATATAAAAGAGAAGGATATAGCAAGGAGTTTGAAAGAAAAGGACAAACAGCAGGCATTGGACGGTGAATGTCATACATTTACAGTCGACTTGCAAGCTGTAAAACTGGCTCCACATCTCAGGGCTAGCGGGATGTACTACAAAACGAAATTGTGTGTTCATAACTACACCGTATATAATTTAGCGAACCACCAAGTCAGGTGTTATTGGTTTTCGGAAATAGATTCGGATTTAACTGCATCAACATTTGCCAGCTTCCTCGTGGATATACTGTCTGAATATATTGCAGAAAAACCACTTCCCATAGTTATCTACTCCGACGGCTGCACCTACCAAAATAGGAACGCAGTTATATCAAATGCTCTGCTGGATTTAGCGATAAAAACCAACACCACAATTGAGCAAAAGTATTTGGTCAAAGGTCACACTCAGATGGAGTGCGACTCCGTCCATAGTTGCATAGAGCGAAAACTCAAAAATAGGGAAATTTACCTGCCCAGTCAATATGGACAAGTAACACTGGAAGCAAGAACCAAACCTTTCCCATATCAAATCAAATGTGTATCTTTCGATTTTTTTAAAGATTATTCAAAAGCAGAAAACATGCGTTATGATTCAATAAGACCATCATGTGTGCAAGGACCCGTTGTTACAGATATCAAAGCTTTGTTGTACAGCCCAGCAGGTAAAATTCAATTTAAATTAACTCACGACGAAAATAAAGATTATGAAGATTTGCCTAGAAGACCTCGCACACTGCCATTCAACATTGAATTTCCTAACCTGCACTCTCAACCTTTGCGCATAAAAAAACAGAAATTTAAACATCTACAAGATCTAAAAATATTTTTACCTCAAGATTGTCAAGGATTTTATGAAAATTTAACCTATAACTAACTTTTATTTTATTGTCGCAGTCAATATTGTTTATACTTTTTAAAAATATTTTTATGATTGTTATTCATATTTTCCCATTTCAATATTGTGTTCTCTTTGCATACACTACAAGGTATGTGGTGAGATAGAGTATGAGAGAATAATATTTTCGTTTTTGTTGTTTATTGAATTCTTAATAAAGATTATATTCTACTAAATCAATCGTTTTATATTATGTATCACCAAGTTCAAAACAGCGAATGTAACAACATGTGACCAAATAAACTTGGTAAATTCCGCGAAAGTGACACCGGCGAGACAAGGCTAATTATTTTAGAATAATTGAACATTTGTAATGATATTTATTAAGATAAAAAATGGATTACATTTTTATTTCCTAGTTAGAAGCGAGTCCGTAACTTTTATTCAGTTTATTCGGCCTCCTGTAAAATCTTGGTATTGTTACATTCGCGCTATTGAACGCCGAGCGACGATATGCGATTGCACCCTACTCGTTTTTGATTTTGAATTTTTCGAAAGGCCTATAAAAGTCAGATGTTTTTGACATTTAAAAAAATTACGTTTACTACTTATACCAAAAATGTCATAAAAACATGATAATTTTTAGCAGAGTGCTTACGAAGTATTCCGAAAATTTCAGAAAGACGTATGTACGCTAGGCAATTTATGTATTAGATAGTGCAATTAATTTACACATACATAATTAAGGTTGAATATCATAATATCATCAATGTACTTATAGTGCTTTTTGGAAAAGGCAGCTAAGAGCCAAGAAAATTTCCTTCCAAAAAACAATTTGTTCTTAATGCGTAAATCTTATATTATATTTAGTATAAATTATGTATGTATATTATTATAATACTAGCAACATACCCGGAAAGGACTGGTGACTAAAATTTTATTCTTCTTCGTTTTTATAGTATATACGAGTATTGCAAAATCGCCCGTGTGCGTGCCAGACCTAAGTAAGAAGAATATACGAGTAGGTGGTGCTTACATAAATGTCGTTAAGCTAGGTATATGGGGTTAACTGGAAGAAATCGCAGTTCTGCGATAAGTTCGCCCTAGTGAACAACGTTTTATAATCTGTACTATGTCCATTTTGTATATTTATATGTGTTTGTTGTTTACTTTATGTTTAAATAAATAAATAAATATATCGACATTTTAAAAGAAATCAAAAAGAGGGAGACCTTAAATCTTGACAATCTTAATAAATATGCTTTGGAAAAATAGAGTAGATACATTGAACTTGTATCTAGAAAATGACCGTAAAAGATTTTTTATATGTTGTATAGATTTCTCAAAAAAAAAATGTGAAAAACACCTCTTATCTTTTTTCACACTTCATCTAGGTTGTAAATCATCTCTTGAGACGTCTCTCAGCCTATGAAATATGTAAAAAAATCCGAATTTGGTCAGCCGTTTACTGAATGTGATCGAATCGCAAAAAAAGGAAAAAAATACTCCAAGAGTTAATATTTTAACAGATACATATAGAACATTCGCAGCATTTCTGTTAGCATAGGCATGTATATATTTTTACTGTTTGTGACAATCCTGTATGGTGATAAAGAAAAATGTAAGGAGCCCTTGGGGCGATTTTATCGCTAAACGGCGCCCAGAATAGTCCAATTATTATTATTTTTATAGGTAGTCATTGATATTACCTCATACACACAAACATCTCAATATTTTCTTTATAATATTAGACTGAAATTAGTTTGTCGCCTTCAAAGGAGAATCCTGCATGTCAAATTAATGAAAATATGTACTTCTAAAATAAAAAAATAGGGCATTGAATTAATGTACGTATCTTTTGAATAAATTTACATTAAAAACGAGATTTGCACCTACCTATTCTGAAAATTTTCCTGTGATGAGGGTGCAAAATGTTTTGAATGGTTATCGAAAGATGTCGGGAATGTATGACTTGTACATTTTGATTTATAAATTGAATTGGCAAATATTGTAGTACAAAATGTGATTAAGTACGTTCAATAATTCTTCATAAGAATAAACGTACAATAATTATACGGGAAAGGATAGCATTTGGTGATATGTTCTCTCTGCTTACCCCACAAACCGGGTCATTTTTTTAAACGTTACAGCTAGTTTCACTAGCGGATCCAGGGGGGGCTAGTGAGTGACCATGAGTGACAGTACTTTATTTACAACTAATCTAGGGGTTTCAGCCCCTTAGCCCCCCCCAAAACGTTGAGTTACAGTACTTTTTACCATGTGACGACATTCAGCCCCCCCCCCTCAAAATTGAATCCTGGATCCGCCACTGGCTAGTTTAGCATATAAATGGTTCCAATGTTAGTTATACAATATCTTATGTTACGAGTATATCAGGCATTCTTCTTCGATGACCTTGTCAGACCTTGTACTTTCGCTTGCTTAGTACAGCATTAGGACGAGGTACCTACATCATTTTAAATAAAGACTTGGTTGGGTATTGTGAGATAACCTTGAGAAGTGTTAATAATTGTTATATCCTCGGAATGGGATGAGATGATAGGATGAGGATAGGGATAGGGAGCTATACCAGCTACCTGTATATTACAGGAGGATATAATACACAACACTTACATTGTCATTTTCATACAACAATTTACTTTAATCTTCCAAATTGCATTATCTTTACAGTAAGAAGTCGACAACCATAAACCTACTTCAGAGACTAAATTATGTTTGATTTGGTGCTTGTGTCTCGTAGAATGAGTACATGGTTGGCGCGGTTGGTTGAGGTGGCCTCTCAAGCGTCAGGTGCCATAAAAATAATAAAAAGAACAATGTTATTGGTGTTCGTTTGTGGAATGATATTGCCACTGAATTAGGACTTTTAGTGAATTTGCCATCTATCTCGAGAACCATCTTCTCTAACCAACCTCCTAATATTGTCCCTTTTAGGCTCGGTTTCCTGAAACATGATGGGAACAGTTACTGGTTAGTACACGTATTAAATGGGTTACTTTAAAATACCGATGACGCCAGGTAAAAAATAGCTGACAATATTAACACGCACTGACGTTTGTTTGACTGTACCTGGAGGTAGCGGTAAGCAGTAGCGTAGCGTGGGGGGGGGCGGGGGGGCGGGCCGCCCCGGGCGGCACTTTTCAAGGGGCGGCATTTTCGGGATTTTTTTTAACAATCTAGGCTAGCGTACACAAACCCAAATACTTTCCTGTACACCTTGCACTAGGAAAATTTCACAAATTTGCCGCCCCTAGGCTATCGGCAGATTTCAGAATATACAAGGACGGGGGGCGGCATTTTGAAAAGAAAATGACTGCATCGTAACAAGCAAAGTTCATGCGTCTGTTCTTGTGTTTAAACTTTCATCTGTCTCTGTCAGTTTTTCGAGAGTAACTGCCGCCCCTAGACTTTCGGCCTAGGGGCGGCAGATTTCAGAATTTGCAAGGACGGGGGCGGCATTTTTCAGAAAAGGCTGCAACTGGAGAGTATTCATAACTCAAAAATAATATTCTTCTCATTAGCGGATTCAGACGGCGGATTACCCCCCAAAACAAGTGACAGCACTTTATATAAAACTAGTTTCCGAAGAATTACATTATTACTACATCGTTTTCTCATCATGTCATAAATTTTCTAAAACTACTACATTGTTTGGTAAAAAAAAATCGCCTGCGGCGCTAATAAAATCTGTTGCATTTATCCTATCACTTATCCGATTTCTCTATAAAAATTTCGCTTGCGGCGCATTATACCAGCCCTCTTATAAAATCTAGAATTATATTTTACTTACAACCCGTCGCTCATTTATAATTTTAAATGATCCTTCATCCAAAAAGTTTTAGGTTCAATATTTAAGGAGTTAGGGTTATTATTTCACACATTTTCTAAAAAAAATTCGCCTGCGGCGCAATTCTGGGTTACGTTTGTTTTAGAAAAATAAATCAAACGACCTTGACTACATGACCCTTTTCACTCAGTCTCAAAAAAAGTCGCCTGCGGCGCTGTTCACATTTTTTTTTATATTATCAAAATACCACAAGGTCATATTTTCATGAAAAAAATGAAAAAAAGAATGAGTTTTATGGGGGGGGGGGGGCGGCAAATTTTGCCTCCGCCCCGGGCGGCACAAACCCACGCTACGCCACTGGGTAAACGGATAGCATGAAATCTTACGATAGCATATTACTTTTGTTTTGGGGCAACGATTTCTGTCTCCGTACCGTAGCCAGCCGACAATATACTATTCGTCGAGCAACCGGGCCTTAATCAGCATTAACACTTTGTATGTTTTTTCCCTTGCTCGTATGCATGTAATTTTAATGAGGTCACCGCATTGCGAAAAGCTCGCCCTAGGGAGCAAAGGCTGCTATGTTTACTATCGCTTGTGGTTTAATTTTTTTTAAATCGCTTAGCGTGTATGATAAATTGCATAAAATGTGACGGAATTAAAGAGAGTTTTAAGGATTGGAGTTTTACGTTCTGTTTTCTCTACAAACTTTGCGGTCGAAATCGACAGTTGTTGACGAATATTCACAGTCTAGAATCTTACTTAGGAATGATATTAAATTCTTAACGAAGTGAAATTTCATTAACAGATACAAAGCCCCCCCTCCCTCACGTACCTGTACTCTTAACAGAGAAATACTTAAAATATAAATTTACTAAAATAATCATAATATACACAGAATATTAGAGAGTTATTACTGTTATCTGGTGTCATTTATCTGTTAATTAATTAAGGCTCACGACCCAACTATGAGGTCACGGCCATTTCACACGGCATTAAGGTTCAAAATCGCGTGAACAATTCCATGATAAAATGGTAAAAATAGGGTTTTCCATTTTTTTGCGATAATTTCGCTTTAATCAAAAAACTTTTGCGGTTATTCCCTAGATTTTAATTCATATTATCAGGACAAAAAAATTCACCGCGACTTTCGGGAAACGAGTTTTTGTCTTTCGGAAAAAAGATCAGAGGTGTTTTTATTTTTTTTGAGAAATCTATGCAAGATATTAAAAATCTTACGGTTATTCCCTAGATAAAGGTAAAAATTCAATGTATATACTCTATTTTTTTCCAAAGCATATTTAGTGGCGGTTGTCGAGATCTAAGGCCTCCTTATTTTAGAAATTTTTAAAATGTCAGTATGCGTACTCTTAATAGCGACCTCCTTACCCGCACTTCTAGGCAAATCTTATTAAGAGGTGGGCCAAAGTTAACCTTAAGGGAGCCCCAATAGAAAAAAGGGAGAGAGGTGAACCAAATGTAACATTAAGGCCTGGTTGCTCGACGCATAGTATCCTCGGCTGGTAACGGTAAGGAGACAGGAATCGTTGCTCCAAAACAAAAGTAATATGCTATCGTTAGATTTATTCCTATCCGTTTACTGTTGTCGCCATGTCCAGTAAACGTATAGTGCCGATGTGTACTGGCGCGCTTAACTGGTAGATGCGTTCTCTCTTACCTAATATTGCTATCACGTTTTCGCGCCTAACAAAAAGTGAAACGCCAAACAAAACGTAAGTGCGTGTTAATATAGTTAGCTATTTTTTACCTGGCGTCATCGGTATTTTGAAGCAACGCATTTAATACGTGTACTGATCAGTAACGGAAATGGTAATCTACTGTTCCTATGGTGTTTCGAACAACCGGCCGGCCCTAGGTAAGTTTACAGAATGTGTTTGCCTTGAGTCATCTGATTAGATAATCATATAAAAATATTTTTATTTCCTATTACGGAAACGTATCCAACAACTCTACCAGTACCGTAGTTTTATAAATTTCCTCAATTTTCTCTACCGACATTAATGTTCAATCTTCTACTCTTGTCAATTCAATTCATGCATACAGATTGTACTTAGGAAAACATAAAAATAAAAGGATTTTTCCACTCTGCTTTCCATATTAAATGTATGTAGATTGTAGGTACATCGCTACATGTTTGTTATGCCACTTTTCTCATTAACTTCCTGAATACCCATTAGATCATCATACAGCGTGTTTTAAATTTCTTCCGATTCATCATTTTCGTCATTGTAAAAATTTACAAAACATACGCGGCTTCGAAACAAGAGTTGCACATTAAAGGACTCCCACGAGCTTATGTCCCTCCGGATCCCCGGGTAGCACAGGCGCATATAGCGTCCTCTTTACCCGCACTTCTTGGCAAAATATTTTTAAGAGGTGGGCTCAGGGTTAGCCAGAAGATAACAGTAGATAAGAGTTGCACAGTTCGCACAAAAAAAATCCTCAGAATCAGGGAGTAAAACCCTCAGAAAAATAATAAGCAGGACTTTACGCTACAGAATAAGAAACACTAAGTTCAAAGAAATGTGTTAAATGCAGGATATTATCAACGGAAAAAAATGGACTCTCGAAGATTACCACAACATGTCCTACATGAAAAACCAGAGAAGATGCCTTGAAGAACCCCAAAATTTGAAAAGACAGCTGGGGCAGCGACAGCGACTGGGACAGCGGTTGTGTGTCGTTTTGCCTGGGTACCCCGAGGCGCTAGTTTCGCCTAATAATTAACTCGTTTCCGGTATATTATTGGTCGCGCATATTCAACTGTCAACGATTTTTGGTTCTGTATTTTACATTGTTTTTATTATGTTGTTTTTGAAATGCAGTTGAAATTTCGGTCTTAAATAAATAAATAAAAAACTTCTTTGGGCTAGTTTAATAGAAGGGCGTTTCCTGAAACCAACCAGCCTTTGGTTTTTTAATGACTCATCGTAATAAACCCAAACCTTTTTTTGTATACTTCACAGTAAGCTAGAAAAACTTGTGTTGTAAGTCGGCATCGGGATCGAACCCACCTATTTGACAGTCAAGTGTGTCACTAACCCAACTTGAATCAAGTATAGGACTTCCTGTATAGGGTACCTACGTAAATAATACGATAGTTTTAGTAGATGACTATCAGGAGACCATGAGAGCACAAGGGAAAAATAATCTTTTTAATATTCATAGAAGTACTTTGCTTCGTTATGCATAACAAGTATTTTCACTTACCTACTGACATACCTATTCCCTCTTTCTGTGAGAGAGGAGACGTATTGTTTGCCGACTAACCGACGTTGTTACTCTACTTAATTCTTGCTCTCCTGGTAGAAAATATTTTAAAATTCTATTGCAGTGACTTTTTAACGTAGATGTGGAGATTTATTTGACAGTATGTGGTAAATTCCACTCTTTTACGTCAATGTTTTAAAGGCGTGCTTGATTCTTGAAAGGTCCTTTATCATATTGGAGTTTTCACCTCTATAAAACATTGCCTGTATCTGAATATCTGAAAAATGATGTGTTCACAGTACTTGTTGAAGAGCAAACCAGAGATCATTGGAATGGGAGAGCAGCATAGAAAAATATTTTAGTCGATCATAATAAGAAATTTTCCCCATTTTATCTATTTCACTCTAATCTTATTGTCATATAACGGTGAATGAACAGTGAAAGAGCCTGAAATATTGATTCAGTAAAATCAATGGTTGATAGGGTTGTTCCCTTTAACTGATGACTCTTGGATGCTAAAGAAACGTTAGTGCCTAGGTCAATTTTAGTGAAAAAATATATTCTAGGGAGTGCTCAGGATTCGCCAGGAGGGCTCCTCCAAATTTAGAGGATTTATGATGCATATTTGCATGCATATTTCAACCATTTTATGTTGCGTATAATCCGGTCTCTACTGATGAGCAAACTACCTACTTAATAAAATTTCTGTATCAGAATTTCTTATGCCATATTGTTTCTTATCGCATGAAATGATTACCATAAATGTAGTATCAAAATATTGTAATACTCGTAATATACAGAGATAACTGAATGTATGGTATAATGAAATGAAAGGAACAAAATTGTACAACAAATCGTTGTATCTTGCTTGTTGGTTAAATAAATTATTCGCGACAATTTTCTCGTGGCTGCCGCGACGAAGTTACCAATGTGCAAAATATATTCTGTAAAGCATAAATCACTTAAGACCATAAACCTTGGAAGATAATAATAATCTCGTTTGTTGAAGTTAAAAATTAGTGTTCTTTATATTTATTTATTTACCTGTACATATTTAGGTAAAAACCTAGTTTGAGATTTAAATTGACTATTTTGTTGCTTCTGGATTTCATATAAACCGTGTGTACTACTTTTGTTTTGATCGACGTTTTGATACTCCTGATGGTTTTTGAGTCTAACGAAAAATAGTGTCGACACGTCAATCGGACAGTTCGCCCGCAAATCAGAAGCCACATGTTATGTTTTCACTGTGAAAATCTCCACGCGCTCGACTGTTAATCCATTGAGCGCGGGCTCGATCCCCGATGTCAACTTTCTCCACTTCACGACACAAGCTTTTCAAGCTTACTGTGAAGTGTACAAAGGTGTATTTTAGTTTATTTCAATAAACCCAGATTCATAAAAAAAAAACTTTCTGCCTACTCTGAAGGTGTCACCGAATAAGTATTTTTGAAACGTATGTATGAGAAGACCGGAATGAACACTGTATGTTTTAACTCAATTTTAATGCATGCTTGTGGGTGACAGTGAACTTATTAACTTTTACTTACCTCTGTAGCTGTTTTCTGTTGTGTGCTTGTACGTCTAATAAAATAAAATAAATCAAAAGTTTGACATTGGCGACATCGTGAAGCTAGAGAAACTTCAGCAATTACGAGGAAGGCATAAGAAATAACTGGTGATTGTAGGAGTGTTATGGTAATATAATATCTAATTGTATTATTAGGTATAACAATATAAGGTAATAATATTATATTATACTACCCAGCCCCGGCCCCGGCTTACTAAACTCTGAATAAATACAATATTATTACAAACGAAATATTATGAGACTCTGAATGCTACACGACGCCTCTGTTTATTGACTGAATAGTCCAGGCATTTTGTACTCAAAATGTTCCCTAGAGGGGAAGTTGTGGAGTAGTTTTGACTTATCATCATCAGTGCACTGTAGTGGTTCGACAGCCCGTTATGGACCTTTGTCTCCCTTAGCATTCGGCCGCCACCTCCCATAGCTAGGCCTTTAGGGTACCTGAGGCTAGAATTACATTCGGTATGAACAACGAACATAGTTATATCGGTGTCGCCTGCAGTTTCGAAGCCAGGAGATGTAGGAAAAGAAGAGAATTAATAGCGCCTTCGTAAATTTCTTATTTCATAACAAATGTAGGGCAGAACAGCGCCGCAGTCGAGTTTTAATTTCGTATCTTCCACCTATTTGCCCTCTCCCCCCCTTGGCTAGGGGCCCCAGGACAATACCGAATCCGAATCTATTTGTCAAGAAAATTTGGCGACGGAACGCTCTAAAAAACTCATTTTCCGCTGTTATTTTTTTTCTCATAGCTCGAAAACAATAAATTTTTTTGTGAGATACCTATTTAAAATTATATCGATAAAATTACCTCCAATTTTGGTGGCAAAATTTTGCTCTAAAATAAATAGCAGTGGAGGTGTCAAGCTTCAAAAATTGGCAATATTTATGTATTATTCTAAATTGTGAGATTCGGAAATGTATGAACAATAGTTGACTAGATAGGTAGGTAGTTAGGTAATGCTTGATTTCGTCAATAATGCTTACAATTTCTGAGACACATTATTTTACCGTGATGTACTTAATCAGAAAATGTGGGAAAGTTTTCAAGATAAATATGATTTAAAAATAAAGTGATATCGCACTATATAATAGCGGAGGTTGACTGTACCAAATAGGGTAGTCTTAAAATACGGGAAATTCAGAATATCGAAAAACAAACATAAAGTTAGACTGCACATTTTGCTTCTCTCTTTGTGTCAGTTTATTTGTATGGAAAGATGTGCTGTTAATAATAAACAAATAAATTCATTACTTACTTGTAATTTACCCTATTCATTACTTTAATTAAAATACATACAAATAGTTCGTTTAAAAGGAATTACTGTATCAAAATGCATGCATTCCGAGCAGCATGGATGTGCCAAGGGGGGGAGGGGGGACAGCTGCCCTACCCGAGAGATTGGAATAGGTATATATGTTTTTATACTAAATGATAAAACCTCACAAAAAAATACATTACTACCACACATTTTTGCATCATATCAAAATTTTTCTAAAATTTGTATGAAAATCCATCAGTTTCATGAGAAAAATTGCCTGCGACGTTATTTACGCGTTTTTCTGCTATAGTATATATTTTTTAAATTTTGTTGCCCCACTTAACTCCGAGGCTGGCGACGCCCATGCCGAGCAGTGTCGTAGCATGGGTTTCTGCCTCCCGGGGCGGAAGCCAAATCCGCCGCCCCTTTATCTATGCGTTTAAATCCAAAATGATCGAAAATTTAAAGGGATTTTTAAGAACTTCGAAGCTGTAGTGCGACAACTAATGTCCAATTAATTCAAAGTGGTGAATGCAGTAATAAAAATGTGACCGAGAAAGGACGACTACCTGTTTTATTTGCACTTATGGGTCTGGCATAAGAGCGAATAAAGCAGGTAGTCGCCCCTTCTCGCTCACATTTTTATGACAGCGTACGCCAGTTATAATTGATTCAACTTTAGTATTTAGATATTGAAATGGTGTAAAAAGATAGAAAATAACCCTATTTTTTTTAGTTTTTAATGAAACGAATGTTTTTTAATGGATTTTTGAAAATTTTCCCTAAAAATACCGCCCTATAAAAAGTGCCGCCCGGGACAGATCGCCCCCCCCCCCCCCCTCCCCCCTTTGATAGGGCAATGTACAGCTTTCCCTGGTAACCATACAATTTGAGGAATTGCGTGTAACATGAATTACGCTACGGGCGATGTTTTTACAAAATAAAAATCTTAAATATCATTCTGTTTTTGAAATAAATTCTTTTTTTAAAACTAAAGTAAGTACATTCCTTTTCCAACGCTTTAGCACTATAGCGTGCTTGTACAAAGATGTGGTTTATCGAAAGCGATATTTATTAGCGTTTATTAGCTTCGTCGTATAGTAATATTTTTTTTCCTAACACACAATATTATTGTTGCACTATTAATTATTGCAATGACACATTGCTGAGAAGATGAATGATGTTTGTAGTCATGGAAGTTGTGCGAAAGAAAAGGGTGCATAAGAGGGTTTTTACGTTTTTTAATGACAATTAAGTTAAATAAAAAAGTTTTACGGAAATTCACTGGATTTTTATTATCACAACAAGACTGAATTTTTCTTTGCTACCGTCGCGAAACATTGTTTTTCTTCAAATAATTTTCAGAGGTATTTTTCACATTTTTTTCAGAAATCTATACAAGATAATATGAAAGATCTGTTACAGTAATGCACGTTCATTGTTTCTACATACATTTTTTTAAAAATAATATTTAGTAAGGTTGTCGTGATATTTTTTCTAGAAAAGTACCCGGGAATTGGACAGCTAGCAAAAGTTATTAAAAATATTTCATTTCAACTAAGGACAGCTAAACAATTTATACGCTGGACGCTTGAAGAAAACGCTACACTACCGCATTTATGAACACAACCTTTGCTGTCACATCGCTTTTGCTTTGTAGGGAAGAATGGATTTATGTTCGCACGCAAGACAATAGAAATCTTAATGGTTATGGCGTATAACAAAAATAATGCTTTGAAAATATAAGAGAATATTCATACACATACTAAATTACTATGTTTTCATGTTTTATATTTCGACGCACATTTCTAGCAACTACGTACTCGTACATATTATTATGCTCAGACTAAATATAGGATAGACTGGTCGACAGTTGTTTAAAATGTACAACACTTTCTCCAAAAAAATGTTAGAAAAGAGGTGGAGACATTTGGCTATGAAAAAGGCAGGGACTGAAGTTGCCGCAAAACTAATTCCATACATTCTAATCGTTAGGTTGCCAACCTTGTGGCAACATAATAATGACATCCCTACTCCCACTCCCCCCCCTCCCTCAAATTTACTGGGACAATTGAGGTGGTCGGTAGCCTGGTTGGTTACGCGCTCGACTGTTAATCCAGTGGGCGCGGGTTCAATCCCCGACTTACTCCACTTCACAACACAAGCTTTTAAGCTTTCTGTGAAGTGTATACAAAGATGTATTTAGGTTTATTTCGATACACCCAGATTCATTTTAATAAAAAAAAACTTAATCACCTAGTATAATTCATATTTGTCTCATTCGCATAGAGTATTTTTAGTAGCAGTTAAAGGGAGATAGCACGAGTCTACTCATACAGGGCTTAACCATGTCATCTCTATACTAATTTACTCTGAGATATCATGTACCTATACAATTTGGCTGTCATACGGACATTAAGTTATTTTGTAATTTACTGATGTTTAAAAGTTTGCTAAAAATTTGAAAAAGTTGAAGTAAAGCATGGAAACGTTTGGAAAAGGCCGGGTTGACTGTAAGATATTGCCTTTGCATTCAGTCCGCCTTTTGGCACACTACCATTGTCTTGTTTTTGTAACTATGCATATTTTCTCTGGACAATAAAGATTTATTTATTTAATGTAAACTATACACGATCCATTGAAGTTTGCGCAAACATTTTAAACAGTAAACTATGACAGACACATTTTTCATATAAGGGAAAAACAGTGGGATGTTGTTCAGTGAAAGTGAAAATAATGAGTATACAAATCTATTACGTAATGACCCGTATTTCCATATTAATTGGAATCAATATGGCAAGGCAAACATGCTCATAACAATATTGCTATTTTACAAATAGGATTGCTACAATAATTGTAGCAATAATTGACCGACAACTATACATAATTAGGAGCAAACACAATGGAATGTTTATTCATATTACACATTACTACGATTGCGGAGGATTCACACCAATCAAGGCTTTCAATAGAATACCTCACCAAGGTCGAAAAGAGTTACAAAATAAACTATTATTCATATCACAATATACCTACAATAAATGTAGACTGGGATCTATTGATGTTAAAGAGCCCTACAATCTAAGTTCCGAACGCTAAAATATGATCTATCTGTTTTTTAATCGAAATGTGATTTAAATTAAAGTTAACATAGTATAGAGAGAAAGATATATAAAAAAATGTTTCCATAGGGTTGCCTAGTAAAATCTTGCCGCGGCCCCCGAATAGATCCCCTGCACGTTTTTTCCGCATTTAACATACGATTAACATGGGAATTAGGAATATGCTAGAAGATAGGAGAAATTAAAAATTTGATGTGGTCGTTAGCCTGGTTGGTAACGCGCTCGACTGTTAATCCAGTGGGCGCGAGTTCAATCCCCGATGCCGACTTACTCCACTTCACAACATAAGCTTTTAAGCTTTCTATGGAGTGTGTAAAGATGTATTTAGGTTTATTTTAGTAAACCC
Source organism: Ceraclea dissimilis (assembly GCA_963576895.1). Lineage (NCBI taxonomy): Eukaryota > Metazoa > Arthropoda > Insecta > Trichoptera > Leptoceridae > Ceraclea > Ceraclea dissimilis. The sequence continues at coordinate 6,212,757 of OY756379.1, read as the reverse complement.
AGATTCATTTTTATTTAAAAATAAATAAATTAGTCAATGACAAAAATAATCCTTACTAAATTCTCTACAAAAAATTTACCCGCAATGGCCGGTCTATTTTTTTTTCATTTATTTATTATCCAAAAAAGCACTATTTAACAAAGTAAAATATAGGCAAAAACAAGTACTGGATTTTATTGCCCCATTAGGCTCTGTTTTGGGGCAATACTAGCCCACAATTTAATAGTTCATGACCATAAAATAAATCCTGATTTTTTTTTAATTGGTTTGACAAGATGATACACATTTATAATAATGTTCACTAGGGCGAACTTATCGCTATACAGTGATATCTTCCAGCTAACATCTTGCTCACTGTAAACCATAGAAAACATAATAAATGAAACAGCATAACACTCTCACTGGCTGCAACTGACATTTTCATTTTTTTATTGGAAAAAAAGTACTATGTAACATTTCTCTTATTATGACGCAAGCGCATTGTTCTGCGCATGTCTATATTATAATGTTTCTACGAGATACATTATTCTAATAAATCAATGGGAAAAATAGTTTTTCTTCTACGTACTGAGGTACGTTATAATATCTTCACTTTTCTTAGTTTTCTCACTACAGCGAATATTGTTAATGTATTATTTATACATACTTCAGAATACCTATAATATTATGTATATTTTATCGAACTTTGCAAAAAAAATGCTTAAGAGTCTATTAACTTTAGCACGTAAAATTGTGTCAGAAAAATTAGGATTGCTCAGCTAATTCTAAAGGTATAATAATGCTTAAAATATAGATAAACGTTAGATATGTTTGAGTGACTCTAGTGGTTAGAAAATCAATGTGCACTGTTAGTCCAAGAGCCCGCTGCTTAATTTATGACGTATCTGTTTTTTGATCGAAATGTGGTATAAACGATAGCTTACCAATAGGGTATTACATCGCACTAGGGTTGCCTATCAAAATCTTGCCGCAACCCCCCCTGCGCCCCCCGTTAAGGTCCCTCTTCGCGGTTTTTCGCATTTTATAGGAATATGGTAAGAGATAGGAGAAAGTAGTATAAGAGTCACCCAGCAACCCACTGCTGCCCGGAGAAGCGCACGCATAGCCTCTCGCAATGCGTAACGCGTTGATTTGCTTTTATCATTGTACATCGCTGACACGTGCTTATCTCGCTCGCTTTCTTTATTTTTGAAGATGTGAATGATGTAATTACTGCTACACGACGTGATACAATGCCGATTATACGTATTATTACTGTTGTAAGGTCGCTAACGTGTTTTTGTCTCATTCATATGTTCATGAAACATGGTATGATACAAGGATTTTGTTACATAGCGCGATACAAGATTGATGTTATGTGTAATCGGAGTTGTAATATCGTTTGCATGTTTTTATCTCATCCATTTCATCCATTTGTCAGGTGGTAAGCGACTTAACAACGTGTTATATAGCGTAAAACAGTGTTTAAAGTAGATGAATATAATCGCTTTTCGCTCCCGGTTTCATTCGACCTGCACACGCTGCGGCCGTGAACCGAGGTAGTTCTATTCCCGTTCTCTCGCCTCCCGCTAGAGGTCTCTGCGCTGTCTAACCCCAGCGCCGCTACCTCTCGCCTACCGCCCCTGCCGATGGCTTGTCTAACCGAGCCGAAACGTCGGGCCTTTTTCAAGGCCATGGTACGCAGAGTACCCAAAAACAATATGTTCATTATATTATTCCCGATCATATATATATATATATATATATGTCTTATATATATAAACTTTTAAACCAAGGTCGGATTCGGGTTCTCCTGGTCCTAATTAGTGATCCTGAGTAGAAATTTTTTAATTCTGCGACATCACGGAAGAAACGAATAGGTAGAATTCCTCTTGGAAATCTACCTAAAACTACACCTCGATATTTTCTGTACATTGTTTTCTTCTTTTTCTACCACACATTGTTTTTTGTCTCCCTTGGTTCCTACATGGTCAACTTGATGATCTCTCACGGTTGTACAGTGTACACCTGTGTCCTAATAAAATAACCTTATAAACAAATCCTCAACAATTGCACCATCATTACCATACAAATCTCTTTAATCGTTTGCTTATCACTCAGTATTCTGTCACTGTTTTGTTTATTTTCTGTACATACATGTAACCTTGAGCTATTATATTGTGGTTAGTATTGCCCCGGAACAGGCTATCGCCTAGTGGGGCAATAAAATCCAGTACCTTTTTGTTTGTATTTTTACTTTGTAAATCTTTGGATAATAAATAAATGAAATGAAATGAAAAATATTATTCTAGAATTGTAGACCCATTATAAAAATGAGTCGTTGAGATGTTAGGGTGCCTTCCCACGACAAGTGAATCCGGATTCGTACGCGAATCTGGATTAATCCCTTCCGGATGGATGATTTCGTGCACGGGGTATGGGGAAATAGTTCCCTATTTTTATAATAATATAATAATTCATTGTATTAATATTTTTAACTTTTTAACTTTAACGTTGTAAATTTTGAAAATATCTTGAGTCCGTTGAAGCAATAAATAAATAAATAGATAATATAATAAATAGATAATAATAATTATCTCTGTCATACTGTTGAATATATACTAATTCTGTTTTTGTGTTTAAAAATTAGATCGATCAGGTACGAGAATAAATTATTGTCTTTACACCAATATTAATTGTAATTTAGTAAAAAAAAAATAAAAGAAAGCATTGCCTGCGGCATTAATTAAACTTGTTTGTGGGTGATATTTTTTAAAGTTTGTCACACGGAGTTTTTGTATCTTGTATCACGCGTTATTTTTCAACACCGGTTTTTCTCAAATTAGCTGCTAATCTCTTTCAGTCCCGTTATGGGCCCGCTACACGCTCGCGAGTCACCACGACCTTTTGGTGTTCATGAGTAAAAAGGCGTCAACGGTCGGTTACGTACATGTCAAGATAAACGATCCATCCGCACCCCTTTTTACTCATGAACACCAAAAGGTCGCGGTGACTCGCGAGCGTGTAGCGGGCGCATTATGTGTCGGGGTGTACATTATATTTTATTTGTACGGGAAAAAATGTCTACCATAACTGGAAATTAGAGAACCCATTAAATAATTTATTTATTTATTTTTAATATTATTAATGTCGATATTATCAGAATAAAAGAATACCGGCCCAGTATCAGTGCAAAAATTGTGCTGTTTCAGGTCCGTGGTATTAGAAAAATATAATGATTGGTACCTTAAACTTTTTTTCATTTTAAATAAAATTATAATTTCTTTATCATTCGTGTGTTATTTAGACTAATAGATTAGGTACATAATTTTTGAAGGGAGACATTTGAAAGATTGGCATCATACTGATAAAATGCACCACATGGACTTATAATTCTATGTAACAAAATTCCAGAAAAATTAATTCAATAAATAATAAGAAAATATAATGTTCCCCACTCTATGGCAACTGGGGAATCTAAATTTATACATTATTTATTTTGATTTTATTTTTCGAATTATGCGGGTATGTCTGTCTCCCTCACTCTCGTTGTATATTGTAACAGTACGAAACCCATAAGCATATTGCTCAAAATAAATAAACCCCACAAAAGTCGTACAAAAGCCACACAGGATTTTTTTTAGGGATAAAAGCACAAATTTAATTGAATTTTGTAAATAAAATTAATTGTATCGATTAGTATTCGAGTAAATTATATTAGGAACTAGAATAGATTAAAAAATACGAATAAGCAAGCGGATCTAAAATGGGATAGACAATGATTTCAACATTTTATAAATAATTCATCTACTGAAATCCAACTAAAAAGTTTAAGCTTTTATTATTTGAGGATTTTTTATTGGTTTTTAATCATCTGTAGACCATATTTAAGGCACTTGGAATCGTCAGGTTTACAAACACAAAATCAAATGCAATAAATCAATAAACACAACAAAAAAGAATGAAAGCAATAAACACATAGACAATACAAAACTATAACACATTTGTGGTACAATTTAATGCAGGTCTGGATGTAAATTGTCCAGAACTACATTAAGTACGTCATATTTCTGAAGGGTTTTTGTGTTTTTTGGGGTTCATACTACATCATCGTAAATACTCCTATGGGTTTTTCTTCGGAAACCGTTGTGTATACACGCGCTGAAACATGTAAGTAGGGTTGTCAACATTTTTTCAGCTGATTATTCCATCTGCATCAATAAGTAATTTTAAAAAGTTATTGGAAGCCTGGTTGCTAACGCGCTCGATCCTCGATGCCGACATACCCCACTTCACGACACAAGCTTTTAAGCTTGTTATGAAGTTTACAAATATGTATCAGGGTGTAATTCGATAATTTTATGAAAATAAAAGAAAACATACACATTATCTTATTGTTCTTGATATCAGTTCTTAACTCTTTTTTTGTTGCTTCCTTCATTGTCCCCTCCTTTCTTCCTCTTCTTCTTCCTCTTCCCATGCTTCCTCCTTCCCTACCATAAATGTTTTATAGATATAAGATATATATTTTTAACTATGTAATGTAATCTATTTGTTTTGCGTGTGTGCTAATTGTGAACGGATGTAATTGGTCTTGTGTATTGATATTTTTGTATTGATGTACCTGCCAATGTTTGTTTTTGTGACTGTATCTGTTCCATGTGCAATAAATAAATAAATATCTACTTATCTATTTAAATAAAAACTGTCATTTTATGAACTGCTTGAATTTTATAATATTTTTATTTGCTAGAAAAGTGTGGTTTTCTCAATTTTCAAATTAATGTAAATTACACACTCATTCGTCAGTCGAAAACTGCAGGCAATGATATAATTCTTAAACTACGTTTAAATTTTACAAGTGAAGCGGATTTGGTTGATATTTTCTTAGTTGTTGCCAAAAAAAAAATATATAGTATTTTGCGATCCATATATTTCTTGCAACTCACTTTCAATATTATTATTATACTCTAGTACGGTTGACAACCCTCGTTGTTAGTGAATATATATCCGAAAATATATCGAATAATAATTATTTTTATTGTAAAATTGTTACAAAAATATACAAATTACCCGACTAGCAAAAATTACAACACGTTATTTTCAGTTAATGTAGGTAGCTACATGTTATCAATTTAGTATCATATTCTTGTATTATGTATTTTTGTACCTATGAATAACTTTTGAATCAGTATTAATTTACAGTAAGTAATGTTAAGAGTATGCATACCGACATTTCAAAAATTTCTAAAAACGGGAGACCTTCTATCTCGACAACCGTTATTAATTATGCTTTGGAACAAAATAGGGTAGATGCATTGCACCTTTATATAACCGTAAAAGATTTTTTATATCTTGTATAGATTCTCAAAAAACAATGGAAAACACCTCTGATCTTTTTTCCGAAAGACGGATACTCGTTTCCTGAAAGTCGTTGAGTAAAATTTTTTTTTGTACTGATAATATGCATTAAAACCTAGGGAATAACCGTAAAAGTTTTTTGATAGACGCAAAATTAACCTCAAAAAAAAAAAAAAACGCTATTTTTACCATTTTATCATGCGATTGTCACGCGATTTTGAACCTTAATGCCGTGGGAAAAGACTGTGACGTCATTCCTGGTGCCAATTATATAGGTAATACCTACCGATTCGGTATAATACTTTAAGTAAAAGTTAATGTCGCCGCCACACGCTTGCGAGCGTCTACGAGTTTTTTGCGTTCATGAGTAAAAAGGCGTCAACGGTCTGTTACGCAAACGAGCCAAGATAAACGTTTCATCCACACGCCTTTTTACTCATATACACAAAAAACTTGTGGACGGCGACAAATGGAATATATATGTATTACGTTTAATAGTTATACTATAGAAAATGAAGTAACGTAATAAGCTAATAGGTACATAAATATATACATAATTATATTTTTTAATAAAACGTTTTTTATTTTGTGAGAATCAACACACACACACACACACGCACGCACGCACGCACGCACGCACGCACGCACGCACGCACGCACGCACGCACGCACGCACGCACGCACGCACGCACGCACGCACACACACACATAATTATATTACACATTTTGTAATTATCAAACTATAAATTAACATTGAAATAATTGAAAAAAAAGTTTAATTTTAATTAAAATACATTTTAAAATAGAGAAGAAGAAATAAAATGAAAAAAACTGTCTGTTTGGGATGTTTCCTAAAGAAATATCTACGTATATGTATATTGGATTCAACACTTGTATTGCAAGTTATCCAAACGCTATGGATTAGACGGATTCATCTGGATTCATCAAGGCGTGTCCGCGGATTCACAGGCAACCTATTTCCCACGATCCATGCACGTCTGCGATATTACGTACCGCCATACAAATCGCTATGAAAAAGTCTGTAGATTCACGGACTCACTCCTTCCCACGGCATGCGAATCTACGGACGAAGCAGGATTCACCTTCCGTGGGATATAGCCATTAGAAATTGCGAGCGATCGTAATGATTTTTTCTGCTTACGTAAATATAGGAAATAAAGGATACATAATGTTGTAACACTTGTAACATTATTGTAACTATGTATTGATTTGTAATCTATTCATAAATGAATGGAAACTGTGTCAATGTAGGACGGAAGTGATGTTACAAGTTATAAGCATTGTAATTCTCTGATGTAATTCAAATCATTACGCATTTTATTATTAGGTACATCTTTCCTACCGTGATGCATTTCTTCCGTGGTGAGCAGAGAGGACAAACTTTTATGTACACGCAGTGGCGCATTCAGGAATTTTTCCGGGAGGGGCACAATCGGTGGACCTCCGTCTCCCAATATGTTTACTCCCCCCTCCCCCTCCCCCCCTCATCCTTGAATACTGGCCTTATTCTTATTTTACAGCCCTGTTCTCTCCGCCGCTGGACATAAATAAATAAATCTTTATTGGCCAGAAAAATATAGATAGTTACAAAAACAAGATAATGGTAGTGTGCTAAAAGGCGGACTTATTGCAAAAGCAATATCTTACAGTCAACCCGATATAAGCCTCTTCCAAACTTTTCCATGCTTTACTTCAACTTTTTCAATTTTTTAGCAAACTTTTAAACATCAGTAAATTACAAAATAACTTAATTCAAAGTTGTCATCGGCGCAGATACAAAAGGTATGACAGCCGAATTGTATAAAGTTAATTTAACGTAATACGTAGTTACCAATGACGTACTAATATTTTGAATTTAGAATAACCATTTATTTTTCAGCATTTACAAGTTTTTCTGAAAAAAAAATCAGAGGTGTTTTGCACTTTTTTTGAGAAATCTATACAAGATATAAAAAATATTTTACGGTCATTTACTAGATAAAGGTTCAATGTATCTATCCTATTTTTTTCCAAAGCGTATTTAGTAAGTTTGTCGAGATCTAAGGCCTCCCGTTTTTAGAAATTTCTGACAATATGCCTACTTATAACTAACCGTCCACGACCCACTGAAGTTGATGGAAACATTTTTCACCGCATTCAAATTTGCATAAACAAGGGAAAAATCAAGTTTCACAAATTCTTGGATGAATGATCCGAAAGCATTTGTCAACATAGTCGCCTGTTTAATAAATCAAAGTCTTCAGAAGATAAAACATTGTTTATCATCTTAATTTTATATCAAATTTATTTGAGGTTGTTAAGAGTAGGCATATTGACATTTCAAAAAAAAAAATCTAAAAACGGGAGACCTTATTAGATCTCGACAAACATACTAAATATGGTTTAGAAAAAATAGGGTAGATATATCGAACTTTTTACTAGTAAATGGCCTAAACGATTAATTGTATCTTGTATAGATTTCTCAAAAAAAATGTGTAAAACACCTCTGATCTTTTTTTCCGAAAAACAGCAACTCCTTTCCCGAAAGTTGCGGAGAAACAAAGTTTTTTTTTGTATTTCTAATATGCATTGAAATCTAGAGAATGACCGTAAAAGTTTTTTGATTGAAGCAAAATTATATCCAAAATGTGGAGAAAACGCTATTTTAACCATTTTATTATGCGATTTTGAACCTTGATGCCGCAGGAAATGACCGTGACGTCATAGTTGGGTGCCCAGCTTTAATTCTATGATATCAGATTTATTTGCGGTTGTTAAATTCTTGTCTATACGAAAATTCGCGATGCAGGGAGATTTCTCCAGAATAATAATTTAGAATTTAGATTTCATAAATGCAATGTTCTAAGAGTGTTCTACGTATCAATATAATAATTATAAGCTTACTCAATGTAGGTATGTCTGTCGCATTGTATAAATATCTGTGAAATTCACTGGTCCTCATTTTTACAAAATTTTACTTAACTTCACTCCGTTGATATTTTTTTTGTTTTTTATTTGTCTGTGCGCAAACTTTGTCATCGATTTTTCCACCACTTCCTGACTACGCAGAAACTTTGCAAGCGTATGTAAACTCGGAGACAATACGATTCTGTGCAAAAATGCCAAATGGATCAGCTTTCTCCATATATCCCTCCGCACACCAGTTAGGCGCCTTTTTATTCGCTCTTTCAAAGTTACTCAGACGGCCCCAGGGTTAGCCGGAAGACCACATCCTAGCAACACCGTCCGGAATGACATTTTCAATCATCAGCTTTCTTTAGAGAAAAAAAATGTAGGGGGTTTCAGGGGGATCCAAGGTTCGTACAGGGTCATGCAGTCGACAAATATAAATATATAGGCTGTCGCCTGTTAAGCGGGCTCTTAAAACTAGTGGAATAATAAAATCCATAGGTAGTAGAAGTGAGCTGGTTGATAGTAGAAAATACTATCAGGTAATAAATTAAGATGCAGCGTATACAAGTCTTAGCGTTGTATTGTATTATTAGCGGAGGAAACTTTGAGAGTGCGCTTGATTTCAGACGTGAGGGGCAGGGAACAGGTTAAAAATATCATTTATTATTTATTTATTATTTCTCACATATGTATGTATATATTTTCTTGCTTTATATGTATTTTATTCCATTTTTTTCCTGGGGATAACTGGAAGAAATCGCAGTTCTGCGATAGGTTCGCTCTAATGAACAATGATTTATATAATCTGTACTATGCCCATTTTTTTTACGTTTATATGTATTTCTTGTTCACTTAAAGAATAAATAAACATTTGAATTTTAATGAAGAAAAAATTAACTCCCACCATCCTGGCGTATCTGTTTTTAAATGGATATGTGAAATTAAATGTAAGTTTACATAGTCATTCATTGCATTCAACCCTATTGGCCTCTCAAAATATTGTCGCATCACTCAACTTTTCGCATTTTTTTTGGGAGTATGAAAGGAAGTAGTCAAGGACAAAAATAATCTTTTTTAATTATCTACAAAAAATATTCTATAAGTACATTTTTTTCGCACGACTAGCAGTTTACTCGTAATGGCCGGTCAAAACAACAGTAAGTAACTGTTTATTGGAAATATAATTTATTCACACTTAGCTGTATAGAAATTAACGTTAATTATTTTAATAAAAAACTTTAAATAAATAAGAAAGTAAGATATCCCTAGGTTGCATCTTACATTATCTGCTCCTTATCACGGTCCTGTGTTCCCCGATTAGGAAGACAAATCTATGGCAATAATTTATTAGATTCCAACAGAACTGTGTTCTATGGTTGAAGGTAACAGGGGTGCCAACTTTTTGAAGCGAAACTGAAAGAATACACAAGTTAGGGCAGATTTTTTTTCCATCGTCAAGTGCCTATATTTGTTGTAGGAATAATTCCACATTCCTATCTTCTTGTTCACGTCCTAAAATCTAGATCAATGATCTATTGTAGAATGATAAACTAAAATAAAATATATAAATAATACAAAAGGAGGGCTTATTAATTGATTAATGGCAATTTCTGCCAGCCAACCCAAACGTTCACCATCCTGTTGGGAAATGGAGCATCAGTTAGCTTTCCATATTTTTGGTAGTCTTCCTAAGAGACGATGTCTTAATCCTTCTACACAATTTACGCAAAATAAGCCTTTTTTTCTGTTTTCGATAATACAGATTTAGATAAGTATTGAATCCATCATTATTTTTTTTAATTAAAAGATTCTTGTTTTATTTTAAGAACTTCATTTGAATGTATGATTTAAACACAAGATAATTTTTCGGTTCTACTTTATTGTAAAACGGCACCATAATTATCAAGCTGCAGTTTGATAATGGTCTAAAACACCGAAATGCATCTCTGCCGTTTTAGAACAAAGCAGAATCAAACAATTATCTTAAGTTTAAATCATACCATCATTATTTGTTTTAAGTTTATATTTTTTTGCTAAAAGTTGCGAAATATTAATTTAGAATTTTTGTAATGTTTTTTGCTATAATAAGTTGGCAACCCTGTTTAGTATAGATAGTTCCTCTATTCCTTGGGAATTGTATCAGGAAATGCATAATGAATTTAGTATTGAATGGTTCATTGGATTAATCAAGTAACTTGCAATTTAGAATAGGGATAGGATAGGGATAGGGACAGCCATTGGAAAGGATATTGTTGTCTATCTCTCTCTCCGTGAGTTGTATATACGGACAGGGGATTGATTCCTTATGTCAAATATTTGGAGAGGTGACAGAATAAAAAAATAAGAAAAAAAAGTTTAATGAATGCATGTCAAAAATCATCCGTTTTGGAGATATGGCCTTTTGAAAATTAAAGCTAGGGACCCAGCTATGACGTCACGGTCATTTACCGCGGCGTTAAGGTTCAAAATCGCATGAATAATCGCAAGTTAAAATGAGCGTTTTTTTTTTAACATTTTTGGTTAATTTTTTTTTGAAAAAGTATTTAAGGCCATTCCCTAGATTTTAATGCGTTAGAATATAGCAAAATTTGTTAATAAACATGTATTTATTATTTTTATTTTGATGATAAAACTGTTCTCGACAGGTTCTAATGTTTAGCATCTGTGAATTTTTTCGGACTCCAAATCTGGTATATGACTGTATAAAAGTCCTTTCTTGGTACAAAACACAAGTTTACTGAAGCGACAATTTATATTCGCAGATTTTGGCAAAATAGTGTAAAAATTACCCAAGACAAAATAAAATAAAAGTTTAACAATTTGAGAACAACTGGTATAATCCTCTTGCGCCTTTAAAACAGAAGAACAACGCTTTTACGATTTCTATTGTTTCGTAGCGTGCATTTTCCATATCATTATTGTTATTATTTCTTATTATTATGTTGTTACACATGATAGTGGCGTACCTATACCAACCTACACACACACATAAGTAGAACCGGATTATATGCAACTTAAAATGGTTGAAATATGCATGCAAATATGCATCATAAATGCTCGAAATATGCATCGAAATCACCAAAAAGTACCAAAATATGCCAAATAAATTATAAAAAATACAACAAATTACTGCTATTACAAGGTTTTATTTTTATTTAATATATGTTTGGTATTGTTCGGAAGACCGCAAAAAACAGTTCTAGGATGAGAAGTCATAAAATCTTGTTTATATGTATAAAAATGATTAAGTAGGTAGTTATTTTTTTATTAAATAACATTATTTACTTATTAAATTTTCAACTAGACACCAACATTTTTGTTTTTGAAATCGTTTAAATTTACATATAAATACAGTAAAATTTTAGAAAATGTACCAAAATATGCAAGTTCAGTATATTTTGGTCGAAATATGCAAAATCCTGTAAGTACTATAAGTTGCCAAAATATGCAAATGCATATGCAAATATTCAAACGCATGTAATCCAGTCTCCACACATAAGTATTGTTATCTTATTCCGTGTTTGCATCTAGAATGTTCTATGTAATTCTAGAACTCATATTGGTAAGTATTTACTATTGTTTAATTGTTCATGTTAATGGCAGATGTTATCTCCATATTACTACTACTAGCAGTGGCTTAAATAGGGAGGGGGCCGAGGGGGTCCGCCCCCCCCCGAAATATCAAACAATGATGTGCCAACTGCTATAGAAAGATTCCAGGTTCATCACTTCACCCATCTTTAAAAAAAAAAATAGCTGCGGCGCTTCTTTTTTGTTGCATTTTTAACACAACACTTATTATGCCAACCTAAAACACAACCTTTCTCACTCACCTTCACGAAAACATTTCGCCTGCGGCGTTATTACCGATTTTTTTTTGCTGCTACTATGTTAAAATTTTAATTGCCTTCCTCAGGAGTTTTTTCGCCCCCCCTCCCTAAATTACAAAAACATATATATGCCACTGACTACTAGGTACCAATAGGGTTGCCAGTTCGGTGCAGTAAAAAAACCGGTAATTTTTTTTAAATTTTTGCCCGTCCTTCCCTATAAAAATATTTTTCTGATACGTATGAACATTGAACAATTTGCGTCTCATGCCAAATTTTTGAGGATAATGAGCTCTATAAAGAGTGATATTTTCCCATTAGGAAATATAAAAAATTATCCTTTCATATGTAAGTAAGTAGTTCAAAACAGAGTTCAGGTACCTAGGAAGACGTATTTAATATTAAGTTTGAAAAATGATCAATTAGCCTATACAATTGCTCGTGTTGAACTTGCTGATGTCCGATCGAAAAAACAGGACAGTCCTTCGTCCGGTTTTGCAAGATTTTTTCGACCGGACATATCTTATAAAAACCGGACTGTCTGGTCCAAAGCCGGACATCTGGCAACCCTAGCGTTGCTTATCTTTTTATACATACCAAGGTGGCGTCCACTTCTGGAGTTGGACATAGGCCTCCTCCATTTCTTTAGGTAACCCTTATTTTTTCGGTGTATTAGGTGGAGAAAAATGTGAAGGAAATGTTCGGTCAAATCGATTTAATAAATATAATGCTACCCTATTATACAACATTAAACAGTTTGAGAAACGCTGGTTTTCTCATTACTATTACTATTATTACATCTCTGGAGTATGTGAAATTCTAGTACTGTTGAATTGCTATTTACTATTCTTATGAAAATGTGCGCGACTATGACGGTGTGTTCGCAATGTAATGCCTCAAATTGTGTTGCGAATTCTCCTGGCTGTAGAGTATAAAATAAAGAAATAAATCTTTATAAGCCAAAAAATGTTCACTAGTTATTAAACAAGGCAATTGTAGTGTGTTAAAGGGCACCCTTATGGCAAAATAAATACCATTGAGTTTACCCTGGAAAAAAGACACAACCCACTTGTATATGCCTACACAAAGAAAGTAAATAAGCTATGGAATAATGTAAGAAGATTTCTAAATAAGTACTGATATTTCAGGCAAAACCCTTTGATTTTTTTATAGACTGAGCCTAATACTTTGATATCCGTGATAGGTGAATGTTTCCCAGTATTAGGCTTATGAGTTTATATATAAATCATGAATGATAGGACTCTTCTGGCTGATAATACTGAGAAGCGCTTAGAATATAAAATAAAGTCTATTTTAAGTAAATTAAAATGTATTTCTCCAAATTATAGGTTTTAACTTAATAATCTTATTTCAAAAACATCACTTATGCTGGATTTCACCAACTTTTTAAGTGACGAATAGCGGAGATATGAGCCATCTAGCACAAATTTCACAAAACAAAAAATTGAAATAGGAACCTTGTTTCTTGATTTTTCGGGTGAACCGTGTATAGATAAACTTGATGACGTTTCGACACTCCTACTGGTGTCTTCCTCTGTGGAAACCTTCAACATTTACTGAAATAGGAACCATATATTTTTGCTATTCCTTTTCTAAAAAGTATAGATGTAATCCAGCATGAATGTTCTTACATTCTCAAAAACGACTATTTTTTATGATCCCAAATGACGATTCAGTCTCAGTATTTAGTGAGTACCTATACATTATCGTGCTTTGCTACAATTTGGGTGCGATTGTTTTAACACCGTTGTAAGTAAGTGTATACTTAAGATGCACTTAAACATTGCTTAAGTATACTTAAGAGTGTGCATACCGACATTTCAAAAATGTATAAAAACGGGAGACCTTCTATCTCGACAACCGTTACTAAATATGCTTTGGAACAAAATAGGGTAGATGCATTGAACCTTTATCTAGGGAATAACCGTAAAAGATTTTTTATATCTTGTATAGATTTCTCAAAAAAAAATAATTAAAAACACCTCTGTTCTTTTTTGCGAAAGACGGAAACTCGTTTCCCGAAAGTCGCGGAGTAAAATTTTTTTTTGTACTGATAATATGCATTAAAATCTAGGGAATAACCGTAAAAGTTTTTTGATAGACGCAAAATTAACCCCCAAAAATGGAAAAAACGCTATTTTTACCATTTTATCATGCGATTGTTCACGCGATTTTGAACCTTAATGCCGTGGGAAATGACTGTGACGTCATTACTGGTGCCAAGCCCTTAAGTATACTTAAATTCTACACGTTACTATATAATATGTTGTTTCCACTTACTTTGTACTCACTCTTATGTAAATACACCAGTTTACTTATTTACTTAAGCGAATTGTTTCTAATGACAATACTTTTATGCACACGTTTAAATACCGTACCGTTTTAATACAATGCAAGTATAAAATATATAAGATACATTTTCTGCAGGGATAGCGTATAAGAATGCTGCATTTCGATTCACATTTACACCCTAGCTCCGAGGCTCATGCATTGAACCTTAGTAAATGACTGTAAAATATTTTTTGTATCTTGTATAAATTTTCCAAAAAAAAATGTGAAAAACACCTTTGATCTTTTTTCGGGAAGACAGAAATTCTTTTCCGAAAGCCGCAGAGATTATTTTTGTACTGAAGTTAAAAAACGATATTTTTAACATTTTTTTTATGCGATTGTTTATGCAATTTTGAACCATAATGACGCGGGAAATGAACGTGACGTCATAGTTGGTTACGGGACTTCATTGATGTTTAAAAAATGTTTTCTATAAAAAGCAATAAAAAATAGCGCAGCAGGCAATTTTTTTTGTGAAACAGTTGTATTTTGATGGATTTTTTATACTAATTTAGAAAATTTTCACATGATGAGAAAATGTGTGGAAATAATGTGAGGTTTTATCATTTAGTACGAAAAATATATACCTATTCCGATCTCCAGGGAAACAGCTGCCCCCCCTGTCCCCCCCTCTGACGACGCCCATTCTAATGTGTATAGTATAGAGGTACACTTGCATCTGAGTTATTATTTGTTGTAATTCCCATATGGTCCTTACTTCAAATAACACAAGTATGAAGATTGATACTTTCTGCAATAGATAACAATGCTGTAATAGAAGGAAAAACAAAAACCTTAGTACAGACTTACCCTCTCGTACCGTAAAGGTAAAATAATAATATATAATAGTAGTTCTAATATCGTCCCTTGAGACTGAGGGTGAAACGAAACGAAGAAATTGAATATACTATGTAATATATTTTATTGTCGACAATCCGGAACACTCGAAAAAAGGTAAAAATGAAAATACTATATATGTATTTAGTTTTAGAATCCACAATTAGTGTTCGAGGATTTGCACCCTCATCATCAGGCGTTTGTCAATAGAGTATTATTATAATCGTTTATTGTTCCAACAATTGTTCCATTAACATTTACCTGCGGTGCTAGTCAAACCAGTCTTTTTTTTAAATGGTTTATTATACATATTAAAAATTACAAAAAAAGTCAATCAATATTTGCCAAACTGCAAAGCAGTTTGTTGGCAGTATATTCTCTTATTCTATCTTATATAGAACTTATCACTAAGTAACAGTACCATAATTTCTCACAGCAATCACAACTCCGCAACCCATCTTTTTAATTCTTTTTTTAGTTTAGTTTTTTTTCTTATTCCTTTTAATTCTTTTGGTGCTTTGTTGATTAATTTAGGTAAGATATGGGCCAGACGTGTTCTTTTTCTAATATCACGGAAAATGCAATATAATCAGACGTACCAAACATATATACCGTAGAAAGACCATCAGGTTACCGCTAGTCCTATTTTAAAAAATTGTCAGCACTGCTATTTCTTTTTACCTATATTTCACCACTTTTTTCACTCAGTCTAACAAAAAAATTTGCCTGCAGTGCTATTTAATCTGTTTTATGCCACATCTACATACCAATTTTTGCTGCCCCCCCCCCCCCCTAGCTTCGAAGCTGGCGACACCCATGATAGTGAATATTGCATTGTCGTTGAAAAGAAGCGTACGGAAAATTCCAGTGTTTCAAAAAATCTTGATGGCCGGTTAGTTGTTAAAAGTTGGTTTAAAAATAAAATTATATTGAAATTCCCGGTAGACAATATTATCAAAGATAGAAGTAAAATTTAACTTCAAAAAATGCCACTCAGTATCATCAGGTATGCCATGCTACATTTTTTAGCTTTAGCAAGTTTCACATCAAAAGAGCAAGCTTTTACAGTATGTTACTAGCTTTCACTCGATTGCATTAAGTTCATATTATTATTACTATAAAATGAATGCATATTCCTTCACATAGTGTGCATTAAATAATACTGTGAATGTGCATAGTGCATACTCGTATATGCAGAGCTGGGCAGAAAAACGTTAATCCGTTAATCGTTAATTAACGAAGTTAACATTTTGGTTAACGATTTAACGCTTTTCTCGCCTCCAAAAATTGTTAACGGATTATTTAACTTTCGTTACATTTTACTTCCGTTAATTAAGTCCGCTAATATTTGATTGTTTGCATAGACATCATCCACTGGAGGCGCTGGCATTAGATAATCC
The DNA here is from genome assembly GCA_963576895.1 of Ceraclea dissimilis. Classification (NCBI taxonomy): domain Eukaryota; kingdom Metazoa; phylum Arthropoda; class Insecta; order Trichoptera; family Leptoceridae; genus Ceraclea; species Ceraclea dissimilis. The sequence continues at coordinate 6,196,085 of OY756379.1, read as the reverse complement.
AAGGGTTGTATGGGGTTATGTGTGGTATCGTATGTGGGTTGGGAGTTGGAAAACAAATTTCACTTTGTTGGGATATATCGCGATAGTGTAAATGTGATAGTAGTTGTACTTATGTAGTTCTATTTCATGCCATTTAACTGCATTTTTTTACATTAACGCTTTAACGGATTAACGTTAACTTCCGTTACATTTTTCAAAATGTAACGCTTTAACGATTAACGAAGTTAACTTTTTAGTTAACGGATTATCGATTAACGAAGTTAACTTTTTGATTAACGGTGCCCACCTCTGCGTATATTATGTATACATAAGTTTCATGTAATGGGCTCATATTGGAAAAATGCACATTTTTAGCTTTTGTTGGATATATTGTACGAGAATAGGAATGTCAAATTACATGATGGAAATCTGGGCATCGATTCATAATATTATTAGCCTAAAATCAAATTTAAAAAAATATAGGCCAAATAACCCCATTTAACGGTAGGTATATCGGCATTTAAGTAATTTATATTAATAAAAAAACGGGAGATCTCGACAAGATTACTAAATATATGCTTTATTGGAAAAAATAGAGTAGATTCATTTAACCTTTATGTAGGGAATGACTTTAAAAGATTATTTATATCTTGTATAGGTCTCAAAATGTAAAAAATGATGGTCTGGGTTCGAATCCCACCCGGGGTGAACTGAAATGGCGAATGTTTCTAGAGTGTGAAGTGATCACTTAAGATAGCCGAGGTCAGTCGTAAGCCCGATAATGTTCATCCTTAATTGTTCTACACTTTTGCAGTAGGAATACCGTGTTTTATACGCTACGGAATGTACGCTTTACAAGGATAATTTGTAAACCGAAAGTTCTACTATGAATCAGCCATGTCAAGCATGCGGCCCACTGAACATTTTCCTGTGGCCCGAATAAATTTTGAAAAGGGCCAAATAATGCGGCCCGTCCGGCCAATAAAAACCGAAAAACCGAAGTAGGCACTTCCCCGTTTAACACCAAGAAACCAGAAATTTTGCATGTCGAATTAATGTTTAATACTTTTTTGTAATGTCTTTTTTATTGAAAATATTATAACTTGTCCTATAATAGTATTTTTTTTCGTTAAGATTTTCAGTAGTTTGTCCAGTTTCAGTTGTTTTGTGGCCCACCTATAGTCTATGATTTATTTATTTATTTATTTTATTAATCTTACGAGTACAAACAGTTTTTCAATAAGCATAAACAATTAACATCAGCAACAAATACACCAGCGAAGACTCAAGGATTACCAAATTATTTGTGTCACAAAAGCAATTCATTTTTAAAGGAAATCTTCATGCTTTCGGCCCACTAGTGGCTTTTCGTTTCGGCACTAGTTTGACATGGCTGTTATAAATCAGAAATTGTGTAAAATATCGTCGATTTATTGAAAGACATCGATGCATCATTGACATACCTGAAGAAGTCACTAACTCAATGTGGAGTCGAAGCCCTTTTATGCCAGAGTTGAAAAATGTGTTTTATAAAGTGAGAAAACGCGATGAATAGAAATAGTTTTCAATGAGTGAATATTTCATAAAATAATGTTATAAATTCCACACAAAATCATAGAAAGATAGATCACTATAACATTATATCAGCTTTGTGGACTGTTATAAGTGAGTAAATTTATTTATTTACAATCGTACACGGCTTTTAGGCCATTTGAACAAAGTATATTGCAAAAATCACAAAAAAAAAATCAATAAAAACAGTCAAACATTTGCGCATTACACATAATTCACTAATTAAAAATTTACATCATAACACAAAACCACACAAAAACCATATTCCGATCAAAAAAGGAGACATAGCAAACATAATCTTTCTAACTGACAATCCCTTCTGTCTCATCCACCTTTTATATATTTATAAACACCATAATATATATTTATATAATAATAATATTATAATATTATTCCAAAAATAAAAAAAATAAAAAAAAGGCACAATGCTTGTAATTTAGGCCCCGCGTTGAGCCTAATCCTGTGATATCCATGATGTCTGGATAGGTGAATTTTTCCCAGGCTGATGAGTTTAAACATGTGAATTATGAATGATAACATGTGGACTCTCCTGGCTGATAATACTGAGAAGTGTGTTGGCAAAGTCATGTCTCCGCGTAAAAAAATTATAGGTATTTATTTAGTTATTTTTTCGTTTATCATAAAATTATATGTCTGTATTGTGTATCTCTAACCTATTGTCACAAGTGTTTGGTTGGTAGACACTGGCTACGGCAATAAACCCGCCATTTTTTCAATTAGGGTTTTTTTTTGTTTAATATAATAGCATTTGACTGCATAGGAATCAATTCCATTCTTTCAATATACAAAAATACTAATTCAACATGAGGTCAGTTATTTATGAGCGAAAAATGGCAGATTTTTTATATTTCTCTTTTCACCAACTGTCAACAATTTGATCTTAGGTAATTGCTACAATAGTATTAAATAACTTTTACAACCATTAATCATTATGCCTCATCCACACGCTTGCCGAACGTCCACAATTTTCGTGCTCATGAGTAAAAATGCGTTAACGGTCGTTTACGTACACGAGCCAAGACAAACGTCCCATCCAGTGGCGTAGCGTGGGTTTGTGCCGCCCGGGGCGGAGGCAAAATTTGCCGCCCCCCCCCCAAAAAAAAACTCATTCTTTTTTTCATTTTTTTCATGCAAATACGACCTTGTGGTATTACAAATGTGAACAGCGCCGCAGGCGACTTTTTTTAAGACTGTGTGAAAAGGGTCATGTAGTCAAGGTCGTTTGATTTATTTTCTTAAAACAAACGTAACCCAGAATTGCGCCGCAGGTGAATTTTTATTTAGAAAATCTGTGAAATAATAATCCTAACTGCTTAAATATTGAACCTAAAACTTTTTGGATGAAGGATCATTTGAAATTATAAATTAGCGACGGGCCGCAAGTAAAATATAATTCTAGATTATACAACAGGGTTGGTATTATGCGCCGCAGGCGAAATTTTTATAGACAAATCGGCTAAGTGATAGGATAAACGCAACAGATTTAATTAGAGCCGCAGGCGCTTTTTTTCACCAAACAATGAAGTAGTTTTAGAAAATTCATGACATGATGAGAAAACGATGCAGCAATAATGTGATTCTTCGGAAACTAGTTTTATATAAAGTGCTGTCACTTGTTTTGGAGGTAATCCGCCGTCTGAATCCGCTAATGAGAAGAATATTATTTTTGAGTTATGAATACTCTCCAGTTGCAGCCTTTTCTGAAAAATGCCGCCCCCGTCCTTGCAAATTCTGAAATCTGCCGCCCCTAGGCTGACAGTCTAGGGGCGGCAGTTACTCTCGAAAAACTGACAGAGACAGATGAAAGTTTAAACACAAGAACAGACGCAGGAACTTTGCTTGTTACGATGCAGTCATTTTCTTTTCAAAATGCCTCCCCCCGTCCTTGTATATTCTGAAATCTGCCGAAAGCCTAGGGGTGGCAGATTTGTGAAATTAGCCTTGTGCAAGGTGTACAGGATCGAAAGTATTTGGGTTTGTGTACGCTAGCCTAGACTGTTTAAAAAAAATCCCGAAAATGCCGCCCCTTGAAAAGTGCCGCCCGGGGCGGCCCGCCCCCCCCGCCCCCCCCACGCTACGCTACTGGTCCCATCCACACGCCTTTGTACTCTTTAACAAAAAAATTGTGGACGATTGGCAAGCGTGTGGCGCTAGAATTAAATATAATAAGATATTATTGTGCATTCATCTTTTAATATCGCGCATACTCGTACCTTTTTATTACTTAGTTCATTTTTGCAGTATATGATTCTCTGAAATCTTTTCTGTCCTGGAAAAACGCAGTCGTGATATTATCTTTCCTTCTCGTCAGCTCGTTTATAGTACCCTATAAGTAGGTTCCTGGATATTATTATCACTATTGTTTGTATAGGTTCCCGGAGAAAAACCCATAGGAATATTGCCCACGATGTATAAACCCCAAAAAAGACAATAATAGTATTTACTTTATAAATTTATGACGAAATGTCAATAGAACACTTTACATTCTAATGACATGGATTTTGTTTCATTATTTAATACTGCATAATAATATCAATATGGATTGTAACCAACTGACGTGTCCAAGTGCCCGAATCAGGGCCTAGGGGTGAAAAAGAACAATAAAAACAATAGCCCTTCAGAAATATCCTCAACGGATAAAAGCCCAAACTTTCTAGTTGGATTTCAGTAGATGAATTATTTATAAAATGTTGGCTATTTTATTGTCTATCCCATTTTAGATCCGCGTATTTATTTGTTTATTTTTTAATCTATCCTATTTTCTAACAGACTGAAAGAAATCGTATACTTACTAATAGATACAATTAATTTTATTTTCAAAATCCAATTAGATTTGAGCTTCTGTCCCTTGAGCAAATTTCTTAAGGGTCTTTTTTGGGATTTAATCATTTATTCGAACTGGTCAGTGGAAGGATCAAGAAAGAGAGGACGTACAAAGAAGTCCCTTGTAGAGACCATCAGAGGGGACATGGAACACCTGGGGCTTATTCCAGAAGACTGCCTCGATCGGGGCAAATGGAAAGAGATGATCCAAGGCGCCGACCTCAAATAAATGGGATATGGTATGGAGAAGAGATAGAGCATTTTTCTTATGGGTTTTTGTCCGGTCACTGTTTGTATAGTATACTAGGTAGGTCCTACTAGAATAATACAGAGGATACCCACCCTCCTAGGTAGCCATATGCAGGTTAGTTGGTATGGTAGATACACCCTGTGTTATAGCCAACCAAATGCATTCCACGTAAAGTCACGTATTTCCATATTGGAGTTGTTTGTCTTAGTAGTATATGCTGTGGTAGGTACCTACCTCCGTCATGTGCAGATATCTGCAGATGTTCTAAACATTGCTCAAGTCACAAAAAGTCCCGAAGTTTACTATATTTTTGTATTTAGAATTTTTGGGTTCCAGCAGGAAATGGCCTTAGCGCCGGTTGCTCGAAACACGATAGGAACAGTAGATTACCATTGCCGTTACTGATCAGTAAACGTATTAAATGGGTTGCTTCAAAATACCGATGACGACGACAATAAAAATAATATAAAATAAATCAAAATCAATAAAATCAAGGGCAATAAAATCCAGTACATTCTATCTATACCCTCACGCCACGTCCTTTCCAGGGTAGGCAGAGAGGACAAAGCACCAGACAGCCCTATCCTTACACACACTCCTAGCTTCCGTCACATTCATGCAGTTTGTCATACACGCTCTCCGATTCCTTTTACTCAAAACGCGTCCATCCTTGAGGATCTGGTCGACATGATCGGACCAGGTCAGTCTCGGGCGGCCGTGCTTCCTCACCCCTCTTCGCTCACTCAAATATATCTTTTTTGTCATCCTGCCATCTTTCATTCTCTCAACATGTCCAAACCATCTTAGTTTGATTACTTTCATTCTTGTCACAATACTAGTCTTGCAGTCACTCATTTCCCTAATAACCTCATTCCTTATCTTATCTCTCAGCGTTTTCCCACACATTCTTCTTAACGACCTCATTTCTACTGCATTTAACCCTGATTCATCCTTTTTCATCCACGTCCACGTCTCACTAGCATACATTTTTGCTTATATTTTACTTCGTTAAATATTTTTTTGGATATTAAATTAATGAAATGAATTAATGATAATGATGTTACCTTTCAATGAATGAAAAAATGAAAGGTAACGCTGCTTCAATCTATTCTTGAAAGTAAAAAAATAAGGGGAAAAGGTTTGCATATTCTGAAAACGTAGTAACTGTCATATCGTACTAGTATATATGGGCTGCTGCAGGCCACGTAACTCCACGGATATTGAAAATTTTAACGAACATACACACACACACACACAATACCTAGTTGACATACTAGTTCATACATTATCTCATACAATTTTATACTATATCAATATGTTGTTCATGTAAAACTCGTATAAGGATTTATATAACTCGTATAGGACTCGTATAACTCGTATAGTCAAGATTTAAATCCTGAATAGTTCGAAATTCAACTATGTATCTCAGAAATCATGATGTGAAGTGATGATTTTGGGTGAAAAAAAAAGAGTGTTGTGATGGTATAGTTGTGGTGATAAGTTTTTGAGAATGGCCTAACAAGCCGAAACATGCAAAACCAAAAAAGTAGAACTTAGACACGTACTATAGTGTTAGCATTAAATTATTTATTTATGTATCTCAGTTTACAGTAACGTAATTTGTGGTTCATAATGGTTCAAATATCGTTATAGTTAGTATAGCTGAAAAAAACTGAGCTTTTCGATTAGTTTTCCCTAGTGCACAAACCTTTTAAAGTATTTACCCGCCCAATATGTATTTGATGACCATTGTTCGCTCGAAGAATTGGTTTAAATATAAAATGATTTGAGATATACGAGTATCTACCTAAATTATTGTAGTCATATTAGAACAGGATTTTTATGGATTGCATAGAGGAAAACACATTATAGTTTTTAACTCAACAGAAACAATAGGTATCATATGTACATTCACATAATGTAGCATTATGTAAACTACCTGGGGAGGAAGCAGGATGTGTGTTCCGACACTTACGCGTCGGCATTGGCTAGCTTAAGTGATCGCTTTACGCCCAGGACAACGTTCACAAATTTCACCATATCCTGCTCTCAAACCTGTAATTTTTAGAAATTGTAGGCAGTGGCGTAACTAGGGGGGGGGGGGGGGGGGCGGTCCGCCCCGGGCGGCGCATTTCATGGGGCGGCAAAATGGCACAACATATAAAAAAAAAAACATCTTGATAAAACACACAAGTTAAAAAAAATCTGATTTTCTAAAATCATTATGAAAATCTATTAAATTACAATAGTTTTCATAAAAAAATTTGCCTGCGGCGCTAATTAATCCTGTTCGCGTCTTAGGTACATCTACATTCTACATATTATTTATGGGTGCTCAAATAAGATAGATTTTCGATATCTTATGACTAAAATTTCGTTAGGTACTTCTTGCATGGTCGCTTCCCCTATACAATACAGCTGTAACCATATGTGTCACCTCTACTACAGAAAGATAACCAGGCTCATCATTTCACCCATTTGTCCAAAAAATTTGGCCTGCGGCACTCTTTGTTTGATATTTTTTATATCTTTTTTTGTGGTAAGTACGTACTTACTTATTTTTTTTCATATTTTTATTAAAAGAAAGTAAACAAAACTACAACATGACCTTCATTTTCATATAGTTTTATGAAAAAATTTCGCCTGCGGCGCTAATTACGTGCTTTATTAAGCCACGTCTATATTAAAATTTTAGTTGCTCTCGCCTAGCTTCAAAACTGCAGACACCAATGGGTAGGTATGTACTTGTATGGGTACATACATTCAGAGTCGGGTGAGGCGGCATTTTCAGAGTCCGCCCTGGGCGGCTAATGCTAGTTACGCCACTGATTGTACGTATAATCTACAACTCGAAATTGTTTCACAATTAACCAACTTTTCGATACTAACGCCATCTTCTGTAAAAAAACTGTAAAATAAAATAACATTTTATGAGTGTCATCCAAGAGTGAGCTGTTCGTAAAACTATATTTCATATCTTTCAATGAGGTTGACCAAAAGGGTTGAAAAACTGTGTGGTTTAAAAATAAATTAAACATCAGAAAAAAACATTGTTTTTGCTATCAAAGTATGCATCGTGTTTTGAATTAAAAGAATTTAAAAAGCAGGGTATTTGAATTCAAGAAGCATAAAGAATTGATATTTTTACCACAAAGTAAGTCATTACCATGCACAACATGTAAAAATGATAAAACCACAAATATAATTGTATTTTTATATGTCAACCGAAACAAATTAGTTTTTCTGTTTCGGAAAACCAAAGAAAAACATCCAAAGTGAGATAATCGTATTACTATCCAGTATTTTCAGTATGAATGGAAAATTAATTAAATCACAATACACATTTCTGCACTGTGAATAAAAAGACTCATGTTAAATCCAGTGCAGATAAATCTCTTTTAAATTAAATTCGAAATGAAACCAATGGATGTATCTAGAGTCTAGAGATACCTATGTACGTACAATACTATGCTTTCTTGCTGAGTTCAAGATTTTTATTTCAATACTAGCTTAGCAAATTACATTATATTGTTTATATTATGGTCGGTGCAGATTATCGCAGACACCTTTCATTAATTTATATTTTAATATCTCCGAAGATAAAGCTACATTTTTAAAAGTAACTTTGGAATAAAATCCGTAGATGGGTATTGTTCTGATTTTTCTGAATGATAGCTAGCTCTATTTCCCGTGCTTTGCAACGGAAAAAATGGCAATAAAACGCGGAAAACTATGGATTCGGCACTAATATCACTTTTTAATTCCGACCCCCCCCCCCCCGTAGCCTCCCTCCCCTATTCCTGCGGATGTCGGTAGAGTTACAATTCATATTTTCGACACCAAAAGCTACATGGATTCGAAAAAAAAATAGTTTTTTTCATGCCCCCCTCCGTGCCCTCTCCTCGTACCCTAACCCCCCTTAGGTACCATCCCTGGGGCAAGCTCAACAATTTGCCAAGGTTTCATCTCAATCGGATGAACGGGGTTTAGGAGCCTATGAAGGATAAGTTGAAAAATACATAGGTACGAACTAAAATATTTATGTGGGATTAAAAGACTTGCAAGTAGACTTCTTGTAAAGTTTCATCTCAATCGGATGAACTGTTTAGGAATAAAGGACAAATAAACAAACAGACAGACAGAGATTCATTTTTATAGTACGAATTCAAATGGTATTCCTAACAATGTTTAAAAACATTAAAACATTATTTATATCAGAATCACCCTCCTTCAGCCACGTCCAAGTGTCGACTAGTGGATGGTGACAGAAACCAGATTTCGCCCACAGGTGACGTAAATTCAATTCCAGTAATTAATCGGTGACATTTTTCTCCTTTCGGTCGCTCGTTGGTTGGTATTTAAAAACACTTTGAAGTTGTGTTGAATGTCTATTTTATCTGGGGATAAAAAGCTCTTAATGTTGTCTATTGTAAAGAGTCCTTTTACGCTTATTTGATGAGGGCCGCTCAATCAATACATTTAGGTGAATCAAAGCTGGATTTTGCCCCATTTAACGCGACTAATAATAATCGATAGATACACCTATATGTTTGCGTGTATTAGCATTTTTTTGGAAAAACGGGGATTAGATGTAAACAATTTGACCATTAAAGCACGTCACCGTTGATGCACTTCAAACATTTTTATTAACAATTTGGAGCTTTGGCAAGGCAATAGGTAAGTTCGGCAAAGCCTAAGGGCGGTACTCTGAAGGGGCGGGAAATCGAGGAGGTGCTAGTTACAGAGGTTAATTTGTCGTGTTAGATATAATAAGAGGCAAAAATGTTCATCAGCGCACCCTTTTTTCTAAAAACTTTCATCTGTGGCGCAATTTACTTGTTTCAACGCCAAATAAATGTCAAAGTCTTCTTTGCTCTCCCATACTATGTATTTAAAAACTGGTTACGAAGGTTATCTAGGTGCCTATCTATTATTTTACACATATTTTTGGGGGTCGGCATTTTCGTACTTGCCTTAGGGCGGCCGTATATCTAGGTACGACCCTGCCAACAAATCACAACTTTTAGGGTTTTCCAGGGGTAACTTTTTAATATTTGCTCTTCAATTTACTATCACAGATTTTAATTTTCTTAATATGACACATTGACATACCAGTATCATTTAAAAGAACGCAATTCTCACTAAAAAGAAGGATACATAGTCGTACAAAGGATACCGATAGACCGACCTCTGTAAAAGGGACCTTGATTTGTTATTTGTATTAATGCGATTGGCATTTTGCACAGCAAACTTGATCATATTGAAAAAAAAATCTCCATTAAGACTGGGGACCCAACTATGACGTCGCGGTCATTTCCCGCGGCTTAAAGGCTCAAAATCGCATGAACAATTGCATTATAAAGTGTTAAAAATTGCGTTTTATCCATTTATCGGCGTTAATTTCGTTTCAATTAAATAAAAAATCTGCAACTTTCGGGAAACGATCTTTCGGAAAAAAGATCAGAGGTGTTTTACACATTTTTTTGTGAAATCTATACAAGTTATAAAAACTATTTTACGGTCATTTCCTCGATAAATGTTCATTGCATCTACTGTATTTTTTTCTAAAGCATATTTAGTAACGGTCGTCGAGATCTAAGCTCTTCCGTTTTTCGAAATATTTGAAATGTCAATATGCCTACTCTTAAGAATGTAGATAAAGCAGGAACAAAATGTGATTAGTAACAGCTTTTACTGAAAAAACCTTTTAACGACAATGATAATTACTTTATCAGAGACTTCCTAACCTTCCTGTAGTACGAGTACCACATGTTCTTAAAATGCCTGTAGTCAGGGCCCTCCCTAGATATAATGCCGCCCTGAAGCAAGTACGAAAATGCCGCCCCCAAAAAAATGTGCAAATTATTCATAGATAACCTCGGTAACAGTTTGTAAATAGTAGGGAGAGAAAGTAAGATTTTAATACTGATTTGGCATTGAAACAAGTAAATAGCGCCGCAGGTGATTTTTTTTAGGAAAAATGGCAAAGAGTGGAATTCTATAGCAGGAATAATCGTAATAGATAACAATGTAAGAAACACCGCTGATTTTTTTTCGAAAGACTGAAACTCGTTTCCCGAAAGTCGCCGAGAATTTTTTTTGTGCTGATAATAGGTATGCATAAAAATCTAGGGAATAACAGTAAAAGTTTTTTGATTGAAGCGAAATTAACCCCCAAAAATGAAAAAAAAACGCTATTTTTAACATTTTATCGTGCGATTGTTCACGCAATTTTGAACCTTGATGCCGTGGGAAATGACCGTGACTTCATAGTTGGGTCGGGAGCATTAAAACATTCAAAATTTAAAAAAAATACGTATTATAAAATATTTATTGGGTCCATTTCTGTAACTAATTAAGTGCGTAATAAGTAAAATAAGGTTCTTTTTTCAATTATTTCATAGTTAAATTAATTTAGAACACTATAATCTATCTATCTATACTCTCACGCCACGTCCCTTGCAGGGTAGGCAGAGAGGACAGAACGCCAGAATTTCCTATCATCACATTCATGCAATTTGTTGTACACGCTCTCCGATTCCTTTTTTACTCAAAACGCATCCATCCTTGAGGATCTGGTCGATATGATTAGCTCTTATCAATTTTCAACCAATTTAGTTTAAATACATATTTTTAGTATTTTAAATGAATTTCGGTTTTGCACCGGCCATTGCGGGTAAACTGCTAGTTTTACGAAAAAAATGACTTAACATTTTTTGTAGAGAATTTAGCAAGGATTATTTTTGTCATTGACTACTTTCTCCTATCTCTTACCATATTCCTATAAAATGCGAAAAACCGCGAAGAGGGACCTTTTCGGGGGGGCCAGGGGGGGTTGCGGCAGGATTTTGATAGGCAACCCTAGTGCGATGTAATACCCTATTGGTAAACTATCGTTTATACCACATTTCGATCAAAAAACAGATACGTCATAAATTAGGCAGCGGGCTCTCGGACTATTAGTCATCCTCTTATCATTCATTCTCTCAACATGCCCAAATTTAGAACACACTTTTTATAGTTTGAAGAAGGATCGAGGTAGTCGACAGCCTGGTTGGTAAGGCGCGGGTTCAGTCCCTGACGCCGACTTACTCCACTTCGCCACACAAGCTTTTCAGGCTTACTGTGAAGTGTACAAAGATGTATTTGGGTTAATTTCGATAAACCCAGATTCATTTTTATATTAAAAAAAAAACTCAGAAATGGACCTTCATTATTTAAGGTCTCATGAACAAACATAAACTTTTCATAAATAACAAGGATTTCTCTTAGAAACAAATAAAAATAACAAGTAAATATAGAATGTATGAATTGTGTTGTGAACTCGCGTACGAGTTGTACCAAAAAGCAAAATTATTTTAGAAAATATGTAAACTTTTGCAATTCTGAACGCATGGATGCGTTCATACGTTGTTATATGATGGAGTTTGTTTCACTTGCACAAGCCGGCGACACAACAAAATACGGGATATAGTATGAATAATCTGTCAATGCATGCGGCAGAATAGGGAACTAATATTTCGTAAAGGAGTTTATAATACCTGTAACAAATTTTGACAAATTTAAAATGTACGATAAATTTTCCTGTGATTATAAAACTTTTGTGAGCACTTTTCTAAGTTTTTTTATTCTTGATTAAAGTACCTAAACAAATTATAACTGATAAAAAAGTGAACATATATAACAAATCGTAAGGCATTGTTCACTATGGCGATCTTTTCGCTAGCTGAGATTTTTTCTCTTTTAAAATATGCTTATATTTTCGTGAACTGCTGAATTATATTATTTGCCTTAAAAAAACGTTTTATATTTTTTCTTAAGAGTCAAAATATGACAAGTTTTATATATCATATCTATTTCTTTATTGTTGTAGCGACAACAGGCCTTACACACAAAAAAAGTTGACAAACGAAGGTTTGCTTGAATAGTATTGAAAAAGCCGCTGAAATTTTGACGTGAATTTGATGTTGACAGTAGTCAAAAGTTGCGAAGGTTTCTTAATATTCTGTAGTACAGATAATTATTTAAAAATCTCAATTTTATATTTTTGTGAGACCATCGGAATTTTCTACGTGTCCATCCTTTGCCGTGTATCTGCTGAGATATAACTACTTACAGATGATATTCAATAAGTTCAAAGATTTTAGTGTTGTGAAAAAATATAATTAAAAACACTAGCCTTAATTTCACGATATTTTTATTATTATATACTTTCACTTAAGATTTTACACTGAAATGTAAACCAAGCACTTTGGTCAGGGTTAGACTAAATACAAATCGCATAAATGCTATAATAAGTATTTCAGTTTGTTTTATAAAACTGACAATTCGAATGATACAACTAGCGCCCCCAATTTCATTCAAGACAAGTTTACAAGAAATACAGCGACGAGAGAAACACTATGCATACACTATACTATACAGTCTCACAGTACATTTGTAACATGTTTTTATTATTTGTTTTTCGTTGCAAACTATTGTCATTCTGGAATCTGGATTTTACTTCCAGTAAGTATAATGGTGTACCAATGCTGTGTTCTGTATTCTGTAGAGCCAGGTACAATATAACTGCTTGCTTTTGTTATTTCAGTAACAAATTGTACGTATCCTGGAACTTTTATACGTTTCACCTTTTGTGCTAGTTAGAAAGATAGATAGATAGAGATATAGTTCTTATTCTATTATACAGGCACGTACCTTTAAAGGGACGAGTATCTAGAAAACATTTCCCGTGTCCTTAACGTTCAGAATCGCATGCACAATTCCAAGATGAAAACTTAGAATTAGAGTTTTCTTTTTAGGTACAATTTCGCCTCATTCAAAACGGTTTTAGATAAAAAAAGGTTTTGGGTTAGCTGGCAGAGATCGCAGTATTGGGTTAAGCTCGCCCCTGGGGAATAATTATTTGTTATGTTCACATAATTCTATGTTTTGTTCATCGAAAAAGTAAATAAATAAATAAAACGATTCTGTATATTTTAATGCATTATTATTTGTTTGTTTATTTCCACTTTTGGTGAGCAAGATACAGAGATATGTTAACATTACAAATATAAAATCATGGATAACGGGGATTCCGCTCTGAAAAGGGCAACGAACTGGTCAGTGGAAGGACCAAGGAAGGAGAGAATTCCCTTGAGGAGACCATCAGACGGGACATGGAACACCTGGAGCTTACTCCAGAAGACTGCCTCGATCGGGGAAAATGGAGAGAAAGGACCCCAAATAAATGGGATATGGTGTGGAGCAGAGAGACAAATATAAAATCATAACATTTGATCACTAGGGCGAGCATATCGCAGGGCTGCGATCTCTGCCAGCTAACCCCATCACTACATACGAGAAAGATTTTTTTTTTGCGACTTTTGCGAAGGGAGTCAGTTTCTTTGAAATAATATTATAAGGATTTTTTTTCTCAAAAATCAAAAAGTACAAGATATGAAACTTCTGTACGTATAATAATTAATACTATTATTTCATCCTTTGCCGTTCCTCAAGAGAACACAGAGAGGTAATCAGACGACACTGCACACACTTTGACGAGTCCAAGTGCCCGAAATTAGGGCCTAAGGACGATAATGAATAATAAACTAATATAAGTATAATATACAAACATATGTACTCACTTGCATACATGACGAAAGGGGGGAAAATCCTCACAGTTGAAAATCCAATTAAAACACAAAAAATATAAAAAATACACACTTAATCCATTATTTTAACTATAAAAAAAATATCAAGCACTATAAATTTCCCGATAAAAAATTAGTATTCAAAAAACACATGCACAAAAAAAAATGTTGCAATAAATTTTGATGAATTTAATTTTTTTGATTAACAGGTAATCGAAAACACCGGATTATAATTAAAAATATATTAATTAACTATTTGTTAAACAAAATAACTTTTTTAATATAAAATTCTCTTTCACGTGAGATAATTTATTTCCAATTTGATTAAATAATTAATTTATTTATTTAATCTGAGATTATATGTTTGTTTTGTTAATCATTCGATCGTATTGTTATATTATTATACACTGACATACATTTTATAAATGGATTCGTATTTATACTCCGCACAATGATAATAGTGGGTAAAATTTTATCGATTAGGGTATTTGCACAGATGAATTTGAAACGTAATAATTGTAAACGCTTCCAAAGATACGCGAATCCGGCTTCGTACGTAGATTCACACACCGTGGGAAGGGGTGAGTCCGTAAATCTACAGACGCTTTCATAGCGATTTGGCGGTGTGTCAGGCGCGAAGCTACCTAAGAACACGATTCCAATCGAGTTACCTTTTGTATAAAATTATTGGTATAATAGTGTCTAATCTGACGTAATCTGATAAGAAATGTTAGCCCCGGCTTCCTTTCTGCAGAAGTCCACTCCTTGTCACTGCGGTATGTACAAATCCAAATTAAAGTACAAATCCAAAATCACGTACAAATTCGGATTCGCGCACCGTAGGAAGCCGGTGTTAGTCAGTAATTAAGAGTAGGCATACTGACATTTCAATGATTTCTAAAAACGGGAGACCTTATATCTTGACACCCTTAAAAAATATGCTTTAGAAAAAATGGAGTAGATACATTGAACCTTTATCTAGGGAATGACCGTATAATTTTTTTGAAACTTGAAAAGATTTTTCAAAATAAAATTTGTAAAACACCTCTAATCTTTTTTCCAAAGCTAGCAACTCGACTCCCGAATGTCGCAGAGATTTTTTTTGGTATTGAAAATATGCACCGTAAATCTTCTTTTAATGAAGTAAAATTAACCCCAAATAGTTAAAAAACGTAATTTTTGACAAATATTATGCGATTGTACAAGCGATTTTGAACCTTAACGCCGCAGAAAATAACCGTCTCTTACTTTAAAATACAGTATTGTTTTATTTATAGTTAAAAAAGCAATAAATTATTTGGTGCGTAAGTTTATTTGCCATGAAATAACCCCAGTGATGCTGTGAATTCCTTTAGTACAATTGTATGGTTATATTACCAATAGATACCTCCATATAATAACACTACTAATACAGGGTCATCGAAAAAGAATGCCCCTATTTTAAATGGAATAACTTTGGAACCCTTTGCGATAAATGAGTGATTTTTTCACTGTATGATAACTAATGAATGTAAATTTTGTTTGACGTACGATACAATGCGTTGGCGCATGCGCTAACCACAGTATCGGACACCAAAAAAAAATTATATTTATTAGTTACCACATAGTGAAAGAAGTATTCATTTAAAATAAATGGTTCCAAAGTTATACCTTTTCAAAATGAGGGCATCACTGTTCACGGTCACTATTACATTGGAAGGCGCCGCGCCGGTAGATGAAAAGCGTCGGCTGATTTTGTCAACTGCGCAGCCATTTTGCGCATACGCTTACGGATTGTATCATACATCAAACAAAATTTACATTAAATAGTTATGATCCAGTGAAAGAATCACGCACTTAATGTATATGGTTTCAAAATTACTCAATTTTAAAATAGGAGCATTCTTTTTCGATGACCCTGTATATCTATTAGGTATAATATATTCATGCATTATTCTCCGAGTACTATACAGTACAGAAGAGGCAATACTCTTGTTCAGTATGAGTGTTCACTCTGTCTGTGGGAACAATATTTTGCAATGTACATTGTATAAGTACAGTGCACCATGGAATATGTATATTATCAATATCTAACTACGTACTCTAATTATTATATTGAAAGTGAAATAGTCGCAGTTGAGTTCCATGTTAAGGAAATTTGAACTGTACTTTTTTTTTAACAAATCTGGGTTTAAGAGTATGCATACCGACATTCCAAAATTTGTAAAAACGGGAGACCTTATATCTCGACAACCGTTACTAAATATGCTTTGGAACAAAATAGGATAGATGCACTGAACCTTTATCCAGGGAATGACCGTAAAAGATTTTTTATACATTGTATAGATTTCTCAAAAAATAAAAAATAAAAACACCTCTGATCTTTTTTCCGAAAGACGGAAACTCGTTTCCCGAAAGTCGCGGAGTTATTTTTTTTCTTATATGCATAAAAATCTAGGGAATAACCGTAAAAGTTTTTTGATACACGCATAATTAACCACAAAAAATGAAAAAAAAACGCTATTTTTACCATTTTATCATGCGATTGTTCACGCGATTTTGAACCTTAATGCCATGGGAAAAGACTGTGACGTCATTGCTGGTGCCAAGCCCTTAACAAGTAGTTATCTCAACAGATATACAGTAAAGGATGGGCTTTCCATCAGAATGTCGAGGGAAGAACTGTCTCCCAACCAAGTGATTTAGTACCTATGCGACCTTGCTGAAATATCGTAGTGGTTTCATATTTTAATTGGATGTAGATACTAATTTATATATGTTGAGATTTTCCTCAACGAAGGCGGAAGATATCAACATTCTCATATGTTTGTTATACGAACTCCCTTGGGGAGGGAGCAGGATGGATGTTCCGACGCTTACAGTCGGCTTTGGCTGGCTTAAGTGATCACTTTATGCCCATGGGCAACGTTCACCCATTCCACCACATCCTGCTACCAAAATGAAATTGAGGCAGTTGAGTATATAATACTCAACAACCTATTTCATATGCACCCAATTTCAGACACTACCGCCATCCGTTGAGGAGCGATGTAATCTTGAGCAACCTATATTATAGTGAGATCTACTCACTTTTATAGGCGCCGGGAGCATTATAGCTTCCGCTTTTTTTGGCTACTGTGACCTATATTTTAAAAAGGATCTGGGTTAGCATGAACAAACCCAAATCTTTCCTGCACACCTTGCACTAGGCTAAAAGCCTATAACGTAAAACCTAGGTATTCGAAAGTGTCGTGAACTGCCAATGTTTTGGCCTATTTAATAGTGGATCTTAAAACATTGCTGTATAAAATATAGTATGTAATATTGTGTAGGAAAGAGTAGATAGGGTGGCATAGAGGAATAGAGGAAGGATAGGGAGTAGTAGTATAGTCTATCATACAGCAGAAGCCATTCAATCAGACACAACAATACACACGTATGTTACAATACAATGTAGGAATATCACAATACATCTCATACACATTATAATATACTAGTGGGTACCTACCCGTGAACATTCGCGGAGGCTAGGGAACCTGTATAAATGTAGGAAGTCCTAACGGATAAAGCCATAGACAAAAATTGACCGCCGCCAGCATTTCCGCTAGGTATACGCAATTTTTTCTCGATGTAAAGTACGGTAATTTACCATTTGATTACATAGGTTGTATTCCAAAGGTGATTTCACACTGATTATACATAATGAGTCGCAAAAATCACTGAAATAACACCAGGATTCATGCAATTCTGGACAGACAACATGACACGCAATCATATGTTCGCAATGAAAATGGCGTCCACCATAGATTTGTCATAGATATAGAAGGGGCTCAATGTTAAATAGTTCTTCCCACCTTTATACAGGTTCCTTAGCGGAGGCTTTATTAAATATGTTTTTGTGTAACCACTATTACTACTCCACCCTTCAAAGTTCCTCAAGTACACAAGGCTCTGTCTTTTCCCCGTCTCTCCAATATCGTCATGAAAGTCGTAAAACCAGATTCACATTGTCGACTTTTTTAGTTGGTACCCACCCCTGAAAGCGAAAAAACTCCTCTCACATGTCTGCCTACATAAATAGGTACGGATACTTTACACACATATATAAGGTGGGTACCTTAAAGAGTTCGATTTGCAATCTCTACAATAAGTGCATTGCATAGGTACTACCAGTATGTATGAGAATTCGCTTTTCATTTTCTGTCACGTTGTATAAAATCTTTGATTATTGAAGTACCTAATCAAATTATTTTCGTACTACTGTATAAAATGGTAGGTAACTGATTATTTCCACGAAAGAAATATTTCAAAACTATTTTCATTCATAATTTCATTAGTAGGTAGGTACGATTTGATATTTAAAATTTTCATTCATAAAATAGGCGTCACAAAAAGTGAGACTTCGACGAAAATGTTCAGCCACCCATGAAGGCGTCGCTGCTTTAAATTTACATACATATTCATAGAACTTGCAAAAATTTCCAATGGGACAGCGTTACATACCTACATGACTTGGATAATATCAGGAATTACCTACAAGTTACAATACAATACGAGTATGTACATAGGTAGCTGGGTAAAATATCTAATATCATCACATAGTATCGCCTCTACGCGTGGGATTCATCGTAATATTAGGTATTTTATTGATACAATCATGCAGATGTAAACAACTTATCTATCTATCCATCTCACACTAAGTCCCTTGAGGGATAGGCACGGATGCGGTGCTTACGAATCGGCCTTATCTGGTTTGAGTGGTCACTTTTGGTTCATACATCATTCTGTCTTTGTATGGTTTAAATTTTAGGTACAGGTACTATTATACATTTGCGTGCCTTTTTTGGTTTATAAAAGGATCTGGGCTTGCATTCACCAACCCAAATACTTTCAATCACATTTTGCACTAGGATAAAAGCCTGTATTGCAAAGTGTGGATTACATCGCCAGCGCCGGGGTTTGAACCTGGCACCTCCCGCTTGAGAGAGTCTTTACCTATCCATCTATCCTTTCGTGTCGCGTTCCTTGCAGGGTACACAGAGAGGGGAGAATGCTAGACAGCCGGACACACGCTCCTTACTTCTGTCACATTTGCTCAATTTCTCCTACGACGCTCTCCGATTCTGAAAGATGATTTGAAAGGGATCTGAAAGCTCCCACCCTTGAGATTCTGGTCGACATTTACCCATTCCGCCCCAACCTTCTGTCAAAACTGTGTTTTTTGGAATTTGTATGTATGCTACAGTTCGAGAAAGTTTCCCAATGCATACATTTTTCGATCCTAGCGCCACCTGTTGAGGAGTGGACGCAATATTTTGTTTGCATTTTAATGCAATGCGTGTCGAATTTGTCACACTTTTTTATGTATTCGGCTTCCAAAACGAACATAAAAAGAGTAACTCGATACAACGATGTGGTAGAATGGATGAAAATTGATCTAGACTAAATGGCGTGAAATTTGGAAACCAAACTTGTTGCCAATCACTGGAACTGTCAACATATTCCTTTATTGTTGGACAAACATATTGATGTACATGTATACATGGACAATCGATATGTGATACACAAAATCATACAATAAAAGGAATTGGGTTTACCTAGATACGGCTCTATCTACTGTACAATAAAACATGTACTTACTTGTAACTACATTGTAACTTATAACAAAGTAGGAACCCAAATTTGTGATATTTATGTGATTGATTAGCAAACATAAAACTGGGGGTGAAATTCTCGTGATATAATGATGACTTGTATTCCGAAGTCAGGGAGCAGGTCCAAACCCTGGCGTCAGCAATGCATTCAATATGCAATATTTTTGCAAATGATAAAACACAAAAAAAAACGCATAAATAACGCCGCAGGCGAATTTTTTCTTGTGAAGCATAGTGAAAGAGGTTGTGATGTTTTTTATGTTATCGTATCTATCCATGGTTGGGTCAGGGGCCCAAAGCATCTGTGTATCTTCGCCAGAGGCCCCTGTCATTTGCAGCTTCCAGGACTTCTGGCCAATCCAACCACAGTCTCTCCTCGCACATCTTTGTCAGCTGTTTCTGCCACCTATTTCTAGGGCGGCCCACCGGTCTTCTGCCTGCATCTACTTCAAACATCGGAGATGAAAATATTAAAGGCGATCAGAGGGAAGGCTTTCAGGGACCGAGCACGTAATGAAGATATTTGGCGAAGACTTCGACGATGGAACAGAACTAGGAAAATTTATCCAACTTCTCAAAAATAAGCGCTTTGTGTAGAACAAAAGGATATTGGCAAAATGGAATAGGATTTCCTCACTGCTGAGGGTCGCGATCTCCAAACACCTGCGTTGCTTGACTAATCCTCGCCACGCAGCTCTGTCTTCGGCAAGATGCACTGCCCTGTAGATGGAGGTGGCAACAGTCTGCGTAACCTGGTCCGTCCATCATTCAACCACTTACAACTCTAAAAACTCATAACGTCGAAAGCGAAATAATTTGATTAAATGCTCCAATAAGTAAAACACCGTAAAAATAATTATCATGATTCTAATAATATCCTATTGTGTACAGACAACAGAGAGAACTATATTACTAACGATAATTCATAAAACACCGCACTTCATTGTTGGGAATTTATTAACAAATTATACAACAAAATAAATAATTTGATAAAATTTTATTAGCATGATGTAATCCAAATTGTAACAATAGAAATAATGGACGATTCACAATACGTAATGGTAAACGTCAAAATCATTTACAAGGCAAATAAATAAAGTACAGAATTTGACTTTACTTTGCTGGTGATCGATTAGCTTTTTGAAATGGAAATTTAGGGACCTCTGCTGACACTTAAAGGATTTTAACAGCTGTCAGTGTCAAACTTATGTCAACTAGCCCAGTACTTTGTTTTTTAAATCAATATGTTTGGAAACAATAAAAATTATTCTTTTTGTAATGTCTTGAATTACATAGGAGAAAGATCTTCTAAAATCAGAGAATTTAGCATAAGTTTGACGTTGACAGCTGTCGATTTCTTGTTAACTGTGGGTGAAGCTCCACCCCATTCGCTCAGTGGTTTAATAATTATATATTTTATCTAAGGATTTTGTCTGTCGTTGAATCATCTCTATTAAATTAATGTACACTAAACTAAAAAAATAGATTTACCGGAATATGTATACATAAAAATGCAAAAATCGGTAATTATTAATACTGATAATTCAGGCACAATGCTTGTATTTTAGGCCCCGCGTAGAGCCTAAAATCCTGTGATATCCGTGATATCTGGATAAGTGAATTTTCGCAATATTTGGCTGATGAGTTTATACGTGAATCATGATTGATAATAGGTAGACTATTCTGGCTGATAATATTGAGAAGTGTGTTGGCAAAGTCATGCCTCTGCGTAAAAAAAATCTGTTTATTTGACTTGTACGATTTGTGGAATTAGTCGACCAAATATGTAAAATTTAGGTGAAGGTTCGTTACGATGTACTGCAGATAATGTGTCTGTATAATTCTCTTTGATCAGTACACCACATTATTGCATTGTGTGAATTTTGGCAAATTAGATAACCGCAATATAATTAAGTATTTGGTGGTTTTTAAAAAAATGTTGCATAGCGCATTCTTTTTTATCTCGGTTGCACTGGGTGACCTTAATGTAACAAAGTTTTTTCCTAATATTGAATTGTGGAATAAAATATGTGTTTTTAAAAAGATTGTACATATACTGTGTGGTGAGATACAGGGCAATCAGCTGTAGTTCACCCATGGATATACTTTTAAACGTTGATGAGCTGTTCACATATTAATAGATGTCTGTAATGCCTCATCCACATGCTGGCCGAGCTGTCACGTTTTTTGTGTGAATGATTAAAAAGACGTGCGAACGGGGTGATTGTCTTGGATTGTTTACGCAACCGACGGTTAACGCCTTTTTATTCATTCACACAAAAAACGTGACAGCTCGGCCAGCATGTGGATGAGGCATAATATGAATATTATAATGCCTATTTCTGTTTTTATATGTACACTATAATGACTAAAATAAATTACTAAATTACAAAAGATTTGCTGGAGAAATAAAAGCCAAAATGATTCAGCTGAATGGAAGTAGAGTAACTTTTCTTTTTAATCGGCCCTGGTTTCTCCACTACCGGATTTAGGCCTCTCCCAAATGTTTCCATGCTTTTTCAAGTTTTAAAACCTCCTCATGTTACCTTGCGGAACGTTAAAAGGCGAATCAGCTACATACACTACCTGCCTGGTAGTAATGTGTGTGACATATTTTTCTTCTCAGCCGTTTTGATTTCAACGCTGGACATAGGCCTTCCCCTTTGAGTTTCCATAGTTTTACCATCTGCTTCCATATACGTGTGTGGCATGTATGAATGAATTTATATTTAGATTAAGCTAAGGTAGGTAGGTAAATAGTTACTTAGTGACTGATATGAAAAGTAACAATAGCATATTGTACTCGTTTGATCAACTTCCCACGATAAGTAGTAACGACTAGAATCAATCAGTACTTTGTGAATTTCATACCTATTATATTATAGTCACTGTGATTTTGTATATTGTACCTACCTACGCATAGTTTTATTATTACTGTGTGGTATAAAGTAGCAGATAGTATAGCATATTGTTATTTTTAATGATACATACCTAGTACCTGCTTATAATGTGATTGTTCCATATTATCCTACTTGACAGATTAGGCAGATTTAGCGCAAATAAAATACCAGTAGCGATACCTGTTAAACATAACAGGTATATTATGATTATTGAAAGGCTGTTTTTTAAAAGAGTTTCTGGCACTCCGGAAGACCATCTTTTACTGTATACCGCTAATATAGCAACGGCGTCAGAGCGTAAACAAATTATTATGTATATATTTTGTTATTATATTGTGTCTTGTTTATTTATTTATGCATAACGAACACATACAATCACAATAAAAAATGTAACAGATACACGTACCTATACGTTGCACAAGACTTATAACATCCGTTCACAATTACACACATTAGCACAACTCTCTGTCTTCTTCAGGTAAAGCACCCAGGTTCGAGTGACACATCTTATTTAAGTTTTATACCTGGCTTCTTCTTCTTCTTTCTCAGCCGTTTTAATTCCAATGCTTGAAACAGGCCTCCTCTTTGACTCTTCATCCCTATCCTGTGCATGCTGCATTCACTTGCTTCCTGCGATTCGCCACACATCGTCAGACCATCTTGCCTCAGGTCTTCCTACTATTTTAAGAGAAATTCGGAAAATACTTAATTTTTTTAAGACCTAGGCGATTATTCCAATATTGCTTGTTTAGCAGACTTTTAAATACTAGTTCATAATAGTATTGGGTAGGCACGTAGATCAGCCATGTCAAAGATACGGCCCGCGGGCCGTATCCGGCCCCCGGGCAGTATCAATCCGGCCCGCGATCGCGTATCACAGAAAGAAGAAAGATGTTTTTAGACTTCACTCGATTCCTCTACAAATGAACATCTTTTCCCATCATAATTTTCTAACGTAACTAGTACGTAAATCCATCAGTTTCACAAAAAATTTCGCCTGCGGCGCTATTCTCATATTTTTTATGCTATATCATTTTTTTTTATTTTTGTTGCCCCCTATAGTTAAGAGGCTGGCGACGCACATAAAATGTAATAATTCAGTACAGTGGCGTATATAGGGGGGGACGAGGGGGCCCGCCCCCCCCGAAATGTTGAAAAATTCTTTAAAAACGTTATTTTAAAACATGAAAGTTACTCAAGTTCATCATTTCACCCATTATTCAAAAAAAATTCGCCTGCGGCGCTCTTCTTCTTTGTATTTTCTGGACGTAATATTAATACTACCTCAAAACACGACCTTGTTCACTTACATTCACGAAAAAATTTTGCCTGCGGCGCTATTACAATTGTTATGCTGTACGTCTATCTCAAAATTTTAGTTGCCTCCACCCCCCCCCCCCCCAAAGTCAAATATTTGATCGCCCCCCCCGAAATGAAATCCTATATACGCCACTGATTCAGTACTTTTTTTTTTATTTTAATCTGGCCCGCCTACAGATTCTAAATTGAATATCCGGCCCTCTGCAAAATTGAGTTTGACACCCCTGACGTAGATAATTATATTATTGTTTGACATATTATACAGATTAAGAGTATGCATACCGACATTTCAAATATTTCTAAAAACGGGAGACCTTCTATCTCGACAACCGTTACTAAATATGCTTTGGAACAAAGTAGGGTAGATGCATTGAACCTTTATTTAGGGAATAATTGTAATAGATTTTTTATATCTTGTATAGATTTCGCAAAAAAATATTTAAAAACACCTGTGACCTTTTTTCCGAAAGACGGAAACTCGTTTCCCGAAAGTCGCGGAGTAAATTTTTTTTCTTGTACTGATAATATGCATTAAAATCTAGGGAATAACCGTAAAAGTTTTTCGATAGACGCAAAATTTACCCCAAAAAATGAAAAAAAAAACGCTATTTTTTTTATGATTTTTGACGATTGTCACGCAATTTTGAACCTTAATACCGTGGGAAAAGACTGTGACGTCATTCCTGGTGCCATGCCCTTAACCTATGTAATTTTGCGTAGGATATGTCATAAAACGTTGTATAACAGAGTCAATGTAATCAGGTTTATTAACATACATACGAATTTGTACTGATTACATAATAAACTTTATAATTTAATTATATTTTGTATAATTATGTGTTCTTTTTATAGATATTTTAATTAAGTAGGCCATTCATTGGTGCAATGACCCTAGTCGTAAAAACGATCCAATATGCTCACGCCACAAATTTGGAAAGTGGAGGGCCGAGCGAGTGTTCATGAGTAAAAAGGCGTGTGGTTGGGACGTTTGTCTTGGCTCGTGTATGTAACCGATAGTTCACAAGTTTTTACTTATGAGCACCCGATCGGCCCACCGCTCGCCCAGCGTGTGAAAGAGGCATAATACTTTGGTGTTAGTTGATAGAGACTGCAGCGCCGCGATAAGCTCGCCCTAGTGAACGTACATTATAGAATCTATTTTTTGTTATATTAACATGTTTCTGTGTTTGTTCGCTTGAAGTGTAAATAATTAAAAAAATCTATTCTATCCCCCTCACGCAACATCCCTTGCGGGGTAGACAGAGAGAACACATCGCCAGACTTTCCCCTTCTTACACACACACTTCGGACTTCCGTTACACTCATGCAATTTGTTACACACACTTTACGATTCCACGAACACGTCCGTCCTTGAGAATCTGCTCTACATGGTCGAGCCATGTGATTCTGGTACGACCGCGCTTCCTTACAAGTCGTCTTTCACCCAGGTATATTTTCTTTGTTATCATTTTGTCGTTCATTCTCTCTACATGTCCTAACATAAAAACATAAAAATACAGTCGAACATGGATATAGCGATCATGGGTATAGTGAATTCTCGGCTATAGTGAACAAATGCTCGACATTCGTTTGAATTTTTCATTTTTGTACGTAAGTCTTCACGGTAAATAGTAAACAAATTTTGAATGATCGGAACAATTTCTCATTCTAAATATTCCCATAATGATCGGTTGTTTTTGTAAATAATGATACGTTCATAAAATTCAGTAAGGCTGCTCACCACCCATTCTGGATGCCTCTATTTACAAGTAGAAATAAGTTAATACGTATTCATCTGTTCAACGCCTAATACAAATACTACATGAACAAATATTACTTATCTAAGTAGTAGTCATACTATCTTCCAAGACAATAATAGAATACCAAGTATTCATATGTTCGCACACTCAGAGAAGAGGTTTTTTCCTAACACTTTCACAATAATTATCCACTAGATAATATGCTAATTAGGTATAAGTGTGAATTACCTGGATAGGTACATATAATATGCATATAATATGCACTATAATATGCACTATTCACTTTTCACTGATGACTAATACCTATTGTATTTATTAAAATTCACAAATTATGGCTATGTGTAAAGATAATTAAAACAATATGAATTTGTTTACACCACTTTTATTTTGACCAGAGTCAACATGTTTCGGGAACAATGTTCCCTTCTTCAGGACTTATACAAGAATATATATATTATACAAGAATTCTTGTATAAGTCCTGAAGAAGGGAACATTGTTCCCGAAACATGTTGACTTTGGTCAAAATAAAAGTGGTGTAAACAAATTCATATTGTTTTAATTATAATATAATGTCGCCACAAAGTAAAACCTTCAAAATCAAAGAAGTATGTGTAAAGAAATTAAAAAAAAAAATAAAAAAAACGGGAGACTTTATAATAAATATGCTTTGGAAAAAATAGAGTAGATACATTGAACCTCTATCTACGGAATGAGACTGAAATAGATTTTTTATATCTTGTATTGATTTACCGAAAAAAGATCTTTTTTCCGAATGACAGAAACTCGTTTCCCAGAAGTCACGAAGATTTTTTTGTAGGTATTGATAAAAAAAAATCGTGCGATTGTTCATGCGATTTTGAACCATAATGCCGCGGGAAATGACCATGACGTCATAGTTGGGGTCAGGGTCTTATTTCTTGAAAAAATTTTATACACGTCGTAAATGAATAATAGCGGCTGGCTTCATGTGATCACTTTACATTTGAGTAACGTTCACTAAATCCACTCAAATAATTTTGACATTACGCATAATCGACGCACAGTACAAGATAACCATCTGGCGGAGTTACAATCTGTCTTACGCATAGAAGAAATTATTTTCAGAGGAGGTATACTATACTCTGATAAATTTATCTTTGTGTGGGATTCAAACCCAGGACATTTGATTGTAAAGTAATTATTTTCCGTTACTACGACATTCATATCGATGTTTTTCCCGCCACTATAATTATTGTGAGTGTTCTATTGACCAATTAGAACAAAGCAATAATATAAACTTCATGTCAAGGTTCCAATTTCAAAACGTGTATTTCCACTGAATGTTGCCATAGTGCAAATATTTCCACGCTTTACGCGTTATCGATTACCGCAAAAACGTACATCTAAGGGTGCCTTCCCACGACAAGTGAATCCGGATTCGTACGCGAATCTGGATTAATCCCTTCCGGATGGATGATTTCGTGCACGGGGTATGGGGAAATAGTTCCCTATTTTTATAATAATATAATAATTCATTGTATTAATATTTTTAACTTTTTAACTTTAACGTTGTAAATTTTGAAAATATCTTGAGTCCGTTGAAGCAATAAATAAATAAATATATAATATAATAAATAGATAATAATAATTATCTCTGTCATACTGTTGAATATATACTAATTCTGTTTTTGTGTTTAAAAATTAGATCGATCAGGTACGAGAATAAATTATTGTCTTTACACCAATATTAATTGTAATTTAGTAAAAAAAAATAAAAGAAAGCATTGCCTGCGGCATTAATTAAACTTGTTTGTGGGTGATATTTTTTAAAGTTTGTCACACGGAGTTTTTGTATCTTGTATCACGCGTTATTTTTCAACACCGGTTTTTCTCAAATTAGCTGCTAATCTCTTTCAGTCCCGTTATGGGCCCGCTACACGCTCGCGAGTCACCACGACCTTTTGGTGTTCATGAGTAAAAAGGCGTCAACGGTCGGTTACGTACATGTCAAGATAAACGATCCATCCGCACCCCTTTTTACTCATGAACACCAAAAGGTCGCGGTGACTCGCGAGCGTGTAGCGGGCGCATTATGTGTCGGGGTGTACAATATATTTTATTTGTACGGGAAAAAATGTCTACCATAACTGGAAATTAGAGAACCCATTAAATAATTTATTCATTTATTTTTAATATTATTAATGTCGATATTATCAGAATAAAAGAATACCGGCCCAGTATCAGTGCAAAAATTGTGCTGTTTCAGGTCCGTGGTATTAGAAAAATATAATGATTGGTACCTTAAACTTTTTTTAATTTTAAATAAAATTATAATTTCTTTATCATTCGTGTGTTATTTAGACTAATAGACTAGGTACATAATTTTTTAAGGGAGACATTTGAAAGATTGGCATCATACTGATAAAATGCACCACATGGACTTATAATTCGATATAACAAAATTCCAGAAAAATTAATTCAATAAATAATAAGAAAATATAATGTTCCCCACTCTATGGCAACTGGGGAATCTAAATTTATACATTATTTATTTTGATTTTATTTTTCGAATTATGCGGGTATGTCTGTCTCCCTCACTCTCGTTGTATATTGTAACAGTACGAAACCCATAAGCATATTGCTCAAAATAAATAAACCCCACAAAAGTCGTACAAAAGCCACACAGGATTTTTTTTAGGGATAAAAGCACAAATTTAATTGAATTTTGTAAATAAAATTAATTGTATCGATTAGTATTCGAGTAAATTATATTAGGAACTAGAATAGATTAAAAAATACGAATAAGCAAGCGGATCTAAAATGGGATAGACAATGATTTCAACATTTTATAAATAATTCATCTACTGAAATCCAACTAAAAAGTTTAAGCTTTTATTATTTGAGGATTTTTTATTGGTTTTTAATCATCTGTAGACCATATTTAAGGCACTTGGAATCGTCAGGTTTACAAACACAAAATCAAATGCAATAAATCAATAAACACAACAAAAAAGAATGAAAGCAATAAACACATAGACAATACAAAACTATAACACATTTGTGGTACAATTTAATGCAGGTCTGGATGTAAATTGTCCAGAACTACATTAAGTACGTCATATTTCTGAAGGGTTTTTGTGTTTTTTGGGGTTCATACTAGATCATCGTAAATACTCCTATGGGTTTTTCTTCGGAAACCGTTGTGTATACACGCGCTGAAACATGTAAGTAGGGTTGTCAACATTTTTTCAGCTGATTATTCCATCTGCATCAATAAGTAATTTTAAAAAGTTATCGGAAGCCTGGTTGCTAACGCGCTCGATCCTCGATGCCGACATACCCCACTTCACGACACAAGCTTTTAAGCTTGTTATGAAGTGTACAAATATGTATCAGGGTGTAATTCGATAATTTTATGAAAATAAAAGAAAACATACACATTATCTTATTGTTCTTGATATCAGTTCTTAACTCTTTTTTTGTTGCTTCCTTCATTGTCCCCTCCTTTCTTCCTCTTCTTCTTCCTCTTCCCATGCTTCCTCCTTCCCTACCATAAATGTTTTATAGATATAAGATATATATTTTTAACTATGTAATGTAATCTATTTGTTTTGCGTGTGTGCTAATTGTGAACGGATGTAATTGGTCTTGTGTATTGATATTTTTGTATTAATGTACCTGCCAATGTTTGTTTTTGTGACTGTATCTGTTCCATGTGCAATAAATAAATAAATATCTACTTATCTATTTAAATAAAAACTGTCATTTTATGATCTGCTTGAATTTTATAATATTTTTATTTGCTAGAAAAGTGTGGTTTTCTCAATTTTCAAATTAATGTAAATTACACACTCATTCGTCAGTCGAAAACTGCAGGCAATGATATAATTCTTAAACTACGTTTAAATTTTACAAGTGAAGCGGATTTGGTTGATATTTTCTTAGTTGTTGCCAAAAAAAAAATATATAGTATTTTGCGATCCATATATTTCTTGCAACTCACTTTCAATATTATTATTATACTCTAGTACGGTTGACAACCCTCGTTGTTAGTGAATATATATCCGAAAATATATCGAATAATAATTATTTTTATTGTAAAATTGTTACAAAAATATACAAATTACCCGACTAGCAAAAATTACAACACGTTATTTTCAGTTAATGTAGGTAGCTACATGTTATCAATTTAGTATCATATTCTTGTATTATGTATTTTTGTACCTATGAATAACTTTTGAATCAGTATTAATTTACAGTAAGTAATGTTAAGAGTATGCATACCGACATTTCAAAAATTTCTAAAAACGGGAGACCTTCTATCTCGACAACCGTTATTAATTATGCTTTGGAACAAAATAGGGTAGATGCATTGCACCTTTATATAACCGTATATAACCGTAAAAGATTTTTTATATCTTGTATAGATTTCTCAAAAAACAATGGAAAACACCTCTGATCTTTTTTCCGAAAGACGGAAACTCGTTTCCTGAAAGTCGTTGAGTAAAATTTTTTTTTGTACTGATAATATGCACTAAAACCTAGGGAATAACCGTAAAAGTTTTTTGATAGACGCAAAATTAACCTCAAAAAAATAAAAAAAAACGCTATTTTTACCATTTTATCATGCGATTGTCACGCGATTTTGAACCTTAATGCCGTGGGAAAAGACTGTGACGTCATTCCTGGTGCCAATTATATAGGTAATACCTACCGATTCGGTATAATACTTTAAGTAAAAGTTAATGTCGCCGCCACACGCTTGCGAGCGTCTACGAGTTTTTTGCGTTCATGAGTAAAAAGGCGTCAACGGTCTGTTACGCAAACGAGCCAAGATAAACGTTCCATCCACACGCCTTTTTACTCATATACACAAAAAACTTGTGGACGGCGACAAATGGAATATATATGTATTACGTTTAATAGTTATACTATAGAAAATGAAGTAACGTAATAAGCTCTAAACAATAAAACTCTTAACACACACACACACACACACACACATAATTATATTACACATTTTGTAATTATCAAACTATAAATTAACATTGAAATAATTGAAAAAAAAGTTTAATTTTAATTAAAATACATTTTAAAATAGAAAAGAAGAAATAAAATGAAAAAAACTGTCTGTTTGGGTTGTTTCCTAAAGAAATATCTACGTATATGTATATTGGATTCAACACTTGTATTGCAAGTTATCCAAACGCTATGGATTAGACGGATTCATCTGGATTCATCAAGGCGTGTCCGCGGATTCACAGGCAACCTATTTCCCACGATCCGTGCACGTCTGCGATATTACGTACCGCCATACAAATCGCTATGAAAAAGTCTGTAGATTCACGGACTCACTCCTTCCCACGGCATGCGAATCTACGGACGAAGCAGGATTCACCTTCCGTGGGATATAGCCATAACATTGTTATTACGCGACGCACGATCGATGCACTTTTCATCTGTATTATCAGTCAGAAAAGTCCACTTGTTATCATAATATGATGAGAGTACCTATACTCATATGCTTAATTTTTAATCACGCTATGTAGGTAGAGAGGTCTAAACGCCAGACTACCCGTGACTTGGTCTAAACCGGGGGTTCCAAACCTTTTACCACTCACGCCCCCCTAAGCATCTCATAAAATCACTGCCCCCCCCCTCTCCCCTGCCTGATATCAACGGTGGATTAAAACATCCAAGGGCCACCACCCGTAGGTTTAAAAAAGTACATAGTAAAGGGTACAAGGAAATAGCGTCGCAGGCGAAATGTTTTAGAAATCTACATTATTATGCAAATAGGTGAATTATTATGTACAATTTAAGGTCACTCTAACTTATTGACACTCTGACCTCATTTTAGGGCCCCCGATTCTTGGAAACATATATTATATTAATCAAACAGTTACTCCGCGCCCCCTTTGGACCACTCCACGCCCCCCATATGGGGCCACTCTCCACCCGTTTGGAACCCATGGTCTAAACAATCAATACTTTTCTGATTACGGAAAATAGATTTATTTAGTTACTTCATGGCATGGAAACAGACATCACCCACATATAACCCACAAACCAGACAAAAAAAAAACGTAAAAACGATGAAACATGTGGATTCGTGGGGGATTCGTAAAACAATGACTGTGTGCGGTAATAAAGTTGTGTGGATATATTATCTCATGGAAATTTGCAACATTATTCTTATGTAGAATTACTTTATATTTTTTTCAACATTGCATAATTAACGTACCGTCTGTAAGTACTCAACTAATTAATATATACTAAGGTATTTTCATAATATATTTATTGTACATTTCTTACACCTTTTTACGCGCTTGTATTAAACTTGGCTTGGCGTTGTTTTCTCCAAATCTTGCAATTGAATTTCAACTCATTTAGAGACTAGCTAGAAATCTGACACTTTCGCCAGTTAGTATTTTTTTTGACAGCCTTTGTTGTTGGTGTATGATGTGGGCGCCCTTAATTAGAGAGTCGACATGAGATGTTTTTATTTTTTGTATGATAATGTATTCATGTTTTGTGGGTGTCACATGCGATATAAAATAAAATATCATTGGTATTAACACATAGAGGATAATTGCCATTGTAGTAAGATTGATAACAAACATCTATTGGTATACTTAACTAGTTACTATTTTTAAGATTTAAGATTTTTTGTATTACTGTCTGTTTGTTTAATGAATAAAATAAAAAAAAAAAATAAAAAAATAAAAAAAATAGAATAAAATTGTGTAAACTAGATGACAATACGATTCTGTACCACAATGGATCAGCCTTCTCCAGAGACAAAACTGTTTGAGGACATCCAAGGGTTGTGTGGCGTCATGTGTAGTATCGTATAAAAGGGCGTTGGAAAATAAATTCAGATTCAAAATCCGATTTTATCCAGCTCAAGCCAACGGGAGACACTGAGCGATCGAGAGGATCCAGTCACCGAATACCGCCGTGTTTGGTGTCTCGTGAATGTGCTTTACGAGAAGAACTCAGATTGTGAACATTTATTTATGTAGCAAACATTATAAAAGCGTGCCATATTTTCATAAAATTAATTTTCATTCAATGATATGTTTTGAATACATTAAAAAAAGTAGGGGTAAAGTTGCCAAATATGGAATACCATTTGGTTTTTGTTATAAAAAACCAAACTGTTTACATTATACTATAATAATATCATTTTACAATAAAGATACTTTAAAATAATTTTCGTGTTTTCCACAAAAATAAATTTAAACTATGTGAATATTTATTCAAAGAACATTAAAATGGATATTCGAATAATAAATAAAAGTTTTGGGCGAGAGAAACAAATACATGACCTCATACCACAACGCTGTCTCCATAATTCCCGAATGTGCCATTCGATATTATACTCGACATTATTGTCGAACATAGGCCTCCCCCATTGATTTCCATAGCTCCCTATTCTGGGCAGACCGCATCCAACCGCCTCCCGCAACTGGCCTTATATCGTCCGACCACCGTGCTTGAGGCCTACCAACACTTCTTTTGCCTGTTCTAGGTCGCCACTCCAGGACTTTCTTTGTCCACCTAGAGTCTGTGGTTCATGCATGAACGAAGCCTGCGATAGTATAGTACAAGCTTACATCCTCAGGTTCCATCACCACCATGATTGGTGACGTCACCTTGTATCGGTGACAAACACCTTGTTTCGGTGACAAACACTTGAACTACGAAATATTTTTTCCCATACATTTTTCGTGGTGTAATCATCGTCAAATGTCAGTTGGGCATGGCCTCTATGAACAATATGGCGGCGGTCTCGGCATGAATGAAACAAATTACGATCTTTTTGTTTTTTTAGATCTCTTCATTTTAGAGAAACTGTAGTATTACATCCTAGGACCCTATTCCATATTTGGTTACTTTCCTCTATAGATGAAAAAAATTTTTTTTCCTTGTTTTTCATAATATGAAAACTTGTTACTGCACCAACACTGCGGATGCATACAAGTACCTAAGTGTGTAATTCATTCATACCATAATCCACTATGGTAATTAATTGAGAAATATATTTCCAAGTGCATTCATTATAAAGAAAATGTAAGTACGTCTTTTAATATTATTATCCTTAATATTATACACAGTTAATTAAATTTAATTAGTTTCATTATGTTTATGGCTAATGAAAACGCGGCATTATAATGGAATAAAAATGCGTTATAAAAAAATCATTTGAAAATACCCAGTTAAGGGGCAATATGCTCTATCTATACCCTCACGCCGCGTCCCTTGCATGGTAGGCAGAGAGGACGGAACGTCAGACAGCCATATACTGCACATTCTCCTAGCCTCCGTCACATTCATGAAATTTGTCATGCACGCTCTCCGATTCCTTTTACTCAAAATGCGTCCGTCCTTGAGGGTCTGGTCGACATGATCGGACCAGTCTCGCATTTCATCACACCTTTTCGCTCACTGAAATATATCTTTTTTGTCATTCTTTATTCTCTCAACATTCCCAAACCATCGTTTATTCACATTCATTTTCTTTACAACACCATCAGTCTTGCAGTCATTAATTTCCCTAGCAACCTCGTTCCTTATCTTATCTCTCAGCGTCTTCCACACATTCGTCATTCCTCATCCACGTCCAAGTCTCACTAGCATACATGAGGGTCGCCACGGCATATGCTTTGTGTCAATCAACTCCTACTCGGTTATTTTATTTATTTCATTTACTTCATTTTGTTCGTTATTAAATGCCCTTGCTCAATGTGATAAAAAAATAAATCGCAGTTATTATATTTT
The DNA here is from genome assembly GCA_963576895.1 of Ceraclea dissimilis. Taxonomy (NCBI): domain Eukaryota; kingdom Metazoa; phylum Arthropoda; class Insecta; order Trichoptera; family Leptoceridae; genus Ceraclea; species Ceraclea dissimilis. The sequence goes on along the minus strand of OY756379.1, from coordinate 6,161,431 downwards.
GAAGAAAAAAGGTTATTATTTCTGAAGAATTACCTTTCAGATTATTAACATGTTACTGACATATCCATTCAAATATTGTCCGAGACAAGAAAACATATTTGACTATAATATTATACCATGTTCTAGGATAGTGGTAGCGAACTTGTGACCCAAGGGTCACACGCTGACCCACACCGGCTTCATAAACGACCCACGCATTGGTTTTAACTTTCTAAGTAATTTCTCGACTCATGATCATCATCTTCAGCGTTACAAGCGTGTGGGTCTTAGCTGCCTCCAAGAGCTGTCGCCATCTCCCCCTGTCCATTGCTGCCACATTCCAATTTCTCTCCCCCAGTGCACGACAGTCTGCAACCACCCCATCAAGCCATTTCTCGACTCAACTACCAGCCTTCGTGGCACAGCGGTAGAGTACCAACTGGTCAGGTTGGAGGTCTGGGTTCCAGCCGCGACAGATGGATGGACTGGAATTGGTGAATGTTACTTAAGTGTAAAGTCATCACATTAAACCAGCCGACGATCAGTCATAAGCCTGATGGAAGGTCCATCCTTTGCTGTGTATCTGTTGAGATAACTGCTTGTTATTAAAATTATGAAGTGGTTGAAAAACAGATAACAAGATTTGCGCACAGACAAAAAAAATAGTAAAATCTGAAGTTAAGTAAAATCTTTTAAAAACTGTAACAACAATCAAATGCACAAACATTACTTTTTACTGCTATAGCCACTTGCATTCCACTGCTGGACATAGGCCTCTTCAAAACTCTTCCACTGTCTTCTGTCTTGGGCTATCTGCTGCCATCTACGACCCGTAAGCTGGAAAATATCATCTGTCCACCTTTTCTGTGGTCTCCCTTCGCCTCTTTTGTTCTCCCAGGGCCTCCACTTCAGGATTTTACGTGCCCATCTGACACTGTCCTATACATAGTAAAAACTACATAACATATTAAACACTAACTTAGACGGATACATACTATAAAAAGGGTATATAATATTTCTACTAGGTATATATTATTATACGGCAGGAAGGAAATGGAATGGGGAGGAAAGAAAAGGAAAGGAGAAGGAATTGGATAGGGGAGAAAATATTATAATTTACCCACTTCTCAGAAAGGTTCACGATCACTGTTTTAGGACATATTAAAATTTAAAGAAATAATAGTACTTATTGTTATTGAAAAATATCGATGCATAATATCGATGTATTGTCTGTCTTAGACATTTGTCAAATTCCGATAATATTTATTTACAAAAATATTGGAGAATAAATACATATATGTTTACATTTAATACGCGTTCGCCCTCTGAAACAGATGAATGTCAGACTGGATTTAAGGGGATGAAAATTCCGAGAACAATTACCCGCGCTGAAGGTTCAAAATCTCATGCACGATTAAAAGTCAAAGCCTGGTTAGTAACGCGCTTGACTGGTAATCCAGTGGGCGCGGGTTCAATCCCCGACTTACTCCACTTCACAACACAAGCTTTTAAAGCTTTCTGTGAAGTGTACAAAGATGTATTTGGGTTTATTTCGATAACCCAGATTCATTTTTTACAAAAAAATAAATAAAAAAAACAATGACGTCACGGTCATTTCTTGCGGTATTCAAAATCGCATGAAAAAATGATAAAAATAACGTTTTTTTTAAAAGTTTTTTTTTTAATTCAACCAGACACGCAACCTTATTATTTCATTTATGTAAACTCATTTCTATAGGAATCCTGTTTCGTTTGATCTGTAGTATTTGGGACATCCTGTATAATTCGATGTTTGATTCGGAAGTATAATGGGATGATGACACGTCATATTTTCGGGTTCATTGTTTCGGAAAATTGGAAAATTGGAAAATAATTTGGAAACAAGAATGATAATACGTGGAAGTGATACGCATCAATCTAAAAAATACATTATTAATACAAAGGATGGGTGGTAACGGTGGTAATGGTGGTAATGGTGGTAACGGTGGTAACACTACCATTACCTAATGAATATAAATGATTTTTATAATAAATAATCAATATGATATTATTTTTTATATACATATATGATTGTTAATATTGAAGTTCCCTTCGAACACCCGAAAAACTCAGGCGCCAGTTAGGCGCCTTTTTATTCGCTCTTTCAGCCCAAAGTTACTCAGCAGACGGCCCCAGATCATTTCAGGCCCTCAGATATTTAATTTGTCAATCTTTTATACATTCTCTCCACACTTGCAAACCGTATCAACCTTTGTTCTAATTATAGCATCTTTTTAACTACCTTATTCTTTTATACTGGAGTTCACCAACTTCTTAGGTGAGGACTAGCGGAGATAGGAGCCACTTATCATTATTTCTCGTACAAAATTTGTGCTAGGTGGCTACTATCTCCGCTATTCCTCACCTAAAAAGTTGGTTAAATCCAGAATTAGTGTCTCAGACTTAGAAGTGTCCTTAATCGCTATTATATTTTAACATAATTTGAATAATTGAAATATTTTTTGTTTCAGGATATGGCCACATCGCCCCAAAGACCCACATGGGTAAAGTGGTCACCATATTTTACGCCATCCTGGGAATACCACTCATGCTGCTGTGTCTCTCAAACATTGGTGACGTCATGGCCACGTCATTCAGGTACTTATACGAGTATATCTCCTTATTTTATCAACTAGGTATTTTTAGGGAGGTATGATAACTACGTAATTGACTAGAAACAAAATGGGTCTCCCAGTTGTCTCGTGCTGATTGGTTAGATCACTTTGTTGTAAAATTTGCTGGGCACAGATGGATTGGAATTTGGAATAGATGTTTTATTTATGCATGCCGATTAATTTATTATTGTTATGAAACATTTCCGTTTTTTTTAATATCCAAACAAAGTAAAAATATAAGCAAAAAACAAGTACTGGATTTTATTGCCACACCTGTTTCGGGGCTATAATGCAACATGAATTAATATTTGATTGAAATTTATTGATTTGTTGTGTTGTAAATAGTGATGTTTTCTGTATTTTGATTATGTATTCATGAATATTGAGATTGACTTTGTGCGTAATAGAATTATATCATTAATTCTGATTATTTTATGAATTCTTTGTACATAATTTTCTCTTTATATGTTTGATTTTTTGATATTAATTTTGTATATGATTTTTAAATGTTGTGTGTTGCTTTTGACTGCCCAGGATTTGTAATTAAGTAATATTTGAGTCTTCACTGGTTTATTTGCAGGTGATATTGTGATTGTTTATATTGTATGTAATAACTGTATGCACTCTATAAGATTAATAAAATAAAAATAAAATTGACACTATGTACCAATAAAATGCCGTCGATGTATAAATAAGGACATATATAGTCGACAGTCTCTCCAAAGGTCTCTCAAAATGCCCTATAATGATTGTTTAATTAATGTTGCCACGGATTCTTCAAGTATCTACGGTAACATGTTTGTTTAGGGTCTAGAGATGGCCAATTTTAGTAACAAATTTTATATAAAAATATTATTTTAACTTTGTAATAAAACTCTAGTTTTAGTAATCTTGATTCCATAAATGAACTAATTGCTCTAGCTACGAATCCATCCACGTACCTATCATTAAAAAAAACGTGTAAGTACCTTAACTAAATTAGGTACTCCGTACATACGAATTGATACGAAAATTTCCAAATCCTCTTTTTATGAAAAAACGTGGAATTTTTAAATTGGAGATACATTTTTTTAATAATAATGTAAAATACATATTAATGGACTTAATCCCCTTTGCCTGCCTCGTGATGTTATTACGGGCTAATATGACGTGCGCCCTTTTTCTCTCTTTCATATAAAAATAATAATACCCGTATTTAATTACGAACGACGCAACCGATGTGAAAATTTATTTAAAAAATATATCCCTTCATTTTTATATGCGCCTGGTATGATTGAAAGTTACAAATGAAAATTTTATTTTGAAAATATGTACAAACACATCTTCTTCCCCTTCTATACTTGGTTGGGCCGGGGGTTCAAAGCATCTGTGTATCTTCGCCAGAGGCCCCTGTCACATGCAGCATCCAGGACATCTGGCCACTCCAGTCTTCTGCCCGCACCCTCGGCTTCCAGAGCTTTTAACGGAAGCCGCTCCTTTGTGAAAATATGTGAACGAGGAAATCTGACAATGTCGATTTCATAGAATTTATTTTAAGATAATACTCATTTATAATAATAAGTAATGCTCACTAGGGCGAGTTTATCGCTATACAGTGATCTCTTCCAGCTAACCCATCTATACCTAAATACTCCTCAACAATTACTAGGCGAATCAAATACAAAATTGGGTAGATACTTAACGTAAACGTTTCCTATTGAACAAGCATAACTACCCTTATATAGGGGGTGGCACATACCAATGTTGGACACATTTAAATTATTACCACTTTGATGGACAGAAAGGGTAAAAATCGATTGGAAAAGGAATAAGGGTAAACGATGCAATTTATAACTCTTTTTCCGCTTCTGACGTTAAATTATTAGTCTTTACAATGGCAAAGTTACCTTTTAAGGGGGCATATGCACCGAGCAAAAATCGTTCTATTTAAGCTTCAACTTTTTCAAATTTTGTATGAGAATGTTAGCGCGAAATACAAATATCGTAAGCGACAAAGTGAATTATATCTTTTTAAAAGAAACCTGGGAAGAAATTTAAAAATATAAAACAGCCGATATGTTAAGATTATAATTACCTACCAATATTTTGGCTAAATTATACTTTAATATCTGAAAAACTGAAAGGAAAATCTTCAGATCCCCTAAATTTTAGGGGTACTTGAGGAATATTTTTTTATTCAAGGAATTTCCAAGTCCTGTAATTCTAGAACAGCCGATCTGTAGTCCACACTTTCATCTATCACTGTCTTAGGTTTCAAGACGATTCCCTGAGTATTGGCTGAGTACAATACAATGTGAGTGAACAAGTTGAGATGTTTGGGACATGTAGAGCCGATGAATGATAAAAGGATGGCACAGTAAATATACATGGGTGAGAGAAGAGGTGTAAGGAAACGTGGCCATTCAAAAATCGCTCACGTCCATCAGATGTTCAAAGAGGGACGTTTTTTGAGTAAAATGAAGGTGTATGACGAATTGTATGAATGCGGCTGAAGCAAAAAGTGTGTCTGTATGGGATAAGGAAGTCTGGAGTTCTATTCTCTCCACCTATACCCTAAAAGACCCAGTATGATGGAATAGAAAAGAATGGAAATAATTCTCAGATTATATATTTTTTCTCAGATTTCTCTATTGGCGAGTCTGCTGCTACGTCTGCACCAGAAAACCTAAAAGAAAACGTCACAGATCAGCTAGAGGATCTGCAAGAGGACAAAGGTAAGTAAAGTACATGGTTGGCGCATTTGGTTGAGGTGGCAGTCTCTCAAACGGGAGGTGCCAGGTTCAAACCTCGGCGCTGGTGATGTATTCCACACTTTGCGATACAGGCTTTTAGCCTAGTGCAAAGTATGCAGGAAAATATTTAGGTTTGTATATGCAAACCCAGATCCTTTTCTAAAAAAAAAAATCCGTAAAAGTTGTTGACATTCTTCCATTTGATTTAGACTTGGTGCAATAAAACGCACAATTGTTTTTTTTTTAGAAAGAATGCCGATCTAATCTCTTGTTTTCATTGTATTTAAAGTCATTTTTTTCTTTAACCCGAAGAGATATTATATTTTTTAATTGCCTATGTCCTAGCCAGGATTCTGCTCTATCGTTACTCAAAATATGTAGACTGAGAGTTCTCCCGTAAAAAACCTATTCTTCTTCAATGGCGCTACAGTCCAAATCGAGCCTTGGCTTCCTCCAACTTTCGCCTCTAACCTCTTCTGTCCTCCGCTGCCGTCTTCCAAGTATGGATCTGGGGAATCTCTCTTGACCTCGTCTTCCCATCTTAGCATTGGTCTCCCAACTCTTCTTCTTCCCCCTGGGTGACCAGAAAAAAAATCTTTTAGGTCCGCGCAAGTCTGGCATTATTTGGACGTGTCCAGCCCATCTCAATCTATGCAGCTTGATATGTGTTGTATAAAACTCATTCCTGGACAAAAAAACATTTTACTATAGTTCAATCAATTAAACTGGGATGACTACCCACTTTATTCGCACTTATGCCAGAGCCATAAGTGCGAATAAAGCAGGTTGTAGTCGTCCTTCTCGATCACATTTTCATTACTGCTTTCGCCACTTTGAATTAATTGGACTGAAACTAAAATATTTTGGTGAATGTTAAAAACCGTTTTAAAAAAGTTAAAAAATGTCTTTTAGAGTATGCATACCGACATAAAAACGGGAGACTTTCTACCTCGACAACCGTTACTAAATTTGCATTGGAACAAAAAACGGTTGATACATTGAACCTTTATCTAGGGAATAACCGTAAAAGATTTTTTATATCTTGTATAGATTTCTCAAAAAGAAATAGTTTAAAAACACCTCTGATCTTTTTTCCGAAAGACGGAAACTCGTTTCCCGAAAGTCGCGGAATAAAATTTTTTTCTTGTACTGATAATATGCATTAAAATCTAGGGAATAACCGTAAGAGTTTTTTGATAGACGCAAAATTAACCCCAAAAAATGGAATAAACGCTATTTTTACCATATTATCATGCGATAGTTCACGCGATTTTGACCTTAATTTCGTGGGAAATGACTGTGACGCCATTCTTGGTACCAAGCCCTTAAAAATCGAGGCGTTTTAAAAATTAAAAAAATATCTTTAAGTCATTACAAATTTACTACCCAATAAAACAATACATCACGACCTTTCGTAATAATTGGTAACAAGGTTCTGGGGGAGAAAAATAATTCCCAACACTAGGGGAGAACTCTTTTCATTATATTTCCAATATTTATTATATTAAAAGTTTGATATAAAAACATTGTTTAAAACTCTTCTGAAAGAGCTTCGAACTTACAAAGTCGTAAATTTCTGGAAATTGCTGCGGTCTCTCTCACACTTTCATTTTTCCATTTTTACGTTTTAAAAAAAGATCCACAGACTGCACAATCGTACCGCGTCAAACCGTTTAAAGAGAACCGTGGAAATGATTCTAATTTCGAATCTTCGTGAGTCTGTGAATTATATTTGTTTATTTAAATTAGGAATAATCTCTTAAAGTTATTATTAATTTATTATTTTATTGAATTATTCAGTTTCATTTGTTCATTATTTTTTTGCTCATTTGTTTTTTGTTCATTTATTCGTTTGTTCTTTTATCGTTTGGGTATTTGTTCGTTGTGCGTGTTGCTTTTTGATTTATGTTCATTGTGTTGTGGGTAAAATGTGGAATCTTTACTGGTCTATTTGTTGTCGATATGTTGATTAATGGAGAATTTATTGTTGTGACTGTCTTATTCTGTGAATAAAATAAAATTAAAAAAAATAAAATTAGTTATTCTATCCTAGTTCATGAAACTAATGTTTTTTATAATATTTTATACATAATTTGAAAGAGCATAAATCAGAGAAGTTTTTTACCGATTTCTGAATCTTAAAGCGTTTAAAAATCCCTTGCAAAGTTGTAAGTTATTGAAATAACTATTTCTCGAAACTTTAATCGGATATTTTTTAAACATTAGACACTGTTTCTTCAAATTGAAACAAATGAGTTAAATAGACTAAACACATACGCAAGTAATAAAAAAATAACTACAGGTACTAAATAAGTGCCTTTACTTATGGAGATATTGGGGTTAAGCTTGAGTAATAAAAAGTTTTGACTCAAAAGAATCTAAATGATCTGTATAAGATATTTGTGTCCATATATCAAACACTCTGTGTAAAATTAATATTGCATTTAAAAAAATGTAGGTCTCCTGTGCGGTGTATAAAGATATGTTTGAGATTTGTTAGATAGGATCAAAGGACGGACTTATTGCGGAAACAATAATAATACGAGTATGTAGGTTAATAATATTCTTCCAGTCAATCCGGACTGGTTATCCTCTATTATAATAATATTGAAAAAACAGAAGAAAGAAGAATAACAGAGCGAGAGGTGAGAGAGAAGGTGCTCTAATCGCCACCCCCGTCAGGGATGCGGAGCGAATTTATAGTTCACCACCTACTCGGCTGCAAGCAAAGGTGCCACTAATACTTAGCGTCCGATAAAAACCGAACTGTATTAGGTATATATATAGATGGTTTAAAATACTCTTTTAAAGCTAGGGACCCAACCATGATGATTCGACGTTACTGTCATTTCCCGCGGAATTAAAAAATATATAATAATAATTACCATACCACTTATTGGCGCCGTTTAGCGATAAAATCTCTCCAAGGGCACCTTTTTCGGCCATCGTTTTCCGAGTATATATCACCATGTAGGATCATTATAAACAAAATGTTAAGAATAGCGTTTTTTAATTTTTTGAGGTTAATTTCGCTCCATTCAAAAAACTTTTACTGTATTATAATAAAAAAAACAAATACAAATGAAATGTAGTTAAGTTGTTCCGTACCCTATTCATATACGGTTTTATTTGCAGTAGTATTGGTAATAACTAACACCATCAACCAAATTTGAAACTCACAAGACAAGCGCTTCAGGTGAAATTTTTTTGTGAGACATAGTGAAGAAAGTCGTGATGTGATTTGTTTTATTTGAAAACGTAGGTACCTACATAATAATTTGCACAATATTATGTATGAAAAATTTTTTCTGTAAAAAGCAATAAAAAAATATCGCCGCAGGCAATTTTTTTGTGAACCAATCGTATTTTGATGGATTTTTTATACTAATAAAAAAAAATATGACATGATGAGAAAATGTGTGGAAATAATTTGATTTTTTGTGAGGTTTTATCATTTAGTATGAAAAAATATATACCTATTCCGATCCCTGAGAACGCCGCCCCCCTGACGACGCCCATGTCAACAATCACCAAGTAATTTATGTTAGTTGTCTACTAATGATCAGAATTCGTAGTAAAATAGAATTAGTTCTTTCCCAAGTACCTTTTATCTTTCAGACGAAGATTGGTTATTTAAAAAAGTAAATGGAAAATGTAAAAAATCTCTCATTTTTCACATTTAGTTATCTATCATAGGCAGTGGCGTATATAGGATTTCATTTCGGGGGGGAGGGGGGCGATCTAATAGTTGACTTAGAGGGGGGTGGAGGTATCAAAAATTTGAAGACAGACGTATAGTACAAAAATACAATAGCGCCGCAGGCAAAATTTTTTCGTGAATGTATGTGAAAAAGATCGTGTTAACGTTTTTTAAAGAATTGTTCGGGGCCCGGGCCCCCTCGGCCACCCCTATATACACCACTGATAATAGAAAATATCTATGAATATTACATTAGTATTCTTTCGACACCCAGACATCTGAATAGTTTTTCATCACGTTTTTTTATGACAGATTCTTATAAAGCGATCTGGAAAAGATATTAAATTCTCTTGATAAATTCAGCATCGCCATTTGACAGGTGAGTAAACTCGATGTTTATGTTGGCGTCGGTGACTTTACGTTGAGAATTCGGTGTCGTATAATTTGATTTCAGTAGGTATTTTAATAATGGTAAGAATTTATTTTCGATCGTTTCGAATCGTTTTTTAAATGAATCTGTAATAGAGAATTTTCCTCAACGAAGGTGGGAGACATCAACATTCACATAAGGTTATTATGCGAACTCCCTTGGGGAGGGAGCAGGATGGATGTTCCGACGCTTACGAGTCGGCTTGGGCTGGCTTAAGTGATCACAAGCCAGCCAAAGCCGACTCGTAAGCGTCGGAACATCCATCCTGCTCCCTCCCCAAGGGAGTTCGCATAATAACCTTATGTGAATGTTGATGCCTCCTGCCATCGTTGAGGAAAATTCTCAATGTATGCCATCTGCGAGATGCAGACAAAAATCCAGTTAATACCTAAATAATTTAGGTATATCCCTCTCCAATCTGTAATATCTATAAAATACACCTTTGTACACTTCACTCCAGCATTGATCTGACTATATCATAAATTGTTTATTGTGCTAATTATCTTGCTTCATACTATGTCACTGACGAATTGCTAACAGAGCCCTTTACACTCTTTAGCATTGACAATGTGCATTATTACTATAAATTTAGTTTTTATATATCTAATTATGTCAAACTGACGAGTCCAAGTGCCCGACATAGGGTCTAAGGACGATAAAGAACAACAAACAACAATAATTCACCCACCTATATTTTCATTGTTATTATTTCATAATTTATCCTCTCTACCTCCCTCAACCATCTCAACTCGGTCACATTCATCTTACAGTCAATCATTACTCTAATCACTTCATATTTTATCATATCTCTCAACGTTTTCCAGAATTTCTTCTTGTCGATTTCATCTCCCCTTGGTCTTTGTTTGTTATTCTAATTCTAAATTCTAAGTCTGAGCATATTATGCCTTTTAACCAACAATGTTATGGTTTACTGCACAGCCGATACGGAGGCGGACCAAGAGCTCGCTCAGCGTCCTGCAGAAGACCAGTGAGAAACTCCCAAAGGTCAGGAGACAGCGGCTTTCCAGGGATAGATAGTTTGCCATCATATTCATATTCGGATACAGAGTGTAGGTATGTTCAAAAGAGCCAATATCTTTTTAAATTTTTGATACTTTCATTTCCTCAATTTCTTGAAGCGAGGATCTTGTCCAAAGGACATTGAAGGTATTAAGAGCAATTGTAGCTAGTGGGAGTTGCTCCTTGGACCAAACCTTCGTGGTGAACCGTGAGCCCTTTTAGAAAAAAGTTTTTGCTCAAAGTCTGGATGAGACTTATACTCCCGAAGTGTTCCTACAGAATCAACGGGTAAGCTTAAGGAAGCAACCCTTAGGATGCTTTCGAAACACATCGGAAGTGAACCCTTCATCAAAATTGCAAATGATTTCCATATTATAGGCCATTTTTTCGTCATAAAATTATCTTTCTTAACGAAATTTCTGGTATAATAATGTTAAAAGAGGTCAATAGAAGATCGTTTTGACTTATAATGAAACATCCATAGCCAGGTATTGACATCCATTGCGAGCCTGATTGAGCTAACTATCTGAAAAAAACAGACGAAAAGGTCAGTAATTTATCTCGACTTCTCCACAGATACGACGACGAAACCAATCGCTTCTCAAGAGGTCGCCATCAGAGATCTTCACAGCAGTCGCGTTACAGTGATTCTGGCGCAGCTGGTCCTTCAGGAAATAGGACCAGAGCAGATGTCTCACCAGTTCCTAGACGAAGTGGAGGTGGTGCCAATAAAAGTGGAAATCGTCATGTTGGTTCTCTGCCGAGGAATCAGAGAGCGTACAGTCAGGCCCCGACCAGACTTCCAGATAGAGGTTTGTGAAAAGTTCAACCCTTGTTTTAGAGTAATAAAACTTTTTGCAAACTCGTATACCATTCTTCATAGTCATTCCGATAATCACAGATTTTTTTATCAATATCCAAAGTCCTTTGAAACTCATGTTAATAAATTATGCTCAATGAACGAAAAAATATGGAAACTTGATCCACAAAGGTACATACAATTTAGTTAGGAGGAGACTTCTCTCTCCTTTTAAATGGTTTTAAACAGTGATAAAGATATGATTTGTGTCTCCAGGTATGAGTTCTCCGAGTGCTGCATCACTGGACAGAAGGCAGAAGAGGGCTGTTTCCGAAGCGCGAGGATTACCAGAGATTGACGCACGCTTAGCAGCCAAGACTCCGATGTACTTCAATAAGTATGCCTTGGACCCTCAAGCTCCGATAGAACCTAAAGGTATGCGAAAATGATCAATGTAGTATTCAAGCAGGAATGCTCACAGTAAATTGTTGGCACAGATGATTGGAGAACGGATGTTCCATAAATCAGGTTCGATACATTACGCTGAAGTTGAATTCTGAGTTCCAGGACTTGAGTTTTACCATACTGTGAAATATTGTCGAAATTCATTGTCGAAGATTGTCCTCTGAGAGCATTTCCTGGACCATATGCAGATATCCACAATGCCCTTGATGGCTTAAAAGCCTGGATATTGGTCTGTAGGGTACATGTCTACTGTATGTAGCAGATACCATAAATCTCTTATCTTCTGACGTTGCCGCCCGACGAAATAATAGTTATAATAGTATAATTAATTGAACACAATGCCTGATGCATTATATTTTTCTTACTGTCCGAGGATTTGAAAGTACCCTGAAAAACTCCGAAAGTTGGCCAACTGGCTCTTGGATGTATGGGGGTGCTTTCTCAATTCTATGGACTATCAAACTATCTTACATAGAAATATTGTACAATTCGTAGAAATATGAGAAAACAGAACATATTTATTCTCTTTTAAAGTCACTTTGTTTGAAAGTTTGCTGACAACAATATATTTCAAAAACGGTTGAAATCTTTCCTCAAATACATAAAATTGGATATCGTTCTATTTGTATTCTGCTTATTTTCTTCTCTTCTGGATTATTATTGACTTGGCAGCATAACATTATTTATTTTTCTATGTTTGTATACACCAGCAGGTTGAGAATTTAAACAGGAAAGTTTGTCCGTACCTTGTGTTCAATTTTCACATTTTCTTTCGGGACTTTCTTCTTCTACTTCTCTAGTCTCTCTTCACTGATGGATGTAGGCCTCTTCCAACTTCTTCCATTCGTTTCTGCTCTGATCCCTCCGCATCCAGGCTCCACCAGCGATTTGGACAATGTCGTCAGACTATCTCTTTCGTGTTGAAGGAATGGTAACTTAAAAAACTTAACTTCCGATGGCCGTACAACTCCGCCAGAGTTTTGGCCTCCAGAAAAATGGATCTCCAAGCCTTCATGTCTGCAGCAATGGATTCCCAGTCATCACCAACATTTAGTACGTTCAGATTTCGGGTTATATTGTCCATCAATCTCTGTCTTGGTCTTCCCAGAGGTCTCCTGTTCATAGGTTTATTTGGCTAGTTTAGTTTAGTTTAGAAGACTGTCCTCTGAGAGCATTCCCTGGAACGTATGCAGATATCCACAATGCCACACCCAATGCCCTTGAATGGCTTGGAAGCCTGGATATTGCTCTGTAGGTTGCATGTCTTTTGTATGTAACAGATATCATAATTCTCTTATCTTCCGACGTTGCCGTCCATCGGTGGCAGAAGCCATACGAAATAATAATAAAGTTTAGAAGGAATGGTAGAGGGCAGTGATGTGAGAGGTCCCCCAAGAAGTAGTTATGTGGACCAGATTATTGTCTCCCATAGTTGAAAAAAATGAGGAAAGAAATCTATCAAGTCTTTTAGCAGAAACACTTTGGTAATATCGCTGAGCTACGCCAGGATTACCGCTTGATGTATCGTTGTATTGTATAAGAACTGTCTGTCTTGCTGCGTCGGCGACTATTTATTATCTGAATTCTGGAATGATGGAGTCCATTACTATTTGTTCTTCATTATTTACTTACCATGTTCATTATTGGCTGAGCAGTTTTTGTACCAAGTATTTCGTACAATCAACCCACACAATTCTCTTTGTAACCGGGTACGAATGTAACGCAGGACCGTGGCAATTTTTGCAAGTTGTTCAAGCATGTATGGAATGGAATTCAAAACATTTCGGGCCTTCAGCTGCCATCGAAAAATGTAAGGCCGCCCTCGAAGTCTACTAAATTTTTTTGCACTTGCTTATTTTGTTTGTCCCATGCGGGGAGGTTTTTTTCCACACAACGCCTGGCGCCACGACAAAGAAATCAGTCTTAGAAGTCCTTAAGGTCCTTATTTTTGCTGCCTCTAGCTCGGTCGAATCGTTATGTAATTAGTCTTATGTTATTATGTAATGTAACTCATTATTTGTTGTCCTCTTTGTAGCAGGGATCTTGAAGGTATCATTCCGGAGGGTGTTGCTGGGGGGTGCCCTTCCGGCTATCCCTGGGGCTGTCTGAGTAACTTTGGGCTGGAATAGAGAAAAATGCGCCTAACTACTTACTGAAATTATAATGTTCGTATCATACTCGTAATTTGATAGATAATCCAAATCGAACGTAAACATTCATGCTAGATGGCACCTGCGTAGAATTACTCGACTGTAGTTCAGTCTCCAATTTTTTTTTATGCTGAAACTTATCAGTGAGTAGAAAGAGCACAGCGTGATATGAGAAAAGTGGAGCCTCGTGACCTCTTGGTGTTCACTTGAGGAACTTTGAAGGGCAAGGAAGAACAAAAAATGACTATATAACCAGCCCTCTGTGAATTTTCGCGGGTACTAGTAATACTATATTTGAGACGGACGGAAATGTTTTTATTTTACGGACAGTATTCCGGAGAAATGACCAGAATGGAATAAATATTCACTCACTTTTATTTACATTTCTTTTTGTCTGCATGCTTAAATAGTTTTTGCTTGGTGTCTGGAACGACTTTCTTTTACTCTCTTTTTAGAACGATTTATCGGTCAAAAACACGACATAAATACTATCATCACTTCTAATAAATTTCCTTTCTTTGAGTGTTTTGACCTAAGGTTCTTGGTGGAAGTTAATTATAATATAATTAGAAGAACAACAGTGTAAACACAAAAGATACTAAAGTATCTTCCACAGACTTTGAATTTATTAAATACGGCGACTAGTTTACGAACTCCCTACATTTTTTTTTCGTGAAACTGAGAAGAAAAGGGCTACATATGTCAGAAGTACGTTCTCTTAGAAAAAATTGAACCAAAAATAGCGGCGCAGGCGAATTTTTTCAGGATAAATGGGAGAAGTAATTAATCTTATTGTCTTTCTAGAATATTTGATATTTATTTATTGTATCCTAACATTTACAGTACACATTGCTCATGTTTGCCTCCCCCACTAGGAATGTCCCGTGTCGGGAGAAGCAAACTCATGTTACATATAAAAAAAAAATTTGACGCCCGGCGGGCAGTATGCGGCCCGCGGGCCTCGAGTTGACCACCTATGCCATACAGGCTTTTTACCAAAAACAATATTTTTCTAAGCGATTTATCTGTTTTTTTTTCTCTTCCCTTTTTCCTTTTCACGACTTGTTACCTTTCCGCCTTAATGACTACAGGATATTGCTAAAGAGAAAGGTTTCCGACGTTTCTATTGAAGAAGGTAATTTCTTGACAGTCAATTCGACTTACAGAAATTATACTTAAGGACTGGGTTTAGCGGAGGATTTGTTTGGTGTACAATTCGCTTTATTTGTCGAAAAAATAAACGACATTTAAAATTTTGTTTAAGATGATTCTAAATTTAATTTTCTTGTAGCCGTTAAAAAATAAATCAGGCCGTTAAAAATAGAAATTCCAATTTAAGGTGAAGGTTGGAGTTGAAATAGACGACTTTTTTGTATGCTTTTCTCACCTATTCTCAATACATGCCCCAACCTAATGCGGTCTCTCTTTTAACCCGATTTCATTTAACTTCATTTTGCGTTCATTCTTTAGATCGTAATTCCCTAGATTTTAATGCATATTAGATATCAATACAAAAAAAAAATAATTGGCTCCGCGACATTCGGGAAACGAGTTTATTTCTATCGGGCAAAAAGATCAGATACGTTTTTCACAATTTTTTTTGAGAAATCTATAAGATATAAAAAATCTTTTTCAGTCATTCCCTAGATAAAGTTTCAACGTATTTACTCAATTTTTTTCATAGCAAATTTAGTAAGGTTGTCGAGATATAAAGTCTCCCATTTTTAGAAATTTTTGAAATGTCAATATGATGCATACTCTTAAAGTTAATATTTTTCACAGGGCGTAGCGGAAGAAACATCTACGACCCAAATGACATAGAAAGTGGTGATGACATCCCAGCTAGAAGTAAATCATTACCAAGAAACAGAAGACAAGACGTCTACATGGAAGAATTCGACAGACCAAGTCCAAGAGGTCCGTCACGAGACAGGAGTCCAAGGTTCGAGAGGCAAGCAAGGATGAAAGGATCTAAAGAGGATATTGAGATGATTCGAGGTAAAGAGGAATATGGGAGAGACGATCGATTCAGAAGTGCAAACGACGTGAAATCAAGCAGGGATCCAAAGTTCAGGGACAATAAGTTCAGACATAGTCTTGAAGTGGAAGATGCTAGGAATCGGTATAGAGACGTAAGTATAATGTTGTTCCTTTATTGCTATCTATCTATACTTCAGTCTTCACATCGCGTTCCTTGCGGGGTAGGCAGATATGACAGAACTTAGACTACGGCTGGCGTGGGTTTACGGTAAGTTCGTCTAAAATCAATTAGTCTAAAATCAATTCGGCCAAAATCAATTTGCCTGACGATCAATTCCTCGATTTTAGACGAATTGATTTTAGACGAACTAATTTTAGACCAATTGATTTTAGATGACCTTACCGGACACCGCTGGCGTGTGATCACTTTAAATTTTAGTTACATTCACCAATGCCAGTCCCGGCTGACATATTTATTTTTTACCCAACTACGACGATCAGTAAATGTTTTTTTTTTTGCGAGGGAATTAGTAAATTGTTGCCCATTTTGGATGCAATATTCTTCTTCTGTTAGCCCTCTGTTCTCCATTGCTAGATGTAGGTCTCTTCGATTTGGTTTCTTAAAGAATATTATCTCTTTAAAAGAAAGGGAATTTCGCTTTTTATACCAACTAATTATAAATTTTGAAAGGCGTTTATGTAAAATTTAGAGAAGCAAGGTTCGATGAAAATATCCTTATACAATTTGTGACCACCGTACTGAATAGATTTGCTGAAAATTTACTTTCGATCGCTTTTTAATATTTATTCTATCAATTTTATATTAATTTCCCTTGATATGATATTAAGAAGCCATTAGATTTATGTAGGTTGTAGGTAGGGCTGCCACCTCTCCGGGTTTGACCCGGAGTCTACGGGTTTGAATGGTGTTCTCCGGGCTCCGGGTTAGCATCTTATATCTCCGGGTCAGACTGGATGGTGAGACAGTGACATAACTATCACCTGGCAGACCCCTGCCGACCTATATATTATGAAAATCCTTAAAATCTGATTGAAAATTAAACTTTTTCATCAAAAAATTCGCCTGCGGCGCTATCTTTTTGATGCATTTATTATAATTATTTATTTTTATAGAAAATAAATTTGTTTACATCACGGCTTTCTTTGCTGAATCTCTCAACAAATTTCCGCCTGCGGTGCTATTTACGAATTTTTCTTCCACATTTGTACTACAATAAAAAATAGGTTTATTGAGTAAAAATTTTTTTTTCGAAATCTCCGGGTCTGTGCTCTGTGAAAGGTGGCAGCCCTAGTTGTAGGTAATTTAATATAATTATATTCCCATGTGATATTAATAAATTATTATAAAATATAAACACTTCCTTCTACCAAAGCATTATATAGGTATTTGTTTCCATTTTACTGAGAATTTAGAAATGATGAATATTTAGATTCGCCGGTAGGAGCCTCGTTAACTCTTAGAACTTCAATTTAAATATGAAAGTCGACACTTTTTAACTCTTTGGGGATTAAACTTCGTTAGTTCCATTATAAAAAAGGTGAACTTACGAGTATAATACATATATATTTCTAGATGCATAAAATTGGAGAATCTGTATTTTATATTAAATGTAGTAGCAGTTATAAACCATCGAAATTCGAGATAGCGATATTCATTAATTTTATTCAAGTTGATTAAGTATGTATATGTATTCGACATACTCTTTGGCACAATTTATTTATTTATGGATACAATACAGTGTAATACAATACAATACAATACAGAATAATACATTACGATGCTATGCGATACAAAACCATACGGCACAACACAATATAATACAATATCATACGATAAAATAAATAAACAATACATACAATACGACACAACACAATATAATACAACACAACACAATGTAATACAGTATGATACGATACGAGACGACATAACAAAATAGTAAACAACGCAGCGCTACGCAACACAACACAATAATACAGTAGAGAATAATACTTGACGATACTATCCGATACAATACCATACGACACAACACAATATAATAAAATACAATATTATACGATATGTTACTATAACTTATGAGTTATAAAATAACACAAACGTAATACAATACAATGCAATATAATATATTACAACACAACATAATGGGATACAATACGGTACGATACAACACAACATAACACAATACTATACAACGCAACTCTATGCAACACAACACAAAACGATATACCTAATTCAATGCATTATAGTAGAATATAATACGATACTACATGGCGCGATACGGCACAACATAACACAATACATACTATACAACACAACGCTACGCAACACAATACGATATACCAAATTCAATACAGTACAGTAGAATACAATACGATACCATATTATCACATGAGACGATAGGACACAACATAATACAATACACAATACAACACAATTTCGGGGTCATCTTGGTGAGCATTTTTCAATGTAATTTTCGGCTTCTTCTTCTCTGTGTCGTCGACCTCAGGTCTAACTGTTCACAGCGAGCAGCCCCTTGTTCCCCATCCCGCCTTTTCCTCTTCTCTGTCCTTTGTGTATATGTATTTATTTATTTTTATTAAATGCTTTTTATTTCGCATCCTCTCCCTTCAACAGTAAGAAATGCAACAATACATAGGTACTTAATGTATATGAAATTCGACAACACAGCCGTCGCTCTTCGTGGTGTAGTGGATATGATCCCTACTAAGCGAGACGAAGGTCTGGGCTCGAATCCCAGCCGGGGTGAACTGAAATGGCGAATGTTTCTCGAGTGTAAAGTGATCACTTAAGCCAGCCGAGGTCGGTCGTAAGCCCGACAATGTTCATCCTTAATTCTTCTATACTGTTGTGGGAATACTTCAAAGCTTTTTATTTCTCTTATTTCATTTATATTTTCTCTGGCCAATAAAGATTTATTTATTTATATCAAATGTCTCTTTGCACACAGTAACTATAAACAAATAATCTCTCTAAAAAAACAGAACGTAAAAAGATAATTTCTCTCTCTTTTGTACCTGACTTGACGTAGTTTCATAGTGAATTTAATAAGGAAAATATATGCAAAAGAGTTCCTCAGAAGCAGAACTCAGACGGTATGGTAATGAATTATTAAATTACCTTCTTAATTCATTTTCTCTCGATTTCCTTTGTTCGACTTCTCTGCTTTAGCTCAGCAAGTACATTAACTTCAGTTTCAGCCATAATTTTGAGCATTCTCTGTATGGATTCACTTGATGAAAATTTAATTAATGTAATTGTAAGTCTGGAATATTTTATCGTCCAGGCTCGGTTGTTCGAAACACGATAGGAACAGAAGAATACCATTGTCCTTACTGACCGCTTGCTTCTACTACTTGCTTCAAAACACCGATGACACCAGGTAAAAAATAGCTGACTATATTAACACGCACGGACGTTTTGTTTGCCGTTTCGCTTTTTATTACGCGCGCAAGCGAATTGGCAATGTTTGGTAAGAGAGAACCTGTCTAGCAGTATAGTGCGTCAGTAAACCTCGGTACATTACGTTTACTGGATCTGGGGGCAGTGGTAAACGGATAGTAAGAAATCTTACGATAGCATATTACTTTTGTTTTGGGGCAACGATTTCTGTCTCCTTACCGTTGCCAGCCGACGATACTATTCGTCGAGCAACTGGGCCTTAGCCCTGACAACCGCGCAGGTATAGGACGGCAAAGAACTCTCTGAAAAACAGATAAAGTTGGAATAGAATTAGAACACTGTTTCAACAATCCGTCTCAGGAACAAAAGAAAAGAAGTTGGAAGTATTATTAAGAAAGTATCCGGATAACTTATGAATTAAACATTGAAATTTATACGAAATGGAATGCTATTGTATTTATTTATTATTTAAGTGAACTAAGTATATTATACATATTAAAAAATGGACATAGTGTTTACCAGGGCTAACTTATCGCAGAACTGCGATTTCGCCCAGTAAACTCCAGAAAAAACAAGAAAAATAGAAAAAAAAGCATTAAACTAAAAAAAATATATACTTATTATACATACGAGTATATGGGAGAAAAATATAAGAATATAAAACAAGAAAGAGAATGCATACATACATATGTGAAAAAAATACATTGTCTTTTCTGTAGATTTTCGGATTTAATTGTGACACAATCTCTAACCAAGGCGGCAGTAGGTTCGCCGAAACGTCGGATCATCAGACCTTCACACGATTAAACCCGAAAAAAAAAACAAATCTACATATGAATCATCGTGAAAACCTGCAACTAATATTGTCTTTTCAATGACGTATTCAGTGATGGTCTGGCATTCTGCATATAGCGATCATTATCGTCAGCCCTCTCTAGTCCAGTGTTGGATATAGGCCTTTCTTTCCATACCATCTCTGTTCACAATTCATCTCTGTTGTCAGACCATCTTGATTGTGGTCTACCTGGTTTCTGTGTCTGATTTTCGGTAGCTTATGATTAAAAAAGTAGCATCCATTGGATGATTGTATTTTCCCCTCAGTTGGTTGGAGCGCGGTCTTTCATGGGTGAAGTGTGGGATGGAATCTCAGTGTTAACAATTTGTGTTAAAATCATAACTTTTTAAAATGTTAAATACTTTGATCGTCGGCTGGCTTAATTCGCCAATTTCAGTTCAACTTTCTTCCTTTATCGACATGCGTTGAGATATGGTGATATTTTTGTACGAAAATACGAGCTTCACCCAACTACGACACGTAGAAAATGTAGTTATGAACTTAAAAATATGTATTATTTTCAGTCCATTCTTCAGCAGTTAGGACCAGAGGACGACCAGGATATCAGGAGAGACAGGGGCAGACAGAGAAGACATAGGAGTAGGTTTGAAGGAGACAGTGATGACGACTACGATGCCAGTCCTTATTATGAAGAAGATGAGCCGGAACCTGAAAGATATATCAGTGAAACCGAATTGGCAGCTCAGAGAATCGCCAGGAAAAGGAAGAGAGAGAAGGCTTTGGGTAAATATTTATGTAATAAAAATATTATATTTAAAACCTCTGTTTTCCATTTCACCAAGTCCAACCGTCAGACTTAAAATTTGATCTGAACCATTTCATACTGAACCCTTTTTTGTTTTGAACTAACCTCGTAACATCCCCTTATGATGATCCACAATGTGACTTTGGACACCCAAAGCAAACCATGCAGCACATCTTGCGTGATTGCCCCATACGTGCTTATCCCGGTACCATTGACAGTGCTGTCCCCTGAATTCCTCTAGTGCTCAAGGCGCTGAATGTCAGACTTTGACGATGTGACAATACTTCGACGTTGCCAAGCGATAAATAAATAAATATCCCCTTTGAGAGTAAGTTAAGAGTTGCTCCCTCCCACTAACTCATGGATGGTACAGGAACGCCGATTCCTGTACCATCCAATATGGTCATCCTTTAAGAGTACGGCCTCATTGAGACAATCGCTCACATTGTAGGGTCACTGTCCCATCAAGCAGTTCGAGGGGGATATTTGGGAAAATCATGAGGTGACGCCAAGGGCAATTAAATACTTGAGAAATATTGACGTGGAGCAATAATGCAAGGCTAAAAGTAACATTCAAGGGCAGATCGAAATAAAGTAATTTTATTATTTATCCACTGCAGATCAGTTTTACGGAGATGGTTTGTAGCTCTGAGGGGATTAACATAATTATGACACTTAAAATAGAAGAAACTGTGAGAAGAAAATTGTGACGAATTCTTCTCAGCCGCTTTCTCTCCACTGATGGATATAGTCCTCTTCCTGATTATTCAATTTTTTTTTAAAAACGATCTTGGCTTATATACACAAACCCAAATACTTTCCTGCACGCTTGCACTAGTGTGGAATACATCACCACCGCCGGCGATTGAACCTAGCACCTCCCGCTCGAGAGACTGCATCCTCAACCAACTGCGCTAACCAAACCATGTAACCAGCCCATCTGTTCTGGGCGCTCTGTTCCTACCCAGTCCATGTTCTCTGTGCTCCTCCTAGATTTTTTTTTATATTCACGGCGTCTCCAATTCAGGATTTAAAATTTAAAGGTCCATCTATGGTTGTTTTGTCTTGCCTTTGACATTACTTTAACAGATAAATATTTGACACAATTTGTGGCGCAATAGACCAATTTCAGCCTAGAACCGAAGTTTAAATATTTTAGTCCTTTTAGCTGTGAAGCTGTTCAAGGAAACCCCCAACACAATATAGGCAGTAAAATAATTCAGTAAATCAGGAGGTTCATCCCAAGGAGATTCTCGTAGCTTGGTTGTCATCATTCAATTTGTCTAAATTGTTAATGATTTCAGCCCCGTCTGCTAGGATCATGTCTCCAATGGGAATTGCCGTCCACAGACAAGCCAAGTATATGGATGACTTCAACGTTGAATATTCATACGAGGAAGGCTACTACCAACATGGCAAGAGTCAGGTAAGCAATCTGGAAACTAATTTTGTCATTATCTTATTAGGTATATTTGAAAATCATTTTATGAATTAATTACCTACATACTGTCAGATGACCACAAACATTCCACTGCTGGATATAGGTCTCTTCTAAGCTCTTAGAATATTATAGTTATCTTAAAAATAAAAGAATTTAATGTCCCCGCTACATGCTCGTCACGGATCGCGAGCGAGTGGTGTTCGTGAGTAAAAAGGAGTGTGGATGGTATGTTTGTCTTGACGTGTACGTAGCCGACGGTTTTTACTTTTTACTCATGAACACCGTTTGCTCGGACTCGTGATGGGGGTGTGGCGGGAGCATAATATACTCTGAAAAAGGTATAAGTTTGTGAACGTTTCTCGAGAGTAAAGTGATCACCTAAACCAACTGATGGCTGGTCCAGCATGCCCATCTTACTGTTCGTCAGTGAGAAGTCGCTATTAATGCGCCTGAGCTACCCAGGGATGTGGATGGTCTTGAGCCCGCGGGATTCTCCTTCAATGTTCGTTAGTTGTTAAAATACAACATTATGTTTTTAATTTTTCATTTCAGCTCAAACCTGTACCAATCTGGCTGTGTGTCTTCTTGGTGGTATCCTACATAATTGCCGGAGCTTTTCTCTTCTCCAACTGGGAGGGGTGGCCCTTCTTGGATTCTGCTTACTTCTGCTTCATAACATTGACAACGATCGGCTTCGGAGACTTTGTGCCAGCCCAAGGCGTAAAAGCCAATTCGGAAATATCCATAGCGTTGTGTTCTTTGTATTTATTGTTCGGAATATCATTGTTAGCCATGTCCTTCAACTTGGTCCAAGAGGAAGTTATCGCTAACGTGAAATCCGTTGCCAAAAGACTGGGGATCATTAAGCCTGAACTTGGAGAAGAGAGTGACGATGATTGAGCCCATTATGCTGTCGGCGACAGGTGTTCACAAATGTTCGCGAGTTAACAGGCGTGTGGATGGGGAGTTTTCCATGTCATGTGTGGGTTGTTAAAACTCGTGAACGGTCGGTTTTTAAATCGATTGAAGTTTCAAAAAATCACTTTTTGTGAACGCCTGCCGATCTTGTGGAGTCGGCACTCCATGGGAGAAAGTCTAGTTTTTTTTTAGTTAGCCCTATTTTTACTAAATTGTCATCTGAGAGTCAAAAAATTAAAAAAAGAATGAATTCAAAGTTCAAATACTCACATTTCACAGATAGAACCTTATTAGTCTCGTTATTTCAAAAACTACCCAACTTTAGGGTGATTTTGTTAATCATATTAGATTATGTCTGTTTCACGCAATAGTCAAATAAAGTTTTTTTTTTTGTTTTACCTTGTTATGTTCAGATGGCGAAATGTTGATTATCGTAGATTTAAGTGTTGTAATTAATAAAAAAAAAATTGACAGTAATGTGAGCATAATAAGATTTTTTTAAATTTTAGTGTAATTTACTAATAGATTATAGATATCAATAACAATAAAGAGATTTTTTTCACGAGTATTCAGTATTTTCTTACCCTTTTAACTGTCAACTGCACCTATCATTTCATTTTTTCTAAAAATCGATAGTTTTTAGATTCACCAGTTCATATACGGTTCTTACGTAAGGCGGCAGTGTAGGTACAAAGTTTGTCGGGAGAATTTACTTAGTACACGACGGGAGAATGTGTTACTATAGAAAATGGATTACCAAAAGGTCCCTTAGTCTGGGAACTTCAATAAGAAATGATGGAGGAACTAGTGACGAAGTAGTCACACTGTGTTAACAAAACCCAGATGGTGTTACTTGCCAGGGGAATACCCTGTACTCTATAAAGCATACATTCTCAAACTTATTTCGACCACCGAGACCGCCCACGTTGAGGTTTAAAAAATCTAGTGTCTCCCACTGTATTTGTTATGCTGGCGCTAGATGCTGCCCGAGCGTCCACAAGTTTTGTGTTAATGCGTATAGAAAGGCGTGTGGATGGAGCGTTTATCTTGGGTTGTGTGCGTAACCGACCGTTAACGCCTTTTTACTCATGGGCACAAAAATTGTGGACGAATGCCATCAGTTGCATACTTTAAAAACAGTCTTTGATAGCTGGCAGAGATCGCGACACTGCGATAAGCTCGCCCTAGTGAAAAAAAAAGTGATTTTTATTTGAAATGTTAACAATTTTTATAAAATTATTTTCAGAATAAAATACATCTCACATAATAGGTATAATACAATAACAAATACATATAAAACAAAATTATTATTACAATCGCTCCCGGCGAAGCTGCGTAGTGTCTCTGTGTTTTTCACCAAAGGTGCAAATAAATAAAATAATGAATTTAGTAAGAATCTGTTTCTTAGAACAAAGTATTAGTTACAAGATAATAATATGTCCCCTGATGGGAGAGAGCTGCACCCCTGGGGACCTGATTCTAGGGAATGACAAGGCGATGTATGTCGCCGCATATTGGAGTGGCAGGGTATGACCCACCCGGACATGTAAAGTAAGTATGTTACAAGATTCGACTGCATTTAATTTTCATGTTTTAGTGAGGACTCTGGATTCTGAGGCAGAGTGATTTAAAGCCGAATTTGTCTCCCATTGCCTCCTGGATTGCCTTGACGCCCTCTAATTTTCTCTCAGCCCACAAGAGGACGTTATCGCCCACTTTGAGAAAGACTGGTATAAAGTTATACACAAAAACATTGTACAATATACTGTAGTGTATATTATAAAACTATGTAAAGTATGCAGGGTGTTTCGTAACAACCGACGTATCCAAGTTCTGCTGGAAACTTGGGCGGTTATGTAAAAAAAGGATACTACAAGTTTTCTATTCTAGTCGCACTGTGCCAAAAGTGCTCATGTTCATTTTATTCATTTATTAAAATGAACAAAATACAGAAGTATGTTACATAACAGGTAAAAGATGCAAAAATATTTGTTCACGATTTCTTCCATCTAACTCAAAAATGTTCAAATCACATCAAACAAAAGGTATAAAAAAGGTAACGCACAGTAAAATTAGGTAGCCATATATGTCCATGTACCTTAACTTAGAAATGACACAGACAATAAATATGAATAAATACATACTTACCTATAAATAGTAGAAGTAAGAATTGATAGGCATGCATATCAAACTATAAACAATACAACACATAAAAATCATATAGGGCAATAACCACAGGCTACAAATTATTCAGAATAATATTGGAAATAAAAGAAGAGAAAAGGGTAAGGTAAGGAGCAGAAATCACGCAATGGATGCCACATTTAATGTCAACACGTGATCGTTTACGTTCACACTTTGTTGAAGCTTCTAATACACCAGCAATTTAGAGAAATTAACTGCACAATTATTTCGGCAATATTTCATTAGTTGCTCGCAGCTCGAAGCAATTAATTACGCTATTATTTAGGCAATAGTTGCTTGTGTATGCGAACCTTAAGAGAGACCTTATTTTTTGGTGTGACATCTGTCAAACCTGTCATTGTCACTGGGTGTTGTTTGTGTCTGACCAAATTTCTAAGGTTGTTTTGAATGTATTGTGCAGTGTTTTTGTGAGAGTAAAACTTAACTATCCTTGGTGTGGAGTGTCGTTTACTGCGTGAAATAATTAGTTTTGATTTTCTGAACATTTTAGATTCTTTACAATCGGAGTAAACTTTTTCACATTAGTGTTGTCACCTTTGTGGCGGGGTAGTTGTTACATTACAAGACTTACAGTGTTGCCATAATCGATTGATCATAGATAAATTAGTTTCAGTGTTGCCATAATCAATAAACCATAGATCACTCTACCTTTGTTTTCATAGACAATAAACATTGACAACCATAGACTTTTATTTTGATTAATTGATAACTGAAAAATTAAAAATTAAATAAAAAAATAACTGCATATACATTATAACAAATAGTAAGTGGAAATAATAATACAATGAGTACTGGTAAATATCAGACGCGAGGAGTAAATAGGGAACAATCACCTTCTGTCCCGACCAAGCAATTAAATGATGATAACTATGCAAAACTACTCGCGGAGATAAAGAAATTAATGGATGAAAGATTTGAATCACTGAGACAGGAGATGGTCCAATCTGGACAGGCCATCAAGGACGCCATTGAGTCTCGTCTCTCTCTGGTCGACGAAAGAATGGAGGCTCTTGAAGTTGAAAACTCCGCACTTAGATGTCGCATTGCTGCTCTTGAGGCAAATTCTTGCTCCTCAAGGATTACTGATGAGATTGAGGACAGAATGAGAAGGAAGAATAATGTGATTATACATAATATAGAGGAGAGTCAGAATGAGAATCCTTCTGAGGCTCCCAATTATGAGAAGATCATTGTCGCCTCATTGCTTGGAAAGATTGATAAAACTCTTGGTAATGAGGATAATATCAGGTGCTTTAGACTTGGGCGTAGATCCAATGATAGACCACGGCCCATTAAGGTCACGCTTCAATCTCATGATCAAGTATTGAATATTTTGAGAGGCAAAAGAACACTGCAAGACTCCAATATTAGGATTTATAGTGATCTTACGATCACCCAACGAAATGAGCTCAGAGCTCTTAATGACGAATTATCAGAAAGGAAGGGCAAGGGTGAGGAAGGATTATTTATCAAATATGTATCTGGCAAACCTACCATAGTGAAAAAAAACTCAAAAAACCAATAAAGTCTCTGACCGCCTACTATCAAAATGTAAGGGGATTGTGCACGAAGTTGGAGGATCTTAGATTAGCGGTTACTACTTTCACTCATGATGTACTACTTATTGCGGAGACATGGCTGAAACCTGAGCTGGGGACGCCAGAGCTTGGCTTGACTGGATATGATGTGTTTCGTCAGGATAGATCAACTGAGACTAGTGACAAGTCAGGGGGCGGTGGAGCTCTGATTGCAGTTAGGAGAAACCTCTCGGCTAAGCGTCTTAAAACTTCACATGTGGACGTGGAACAGGTGTTTGTCCTGACTAAATTAGAAAATAGAAAGCTCGTAATAGGCTGTGTGTATATCCCATCACCAGCCCCGCTCGTCCTATATGAGCATCACTGCGAGGAGTTGGAGAGATTGAGGGAGCTGTACCCTGATGCTGACTTCTTGATTGCTGGCGATTACAATCTGCCGAGGCTTCAGTGGGATCAGGATTCTGAAAATTCAGCAGGACGCGACTGATTATCGCTTTCTGACTCCGAGAGGACAGTGGTCGACACTATTAATTATATGAATGTGTATCAAAGGAACTTTGTAGTGAATGGCAATGGACATATTCTTGATCTTGTACTCTGTAGTGAGCCATCTGTAGATGTGAGTGAGGCACATGAACCCCTTCTTCCTCTTGATGGTCCCCATCATCCACCCTTGCACATAGTTGTCAGGGATTTACATGTCACTGGTGCTAGAACTGTGAGAAGGTTTTTAAACTACCATAACGTTGATTATAGGATAATAAATGAAATACTCTTTAAAGTTGATTGGACATTTTTGGAAGAATTACCGCTTCAGTAGGGGTTAGCTTAGTTCTATAGTGTGATTCGTGATAAGGTTATTAGACATGTGCCTGTGTCAACCTATTTTCCCTCAAATTATCCTGATTGGTTTAGCAAAGAGCTTAAAAATAAAATATTGGATAAAAAACTCGCTCACAAAGCTTATAAGGATACTGGAAGTTTGGGTGATTATATTATCTTTCAGGATCTCCGTAGGGAGTGTAGGAAGATGACTGATGATTGTTACAGGAACCATATTAGTAATGTTGAGGTCAGTGTCAGGCTTAATACTAAACGACTATTCAGATACTCTAATTCTTTGAGATCCGACGACTCCCCTGTTCCTTGCTCGGTGCAGTTTGGCAGCAAATCGGCTAATACCCTCCCCGAAGTTGCTGATTTGTTTGCTGATTATTTTAACAGTGTATATGATAGTACCTCTGTCCCACGGCCCTGTTTACCTTTGGAATCTCAAATCAATCTCCAATTATACTCATTGAATGTTGAGATTAAAGATGTTGTTTGTGCCATTAGAGAACTTGAGCCTAAAACGAATGGTGGTCCTGATGAGGTCCCCCCGATAATACTAAAAAATTGTATGTTTAGTTTGGCGTACCCTCTCTATATTATTTTTAACAAATCGGTCTCCGCTGGTCAATATCCTGAATGCTGGAAAAGTGGGTACCTGATACCTGTATTCAAATCTGGGAGTAGGGTTGACGTGTCTAATTATAGACCCATATGTATGCAATCAACTATACCGAAGATCTTTGAAAAAATTATACTAAACAAGATATCTTCCTCCATAAATGGGACTATTACCGAATACCAGCATGGTTTTATGCCTCATAGGTCAACTCTTACCAACCTTATGGTATATGAAAATTATATCTCCCAAAGTATGGCTTGCAGGACTCAGGTGGACTCGATATATACTGACTTTAGCAAAGCATTTGACCGGGTTGATCACTCCATTCTTTTGCAAAAATTGTCCGGCTCACTCACTGGCTCGTTGTATGACTGGTTTGCTGACTACTTGACTGGCCGAAGACTGATGGTACGTGTTGGTGACACTGTCTCATACTCGTTCGAGGCAACAAGTGGGGTTCCTCAGGGTTCCCATCTTGGTCCAACCCTATTTATATTGTTTATTAACGACGTTGTGAATATATTCACTGATGTGAAAATTCTAATATATGCCGATGACTTAAAGATCTATAGGGCCATAAGGGATCCTCGGGACTGTCATATTCTTCAGAGCAACTTGGATAGACTCTGCAGATGGTGCTCTGACAATAGACTGGTGCTGAACGCCAAGAAGTGTCAGGTAATGCGTTTCTACCGAATTGAAAAACCACAAATTTTTAATTACACTATTAACGATTCTGCACTTCAGTCAGTTGATGAGATTCGAGACCTGGGAGTTATATTTGATCGTAAGGTGAGCTTTGTCAGTCATATTGACAATATTTGTGCTAGGGGCATGAGACTTCTTGGTTTCATTCTTAGAATTTGTAAGTCTTTTTTAAATATTTATACCCTGAAGATACTCTTTGTTTCGCTTGTACAGAGTATCCTAGAATATAATAGCACTATCTGGAACCCCTGTTTTGAAGTACATGTTAAGAGTCTAGAAAGAGTTCAACGGAAATTTCTGAGGCACGTAAATTATAGACTAGGCATCCCAAGGGAACAATTAGATTATAATTGTTTGCTGACTTATTTAAATATTTTGAAGCTTTCTGATCGTAGAACCTTGATCGACCTGATGACCCTATATAAAATAATAAATGGAGGTATGGATTGCCCGGAGATTCTGAGTCAGATTAATTTTCATGCACCCTTGAGAGCAACCCGTCAGGCATTGCCTTTTTACACTTGTGCGTCTACCACGGCTTATAACTACAACTCGTCTGTGAATAGGTTGCAGCGAATGGGTAATGAGATCTCTGGGTCCGCAGATTTCTATGGGGATGCTCTGTTAAGGTTGACATATACCTAGCGGTAGTAGATGCCAAAAAAAAAAATATTTAAGTTGAATTTTAAAATATTATTGCTTTCGAAAAAATCAATGTTTGTGAAGCCAGGTACCTGTACACATTCTACATCTATTGTTTAAGTAGGCAGACGGGTAGAGGTATTGTTTTAGTGGTCTTATTGTCTGACAACTTTCTAAGAATTTTCCATTAGGCTAACTACACGATCAGGTACATATAACGGTATAGGGGTCTATTGTAATATTTGGGGTTCATTGTTTAAATAATTGGTTTCAGGGTAGATATGTAAGTGCATACAGATAAGAATAGTCTTCAAGTAAGATCCTTGCATTGCTTTATTCAGTCAGTCGAGCTTTAGCACTTGTCATAGCCGGTCGAACTCAAATTATAATCGCAAAGCCAAATTATGGCCTTCATAATATAGTCGTCAGGACGTCAAGCCTCGGGCAACTTATGTGGTTATTGCGTTCGTGGATACGTATTTATTTTTATTGTGTAATTCGCCATACCATTTTACCGTAGAGACTGTGTTGAACATTGAGTGAACGAACTTAGTTTTGTCCTAATTCATCGAGTGAGAACGAATCATTAATAATCTAATTAGTTGTGTGCACGAACTGTTATTATATCTGTTACCAGTGTAACTGCCACGAGTTACGTAATGTTACGTTATCCGCCTGGCCACATTGCCTAACGCCAGAACGCAGGTCTTCCACCTCATCACGGGAGGGCCACCAAGCCCCTCTCACATCATCACAGGGAGAGTTACCAAGCCTCTCTCACCTCATCATCACCGAGACCTGGGCAGGCCTTGTGCCCTGTCATCACCGTAGAACATCGGTAGGGCTGCGCAGTGCGCGCCTGCCATCACCGAGGGATTACGTTGTGTCATATTCGCGTTGCGCTCGTAAAGTGTTGTGTGTGACGGTTAGTTTTAAGGTGTAGTGTTTATATAGAATCATTAGCGTAAGTACCTAGTTATAAGTTTTTTTCTGATTTAAAATATATGTATAAAATTGCTTTGATTTGTTTTCACTCCTCCAAAACAAACAGCCCTCAGGTAGCACAGAAAAAGTAGTTAGTTATTGACACTGGGAACTGAACCGAGGACCAGGTTCTTTCCCCAAGCCTCTAGCTACGTGTCAAGGTTTAGATTAATTGTTCTCCGTCTACTAAGTTCACCTGCCCAGCCAGTGACGTGACGGATTAATTGTTTTTGAGCTCTTGTAATTGTGTTTTGTTGCTGATTTTATTATTTTCTACTGTACAGACTAATTGACTGATTCTTTCCAACCTTTTATAGTTTTGTTTTATTGTTACTTTATTTTTATCCATTATGCAGACGGACTGATTGTATTTGACCTTTTTACAATTGTATTTTACTATTGTTTTATTTTTTTCTATTATACAGACAGTTATATTGACAGATTGATCGTTTTTAGCCTTTTACAAATGTGTTTTACTATCATTTTTTTCTTTTATTTGACTTTTTATTATTGATTGCATTTTATTATTGTTTTATTCTTTTATTATGGTTATTATACAGATTGATTGTTTTTTAGCCTTATATGACTGTATTTTATTATTGTTTCATTATTTTCTGTTATACAGATTGATCGTATTTAACCTCATATAACCATATTTTATTCTTTTCTATTATACAGGCAGATTTATTGTGTTTTTTATAATTGTATTTTATTATTGTTTTTTTACTTCACAAGCTGATTAATTGTTTTTAGCCTTTTACAGTTGTATTTTATTATTGTTTCAATCTTTTTTTATTGTATCTGCGCTGAATATGACTATTCGTATTACTGCTTGTTTTGCCTTATTATGTATCATTTATATTATTATCATGAATTGTGATCGAATATTTTAAATCATATGTTGTCAAAGGCCGTGGGCCGTAAATTATCTTAAATAAATAAATAAATAAATAAATAAATAAGTGGTAACCAACACGGAAGTATAACGTAGAGCAAATACTAATAGACAATTTTCAAACACAATAAAGCTCCGTAAAACATTATATTTTGGCCATGTCCTTAGAGGAGAAAAATACTCCATTCTCCAGCTCGTTATGAAGGGGAAAATAGAAGGCTGTAGAGGGGTCGGAAGGAAGCAGCTATCCTGGCTTCGAAACATTCGGCAGTGGACCGGAATTAGAACTGTGGAGAAGCAGTTTCGCACTGCCCAGAACAGAGAGGCATTCTCCCAAGTGGTCGTCAACGTCAGGGGGACCCGACAGGACACATAGAGAAGAAGATATAAGTGTAAAAAGAGATTATAATGCGAATTTTGAAGACTTTTAACTCGGTATGTTTTCACACCGGATTCTTGAATTTGATTTAAAACGGTTAGTATGAAAGTAGACTGGATGATATAGAACTATAGTGTTGCCATGTAGCGGGAAGTATTGTTGACAGACTCCAGCAATATCCTCTTAGGAGAGTTTTAATAAAATACTTTTCAACAAGGATATCTGCATTGAAATATTGTGTGATTATTCCGAGACAACCAGGGACACAATTTACGATCCTTTTCAATTCATTTATAAGGAGCTGAACATAGAGCATATACATACAAATATAAACATTAAATCAATTAAACTACATACATCTTCTTCCCCGTCCATCATTTGTTGGGTCGGGGGCCCAAACCATCTGTATATATTCGCCAGAGTACCCTGTCACTTGCACACCTGTCGTTGCTGGTTACCTCAGATTAGGAAAATCTGTGATGATATAGATAAATGATGTAAAGGTAAGTATATATGTATAATAAATAGTATCTAAGTATACAATATACATATATTGGGTGAATGTTAATTTAGGGCCTTCCCCACATATTGCAAGTCGTAAATCAATCAGGGATATGTCATCACTCATCATATGGACATTATACTGGGGAGGTACTATGGACCGTGGGGGGTATTATTAGCAAGCCTGGACATCCAAGTATAGCATCAATGGTTCATTTACATATCATTATCTATAACAGCATGTGTTACAATATAGGGCTGCCCGACTTTAAGGTATTCCAGGACCACATTGCAAAACAATTATACGCACTCGAATTTTTGAAAATGGGATCCAGCCCCGGTACGATTGCGATCCAGTAAAGATCCATGGAGACAGGCAGCGCAGTACCAGGTACTGGGTACGATCTACAAGATGAATTGAGCAACAATTATAGGCCCGAGCACTCCGTCATACCCGTCACAAACCACACAGCCCAACAGCCTGGTTTCCACCTGCCTCGCAGGCCGTGGATCGCATAGGCAGGACGGGTCATGGTTGCTGCGGTGACATGCTATACAAGTGGAGAGTGAGGAATGATCCACAACGGTACCGTAAGCAAACCATGCAGCACATCTTGCGTGATTGCCAACGTCCCTTGGCATTTTTTTGACTTCACTGTAAGAATCCACCTACTTCAACATTTTCTTAGTAAATTATATTTCTGGTTATCTCAATAAGTTGCGCCGCATGCGATTTTTATTTTATTTCGTAAATTTCATGGTCCTAAAAGTGCAATCCAAAGTTTATGTGGAAAATCCCAGTTTTCAGATTACTTTTGACCTAAAATTCCACAAAATGCACTAACGGGGTTTCACCGCAAAAAAATCTTTTAGCATGACAATTTTTTGTTGGCATTTAGTTTATTTTTAATAATTTCCCAATGGAAGTTAGTAATTAAAATAGCAAAATGACATTTTTAACTCATAATTCATTAATTATTTATCAACATTCCCGGAGGATATGAAAAATATTTTTGTTTTTATTTTGATAATTATGAAATTCCAACACAACAAACAAACCACACAGTATTACAAATAATTACTAACTGGTAATTATATTTACCTGTTTGTAAAATGATTTAACAAATATTTACCACTTCATTATAAATCATTTACAAAGTAAGTACTCACTTGTTTTTTAGAGATATTAAAATGTAAATATTATATTAATTTGTTAATGTAACGAACTCTAGCTCTCTTTATCAGCATTCACCATTTAGTTGGTCCATCGACAGTTCGTTCCCCGACAGTTCGTTCCCAGACAGTTCGTTCCCAGACAGTTCGTTCTCCGACAGTTCGTCCCCTGGCAGTTGTCCTCCAACAATTCGTCCCTTTAGGTCATTTCTTCAATTTGCATACTCAAGTACAAATTATTTTTTCTTATATTCGATTATCAGTTCGCCCTAGTGAATGTTTCCACAGAATATTAAGTTTTAATTTATTTCGATTATAAACTCGCCCTAACGAATATTTCCCTGTATAATTAAATTTACCTACTTGATTTTGTATCATCAATTCGCCCTATCAGCTCGTCATGGTGAAAGTTTACCCAGAATGGTTAATTCACTAGACGAGGAGACGAATTGTCGCGGGACGAACTGTCGGCGGACGAACTGTCGGGGGACGAACTGTTGGGGGACGAATTGTCGGTGTACGAATTGTGCTAGGACGAACTGTCACCAAACCATTTTTACTTTATGTTATTTTAAACATTCTGGAGAATTTTAGTAATTTTTTGGAGGAGTCACATAACGAACGCATAAGTTCTTAACAAAATCAAATGAGAAAGACACCTGTTCAGTGCAATAGCAGAAAGACGTGCCAGATGGATTGGCCACATAGTGAGTCAAGACGGCCTCCTATTTTACTTGATGGAATGAGGGGACAAACTGCAGAGGAATCGGAGAGGAATTCGAACTACAGAGGAATTCGAACCCAGCACATCTTGGGAGAGCGATGCTCTAACAAATTGTGCCAACAGAGTATAATCACATCTATTCCCTTACTCAACATCCCTGTCGGGTTAAACAGAGAAGACGGAAAGCCAGACCTCCCTATCCTTACCATGGGAGGGAATGCATGACAAATTGCATGAATGTGATGGAGGGTAGGAGTATGTGTAAGGATAGGGCTGTCTGGCTATCTGTTCCCTCTGCCTACCCTGCAAGGGACATGGCGTGAAGGTATAGATAGATAGATAGATAACTTGTGAGGTGAATGTGTCAATAACCTTGCTTACTTACATCAACCCTTTACATAACTATCATATTAATAACATACCTATCTACCTATAACGTCCATGAAACATCACCTATCGAAGTTCCCCGATAAAATAAACAGTACCGTTAATATTAACCAAGTTTACGGAATATAGGAAAGTTTTCTAATTATCCCTAGGTAATGAATACTCTATCGACATAATTGTGTAAGCTTGAGCTATAAAAGCTCTTGCAGGGTAAGTAGAGAGGATAGAGTTTGCTCAGTAGTAAAATCTTTATAAAATTTAATTAATAACATGGGTATCGCTAGAGATATTAGACATACAAATATATAAGTTCGCCCTAGTGAACACCTTTGGTGTGATTTGTCTGATTGTATGCTTATATCATTTTAACAATTATGTAGGTATTTTCTACTTCGTATATTTTTTTTTTATTCAATTTCTTTTTTTATTCAATTTTTTCTGTTTTTTCCTATATTTTTGTTCAACTCCTTTTTTTTCTGTTTTGTCCTGGGGTTAACTGGAAGAAATCGCAGTTCTGCGATAAGTTCGCCCTAGTAAACAACGTTTTATAATCTGTACTATGTCCATTTTGTATATTTATATGTGTTTGTTGTTTACTTTAAGTTTAAATAAATAAATAAATAAATAGGTGAGGTGGTCGGCAGCCTGGTTGGTAACGCGCTCGACTGTTAATCCAGTAGGCGCGGGTTCAATCCCCGACATACTCCACTTCACGACACAAGCTGTACAAAAATGTATTTGGGTTTATTTCGATAAACCCAGATTCATTTTATAAAAAAATGTATTCTCTCTTGAATTATTTTTGGTTTACAAATTATCCATTATTAGAACATTAGGATTAGAACATCTTGTGAAAAATGTCATATTGATTATATTTTAATTATATTGTACATAGATATTTACGGTAAATAAAATTTTATTATTATTATACTAGCTGTATTACCCGTGCTTCGCTACGGAAAAATTGTGTGGATCCCCCCCCCTTCGTGCCCCCTTAGTGTCCCCCTCCTCGTACCCCCTACCACAATAAGAACATTCCCTGGGGCAAGCACAATAATTTTCCAAAGTTTCATCTCAATCGGATGAACGGTTTAGGTGTCTATAAAGGAGAAGGTGAAAAATGTTAGGTATATACCATAGGTACGAACTAAAATATTTATTATTGGGAATCATCACAATCTGTCATCTAAATTGTCTGAATTAATTAATACGTATCATCAAAATTTATATACCTACATTTTTTTCTGAAATTAACAAATTAACAAAATTACGAATATTATTTTACTTAAAAGTTTATATTTTGCAATTTAAATTTCGCGCCGTTGGTGTTCCAACGGGCGGGGTTAATAATATGTATTTCACAATCGATAAAACACACTATGCAATATATTATGTATGTAAAAACAGACTGATGACTGTGTGCCCACCTGTGTACATAAGTATAGACGTGTGTAGTACGGTAAAATATAGTATAGTCAGTCCAGCAAAATAACAACTACTACTTAATATTTGCGTTAAATATTCGCAAATGCCTTGCTATATGGAAACCAATACTGTGTGGTAGAAACTTCTGGAAATTGAGAACCTTCTGTGAAATTTTTTTGATGAGGGGATTCAAGGGTTGTGTGGAGCATGTGTGGTATGGTATGAAAGGGCGTTAGAAAAGAAATTCAAATCTTCAGAAAGTCATTTTTATGCGTCCTCAGACCATCGGGAGACACAGAGTGATCGAGAGAATCCAGTCACCACATACCACATTGTTTGGTGTCTCATAAAAGAGCTTCACAAGTAGAACTTGGCTAGACGGGCAATGCTGGGCAATACAGTTAGTACGGCTTATGAAAAAAATACAATTAACGAAATTGCAAATATTTTTTTACTCAGAGTCCATGCTTCACTGAGCGCATAACAATACACTTATTTCACCACCTATAAAAACGTGTATATATTCACGTATACAGGAGAGTACTTATATCAACTAACAACTATAAAAGTACCCTTTTCATGCCCTTATCCTCAATTTTTGATTAAACAATGTAAGACGAATTTTTTTCATTTTAAAAGAAGTATGCAACTGTTTAACTACAGCTTTGTAGCTTCAGTGTTTACCGAGATACGTTACTATCAAAGCAAATTTAATCCCACGCCCTAACCCTTAAGGATTGACTCTTTTTCTGGACAGAATATCATATTTTGACCCTTTCTTAGGAATCCATTTTTTGGAAATTCCTATAAAATTATTTTTTACCGTATTAAGAGGCATTTAAAAATCACCCCTTTTCTTTATGTCCTTTTTCATCCCTTTAAATAAAAATTAAAAAAAAACGGCGAAACAGCCTATTACTAATTTT
This sequence comes from Ceraclea dissimilis, assembly GCA_963576895.1. NCBI lineage: Eukaryota > Metazoa > Arthropoda > Insecta > Trichoptera > Leptoceridae > Ceraclea > Ceraclea dissimilis. The sequence continues at coordinate 6,124,186 of OY756379.1, read as the reverse complement.
AATAGTAGAATCTATGTGCCAAATTTCAACTTCGTACAATGTCTGGTTTCCGAGATATTCGCATACTCTGAAAAACTTTCAACCCTATTTTTCACCCCCTTAGGGGCGGAATTTCCAAAAATCGCTTCTTAGTGGAAGCTTTTGTATTAAAACCTATCTGCCTTCAAAATTTCACTTCTCTAGGATTAGCCAATTCGGCTCTGCGTTGATGAGTGAGTATGTCAGTCAGTCATTCAGTCAGTCATTCAGTCATTCATTCAGTCAGGCACTTTCGTTTATTATTAGAGATTATTATCCTTGTAAAGCATTTGATTTTTTCTACATATTCCGTAGTATATACAACATCGTATTCTAACAACAAAAATCTACCTACAAAATGCTACTGTGCGAGACGAAGGTCTGGGTTCGAATCCCAGCAGGGATGAACTGTAATAGCGAATGTTCCTCGAGTGAGTAATCACTTGTGCCAGCCGAGGTAAGTCGTAAGCCCGATTGGTTCATCCATAATTCTTCTACACAAATGTAGATGTAATTAGTATTTAAGTCTCTTATTTGTAAGAATGAATTGTAACCTCCTTGGATAAGGACACTGAAGGAACGTAATTTAGGGGTGGAATTTGCCGGGGGGCTCCCTTAAGGCTAACCCTGGGCCCACCTCTAAATAAGATTTGCCTAGAAGTGCAGGTAAAGAGGCCGCTCTTAATGCGCCTGAGCTACCCGGGGATGTGAATGGCCTAAGCCCGTGGGATTTTCCCATTGTATATACTACAAGAATTATTTGTAAACCAAAATAATTCAGGTTTATATCACCATTTATTTATGTATTTAGGTACATATTTATTAATCGAGATCTCACGGGTAATGAAAACTCATGGAAAATAATATTTTAATTAAGAGTATGATTCCCGACATTTCAAAAATTTCAAAAAACGGGAGACCTTCTATCTCGACAACCGTTACTAAATATGCTTTGGGACAAAATAGGGTAGATGCATTATATCTTGTATAGATTTCTCAAAATAAAATTTGAAAAACACCTCTGATCTTGTTCCCGAAAGACAGATTTTTTTTCCGAAAGTCGCAGAGTATTTTTTTTGTATTTATGAAATGCATTAAAATCTAGTAAATGACCGTAAAAGTTTTTTGAATGTAGCGAAATTTACCCGAAAAAGTAAAAACACGCATTTTTTTTTCATTGAAGCTAAATGCCGCGGGAAATGACCGTGGCGTCATAGCTGAGGATCGAACCATAATAGTTATATCACACATATTTATTTATTTATCGGGGATCTCACGGGTAATGAAAACTCACGAAAAATAATATTTTAATTAACGAAAGAGTTGTTTTTTAGTGAAACATATTATAGTATCTAGTGATATGTGTCTACAGTATAATTATTTATGGCCTAACCGCACAGCAACGGGCGAATCTGTCATTCTGTAATTAAGCCCGATGATTTATTGTGGAGTTGGGCGCCCAAGTGGGTCGATATCTCCTGTCAGTCAGTACCGAATCGCTCCGCAGGCGGTTCATTTTGTGCAACGAATTTTCATCGGAGAAAAATATAAACTAAAATGAAAAAAATCGGTAACTATCGAGGCCGACGCCATATTGGTCATAGAGGCCATGTCCAACTGACGTTTGACGATGATTACACCATGAAAATGTATGGGAAAAAATATTCCGTAGTTCAAGTGTTTGTCACCTAGACAAGGTGTTTGTCACCGATACAAGGTGACGTCACCAATCATGGTGGTGATGGAATTCGAGGATGTAGACTTGTACTATACTATCGCTGGCTTCGCAACAATCAATAGTACCATAGATTTTTATATTAAGTACCAAGATGGCTTCAATGCTAGTATTGAAATAAACTGCGGTGCCCACAAACTGTCAAATAGTATGAAGAATTTGGTAACCAGACAGAAACTCAAGTGACAAAATCTCAACTGTCAAAAGGGCAACCTACTATTGACAGAATCGCAACTCATCGCCGGAAAACCTGTTGCCGCTAATTTCAATATTGTTGGGTTAGGTTCGTTAGGTTGTTTTTTTTTTAAAAATACAAAAACAAAACAAAAAAAAAAAAACAACGGCATCAGATTTCCCGGTGTTGAGTTGCGATTCTGTCAATAGTAGGTTACCCTTTTGACATGTGAGATTTTGTCACTTGAGATTTTGACATGGAACCGGAGAATTTTGACATTTCGTGGGCAACGTTTTTGAAGTTTTGCTCTCATAGTATAAAATAATTTCAATGTAGTTTTACGGATGCGCCTCTGTTTTCTACGTAGGCCCTCTGTCTACTCCACATGGGTCACTGGATTCTGGTGGTGATGATTGTGTGACGACACTGATGTCATCGCGTCGCCAACAAAATGTCAGATCAGAATGGAGACTCATCTGTTCCCAGCCAATTATTACTGGGCGGAGATCAGTTATCGAAATACCTGTTGAAACGTGAACTAGGGAGAGAGATTTTATGAAAAAGATTAGAAATTATGATTTTTGTGCGGTTGTTCGAAACACGATGGGAACGGTGGATTACCGTTGCCGTTACTGAGCAGTAAACGTATTAAAAGTATGCATACCGACATTTGAAAAATTTCTAAAAAACGGGAGACCTTATATCTCGACAACCGTTACTATATATGCTTTGGAACAAAATAGGGTAGATGCATTGAACATTTATCTAGGGAATGACGGTAAAAGAATTTTTATATCTAGTATAGATTTCACAAAAAAAAAGTGAAAAACACCTCTGATCTTTTTTTCCGAAAGACGGAAGCTCGTTTCCCGAATGTCGCGGAGTAAATTTTTTTGTACCGATAATATGCATTAAAATCTAGGGAATAACCGTAAAAGTTTTTTGATAGACGTAAAATTAACCTCAAAAAATGAAAAAAAAAAACGCTATTTAATCATTTTATCATGCGATTGTTCACGCGATTTTGAACCCTAATGCCGTGGGAAATGACTGTGACGTTATGCTTGGTAGCAAGCCCTTAAAATAGGGAACTACTGAAATGTTTTTACAGAATGGTCTAGTCGAATTTTGCAGTATACGTTTTCTCTTTTCGCCACATAGTGATTTTCACCTCGCGTAACTACTAATCTATATAACTAAGCAAGAGTCCCATAATGTGTAAGTGTAGCTCAGTTAGTAGATTATATAATAATATCGGCTTACCGGATTGTAAGAATCAATCATGGATGACCGTGCGACGTGGGCACTGGGCAGTGGACATGTCACATGGTATCAATTACCTTTACTCTAATCAGTTCGGACAGACGCACGCTGAGCAGGAAATACAACAACATAATAATTTAATTAAAATGTATATTTGTGTATTCTAAAACTAGTATTTTCTCATGAACTTCTTCTAATATTACTTCCATAAGGCGATTTTATTTTATTTTATATCGGGTGTTTTTTTTTTAACAAACTATAGATTTTTAAAATAACAATAAACTAATGTCCATAAAAATAGCTTTACTGGAAAGATGAAAGTTTTCCTTTACAATGTTTTAATATGATTTGGAGCAGTATCAATAAAAAAATTCCCCGCGACGATTGTTCGTACCATTTTGAACCTTAATGCCGTGGGAAATTACCGTAACGTCATAGTTAGGTCGCGAGCTCTAATTCGCCTTTCCAGTCAAGAATCGATGCTGTAGACCAGTGACCAATGACATCACGAGATTCATTATTTAGCGAGATCACACATTAAGGCTCATGACCCAACTATGACGTCACGGTAATTTTCCACGGCATTAAGGTTCAAAATCGCATGATAAAATGATAAAAATGCCGTTTTTTCCATTTTTTGAGGTTAATTTCGCTTCAAAAAACAATAACGGTTATTCCCTAGGTTTTAATGCATATTATCAATACAAAACAATTCCCGCGACTTTCAGGAACAAGTTGCTGTCTTTCGGAAAAAATATCAACACTTTTTTTGAGAAATCTGTACAAGATATAAAAGATCTGTTATTCCCTAGATAAAGGTTCAATATATCTTCTATATATTTTTTTCAAAGTTTTCTTTCTTCCTTGCCTCTTCCCAGTTCACCTGGGGTCGGCCCTTCTGGTAGGATTGGTAGGCAGTCTCCAAGTCTTTCTGTCTTGTGTCATCTCACTGGTCAGCTGCTTCTCCCTTAGGTCTTTCTCAATACTGTTCCACCAGGTGGCTTGTGGACGACCTCGACCTCTCGCTTGTGTGGGGCATATTTCAAAGCATATTTATTTAATAAAATGATTGAATGGCTGAGATTTCGGTAGCGATGCTAAAGCCATCTTCAGGATGAAGTAATTTTTCCGTCATATTGAAGATGGCAGTAGTATCGCTGCCGAAAGCTCGGTCATTCAACCATTCTGCACGCAGTAAGGAAACCCGAAGAACCAATAATGAAAATATTTAGTAAGGTTGTCGAGATCTAAGGCCTCCCGTTTTTAATAATTTTTGAAATGTCAATATGCCTACTTTCAAGTAACTTATGTTCTCTTGTAAAAACTCTGAATTTAATATAAACCTACCCACGAAACTCCCAATCAATTTGTCCAATACTTAACTAGAGTCATCAAAGAAACTCCAAGACACAGAAATACTACATACCTAACGCTAATGGCTAATCAATTCTACAAATGATATCTATAAAAACTAATACGATCCTTTTATATAAGTTAACTTAAAAGGGGCATCACTCACGTCAAATGGCAAAACGCGGTAAGTCGAAAAACTTGGTTTTGAATTTTCTGAATTTAAAATCGCTAAAAATATTAATCGCAATTGTAACTGTTTAAAGCTCCTTTTACCATTTTTTTGTGGCAAGAAGCGCAGAGGGCAAGTCGACTAAGAACCTCCTAAATTAGAGACCTCGAGATGGGAACAGAAGTGTGGGACGGCCACAGCTGAGATGGAGAGACGACCTGGGGCCCTATTTTTGAATCAGTAGAGAATTGTCGCATACGATATTTCTCTACTACTAAATTATCTACACGTTCACGATGCGTCTACGTAGATTCCATGCGATAATATCAAAGGCATATGGCCAACTTAACCATCACAAAACTTGGTAGAATATTGGGAAATTATAGGTGAATCAACAACGTGTAACCAAGTGTAACTAAGCAATATTCTTATCAACTACTCAGAAAATAATCACATAGGGAAAAATCTCATGGGAAAAAACTTACGGAAAAAATCACACATGGAAGAAATATCACATCAAAAAATATTACATGGAATAAATCGCACATGCTAATATATTACAAGAAGAAATAACACACTTTTACTCAAAATTTATAAACGATTTTGTACTTAAATTTAATGATCTATCTAATATACCGTTAGAAGAATTATAAATTTTGTAAATATTATTATGAAAACCAATTTGTATAATAAATTTGGTATATCAATAAAATACGTGTTATTTCTACTGATGATATGATGATGTGTGAGATTATATACGTGGGTTTTTTCCCGTGACATTTTTTCCTATGTGATTTTATCATGTAACCGTTTTCAGTGTGATAAAACTTTAAAACAATGGTATATCTATATTTCTAGGTGTCATTTTCCAAATAAATTTCATTATTAACAACTTAGACGTATTGTAAAATACGATATACACATTTATTCTTCCTATTGTCTCCTCAAACTCATAAAAACGCCTAATTAAAAATTATTCTGATCCATAGTATGTCAATTTTGACAGTTGATGCAGTCACCTAGAGACGCGTTGTATTCGATATATTACGTCACATTCTACGAGTAGTGTATTTTTGAACATCGCACACGACAATTTTCTATCGAAAATCACTGAAAAGTAGTAGATATATTGACGAGTGGTCCAGACCAATCGACATGTACCATGCGATAAATTGATAGATACGTATTTATCATATTATAATGATTATTATCCTTTTTAATTAGATGACATATTATGGATTCAATATTTATTAGCACAGAATAAAAATATTAGATAAAATAAGACTTAACACTACACACGGCAGTGTTTCAGCAGCGTTCGGCAGAACGGCGGACTTATTACTAAACGTGGATAAATAGATGAAAAATATAACCAATTACTTATGCAATTTACAAAACGAAAAAAACATACACAAATTTAACAGTAGAATTTTTTTAAGCGATTCATGCTTAACTATAGATAAAACGTAATACAAATATTATAAATTAGTGATTCAATGCAAACAAAATAATACATAAAGAAACCTAGATGTATGTATAAACATTAATAATAATATAAGTAGTATTAATGTTTAAAGTATAGTCATCTCAACAGATATGCAGCAAAGGATTGACCTTCCATCATTAATCATCTTTCCATCAGCTAATTATGGTAAAAAAATAAGATAACTTATACGCTTGATAGAAAGTTCATCATTCGCTGTATACTTGTTCTCATAAAAAATAAAATTGTAATTGGCATTGGTATATATTTAAGCAATACTTAAATAAATAAATTATGGATCGGAAAGGAAATTAGAAGGAATAGGGAATATAGGAGAATACTCATGAAATCCACTTACATACAAGGAAGTAAGCTACAGTTGTAAGATCCTCCTTTTAAATAAGAATAAGCTACTACACGTATGAATATCAGAGGGAAGTTCGTTCTGCAGTCTGGAGCCGATAATAGTGAATGATGATTCTTTCGAGATGTGGTAGTGGACTGCGAGAAGAAAAATCCATCCTACAAGAACTCGCAATCACGTCGACTCAAAGCTATGCTCAGAAGGAATTCTCATTTCTTTTGGATACATCGCTCTTAGAGGGGAAGACAGTCTTGAGAAAGTGATAATTAATGGTAACACGCCGGGATGCAGACACCCAGAGGACGATCACCTTTGCGATGGATGAACCAAGTTGTACGAACTCTGGTCCCCTCCATCTACACTCTACAGGGTCGAGCGCCTTAATGAGAACAAAGTCGCGTGGCGGGGATTGGTCAGGCACATTGAAGGACTCCCACGGGCTCAAGGCCCTCCGCATCCCCGGGTAGCACAGGCGCATATAGCGTCCTCTTTATCCGCACTTCTTGGCAAAATATTTTTAAGAGGTGGGCCCAGGGTTAGCCAGAAGGGAGCCCCCCGACAAACCCCACCCCTAACTTACATTCCTTCAGTGTCCTTGTCCAAGGATGGAAACATATTTACAATTATTTACAGATACATACATGAGTACAAAAAAGTAAACAAAACAGGAGAAATAAAAGCAAATACACAATTTACATAAATGGTGTACCAGAAGGCTAAGCTCAGGGTCCAGGAAACAAAATGTACACAGTGCGGCGGGTCAGGCGCTGCAACCACAGGCACGCGGGGAAGTTTCCTTCCAGACATGGACATAAAAAAAAAACCATTCCTCCTCCTAGGGAGAAAGACGACAAAAACACAGACGAGTTCTTGGGTCCAGCACAACGACAGTCACACACAAGCCAGATTGGGTCCCACGGGTAGCCGTCCTCAGAGTGAGGGCGAGCCCACCCCTTGGAGCAGCCCCCAACGCGAAATTCACTCGCCAACGAATCTCTCGAAACAGGCCACATTCAAGTCATTCCGCAGCAGCTCATGCATACATTCATGCTCATCATCATTTCATCGCTAGCATCCTGCAGGACGGGGCATTCCCAAAGGATATGCTCCGCACTCTGCTCCAACACGCCACATACACACCACGGCTCTGCCGCCAGGCCTAGCTCAAAAAGCTTGCCTTTGAGCTTACCGTGTCCCGTTACGAGTTGCACCGCGTGGTGGCTCAGTGACAGGAATCCTCTCTTCATTCACGACGAGAGACAAAGAGAGAAAAGGAAGTTTACCAAAGGCCTCCACCGTTTTATCTAAGTAACAGACATCCACATAGTTAATAATAGGATGAATTAAAAGGGATATACGAGGAGCTGTTTAATATCAACACTCGAGAAATTTATCCATCTCCTGAGAGAATGCAGGGAGAAGAAAACTTTGCAACTCACCTCATTGAATTTGCCAAGAGATTCACAAAGACGCCGAGATCTTTAGGATCTCGAGGAAGAACTATCATCATGGTAGGTAAATCGCAATAACTACTTAACCAGAAAATACCCTGTGTATGAGTATATAAATATACACACATTTACAGAACAGGCAGAATGGTTGGCGAAGCTATCAGAGCAATACATTTAATTATTATGTATATTCAATCATTAGTTTTAACTATATATTTTTTTTTATTAAGATTTTCGTCCGATGGTACATGGTGGAAGTCTATTTGGAAAGGTAAAAATGAAAGACTATGTAGGTAAATAGTATAAAATCCACGTAATGACTAATTACCTACACGTTACACGCGACAAGTGTTTGAGGATTCTTGTGTCCTCATCTCACGCGTTTGACTATAAAGTGTTTAACAAACTTTATTGTCAAACGCCTAATGATGCGGAAGAGAATCCTTGAACACTATTCGCGCGTAGTTAAAGTCATTACGTGGATTTAAAACTATATAGGTACAAGTGTTTTCTGGCTAAGTACAGAGAAAGCAACCTTTACAAAACCAAACTTATCAGCTTTTCATTCAGTCATTGTAAATATTTTATAGTTTTTCAACATCAGTCTAGTATATTCTAGTGTCTTTTCGCCATTAATTTGGCATTTCTGGCTTTACGTGAAACGGTTACGTCCAAGATAGCACGGTTAGTTTCCATAGTTTTTTCTACTACTAAATTGTCGACTACGATAATTGTCACCGTATTCTTGACGCCAGTAGAAAATTATTTTTCTACGATAATAATGACCAACTTAACGATACAACAAAATTCGACGAAACCATAGTGCAATTAGGTGCAAAATTGGTAAAATATTGGTGAAATATCAAGGTACGTGTCTTATAAACAAATCGTAACTAAGCAAACATTCATACGTCATGTTTCGGAACAATCGCTAAAATTTGTACAATGTACACTTCGATTTTTTCTTTGTCCGCGATTTTCACATTAGATTGTTTAATAAGGTAAAAATTAAAGACTATGAATGTAGTTTTTAAAGACTAATTACACGCGACTAGTCATGGTCGAGGGGTTTTGAGAATTAGATTATTTTCTTAATCGTTGAATTTTTCCTTATTACATGTTTTGGTTATATAGATTTATTTTATTTATAAGTTTTCTGTCTAAATATTATTAACATAAATTATATCATTTCTACAAAGTTCTAACCGTGAATATTGAAAAATTATATTTTATATTATTTTTATAAGCCATTACATTTTCGTAACCGAATAAAATAATTTGTTGTACCCACTCCTGAAAAATGGCTTGAAATATTTATTAGTATAATGATATTTGACATGAAACAATACACTTTTTTAAGTTTATAGAATGACAAATCATATTATTGTAAAAGAACTTCAATAGTCCTAATAAAATAAAATAAAAAAATCTTTATTGCATATAAGAAACATACAAATGGCGGGCTTATTGCGAAATGCCAATTTCTGTCAGCCAACCCATTCTTGTCTAGTCTTAGCTGCAAATAAAAAAAAATAATTGAACAAAAAATGTACAAAAAAATAAATAATCACTCATGTTTTCTATTATGTTATTCCCAATCTGAAATCATGATTTATACGCCATTTTCCTAATCATTTTAATTATTATCAACATACATACATACATAACGAAGTACAATAGATACATTTATTTGCCTTATAACCTTCTCCAATGCATAAAAAAAAACTTATTACGATATAAACGCATAATTATTATAAAGTAAACATGAATCTGTCAATTCTGACATTTGGCCGCATGAAACATTCGTATCTCTAGTACTTGGTTTTCTGTAGGAAAATAATTGTCGTATGCGATATTCAAAAATACACTTGTTTATAAAGTAGTAGAAAATGACGTAATTATCGCATACGACAAATCTCTACTGATTCAAAAATAGGGCCCCTGGTCCGACATGTCGGTGCAACCTGGATGCAGTCTGCACAGGACAGGACAACATGGAGGCAGATGGAGGAGGCCTTCGTTCAGGAGTGGACGGGATAGGCTGATGAAGAAGAAGAAGAATATAAATCGCAATTGTAACTGTTTAATGCTCCTTTTACCAATACATTCATGTGATCCCTATAAATTTCGAATAGGTATTTCACACATTTAGCCACTGATTTCGATGATGCCACCTATGCAGAATTTAATTACTCATTTTACCTATCATTTGAGTTACGTACATTTCGTTTGCGCCGGGCCTGGTTTTTTTAGCATTCTCATTTTTATTCCATTCTTTTTTTTGCTGTAACTGTTTGTATTTGCAATTTCTAATGCTTGTTCAATATGTAAACCTGACGATTTCAAGCGCCTTAAATAAGGCCTACGCATGATTTAAAACCAATATATATTTATTTTATTTAGAAGTAGACATGTTTAGTTTAATTACAATAAGTTTGTAGATAATTTATAAGGTGACCAACCGTCCTCCTTTTGGAAGGACAGTCCTCCTTTTCTAGGTTCTCTCCTCCCTCCAAAAGTGTCCTCCTTTTTGTCCTCCTTTTTTTTTTTACATACATTTTAAAACTAATCTGTTAATCTCAAAATCACTTGTTTTTTCATCATACCGTGAATTAACTAGTACTAAAGTATAAAATACATAAAAATGCAATGTTTCCTAAAAAAATTTGCCTGCGGCGCCAATATTACTTTTTGTGTACATGTAATTTGGTATGTGTTATGACAAATATTTTACCTGCGGCGCTATTTTTTGATACATCCTTTATGGAAAACATTTCTAGAAAATAAATCAAACAACATACCGACCTTCTTCACTATTAAAAAAAAAAAAATCGCCTGCGGCGCTATTTACGCATTTTTCGTCCTCCTTTTTATTTTTAAAAATATGGTCACCTTATAATTTACAATTGAAAATATAGATCTTAAAATATAGCGTTTTACCCCCCTTAAAAATTAAAATTGTTAAGGGGGGGGGAGTATTTTGTAATTATCAGGACTTAAAATATCATATACTACTACTTATTAAACAATCAATCAACCAATAAACCAATATTTTATCGAATTAGCGAGATCAAGATAAAACGCGCTAAGTCGACATACTGCGTTTTGCCATTTGACGGTAGATCACCTCTCTCATTGTATTGTTATTAGTTTTAGTTAGTAAAGGATACGAAATGCGAAGAACTTTTGTAAAGATCATTAAATAAAGGAACTTCTTACATCGTGCCTCCTCTGGGAAATCTCCACACCCTTCAATGGAAGACGAAGGATAATAATAGAAGGAAGATGGAGAGATAGGAGGATGAGAATATGTGAGAAAGAAGATTGTGATTTCACAACGCAAGCAGAAAACTCTGGTTTTTAATGAAATGATTAAGTACATGGTTTGAGCGGAGGTGCCATGCAAGCCCTATAATAATCGGCCTGCGGTTGCCCACTCCAGGACATAGGCCTCCCCTCTCCTCCTCCACTTCTCCCGCTCCTGTGCGATTCCCATCCACTGGGGTCCGGCAAACCTCTTGATGTCGTCCATCCATCTGGTAGGTGGTCGCCCCTTGAGGTCTTTTGTCGCACCTTGGTCTCCACTCCAGCAGTCTCCACGCCCATAATGCAAGCCAAGATTCTTAAGAAAAATACTTGAATTATAATTTGAGATATAAGTACCTAAATTATTTTAGTTATGGAACCGGAATTTATCTGCATTGCACAGACGGAAATACATTACAGTTTTTTCCGTTCATATTTCATTACAGTATGTAAGTTTTTTTTAAAGTCCAGTTTTCACCGCTGCGTATTTTCCGAGCTTTCGTTCGAGGGGGTTGTATTCGGTGAGAAGAAAGCTTAATTTCTTTCATCCCTTTCAGCGACACGTAGACAAGATCTGTCGTTTGACACTTACCCAATTATAGAAAAACTGGAAAAAAAGATGATGATCAGATCAAAAATACTCCTTGCCTTCCTCTCTAAGGGCGTGGGACGTGTGGGAAAACAAAATACGTGATTGCTATTGAGAAGAGTTACTGGGTTAGTAAATGACTCTTTATTATTATTTTATAAGATTTGACTTTTAAGGTCTTGGCACCAAGAATGACGTCACAGTCTTTTCCCACGGCATTAAAGTTCAAAATCGCGTGACAATCGCATGATAAAATGGTAAAAATAGCGTTTTTCCATTCTTCGGGGTTAATTTTGCGTCTATCAAAAAACTTTTACGGTTATTCCCTAGATTTTGATGCATATTATCAGTAAAAAATAAAAAAAATACTCCGCGGCTTTCGCGAAACGAGTTTCCGTCTTTCGGAAAAAAGACCACAGGTGTTTTGCACATTTTTTTTTTGAGAAATGTATACAAGATATAATTTTTTTTACGGTTATTCCCTAGATAAATGTTTAATGCATGTACCTTATTTTGTTTTGTCAATATATTCACTCAATTTTTCCAAAGCATATTTATTAGTGGTCCCTTATTTCCCATCCCGCTCTTCCCCCCTCCCCTCCCCTGTGTGTATATGTATACATTTAAATTTATTAACAGCTCATTATCTTTTTTTTTATGTATGTATATTTATCTCTTGTCTTATTATCGATTAGTATGTATTTATGTCTGTATGTATGTGTATGTCTATCTATATATTTATTTGCTTTATTATTATTTATATTATATAAGTTATCTTTTTCTTATCTCGGGTTGACTGTAAGATATTGCGTTAGCAATAAGTCCGCCTTTTGGCACACAAGATTGTCTTATTTTTTGTAATCATTGTAATCATTTTGGTCAATAAAGATTTATTTATTTTATTTATTTATTTATTTATTAACGGTTGTCGAGATCTAAGGTCTTCCGTTTTTAGAAAATTTTGAAATATCAGTTTGCGTACCCTTAATAAATATAATTCGTGTTTCATAAAATGCTTTCTGTGTACGCTTTAATTTCATGATTTCTTATTGCTTGGTTTTTATTAATCATCGCGTTATTTTGACAAGTTTAAGATAGTAGGTTTAGCATATTCCTACAGACAATAGGGCGTCACCAATTAAATTTCCAACCTTGATAGTTTCTGTTAACTCACCTTTGGCTTTCATCAAATGCTAGAAATTCTGTAACAACTTGTTATAAAGTAATTCATAATTGATACTGAACCCAAAATAATATCCAATTCTGTCATGGAAACAGAGGCGAAATAGGATTAAATTAGTTGATGAAAGGTCTTGTTTTAATTAGTGATTCTAGTAACCATACACCTGTCACTGTATACAATTACACACAGGAGCAGCTCAAGGAATGAAGGCGCCTTTGTCTTAAATTCTCATTTGTTTCATACGTAACAAATATTTTGTGAGATAGTTGGGAGAGTTTTATACACACTCAACTGAGACGTTTGTTCTTTTGAGTAAAGAAGTGGCCATGTACAAAATGTCAGACTGAAAGAAAAGTGTTGTTGCTGTGTACTGTACATGGTCATTACTCGTTGCACGTATACTGTAATATGGTTATTACTCGCTGCACGTATACTCTAATATGGTTATTACTCGTTGCACGTATACTGTAAAATGGTCATTACTCGTTGCACGTATACTGTAATATGGTCATTACTCGTTGCACGTAATGTTGTTATTACTGTCCCTCATTGCAGGTGTTGAATTGACGCTGTAACAGTGTTGGGGCAGCTCGTTGGAGAGATATTATGAAGGTAATTGATGTATGTTCTTCGGAATAGGTATATTTGATGCATATAATTGTTTATATATTTTTTGTAGATGTCTGTACATTCTTCGGTGCAAAAAAAGCTGTCAAACCGGAGAGTGGATTATTTTAGTAAATAAATAAACTATAAAAGTTTCAATGCGTAAAACCATTTCGGAAAAAAAATCGAAAAACATATTTATAGTACTTTAATAGACCTTTCAACTAATTAGGTAGTTATTTTGCTTTTGGAACCATGTTGAAAAACGCCGGCTATTATGCCAATATTTTCTCCTATTATTAACCATCCTAGGTATAAACTATAATCTGACCAATTCTTTCTTTCCACCTTGCCGCAATAAACATCTATTCTTTTGAGTAATAATTATTGTATTACTGAAATTAAATAATTATTGAAAATAAAAGTGAGATTTTAATTACAGTTTTATCTCATGGACGAAACCAAAACAAGCACTATTCGTTGCTCTCCTGAAAACGGCACTGAAAAACCTCTCGTTACGTCAATGATTACAAACCAAAAGGTATACGTAAACATAAACGTAATACTTAGGGGTATTATTTGCTTATAGAAGTACAAATACTAAGTAGAAATACAAATAATATTATGTACTTATTGTTTGCTTATTATACAGGGTGTTTGATAGATGGATGTATATATCTTCAGGGGTGATAGTAGAAGTCAGTTGGGATCTTATGAGCCAAACTTAGCTTAGTCCAAAATTGCACGGTTCTCGAGTTATTCGAGATTTTAACTTTTTATCGAAAAACCCCGAATTTCTCAAGATTTACCCCAATAGTTATTAAGTATAGGTACCTACTCAGTTCTGTAATTATTATTTGTTTCTTGAATATGTGTTTAATCTATTAAACTCATTAGTTTTAATCTAAAGAAACAATAATGATAAAAAATATCCGATTAAAGTTTCGATAAATAGTTATTTCAAAAACGAGTCACGATATTAGGTGAGATTTTCCTTAAGAAGAAAATTGCCTAAAGATTCAGAAATTTGGAAAAAACTTCTCTGATTTATGCTCTTTCAAATGATGTACAAAACATAATAATAAAGCATTATTTTCATAAAGATATGATACAATAACTTCAAGAGGTCACTACAAATTTAAGCAAATTTCACTTATTATATAATTTACTATCATCCCTGAAGATATATACATCCATCTATCAAACACCCTGTATACTAAATTACAGGTATCAAAGAGTATATTATATTTTCTCTTCAAAATATCTATCTTAGGAAATGCGCCCACGAATTTCCCAGAATTTGTATACTAGAAATTCAATATAATAATTTACTTTCTATTTTGAGTGGATTGCCTAAGTAAAAATAGAATAAGTACAATACAATAACTAAATAATAATAATAATCGGACAACTTTAGGCGCCGTTTAGCGATAAAATCGCCCCAAGAGCACCTTACATTTTTCTTTTCACCATATAGGATCGTCACAAACAGTAAAAATGATAATTAAATCACCACATAGGATCGTCACAAAACAAAATAATAAAAATGAATTAATCTAATCAGTTTCGGCTAACCTGACCTATCATTGGCTAACCAGTGACTGACCCGTAGGTACGCACAAAAAGGTGAGTCTTAAGCAACCTCCTGAACTCCTCCAGGCTTTTGGCACACCTAACATCGAGTGGAAGGGCATTCCACAGGCTTTGGCCCGCTGCACAGAATGCACGGTCACCATAACCCGTAGAAACAGCCCTCCGCGGCTCTTCTAGTTAATATTTAGGTTAAAATACACCAAAAATGACTTTACTTAGATTATGCGACTAGTATTCGAGGATTTGCACCCTCATTTGCACCATCACCAGGCGATTGTGAATAGAGTTCTGATTGTGAATAAAACTGATGATGAGGGTGCAAATCCTCGAATACTAGTCGCGAAATCTAAAGTCATTTTTTGTGGACTTTAATCTAAATATTTAGTTTTTCATTTTTTTCCTTAAAAATGCACTTCTACCAAGTACCGACGGTAAAAAACATCAAGATTATACGATAGAATAGCTGATATTCTTCATCTGCTAGTGTCTTGTCAGGTTGGCAGAACTTTGGCTGAAGAGACAGAGTAGCCAACGAAAAAATCCGCAGAACCTGCAATGTTGAAGTCATTGTAACTGGAAAAAACTTCTCTGATTTCTGTAAGTGATATAATAATGTATTACAAAACGTTATACTCGTAAAAATATTAGTTTCATAAGGAGGGCAGTATCCAAAATTATAGTATGTGATTTGGGTGATATTGTAAATGTTTTTATTTTGTAATAAAGTGATTTAAATAAAATTAAAATATATATATATGTATATCATATTTCATTTATAAATATATTTCATACATAAACGTTAACAGCTGGCTTCAAATGGACATCCGAGGCAAAATCCAGAGAGAGATGGAGACGAATGAGGGAGGCCTATATCCAGAAATGGAAGCTGCAGGGCTCGTGAAGAAGAAGATAAACATAAGTTTAATATATTTCATATATATCTATGATATGTTAAAGAGATCACTACTGATTTACTCAAATTTCCATACAAATTCGCAAAAAAGAAATTTAAAAAATGTGTTTTCCAAAGATTCTCTTCAAGGGCGAGATGGTGCTGATCGCTCTGTGACCTCCACATGTTCTTAAGAGGAATATTGCAATGCAAATTAAGTGATTGAATCACGTCAGGATTTAGAGTCACACTTTGATTTACCACAAGCATTACTTAACTAATTAATAATTGATCATTGCTCGTTAGTTGAGTGCTGTCTAATTAGATAGCAAGCAGGTACTAGTGCCTTTAGTACCTAACCAGTTACCTGGGTTATTTTGATTAAGCTAACGAGCAAAACATGATATTACTGAATACTATACGTACCTATATGTAATATGTATGTATGTATATTATGATGTCCCATAAATCAGAGATCAAACGAAATAGAGGTTACATGAGATAGGTATACCTGGAAATCCTGCTACATGCGTATGAAGTATTGGAAGTAGATGCTTATTAATAGAATGATATTGGGTGTTGTATAATATGTACCTAGTTTTATGACCATGACGAAGTGCCAATAGAGCCTTTTACACTATTTTGCATTGAATTTCCCGTTTAATTTATTGTTTTTATCTCTTTTTACTGTGTTAACATGTAACTTTGTTGAGTCCAAGTGTGCCTGCAAATGGCCTAGGGATGATTCATAACAATAAACTATAAACAAAGGTACATCATTCGCCCAGTTGGTTGGAGCACGGACATACAATTTGAATCCAATCTGCCGGGTTTATGGTTACCAGGGATTAAAATAAAAAAAGCCAGTAAAAAATACTGATTTCTGAAAAAAAGTCCGGTCTTTGGCTGAAAATTAAACTCAGTCAAGGCTGTAGCCATGAATTCACTTTCGTTTGTTCCCATTTGACCAACCGTTTGTTCAACCAGTTGAACAAATGGGACTCATTTTTTCCCATTTGACCAACCGCTCGGTTTAACAACTGGGAATCAATATTTTTGTAATATTTTCTTCCCGTCTGACCAACCAACCTTCAGTATGGAGAAATTACAACATATTTATGATATATTTATATTGATTTTCGTGACGTTTCTTACCTACCTGCATACATACATACACATATCTTTATACATAGGTATATCTTGTACGAAAATGTTCGTAGGTAAGTATATATATAAGATGCTTCAGTTATTTTTTTATCATATTTAAAGGTATAAGCATGGGCATCGTCAGGGGGGTAGGGGGTAGGGGGGGCAGTTGCCCCCCCCCCTAGAGATTGGAATGGGTATATATTTTTTCATAAGAAGAAGGTTGTGATATACTATACTATACCCTCCGCCACCTCCCTTGCGGGGTAGGCAGAGAGAACGGATCGCTAGACTTTCCTATCCGTACACACACTTCGGGCTTCCGTCACATTCACGCAATTCTTCATACACATGATACGATTACTTTTACTCAAAACACGTCCGTCCTTGAGGATCTGGTCAACATGGTCCAGCCATGTGGTGTTTCCTTACACCTCTTCTTTCACCCAGGTAAATTTTTCTTGCTATCCTTTCATCGTTCATTCTCTCCACATGTCCCAACCATCTCAACTTGTTCACTTTCGTTTTAGGTCGTGATATGGTATGGTTTATTTGAAAATGTGTATGATATTTTGCACAATTATAATATTAATTAAAAATGTTTTTATGAAAAAAAATATAAAAAAATAGCAGGCAATTTTTTTTATGAAATATTTGTACCTTTTTTGATGGATTTTCAAACTCATTTTTAAAAAAATTATGATATAATGGGAAAACGTGTGGTAATAATGTGATTTTAGTGAGGTTTTATCATTTAGTATGATAAAATATATACCCATCCCAATCTCTAGAGGGGGGGCAACTGCCCCCCCTACCCCCCCTAGTAATCATAGAATGTGTATGAAGAATTGCACGAATGTGACGGAAGCTCAAAGTGTGTGTAAGGATAGGAAAGTCTGGCGATCCGTTCTCTCTGCCTACCCCGCAAGGGAGGTGGCGGAGGGTATAGTATAGTATATCTCGACCTTCTTCTTATGAAAAAATATATACCCATTCCAATCTCTAGGGCAATTCAATCAGTTGTGGGCAGTTGCCCCCCCTCCCCCCTAACTCCATGACGATGCCCATGCTTATACCTTTAAATATGATAAAAAAATAACTGAAGCATCTTATATATATACTTACCTACGAACATTTTCGTACAAGATATACCTATGTATAAAGATATGTGTATGTATGTATGCAGGTAGGTAAGAAAGGTCACGAAAATCAATATAAATATATCATAAATATGTTGTAATTTCTCCATACTGAAGGTTGGTTGGTCAGACGGGAAGAAAATATTACAAAAATATTGATTCCCAGTTGTTAAACCGAGCGGTTGGTCAAATGGGAAAAAATGAGTCCCATTTGTTCAACTGGTTGAACAAACGGTTGGTCAAATGGGAACAAACGTTCACTTTCGTTTGTTCCCATTTGACCAACCGTTTGTTCAACCAGTTGAACAAATGGGACTCATTTTTTCCCATTTGACCAACCGCTCGGTTTAACAACTGGGAATCAATATTTTTGTAATATTTTCTTCCCGTCTGACCAACCAACCTTCAGTATGGAGAAATTACAACATATTTATGATATATTTATATTGATTTTCGTGACGTTTCTTACCTACCTGCATACATACATACACATATCTTTATACATAGGTATATCTTGTACGAAAATGTTCGTAGGTAAGTATATATATAAGATGCTTCAGTTATTTTTTTATCATATTTAAAGGTATAAGCATGGGCATCGTCAGGGGGGTAGGGGGTAGGGGGGGCAGTTGCCCCCCCCCCTAGAGATTGGAATGGGTATATATTTTTTCATAAGAAGAAGGTTGTGATATACTATACTATACCCTCCGCCACCTCCCTTGCGGGGTAGGCAGAGAGAACGGATCGCTAGACTTTCCTATCCGTACACACACTTCGGGCTTCCGTCACATTCACGCAATTCTTCATACACATGATACGATTACTTTTACTCAAAACACGTCCGTCCTTGAGGATCTGGTCAACATGGTCCAGCCATGTGGTGTTTCCTTACACCTCTTCTTTCACCCAGGTAAATTTTTCTTGCTATCCTTTCATCGTTCATTCTCTCCACATGTCCCAACCATCTCAACTTGTTCACTTTCGTTTTAGGTCGTGATATGGTATGGTTTATTTGAAAATGTGTATGATATTTTGCACAATTATAATATTAATTAAAAATGTTTTTATGAAAAAAAATATAAAAAAATAGCAGGCAATTTTTTTTATGAAATATTTGTACCTTTTTTGATGGATTTTCAAACTCATTTTTAAAAAAATTATGATATAATGGGAAAACGTGTGGTAATAATGTGATTTTAGTGAGGTTTTATCATTTAGTATGATAAAATATATACCCATCCCAATCTCTAGAGGGGGGGCAACTGCCCCCCCTACCCCCCCTAGTAATCATAGAATGTGTATGAAGAATTGCACGAATGTGACGGAAGCTCAAAGTGTGTGTAAGGATAGGAAAGTCTGGCGATCCGTTCTCTCTGCCTACCCCGCAAGGGAGGTGGCGGAGGGTATAGTATAGTATATCTCGACCTTCTTCTTATGAAAAAATATATACCCATTCCAATCTCTAGGGCAATTCAATCAGTTGTGGGCAGTTGCCCCCCCTCCCCCCTAACTCCATGACGATGCCCATGCTTATACCTTTAAATATGATAAAAAAATAACTGAAGCATCTTATATATATACTTACCTACGAACATTTTCGTACAAGATATACCTATGTATAAAGATATGTGTATGTATGTATGCAGGTAGGTAAGAAAGGTCACGAAAATCAATATAAATATATCATAAATATGTTGTAATTTCTCCATACTGAAGGTTGGTTGGTCAGACGGGAAGAAAATATTACAAAAATATTGATTCCCAGTTGTTAAACCGAGCGGTTGGTCAAATGGGAAAAAATGAGTCCCATTTGTTCAACTGGTTGAACAAACGGTTGGTCAAATGGGAACAAACGTTCACTTTCGTTTGTTCCCATTTGACCAACCGTTTGTTCAACCAGTTGAACAAATGGGACTCATTTTTTCCCATTTGACCAACCGCTCGGTTTAACAACTGGGAATCAATATTTTTGTAATATTTTCTTCCCGTCTGACCAACCAACCTTCAGTATGGAGAAATTACAACATATTTATGATATATTTATATTGATTTTCGTGACGTTTCTTACCTACCTGCATACATACATACACATATCTTTATACATAGGTATATCTTGTACGAAAATGTTCGTAGGTAAGTATATATATAAGATGCTTCAGTTATTTTTTTATCATATTTAAAGGTATAAGCATGGGCATCGTCAGGGGGGTAGGGGGTAGGGGGGGCAGTTGCCCCCCCCCCTAGAGATTGGAATGGGTATATATTTTTTCATAAGAAGAAGGTTGTGATATACTATACTATACCCTCCGCCACCTCCCTTGCGGGGTAGGCAGAGAGAACGGATCGCTAGACTTTCCTATCCGTACACACACTTCGGGCTTCCGTCACATTCACGCAATTCTTCATACACATGATACGATTACTTTTACTCAAAACACGTCCGTCCTTGAGGATCTGGTCAACATGGTCCAGCCATGTGGTGTTTCCTTACACCTCTTCTTTCACCCAGGTAAATTTTTCTTGCTATCCTTTCATCGTTCATTCTCTCCACATGTCCCAACCATCTCAACTTGTTCACTTTCGTTTTAGGTCGTGATATGGTATGGTTTATTTGAAAATGTGTATGATATTTTGCACAATTATAATATTAATTAAAAATGTTTTTATGAAAAAAAATATAAAAAAATAGCAGGCAATTTTTTTTATGAAATATTTGTACCTTTTTTGATGGATTTTCAAACTCATTTTTAAAAAAATTATGATATAATGGGAAAACGTGTGGTAATAATGTGATTTTAGTGAGGTTTTATCATTTAGTATGATAAAATATATACCCATCCCAATCTCTAGAGGGGGGGCAACTGCCCCCCCTACCCCCCCTAGTAATCATAGAATGTGTATGAAGAATTGCACGAATGTGACGGAAGCTCAAAGTGTGTGTAAGGATAGGAAAGTCTGGCGATCCGTTCTCTCTGCCTACCCCGCAAGGGAGGTGGCGGAGGGTATAGTATAGTATATCTCGACCTTCTTCTTATGAAAAAATATATACCCATTCCAATCTCTAGGGCAATTCAATCAGTTGTGGGCAGTTGCCCCCCCTCCCCCCTAACTCCATGACGATGCCCATGCTTATACCTTTAAATATGATAAAAAAATAACTGAAGCATCTTATATATATACTTACCTACGAACATTTTCGTACAAGATATACCTATGTATAAAGATATGTGTATGTATGTATGCAGGTAGGTAAGAAAGGTCACGAAAATCAATATAAATATATCATAAATATGTTGTAATTTCTCCATACTGAAGGTTGGTTGGTCAGACGGGAAGAAAATATTACAAAAATATTGATTCCCAGTTGTTAAACCGAGCGGTTGGTCAAATGGGAAAAAATGAGTCCCATTTGTTCAACTGGTTGAACAAACGGTTGGTCAAATGGGAACAAACGTTCACTTTGGTGGGGTATGACTTTGGAACCATTTGTTGAACATGAATGGTTCCAAAGGACCCTGAATGCCCCACGTTGGGCGCCAAAAAGGGCTTTTCCTGTGCCAAGCTTGTCGTCCCAACGGCCTGGTCCTAGCCCTTGCTTGGGAACAAAATCAAGAAGAATAAATTAAGGTAAGGATGAGCTACCCACGTAGGTTATGTCACTGTCTCTCAGGGAACACTGTGAGTAAGAGGTCCTGGAATGACAAGGACAGGATACTCCCTAATTCTTCCACACCTTTATAAGTTGATCTTCAGAATTCCTCCCATGGCTGGGGCCTGCTTAGCCATACTTGGAAGTTTGTCTAAGTGTTTCTTTCGTTTAAAATGAATGGTTCCAATGTTAACTTTCATAAAATAGGGTCTATCTTTTTCGATGGCCCTATATAGGCCATACTTTTTTAGCCTTCTGTGAAGCGTGAAGGAAAGTATTTTGATCTGGGCTTGTTGTACATAGGTTTAATACAAAGGAAGACTATTTTGGAACACATCCTATACGTGATATACAGGTAACTACGTATTATTATTTATACAATAAGTAATCTGATACATTATTATGTCAACTGATATGGCAAGAAAGGAAAAACAATCAGATTGACGCAAGTATCTAAAGGGGTACGTACCCACCTATTTGAGATTTCGAGCAGTAATTGTGACAACTATATTGTACAAATCGTATTGATTTAACCTATTTCGCAATATTTTTCAACCAGTTCCTTAATACATACTTAGAGACCTGCAACTATGCAAAACATACGTAAACTCGTTAGCAATACGTTGCTGTATAACATCGTATCATCCTTCTCCAGAGACAAAAAAAGATGTATGACATTTCAGGGGACCCAAGGATCGTGTGTGGTATCGTATGATAGGGCTTTGGAAAAGAAATTCAGATTTTAAGTTAGATGTTGTCCAGCTCCAACCTCAGACGATACCGAACGATCGAGAGGATCCAGTCACCGCATACCGTCGTATTTGGTATCTCACGAAAGTGTTTATATCTTTTTACAAACTCTGAATCTGTCAATTTTTGGTGGTGGCGTCATTTGAATAAAGGAATTAAAGCACCCCGGAAGGGCGTGCTTGGTATCGCTTGGAAGACCTTGAAAAACGGATCCAGTGTGTAAAGTCATATTTTTTTTATTACAATTAGGTACTTATTTACTTATGCGTCGTTCTTGTGTATGACAAAATAATAAACGTATTCAAATATTGTAAACAATATTACTTATAATAATTTTCCTCATTAATGTTTGCTTTGGCTGACGTGAAACAGCAATTATACACTCAGGTAATTACTGCATGTAACTTTAATTAGTAAACAAATGTTGCTTTTAAATTATTCGGATCGATTTGTTGATATTTAGTCTATACGATTGTTATCATTTCAATCAATTTGTTACAAACGCTGAAATGCTTCTGTCTCAAGTCAAGCAAAAAGTCAGATCAATAGTTTGTTGCTTAAAGCTAGGCATATCGACATTTAAAAATAAATAAAAAAACTGGAGACCTTGGATCTTGACAACCTTACTAAATATGGTTTGAAGGTGGGATATTAGGAGTTATTAGCGGTTTCCAATTTGTAATTTCTTTCATTTAAATGATCGTTTATTAAATTTTAATTTGTTTATTATTTCACTCAATATTTTTACGCATTCTTCTTCTTCCTCAGCCTTCCTCTAGGCCTAGGTAGGCCTCGTAGGCCTCTTCCATTTCCTTCCACTCATCTCTGTTTCTCCCCCTCCGCATGCAGGTTCTTCCGGCTTGCTGGACTAGGTCATCAGACCACCTTTTGGGAGGTCTTCCGACGCATTATCAAACTGAAATGTATGTGTAAAGTACATACATAAATTAATAATGATATTAACGAAGGTGAAAAGATATATTTACAATTTCTAGGGTAATCTGCATTTCCACACGACATTTGAATATGTAAAATATATTTTTACTAACTACAGTGTTTTCTTGGGTGGTCGAAATTATTATTTTTAAGCAGGATAATATATAATTATGATCTTGAATTTCTGGAATATCATAAAATATAAAAAAAATCACTTAAAGGACCACGAAAAAAGTTCTAGTATGTGATGTCATATGGTGGTGGTCGGTAGTCTGGTTGGTAAAGCGCTTGACTATTAATCAAAGAGGGTTCAATCCCCGATGCCGACTTACCCCACTTCACGATACAAGCTTTTCAAGCTCACTGTGAAGTGTACAAAGATACAAAGAGTATTTGGGTTTAATTTTATGTAAAAAATATTTGAATGAGCGAAGAGGGGTGAGGAAGCGCGGCCGCCCGAGACTGACCTGGTCCGATCATGTCGACCAGATCCTCAAGGACGGACGCGTTTTGAGTAAAAGGAATCGGAGAGCGTGTATGACTAATTGCATGAATGTGACGGAAGCTAGGAGTGTGTGTAACGATAGGGCTGTCTGGCGCTCTGTTCTCTCTGCCTACCCTACAAGGGGCGTGGCGTGATGGTATAGATAGATAGATAGATTATATAAAAAATATGTTTTAAAAAAATATTTCTACTATTACTTATTATTCTTTTGAATTGCATGTAATGTTAACTTAAATAATAAATTAATTAAAAGCTTGCGTCGTGAAGTGCGGTCAACGTCTCGATAAGATACGTTTCAGATGTGAGTTTAAAATGTAATAAATGTATATTTATTTATTTTTAATGTATAAAGCAGTTGTTATTTACACGTCGCGTTAAGTGTTGGTCTAAAATAAACTATAAATTACATGATTTGACGTACTTTATAATGTTGTGAATGGCAACATTCGATATTACTACTATTTAATAATAGAAACCACCACGATGGTATTTCACAATAGTCTCAGTGTTGCCACCATTCTCTGCTATAGTGTTGTAAAGCTCGACAAATATTACTTGCCCATTTATGTAGAATCATTCTCATTTTTAGTTTTGAAAATACAAGATCATTGAATAAGAATGCTGGGATTTTAATTGAAAAAATGAAAAGACTATGCATATCTACATTAAAAAATTCTAAACACGGGAGACCTAAGATTTCGACAACCTTTACTAAATATGCTTTGAAAAATAGAGTAGATACATCGAACCTTTATCTATGGCGAATAACCGTAAAAGATTTTTTAAATCTTGTATAGATTTCTTTTATAGAATTGGTGAATGCTACTTAAGTGTAAAGTGATCACATTAAGCCAGTCGACGATCAGTCATAAGCCTGATGGAAGGTCAATCCTTTGCTGTGTATCTGTTGAGATATAGCGCCTTGTTACCTCTAATCTTTTTTCCGAAAGACGTTTCCCGTAAGTCGCGGAGATTTTTTTTAACGGAGAAGAGAGAGAAGCTGATAACGTATATGAAAAAAAAAACGTTAAAAAAACATACGTTTTTGGAAAAACAACAAACGCTCACGCACAATTGAAACTTCGTCCCTGAAACTGTCAACTATTCGCTATGAACGAGACATCCAGTGTTGTCCAAAACTGTTTCTAAACATCTCACAGTCATATCGGCAGCATTTGGCCCTTTCAAAAACTGGCCCCTTTATACCACTTCCCCTTTAAAGTTTAGCGAAGGGCAATCATCGTTTCTTCTCTTGTTCTTTTTTTAAAACGAAATTAGTTCGAAACACATCCGCTGTGAATGCAATAACTGCGGAACATTACGAAGATTTAAATTTGGAAAGATTCGTTTTAAATTTAGAACAAGAACGGCGCGTCTTGATGTTGTTTAATATTATTCAGACTGAAATGCTGAAAACATTACACATTTCATAAAATATACAAGGAATTTCGTAAACAATAGCAAAAAAGTACCATTTATTTATATTGCGTACAAAACTAATGCTTTGATTATTTAACATTTTTTTCCTTATTAGCATAATGGCCTAAAAATGATTTTATTATAATACAGTTATTAATTTTAACCATCATTTTAATAATTCTGTAAGCGACGTACACGCAATTTTTGTCATCTGTTTTTAACTTTAAAAAAATCGTAAAAAGTGTCTAAACATATGTTGCTTAATTATTAAAATATTGTTTATCTGTGCATTAATAATCAAAATCACAATTTGTGTTATCTTTGGTTAAGAAGTTTTGATTTTATTATAGAAAAAGTTTGGATAATTTAAACTGCTGAGCAAGTTTTTAGGTTATGTTTTGTTAGAATGTTTACGAAAACCTCCTAACTGTTTTTTTATCAATTTTTTTGTGAACGACCGACGTTCCTCCAAACAAAATGATGTGATCGTTTTTCCTTGAATATTTCGATTTGGTTTTTCTTATTAGAAAAATAAGTGATTTATCTGCAAAAAGTTTTTTGTGTCAGTGTTGAAAAAAGATAAAAACTTTTAAAGTAAACTTTTTAGATATTTTTCTTGTGAACTGGTTAAAAATTTACAAAAAAAAATCTAACGATTTTATTATTATTGTAAGTTGGTTTGAGTGCGGATTCTTCAAGCAGAAGAACTGAGTTCAAATACGTATTGTACACTTTACATGAGGTTTTAGCTTACTGGGAAATGTGCAAGGAAAATATTAGAGAATATGTGGAAAGTACTGGACATTAAAAAAAAAGTAAGGCTTATATAAAATCTTGGTACAAATAATTCCTTGGTAGTGCAGTGGTTAAATTTTGTGTGCTATTTTTTGTCAAAAAGTGTTACATTATTTGAGTGATTTGTGGAAACTTTTGTAAGTTATAAAAGTGTGTATTTTTACACAAAACCACGCTTCAGAAGAATATATATCTAAGGTATGTTAGTTTTTTTTTATAATATCTCCCCCATCCATACCAACATAAAATTTGATAACACAACACCAGTGATATTCTATTTGATTTTATTAGATGGGGTGTATTATGTACTGTACCTATAAGATCTATTATTCTGCCCCCAATCTGCCTAACTGGTGTGGCGACTGACCAGTTAGAGCAGCCCCTCTAGTCCTAGACGTCTTTAGAAGCTCAGCACTCGGAGGGGGTCTAGGGTGTGAAATGATTCCACCTCTATCCGGTGCTCGCCCAAAGTTCTCAACCT
Source organism: Ceraclea dissimilis (assembly GCA_963576895.1). Taxonomy (NCBI): domain Eukaryota; kingdom Metazoa; phylum Arthropoda; class Insecta; order Trichoptera; family Leptoceridae; genus Ceraclea; species Ceraclea dissimilis. Next base: position 6,097,186 of record OY756379.1, on the reverse strand, counting down.
CATGTATCTTACGGCATCGCAGTCTGCCAGAAGATGGTAGGGAGTTTCCTCCTCCTCACATAATCTGCGGGTGCTATCCTCTTCAAGTCCCAGTTTACGGAGATGCTCCCTGAGCCGACAATGACCCGTTAGGAAGCCCGTGAGTGTCTTAAGGCTTGTTTTGTTCAGGCTTATACAGGCTTTAGTTATAGCCCCCAAGAAGCTCTTTGACCTCTCTGAGACCAGGAAGATCTAACCAGAGTTCTTGTGTCTTTTATTTTCCTTTCTTTTTTATTTCTTCCTGAAAGAATGTGTCTCCCAGGCCGCAGAATGGTTCTTGTCCACCTTTCCAACTCCTTCTCCTATACAACTTGTATTTGAAGTAGTTATCTCAACGGATATACAGCAAAGGATGGACTTTCCAAAAGAACAGCTGATATGATGTCATTTCTCCAATGACATCATCCCATATCTGTTTCTTTATCTCAGCCATCTTAATGGTAGAAAAAAATGTAATAAAAATTACCTGAGTTTTACGGGACGCTATATTTTTTAATTTTGAATGACTCATAATTCAGCCACAATAGACATCATACATTAATCTTAATTTGAAGATTTTCCTTAGTAAATGTATTTTATTTTATTTTCTTTCTGATAGAGATGTACTATCTTGTCTAGTAGGTATTTTTTTATTTCATTTGGCACTCTGCCAAAAGGGAAAGAACTAATAATAAGTATATATTACAAAACTGAAATGTTTTATTACACTGAATCTTAGACGTAATAAAATAATGTGAAAATATGCCACGCTGTGTCACAGGAATTCCTTGTGTCTTTTTATAAATTGCCCATAACAAAAAAAATATCGGAAATAATGTATTTTTTCTCGATGAAATGAGAAAAATCGATAGAAATGTCGATGAATCGAGAAGTCGATTAAAAAAAAACAACGAGAACGAAGACAAGAAGTCAAATAGAATTTGAGTGGGACAAAAAACCTATCACATCACTGAATGTGCAAAACACAAAAGAATATACCCAAACGAGAGATGGACAAGTTAAGAAAAAAATGTCACCATTATCATACAGACGAGAGTTGTCCTGTTATAATGACCCTTAGCCAATACGAACAAATCGAAGTTCCAAAGGGATGTTGCACATACAACATCTTCTTTTTCATCATCATCAGTCTTCTTCCCTCCACTGCTGGGTATAGGCCTGTTCCGACGGTTTCCATTCGTCTCTGCTTTGATCCTTCCGCATCCAGGATCCCTCAGCGATATGAACAATGTCGTCGGTTCATCCCTTTGGTGGCCTTCCGACGCTCCTTCTATCTGTCCTTCACTTCAATATTCTTGGCGCCCATCTAGTGTCACCCTACCTTAGCATATGTCCTGCCCATTGCCACTTGAGTTTTGACACACACATATACAACATAATGAATCATAAATCTCGACGAATCGATAAATAATTACGACACTGCAACATTTCACGAGGTCGAGAATTCGATAAAATGAGAAACGGGTAATAAATCGAGAAATATGATAAGTTTTATCTCCCATCCTCAATATACATTTATGACAAATTGCGTTCGGAAATGTAAAATGCAAAAAGAAATCTGATTAAAATGTATTTATGTGTATTAAATAATTTAGGTATTTGTATTTCTTTTCATGTGACGTATTTATTATTTTGACATAGAAATGTAAATCATTTAAGATGTGAACCAAGGATAAATATTGGAAAAAGATATAGTTTTGTAAAAGGTCTTCAATTTTTTCATTCGCGAAAGTAGCAGATTTTTTTTTTGTATTTATAGTATGCATTAAAATCTAAGGAATATCCGTAAAAGTTTTTTGATTGAAGCGAAATTAACCCCAAAAAGAGGAAAAAACGCTATTTTTACCATTTCATCATGCGATTGTTCATGCGATTTTGAACCTGAATGCCGTAGGAAATTACCGTGACGTCATAGTTGGGTCAGGAGCTTAATATCAATATTAAAAAAAAAGAGAGACCTTAATCTTGACAGCATTACTAAATATGCTTTGGAAAAAAAGGGTGGATACATTGAACCTTCATCTAGTAAATTAAAAAAAAAATCTCCGCGACTTTCGAGAAAAAAGATCAGAGGAGTTGTTCATATTTTTTTGAGAAATTAATACAAGATGTAAAGAATATTTTACGATTATTCCCTAGATAAATGTTCAATGTATCAACTCTAGTTTTCTTCAAAGCATATTTAGTAAGATTTTCAAGATTTAAGGTCTCCAGTTTTTAGAAATTTTTGAAATGTCAATATGCCTGGTCTTGAGATTAAAAAAGGAAAATGTAGACGCAAATAACGACTGACGAAGTTAGATGAAAGACAGACGAAGTTAAGATACATAACAGTTTCAATATCAGTTAATAATAAACAAACTCTTTTGATTAGCTCTTGCAAGATCAAAGCCAAAAATAACAGTTGAATTGTTATATTTTAATGTAATAAAATAGTATTTTCCACATATTCCACTCAGGGTTGTAGCCAAAAATTCATTTCGGGAGGGACAGAGTTCGAGCTCTGGACCAGAGACAATAAGTTAGAAACCGTGGGCGTAAATAGCACCTGAGTACATGGTTGGCGTAGTTGGTTGAGGCGGCAGTCTCTCGAGCGGGAGGTGTCAGGTTCAAACCCCAGCGGTGGCTATATATTCCATACTTTGTGATTCAAGCTCTTGGCCTAGTGCAAGGTGTACAGAAAAGTATTTGGGTTTATGTATGCAAGCCCAGATCCCCTTTTTTTAAAAAAAAAAAAATAATATTTGAATAAAGAACAGTTTCTTTTTCTTAAATGGGTACTGATGAACCTGGTTGATTTCAGTAGTAAGGGATTTGGATATTTTTCTGGGTCACAATTTAATAAATTTTTCCATAGAAAGGTAGATAAAACAGAATCATTAAAAAGTCCAGTTAATTTCTTGTGAACGAACCCCCGCTATAATTAGATTAGCGGCGCAGGCGAAAATTTTTAATGCATCAACTATATTTTTTTTAAATTCATGACATGATGATAAAACAATGTGGTAATAATGTGATTCATTTCTCATGTGTATAAAACGGTAGGTTAGCTGAGAAATTTCGGGAGGAGGGGGGGGGGGGGGGGGGGTTGAGCCCCCAAAACCCCGCTCCTGCGTACGGCCATGACTAGTATTGTAGTAATATTAGCAAATAGTGCAAGGTTTGAGTACAAGCATTAACAGTAAATGAAAATAAACAACACTACAAGAAATGTGACTTGAGATATGGGATAGCAAAAAATCGCAGTAACAGTAGCATTTCAATTTTAGAGCAGCGATTTTAATCCATTGTTAATCTCTTTGACAACACAGGTCCAATTTTGTAACTAGTCGAACTAAAGAAGTTGGTTTTAAATTCATTTTACTATGATATAGTTTAAAAAAAAGAACGTCTTATTTTAGTTAGTGCGCCCTTAACTAGTTACAATATTCGACCTTTTTACACTACCGTTGATTTTAGTAAGTACCTGCCAATTGCCATTTTTCACTTTTGGCTGTGAATTATAAATTGCGTTCACTCTTTTGGCCGGCAGAAATTTTAATTTTGTACACATTTCCTAGAAATTGTATACGACGGCGGATTTCTTACATTTCCGGTAGGTGATGTCTTTACTGGTAGCTAGTTAGCTATGTCCATAGTTTAAATTCGATAAAAATCGCTGTTACTGTTATTTTTGGTGTGGACTAATTTGATGTTTAGCAGATTATCGAGATAAGCTTGTGGCTTAAGCTAAGTAGGCACTAACATAATATCTTTTGTTTGTATCATTAAGGGGAGTTGTTACTTTAATACAAACAATTACTCGTATATACAATAGTATACAATATACAATAGTATACAACAGTATACAACAATATAAAGAGAACTAACTGACATATGAACTGTACGCTATATATATAGGGTGTCTTACGGAAAACGCAAGATTTGACTTTGATAGAAAACACGGGTTTTTAAGGAATAATTGAAAATTTCTTTTTGATTCATAAAGTGCACACTATCCGGTTAAGTAAAAATAATATTGATCAGCGATGAGGCTAATTTTGATCCTTCGGCTTAGTTAATCAACAAAATTTAGTGACTTTATGAATCAAAAATAAATTTTCCATTATTCCCTAAAAAACCTGTGTTTTCTATCAAAATCAAATCTTGCGTTTTCCGTGAGGTACGCTATTATAATATAAATATAACATATATACTCCAGGTCGATTTCCACTTTCCCTCCACTGTTGGATATAGGCCTTTTCCTGTCTCATCCACAATTCTCTGTTTTGAGCGCTCTGCCTCCACCCATGTCTCACCGACTCCATATCATCGGCCCATTTCCTTTGTGCTCTCCCTGCACCTCGTTTATTTTCGTAGGGTCTCCATCTCAGTATTCTGGTTGTCCATCTGCCGTCCTTTTGCCTTGCCACATGACCCGCCCACTGCCATTTCAGTGTCCCAACTAAACTAAACTAAAACACGATAGGAATAGTAGATTACCATTGCCGTTACTGACCAGTAAACGTATTCAATGCGTTGCTTCAAAATACCGATGACGCCAGGTAAAAAATAGCTAACTATATTAACACGCACTGACGTTTTGTTTGCCGTTTCGCTTTTCGTTACGCGTGCAAATGAGATAGCAATAGTAGGTAACAGAGAACGTATTTAAGGGCATGGCACCAGGAATGACGTCACAGTCTTTTCCCACGGCATTAAGGTTCAAAATTGCTTGACAATCGCATGATAAAATGGTAAAAATAGCGTTTTTTCCATTTTTTGGAGTTAATTTTGCGTCTATCAAAAAACTTTTACGGTTATTCCCTAGAATTTAATGCATATTATCAGTACAAGAAAAAAAAAATACTCCGCGACTTTCGGGAAACGAGTTTCCGTCTTTCGGAAAAAAGGTCAGAGGTGTTTTTTAATATTTTTTTTGCGAAATCTATACAAGATATAAAAAATCTATTACGGTTATTCCCTAGATAAAGGTTCAATGCATCTACCCTATTTTATTCCAAATCATATTTAATAACGGTTATCGAGATAGAAGGTCTCCCGTTTTTAGAAATTTTTGAAATGTCGGTATGCACACTCTTAACAGTATAGCGCGCCAGTTCACTCGTCACTATGCGTTTACTGGACCTGGCGGGAGGGTTAAACGGATAGTGAGACATCTTACGAAAGCATACCTACAGCATAAGACGAACATATCCACTGTTTAGTGATAAATTTTTATTCTAACCAAAGACTCAGAAAATGATGTAAAAATTATGCAAACGTGACAAATAGGTAACGCTATAAATATTTTCAATGTTTGGAATTATGTCTATTCACCCCATTTTACGGTATTACCTTTGTTTTGTAGCAACGATTTCTGTCTCCTTACCGTTACCAGCCGACGGCGACGATACTATTCGACGAGCAACCGGCCCTTAGCCGTGTGACGTCGGGTACGATAACGTTAGTTATCAATATAATAGAATGGCGTAATGTGGGTTTGGAAACGAACACGTCGCCGTTTGGATCAAGTCCAAGATACTTTCACTTAGAGTTTTTTGAAAATATATCGTAATATTAAAGTTTTTGTTTGGGGGCGATAATGGCCTCGAAAACTAAAGTTTTATATTTGTATAATAAAATGCTTGGAACCAGTGTGTTCTGTAGTAAAAAAATCGATAGATGTCGTCATGGGCGTCGTCAGGGGGGGGGAGGGGGGCAGCTGCACCCCCTAGAGATTGGAATAGGTATTTACTTTTTCATACTAAATGACAAAACGTCATAAAAAATCACATTACTACAACACATTTTCTCATCATGTCATAAATTTTCTAAAATTAGTATAAAAAATCCATCAAAATACAACGGTTTCACAAAAAATTGCTTGCGGCGCTATTTTTTAATTACTTTTTATAAAAAATCATTTTTCCTACATAATATTGGGCAAATTATTATATGTATATTTTTAAATAAACCAAACCACATTATGACCTTCTTCACTATGTTCACAAAAAAATTCGCCTGCGCCTGCGGCGCTATTTACGCGTTTTTCTGTTATATCATTTTTTTTATCTTTGTTGCCCCCTCTCTAGCTCCGAGGCTAGCGACGCCCATGGATGTCGTTAGCTACATTTTAAATTTATGAATTACTAGCTGAGTTACCCGTGCTTTGCAACGGTATGGATGGTGAAGTAAATTGACAGTATGACCCGAAACGCGTTTGTCTATCTGTTAGCCAAAATAGTGAGTTTTAGTGAGCTGAACAAAATATGACTTGAGATCTGAATTTCTTTCCCAGTGACTTTTCATGCGTTACCACACATGACCCCGCAAAAACGAATAAAATAAATTAATGGTGAGAAAAAACATTTGTTATCTTTTTCTTCCTTTTTCCAGATTTTGCCTGATAAGTTGTTTCCACGGAAAAAATGTTATTTCTAAAATTTAATCATTAATCAGTGGGAAAACTCCTACAACTAACTTATATATTAAGGTCATAACTCAATTTCGCATTTTTTGAGTTGTGACACTTTTCTGTTAGGTGTGCGTGCGATCATGCTTTTATGTAAATATAGGTTTTTTAGCCAGGAGAATCCGAAAACCTTTATTTTGTACTAGTACCTACAGTTTCTTATCACAATTACGTGACTGTTCTTTTTTCTTATCACTTCAATCTCTCCTAATTTAATATCAAATTAATATAAATTCATTTTGTTTTCTTCTTCCTTCTTAAAAAAAGTCCCCAAATAAAAAGACCCCGAATAAAAAAAGAGTGATATTTTTAATATTCGCAAATCATCATTTTGAAAATTGTTTTATTCAATCAATTTTTTTTGTTGTGGATGTGATTTTGAATCTTAAATTCGTATAATATAAAGTATAAAATCGCTTGCCAATAACGCTGGATATTGGATACACCATAACATTTCCATAAAGTATTTTTTTTGGTAACATACATTGAATAATCAAATGCTCGTTTGCATTTTAAAGCAGTGGCGTCACGTGTTTTTTTTTTAATTTGAAAAATTGCACATTTTTTTGTTTGTTTTTTTTTTATTTATTTTGTTGACTTGATGTGTAAATAAATAAATCTTACAGCCAACTCAGTCAAACCAAACAGAATCATTATACTGTACAGGGTGCCTCAGGAAGTACGACCAAGTCCAAAAAGAGAGGACCTCAATATCAATCGATTTAACCCCACTCGATTGATTGATTATGATTTTTTTCGTGTTTTTACGCCAAACCCCGATTGCAAGACGTTATTGGTCACAGAGACACCAATTGTTAAGATACATACTTGTTTTTTTTTTTCTAGAATAGGTGAATAGTATACCTTATACATAGATACAAAAACAATTATCGTCCTATCTAATACTATCGGGCCATAAAAAAAATCTGAATCTTAAAATTAGATATAATTCAAAATTTTTATAAATGTTTGAAGACGAAAATACAATTCATGTAAAGAAATTTTGATGAGAATGATGACTTGATTTTGATGATAAAAAATGCATGGGGTGAAATTTTCAGAAAATTTTACACGAATACTTAAATATTTAAATAAATACACACAATGCCTGATATCATACATTTCCGGTAACACAAATGTAAAAAAAAAAAAACAAAAAAAAAAAAACGTTTTTCTTTTGTTTTAATTTAAGCGCCCATGCACAAGACAACATTGTCCACAAAAGTAGACAGAAGTATCTATAAGGTATTGTCTGAAAATCTCAACATTCTTTAGCCTACCCTCAGTCCTGCTGGGTATGGTACAGAATATAAGTTGGCAACCGTGTCACGTTTGGGATATTTTTTCTACAGAAAATGTCGGCAGAGGACCAGCAAGCGGATATATGTATAATATGCTGGATAAGTACCGGAGACTATCAGATGCTACGCCACTGGGATGTATTGTCACACATGATTTGACGATAAATAAATAAATATTTAACAAGTAGAAGAAGATCCATAAGATCCATAAAGATGGTTGGACGTACACAAAATACCAAAAAAAGTCTCAATGGAGGGCCGTGTACATTGTGCACCAGCTTGTCAGGTTGGAGGTCTGGGTTGGATTCCCGGGCGCGCACATGGATGGACTGGAATTGGTGAATGTTACTTAAGTGTAAAGTGATCACATTAAGCCAGCCGACGATCCGTCATAAGCCTCATGGAAGGTCCATCCTTTGCTGTATATCTGTTGAGATAAAACTGCTTGTTAAATTCAACTACGGCATGTAAAAAAAAACCGATGCTCTCACAAAGCATATAGATTGTGATTTTCAATCTTGCAGATAAATATTTATTGGCCAAAGAAAAATATGCATAGTTTCAAAAACAAGACAATGGTCTAAGAAGCCAAAAGGCGAACTTATTGCAAAAGCAATATCATACACTCCACCCGACATATTGACATTGCAGAAAATTCTTAAAACGGGAGACCTTTATAGATCTCGTCAACCTTACTAAATATGCTTTGGAAAAAATGAGTAGATACATTTACTCTTTATCTAGGGAATGGTCACAAAAAAAAGTGAAAACACACCTCTGATCTTTTTTTCCGAAAGTCGCGGAGATTTTTTTTTACAAAACTGAAAATAAGTTAAAATTCGAATGCAAGATTTGGAGACAGCAACTAGCAAAAACAACGTTGAGGGAAACATTGCTTGATTATGCATTACCTGGCTTAAGTGATCACTTTACGCCCAGGGTAACCTTTACTCATTCCGGTAAATCCTGCTGTCAAAGTGTAATTTTTGTAAATTGTAATATGGTTTCGACAAAGTCTCACAATGTACTGTTTTTTTTCGATCTCATCCCATCTGCTAAGGAGTCTGAACTCTATTCATTTATTTATGGGATTGGATATGCTATTAATGATATGATGGTAATTTCAATAGGTTTATAGGTGAAAGAGTATTTCGTTGTTCAAGAAAGAAGCAGGCGGTGAAATTTAAAGGCGGTATTTTGGTTGCGTTAATAATTCCCATAAAATCGTATGTATATTACGAAGGGGAATATATTGGTAGCAATGGAAATTTAAAATGTTCCCTTTTTTTTGAAAACGAAACTTTGGATCGAATTTAAAAATGGAAGAAACTTTTTTACTTTATGGATACTTTTATATGGGTTTTTAATGCAATATTAAACTCAAGTTAAATTCCACTTAAGGTTTTATTGTTACAAGATAAAAAAAACTCATTTTTATTACAAGATTAAGTGTATTCCTAATTATAATAAGGTTACCGAAAAATTCAGAAGCCAAAACTATTCTGGAACGTGCTGTCTTTGAAATTAGGACTATATTTTTTAAACATTCGCGCGCGAATTGAATTTTAAGTAGGTAGGCATTTGATAGCAGACAACACTAAAGTATTTAATGACATTTTCGATAGATGGCAGTGCAGTTAAAGTAAGGTACAATATGAAATATTTCACTCGAGCTACATATTACAAAGATCAGTCTGCAAAGAGATTCGTCACCCAATATAAATTATTTCTCCTTAAGGTGCAATATAGAAGATGTCTGCCTGATAGCGTATCCCTGAATCTCTGATTATTTAAATTTTATATGAATTAATGAATTTTCAGTTGAGACTCAAATTGGACAAACAAACTCAAAACTAGTGGTGAATTTCTTATCAATCTCATACCCATAATGAGTTGTTTTTCTAGCAAGAATATTACCCAGACTGAAAAAGTCTTTTAACTGTGTCAGAACCCGGAACTGAGATGTATTTTTTTTATAGACATTCGGTGAAAACGTTGAACATTCGATATACTTCGAAAAACAGACCCACCAGAAAACTGCACGTCAGATAATTTGGATTTTTTGTGTCTTTTTAAAATGTTCCTTTTTTTGTGCATTTTTTAAAGATTTGGGCTTGTGTAAACGAACACAAATACTTTTTTGCACACTTTGCGATAAAGTTTGCGGTATTTAAGTGTAGAATTCATAGTCAGTACCGAGATTCGAACCACGATCCTGCATATTAATCAGAAGTACACGCTCCAACTAACTAAATCAACCATATACAACAAACATTAGAATCTAGTAGTTACCTTACCTGTCTTTTCGGGAAAATAATATAAAGTAAAAAAAATACAAGAAATAGAAAAAAATGACAAATGTCTACAAATATTTTTTTATCATGTTTTTGCACTTTATTTTAAAAGAAATATTGTACATTGGAAGGCACGGGTCACTCAGATCTGGGTGCTTTGCCTGGAACAGAGAATTTTCTGGACTTTAGCCTATGATCTCGAAACATTGTACGAAAATGTACTAAAGCCGAAACATAATCGTTCGGTCTTTAAGAGTATGTATATATTGACATTTCAAAAAATTCTAAAAACGGGAGACTTTAGATCTCGACAACCTTACTAAATATGCGTTGTGAAAAAATAGGGTAGATACATCTAGGGAATAACCGTAAAAGATTTTTTATATTATAGATAATTATGAAAAACACTTCTGATATTTTCGGATAGACAGAAGCTTGCTGAAAGTCGCGAAGTTGTATTTTTTTTTGTATTGATAATACGCATTAAAATCTAGGGAATAACCGTAAAACTTTTTTGATTTAAGCGAAATTAACCCTAAAAAATTGAAAAAAACGCTATTTTTACCATTTTATCGTGCGATTTTGAATCTTAATGCCGTGGAAAACGACCGTGACGTCATAGTTGGGTCGGGAGCCTTAATCTGCTGATGTTTATGAATAGCAAAGTAGTTCACGTCCCCTGAGACATGTCATGGTTAGTCTTCTATTCAGAACGATTACTTTTTTTCAGAAGGCAATATTTCGCATAATGGGATGTCAGGACATTCTTGAATCTCCATAGAGATGCCTTTTCTAAACGAGCGTTTTAAAAAAGCAATCAAAGATAAAGAACGGTGTGTTTAAAAAAAACTACCACTGCCTGTTATATACCATCACTTGGGGTTCTAACAAAAAGTTCAAGGGGGATTTTGGGGAAAACCATGAGGTGACGTCAATGGCAATGCAATATTTGAGAAATATTGACGCAGAACTTTGACTCTCAGATGCAATGTACGATGGTCGCTCTCATAAAGAGAAGAAAAATCTGCAAGAGATCGCGGCATTGCGATGAATAAAGAAATAAATTATTCTTCTCTTTCAGACCTCTGTTCTCCACTGCTGGATATAGGCCTCTTCCACATACCCTTCCATTTCTTTCTGTCGGTTGCTGCTTGCAGCCAATTTTTACCCCCCACAGCGGCTTTTTCGTCGGACCATCTCTTATTTTCCGAAGGCCCCCATCTTAAAACCCAAAAAAATATATTTATTAGCCAGGAAATGTTCATAAATTACAAAGCAAGAAAATAGTAGTGTGCTTAAGGCTGCGATAAGCTCGCCCTAGTGGAAAAATATGTTATGGTTTCCTTTTGCTTGATTTTTAACATGTTTCTGTAGATGTTTTGTTCACTTGAAGACTAAGGTGGTCGGTAGCCTGGTTGGTAACGCGCTCCACTGTTAATCCAGTGGGCGCGGGTTCGATCTCCGATGCCGACCTAATACTCCACTTCACGACACGAGCTTTTCAAGCTTACTGAGAAGTGTACAAAGGTGTAATTGGGTTTATTTCGATAAAACCAGATTCATTTAGAAAAAAAAAAAAGAAAAATAAAATAGTATTGGCTGAGTAATTTCACTTTACTAAGCAATTTTTCGCGAATTCCGCCCCTTAAGAGCTGCTCTACTAAGGTAATGATGATCGCACCAAACAGCTGACTCAATGTTATTAATTACTACAAGTGTTTCACACTTGAGTCTCATTTTATTTTTATTGTCGAGGGTGTTCACAAACATGCAGGAATCAACGCAGTAAACGTAAGAAAAAATCTAGAGTTAAAAGTACAAATTTTTGTTTTTATTGTGAAAAGTACTTGGGCTTCTAGTCCAAGAGCCCGCTGCTTAATTTATGACGTATCTGTTTTTTGATCGAAATGTGGTATAAACGATAGCTTACCAATAGGGTATTACATCGCACTAGGGTTGCCTATCAAAATCTTGCCGCAACCCCCCCTGCCCCCCCCGAAAAGGTCCCTCTTCGCGGTTTTTCGCATTTTATAGGAATATGGTAAGAGATAGGAGAAAGTAGTCAATGACAAAAATAATCCTTGCTAAATTCTCTACAAAAAACATTAAGTCATTTTTTTCAAAATGTCTGGAAAAATGCAATAAAAATGAAATTCTTAAGTGAAATATTGATGTTACACAATATGTAAATGAACCACCTTAGTACGGGCTTTGCCTAGTTAGGTGGCCAAATTATAATTGTATTTTTATGTTACTTTTAGAAAATAAGGTTATTATTACTATTATTCACATAGTTTATACTGAGACAATAACATAAATTCTTACAACCAACCTTGCAGCGCAGTGCTAAGTACAATATTTAGTTACACAAATACATAAATAAGCTCATTATTAAGTATTATAGGACTCATTAGTATATTTAGGTGGTCGGTAGCGCGCTCGACTGTTAATCCAGTGGGCGCGAGTTCGATCCCCGATGCCGGCCTACTCCACTTCACGACACAAGCTTTTCAAGCTTACTGTGAAGTGAACAAAGGTGTATTTGGGTTTATTTCGATAAACATAAAGAAAATTCCTTATTCATTCTTTAAGCGAATAATCAAAAACAATAGAATAAAAGGGGCAAATAAATCTCACAATAAAAAAAAATGTTCACTAGGGCGTCCTTATCGCAAGGCTGAGATTTTTTCAAGCTAATACACAATCCTAATAAGTCGAATCTTGTAACTTTTCGCCCCTAAATTGGAATAATTGAATAAATAAGGCCCTATTTTAGTTAGAACGCACTTAATTATAGACCTTTATTACTCTTAGAATTAATAATTTTGACACCGTTTATGACTTAATTATATTAAGTTAATTGTTAAATTTCCACAACTTTGTGAACACTTGTTAAGATTTCAAGCAGGTACTTGATTATCTTCAAAGAAGAAATAAAGCTTTTTGTTTTCAACATTTAATTAATTAACAACGCACCAAATGGAGGAGCACGATTTGTCTAAATGACTCGTTTGCGTCAACAGTATTTCCGCCATGACCACGGGCCTGAGTTCAACGACTAAACGTTACAGAAACGTTGGCATTTTACGCGTCGTTGCCATGGTGATATGTTGTTTCCATGGTGACAACATTATTACCATGGAAACAACGCGTAAAACCACAACGTTTCCGTCACATCTCGTGTTTTGACTCAGGCCCCAGTGCTGATTTAACCGATAAACATAAGAATGCATTTCAATGTACTTTTATGTTTGTATTTTTACTTTGTAAATCTTTGGATAATAAATAAATGAAAATGAAATTGAGTCTCTTCGTAGTTAGCTTGAGACGGCTTGTGAATTAGAGCCGTGGGGTGTAGGTTAGAATCCCACCCAAGGTGAGAATTTTTCAGAGTATAATATACTCTGAAATAGGTGTAAGGATACATAGAGGTGTTGAGGGCTGAATGGTGAACGTTTCTCGAGAGTAAAGTGATCACCTATACCAGCCGAGGCTTGTCGTAAGTCAAGCATGCCCATCAAGTTAGTTGTGAGACGACTAGAATGAATTTTAGTTTTATTTTCTTTATTCATCAACAAATGAACAAAGCATAAATATTGTATTGTGGATAAGATCTCTGCCACGCGAGACGAAGGTCTGGGTTAGACTCCCAGCCGGGATGAACAGAAATGTTGAATTTTTATAAAGTGTAAAGTGATCACTTAAGCCTGACGAGGTTGGTCGTAAGCCCGACAGTTTCCATCTTCAATTCTACACTGTTGTAGGAACACTCCAACACAATAGAACGTAAAAAATAAGATTAGGACTGTTTGTTTAAAGATCTTAGTAACCGATCAAAAACAAGTTTTGTAAATAACGAGACTAATAAAGGTACATCTGTGTGTAAAATATGTTTGACTTTGATTTAATTTTTCTCAACATTTTGGTATTTCCACCTAGAACCTTGTTATTCTCAGAATATTTCATTAAAGTGGGTGACTTCTATAGTAGAAACAAAACAGTTGTAATTGCAGATTTTTCGGCGGATTTCGTGCCTGGCGAAAATAATTCGTAGAGGTGAATAACTTTACTGTATTTTTTAATGTTTTCCTTTTTGTTTTTAAGTGCCTATCATTAAAATTGTATCATTGGCAAAATACAAAATTGTGAAGAATTTGTTTAGACGCCCACCCTTTGCTGGCTACAGAAAATCAGGTAGGTACCAGGGCCGTAACTAGGGGGCATCATGGGGCAATGCCCTGCCTTAAAATATCATCAACTATGATAATATTATTTGAAGTTTTGGAGAAATAATATTATTCTGAATACATCTCTTTTAATTATTATGAAATCCTTCACAATTGTACAACAAAAAAATTGCCCGCGGCGCTACTTAACCCTTGTTTTTATTGTAATAAATAAAATTTGCATCACAAACTTTTATTATTACCTAAATTACCTACATTATTACGTTTTATAGTAAAAAATTCGTCTGCGGCGCTACTTTCTGATGAATTTTCAAACAATATTAATACCATACTACACATCATGACCTTCTTCACTTTGTCTTTCAAAAAATTTCATCTGCGGCGCTATAAAACATTGTGCCGCATCTATAGGTATTAAAATATGAGATGCCCCTTTAGTTTTTTTTTGGAAAGACAATTTTTTCGCCCGCCCTACGTAACCTCCGCTGTTCTACCTTAAAGTCAACCCTAGCTACGTCCCTGGTAGGTACTCCAACATAATCAAGGGTCCTTATAATTAATTTGTGAAATTAACACCTAACCTTTGAAACAAAAAGACTTTTTTGAAAATAGATACCTACATTTTTTTGTGTCTCTTTGCCGTACTGAAAAATTCGTTTCGTAAATTAATTTTATTGTTTAGTTTATTATTTTATTACATACCATATTATATTATATTATATGATCAACTTAACTGAGCATGAGCTAGACAAAAGCAGTTATATGCTGACGCCACAAAATCGTCATGGGTCGCGTCCGAGTGGTGTTCGTGAGTAAAAAGGCGTCAACGGTCGGTTACGAACGTTCCATCCGCACCCCTTTTTACTCATGAACACCAAAAGGTCGTGATGACTCGCGAGCGTGGAGCGGGCGCATTAAACACCCTTTTTAAGTAAACATGTTTTAGATTAAAAACAAAAAAAAAATCTCTCTGCGTAAAATTAATGTGATATTCAGAATGGGTGGCGAACCTACTACTACTACACCTTAACGCCACGTCATTTGTGGGGTAGGCAAAGAGAACGGAACGCCACACTGCCCTATCTTTACACACACTGTGTTCTTCCCTCACATTCACGCAATAAATTCAGTAAAATATGAAAAAAGTCCCAAAAGAAGAATTCTGTGTCATTAATAAGCAGATTGTTAAAAAAATATTAAATTGTTTTTATGTGTTTTTATTTATCTATTATATAATACTTGGCACCAGTGTTCCTTTAACAATATAAAAGTCAATGTTTAACACGGGGAGAGAGTAGGTATAAATAATCAACAAAATATCAGTAAAAAATGAATTAGCATTAATCTGAGCAACGCCAGGTAGCTGAAACTAGTGGACTGTAAACTAGTTACAGTAGACACATTATTAATTAATTTATTTATATATTTATTCATCCAGGCCATAAAGGCAACATTAAAAAATCAAAACTCGTGAAATATAATTTCAGCAAACATAATTCATACAAGGTAGTCATTAATTTATGAAAAAAAATATATATACCCGAAAATTACATTAATTAAAATAATAGCGTACCTATGAAATATAATGTACATCTGAAAATGCTATAGAATATCCCCCACTCTTTTCCATTAGGGATATATTCGGTGTCCTTTTTTATTTTTTCCGTTCCTGTCGGTTCGGAAAATCGAAAATACAAAAAATGAAAATACGACCCCATTGAGCTCAGCAAAGAGGTTCACCATCTATTCTTAAATATCTCTATTTACAATGTGATAAATTAGCGTGAATATGTGTGCACGTGTCCGCACACTTTTCACTCGTTACCCTACATTGTGGCACTTTTTTTATAAATGAATATGGATTTATCGAAACGAACCCAAATACACTTTTGTTCACTTCACAGTAAGCTTGAAAAGCTTGTGTTGTGAAGCGGAGTAAGTCGTCATCAGAGATTGAACCGGCGCCCGCCGGATTAACATTCGAGTGCATTACCAACCAGGCTACTGACCCCCCATTTTAACATGTTGCTGTAAATTGAAATATAAATAAATTAAATATAGGAAAAGATAAGTAAATATAAGAAAAGATAACACAAAGAGTATAAATAAATAAATCTCATACAAGTTTTTATTTTGCGGTAAAGGAAACGGATTCAGCGCGAAATGCATTTGAAA
Organism: Ceraclea dissimilis; assembly: GCA_963576895.1. NCBI lineage: Eukaryota > Metazoa > Arthropoda > Insecta > Trichoptera > Leptoceridae > Ceraclea > Ceraclea dissimilis. The sequence goes on along the minus strand of OY756379.1, from coordinate 6,080,736 downwards.
TTTCTCACACTCCTTCAATATTTAATATCTCGTTTACAAAAAAAAACAAAAGAATACATGGAACGAGATTTCACGCGGTGAATGAATGCGGGAAACGTTGCGCTGCAGAGGACATCAAAAACACGACGGACGTGCTGCATACTGCGGGGAACGTCGATCGATCATTATAATATCAACATTTTGCTCGGCCTTTCTTTTGAATTTTCGTATAGCGGTAGTAGTCATATTATTGAAACCACTGGTAGATAAATTTTTGTCTAGATTATTTAGTTGGAAAATGGATTTGACGATAGATGCCGGGATCGAATCTCCATTTGGACGACGTATTCTGCACTCCACGACAAATGAATTTTAACTCATTTCCAGACTAGCTAGAGCTTTAAAACGTGTGATGACATTACGATTCTGTCCCACATTGAAACAGCCTTTTCCACAGACAAAAAGATGTAAAGCGGTTGAGGGGATCCAAGAGTTGTGTGGGATCGTGTGTGGTATCGTATGAAAGGGCGTCGGAAAAGAAATTCAGATCGTATGTCAGAATTTGTCCAGCTCAAGCCTCGGAAGACACCGAGCGAACGAGAGGATCCAGTCACCGCATACCGCCGTGTTTATGGTATCTCACGAAAGTGCTTTATGAGTAGAACTCATATGTTTTTACAAACTTTGATTCTGCCTATTTTTGGTGGGAGGCGCAAATTGGGATAAAGGAATCCAAGACATTCACGTGAAAAATCGAGCACTATCCAGCTCTACCTATTGAGAAGATCTAGTCATCTTATACTGCCTTGTTTGGTATCTTATGAAAGTGATTCATGAGTAGAACTCTGATTTTTTTTATAAAGGCGTGCGATTTCTTTTGAATTTACTTATTCTTCAAGATTATAATATAAGTTGAGATTTTATACGTCGAATTTCACGCATACTAGCTGGTATACCCGCACGATGCTTGATGTTGCTACACTACAATATTATAATATGCATCATTGCACATTATTATGCATTGCATAGCCTATATCTTCTCGTACAACGTTGCCTATATTATTCCGCATACAACAAAATTATACAATATTATTATTTTGAAGCAAACAGAACTAAACCTGGAATAACTGAGTACGTGCCTGTTGTGTTCTAGGATTATCGCAGAATGGAAAAGAGGAGTATTTAATGAAACAAAGTTAAAATGTATCTACAAAATATGGATTGTTCAACAGTGAAACTCGCCATCCATTATGGCCTTTGCCCGTAGGGCCATCGACATATCATCATAGTATCTCCAATTATTGCATTTTCCCTTGATTGTCCAATATTAAAATTTTTCACTGTCAATTTGGTGGGTGAGGATTCTTACTCCACTTTACGATACAAGCTTTTTTTGCGTACTATAAAATGTACTTACAAAGATGTACATATTTAGGTTTATTTTGATAAAACTAGATTATTTTTTTGCATACATAAACCCAAATATTTTCCTGCACACCTTGCAATAGGCTAAAAGTCTGTATCGCAAAGTGTGGAATACATAGCAAGCCCCGGGTTTGAACTTGGCACCTCCCACATGAGAGACTGCCACTCCAAACAACCGCGCCAACCGTGTACCTTCTCAATTACAAAATGAATATTACTGTAAGTATACACGTTTTTTTTTTCTTTTTCTATGTAATTCTGTTTGTCAGTTATGTAGGTCAGCTGCAAGAGATCGCTGAACAGAGATTAGCTCGCCCTAGTGAGCATTACTTATTTTTCTTGTATGTAATATTCATTGTTCACCTAAAGAATAATTTTGTTTTGATCTGCTTTATTATTGTTGCACAGTTGGCCAATTCCGGCGTAAAATGTTTTGTAAACTATGTATATTGAAAATAAATAAAGGAAAAAAAATATGTATATAGCTACATTGTACCATCTTCCTATAGTATTTTCTTGCACATCAATATATCGGCGTATTGATAGAATACCCTAACCAACAGGTTTATAACCCAAGACGAGGAGTAATACGAGTATTAAAATTTTGTTACGAAACTACTTTGAATTATGGTTACAACATTTTCCAACTAATACCGAAGTAACACTATAATAATTTTAATAACAACTAACGTGAACTGCCTGACGTTGTACGGTGAAAAATCTTGGAACATTCAAAACAAATGATATACCTTTTGTGCTTGTATTTTTTATTACAGAGCTTGTAAGATACCTTTTATTACAATAATAAAAAAAAAAATTTGAGCCTCAGAGACTTTTAAGTTTTTACTTTAATTCCACATGACAATTTTTTTAAATCCTACCATTTTTTATTTTTTTTATTATTCAAGTGAACACAATTTGTACATACAATAAAATTAGGCATACAATTAATCCTACAGTTTGTTCACTAGGGCGAATTTATTTTATTCATTAAAAAAATGAGCCCTATGTTTTTCGGGTTTTTTCACTGCGTCTATTTTCGATGTGCGTCGAGTTTTCGAGGTCCGTGCTGACGTCATCAACAAGATCAAGTTTATTTATTTATTTTTTTAAATTTTATTTTATATGTGACACCCAGAGACATCAACAATACATGAATCCATTATCATACAAAAAAAAAACATCTTATGTCGACTCGCCTATTAAAAGTGCTCTAAAAATAATAATATTAACAACTAAAACCAATAATTTCACGAAAAAATACCATCAAACAAAGAAGTCCTTGAAAATTATGATAGCACAGACGTCGAAAATTCGATAGATTTCGAAAACAGATGCAGCGAAAAAAAAACAGAAAAATACACGGCGAATATGATATGAAATCTTTCAAGAAAGCAGATGGCTGTTTTTAAACGCGGAGGCATGACTTTGCCAACACACTTCTCAGTATTATCAGCCAGAAGAGTCTACATATTATCATTCATGATTCACATATAAACTCATCAGCCTAATACTGGGAAAAATTCACCTATCCAGATATCACGGATATCACAGGATTAGGCTCAGATGCGCGGGGCCTAAAATACAAGCATTGTGCCTGAAATATCAGTATTTAGGAATCGTCTTACAATATTGCAAGTATTAATAATGACCGATTTTTGCATTTTTATGTATAAATTTTCCGGTAAATCTAATTTTTTTAAATTGTTTATTAGCGATTTTGGTATTATACCTGTAGCTGATAATACTAATGGGATTATATATACCGACCTAGAATGCCAAATATTTTTTATTTCACCTGCTAATTCTGTATATTTACGAATTTTTTCTGCGACGGTTGTTTGAATATTAAATGTATTTGGTACAGCGATGTCAATTAAATAAGTAATTTTAGTTTGTTTGTTATGTAAAACTACATCGGGTCTATTATGATGTATTGTTCTATCTGTTATAATTGTTTTATCATAATAGAGCCTATAATTTTGATCTTCTAAAACCGATTCCGGGTTGTATTTATAATATGGAATTATATTTCTCGAATTTATTAATTTATATTTTATAGCTAAATTTTGGTGGATTATTTTTGCCACATGATTATGTCTATATGTATATTCAGTTTGCGCTATTGTTGAACAACCCGAAATTAGTATGTTTTGTTGTATAGGTAGATAAGTAGTATTAAGACCCCAGACGTCGATATTCCCAGACTATGAGTAATAATTTCACACACAACTGGGAGTTAGTCTATTTTGAAACGACACTCGGTAGGAAATGTAACTGAAATACTCTGTAACCGCGGTTATTTCAGTTATATGTATGTAAGTGGGTTTCAGTTAAAAATAAGTTGCATTAGGTACTTTCAACAATTTCGGCTCGAAGATATCAGAAATACTGCAATAACTATGTCATCGGGCTAAATTCCAACGATGGGGAAACCAGCAAATGCGACATATTCGAATGATCTCAAGGTACTCGACAGACAGACACATCATCATCATCATCACTGGCGCTACAGCCCACTGTGAGCCTTTGCCCCCCTCCAGAATTCTCCGCCATTCTATTCGGTCCATGGCCCGCACCTTCCAGTTTGTGCATACACAAACCCAAAGACTTTCCTGCACATCTTGCACTAGACTAAAAGCCTGTATCGTAAAGTGTGGAATAGATCTCCAGCACTGGGGTTTGAACCTGGCATCTCCTGCTCGAGAGACTGCCGCATCAACCAACTGCACCAACCATGTACTATTTCATATGTATTTCGTCTCCCATCTGGTGGCGTGCTGAAAATATTTTTCGGTATTCGGTTGTCCTCCATTCGCTGGACATGTCCACAAGGGAATGACAGACAGCCACCAGGGGAATGAATATGGTTTCTGTTATTTACAATTATTTACACATGAGAACCTCAGATGGCTTGGGCATGCTGAGAGAGTGAACGATGCATTATTGAGTGTGACTTAAAAGATACATACGAGTGAAAGTAGATGTGCGAAAAGGTATGGCCGTCTGAGGCTGACCTGGATCGATCATGCTAGCAGTACTTCAAGAATGGACGCGTTTTGAGTAAAAGAAATCGGAGAGCGTGCATGACCAATTCCACGACTGTGACGGAATCAAAGATTGTGTATGAGGATAGGGCGGTTTTGAGTTTCGTCATTTCGTACCAATAGACAGAAATCATAAAAAAAATGTTCTTTTTTGTATTGAAAACGCTTAAAAACTCTCTTCTTCTTTCTCAGCCGTCTTAATTTCAATGCTGGACATAGGCATCCCCTTTGACTTTCCACAGATCTCTATCCTGGGCAAGCTGCATCCACTCCTCACTATTCGCCTCACATCGTCAGAACATCTTGCCTGAGATTTTCCTACGTTCCTTATGCTTATTCTAGGTTGCCACTCGAGAATCTTTTTCTGAGCGTCTGGAAACGTGTCCTATCCAACTCCATATAGTTTCAGGAATTGGTCTAGTTATCCAATAAGTATCGACTTCTATTTTGAGCACCAGACAGAACACTCTTGTTGCAAAACCCTATAAGTTACATTTTAACAAATTTAATTTGACAGTACAATGTAACAAGTAGCGCCCTCAATATTTTATACATCTAGGCTAGGGAATATAAATAGTTTTTGTCATAAAAACTTCAGACTATGTGTAAATAGTAAAACCACGTAATAATATTATATTATTTTACATATTACGACCAACAGCGGCAGACTGTCGTAACTAATTTCGTAACAGTTACGACCCTTTTCATTGTTGTACTTAAGTGGATTTACAACGTCTTTAAAAAATTGCATCTTGTGAATATTATTACGGAACATAAATTTTGTGTTAACACGTTTTGCTACTGATGCGACATAAACAGGTGAATATTTTATCACATATAATATGTGTATTTTTTATTTGTTTTTATGTTTACTACTGCTATACCGTCAAGATATACCCTATACTGAGGTAACCAGCGAATGACGTGTGTGTATAAAACGCAGATGGATGCACTAGAATTGGTGAATGTTACCTAAGTATAGAGTGATCACATTAAACCAGCTGACGATCAGTCATAGGCATGATGGAATGTACATCCTTTGCTGTATATCTGTTGAGATAACTACTTGTTATACACATTAGCGCTAATATTTATATGATAATCAGAATGGGTGGTGAAGATCATTCCTGAAAAAGATGCGGTACTTAATTATGGAATTTTTAAGAACATCTGACTTTTACAGGACATTCGAAAAAAAAATATGAATAGTGGATGGGGGGGGGGGCATATCTACAACCGGGGGACCCCACGGTTCACCTTGACTTACATAAATATACCTATACTTAATTTCAGGACTTCTGAATATTTCCGAAGATTAACAATTGTTCCGAAATCAGACCTTATAAAACTAGGCATATCGACATTCAAAAAATTTCAAATATTGCCTTTTCCTGGAGAATCTGTAATCCCCACGGTTTTCCTACACTTAATTTCAGGATTCCTGAATATTTCCGAAGAGTAGCAATTGTTAATACGAAATCAGAAAACGGGTCGTTTCATAAGAATATGTGTGTATTTAATTACCTAACTTATACCTAGAGTCTTTATTTAATATTGGTCTGGGCACCTAGAAGGAGGCTGGGGAGCCCTGTATTAGTTGCCCTGACGATTGATCCTTCTTAATAATTACTAATCTCCCGACAGCTTTAGTATATATAAATAAAATCAATCAATATGCTTAAGGGAGAATATGGATGCTAAGACCAAGGGCATATTTAATGGGATGAGAAGCCCCCCCCCCCGCGAAAAAGAAATAATTATTTGAAAAACGTAATTTTAAAAGATTTTTTTGGAATCACAATTTTATATTTTTGTGAGACCATCGGAATTTTCTGCATGCCGTAGTTGAATATTACAAGTAGTTATATCTCAACAGATATACAGCAAAGGATGGATTTTCCATCACGGATGGACTGAAATTGGTAAATGTTACTTAAGTGTAAAGTGATCACAATAAGCCAGCCGACGATCATTCATAATCCTGATGTAAAGTCCATCCTTTGCTGTGTATCTGTTGAGATATAACTACTTGTTATTTTAAAACATTTATATAAACTCTAGAAAAAATAATGAAGTGATTCACCTGCTTAAAACAGCTATTTGCCATCACCTCACCAATTTTTTAACAAGAATTTCACCTGCGGCGCTATTTTTATTTTTATAACATTTTTTGGCACGATAATTTTTTCACCAATCTAAAACGCGTCCTTTTCTACTTACCTTCACAAAAAAAATTGTCTGCTGTACAATTACTTTTTTAATACTTTCGTCTGAATAGGCCCCCTCCGAAATGAAGAGCTATATTCACCACTGGCTGAGACAAACTATACATAGATAATTAAATAATATTGTATTTGCGGGAACTCTGTGTACAGGATCAATATTTTTTTTTTACATTATCATTTTTATCGTATACATTTTTCTTCCTGTTATAGTTCTGACGCAAATGCCCACCCGGGGATTTTTATTTGTAATTACAAATTGTTTTTTTCTTTATCGTATGTATGTAGTTGTAGGTATATTGCTTTTTTTGCTACTCATATTACAAAATACACATAGATAAAAAAGAGAAAAAAAAAACAGGGGATTAAGTGTCAGGGGGATCAGAACTCTCGGGGATTAAACTTTATTTAATGAAACTTATATTCGTTTACACTATTGGAAAATATTTCAGTCTTCCAAAATTTAATCCACAACTATTCTGTTCTCTCACGCCGCATTCCTTGCGGGGTAAATAGAGAGAATAGATAGCCAGACTTTCCTATCCTTATACACACTTCGTGCTTCCATCACATTCACGCAACTCGTCATACACACTCTAAGATTTCCATCAGTTTATGACGAACATAGCGAGATTTGCCTCGATTGATATTGAACCCTCTCTTTTGAACCTTTTGAATCGGAAAAACCACTGACGTAATTGTGTTTTATCAATAGCATCATCCTTATGGGCTGCTCTTAATATTTCAAGAGTTTTTGTGTCAGTTTTTGCTTTCTTTTCCGTTCTTTTACGCAGAATACGTCCGACATTGAGAATCTAGTCTACATGGTCAAGCCATGTGGTTCCTGGACGGTCGCGTTTCCTCAAACCTCTTCTCTCTCCCAACTATCCTTTCATCGTTCATTCTCTCTACATATCCCAATCATTACAATCCACAACTAATTAGAGTGCATTATTATAATGTGGTTAAAAAAATTGACGTACCACTTTAATCTGCTCTGCCACTAGTAATTTTTTTTCGGGGGACGAAATGTCGGGGGATCAATTGTCATCCAATTTTTTTATCGGGGGATGAAATGTCGGGGGATGAATTGTCAACCATTTCCCGTGTAATATTATTAACTCAGTGAGGGAGGAGGGGGGGTTCCACAATCTGGGGGCGACAGTGATTGACAAGAAAGGTAGAAAATTCTCAATTTTCACCAAATAATGCCAAATCAATATTTTCTCTTACATTCCAATCTTGGAAACGCTAGCCAATCAGGGAGAAATTTCCTCTCAGGAAAAGCTTATGTACCTGGTGTGGTCTTGAAAAAAAAACAATACCTCGCCATCTCAAAACAATAAGGTTCTAACTAACAATAAAAGATATGAGCGTTTGAAATTTGGTTTAATTTTTTACTATATTTTGTTCTCGTCAGTTAGAACTTTGTTATTCTCGGGTGACGATCATAAAATCGGTTTATTTACATATAAGACTCAATTCAATAACGTATATCTTATAAGTATTCTCTCAACTAACGAACAGTGAAAGATGGGCATGCTGGACGACTAGCCATCGGTTGGTTTAGGTGATCACTTTATCAATACAAAAAAAAAGAATTTTCGCGACTTTCGGGAATCGAGTATTTTTTTTTCGGAAAAAAGATCAGAGGTGCTTCTCTCAATTTTTCTTTGAGTAATCTATACAAGCTATAAAAAATCTTTTACATTTTTTCCCTAGACAAAGTTTCAATGCATCTACTCTATTTTTTCCAAAGCATATTTAGTAACGGTTGTCGAGATCTAAGGTCTTCCGTTTTTAGAAATTTTAGAAATGTCAGTATGCGTATTCTCAACGGCCAGATATATTAATTTAGAAGCAATATCTGTCTGTAAAATTTCAAATGGATATCTGAAAAAAAAAAACAAAAAGGAAAATAAACCGTATCATAAGTTTAAGTAAAGTTTTTGAAAAGAATGACCCAAGTTTAAAAACATTGATTTCATAGTTTTTGCAACGTATACTTTCTGTATGCACAGCAGCGGTCGATATTGTATACAGTATACAGTATTATTGCTCTGCAAAGTTATGATTAAGCTCGGTCAAGTTTGCGAAAGTTTGCAAAGCTCGCAAACAAAATATTATATTGGAAAAATGTAATTTCAAAGAAAATACGAGATGCAGTGATGAGAATCGTAATATTGTATCCACTACGTATGGTGAATGTTCATATTGTTCATGCCTGGACACTATAAACGCCGCCATCTTTTCACCATCTTTTTGGCGTCTTGGATGGTCCTTAGACTAAAATAGTAGGATAGACTGATCAAAACCAATTGACGGGAGTGCGTGAGACACCAAGCGTTTTTTTAAATACAAATGTGAAATTGCCTACAAGTGGTAGCAACACAACGCTGTCTCTATGAGGGCAACAATACATTATAATCGTTAGGTTGGCCAACGTGGCAACGCATGCTGGCAACATAATAATAACATTCCTCCTCACGAGAGTCCTCATACATTCGCTTAATAGTGCGTCTATGCGTCTCCACACACGTCCCGAAGTTCAGTTAAGGGAATCGACCGTTTTCAAAAAATCCGACCAAAACCTCTTTCTGAATTCAAATTCGGGGTGACGCTGAATTCAGAGAGAGGTTTTGGTCGATTCCGTTAACTGAACTTCGGGACGTGTGTGGAGACGCTATATCTTTTCATGTCCATGGATTGGCCATCGTTTGTGACGTCATCATCGTCAAATAAAAATGTCACCTTGTCGTGGCCTGTATAATAATACTATTGCGTTCGTCTCGGTTGAACCCAATCAGTGTTGGGAAAAATACAGTTGTTTTATATATCCACACACTGCATTGTTCCTTCAGGGAACACCTGATCCCTGACATCCCTTCCTTTCCCCATCCATTCACCCCGATTCCTATTCATTGTTTGTCAGGGGGGAGTATTATGAGGAATTTTTTGGGGTTAATTTTGCGTTTATCAAAAAACTTTTACCGTTATTCCCTAGATTTTAACGCATATTATCAGTACAAAAACGGATTGTACTCCGCAACTTTCGGGAAAAGAGTTTCCGTGTTTCGGAAAAAAGATCATAGGTGTTTTTCAATTTTTTTTTTGAGAAATCTATACAAGATATAAAAAATCATTTACGGTTATTCCCTGTTCAATGCATCTATCGTATTTTGTTCCAAAGCATATTTAGTAACGGTTGTCGAGATTATAAGGTCTCCCGTTTTTAGAAATTTTTGAAATGTCCATATGCATACTCTTAATACTAGTATTATTTACCCAATGTTTACCAACTCATTTTAACAGAGGCGCTGTGGTTACTTTGTTTAAGTTGAATGTAGACAACGCCGTTCCTTTGGGATCTTTGTATTGCAAGTTTATTTCTGTTTTATCTGGGTAAATAATGTAACGCTTACTAAACTAAACCACTATTATGCATGAAATCGTACGTTGGTTTAAGTAATCGCACGGTGAATATTATTTTTATTTATTTATATCTACTAGTTTCATTTTCCGGAATGGGCTACCGTAGGTATTTATTCATTTAGTTCTTGTGTGTATGTTAAAGCTCGGAACCCAATTATGACGTCACGGTATTTTCCCGCGATATTAAGGGCATGGCACCAGGAATGACGTCACAGTCATTTCCCGCGGCATTAAGGTTCAAAATCGCGTGAAAGACCGCACGAAAAAATGGTGAAAATAGCGTTTTATTTTTTTTTTGGGGTGAATTTCGCTCCATTCGAAAAACTTTTACGGTCGTTCCGTAGTTTTGATTGCACTTTATCAATACAAAAAAAAAAAAAATCTCCGCGACTTTCGGGAAACGAGTTTCTGTCTTTTGGAAAGAAGATCAGAGGTGTGTATCACTTTTTTTTTAGAAATCCATACAAGATATAAAAAATCGTTGGCAGTCATTTACTAGATAGAGGTGAAACGTATCTGCCCTATTTTTCCAAAGCATACTTCGTAAGGTTATCGAGATCTAAAGTCTCCCGTTTTTTTTAATTTTTTAAATGTCGATATGCCTGGTCACTCATTTCCCTAATAACCTCTTCCCTTATCTTATCTCTCAGTGTTTTCCCACACATCCTTCTTTACGACCTCATTTCCACTGGATTCAACCTGATTCGTCCTTCTTTATCCACGACCAAGTCTCACTAGCATACATTAGGGTCGGCATTGGAACACAAAGACATTAAAACACAACAATATTGTCTTTAATGGGTGTAAAAGTTCAATAATTGTTAAGCCAGTTGCTGAAATGAGAAATATAAAAATCGGTCGTTTTTCGCCATAAATTGGCTTCATGTTGAATTTTAACTGTTGTGTGTTAAAGCAATTACTCGATTCAGATCCAGTCAAATGGAATAATTATATCAAACATTTCTATGAAATATTATCTATAATTCATTTTCTTATACGTTATATCAAAATATTATGGGTCAATGAAATATATCGGTGAGTCTGAGTATCAATGAATGAACAGATTTTCCGTAACATAATGTCTAATACTAGTTATCGCCATCATTACAGAGGCATTAGAGCAAGTTTAATGGTCAATAATTGGATGGTTGATCAGGAGAAGATCAAAGATAATCATTCTACGAGATGTACTATACAAATTACACTATCTAGCGTGCGCTCTATTATGTTTGTGCTCTATGGTATGTGGGTACACTACTGGACGCATTAATGACAACAGATTTATTTCATTAAACGAACTGAAAATTATTTTATACGATTTTGACAGATTAACTAGTTGATGCTTACCTGTGAGAATAACACACGTTTTTTTTATTAGACGAACTCCTTGAAAACAAAAAAATCTAAAGGTTATCTCTAATACGAATTTTAAGCTAACATTCTCATGCAAAATTTGAAAAGTTGAAGCGATAATCAAACTTTAATCCCTCAGTTTAAATGCAAGTTGAAGATTATGTCAATGATGATATAATCAATTTATTTTGGGTGTTTGCTCATATTTTTTTTGCGCGGATGAGGCATGACTTTACCAACACACTTCTCAGTATTAGCAGCCAGAAGAATCTACATATTATCATTCATCATTCTCATAGAAACTCATCAGCCTAATACTGGGAAAAATTCACCTATCCAGATATCACGGATATCTCAGAATTAGGCTCAACGTGGGGCTTAAAATACAAGCATTGTGCCTGAAATATCAGTATTTAGAAATCGTCTTACAATATTGCAAGTATAAATAATTACCAGTTTTTGCATTTTTATGTATAAATTATCCGGTGAATCTATTTTTTTAAATTATTTATTAGCGATTTTGGTATTATACCTGTAGCTTATAAAACTAATGGGATTATACAATATACCGACCTAGAATGCCAAATATTTTTTATTTCACCTGATAATTTAACGGATATTACGTGTTAAATTTAGTATTGAGACCCTGTCTCTTCTTTGTGTATAAAACAATTATATTTGTGTAATATTTTTCACTTCCTCGATTTCCTCAAATTTGTTTTAGTAGATTTAGCGACAGACTAAATAATTATTGTAGAGTAAAGACGTGTACATGAGAATATGTTCAGTATTGTACAGATTGACAGCAGAGAGTAGAATGAAGTGGCGGCATATTGTAGTAAGTGTGTGTTGTGTCTCACAGATGGTTGACCAATCATATTATTGTCATGGCCTGTCTCCAGTCTGTGGCTCTGTGTCGTCTCGCCAATCTAAAATTACTATACATACATATCAGTGATTACTTAAAATACACTTCTGTAGCAGGATGAAACCAGATAATACGAAATCTCATGAAACAAAATCACAGAAAAGTACGCAGGTAGGTACTTAGCCCAGATGGTGTCCGGTGAGTTCGTCTAAAATCAATTCGTCCAAACGAGAAAGAGAATTGACTCAAATATCTAAGCCGATTGGATATTTGGCAATTCGTGTCGCTTACATCATGATATTTGTCTTTCTCGTTTGCACGCGATATATTGCCGAAACAGTTGCTAAACATTGCGATGGGAAATATAACGTATTTTCCATTTTTTGGGTTTAATTTTGCGTCTATCAAAAAACTTTTACGGTTATTCCCTAGATTTTAATGCATATTATCAGTACAAAAAAAAATACTCCGCGACTTTCGGGAAATGAGTGAAAAAAGACGAGAGAAAAATGAGAAAAAAATGAGAGAAAAAAGATCAGAGGTGTTTTTAATATACTTTTTTGAGAAATACATATACAAGATATAAAATATATTTTACGGTTATTCCCTAGATAAAGGTTCAATGCATCTACCGTATTTTGTTTCAAAGCATATTTAGTAACGGTTGTCGAGATATATAAGGTCTCCCGTTTTTAGAAATTTTTGAAATGTCGGTATGCATACTCTTAACATTACTTACTGTAAATTAATACTGATTCAAAAGTTATTCATAGGTATAAAAATACATAACACAAGAATATGATACTCAATTGATAACATGTAGCTACCTACATTAACTGAAAATACTCCGTTGTAATTTTTCGCAGTCGGGTCAATTAGATATTTTTGTTACAATTTTACAATAATAATAATTATTATTCGATATATTTTCAGATAAATATTCTCTAACAACGAGGGTTGTCAACCGTACTATAATATATATAATTATAATATTGAAATATATTTTAAGTGAATTTCAAAAAATATATAGAACGCAAAATAATACTATATTTCATTTTTTTTGCAATTTCATTATTTTCAAAAGTCTCTAAATAGACGTTTTTCTAAGAAAACTGTTTTGTTATTTTTCAGTAATGAATAATTTAAGTTTACCTGCATAATTATTACTGAAAATTATGTAATTTTTTTAACATTAAAATCATGTTTGCATGATAAAATACACTGTTTTTTGTACTTAAAAAAAGAGAATAAAGGGGTACTTTTTTATTGTTGCTGTTTTTTTATGTCTAGATTGTTTTAAACATTTGAATCAATTACGAGTATAATGAATAAAATAAATTAAAACATTATTTCTTAGTAAAAAAATCATATAACATAATAATAATGTACTTAACTATAATTTTTTTTTCTGTACCTACAGGGTGATTGGTTTCGTATGTCAAGTATTAGGATATATGATAAAGGATGGAACGAATATAAAAAAAAGAGGTAAAACGAATGTACTTATAACCATAAATCAACCGTTTTGGAGATATGGCCTTTTGAAAATTGGATAGTATGAAAATTTACCATTTATGCCTCATCTACTCGCTGAGCGAGCGGCGAGCCAAGCGGATACTACTGTCTAAAAAGACGTGGACGCTCGGTTACCTACACGAACCAAGACAAATGCCCCATCCACACGCCTTTTTACTTATAAACACCCGCTCGGTCCGGCGCGTGCCAAGCGTGTGGCGTGGGCATTAGGTTTTTGACAATATTTCACAAATTTCTAACTCGATTTTGATAAAACGAAACAAAAATCATAGGAAACAATTTAGGCTTTCGATAAAGAACATGATTTGTGGCTTTTGTGTTAAAATGTATTATAGATTTAGTCTACGTGAAAAGAAAAACTTGAAAAATGCCCCATGGTGTGTCTATTTTAACAGCTTTGAAGAAACCCTGTGTGTATAAATTATAATCACAAAACCTGAATATAATTTTTATTTTACATTCAAATAATTCTAATTCAATGAAATAATTATGTTTTTAAAAATGAATATTCCATTCTCCCCTCCGGCGGGTGCTTTGGTTCCCCGCCCCACCCCAGTCCCTCTTTTTAAATAATTCAGAATGATTTTTTAAAAAAGGAAGCATTATGTAAAGGTGTGGAAAAGTGCTGGACGCGACCAGCACATCGTGGCGTTTACAATAATAATTTTGTTTTATATGCATTTATTGTTATATTATATTGTGTAACATGTATTTTATTCTGAAAATTAACAGATGGATGGACCGGAATTGTTTAATGTTACATAAGTATAAAGTCTTCTTCTTCTTCTTGTTCTTAATATAGGCCTTGTGGCCTGTTATGAAGATGGATTAGCCTCCTGCGATGTCGACTCCCAACTGTCAATCCATCTCTTAGGTGGTCTGCCCGGGAGTCGTCTGCCCTGGGGTTGGCCGTGCAATGCAATGTGAGGGAGTCTGGATGGCTCCATTCTCCTCACATGTGCATACCATTGTCTTCTCCGTTGCCCCCCCATCTGACGACATCTTCGATCTCGCACATTTCTCTTATTCTGGTATTCCTTATTCTATCTCGGAGGCTCTTACCAGATATACTCCTGAGAGTCTTCATTTCCGACACTCTTAGCGCATTTTTTGTTATTACGGTGTCTGCTCTGCATTCGATCCCATATGTCATGATTGGTCGAACACAAGTTTTATAAATTTTAATTTTGCTGCTGATCTTCATGTCAGGGTTTTTCCATATAGAATTTTTCAGGCATCCTGAGACTACTGCAGCCTTGTTTATTTGACCCATCACTTCACATGGTAAATCCGTTTGTCCGCACAAGTCCACACCCAGATATCCAAACTTTTCCACCTGCTCTACTGAGACTCCATCCACTGAGACGCTACACCCTACCGGTGTCCGAGAGAATACCATGCTCTTAGTCTTCGCAACTGATATAGTCATGTTGTATTTTTGACTAGCAAGATGGAATGTGTGCAACAGTAATTGCAGGTCTTCCTCAGTCTCAGCAAATATAAATATATAATATATATAAGTATAAAGTGATCACATTAAACCAGCCGAAGATCAGTCATAAGCCTGCACGCACGCACACACACACACACACACACACACACATACACATTTTGTAATTATTGAACTATAAATTAACACTGAAATAATTGAAAAAAAAAAGTTTAATTTTAATTAAAATACATCTTAAAATAGAAAAGAAGAAATAAAATAAAAAAAACTGTCTGTTTGGGATGTTTCCCTAAAGAAATATCTACGTATATATATATATTGGATTCAACACTTGTATTGCAAGTTATCCAAACGCTATGGATTAGACGGATTCATCTGGATTCATCAAGGCGTGTCCGCGGATTCACAGGCAACCTATTTCCTACGACCCGTGCACGTCTGCGATATTACGTACCGCCATACAAATCGCTATGAAAAAGTCTGTAGATTCACGGACTCACTTCTTCCCACGGCATGCGAATCTACGGACGAAGCAGGATTCACGGACCGTGGGATATAGCCCTAAGATCGACGAACTGATCGTTTGACAAATTGATTTTTACCGAATTGATTTTAGGCGAATTGATAGGCGATAATACGAATTGATAATTAGACGAATTGATTTTAGACGACATAATTTTAGACTAAGTAATTGATTTTAAACCAATTGATTTTAGTCGAATTGATTTTAGGCAAATTGATTTTAGTCGAATTGATTTTAGACAAATTAATTTTACACAAACCTACCGTAAACCCTCCTGAATTGATACAACCGCTGTGTCTCCCGAATTTTGAATAGGTATTTCACATATTTAGCCATTGATTTCGATGATGCCTCCTATGCAGTATTTAATTACTTATTTTTACATATCATTTGAATTGCAATTTGACTGCGCCGGGCCTGGGTGATTCTTCCATACTATATGAGCATTCTCCTTTAGAAGAAATAAAAAAAATCAAGGACCAAAACCAAAGAAAAAAGATTGAATAAGTATTTTCGGTGTACTTATAAGCGTTTACGATAAGTTCGTCTAAAACCAATTAGTCTAATTATTAAGAGTGTGCATACCGACATTTCAAAAATTTGTACAAACGGGAGACCTTCTATCTCGACAACCGTTACTAAATATGCTTTGAAACAAAATAGGGTAGATGCATTGAACCTTTATCTAGGGAATACCCGTAAAAGATTTTTTATATCTTTTATGAATCCTCAAAAAAAATTTTAAAAACACCTCTGACCATTTTTCCGAAAGACGAAAAATCGTTTCCCGAAAGTCGCGGACTAATTTTTTTTTATTTGTGCTGATAATATGCATTAAAATCTAGGGAATAACCGTAAAAGTTTTTTGATAGATCCATAATTAACCCCAAAAAATTGAAAAAACGTTATTTTTACCATTTTTTCATGCGATTGTTCAAGCGATTTTGAACCTTAATGCCGTGGGAAAAGACTGTGACGTCATTCCTGGTGCCGAGCCCTTTATTCGTTTAATTTGCAATTCGTCCAAATAAAATCAATTGATTTTAGACGAATTGATTTTAGACAAACTTACCGGACACCACTTTTAAGAATACGATTTAAAGCAATTATTTTTTTTATGGTGGTTTCCACCAAAATAAAGGATAGGCAATTATGACCTCAAATAGGTTGGGGAGATTTAATATGTAGGTAGATTGTAGATAGATTTAACTACAAGAAAATTTAATTTGGTACAAGGAGATACCTGTTCTGGTTTAGCAATTAGGACGCTCCCATTGTAAAATTCATATCTCACTTTTATTACAGTGTTAATCTCCGGCTTAGCCTTGGTTTTGGGAGTTACTTTAAACGTTATTAGCGTCGTTAGACATTACAAATTATGCAGTTAAACCACGTTTAAACGAACAAATTTTGGGAGGAGGGCATCCGTTGTTGAATTTTCAGTATATATTTCTGTTTGTATGAATGTTTGTGAGTGACTATACAAGGTGTTTGATAGATAATAATGATATTTTGGCTATTTTGGGCGCCGTTTAGCGATAAAATCGCCCCAAGAGCACCTTACATTTATTTTCATCACCATATAGGATCGTCATAAGCATTAAAAGTGATAGATTAAATCACCACATAGGATCGTCACAAACAAAATAATAAAAAATAAATCCAATCATTGACTGACCAGTGACCGACCAGTAGGTACGCAGTCTTCCTGTAGTCTTCAGCAACCTCCTGAACTCCTCCAGGCTTTTGGCACACATAACCACATAACATCGAGTGGAAGGGCATTCCACAGGTTTGGACCCGCTGCACAGAATGGATACAGATATCTTAAGGGGTGATAGTAGAGGTCATTTGGCATCTTTTGTGCCAAAATTAGCTTAGTCCCAATTATCACGGTTTTCGAGATATTAGAAATTATCACGTTCTATAGAAAATACCCGAATCTCTAAAATTTTACTCCAATATCATCATAAGAAAATGTACTTACCTAATATTAGTTCTATCGTTATTTTTTGTTACTCCAATTCCCCCGCCACACGCTCGTGAGAAACCACGAGCCAATGGTATTCACGAGTAAAAAAGCGTCAACGGTCGGTTACATACACGTCAAGACCAACGTTCCATCCATTTTTACTCATGAACACAAAAGCTCATGGCGACTCACGAGCGTGTGGCGGAGGCATAAGAAAGACGAAGAAACAAAAATGTTTAAAAAAATATCGGATTAAAGTTTCGAGAAATAGATATTTCAATAACGAGTAATAACTTTGGAGAGGATTTTCGTTACGAAAAAAAACCGTCTTGAGATTCTCAAGTTTGAAAAAAAGCTTTTCTGATTGCTCGCGTACGTGCACCAAGCCGTGTTAAAATGCTAGTCACCACTTAAGAAAATAGATTTAACCGTAATTGTATGCTAATTTTATCCAATAACATTTATTGGATTGGAATCGATGAAATTTATAGGAGATTAATTAATACGTAAGTAATATAATAGCAATGACAAAGCGATGAAAGTCGCCGCTTACTGGAGTGGTAGACTTTAGACCGGACACGGAAAGTCAGTAAGTAATTCATTAGATTAAGGCTCCCGACCCAACTATTACGTCATGGTAATTTCCCACGACATTAAGGTTCAAAATCGCACGATAAAATGGTAAAAAACAGCGTTTTTTTTCGTTTTTTGGGGTTAATTTCGCTTCAATCAAAAAACTTTTACGGTTATTTCTTAGATAAAGGTTTAATGAATCTACTCTATATTTTTTCCAAAGCATATTTAGTACCGGTGCCGAGATAGAAGGTCTCCCGTTTTTAGAATTTTTTGAAATGTCGGTATGCACACTCTTAATGCCGTGGGAAATGACTGTGACGTCATTCTTGATACCAAGCCCTTAAAAAAATTAGAACCCTTACCTGGTTGAGACTGAGACAGTCTACGACTTTCGAATTCTAGAGTAGCTACCGAGCAATATATGTATAAACTGTTTATATTTTTAAAATAAAAATAAGGGAAAAGTTTGAAAAAGGAATTTATCTTTATTTAAAGTATTCTCCAACTTAACCCTCTAAGTGCCGCGATCGTCTTAAAATATCCAAGTCTGAGAGAATCGCCTTCAGCGTGCTATTAGTTATATACGTTACAGTTGAAGCTTTAACAGCCGTTAATGTATACATTCACTTGTCAATGTATGCACTAACTGATGATTTTAGTCAAAATATTAACTCCGTAGAAAAATTAATGCTATAACTATTGAATGTATACATTCACTATTCAATCCATGCATTTTAACTACTGCGGATTCGTAAAAGCACAAATAACAACCAACAGGGTATTTTTTTATAAGTTTAAGACGCGTTTTCGAAGAGTACTCTAGATTAATATGAGAGTTCTGTAAAAAAATGTATATTTTTTGAGGTAATACTGCTAAAAAAATATAAAATCAAATTTACCTCATTGACAGCTGACGAGAGTGTGTATAGGATAACAGCTGTTCGCGAATGGCGGCCATTTTACACTCGCTTAAAACGTGGTGCACGCTTTGACTGAATGTCCGTCGTAAATGTATGCACTTACTAGTCAAAGCGTAAATTAGAATGATTGTGAACACATTAACTGAACGTGTCGGTTAATGTATACATTGTCTAGTTAGTGCATGCATTCGCTTAACTGAACGCTTTAACTGTAGCATATATACCTACATAGTTAAAAGAAGGAGCCAAAACGGATTTACCTAATGAATCTTCGTGTAAAAACAGTGACGGTGCCGTAATGCAAGTCGTCGGTGATAAATTGGGCACGATTACCTCTAAGGCCGGCCCTGAATGCAAGAGAGTTTCATTTCGATCAGACGTTTTCAAACTTTCATCGTGATTATCATAAATTTTAAATTTATTACTGTAATTCTCTTTTCAATTATTCAAATTGAAATTCATTAGACACCGATATGTAATACTTACTTCGAGTTAGCAATTATTCATAGTGGACACATATCTTAAGGTTCGCTTTCATGAGGCAATAAATTGTTCCACTACCGGCAATTCTGCGTCACAATGAAGCCACGACAACATCAAGTCTATTGCGTATTGCGTCATTGTGACGTGAAATTGCTGTGAGTGGAGCAATTTAGTTCCTCGTGTGAGCGAACCTTTAGTAATGAGTTTCGACATCCATTCCCACCCTTAAGTACAAGTGTTTGGGCATTTTCTGGTCATCCATTTTTGGAATATGCCTACTTTTAGGTACATGCTTGGCTCAGTTGGTTGAGGCCGCAATCTCTCAAGCGGGAGGTGCCAGGTTCAAACTTCGACGCTGACGATGTATTCCACACTTTGCGATACAGGCTTTTAGCCTAGTGTATTTGGGTTTGTGTATGCAAGCCCAGATCCTTTTTTATTAATGAAAAAATGAAAAAAAAAAACAGTTTGTGAAACACAGATTAAAGAATACCAATTTTATTTAATCTTCTTTTCTTTAAAAGCATTTCAGGAAAATAACTACGTAAAGGGTTTAATTGAGTTTTTCTTTGTATAGATAAACTACCGGCGTCGTTGTTGGAGACGTGGTAACGTTTAGTGAAATTGGACATAAAATAGCGCGCATTAAAATCACGTTACCCTAGGCACGAACTATATTTGTATTTAAATGAGAACACGCCCTGGTGAAATATAGAAGAAACCTTTATACGACATTTTAAAAGTATCGGCAATTAATTAGTTTGATGCACTTTTATAATCGAAGGTTCTTAATGGATTTTTATTGTAGTAATATTGATGAACGAGGCGAAAAGCGTAATGTCCCCTCCACACGTTTGCAAGCGTTTATACGTTTATGTGTACTCTAGTAAAAGGGCGTGTAGATGAAACGTTTGTCTTGGCTCGTGTACGTTATCGACCGTTGAACCGAACCCAATACCATTGCGTAAGATTTACCTAACATAATATTATGTCAGACCAATCCTCGAGTGTGCCTTCCAGATTTGGAATCCATATTTTTTAAAGGATATCTATTTTTTGTAGAGAGTGCAGAGACGAGGTACCGAAATACCTGAACAACCTGAAATATGAGGACCGTTTGAAAGAGCTTAAACTTACTACACTGAAAGAGAGACGTGATCGGGGAGATCTTATATTATTGAATTATACAAAGTGTTGCATGACCATTAGTCCTGTAAGATACTACCGGCTATGTTTATCACGAACTCTAATGTGCACCTGAGAGGACATCAACTGAAATTATAGGCAACAAGATTCTCATCCAACCCACGGAAACACTTCTTGACCGAAAGAGCTGTCGGTGCTTAGTATCAGTTGCTAGTCAGTTATGCTTCCTCCTACCATCAACTTCTTCAAGAATAGACTAGATAATATAAACACAACTTAACTGGGAATTCACATCAGAGTCAAAACAGCGAAAACTGCCTACCCAATAACAAATAATAATCTTCTTCTTCTTTCTTAGCCATCTCTTTACTGCTGGATGTAGGCCTCTTCAATTTTTTTCCACTCCTCTCTTCTTTGGGCTTTCTGGATCCACCCACTGCCAGCGACGGAGACAATATCATCGGCCCATATTTTCTTAGGCCTTCCTATTTCTCTTTTCATGTCCCATGGTCTCCATCTCTGGATTCTAGGTGCCCATCTGTCAATAATAATAAATAATAATTATGACACTTGCCGTGAAAGCCTATGTTCGTACATAAATTTTGAGGTAACTTCTAATTAGTAATTTTCATTTTAAGAGTAAATAAAAGGCAACCTGACTTACCAACTTAATCTCAGTGATTATATTCAAAATTCAGGAGGTCCTCTTTTCATTATGCACATTGTGTAAAGACTGGGGCAGCTGGGGTTTCATCCTCTTGTTCCCTAAAAGGGAACCCCTGTTTTATTATTTCCAGAATTAAGAATTCTGCGTCATCTTCATAATTGAGAAAGCAAGCATTACCTTTCATCAACGTGTATTATTTTATACTCCATTTAGACGATGAGTTCCTGTAAAAAAAATCGCTAAATTGAAATTTCGCTAAAATTGAGAACATACTAGATTCAAGACCAGACAAGGTACGATTCTATTTTGCAATGGCTGGATTTGCTGCCTTGTGACACAACTATGACGTCACGCTCATTTCCCGCGACGTTAAGGTTCAAATTAATATGAACAATCGCACGATAAAATGGCATAAATTGCGATTTTTCAAAAAAACTTTTACTTTTGTTCGCTAGTTTTTAATGCATGCATATTATGAAAACGAAAAAAAAAAATCATGGAGTACTTTCAGGAAACGAGTTGCCATCTTTTGGAAAAAAGATCAGGTGTGTTTTTCATATTTTTTTTTCCTCTGGGTCTGGCGTTCTGTCTTCTGTTTTAACTCCGCAAGGGATGCTGTGAAAGGGGATAGATGTAAGTGTTTTGATGGCGCAGATTGTTAGGGCATCGTTCTCCCAAGAGGTGCCGGGTTCGAACCTTAACATTGACGATGCATTCTTCGCTCTTTTATGCACGAGTTTTAGCTGTGAAGTGTGCAGGAAAGTATTTGGTCTGTGAGACATTGACTCTGTCGGTGAGAGCAGCTGAAACACTGGACCTGTTTTAAAGAAAGGTGTTTCGTAGAATCTACGGACACGTGAGGGATGGAGATGAGTGGCGCATTCGGCGAAAAGACGAGTTGTACAGTATGTGTCAAAGCCCTAACATCTCAACACATATCAAGCTGCTTAGATTAAGATGGGCTGGACACGACTAAAGAACGCCAGATTTGCGCGGACCCAAAATAATTTTTGCTGGTCATCCAGGGGGAAGAAGAAGAGTTGGGAGACCAAGGCTAAAATGGGAAGATAAGGTCAAGAGAGATTCTCTAGGTCCACAGTTGGAAGACGGCGGCAGAGGACAGAAGAGGTTGAAAGTTGGAGGAGGCCAAGGCGCGATTTGGGCTCTAGCGCCATTGAAGAAAAGAAAGAGAGATATTACAAGCCCAGGTCCGTTTTTAGAAAAAAAATATATGAAGGGTAACATCGCTCATGCATTTCGCGAGCGAATTAATTCAGGATCGCGCGAATGGTGGGTAACTATTATAAATATTTCATTCTCTCCTGAGATGGGTCAGGATTCTTAAGCGATGAGCTGTCATATCGTATGGTGATTAATTATAATTTGCTTGAGTTGCTTGCAGCTTCCAAGCAAGCAATTAATATTATAATATTGCTCGAGGTTTTGTTGGAAAAATAACAATATGAATAACAGCAATGAATATTTTTATACATTTTTCATCTCAGAGGAAGTATTCGGTCACCGAACGATTAATTATCATGTATTATAGTGCTTCTTCTACACGTGCTATAGCATGCAAACATGCTCGACAATTTTGCTTAAAGCGAGAATTTTTATAGTAGTAGTTATAGTACAGGGCGTTTTCTATATCTTGGCAGCTGGCGCACGTTAGCTGCAAGTGGGGTTGCAAAATTGTGTTGTTGGTAGCTCTTATTGTCGAAAATGGCGAACCTTGTCATGAAAGCTGTTACACAGAAAGTTTTTTGTATATTCTTCTTCTTATTAGCCCTTTTCCCTCCACTGTTGGATATAGGCCTCTTGCTGTATACTATACTTCGTTTACTTTCGTAGGGTCTTCAGCTCAGTTCTCTGGGGGTCCATCTGCCGTCCTTTTGCCTTGCCACATGTCCCGCCCATTGCCATTTCAGTGTCCTTACACTCTACGCAATATCTGAGGCATATTCCGTCTGCACATTATATATTACCTATTTTTAATACCCCGATGACTAAGCAAGTGTTATTTTCAGAAAAGTATTTAATTTTATGAAAATTCCGATTCCGTGACATGATTTTAATTAAAAACATGTTTTTTATATAAAAAACGTCATTCTATTTTTAGTGGCGGATTATTTTAAACCGAGCACAATCTATTATGTACGTATCCCAAAACGAGGCGCTTTTGGACGAAAAACTCATTAAAAACACGTAAAATTTCACTTTTCAATGGAGGAGGGTTGACTGGTGGAGATGAGGCTAAAATGATTAAAGATTTACGGACATTATGTCCCACATATTTGAGTAGGGACGAAACATGTTATGGAAAAAGGGATGCCAAACCAAACATCGAATACTGATTTAGAATCTAGCACGACCTGATTGAATCATCGATTATTATTTAAGAGTAGGTAAATAACTAAAATCGTGCTTACTTTTTTTTTAATTCAAAGGATCTGGGCTTGCATACACAAACCCAAATACTTTCCTGCACACTTTGCACTAGGCTAAAAGCCTGTATCGCAAAGTGACATCGCCAGCGCCGGAGTTTGAACCTGGCACCTCCCGCGTGAGAGACTGCCGCCTCAACCAACTGCGCCAACCATGTACTCTTACTTACGTACTTAATTGATCTTTCTTTTTTTTCTTTGTCCTGCCCTTCTGTCCCGGTTCATCCAGGGTCGGGCCTCCTCGTACGTAGGTGCCAGGATTTCTCGTCCTGGGTTGTCACTGTTGGGATTCTCTGCGCCGCCAGCTCCTTTTCAACATTGGACCACAATGTTGCCGGAGGTCTACCCCTTCCCCTAGGTTTCGTTTCCCCTGCTTACATAATTGATCGATATTTAAAAAAATATTTAGATGTAAAATACGTGATTCGAAACATTATCTAAATTTATTTTAGGCCAGGTTTCCACCTGCAAGAAAACTTCTGTGAGAGGTTTCCGACAGTCTGTCAGACAGCATCTTACAGCTGTCTGACTGACTGTCGGGCACTTCTTGCAGAAGTTTTCTTGCAGGTGGAAACCCGGACTTAGAAAATTTTTCGATGTTCGATGATATCCTTAGCATTCCTATAGTGAAGGGTAGGGTTAAGATTTTCTAAATATTAGGTACATGGAAACATCCCTATTGTAAAGTGGAAGGTACCTAATACCTACCTATATACATTATAAGGACTGTGGAAAAGGTTAAAGTAGAATGGATCAGTAAGTATTAGTGGTGTAATAGTTTGAGTACAATTTCAATATTGTAACAAGGTATTTTAATAATACAATATGTTATTCAAAAGGATTAGAGAAAGTGGTACAGTATGGGTAATTAGAAGAATTGTGTTATCACAGTTGACGACAGGGTGAGACCAGATGGGCGCCACGAATATTGAAGTGGAGGCCTTGGACAGACAGAAGGAGCGTCGGAAGGCCACCAAAGAGATGGACCGACGACATTGTCCAAATCGCTTGGGGAACCTGGATGCGGAAGGGTCAGAACAGAGAAGAGTGGAAACAGTTGGCAGATGCCTATATCCAGCAGTGGAGGGAAGAAGGTTGATGATGAAGAAGAGTTAATTACTCGGGTTGACTGTAAGACATTGATTTTGCAATAAGTCCACCTTTTGGCACACTGCCATTCATGGCCGTCGCTTCGGAGCTGGGGGGCAACGAAAATTAAAACTTTTGTATATCATTAAATAGGTGTAAAAAGCACCGCAGGTAATTTTTTCTTATGAAATATTTGCACTTTGATGGATTTTCATAGGTTCTAATTTTATAAAATTTATGATATGATGAGAAAACGTGTGGAAGTTTGTTCAACTTGACAAAATACATATGTATATTTCATTTCCGACAGCCCTGTCTAGAAACAAGGATGTCACAAACTACTATTATAAGTATTCTGTCCCGCATCATCCCACATTCCTTTCACACCTGATAATACTTTACGCCTCATCTGGTCACACACACTTCCTGAATAAATATTACTTTACTATGGTACTCGTATAGGGAGACAACCTCTTCCACCCATTCACGTGCATTGACTGTGAGAATACAATACCTAGTATTTCACTACGATAAAAAATCGAATGTTTACGTGTTAACAATACTTTGGATATTCATTATTTTATTTGTTTTGTATTCGTAATGTTAACATATCTCTGTATCTTGTTTATCAAAGCTTAAGGGAGAACATGCACAGGTGGGGTGGTGGGGTAAAGGGATGGAGGAGGATGTCTCCTGCGATTGCGGCGATACCCAGACTGACAAGGAACTCTTGAGACTTGCCAGTGAGGTGCGACGCGAGGCACCTGATGATGGTCACTGACAATACCGTTGAGTGGGGTGGCCTAGTGGGGAGAAGCCCGGACTCGGAAATGAATGAATGATGAGTATAAAAAGTAAAAGAAGAAATATCGTACATAGTAATCTAAACACCGTTTATTTATACCTAGAATGTTTTGTTCGACAGTCCTCCTAAAGATACCTTCGCGAAAACGTTCGACGTTTAAATAAAATATTGAAACTCAACTAAATAAATAAATAGCTAGGGAGTGGTATGGTATTCCCATAGAGGGCGTCTTTGCAATTTTCTGCTGGGTGTCTTGAACTTAGAAAAAATGTACCTATTGTTAAACATACTTAGTTCAAATATACGTATCATTTTTGTGTAATACATATTATATCCATAGAATTTATCTTGAAAATACTTCTTCTTCCTCTTGTCCTAGGTCGGGTGACCTGTTTGTGACGGCGGGCTGTCCTGGGATGAGGAGGTCCAGCTATCCTTCCATCTCTTGGGTGGCCTTCCGGGTAATCTTCTACCAGTGAGGTTTTCAATTTTTACTATCTTTGCCAGTCTGGTGTCATCCATTCGGTCGACATGGTCCCTCCAGAAGCGTCTTCTACTTCTCCCCCACCTAACTATATCCTCGACATCGCAGTCAGAGCGTATAGTCTCATAAAACACAGTGTATGGTCTCATAAAATACATTGAAAATACATAAGCACATATCTACAGCTATGCATTAATTGACTTATAAAATGAAAAATATATAAAATAGTTTTACGAGGTATTACTTTTTAGTAGAACATTGACAATACAGTAGGTAGCACGCTCGGGCGCTGTATCTATTTTCCCATATTATTCAACCCAGTCCCGTCACATCCCGTGTTTATCATATCGCCATAAGTTACGCGACATTAAAATAGAGATGTTTACAATATAATGCCTACATAATATGACATCAAAATAACATATTATACAACCAAGTATGAGAGGTAGCAACCCTAACTATATGTATCTATACACCTATACAAGAAATGACATGAAGGAACGTGGAATATTAGAAAATTATTATTTTTATGCACGTATTCCGTAAGCGTAAAGTGATCACAGTAAACCAGCCGATGATATGTCATGCCTGATGAAAATCCATGCTTCGCTGCCGCGTATCTCTTGAGATAATTAAGGATGTTAACATAAGTCGTGTCCGTTTAAATATTAAATACGAAAATGAGTGCCAATGCTGCTGAAAGATGGTATTTTAGACCTTAAAGATGTACAGCGTTCCGGACAACCGTCGAAAGTGTCTGGTAGCTAAGTCGAGGTGAAACGTGTATAGTATATTGTAGGTATTCGGCCGTCTTTTGAGATTCTTTTTTGTATTTAGTGTATGTTCCAACCATTTTTATGCTTCCCTGAAGTCTTTCGACAATATCAGGGTAAATGGCGGTAAACAAACTCAGCTGCCAGCCTTCATAGCATAGTGGTAAAATACCGGCTTGTCAGGTTGGAGGTTGGGTTCGATTCCCGGCCATGGCAGATGGATGGACTGGAATTTGTGAATGTTACTTAAGCCAGCCGGCGATCAGTCATAAGCCTGATGGAAGGTCCATCCTTAACTGTATATCTGTTGAGATAAAACTACTTGTTAAATTCAACTACGACATGTAGAAAAAATGCGAACAAAACCATAAATTGTGATTTTCATAAATAATCTTAAAAAAAAGTGTACCTATAGAAAAGCGAACACATCATCTTGTGGAATTTAAAAACACATCATAGTGTTTAATTAACTTTTCGAAATTGAAAAAAAAAAACGGACGTTAATTACACAAAATTTACAATTTCTAGTTTACGCCTTGTTTTATGCAATCTATGTATCACGAATAAAAGTAGCCTAGCCCCGTTGCGATTAAAAATTAATCAATGTTGAATGTTGATTTTGCAAGATTTCATTTAACTTCTCTGTGGTATTTTTGCCAGACATTTTTTTTGTCTGTGCGCAAACTTTGTAACCGTTTTTTGAATCCTGATTACTTAGTGACCTGAAACTTTGCAAACATACGTAAAGTCAATATAATTCTGTTTTCTATTCTATTCTATTCTATTCTATACCCTCACGCCACCTCCCTTGCGGGGTAGGCAGAGAGAACGGATCGCCAGACTTTCCTATCCTGACACACACTTCGGGCTTCCGTCACATTCATGCAGTTCCTCATACATACTCTCCGGTTACTTTTACTCAAAACACGTCCGTCCTTGAGTATCTGGTCGACATGGTCCAGCCAGGTGGTTCTCGGACGGCCGCGTTTCCTTACACCTCCCCTTTTACCCAGGTAAATTTTCTTCGTTATTCTTTCATCGTTCATTCTTTCCACATGACCCAACCATCTCACTTGTTCACTTTATTCACAACATCCTTTTTACAGTCACTCAACTCTCTAATCATTTCGTTCCTAATTCTATCTCTCAATGTTTTTCCACACATTCTTCTTAACGATCTCATCTCGACCGCATTTATACTTGATTCATCCTTCTTCAGCCATGTCCATGTCTCACTTGCATACATCAGTGTTGGTACCAGGATGGCGTAATTCTGTACCAATTTTAATTAGCCTACTCAAGAGACAAACAATATGTAAGGGGTTTCAAAGGGATCCAAGGGTCGTGTGGAGTCATGTGTATATCGTGTCATATCCAGATCTTAAGTCTGATCTTGTCCAGCTCAAGCCTTGGAAGACGCCCAGCTATCTAGAGGATCCAGTCACCGCATACCGCAGTCTCTGGCATCTCACGAAAGTGCTTCACGAGTAGAACTCATGTCTTTTTACACATTTTGATTCCGGCCATTCTTGGCGTGAGGCGTTATTGGAATGAAGAAATCCAAGCGCCTCAGAAGGGCGTGTTTGGTGTCGTTGAGAAGATCGCGAAAAACAGTTCTAGGATGTGATATCATTAAATTTTGTTATTTAAAAAAATACGATTGCTTATTTTAATTCACATTGGCTGGTCAGTACGAAAATACTGAATAGTTTTTTCTGGTGGGTGAAGTGTACTAGACCATTTTTTAATAATTACATTGATTTCAAGTATCACTTGAAATTTCAACGGATTTCAATATTATTTTGAAAAATAGTTCCAATATTAGTTGTAGGCATACAGTATTGATAGGTTTTGTAAAAAAATCACGTTGAAAAGCATTGAAAAATATCGCTCACACATTTTCAGCATTCACTCTCGCGTTACGAATAATCGATATTTTGTTAGTGGCGGCTATTTTTTTTTTCTCCATCGTTTCCTCATTGCTGAGGGTCGTGATTTGTGGAGATACCCACGCAAAAAAACAAGACGCCTCCAGTCCTCTTTGCTCTCTGCAATCCGCACCGCCGAGCACAAGTCTCTTACAGTCATTTCCTTAATCTGGTCGCACCACCTTGCAGGAGATCCACCTCTACTTCTTGTGTCGGCTATAGGGAGCGTTTTAAGCCCAACAGTATTGAGGCAGCCGGGATTCGAAGTCACCAGGACCTCTTATTTCTGAAACCGTCTGATTTTGTAACACTTAGGATTTGTGGCTGATAAAGATTTAGTCCAGGATTTTCCATTACTGAGCCAAGAGACTTGCTTCCTGCCAACACCTCATTCGATTATCTTTATGCCTTTGATGATCAGGACCCGAAAATCGTGTGCATATATGTATAGTATAACATTAAAGGACTCTCACGGGCTTAAGGCCCTCCGCATCCCCGGGTAGCACAGGCGCATATAGCGCCCTCTTTACCCGCACTTCTTGGTAAAATATTTTTAAGAGGTGAGCTCAGGGTTAGCCTGAAGGGAGCCCCTCGACAAACCCCACCCCTAACTTACATTTCTTCGGTGTTTTTGTCCAAGGATGGAAAAGTATTTACAATTATTTACAGATACATATATGAGTACAAAAAAAAGAAAAGATAACGTAAACATAGTATAAATTTGTTCCGACACAAATAAAAATATATATTGGTTTATTTTTCGCATTTGTATGTTGTTATTAAAGCAGGTATATTTTTGTAGCGCCGCTGTTCACGTCGTTATAACGGATCGCCTATAATTTTTCGTTAGAATATTTCGATACTGTGAGTCGTTTAACGGTTAGCGCCGTTATTTTGTTGGCAGAGCAACTTAATTCGTTAAGCTATAAAAATAGTGATGTGATTGCACACAACTTTAAAATAACTAGCGTGTTATTTTGCTACTGTGATTTTCATAGCTGTAATGTACTGGCTTATGTAGATCACTATACTTAGTAGATTAAAATTTATTTATTTATTTATTACATTACAAACGGCCAAAACCCTTTTAAAACAATTTTACAAATAGGTCAATAAAAAAAATATTAAAAATTATTACACAATTCCACACAACCCAGAAAAAAAAAAAAATTCACAAATTCAAATTCAAAATACCTTAGGTATCAGATATTTTTGTATAAACATGAAGTTGTCTGCGAGCCTCCTGTAATGTTGGTAATAATACAATACATTCTAATTTTTATTGTGGAAAATTGAAGTAGCAAATACTAGGAATATAATTATTAAACTTTATAATGACTTCTCATAATTACAGGCAACCAGCGAATTTTTTTTTGTTACTTTCTCATTTAAATCCAATTTCCCACCCAAAAAACCCTAAAATTTAAAAATTAAGTGCTATAAAGTGAATGCAAAATCTAAACTAATAAAGGAAGACGTTCCTTTTTCAATATTTACTTACTTTACCTGGGTCATACTCTGCTATTCCATTATGCGGCGACATACATCGCCTTGTCATTCCCTAGAATCAGATTCCCAGGTGTAAAGCTCTCTCCCATCAGGGGACATATTAATAGGTGGCTGTCGTCCTGGGTCGCTCCGCAGTCACAGAGGATGTTGTGTTATCAGGCAGGTACCCCCAACGTTGGAGATTCTTTTTACAGCGAGAAATACTCACTATTAGTCTGTTAAGGGTGATTCATAAAGAGTAAGGTAGATGTTTGCCTACCTGGATACCCTCATGTGGGTCCATCCACGGCCTCGCTCGAAGATCTTCTATCATTCACTCAGAATCACACTTTGCTGGTGTATTTGTTGATGATGTTGTATTGTTTATATACTTATTGAAAAATTGTTTGTACTCGAAAGATTAATAAAATAAATAAATACTTAAATAATATTTGATATTAAAATAAATTTAAAACACACTTATTTTGGTCACTAAGTCACAGGATTGGACCTAGTATTTGCTATCATCTGTAACGGGGTAATACACAGCGATTGAAAAAAGAGCTGTGATTTAAAAATTGGAGTAACCTCTAATAATATAGTGTAGTTGTTATGCTGAAATGCTAAACATCGCCGGCACTCTATAGGTCATTGTGAACACCTGTTTTGGAAATTTATTTTTGAAATTTTCAACGCGTATCCGAAAAACATTATTACGAGATCATTCAAAGAAATGAGAGATACATAGATACATTATTTTTTATATGTCTATTTGAGTATTCCAAAATACTATATCGAGTTTAAAAATAAGCAATCGTAAATCGTAAACAGTTATCACCCACAAGCATGCGCCACAGTTGAATTAAAATATATAAGTTCATTGCGGTCGCCTCACACACCCATGCCCAATCTCGCTCACACAGCCTCCCATCGCATACGCACATCATATGCAGTCTATGCCTAATTTTTACTTATTTGAGAAATAAAATAAATAAACAAAGAATATTGGGGATTGGTGCGGGCTTCGGGAGGCCTTCTTTGCTTGTTGGTGAGGAGATTGGAGCGGTTTCCGGCTTTCCGACAATTATCTACGCTACAAAGCTAAATTTCCTGGGCTATTTGTCCATATTGTGTGTTTACATACTTGAATATTAATTGTGATTCCTTTATCTGTTGTTACTGTGTATTGTATTGTATTGATATTTTTAACTTTATTTTGTATTGTAACTTTCCAAAGGCCTTGTGGCCGTCAAAACAATAAATAAATAGAAAATCGGCGAACATTTGTATTACACAGTGTTAAGAGGCGATGGAAGCAAAGAGTGCACGTGAGGATAGAGAAGTGTGGAATTGTGTTTTCCTTGCTTGTCCCGTAAGGGAGTAAAAATAATACTTTGTTCATTTAATGGCAGCGAGCCGAGCGTCTATTCACGAGTAAAAAGGAGTGAACGGTCGGTTACCGACACAAACCAAGACAAACACCCCATCCACACGCCTTTTTACTCATGAACACGAGCTCGGTCCGAGGCTTGCCAAGCGTGTGGCGTCTATTTAAGGTTATCAGAGGTAAAGAAAATATGAAAATTATATTCAATTTCAAATTCAGAAACGTCGTGGAATAACTGTTTAAGCTACATTTTCATTCCTAATTTCATTTCGTTGAAATGTATTATAAAAATATTATCACTTGAAATATTAACGAGGATAATAATACAATGTAATGAAACGAAGATAAAAAAATAATATATTCGTTATAATAATTCAAAAAATAAACACAATAGAGGAATTTATTAAAAAAAACTGGAAAAATTATATTTTGTGTTTTACAACAATGGCATTGAAATGCCGTTTGAATAAAGCAAATGAGCGAAAATAACTTTTTTTTAATGAATCTGGGTTTTTCGAAATATATATATATTTTTTTTTATTTATTGAAATTTTGACATTAATAACAATACATTTTTTTAGGTTCTATAGTGATTATCTTAAATAAGTATAATTACATTATACCCTCCCTTAAATAGTGACACTTGTGTAAAGGGAGGGGAGCATGAAACATATTCCTAATAATAATTCCAATAATTACAACTTATAAATACAACACTTCCAATCATATCAATATTTAACAACATACATAAGCAATAGAAACTATACAAACAAATATACCCAAAAACATACACTTGGCAGTAAGCTTGAAAAGCTTGTGTCGTGAAGTGGAGTAGATCGGCATCGAGGATCGCCCACTGGATTAACAGTCGAGCGCGTTACCAACCAGGCTACCGACCACCTCAAACTTTTATTTTATATCGTCTCTAGTCTGTAGTGTTGTGTTGGTGTAGTTGGAATAAGAAGTGTTTGAGAATGGCTTAATAAGCCGAAACATGTTAACAAGAAAAACATAATTTGTAAGTATGTAGAACATGTTTGTACTTTGTTCTTTTGTCCATTGAATACATGTATTGGATTTTTGCATTTAATGAATAGTATTAAGTATATTGGTGTTCTCGCACCTTGTATGTGTTGGGTATGACTTTTTTTCGTATTTTTGACCTTTTGATTAAAATGACATTTTCATTTATTATAAACCTTTTATCAATATTATGATCAATTTTATGTTTATTTAATTTATACTTTGTGTTCATACATGGTATTATATTGCCTTTTATCTTTTTTATCTATTCGACTTTGTGTTTTTAATTACTACTGTAACTGACTTGACTTTATCTGTATACATGATTGATTACAATTTGTTATGTTTTTTATTGAGTGTATGGAATGATATTTTGTTATTTTGCCTATTTGATATATTGATTTTTTACATTTATTTATTTTCCTGGGTTGTGTGGTATTAAGTGAGTTATTTGTGTATGTATTTTTTGATTGACCTAATTGTTGTAATGTATTTAAAAGGCTTTTGGCCGTATATAATCTAATGAATAAATAAATAAATAAATAAATAAATAAACATAACACATTCTACAGTGTTAGCATTAAGAGTATGCATACCGACATTTCAAAAAAAATCTATAAACGGGAGACCTTATATCTCGACAACCGTTACTAAATATGCTTTGGAACAAAATAGGGCGGATGCACTGAACTTTTATCTAGGGAATAACCGTAATAGATTTTTTATATCTTGTATAGAGATCTAAAAAAAAATGTGAAAAACACATCTGATCTTTTTCCCGAAAGACGGAAACTCGTTTCCCGAAAGTCGCGGAGTTAATTTTTTTTTGAAATCTTTGGAATAACCGTAAAAGGTTTTTAATAGACGCAAAATTAACCCCCAAAAATGGAAAAAAACGCTATTTTTACTATTTTATCATGCGATGTTCACGCGATTTTGAACCTTAATGCCGTGGGAAATGACTGTGACGTCATTCTTGGTACCAAGCCCTTAAATTAATAATGAAGTTCTACAAAATAAATATCCAAATAAATAATATACGGTTTAATCGTATTTATTTTTCATAACATCTTTGTTTTTTCTATAATTGAATCGGTTATTTTGAAAAGGGCGGAAGTCACACTTTTTGGACAAACTGATTTAAGTATGAGGACTTTCTCCTGTATCATACAGGAGAATATCCTCATACTTAACTTAGTGTGTCCAAATAGTGTGACTTCCGCCCTTTTCAAAATAACCGATTCAATTTAATTTTCATTCATAGAATTAATACATTCAAGTACGTATCGGTTTCCTGTAAAAACATGTTTAAAGAAAAATCTTTACCTTAGCGAGAATCTTCAAAGAACGGATCGCTTCCCCTTTTGTTTGGAATCCATCAACACTTTAGTCACGTCCCGGCGACAAGATGTTGTATCGGACAACTTCTCTAGGCGCCCAGACTAGAGTTATATTATTATTACTTTTACACTACAACTTGTACATGCGGTAAATAGAGTTACGGATAAATATATATATTTTTGAGAATGACCTAATAAGCCGAAACATGTTAATAAGAAAAACATAATTTTTAAGTAGAACTTACACATTTTACAGTAAGTTTTTCCTCAACAGAGACAAGAGGCATCTTCATTCACATATTCGAAAATTTCAAAAAACGGGAGACCTTAGATCTCGATAACCGTACTAAATTTGCTTTGGAAAAAATAGGGTAGATACACTAAATCTTTATCTAGTAAATGACCGTAAAAGATTTTTAATATTTTGTATAGATTTCTAAAAAAAAGAATGTGAAGAACACCTGTGATCTTTTTTCCGAAAGACAGAAACTCGTTTCCCGTAAGTCGAGGAGGATTTTTTTGTATTGACAAAATGCATAACAATATGACCATAAAACTTTTTGAATGGAATGAAATTAACCCCAAAATGACCGTGAGATAGTTGGGGTCCGAGCTTTAATTCCTCATCTATATTATCTTCTGTGTCCTTCCGACACCCTTTTTGATTGCCCATGCTTTCTATTTATTTGTTGTCAACCTTCTATCATTTTGTCTTGCTATGTGCCCTGATCATTGTCCTACTGTTTTGCAAAAAAACTGTCCAAGCAAAATACTGGCAATGGTCTACTGGCAATAATCTTGCAACTAGTTCTATAATAGAGAGCCGCCTTAACCGTCTCACTTCCAGAGTATATTTTATTTTTATTTTTTTTATTTATTTATTTGGAGAATACAACAGCTAAGTACATAATATAATATTTTATACATATTTACATTTTATAGCGCCAATTATAGTATTCTACGTTTTATTAGCAAAAGTATAAGTAGTTACACTATATATAATCAACAAATAGGATAGGAATGGATCCAGGAATAGGAAGGAAAATGGAGAAAGGATGTGACAACAGTTCTTTTCATTTTAGTTTTAAGCTGAAACCCTCAGACCCAACGGCACACTCGACGCGCCGGCACGACCACCCCGCTAAACGTCCACTATTTTCAACAGTTTATTTTTAAAAGTGTACAGACCAGAGCCAAAAGGATCCAGAGCTGGATCCTTCATACAATTCTTGTTAAAAGATATACACGCTCTTTTCATGTATGAGTTTCGCATATAATATAAGGGTTATATAATTTTTTGACTATAGATTTAATATATATTATGTTTATATGAATTTAGAAAAAGAACCTTTTCCGTTTAGGAATTAGTCCCATGTCCTCCATGGAGGACACTGCTAGTTAGACACTGCTGGTAAAACATATTTAGTCATAGACAAAAACATTCTATAACAAGTTTACCATGGATTAAGTATGAGAATTTGCTTCAAATGGATTTAATTTGTTTTATCTTCGTGTCCTCCAGAAGGGACAGTGGTAGTGAGGGTTAAAAAATATGTATTTCAGTAAACGAGTTGCAACATTTTAGATTGGAAACGATGTAATCTGAAGTTGTTGTGCATTTCGAATATTAGGTATGCATGGACTATTTAGGGTATAAGAGGTTATCTTCAGTTTCTACAAGAGGAAACAACTTGATAACTGCTTCTATGTTCTTCTTCTTGAAACTGGAAACTGGAATCTTCAATCTGGGATTGTATTATAGTCACACTTAAACAATATAGTCTGTAAAGTTGACAATTGTTACCAAAGATTCAATAGGACTATAACTTAATATCATAAGTCTTTAAAAGGGGGGAGGTAGAGGTGGAGTGTGTGTAAGGATAGGAAAGTCTGGCGATCCGTTCTCTCTGCCTACCCCGGAAGGGAGATGGCGTGAGGGTATGGTATAGAATAGTAGGTAGAGGGAGAGTTTCCCACCTCCCAGAGAAATGAATAAGTGGAGGTTTGGAATACATCTTTGGAAAAAGGGGGTGTCGATAATTTTGAAAACTAAAGTCTACGACTCGTCTATCTTACCAGTAATAACATATGTTATATGTTAGCAGACCATATGCTATGAGTATATAGAGGCTTGAGTTAAAATGCGTTCAGTCACCAATGGACTAAAGGAAAATGCTCATTTAGTATGAAAAAAAGAAACAGGCCCGGCGCAAAAGAAATGTCACTCAGATTATTTTTTATTTTATTTTAACATATACGGCTTGCGCCCTTAAAATCCATTACAACCAACATTTAACCTTCTACCATTCGCACTGCGGAGTCAGTGCATTCCTTTAAGAGAGCGGTGAAAAATCGCATGTTGGCGTCAAATGCAGCATCTGAACCTTAGGACTAAATTGTAGATATATTAAAATTTTATATATTTATATATTAGATATATTTATTTATATTTATATTTCTACAATTTAGTCCTAAGGTTAATTATTAAGTCCTAAGATATGTATATATATTTATAAAAAAGGATCTGGGCTTGTATACACAAACCCAAATACTTTCCTGCACACCTTGCACTAGGCTACAAGTCTGTATCGCGAAGTGTGGAATAGGTACATCACCAGCGCCGGGGTTCGAACCTGGCACCTCTCACTTGAGAGACTGCCGCCTCAACCAACTGCGCCAACCATGTACTCAATGTATATGTTTTTTGTATGAATGCATTTTCTTTCTTATTTTTGTTCTGTTATATATTTTCCACACATTTTTATTTAATGTCTTTTGTTTTCCCCTGGGGTTAACTGGATTCTGCGATAAGTTCGCCCTAGTGAACAACGATTTATAATCTGTACTATGTCCATTTTTATGTTTAAATGTATTTCTTGTTCACTTAAAGATTAAATAAATAACTAAATACTGCATAGGGGGCATCATCGAAATCAACGGCTAAATCTGTTAAATACCTATTCGAAATTCAGGAGACACAGAGAGTCTATAAATTCGGGAGTGCGTAAGAGAATGTTCCAACGACCATTTAAAAAAAAAAAATTCTTAGTTCCATCCAGCGACGGATGTAATTTATATTTTGTGGGTACTGTCAAAAGTTTTAAACGATTTAGACAAATTGACTTGTATCACCCTATTTCTCTAATTCTAATTAACATTAACAATTATCATTTTAAGGGTTTGTTAATTACATTACTGGTTTGGAGTTTCGTAGGTTGCACCTAAGTGTATCGTCATCTCAGAGTAACAAGGTTGTAACTAACGCATTTTGAGATTTCTGAGTTAAAATGTATCTAACCGACATAAGCTATACAAATAAAATACTACCAAAAACTTTGTAAAATCCTCGCTTATTTAAAAAAATTGACTAACGGGTGTTTTGGAAGTTATTAAAATTTGATGATGAAAATGTTGATGCAGTTGATGTGTGCAAGAAAGTATTTGGGGTTTTATGAACAAGCTCAGATTTTTTCTTGAAAGAAAGTGCTAAAAATCAACAGTATATCAAGACCATAAAATCTGTTTCCTAGGGCGAGATTTTCGCGGTACCGCCATCTCTTCCAGCTTATCTCAAGAAAATTATAATATTAGTATTATTTTTGATTTACAAATTTTATTCTTGTAAAGCGTTGAATTTTTTTCTACTCGTACATTCCGTAGTATATAGGACATAGGTACGATGTAGTATTCCCACAACGGTGTAGAAGAATTAAGGATGAACATTGTCGGTTAATATACATGAAATTCGACAACACAGCCGTCGCTCCTCGTGGTGTAGTGGATATGATCCCTACTATGCGAGACTAAGGTCTGGGTTCGAATCCCAGCCGGGGTGAACTGAAATGGCGAATGTTTGTCGAGTGTAATGTGTAAGCCCGACAATGTTCATCCATAATTATTCTTCTACACTATTGTAGGAATACCACATTGTAATATGAGTGTTTGAAATATGTATTTTATTTTTTTCAACGTTTCGGTTTAACCAGTTAGAACCTCGTTCTTCTCGGATTAGGCCATGCTGAAATATTACATAATTATAATATTACATAGTTGTTCCAGTCCTGGAATAATTGTGGAACTGGAAGCGCCGTCGCCGTGTGAAATTTTAGCTGGAAATTGAATTAACATCGACCATATTGGAGTAAGTTTGGGGTTACGACCATGGTTATCCCTTAATTAAAATGGCCGACTCTAGGAGCCAGAAAGCAGTGGTGTGACGCACAATAACATAAATTTCCGAAATCATTATGAGTCCATTATCTCAAAAAAGGTTTGTGGGGAATGGTATTTGATACGCGACCCCTAAATTATTCGGGATACTTTATTTTATACAACGTATGCCTCGTGTAAAATTATTGTCAACTCATAAAACATGCCTGAAAATCCAGGATTTGAGCAAAAAACTAGGACAAATTAAAGTATTTGCTATCAAATAATAATACTCGTACTTACTTACTTTCCGTGTCCGAAACACTATCAAATTTTGTATCTCCAATGTTCGGCCACCCGGACACCCCCGGCATTCGCCAGTAGTGCGTCCTCGGGCGTGCGTGTCACTCCTGTTTGGGGACGTGTAAACAGGTGACTGTGATCCTGTACAGCACCACACTCACAGGTGTCTTCCTCTTTGTAACCACATTTTTTGAAGTTACTGTAACAACGGGAGACACCTGTTCTCAGTCTATTAAGTGACCTCCAGGTTGGGTACGGCAGACTGTGACCAGCCGCCATAAATAATAAAATAATAATAAAAATCACGATATATAATTATTTCAAGGTATAAAAATTTATATGATATATATCGGCGAACACTGCTGGGCGTTATAACTGTGGATTGAATGGTGAAAATTCTTGTAACACCACTTCTTCTTCTTTCGGTGTCGTGTTAGGTCCCCCCAACGTTGACTATCACTCGAGATAAAGTGCTCCTGTCCTGGGCAGCTCGAAACAGCTCTTCCGCACTCTTTATTCCAGTCCAGTCTCGTATATTGCGGAGCCGAGAAATCTGTCTTCTTCCAACCCCTCTACGACCCTCTATTTCACCCATAATGATCAGGTGGAGTAATTCATATTTTTTCTCCTCTGAGCACATGACCCAAATATGATGCCTTCCGGAGTTTGATATTTGACAGCAATTCTCTATTGGCTCTAACTCTTTGGAGAACTTTTGTGTTCATGACCATATCCGTCCAAGGTATCCGGAGCATTCTGAATGTATCCACCTCTCGAATGCCTCCAGCCGGTTCATGGTGCTCACTTTAAGTGTCCACGACTCCACTCGGTACAGTAGCACTGACCAAATGTAGAACTTGACCAACTATTGTCGCAGCTGCAGATCAAGGTTGTCATCGCAGAATATTTGTCTCATTTAATTTGTAACACCACTGCGTCAGTGTAATGCTTTTTGCCTTGTACCAAACTCCATTAGTAAAGCGAAATTTTGACAGGTCAATGTAAATTATTGTTAGGATATTATGACGTCACAGGTCCTGGTGGCTGCTGCTGGCGGGAGGTTTCCTCACCATAATTATTCTTTTTCATTCTACACATTTTTTATGAAGAGTTTCCTTGGATATCTTTACGCTATTGTCAGAATTAAATGGAGTATTAAGAGTATGCATACCGACATTTCAAAAATTTCTACAAACGGGATATGCTTTGGAACAAAATAGAGTAGATGCATTGAACATTTATCTAGGGAATAACCGTAAAAGATTTTTGATTGAAGCGAAATTAACCCCAAAAAATGGAATAACGCCATTCTTACCATTTTATCATGCGATTTTGAACCTTAATCCTAAATGATTTTTATTCTCTTGTATAGATTTCTCAAAAAAAAAAATATATTAAAAACACTTCTGATATTTTTTCCGGAAGACGAAAACTCGTTTGCCGAAAGTCTCTGAGAATTTTTTTTGTGTTGATAATAATATGCATTAAAATCTAGGGAATAACCGTTAAATATTTTTGATAGACGCAAAATTAACCACAAAAAATGAAAAAAAAAAGGAGTACATATTTTTCTGAATAAACTTAT
Organism: Ceraclea dissimilis; assembly: GCA_963576895.1. Classification (NCBI taxonomy): domain Eukaryota; kingdom Metazoa; phylum Arthropoda; class Insecta; order Trichoptera; family Leptoceridae; genus Ceraclea; species Ceraclea dissimilis. The sequence goes on along the minus strand of OY756379.1, from coordinate 6,040,339 downwards.
TATTATTATTATTATTATTTGATCATGAGATTCTTCACGCGTTTTTGAACCTTAATGCCACGGGAAATGACTGTGACGTCATTCTTGGTACCAAGCCCTTAAATGGAGTATTAACAGTGTAGGCGGGAATTCTTAAAATCATTGTTAATTTTATTTTTCTTTCTTCTTCTTCTGTTCTTTGTTTATTCACTGTTGTTTCGATTATTTTTTTGCATCGTGTAAACCTTCACAGACCAGAAACATTTTCTGTCATACTTACTTTTTTCAATTATTTCATTGTAAAATAAATATAGAACATGCTTATTTTAGTAAGAGACATGGGCGACAGCCTCGGAGCTAGGGGGGCAGTAAATTAAAAAAAAAGAAATATAGCACAAAAAAAAACGCATACTTACTATAGTATAGCGCTGCAGGCGATTTTTTTTATTAGATATGAGACATAGTGAAGAAGGTCGAGATATGGTTTGTTTATTTTAAAATTCATATAATACTTTGCGCAATAATATGCATTAAAATGTTCTTTTTAAAAAAAGTAATAAAAAATAACGCCGCAGGTAATTTTTTTATGAAACCGATGGATTTTCATGCTATTTTTAGAAAATTGATGATATAATGAAAAAATGTGTGGTACTAATGTGTTTTTTTGTGAGGTTTTATCGTTTAGTATGAAAATATTTTTTTTTAAATTTATTTAAACTTAAAGTAAACAACAAACACATATAAATATAAAAAATGGACATAGTACAGACTATAAATCGTTGTTCACTAGGGCGAACCAATTCCAATCTCGGGGGGGGGGGGGTGGCATACTTCCGTGATGTTATACCTACTGGCTAATGTGCGCGAGCACGTTAGACGTTGTGCCAAGTGGAGGGTTTCTGGACTTGAGTCTGTTCTACAGAAAAACACTCTTCGTCCCTGGTATCTTCTTATTTTGTATAAAAGACTAAACAAATGAAAAACATTCTTCCATATTATATGTCTCTTTGTCTAATTAAAATAATACGAATTGAAATCATGATTAAGAAACAGAATAATGATTAAAAAATGGTCGTCAAAGGAAAATATCATCCAGGTATTTTTAATATAAATGAAAATCAAGGAACAATGAGAAACTCAAATAAAGAAATGACTAAAAAGTAAAGATGTGTTAAAAAAAATGGTAAAAAATAAGGTATTTTACATTTACCTATAAAGTCACAATCATCATCATCACTGGCGCTACAGCCCACTATGAGCCTTGGCCTTCTGCAGAGTTCTTCGCCATTCTATTCGGTCCATCGCCCACACCTTCCAGTTCGTCACTCCGGTTGCCCTGAGGTCACAACACCTGAAAAAAAAAAAACATTATCACCACATCATTTTCTATCATATATCACGATTTTTCAAAATTCGTTGATACAATCCATTATTTTACAATTATATTATGGTTAAAAAAAACTGCATGCGACACCAATTAAGAGTATACCTGTTATATGTATCCTACTTATAATCCAGTAAGCACACGCATGTTCTTGGAGTACGCAGGGATTTTCAGTTGCGGATCCTGCGAAAAAAATGTGGGGTGTATTAAAAAAGTTTATTAAGGGACACTTAAAAATCATCCCCTTTCTTTACGCTCATTTTCATCCCTTTTAATAAGACGGCGTTCGAAAAATTTCGATAAGAGAATCTATGTCTACGTATAGCTTACGAGATATTTTTGTATACTCTAGAAAAACTTTCAATCCTATTTTTCACCAGTTTCTGAAAAACCCTTCCTTAGTTTCTTTCTTTCTTATTAAGAAGTTGTGGTAGACAGAAAAAAATCAGTTATTAGTTTAGTTAGTACGCATTTAATTAGCTAGGGAATTGAACCTATTTTAGCAGATCTTTCACTGAAAATACAAGTCAAAATGGAATGCCATATTAAGTGAAAATGATTTTACAATACTTTGACAAATTATATCATCGAAAAATGCTATTATTCACTCTTTTATATTATTTTCTGACTCAGCACCTTCTAGATTCCTGATCTACCAAATGGAAATTTACTTCCATCTATCAGGGCTTTCTCCTGCCTCCATATTATCTCCGGTGTCGGGAAAGAATGACACGGGGAAAAATAATACGAGAAAAAATATCACATAAATAATAATAATGCACTACTTCTATGGCGTCGTCCTGTGCCTTAGCAGATAACATAATAATAAAATGAAATTCGATTCTAGATCGAAGTGTCTACAAAATTTTTAAGTTACTTACCTATGTATCATGGAAGAAATATCACATGGGAAGAATTTTACGGACAAGTAGTAAGAACGTGCAAAAATATCACAAGAAAAATAACACATTTTTTTTCAAAATTTACTAACGATTTAGATGACTAGAATAGATAGGTACGCAATTTAGTAGATTTTTCTAAAAATCTTAATATTTGTGGTAAAAATTTTGGTTATGTGACCATTATAAATTTTATCGATATTAGTATGACAACCAAATAGAGTACTAAATAAATTTTGAATAAAAATTAAAATGTGTTGTCTTTTTGTGATATTTTTACATGTATTGTGTTATTTCTTACCCGTGAAATCCTTCCGTGAGATATATTTTCCATGAATATTTTCCACTTGTAATTTTATCCATGTGATATTTTTTGGGTGTTATTTTTCCACGTGTTATTTTTTCTGTGTTATTTTATAATGTAACCATACATCCTCCACACATACACTGATGTCTCCTGGGGCTTAAGGCAGCCTGACTGATGCGACTCTTATCGCCCAATAAGAAAGCATCACGCCTGAAGATTTATCACCGAGTCATTTCCACCTTTTCTACATTTTAATTTACTTTTTTTTTTCTCCACACGCTTTTAAGTGATTTATTTCATCTAATTTAAAATACTCCATGTTTTATTGATTCATTATAAAATCCTGCTAAAGGAGAATGCTCATTTAGTATGAAAAAAAAAACTCATGCCAAGCGCAAACGAAATGTAACTCAAATGATAGGTATTTCGATCCCCAGTCCTGACCTACTCCACTTCACAACACAAGCTTTTTAAGCTTACTATGAAGTGTCATTTTTCTAAAAAAAAATAATTTGTAATTCAATACTGCGTAGGGGCATCATTGAAATCAATGGCTAAATGTGTGAAATACCTATTCGAACTTTACAGAGGTCTGTAAACTTCGTCTTAAAACTCTGAAGATCTGTTGTTTCTGCCTACCCCGCAAGCCACGTCATTTATGACGGGTTACACCTAGTCATACATCTTCTTTTTCGTCAGCTCTAGTCTGCCCTCCACAGCTGGATGTAGACCTCTTCCATACCCTTTCATTTCTTTCTATCGGTTGCTGCTTGAAGCCAATTGTTAACCCCACAACGGCAATGTCGTCGGACCATATCTTTTGGGGTCTTCCAACGCTTCTCTTATTTTTCCAAGGTCCCCATGTTAAGACTTTATGGGTCCGTTTTGTGGGGTCTTGTCTTCATACGACACCACCTTAGATCCCCTCAAACCATTTGCATTTTTTTTGTATCTGATTAGGCTGATTAAAATGTGGTACGGAATCGTCATGTTTCAATGTCATCTAGTTTTAACAATTGGTGATAGTTTCAGAGTTCTAGCCAGTCTGGAAAATAATTAAAATTCGATTGCATGATTTAAAGACAACGACAATGCCAAGAGAAGCCAAATAAAAGCGTGTAAAAATTCCTTCTCGTCTTTTACTACACTTTTTCATGTGATTAAAAAAAGTGGAGTATACAAGTGGCGCCAGCTAGTGAGAGGATTACAAACAACATTGAGTATTGTGTAATTATATCTACTTCAATGAATTTTCGAGAGTATGGCGAGAAAGCAAATAGGAACTCGGTAGTGCATTTGGTGGAGTAGGTATAAGTAATTGAATTTTTCAATTGCGCAAGTTGGGAAATGAATTACCTCTATTCTAGTAATTGGCCCTGTATTTTATCTTTTTCACTGTGGACTCTTGAAACGAGGCAAAAGAACTTGATATATCGAGGCTGGCGGAATTCCAACTTGGAGACTCAGAGTCCACGAGGTCCAAGTCGAAGAAATCAAATCCGTTTATTATTTGAGTTAATGGATTGTTTGTTAACCCTTTTTGCCGCTAGGGGCGTCCTGACAAGTAGGGTCTACCATGGACGTCGTCAGAGATATATTTTTTCATACTAAATGATAAAACCTCACAAAAAAACACATTATTACCACACGTTTTCCATCATATCATAACTTTTCTAAAAATGAGTTTGAAAATCAATCAAAATACAATTACTATTTCATAAAAAAATTGCCTGAGGCGCTACTTAAGAGTATGCATATTGACATATCCAAAATTTCTAAAAACGGGAGACCTTAGATCTCGACAACCTTTACTAAATATCTTCTTCTTCTTCTTCTTCGTCAGCCTTGGTCCCTCCACTGCTGGATGTAGGCCTCTTCCATTCGTTTCCAGTTCTTTCGATCCCTCGCCTTTCTGACCTACTGTCTAAATATGCTTTGGAAAAAATAAAGTAGATACATTGAATAGATACATCCAGGGAATACCCGTACAAGATTTTTGATATCTTGTATAGATTTCTCAAAAATAATTGTGAAAAACACCTCTGATCTTTTTTCTGAAAGACAGAAACTCGTTTACCGAAAGTCGCGGCGTATTTTTTTTTGTACTGATAATGTGCGTTTTATAATCTGTACTATGTCCATTTTGTATATTTATATGTGTTTGTTGTTTACTTTAAGTTTAAATAAATAAATAAATAAATAAATAAAATCCAGCTGGATTAACAGTCGAGCCCGTTACCAACCAGGCTACCGACCACCTCAAAAGGTTCAATGTATGTATGTACTCTATTTTTTCCAAAGCATATTTAGTAACGGTTGTCGTGATCTAAAGGTCTCCCGTTTTTAGAAATTTTTGAAATGTCAGTGTGCATAGTCAACAGTTTATAAAGAATTTTTCGTACACAGTCCACTTTTCTCCTAATCCTCTTTACTGCTTTCGCGTTGAATTGCACCAATAAATACTTGTTAATGAGAGCCAAGCACCTATCTACCTTCAGCTATGATCAATGTTGCCAATTTATTAAAATAATAATAAAGTTTCGCCAAATATAGCGAATAAACACGCTCGGTTTTAAATTGAATCAATTATAGTTTATCAAAATATTTTTACACCTCCATACGAAATAAAATAAACTGTATGAGTTGAATGAAAAATAATTTTTGTTGAATTCAAAAAGACAGGTGAAAAAGACAATGCCTTTTTTATGTCACGTTTTTTTATGAGTACATCGAATTTTCTACATATCGTAGTTGAAAAACAAGTAGTTATCTCAACGGATGTACAGCTAAGAATGGACTTTCTATCAGGTTTGTGCCTGATGGTTGGCTGGTTTATTGTGATCACTTTACAATTAAGCAATATTCACTCAGCCTCCAGGCTTCATAGCACAGCGGTTACATAGAATACCAAGGTCTGGTTCGATTCCCGGTCGCGGCGGATTACTGCACCGGAATTGGTGAAAAATTACTTAAGTGTAAAGTGACCGCATTAAACCAGCCGACGATCATATTCAAGGTCCCTCCGCACCCAAATACCACCATTTTACCTTTTAAATTATTCAAAAGGTAAAAAAAAATACAAACAAAATTCTCAATGTTTTTATTAACCAAGAAATTATTTTTTTGTTGTCTGTTTTTTTTTTCAGATGGAAATTATTATAATATGCAGCCGTCAATAGAGATAAAGAAGAAAAATTTGGATAAATATCACGAAAATATTTTCTAAAAACGTAATTCGGTCTTAAAATAATCGAAAACAAAAAAAAGAACATCAATGGAAACAATAGAAAGTTTTTTTTCCTAAATAAAACCATTGTCTTCTAAAATCAAATCAAAAAGAAAATGTTCTATGACGCTTTGATTCCACGAATAAATTTGAAAAAAGAACCATTTCGATTTTTTTATTCAAATGTCTTGATCGAGTGTCTCGAGAGGTGATAATAAAAAGACAATGTTAGTGAAAAAGAGAAAATTTAAAATAAAAAATGTTAAACGATTGTTATATCTGTCTCACTCTGGCACCAGAAAGTCGCGGGGGATATTAGTGACGAAGGAAAGAGACAGAAGACTCATTACTTTAAATTGAACAATTAAAAACTAATTTATCTCGATTTAGTGACAAAATATTTTTAACTAGTTTGTTGTAAGACGCTTAAGGCGCCCGTTAAGAAATGTGGAATAAAACAAACATTTAAATTTAATTACTTTGGTTGGTTGAAAGTGTAGACGGCACTAAACCCGCCATTTAAGTTAATAAATATTTAATAAATTTATTTGTTTATAATCGCCAAAAAAATATGTGTATCTCATACCAAAGTCACATTTTACAATATTTATAATAAGATACCAAAAAATCTGATTTATATAAAAAAAAATAAATAAATAAAAAACAATTGAAGGCGTTCTTTTTCAACAAGTGTATGAGTTCTAAATATAAAATCAAAGATAAAACAAAATAGTGCAAACATGGCGATGGTTCCAAATTTGAAAAAGTGTTCTAGATTCTACTAGTTTTAAATTTAAGTTTGGAATAATATTTGAATATGGATCGAAAACGTTCTGTTAGGAGGCGTCAACCCTACAAGCAGCCGTTTTTCGACAAATTGAAGGAATATGGGCGGCAGTTTATTGCGTTCATGTTCAGTAATGTTGGCATTATTGGACTTGTCGTTGGTTACACGATTGCAGGTAAGAATTTTGACATTTTTTCATATTAAGATTAATAAATAATTAATTAAGATTAGTAAATAACAATGTGTGCAACTCCCTACTTGCGGAAGTGGATTACCTTATCAAAGGATGCACGATATATTTCAAGGATTTACAGTAAATTCGACTATTTAATACTTATTGAACTAATGGCTAATTCGATTCGACTAATACTTATTCATCTAATACTAATTCGAATAATACTTTTTTTGTTTATTGATCTCTAATCATCCGTAGGCCCTATTTAAGGTACTTGGAATCGCCAGGTTAACATATTAAATAAACATCACAAAATTAAATTCGATACATCAACAATTACAGTTACTTATTCAACTAACAGCTAATTCGACTAATACTTATTAACTTAATAGCTATTTCGACTAATACTTATTCAACTAAAAGCTATTTCGACTAATACTTATTCAACTAAAAGCTATTTCGACTAATACTTATTCAACTAATAGCTTATTCGCTTTGGCACACCTAAAATTTAGTACACGTGAAATTTTTCACTTCCTTAACTTAGCACTCCTGAAATTTACTTCTCCCGAAATTTAGCACGTTCAAATCCCCCTGGATGACATTGCGCATTAACTTCTGCCTCGGACTTCACGGCGACTCACGGTACCACTATATTATTCTCATAATTTCAATCCATTTCCAGGTGCCTTTATGTTCATCGCAATCGAAGCCGAGAATGCAAGAGACCTGACCTCCGAAGTCCTGGCAATGAGAAGACAGACTGCCAACAGACTGTGGGACCTGACGTGCTGCAGAGTCAACATGTTCAATGATTCGGCCTGGTTCGATTTGTAAGCATTGTGTTTTACATAATATCTACGTAACTAATTTAAGTATAGGGTCATGGGTGGCCTATCTCCAGGAATCACTTTTATACGGGAGAACTCTCAGACTACACATTTTAAGTAGCGATAGAGCAGAATCCTGGCTAGGACATAGGCTGTTAAACAATTCAATATCACTTACGGTTAAAGAGGAAAATGACTTGCACAACGTGCATGCAATAGTGGTTGTGAGAGTTTCCTCCAGGTATCATCAAGGGTGTTCAGAGTAGTAGTTTCGCGAGGGGTTTGTTCAGGGGAGCTCTTCCGGCGAACCTAGAGCCCTCCTTTGTAAAAAAAAATGTTTTTGCGTAAAAGAGTGGATGACATAGGAGCTGAAACTCCTGAAACATCCAGGGGTGGATACGGGTTTACTCTTAATGGTTTCATTAAACCCAAAATCATGACGAAGGCGCGCCGGGCTCAAAACTCAGTAAACGGATTTATCATTTTTTCTGAATTAGCCGATTGTGTTGCGGGGAGTACGTTCTGTGAACCAAAGTTCGTCCTGCGGTATGGGGACATCTTCAGCTATCTATAACGCGATGTGGAAGTATGCCAATAATATGTGCCATCGTGCTGTCAGCTTCGGCATCAGCTAGTGCATCTATCGCCTTCAGTAGTATAACGCAGATAGGTCGAAACGAAAAACATGCCTGTATTCTGTTATCAAATAATTTTTATTAATTGTGAAATTCAATAAAACGAATATAAATGTCACTAATATATTTTTGATATAAAAATATTACCATTTAAAATAATATATTATGATATATTTCCAATAATCATAAATATTTCCATATTAAATAATTATATTGTATGCCTACATTAATGTCGAATTCAAGGAATCTTTGAATATTAAAGACTTCGATGATCAGCAAATTGTTTTAGAGTAGGTGGGGTCATTCTGCAATATGTCCGGGTATCGACCGACCCATGACCGACCGTAGGCGACCGCCTCACCTCGACGATTGGCATGCGAATGAGCTCGCGTGTGTTCTGTCAGTGTTATTTATACTGTTTCGCTCGACAGTGGCTTACACTGGCACCAGCGTCAGCACCATACCTACGCAACAAACAGTTGTCTGCCACAACTGTTGATTGGGCGGAATTAATGATTTTATATTTATTAGTGCGAAGTTTGGACTAAACTTTAATATTTTGGTTTGAAAAACTGCATTCTTTGTGGACCATGTACGATAATCATAATCAGCCCAATCAGTCCAATTTTGAACTTAGTCCTCCCTTTCTGACTTCCATAACTCCCTGTTTTTTGTTTTTATTACATGACTGTGATCTACCTGGATTTCTGCGTCCAGTTTTGGAACCCCACTCCAAGTTGCGCGACGTCCTCCGGTCGTCTGATGCCCTGATGATATATCCAGCCCAATTACATTTTAAATAAGGCTGTTTTATGGGCCACATGCACGGTACATCAGGCATAAAATGGGTACCTAATGAAATTCGACAACACAGCCGTCGCTCCTCGTGGTGTAGTATATAATGATCCCTACTAAACGAGACGAAGGTCTGGGCTCGAATCCCATCCGGGGTGAACTGAAATGGCGAATGTTTCTCGAGTGTAAAGTGATCACTTAAGCCAGCCAAGGTCGGTCGTAAGCCCGACAATGTTGATCCTTAATTCTTCTACACTGTTGTGAGAATACTACTAGTTATTATGTTTTAATATACGTATTGTTGATATTACCGCTGAATTCCTGAATAAATAATTCATTTGACAATAATATTTTACAAAAGCCTTTGTCAATGTCGTGGTCCCATCGTAGAATTGGTCACATCATGATGTGCCCAGTCATTTCATGAAATGGTGGCATTTCATGAAATGACTAACCGATATCGGGAATATCGTCCAATACACAACGTTTGACGATTTGACAGCTCACGTTTGGCCATATCGTTGTGTAGGGTCTTCATAATAGGTATAATAAAAATGTAATTTGAAATACTTAGTTATTTTTTTCATTGTTATTTTTTATTTAAAAAATAAAACATGTAATTGATTTTAACTGTATTTTCCTATTCAATTGTAAAACCAAAACACTGATATTGTTTTCGACCGCCATTGCAACAAGATGTAAACAAAAACAAAGCGAAGCGCCGCCAGCGCCACAGCGGTAATTACTGCAACTATGCTTATACGATATGGCTAGTCGAATTTTGGTCATATCATGAAGTGACCAAGCGTTTAGTTAGGAATATCGACAAACGATAACTATTCATCGATCTGTCCAGGGGACATCTGGGAACATCACGATGTGGCCAACCAACAATGTTACATTTCATGAAATGCCACCATTTTATGAAATGACTGGGCACATCATGATGTGACCAATTCTACGATGGGACCACGACATCAACATTATTACAATATTAATAATTTGATTTCGATACAATCACATTCTGTCTCATTAAACATTCTTATAATATTCTTCTTTATTACATTTCTTGAGAAAACCTCTCATTTGTGAAATATTGTTTTCATTCTTGTTTTTACTTAATTAATTTCACCTCTAAATTTTCCATTTACATGTTTTTTTTATATTAAGGGCTTGGCGCCAAGAATTACGTCAACAAACAGTCCTAGGATGTAAAGTCATAAAACCCTGTTTTTTTTTTAAAAAAAAAACATCAAAAAAATAGTTAAACTTGTCAAATGTTATAAACTATTATTTTTGCTCAGTGTAGCTAACGAGCTGTTGGACTACCAGAAGAAGATCCACAAGTTTGTGAAGGGAGGCTATGATGGCATCGACGATCCTGAAGAATCCATCCAGTGGAGGTTTTCGGGAGCCTTCCTCTACTCTCTGACAGTCATCACTACAATTGGTAAGTAAGCAATTACAGTGTTACAGATTTAACAAAATTTTGCATCTACTCCTCATCATGGCGGTAGTATCGGAAAATTGGTTCGTTGTGAAATAATTTTAATCTGTAGTATAGTATACAACTTCCAAAAAAACAACACAATTGACAGCAGGATGTGGTGGACTAGGTGAACGTTACCCTGGGCACAAAGTTATCTTGCTCTATTTCGCTTTTAAATAATTTAAACTTTCAATTTTGCGAATGAATTTATTGTTTTAACGGCCTCAAGGCCTTTGAAAATTTTACAATACAAAAAGTTAAAGTTAAATATGGTACACAGCCAAACAATACTGTGGGACCTGGCAACAGACAAAAGAATTACCATTTATTAACAGTATATAAATATACAATATAGACAAAAAACAGCAAAATAAAAATCGCAAAACAATACAGATACAAAATAGTAGTACACAATAGTGGGTTAAACTCCGGGAGCCAACGCATTGCGAAAGTGCGAATTAAGTCAGAACTTAACAAGAGATAAAGAGTATAAAGAAAAAATGTCTTGTTAATTGTCAAAACAGCGATAATCCCGAAAAACCCGATATAACTAGAATTTCGTTCAACGTAATTCATAAATCTGAGATACCTTGTGATACAGTTTATACTCGTATTACAAGAGTGAAATAGAGCGAAATAATGCAGACATAATCGTCATTCAGCTGCAAGATACAATAGTTTCACATGATGAGTGAATAATGAAATGCTGAAACACGGTAGTAAACATGTTTCATAGTATTATTGTTACATAATACACAAGTTCCACATAATGCATGATAATCTTTCATAATGTTTACAAAGTTGTATCTTGTTTCAAAGAGCTCTGCCATGGTTTGAATAATGTACGTATCTGTTTTGACATTCTAATCACTTTGCAATACTGTGCAATAGTTGCCCCGAAATTTATTTCAGAAATACGTCGTTATTATTTTACTAGAGTTTAGACCGGATAAACTTACTCCACTTCACAGCACAAGTTTTTAAGCTTTCTGTGAAGTGTACAAAGGTGTATTTGGCTTTATTTCGACAAACGCAAATTCATTATTATATATAAAAAAAAACAGGCGACAATTTTGACGTACCGTCTTGCAGATTAAATATGTTTTTCAAGATTAGCTGAAATACATCGCGATGTCCGGGATGACTGTAAGATTTTTTATTTATTTTTTGATTTAAATTTTAACATTTTATGATATTAAAATTTTGGTTCTATAGGGATTATCTTGTTAATTCGACAGAGTTTTTAGAAATTCTAATAAATTAGAAAGTTAAATAGGATGGTCCTGTGTGACTAGAAAGAAATTAAGAGGGACTTATTTTATTTTAAAGAATGAAAGTGAATAAGCTTCGATGGTTTGGGCATGTTGAGAGTATGAATAATGACAAATGGCTAAAATGATATACCTAGATGAGTAAAAGAAGCGGTGAGAGGAAGTGTGGCCTTCCGAGACTTAGCTGGACCTACCATGTCAACCAGAGTCTCATAGACGGACGTATTTTGAGTAAACGGAACCGACGAGCACGAATG